>OX336390.1:968738196-970049320 GCA_946902985.2 Meconema thalassinum | reverse complement strand
GCATCTACGATACTGAACTAACAAGCGAAGAAACAATTCTCCAATCAATTAATAGCCTTCACCACTCTATCAAATTTACTAAGGAATCCGAAATAGACCGGAAAATAAATTATCTCGATATAACTATTGAACGTAAAGACAACGACCTTTCATATTCCATATTCCGGAAAGCAACACAAACCTCGCATGCAATCGACAATCAGTCTAATCACCCCAGTACGCACAAACTAGCGGGTTTCAATTCAATGGTGCACAGAGCTTTAAACATACCCATGTCAAAAGACAACTATAATAAGGAAATAAGAACTATTATGCAAATAGCAAAGGAAAACAACTTCTCGCCAAGCAAAATAAATCAAATTATAGCCAAACATAAAAATAAGATAAAACGATTCCCAAACCGGACAGTAATGAGAAAAAATTTGCGCGTTTCAACTATGTGAATGCGAATACATATAAAATCACTAACCTATTCAAAAAACAAGGCATAAAGATAGCTTTCACGACGAAAATCACAACCGCTAGGCACCTCCTAAATAGTAATCTAAATAAACGTGACCCGTATTCAAGGTCAGGGGTATATTCTATAACGTGCCAAGACACCGATTGTCAAGCTAATTACATCGGGCAGAGTGGAAGGCGAGTAGACACACGTTATAATGAACATAGGAATGCGATAAGATACGGAACACATTCAGCCGTGTGCGAACATATGTGTGACGCAGGGCACAGCTTTACCAACATAGAGTCGGACCTTAAAATAATCCATCACGAATCGAAAGGCAGAGCTCTTGACATAAAGGAAGCAATCGAGATACACCTAGCCAAACGAAACAATCCCAACAATCTAAATGAACACACGTTCATGGAGAGCTTACCCCTCTTCACGCTACTAAAAAACACACCCTGTCGGAAACAAAACACAATTTAGCGACACAGCCAAGCTAGATAAAAAAGGGAGGAAATTAGGGGGTTTTAATAGGTAAATGTTATCTGGATCAGGTGTACGATGTACTTTGCTTCTGCAATAAACCAAGGCCCATATTCGCGGCAGTATTAAAGGTGCCGGGACGTCCTCATAAGACCGTCAACGCTTAGTTCGAATGGGTTATGCTCCACGCGTGGCGAGGGCCAATCCACGGTCTTTAATAGTTGTGGACCCACCTCATTCAATAACATACATCTTATCTAGGTTGGCAACACCTCACATAAACACATCGCTATCACTCCCCACAGCACGTAGGGACAGGGGGAGGAGGCAGGGGAAAAACCAGTCGTTAAGATAACCACCGCAGTCGACCGCACAGCGAGTTCCAGTGTTCACGAAAACTGCGAGTAGCTGTAATACGGAAGACAATCAGATAAGTAGTTAGCCAAAAATTTTATAGTTTAACCATAGTTTACAACCATATAATCTCTCTAAAGTACAATCTCCGGATAGCTATCACCATTTAGCATTTCACCTAACATATATACTGCATTTAGCATACACTGACAGTTGCAGTACCAATACTGCAACTAAATAATTGTACATATTGTAAATATTTTCACCTGTATTTCAAACATAGATTTTGTAGCCTAAGTGTAATCGATCTGATGATGATCGCTTGACGATCGAAACTGGTCATCCTAGTGTTTTATTAATCTCATGTAATTTATTTCAGGATTAGGGCATAACCCATCTCTTTTGGGTACATTCGTGTTGACCGACTGAAAAGCACTAAATTCTTGTTTACTAAGGCAACACTGAAAATATGGCTTCAAACACCACAATGTTCACGGCTAGTCAGGCAAATCGTGAAGCCAAGAAATTCAAATCACTCAGGCTTAAACTCATGAATTTAGACAAGTCAATTTGGTTCAACAAAAAATGTATAGAACTAATCCTCACCCCTAAATACGTACCAATTAAAACCGTACCGACCACACCAGCCACGATCATTTCAACCAAACAAGCCAAAGCGCTTTGGATAAAAAACGAATTAAGATTTGCATACATAAGAAAGCAAAAAATTAACCAACAATTATACGACATTCAATTGCAACTAAGTAATTTCTGGCACGCGGCCCAATGGGACAGCTTCATCGAGCACCTACATGACAACATCAAAATCAGAGCAACGAGGAAGCATGAAACGCTAGAAAATAAATTAAGAAAACTAGGAGAAACACAGAACCATCAATCTAACGAACAACACACGAATAACAATTAATTCAATTTCCACAGCAGAGTAAACAACAGAACGAACGTAACCTTCTCTCAAGGTGAAATGAATATGTTAGACAAAGGTTTGAAATACAACTGCACAGACGCACACACGAACCACAATATAAAACAGTTAATCACAGATATTGAGATAGCCAGTCACAAGCTCCCAGCAGAAGACAGGGAATTAACCAAAAATCTCGCCACCAACGAAGCCAAAAAAATCCTCAAACGAGAGGGCGATAGCAATAATATTCAAAACAACAAACAGCTCAAAGAAATAAAGTCGTTGAAACAAAAAATAAAATAACATGACCTAATCATCACAAAAGCAGATAAGGGAAACACTACAGTAATTTTGAACAAAACAGAATACATTGAAAAAACAGTCGAATTACTAAACTACAACGAAATCAAGGAATTAACAAAAGACCCCACCAACAAATTCCAAAAACAAATAAAAAGTGCGCTAAAAGAAACAGAATACATACTGACCAAAGCCGAAAAATCAAAACTAATAAACATGAACCCGAAAATACCGTCATTGAGGGGACAACCAAAAATACACAAAAAGGAATGCCCAATGAGACCAATGGTCAATTGTAGGAATGCCCCTAATTACAAAATCAGCAAAGAGTTATTAAAAATCTTAAAATGCCGTCTTTCCAACGACAAAAACAACTCTGTAAAGAACACAACAGAACTAGTAACAGCATTGAACACCCTACAAATGAAACCTAGCTTCAGGCTAGTATCCTTCGACGTAACTAACATGTACACCAATATTCCGATTATTGAAGCAATCAACACTATCGAAAACAACTTAAAATCCAACAATTCGGTAAAAGAAATTGAAGAGATTGTGAGATTACTGAGGGTCGTTCTCACCCAAAACGTGTTTCAATTCGACAATAAAATATACACACAGAGAGAAGGCCTAGCAATGGGATCGCCACTAAGTGGGTTAATCGCTGACATCTTCATCAATGCACTAGAAAATGCGTTCTTAGAAAAGACTTCAACAAAGGGAATAGTAATATGGAAAAGATACGTAGATGATGTAATTTGCATCTACGATACTGTACTAACAAGCGAAGAAACAATTCTCCAATCCATTAATAGCCTTCACCACTCCATCAAATTCACTAAGGAATCCGAAATAGACCGGAAAATAAATTATCTCGATATAACTATTGAACGTAAAGACAACGACCTTTCATATTCCATATTCCGGAAAGAAACACAAACCTCGCATGCAATCGACAATCAGTCTAATCACCCCAGTACGCACAAACTAGCGGGTTTCAATTCAATGGTGCACAGAGCTTTAAACATACCCATGTCAAAAGACAACTATAATAAGGAAATAAGAACTATTATGCAAATAGCAAAGGAAAACAACTTCTCGCCAAGCAAAATAAATCAAATTATAGCCAAACATAAAAATAAAAATAAAGCGATTCCCAAACCGGACAGTAATGTGAAAAAAATTTGCGCGTTTCAACTATGTGAATGCGAATACATATAAAATCACTAACCTATTCAAAAAACAAGGCATAAAGATAGCTTTCACGACGAAAAACACAACCGCTAGGCACCTCCTAAATAGTAATCTAAATAAACGTGACCCGTATTCAAGGTCAGGGGTATATTCTATAACGTGCCAAGACACCGATTGTCAAGCTAATTACATCGGGCAGAGTGGAAGGCGAGTAGACACACGTTATAATGAACATAGGAATGCGATAAGATACGGAACACATTCAGCCGTGTGCGAACATATGTGTGACGCAGGGCACAGCTTTACCAACATAGAGTCGGACCTTAAAATAATCCATCACGAATCGAAAGGCAGAGCTCTTGACATAAAGGAAGCAATCGAGATACACCTAGCCAAACGAAACAATCCCAACAATCTAAATGAACACACGTTCATGGAGAGCTCACCCCTCTTCACGCTACTAAAAACACACCCTGTTGGAAACAAAACACAATTTAGCGACACAGCCAAGCTAGATAAAAAAGGGGGGAAATTAGGGGGTTTTTAATAGGTAAATGTTATCTGGATCAGGTGTACGATGTACTTTGTTTCTGCAATAAACCAAGGCCCATATTCGCGGCAGTATTAAAGGTGCCGGGACGTCCTCATAAGACCGTCAACGCTTAGTTCGAATGGGTTATGCTCCACGCGTGGCGAGGGCCAATCCACGGTCTTTAATAGTTGTGGACCCACCTCATTCAATAACATACATCTTATCTAGGTTGGCAACACCTCACATAAACACATCGCTATCACTCCCCACAGCACGTAGGGACAGGGGGGAGGAGGCAGGGGAAAAACCAGTCGTTAAGATAACCACCGCAGTCGACCGCACAGCGAGTTCCAGTGTTCACGAAAACTGCGAGTAGCTGTAATACGGAAGACAATCAGATAAGTAGTTAGCCAAATATTTTATAGTTTAACCATAGTTTAAAACCATATAATCTCTCTAAAGTACAATCTCCGGATAGCTATCACCATTTAGCATTTCACCTAACATATATACTGCATTTAGCATACACTGACAGTTGCAGTACCAATACTGCAACTAAATAATTGTACATATTGTAAATATTTTCACCTGTATTTCAAACATAGATTTTGTAGCCTAAGTGTAATGGATCTGATGATGATCGCTTGACGATCGAAACTGGTCATCCTAGTGTTTTATTAATCTCATGTAATTTATTTCAGGATTAGGGCATAACCCATCTCTTTTGGGTACATTCGTGTTGACCGACTGAAAAGCACTAAACTCTTGTTTACTAAGGCAACACTGAAAATATGGCTTCAAACACCACAATGTTCACGGCTAGTCAGGCAAATCGTGAAGCCAAGAAATTCAAATCACTCAGGCTTAAACTCATGAATTTAGACAAGTCAATTTGGTTCAACAAAAAATGTATAGAACTAAACCTCACCCCTAAATACGTACCAATTAAAACCGTACCGAACACAACAGCCACGATCATTTCAACCAAACAAGCCAAAGCGCTTTGGATAAAAAACGAATTAAGATTTGCATACATAAGAAAGCAAAAAATTAACCAACAATTATACGACATTCAATTGCAACTAAGTAATTTCTGGCACGCGGCCCAATGGGACAGCTTCATCGAGCACCTGCATGACAACATCAAAATCAGAGCAACGAGGAAGCATGAAACGCTAGAAAATAAATTAAGAAAACTAGGAGAAACACAGAACCATCAATCTAACGAACAACACACGAATAACAATGAATTCAATTTCCACAGCAGAGTAAACAACAGAACGAACGTAACCTTTTCTCAAGGTGAAATGAATATGTTAGATAAAGGTTTGAAATACAACTGCACAGACGCACACACGAACCACAATATAAAACAGTTAATCACAGATATTGAGATAGCCAGTCACAAGCTCCCAGCAGAAGACAGGGAATTAACCAAAAAACTCGCCACCAACGAAGCCAAAAAAAAACTCAAACGAGAGGGCGATAGCAATAATATTCAAAACAACAAACAGCTCAAAGAAATAAAGTCGTTGAAACAAAAAATAAAAGAACATGACTTAATCATCACAAAAGCAGATAAGGGAAACACTACAGTAATTTTGAACAAAACAGAATACATTGAAAAAACAGTCGAATTCCTAAACCACAACGAAATCAAGGATTAACAAAAGACCCCACCAACAAATTCCAAAAACAAATAAAAAGTGCGCTAAAAGAAACAGAATACATACTGACCAAAGCCGAAAAATCAAAACTAATAAACATGAACCCGAAAATACCGTCATTGAGGGGACAACCAAAAATACACAAAAAGGAATGCCCAATGAGACCAATAGTCAATTGTAGGAATGCCCCTAATTACAAAATCAGCAAAGAGTTACTAAAATCTTAAAATGCCGTCTTTCCAACGACAAAAACAACTCTGTAAAGAACACAACAGAACTAGTAACAGCATTGAACACCCTACAAATGAAACCTAGCTTCAGGCTAGTATCCTTCGACGTAACTAACATGTACACCAATATTCCGATTATTGAAGCAATCAACACTATCGAAAACAACTTAAAATCCAACAATTCGGTAAAAGAAATTGAAGAGTTTGTGAGATTACTGAGGGTCGTTCTCACCCAAAACGTGTTTCAATTCGACAATAAAATATACACACAGAGAGAAGGCCTAGCAATGGGATCGCCACTAAGTGGGTTAATCGCTGACATCTTCATCAATGCACTAGAAAATGCGTTCTTAGAAAAGACTTCAACAAAGGGAATAGTAATATGGAAAAGATACGTAGATGATGTAATTTGCATCTACGATACTGAACTAACAAGCGAAGAAACAATTCTCCAATCCATTAATAGCCTTCATCACTCTATCAAATTCACTAAGGAATCCGAAATAGACCGGAAAATAAATTATCTCGATATAACTATTGAACGTAAAGACAACGACCTTTCATATTCCATATTCCGGAAAGCAACACAAACCTCGCATGCAATCGACAATCAGTCTAATCACCCCAGTACGCACAAACTAGCGGGTTTCAATTCAATGGTGCACAGAGCTTTAAACATACCCATGTCAAAAGACAACTATAATAAGGAAATAAGAACTATTATGCAAATAGCAAAGGAAAACAACTTCTCGCCAAGCAAAATAAATCAAATTATAGCCAAACATAAAAATAAAGATAAAACGATTCCCAAACCGGACAGTAATGAGAAAAAAAATTCCGCGTTTCAACTATGTGAATGCGAATACATATAAAATCACTAACCTATTCAAAAAACAAGGCATAAAGATAGCTTTCACGACGAAAAACACAACCGCTAGGCACCTCCTAAATAGTAATCTAAATAAACGTGACCCGTATTCAAGGTCAGGGGTATATTCTATAACGTGCCAAGACACCGATTGTCAAGCTAATTACATCGGGCAGAGTGGAAGGCGAGTAGACACACGTTATAATGAACATAGGAATGCGATAAGATACGGAACACATTCAGCCGTGTGCGAACATATGTGTGACGCAGGGCACAGCTTTACCAACATAGAGTCGGACCTTAAAATAATCCATCACGAATCGAAAGGCAGAGCTCTTGACATAAAGGAAGCAATCGAGATACACCTAGCCAAACGAAACAATCCCAACAATCTAAATGAACACACGTTCATGGAGAGCTCACCCCTCTTCACGCTACTAAAAACACACCCTGTCGGAAACAAAACACAATTTAGCGACACAGCCAAGCTAGATAAAAAAAGGGGGGAAATTAGGGGGTTTTTAATAGGTAAATGTTATCTGGATCAGGTGTACGATGTACTTTGCTTCTGCAATAAACCAAGGCCCATATTCGCGGCAGTATTAAAGGTGCCGGGACGTCCTCATAAGACCGTCAACGCTTAGTTCGAATGGGTTATGCTCCACGCTTGGCGAGGGCCAATCCACGGTCTTTAATAGTTGTGGACCCACCTCATTCAATAACATACATCTTATCTAGGTTGGCAACACCTCACATAAACACATCGCTATCACTCCCCACAGCACGTAGGGACAGGGGGGAGGAGGCAGGGGAAAAACCAGTCGTTAAGATAACCACCGCAGTCGACCGCACAGCGAGTTCCAGTGTTCACGAAAACTGCGAGTAGCTGTAATACGGAAGACAATCAGATAAGTAGTTAGCCAAAAATTTTATAGTTTAACCATAGTTTACAACCATATAATCTCTCTAAAGTACAATCTCCGGATAGCTATCACCATTTAGCATTTCACCTAACATATATACTGCATTTAGCATACACTGACAGTTGCAGTACCAATACTGCAACTAAATAATTGTACATATTGTAAATATTTTCACCTGTATTTCAAAAATAGATTTTGTAGCCTAAGTGTAATGGATCTGATGATGATCGCTTGACGATCGAAACTGGTCATCCTAGTGTTTTATTAATCTCATGTAATGTATTTCAGGATTAGGGCATAACCCATCTCTTTTGGGTACATTCGTGTTGACCGACTGAAAAGCACTAAACTCTTGTTCTTAAGAGAGATATGATTAATGTTTCCCGAAAAACCCACTTTTTCCCACCCCTTTGGTCAATAGTTGGTGCTATAAAAAAACTCTTCAAACATAAATTTTTGGGCTTTATTTGACACATAGTATGAACTTTAAACGGATTCGATATTTCACATATTAAGAGAGTTATAGCAATATTTCACTTTTTCGAAAAAAGCCCCCCATTTTCACCCCCTTCGGCCGATTTAGCCCGATAACGAACTCGACCGAGATTTTATAGATATACATATTTGGTAAAAATTTCGAAGTGATTGGTGCAAAATTACGGCTGTTATCGTGTCCACAAGAAACTGATATACTTATATATACATATATATATATACACATATATATTGTACCCGATTGTCACCATATGGACCATGTGTTCGTATCCCAACTAGCTCACGGTCTTTCGAGGTATGGGACGTTCCTGCCCACAATACGACCACATGCTCAGGATTTGAGTCTACCAGGTAACTACTCTACAGGAAATACACAACATTCCTATGAATAAAATATTTACTGGTCTAAAATCATGGATGTACACAAATACAAAACAAAGGACAAATTACAATTAATTCCCACAAATAAATAGGGTTATTCTGTGAGCTTTCTCCTTAAAAATAGCGCTACAATGCACTCAAACCTACTTCTAATATCCTGTCAATAATAGTTCAGATTACAAGGTTTTCATAGTGTTCGTCATGTGACACAATTTTATTTAATGGAAATATCTTAACACAAAAACCACATGTCACATAAACATGATATTACTAAGACATTATTCCGTCTCCTACGGCATTTACTTTAATTAGCATTACTTCAATGTTTCCTACATTTATTAGCAAATATTTGTTGTGTCGTGCGAATCATCTTCCTTCTTTCCATCCCTATGAACGCTCTAGGAAAATGAGTCATGCTTCTTAATCATAAAATAAACATAAACATGGATAGAATATTTATAGTTTCACCATATAACGATTATCTGGGTCTTGTCGGACTTATCATAGATACAACTGTGTCATGTTCTGGGAAAAACACATACCCGTTTTTCCTAAATTAGCATAAACTGGCAAAATGCACTTCAAAGAAGATGCCTACATTATTTTGGTTCAGCTTTCCCCCTCAGAGGATAACTTCGCCAAATATCATCTGATTTCTATGGTTCAACCACGTATGTGACTTGCCATATACCATTTAATTCCATTTTCATCACTAAAATACTTATATTTTAATTGCATATTGAATACCGAGATCTCTCAGTGTCCTATTGTGACTGTAATTGACAAGGGATCGGTCGAGCAACCTCCCCTTCCCTCAGCAGGTCATAAAATTCGTTCCAGACGGCTCTCCAAGATGGCTGCCACGGAAATGGTCTACATTCCCTGTCTCTCTCTACCGTCAAGGCCAAACTTGTTTACAATTATATAACAGTAAAGATCCGCTAGGCATAGTCCTAAGTAATTGAGTCATTTAATTAATTAACACCTAACTTTACAGTGTATTTGGGCTCAAATGGCTCCTATTAAACATTCATGGCAGGGGTGAAATTCCAATGATAGCATTGCCGTTCTAAGGTGATTACTTGTGGCTTTTAAGACGCGCATCATAATGAAACCCCATGGTTATCATCAGCAGCTGTCATTAACATATATTTTTGGGAACCACGTTCCTCGTCGACGAATATGATTCTACCTCTCGGGCAGACCATAAGTATAAATGCACACCGCGCCTCGCTGGGCGTCCATAGTGGCTATAATTCAATGCAAGCGTTGGCAATAGACAGAATCTATCCAAATCGCTGCGTAACAAATACAGTATGCACAAAGGCGATACTTCTCGAAGATTAAGCCAATTTTCACCTCACGCGCAAGCTATACTAGTCTTTCCCGTGCTTATCTTACGTAAATCACTGGATTCTACGTTAATCTGCACGCTATATGCGGCTAAACAATATTTCACATATATGACTCCATTATCAAGGTACCTGCGTTCTTCCTGTTATACTATTTAAGCCAAAGCTTTACATAGCTCCTAACACAAATGTATAAATATACTGGCTTACTTTAATTTCAAATATTCATTCAAAATTTCACTGACACTGAGAAAAGCTCTCGTATCTCGCTATATTCCACACTACATTCTTTACTGTTTACCAAATGACAGTATCTTAAATTAGACATGACACTATTTGAACATTACTTAGGCCAACTTTGCCCTTACTTTATGGTTGCCGACCCCAGTTATTATTATATTTATTATTTTAACGTTTAGATCCATCACTATTTTTGACCTAAATGGTCCTAAGCAAATCACCTTCCAAGTCATACTTTATTCAAGACGAGTGGTGAAAACTCGTTCGGTAAGTGACTATTACATCTTTAATTTCAAAGTGATTAATCGTTACATGGTGAACTATGCCATTATAATGCTATTATTTGCATGTGTACTCACGTTTCCTTCTGGCTGGAAAGTACCAGTATCTTCGCCTGAGCTCTACCATGATGATTGACTTAATCCATCATGATATCCAATACACAACACTGAGATTCACACTTTTTACACATGATACACATATTATCACAAGTGGCCTTTACCACTGATAAACACTGAATATTAATCATTAAACACATTAACACTTTAAATTATTATTTCACAATTTATACACACTTCCTCTATCATTTCACATGTTGATCCTTAATCTGGATTTTACCTACGCTTGACCTCAGAGATGCGATGAACTTATGATAACCACTGGTCTCCGTGAAATCTAGTAGCGTTTTTATAGATGTTCGATCCTAGTTCCCTGCACTCCCGTTCACCTCACTGTCCTGGTTAGGTGGCAATAACTTCCACTCTCCCATCACTGGAGTGCTCCTGATGCTGATGTCATATAATTGACAATACCTTCCGGTATACGAACTGTTCCAAACATTATCAGTTCCTATTCGCTGTAGCGAATTTATATCTGTGTCAGATAATACAGAAATATCTGCATTGAGTTACTTTGATGCATTTCATTATTACAGATGAAGCTTACAATTTGCTTCCATTGTCTTCAACGGCGGTACGCTGATATTTTAATAATTGGCGTGCTTACTGCAGAGCGCTTGTAGACAAAGGACTAACTTCCAACTCGAGCGACCGTCTGACGTCTTCAACTGCCTTCAACTCTACATCACTGACTTCGACTGACTTCCAACTGCCCTGCAACTGCCCTTGGCGTAGGCTGCTCTCCCTTATATTTGTTTCTTGCACAAAATAGTTCACGGGACACGTGAGAGCGACTCCCTTCTTGAAATACTCCGTCTTCAGCCGAAATAACATCTGCATCTTGTTTATTTAGGCGTGGAGGTTTTAAAAACACTCGCGTGCCGGCGATCGCTTCGGCCAATTAATTACAATTAATTGCCTTAGTTCAGCGCGTGGGACGCCACGGTGGGGATTTCCCGCTGGTTGGTTAAAGTATTCGTGCTCTCGAGCGTGAGTTAGGTTGTAATGCGGTCATTTTGAGAAATAGGCGTAATTTTAGGTGAAAAACCACTCCTAAATTACTCCTCCGTGAATACATTCATCTGTGTGTATGTTCCATTGCATTACAATGCTCCATTTATCTGTAATTAATTAATTTCTTGTGGGCTTGGTTCCGCCAAAGCTTTGCTCGTTGTCGACTGGTGAATTCCCGGGTCATTAATTTTGAGCTGTCTGACCGCCCTAGACGGAAATAGTTCTACTGGCGCCGAGCCTACCCCGCCTACTTGCTAAAGTAATTTGTCAGACTTCAAACTAGCCTTCTTTCGACTTCGTATGCACTGAAAACGTACACTCCCTTGCATTTTGCTTATAATTTTTCCTTTAAATTGCTATGATTTGCACCTAAATAATCGTGAAATCACGCTAGACTATTATGTGTCAGTAGACCTCTCATTGCTCTGTGGGTTCCATATAATGGCTCCCCCTTAGAGACCACTGGTTCGACCTTAGGCATAACCATTTGCCTGGTCTTCTCTGATGAGGCCTGAGTTCGATGCCAGACTGCCGTGACCAGTTGGGCACATCTTTCTCCTGCTAAGTTCGAAAAATTCATTTCATAAGTGAATTTTTCGGGCCTATCAGCTGGTATCAACTCCTTGCAGTGTTTACTTTAAGCGGTCATTGCTCTCGGCAATGGGCTTTCACGTTTTCCCACTCCACTCTTGTCTGCTGTCTCGTAGACTTTCGTTTTCCTGTCTCAATTGTTCATTCATCTCCCCTAACTCCACAGCGGCTCCCTTTAACTGGTCATAAAACTCCTGCAGCCGACAGCTGCACTCTCCCCTCGTGTCCGCTGGGCTGGCGAGCTGTTTGCTTTTCTTCGACCCGTCTCGAGCCTGCAAGCTTTTCTCCAGAACCTTTCCGTGCATACGTAATGATTCCCCGTTCACTTGGATGTGTGTAGCTTGCTCTTCTCTCGCATCATAGTCTTCTGGTGGACTATATAACTTCAGATTAGCTGCATTCACCACAACTTCTCTACCTGTTGCCTCATCTTTAATCCGATATGCGTTATTCTGCAGATCCCTTATAATCAGGTAGGGTCCGAGATAAGCATGCTGGAATTTCTTATATTTCCTGCTCTCTGGATCTGAACTGGCGGGTTTTTTCAATAAGACGTATTCTCCCACGAGTAGCGGTCTATGATAGCGTTTCCTCCTGTTTCTCCGCTGTCGTTTATCTGCTTGTTTCTTGAGATACTCGAACGTCCTCTGGATTCTCAACTCACGTCCAAGTTGTGCATCGACGGGTGTCTGGATGACATTATTCCATGGCCTCTCGGGTCTTCTGTCGAGATGTAGGCTCACTGGCACCTCTCCTGTAGCTTCGTGCACGGTATTGTTGATACAATATTCAATAATCTCAAGTACGTCAATCCATTTCCAATTCTCAGTAGAGCAGTATATCTTCATGTATTTTTGCACCTCCCTCATAACTCTCTCAGCGGAGTTCGACTCCGGGTGTCTAACCGTGGACAAAATCTGTCTTATGCCCAGATTTTCCAACTCCCTGCGAAATTCTACGCTGGTAAAACAACTTCCATGATCCGATAAGATGTTTTCTGGCTGTCCTAATATAGGAATGATTCTTTCCTTCAGCCTCTTAAGTACTTGTTTTGTACTGGTTTTCTGAATTGGACACAGGACTACCATTTTGGAAAACACGTCTAGTGCAACTAGGATGTGTTTATTTCCTCTTCTAGCTCTAGGCAGGGGCCCAAAGTTGTCCAGCGCCAGGAGCTGGCATGGCTTCTCTGGTAAGAGTGGTATAGGTTTCTGCCTCATTAAGTACGAGTTAGGCTTTACTCGTTGGCACATATCACATGTCCTGATAGTATTTCTGACTGTTTCTCTAAGTTTAGGCCAAATAAACGCCTCTTTAAGCATGGCAACAGTCTTATCTACACCTGAGTGTCCAAAAGCTCGGTGTGCTAGCCAAACTAGCCTTCTCTGCAATGCTGGTGGTACAACAATCCTAGGTTTTGTGTGGTCAGAGTCGCTCCATTTATGTAGCATCTGGTTAAACCATAGATATTCCGTTGAAAGTGCTTCAGCTTCCATATACATCGGGGTTCCTCTATCCAGCTTTCCCTCGAAGTAATTTATCATCAACCGTATCCAGAGATCTTCACGTTGAAAAACGGTGATGTTCCTCAGATCATCTAAGGTCTTCTGATCTCTATCTTCTATCTCAATAGCTAGAGTTTCTTCTTCCTCTGCTGTAGGGTATCTGCTTAGCAAATCAGGTATGATATTGTCCTTCCCCGGGCAATATTCTATTTCCACGTGAAATTGTTGTATGTACAGGGACCACCTTGTCAGTCTTTGATTCGACAAGTCAGTTTTCAGCAGGAACGTTAGGGCTTTATGGTCTGTTCTCAAAATAATTCTAAAACCATAAATCAGCTTGTGCCAATACTGTAATGCATACAGTATCGCAAGTAATTCGATCTCCGTGACTGTATAATTCTTTTCATTAGGCCTCAACCTTCTACTGATGAATGCGATATAAGTTCTCTCCTCTGGCCTGTCCTTATTTTCCTGATACAACATAGCTCCAATGCCTATGAAGGATGCGTCAGTCTGGATGATAAATTTCTGAGTGTAGTCAGGATATCCCAATTTCACATAATCTAACAGCATCTGTTTAGATTTCACGAAGGCTTCCTCGCATTGCTCTTCCAGGCATTCTTCAAATTTTGGTTCGAGATCCTTTTCAATGTCTGCGGCCAGTGTTGCCAACTCTTCCTCAATATCTTCTATTGTCGACACTGCCTCCCCAGTCATATCTCCGTATGTATGCCATACGTATTCTTCTTGTCTCGCTTCATTATGCCTTAATGAGAGTTCTAAGTCTTCCTTTCCCTCACTTGCGCGAAACATTACAATGTCTTGCGAGAGATCTATAATAACTTTATACTCTCTTATGAAATCCATCCCAACAATAAGGTTATATGGCAGCTTATTTACAAGTAGGAAGCTCTGTGAGAATGTAGAGTTCCCTATCTGCAAATCTAAAAATACTTGGTATCTGCATATCATAACTTTGTCTGGTATGACACCTTTTATTTTCACGCTTGAAATGGGTATTTTCAATACGTGGATTTTACTCTGGATTTCATTGTATAATGCCTGGGTTATCAAACTCACTGTTGACCCTGTATCAATGAGACTTCTCACTTTCGTTCCCGCAATGTTTACAATAATAATAGGTAGTTCCCTTCTTACATTGACCGTTCTTTCATCGAGGTCTTCGATAAGCTCCTCAGGTTTGGCAATCCAGTTAATAACATTTACTGTATTCCATCCTGAACCTATCTCTCTCTGGTCATTTAAAATTGGTGTTTTTTTTTCAATTGCTCCATTCTTTGTGGAGTTCTTCTGCCTGTCTTCATGCTGTTGAAGTTCCAGACTTTTGGCACCATCATCATTTTGATATATGTCGGGTGACCTTCTATTTCGAATCGCTTCATCCCAGTGAACTCGCGATTGTCTTGGATCATCTCCGCGCTCTTCCATGTATCTTAAAGATGCATGATAGCGTTCTTCCGCCTCTTCATCGAACCCACGACTCTGCTCTTGGGATCTCCATCCTTGGTTATTCCCATTTCGGCCGTAATTTCTTCTGTTATCCAGCTGCTGGTCTCTGGTACCACGCTGATTCCAGTTTTTCCTTCCTCGGTTACCACGGTTCGAACCTCCTCGATACGCTGGCCTCCAATTTTGGTTTTCGCGTCCTTCGCGCTGCCAGTCGGATTTTTCTGTTTCGGTGCTTGTAGACTTGCATTTCGTCTGCACCTTCGTTGCTCGATCGGCGTATTCGTCATATTAACTTGTTCCACATGTCGACTTTGTCTTGCGTGCTGCACTGTGGTTAAATCAAGTTGTCTCAGCACCTCCTCCATATCGATTGCAGTTTTGGCGTTTGCTGAGATTAGCAGGCGCTGCACTTCATACGGCAGCTACTTAGCTATTGCTATGCATAAATCTGACTCTCTAAGCCCTTCATCGAGCTCGCGAAAACGGCATAATTGGTTCACAAAAAACTCTCCGTACTTGGTCGGGTTACTAGTACTGTAACGCCTGGAATACAAGTCCAGTCTGAGGTTTTGTTGTACGCTCGCGTTCCAATACCTGCTTAAAAATGCTTGGCGAAATTCCTCAACGGTGTCGAACGTGTACCTAAAACTTCTAAACCATAGAGCACACTCCCCTTCGGTTAGTTTTTCAATCGCTCTCAACCTGCGCTCTGGCGGTACTTTCGCATCATTCAAGTACTCGGAAACTTCTTTAAGCCAGTACTTGGGTGTCATATTAGAATTACTCCCAGAGTATTTCTTTGGTTTTTCATCACTAGCCCTTATAACTGTGACTATTTGGGTCTGTACAGCATTTTCCTGCGGTGTTGACATAGCCATTGGCATACCAGGTGTGGCATACGGGCTGTCACTTGGCATTGCTGCATTCTTTGGAGTGGGCTGTATTTCTATCTCTGCCCATTTATTCCTCCTATTCTCGTCTATACTTCCTTCGCTAGACCTAGGATTCCGCAACATGGATTCTTCCTGCGCTATCATTCTAGTTTCTAATTGGCTGTGCCTGTTTTCAGTCCTTTCCAAACGAGCTAATACCTCTCGTTCTATTTTTTTTGGCGATCTCGGTTTCTTTCTGCCATAGAAAATACCTTTTCTTTATTATCCTTAAGGTTTTCCTTCAGGTGGATAATTTCCCCTGCTAGACTTTCTCTTACTTCGGCAAGAGTCTTATCACTGGCTTCAGTCTTTAAGCCTTCTCGAAGCTCTAACTCTTCGCGTAAGCCTGTAACTTCCCGTTGAATGTGACCTTGTATATGAGAGATTTCAGTCCTTATTTTCGTGATTTCTCCTTGGTCTTCGTCCTGTCTTTTATGGATAACTGCTAAGTCGTTCTGAGTTTGTTCCAACTCTTTCTGCACTTTTCCAACTTGTATCTTCATATTAGACATTATTTCCTTATTATCTCGATCAGACGTCTTTATTTCCTGCATTTCCTTGCATTGGTCAAGGATATTCTGGTCCTGCTTTCTTAAGGCGTCGTCTACAGCCTTGGCATAACCTGCCATTCGCGTTTTCCATTTTACTTCATTATCCTCGAACCTATGATCCACGGTCTGAGTAAACGTGTTAAATTGTTCTAACTGACGTTTAGTGTTAGCTTCATTCTGACTTTGAATGTCTTTAAGCTCCCGGGACATATTGTTTAAATTATCGTTAATTTCACGCTGTGACTCTCTGCACATTTGCAAATTGCTTTCTAATTTTAATTCAATAGACTCAAAGCGTTTATCGTTATCATTTTGCATTTCTGAGATCACGCTAACAATATTCTTAGTTACCTGTCTCTGGACAGACTCTTTAACGTCGTCCATTTTCTTATTAACCTAATTCTTATTAATTCTAACTGTGTGTTTACATTAGCCAACATCTGGTTTACCTCAGTTTGACTGGCCTCTAGCCTATTGTTTATTTCGGTTTGATTGGCATCCAATCTACCCGCTATTTCATCTTTAAATGCTTTGGATTCTTCCTTACTCTTAGCGTTTGTAACATCGAAATGTTCCCTTAACTCGGCGATACACCTGAGTACTTCTTCCGTTACGGCCATCCTGTACTACTTAATTTGAGATTCAGGTAGGCCCTAGCTGAAGACACTGGCGCGTTCTATTGGAAAGAAAAGATTCCGATCCCGCGACAACAACAACATATTATAAAATGTCAAAACTAACTATGGAATGGGTATAGACCCTCGTACCCGTCTGACAACATTTGTCTGACGTCTGAACATCATCTAGAAAGACTCACAATCGCTCAAACCAAGTTTGAGGAAAAAAAAATATTTCTATGGTTTTCCCCATGAAAACCATGCTATTATTATGGGGTTTTTCTGAATCCCATAAGCCATCCACGTACGGGCGCCATGTTATTTTATATGAGGGTGGTATGGCTATTGTAAGACATCGGCCATATTCTAATTTATTATTAAAACTGTCCAAGGAGTGGTTTTTACTGCCGAATGCCCCACGTTGGGCGCCATGTTATTTTTATATGTGAGGGTCACGTGCTTATTTATGCCATGCTCATGATGCTTAAGTGGAGGTTACCTGTATTTTAAACTGGCCCCACATATCAGCGTCATGTTAACAATAATGGGTTATCTATGGCTATGGTTTATGAAAGTTACAATTATATATAAGCATGTCTTATGGAGGAATAACAATTATTTTTAATGTGGTGGCTTATTAACAAATGGGATGCGGTCTTCCTATTCTGTCCTAATTTCTATGCTATATTTGCTTCTACCATTAATACCTTGACCGACTTAAGTAATTACCTGTGACTCAATCCAAGTACAGAGACAACTCCCCCATGTACCCGATTGTCACCATGTGGACCATGTGTTCGTATCCCAACTAGCTCACGGTCTTTCGAGGTATGGGACGTTCCTGCCCACAATACGACCACATGCTCAGGATTTGAGTCTACCAGGTAACTACTCTACAGGAAATACACAACATTCCTATGAATAAAATATTTACTGGTCTAAAATCATGGCTGTACACAAATACAAAACAAAGGACAAATTACAATTAATTCCCACAAATAAATAGGGTTATTCTGTGAGCTTTCTCCTTAAAAATAGCGCTACAATGCACTCAAACCTACTTCTAATATCCTGTCAATAATAGTTCAGATTACAAGGTTTTCATAGTGTTCGTCATGTGACACAATTTTATTTAATGGAAATATCTTAACACAAAAACCACATGTCACATAAACATGATATTACTAAGACATTATTCCGTCTCCTACGGCATTTACTTTAATTAGCATTACTTCAATGTTTCCTACATTTATTAGCAAATATTTGTTGTGTCGTGCGAATCATCTTCCTTCTTTCCATCCCTATGAACGCTCTAGGAAAATGAGTCATGCTTCTTAATCATAAAATAAACATAAACATGGATAGAATATTTATAGTTTCACCATATAACGATTATCTGGGTCTTGTCGGACTTATCATAGATACAACTGTGTCATGTTCTGGGAAAAACACATACCCGTTTTTCCTAAATTAGCATAAACTGGCAAAATGCACTTCAAAGAAGATGCCTACATTATTTTGGTTCAGCTTTCCCCCTCAGAGGATAACTTCGCCAAATATCATCTGATTTCTATGGTTCAACCACGTATGTGACTTGCCATATACCATTTAATTCCATTTTCATCACTAAAATACTTATATTTTAATTGCATATTGAATACCGAGATCTCTCAGTGTCCTATTGTGACTGTAATTGACAAGGGATCGGTCGAGCAACCTCCCCTTCCCTCAGCAGGTCATAAAATTCGTTCCAGACGGCTCTCCAAGATGGCTGCCACGGAAATGGTCTACATTCCCTGTCTCTCTCTACCGTCAAGGCCAAACTTGTTTACAATTATATAACAGTAAAGATCCGCTAGGCATAGTCCTAAGTAATTGAGTCATTTAATTAATTAACACCTAACTTTACAGTGTATTTGGGCTCAAATGGCTCCTATTAAACATTCATGGCAGGGGTGAAATTCCAATGATAGCATTGCCGTTCTAAGGTGATTACTTGTGGCTTTTAAGACGCGCATCATAATGAAACCCCATGGTTATCATCAGCAGCTGTCATTAACATATATTTTTGGGAACCACGTTCCTCGTCGACGAATATGATTCTACCTCTCGGGCAGACCATAAGTATAAATGCACACCGCGGCTCGCTGGGCGTCCATAGTGGCTATAATTCAATGCAAGCGTTGGCAATAGACAGAATCTATCCAAATCGCTGCGTAACAAATACAGTATGCACAAAGGCGATACTTCTCGAAGATTAAGCCAATTTTCACCTCACGCGCAAGCTATACTAGTCTTTCCCGTGCTTATCTTACGTAAATCACTGGATTCTACGTTAATCTGCACGCTATATGCGGCTAAACAATATTTCACATATATGACTCCATTATCAAGGTACCTGCGTTCTTCCTGTTATACTATTTAAGCCAAAGCTTTACATAGCTCCTAACACAAATGTATAAATATACTGGCTTACTTTAATTTCAAATATTCATTCAAAATTTCACTGACACTGAGAAAAGCTCTCGTATCTCGCTATATTCCACACTACATTCTTTACTGTTTACCAAATGACAGTATCTTAAATTAGACATGACACTATTTGAACATTACTTAGGCCAACTTTGCCCTTACTTTATGGTTGCCGACCCCAGTTATTATTATATTTATTATTTTAACGTTTAGATCCATCACTATTTTTGACCTAAATGGTCCTAAGCAAATCACCTTCCAAGTCATACTTTATTCAAGACGAGTGGTGAAAACTCGTTCGGTAAGTGACTATTACATCTTTAATTTCAAAGTGATTAATCGTTACATGGTGAACTATGCCATTATAATGCTATTATTTGCATGTGTACTCACGTTTCCTTCTGGCTGGAAAGTACCAGTATCTTCGCCTGAGCTCTACCATGATGATTGACTTAATCCATCATGATATCCAATACACAACACTGAGATTCACACTTTTTACACATGATACACATATTATCACAAGTGGCCTTTACCACTGATAAACACTGAATATTAATCATTAAACACATTAACACTTTAAATTATTATTTCACAATTTATACACACTTCCTCTATCATTTCACATGTTGATCCTTAATCTGGATTTTACCTACGCTTGACCTCAGAGATGCGATGAACTTATGATAACCGCTGGTCTCCGTGAAATCTAGTAGCGTTTTTATAGATGTTCGATCCTAGTTCCCTGCACTCCCGTTCACCTCACTGTCCTGGTTAGGTGGCAATAACTTCCACTCTCCCATCACTGGAGTGCTCCTGATGCTGATGTCATATAATTGACAATACCTTCCGGTATACGAACTGTTCCAAACATTATCAGTTCCTATTCGCTGTAGCGAATTTATATCTGTGTCAGATAATACAGAAATATCTGCATTGAGTTACTTTGATGCATTTCATTATTACAGATGAAGCTTACAATTTGCTTCCATTGTCTTCAACGGCGGTACGCTGATATTTTAATAATTGGCGTGCTTACTGCAGAGCGCTTGTAGACAAAGGACTAACTTCCAACTCGAGCGACCGTCTGACGTCTTCAACTGCCTTCAACTCTACATCACTGACTTCGACTGACTTCCAACTGCCCTGCAACTGCCCTTGGCGTAGGCTGCTCTCCCTTATATTTGTTTCTTGCACAAAATAGTTCACGGGACACGTGAGAGCGACTCCCTTCTTGAAATACTCCGTCTTCAGCCGAAATAACATCTGCATCTTGTTTATTTAGGCGTGGAGGTTTTAAAAACACTCGCGTGCCGGCGATCGCTTCGGCCAATTAATTACAATTAATTGCCTTAGTTCAGCGCGTGGGACGCCACGGTGGGGATTTCCCGCTGGTTGGTTAAAGTATTCGTGCTCTCGAGCGTGAGTTAGGTTGTAATGCGGTCATTTTGAGAAATAGGCGTAATTTTAGGTGAAAAACCACTCCTAAATTACTCCTCCGTGAATACATTCATCTGTGTGTATGTTCCATTGCATTACAATGCTCCATTTATCTGTAATTAATTAATTTCTTGTGGGCTTGGTTCCGCCAAAGCTTTGCTCGTTGTCGACTGGTGAATTCCCGGGTCATTAATTTTGAGCTGTCTGACCGCCCTAGACGGAAATAGTTCTACTGGCGCCGAGCCTACCCCGCCTACTTGCTAAAGTAATTTGTCAGACTTCAAACTAGCCTTCTTTCGACTTCGTATGCACTGAAAACGTACACTCCCTTGCATTTTGCTTATAATTTTTCCTTTAAATTGCTATGATTTGCACCTAAATAATCGTGAAATCACGCTAGACTATTATGTGTCAGTAGACCTCTCATTGCTCTGTGGGTTCCATATAATGGCTCCCCCTTAGAGACCACTGGTTCGACCTTAGGCATAATCATTTGCCTGGTCTTCTCTGATGAGGCCTGAGTTCGATGCCAGACTGCCGTGACCAGTTGGGCACAATATATACATACATAAATTATATATAAACTTTTGAACTGACGGTGGTTTTGGGGTCTGGGGGATGTGAAACGCGAAGATATGTCGAAATTTTCCGGAAGTCGAAACATGGTACCCATTGCAATAGTTAGCTTTCTAATGAAATCTACCTAAAACAGGTAACACACACTAATACAGTCATCAAAATTAACACCGGTTATCAGACATATTCTACACACACCCAAAGTACACGGGGCATCATGGTCGCGTTGTCGCAGCCCCTCAACTTAAGAACCAATCAACCTATTTTTCGACGCCTTTTTGGATTTGGCGTAGGGAAGTGGCGACCCCATCAGTATACTTTAGGTTATTAAGTACTTTGATTCATGAATTTTTGCATTATTACTTAGTTTATTTTGTACTTTAAATGAATAAAGAGGAAAGCATTGAGCAGCTATGGGAATGGTGGAGGCTGCTAATAACAACGATACATATATATGTGCTCTTATAAACTTTTTCCGATGTTACGATGACTTCGCGAGTCTGGAATTTTGTTGAAAAATGGTCAGGAAAAGTCAGAAAATGTTAGGAAAATTTACATTGAAAATTCTGTGGACACCATTCCTGATATAGTGTAGCCCAATAGAGTAACTTACTACAGTTGTCAGCCCTGGTGACTCTGACTATATTGATAGTTACATCTCTTAAGTTATAGAATGAACGTACACATTTGGTTGAAGTCTAGTGGATAGTATGGACGTTACATGCTGTTTGTTATTGGATTTATCAGTGCACCTAAAATCATGTTGGGAACAATGTCATGTATGTGACGCTCAGAATTAATCTGAAATGTTACGATCTACTTTAGTGCCAATTTTGAACAAATCCATTAGTTAGTATAGAAGTGACACGTAATTAAAATTGAAATTATCAGAACGCTTAGAATCATGTTGGCAGCACTGAGGTATATTAGTTACTCCAAATTAATCCTCAATGTCAGGTATTATACGTGTGCAAAGTTTAGTGCTGATGGCTTGCATATTTTCTGATATATTGATATTAGGATTAAACAAATAGAGAGAGCATTTAATAACAGTTGGCAGCCCTGCTGATTCTTACGAATACGCATAGTCATAACTGTTATGGTACACAAAGCACATACGGAATTTGGTTGAAATCCATTTGTTAGTATAGAAGTGATATGCATTTAAACACTGGACTTGTCAGCAGGCTTAGAATCGTATTGGCAGCACTGATATATATACGTTATACCAAATTAAGGTAGAATGTCAGGTGCTATACGTGTGCAAAGTTTAGAGCTGTTGCCTTGCATGCTTTCTGTTATATTGGTATTAGGGTTAAAACATAGAGAGAGCATTTATTAACAGTTGGCAGCCCTGGTGGCACTTTCAATTACGCAAAGTCATATTTGTTTTAGTACACATAGTACATACGAAATTTGGTTGAAATCCAATTGTCAGTATAGAAGTTACATGCATTTAGAAATATGACTTATCGGCAGGCATTGAATCATGTTGGCAACACTGGCATATATGGACATCTGAAAATTAATTTGGAATGTTATTATCTGTATGTGTGCCAATTTTGGAGAAGTTCGCATGCATAACTTCTGAGATATACAAAATGGAGCTCAAATTTCAATAGCGATTTTTCAGCAGTTGGTAGCACCGACGTCAATTTCAAATATGGCGGTGATGTATTCAGATATACTGTAGATCTTTACTCTTACCAAGCTTGGTTTCGATAGCTGCAGCCGTTTCAGAGTTGATATGGGGTTAAAAAATAGAGAGAGCATTTATTAACAGTTGGCAGGCAGACAGACACACATTTTCCCGGATCGATCTCATAAGTTTACTTTTTCCTCATTTTTCCAAAATAAGAAAACTAGACTAACAAGTAGTTCCGTGAAGAACTAAAGCCTATTTTCATATAAGCTACTTATGTTAATTGCCACTATCAACATACAAAATTTCAGATTGATTGCTGTAATACTTTCGTAGATATTGAGAACCGACTAAATTCGGAAGGTCGCCATGTTGGATTTTATATATGTAGGACGTAAGAGCTATGTTCTCTTACATGATGATTATTGTGTACCTTGTAGTATTCAAATTTCAATCGCATGATAAGCACACAAGAAGGAAAAACGAGATTTTGAAATTTCGCACAGCTGCCATCTTGTGGTTATGGAAACAATTGAAATAAATTAGATGCCAGTGGATTAACATTTGTATAGCGATTTACTCTACCAAGTGTCACTGCACTCGGATGGTTAAATTGCGAGAAACGTCCATGTGAATATTTATACTTCGCGTCGCCTCCATGTTGGATTTGTGATCATCAGGTTATTGAAAGTCCTATAGGTGAACTTATGTTCAGAGCCCCTATGAACATTAAAAACAATCAGTTAGATTGCTGTAATAGATTCATTGATAATAAGAAACGTCTAAATATTTCGGATGGTCGACATGTTGGATTGTTATATGTATAAGCCAAAGAGTCATGTACCATTAAAGGAAAATTATTGCGTAGGTTCATCATTACCAACTTTCACTTCGATCGCATGATTAGGAAACAAGTAATAAAAACTTAATTTTAAAATGTGCACAGCCGCCATCTTGAGGTTATGTAAACAATTGAACTAAATTAGATACCAGTGCATTGCAATGTGTATAAACATTTCCAGTACCAAGTTTCATTGCGTTTGGATCATTATATCGCGAGAAAATTATATTCAAGACTTCCAACTTCCCTTGACCGACATGTTCGTTTTGTAGTTAACCGGTTTTTGAAAGTCTTATAGATGAACTTCCAGTAGTGCCCGTTATCTCCGTTAAAATTTCGGGTTGATACCGCCAATAGTTTCCGAGATATAGAATGCCGGTAAAATACTTCGAACATACGCCATCTTGAGGTTATGTAAACAATTGAACGAAGTCAGATGTCGGTGCATTACAATGTGTATAAACATATTCTGTACCAAGTTTCATTTTGTTTGGTTGGTTAAATTGCGAGAAACTTCTATTTAAAAGTCGCAATTTCGCTTGGCCGCCATGTTGGTTTTGTATTTACCAGGTTTTCAAATGTCACATAAGTGAACATCTAGTAGTTTCCTTTATCACCGTACAAAATTCCAGGGTAATATCGGTAATAAATTCGGATATATTGAATGCTGGTGAAATATTTCGGACAGCCGCTTAGTTGGATTAGTGAGACGTAACAAAATTTGAAGCCCACAGACTGGGTCGTCCGGAATAGTGCTATGATCTTACCGAGTTTAATTGAAATGGCTCCAGCTGTTTAGATTTTATTAGGGGTGACACACACATGAATCACACACATACGCACACACACACACACAGACAGACACACGGACAAAAGGTGATCTCATAAGCCTATTTTTTTTTTCATAAAATGAAAATAGGCTAAAATTGGATAATAGAATATTTTGGAATTACGACATAAAATCTATTGGACTATAGCAACCATGTGGGGATGGTGTACGAGCCCCTTCATCTGATAACTTTGAAGGTGGATCCATTTGGATCTAGGACTGGGATAGACTACTCGAATAGGGTACTTGAATTAAGTTTGTAGTCCCGAAAGGGTCTTTAATTAAATATGTAGATCCCTTTTCTCAGCTTCCAAGCGGGACAGCAGTTAGAACATGGTCCACTCAGGTTCTCCTCGAGACTGGTATTTCTTGAATCAACTGAACACGAAGATTCCCAAATGAATGTTATTTATTATAAGTCGACCGCAAATAATACATTCACAATTATTAATAATTTATGTACAAGGCATGTAGCCTGACTGCTTGGCAGTCTTGTTAAACAGAGTTACATCACTCAAAGTTACAAGTGAAGAAGAGGAAGAGCTGCCCTTGTGTGCCAAGTTAAATACTGGATAATCTATAGTGGGGGTTATGACTTTCTCTGAAGGACTAGCCAATCAGAGGCTTACTTCGATTAGGAGGGAGTTGTCTCTCTGAGTGGGAGAAATAATGAAGCGTAAAAATGTTGAAGGTTGGCTAGAAATTCCTTCTGGAAATTTCAGAACTCCGTCATAAATAGCTCTCAAGGTTTTCTTAGGAAAGAGAGCTGTTTACTGGCGGTTTCCATGTCCTTAAATGGAGACAGCTTGGTTTAGATTATCTGACTGGGATATCTTGTTTTTAGATGGCTAATGCTTGTAAGGAAGCGAGGGATTACAAGATTTGGCTTTTAACTTAATGGCTTGGCGAGGCGCTTTCTTAAATGGTATGTCAACAGGTTACAACAGGCTAGGTTCCCAATGAGAAGAAATAATAATAATAATAATGTAATTTAGAAACCAAACTCATTGGAACACATAGTTCTAGGTTCTGTACTGGGCAGGGAACATGATTCCTCCCCCCTTAGTGTTTTGCTGTCCTCAGCAACATTTACATTTTTCTTACGTCTAAGTTTTACAGATTTACATAAATGACATAGTTTTTGTCTGAATATAAACAAAATGATACATATTATAATTAATACAAAAATTACATTAAGGGATGTAAATTGCCTCTTTGTGATATAAGTTGTAGGAATTGGCTTCAAGTCTAATTTCAATTTGGTTACATCTAGATGGGAATTAAGGAAGTTTACTTCACTTTTTATTATGGGTGTGTCATGGATATTCAGGATTGGGAAGTTGTGGACATAATTATTAGGTTTTTGTTGCAGCGTTCTGCCTATACTAGACATTGGGCAAGATTCGTTTTAAAACACTATTTGTGGACCTGAGAGTTTCAGAGAGCTTTGAGTCTCCTTGCATGTTTGTAGAATTATCTCAGGTGTTCTGCTAAAGAATAGAATGTGTTCCTTATTTATAGGTTGGAAAATTCTTATATCATTTCTTATGGATGCATATTCACATCCTGCAGGATTTGTTAGATTACACTTGGTAATTCTAATATTATAATACATACATACATATGATTGTGTGTTTTTCACACAAGGTGTACTGGACCATTTTAATGTGGGTCCCTGTAAATAATATTTTTCAGTCGGGATGAGGCTTGCATTTTCAATGGTTGGTACAGGGGTGACATCATACAATTGATATTGGTTTCCATCCGTGATTGGCATGGAGAGGATTACAATCATTTCCTCGACCATTATAATTACCTGGGTTTTTGATCATTTTAAATTTTCAAATTGATGGTATTGATCTGCATGAACCATACTTTTAACAGGGTAAATAGATAGCAAATGTTTTACCAAATTTGTTAAGTCTTTTCTGGAGATTAATTTCACATTTGCCATCTCATTAAATGAGAGAGAAATAGTTTCTTGCAGCACTTGCACTATTTTGTTATATTTATTGATGCACATTAAAACATATTGAAGGTCTTCCAGTAGGTTGATCTTGAAATCTTCTGTCTGGAGAATACCCTGAAGTACCCTCATGTTGCTGGTAACATGATTCATTTCATCGTAAAATTTTTGAGCAATTGAATTTGCAAAAGATACCAATTAATTTATATATTTTATCTCATTATTACGGCATTGTTTTAAAGTGTCTAATTGACTTCGAAAATTATCCAAATCATCTTGTTCCCAATTACCAGAGATGAATTTAATTACTTTCCCCAAACCGTTTATTAAACCCCTCCTAGTTCTATTAGAAATGTTTGGTATTAATTTATTTAAATCCTTTTTAGTTTCTTTAGGTACCTCAATTAATTCGTTTATTAAATAGCGAAAAGTATTATTACTTTTTAATACTAAACTAGAGACAGTGTCATCAATATTCTTATATGCCTCTTTTAAAGTAGTAAGGGTGAAATGAAATATGAATTTGTGATAGTTGCTAATTATTACAACGGGACCCATAGGATCGGCGTAGAATCCTGGAGTTTTTACGGGTTCTGTGTGGATGATGGCATACCCTGGTAGGAATCTGTAATGGGAAGAATTTTCCTCTTAGGTTTTATATCACGGAAGTTTCGGACATGAGTTTTACCGTTTTTCATCTTACAATAAACTCGGTTTTCCTCGATTTTGGTTATTGTGCCTTCATTATATAAATTTTGTGATTTCCTATTTCTGGTTAGGGGATCCAAGACATAAACTACCTCACCTATTTTATAGGGATGTTCAAAGGAGGAATCCCTTGGATCGGGCTTTCTTTCATTTAAAACTTTAATTTGGTTTTCCTGTCTTTGTATGTATTCATTAATTTTTGGTGATGGGGAGAAAATGTGGTCCAATGCTTTTTAGTATGGGCCATATAGGACATTAAATGGTGGTTGCTAGGTTGCTGTGTGAATTGAGGAATTGTAATTTGTGATTGCAGTGATTATGAGCTGTGGCAACGGGGTAAATTTATCATTATCTCTCGAAATTCTTAATTTTTCGAGGAGGGTGGAATTCAATCTTTCCACGGGTGAATTTGAGGTTGAGTTCAGAGGTGTTGTGGCATGATACTCAATGTTCATAGCTTTACAGTACTCTGTAATTAAGCTATTTTCAAATTCTCCTCCTTGATTATGAGTGATTCTTTTGGGATACCCATGGTGCGAAAAATAAATTTGTAATTCGTTCAAAACTGCCATAGCTGTACCATTAGCTAATACGTATGCTTGTCCGTATTTAGAAAATACGTCCAATATCGTTAAAATGCGATTCTGTTCAAAATGAAAGGTGTCAATGTGAATCTGGGCAAATGGGTGGTCTGCTACAATAGGTCCTTGATTTGGTACCTCATTAGGGTGCCTCTCATACTTATTTCTTTGACACAAATTGCATTGGTTAATTAGGTTTCTAATCTGTTCTTTTAATTGTGGCCAATAGTACTTGGTTCGAAGGTGCTCATATGTTTCAATAATACCATTGTGATTTATTGAATGGTATTGCAATATCAGCTGTTTTTGAGTTTCCGAACATTCTATGTCCTCTAAAAATTTTGATGTCCTGATAATTATCAATTCTGAAGTGAATAATCTCTGGCATACGCTGATAAACGGGATCTCAAGTGTTACGTCATCAAAGTAGGCGGCGTACCTATTTGAGGTATTTATGACTTTAAGAAGGTGTCTCTTTAAATCGTCATAGAGATTTTTCTGCGTTACAATCATGACGTGGCAGGTAAATTTCTAAAATAATTTCTGTTCTAGAATCTTTGGAAATTCTCCGTATTTTACTATGATCTGGTTACGGTTCTGGTTCAAATTTCTTTCTGATATTTTTAAAGTGAAAATTGGGTCTTCCTGATTGGAATGTACAGTTTCATTATCCATTTCATGCTGGTATGTATCATCTCCGGGGATGGCTACATTAGAAACTGTTTCCTCATTGATATTCACTTGTATTCGTGAAAGTGCATCCGCGACATAATTGGTTTTTCCCTTGACATATTTTATGTCAAAATCAAACTCTCCTAACTTTATTTTCCAGCGATAGAGTCTTGAACTGGGATCTTTAAGAGAGAATAGCCATTGGAGCGGACGATGATCACACTCTACAGTGAAGTGTCGTCCCCATAAATAAGGCTTACAATGTTTGCTACTCTCTAATATGGCTAAGTTCTCTTTCTATTGTGGGGGCGTGGTGGCGCAGCGGTCAAGCTGTATGCCTCTCACCAAGGCGGACCGGGTTCGATTCCCGGTCTCTGCATGTGAGATTTTCGATGTGAAATGCCATGTCCTGTGGTTCGGATTCCACGTAAAACGGAGGTCCCGTGGCTTATGATCGCGAGATTAACGGTCACGTTAAACTACAAGCTTCCTTTCCTTCTTTCTATTGTTGAATAATTTCTTTCGGCGGGATTTAAAGTTTTGGAGTAGTAGGCAAAAGGATGTCCTTTCTGTGTGAGAACACTGCCTAATGCGAAGTCTGAGCTATCCGTGGTTAACACGAATGGTTCCTCAAAATCTGGGTAAGCTAATACTGGCGCATTTATTAACAGGATTTTTAGGGTTTCAAATGCAGATTTGTACTCGGGATTTTCTGCATATATTTTGGTTCCTTTCTTCAAGCAGCGGATTATTGGATATGCAATTTTGGCAAAATCTTTCAGGAACTTCCTGTAAAAGCCCGCAAGGCCAAGAAATTGTTTGATTTCTCTCGTGGTCTTGGGAATGGGGTAGTTTTTAACTACTTTAATTTTTTCAGCGTTTGGCTCTACACCTTCTTGTGAGACAACATGCCCTAGGAAAGCTACTTCCTTGTGAAGAAATTCAGTTTTATCGAGCTGTATCTTCAGGTTCACCTCTCGTAATTTTTGCATTACAAGGGTAAGGTGTTGTCTATGTTCCTCTAGGGATTTGCTGTATATGATGATGTCATCAATATACACAAAACAGAACTTGTAAAGAAAAGTGCGTAGGACCTTGTCCATTACACGCTGAAAAGTGGCGGGAGCATTTTTAAGACCAAACGGCATTCTACAATACTGTAGATGGCGATTATCTATAATAAATGCTGTCTTTTCTATAGATCTAGGATCCATCTCAATTTGATGAAATCCTTGCGCGAGGTCTAGAATCGAGAAATAGGAACTGTGTCCTAGGTTATCTAGGATCTCTTCTATCCTAGGAAGAGGATATTTGTCTTCAATGGTCTTTTTATTTAGCTGCCTAAAGTCTATGACCAATCTCCAATTCTTTTGTCCTGAAGCATCCAGCTTCTTTGGCACTATCCATACTGGATTACTATATGGAGATTCACTGTGGGTAATTATCCCCTGCTTAAGAAGTTTTTCTACTTCTTCGCTCAGTACTTTCTTTAGCGCGGGAGGATATCAGTAATTTTTCTGATATACCGGATCCTCATCGGTAGTTCGAATGAAGTGCTTTACCGCATTGGTGAATGTTAGGTCACACCCTGGATAGTAAAACACATCCGCAAATTCACAGCATATTTCTGATATGACACTTCTCTCTATGTCATTCATATGCTGCGTGCGGAGATATTCTTGAATCTCGCACTCCGAAAGAGAATGTATCTCTAATGGTTGTATTGAGATATTTTCCAAAGGTTCAACTAACAATGGTTTACTAAACTCCGGTTTTAAATTCGTTTCTGCAGGATACAAGACCTGATAATTCTCTGCATGTAAGATTGCATCTGCAAAATACATTCCTTCATGTTCGAACTTTGTATACATCTCCTTGTTGAATGTTAACAGGGATTGCAATTTTGTGCATGTCTGATGAGGGTTGAAAATTTACTTGTTTGTTGCCTGAGTGAAAATAGAATGGTATGTCCTTATTATTCAGGGAAACTAGGTTTGATTTATAATCTATTTTTGCACCTAGCTTTACAAAATCTGCTGTGCCAATCAGCGCATCGAAATAATCGTGCCACTGCATGGGCGTGTAAATTTCGTATTCTGAAAAAATAGGGAATTGTATGTTATCTTCACCTATTGTTTCAGAGTGAACAGATTGTATGCAGAATGGTTCTTGGAACACATGTTCTGCGAAATATTCATATGCTATTGCGGGATTCATTATTGAATTGCAGGCACCACTATCAATTAAGATATTAAATCCGAATAGGGTGATGAACGGTAATTTTGGAGCATTTTTTTATATTATTTATGTCTTCGCATGAGATGACTGGGCCAAGTGAAAATCCTGCTCTTGTTCCTCTGGATTTTCATAACAATCCTGAAGTAGTGATGGGTGGATTGAGTCGTATTCGAACTCATACTCTTGGGGTTGAGCTTCTTGAGAATATTCCGCTGATTGTGTTTCTGGGGAATATTCTTGTGGCATATAGCATAGCTCATCGGTCTCCTCTGCGTGTGCATTCACGTTCCCTCTTATAGTTGACACTCCTGACATTGGTTTAGGATATGTCTGATTATTGGGCGTGAAGCGCCGGGCAATGTTATTTGGTGTAGGGTAAGGCCTACTGAACTGTTTAGAGGGTTGTTGGTTCTGCGGTTTCAAATTGTGTGGGTTCGGTCCCTGAAAAGGTCGAAAGTTTGGTTGAGGATTAGGGTTCCTAAATTGTGGATTCGGTTGGGTAAAGAAAGGTCGGGCTTGTGGAAAGTATTGATTCTGAGGTTTGGGAAATGCAAATGGATTGTGAATGGCATGGTTTAGTGGTTGCATTGGACTAAAAGGAGCAATCCGATTAGGTGGTGTTGGTGGTGTTTTGGGGGTGGCTTATGACTGGGACCAATATTGGGAGGATACTTCAATGTTCCTCTCAACTGATCCATATAGCTCTCGTGAGCTCTGTCATTATCATAAATTCGGCAAGTCCTCAGTGCATGGCTAAGGTCTGTTACTTAGGCGTAACGTAAGTAGGCTCGGTATTGATCTAGGATACCGGCTTTAAAGGTGTTTAAGCTCAAATCATCCAATTCTCGTAATTTAAGCTCCAATATTTGATCATGATAATTGAGTTTACACAAACTCCTACACAGTAAGACTAGAGCATCTAGCCTGTCATGGTATTCAGTGTAGTTTTCGTTTCTTTTTGAAAGCAATTTGATATTTCCTGCACTAGCAATCTTTCATCTTTAACGTCTCCAAATTTTCTGATCAATTTCTCTTTAAGTTTTTTCATAGCTACTGTTCGCGTCAAGATCCAAAATACTACTCGCTTCCCCTTTTAATTTCGACTTTATGACGTTAAACAGAAATTCGATAATGATGTTAGCATTTGTAATCGCAGGAGCTCTCTTGTGTGTGTTTAAAAAACTATCACATCTTGCTAAAAAGTAATCCAAGCTGCAAGATGCGCTCCCATTGAATTCAGGTAACAACTGAATCTGCGCATATTCAAATTTTGATAACAATTCCGTCTCCGGCATTGTTAAGTCAGTGATTAATTGCTTAGTTTAATTAAAAATAATTTAAGATTATTTATTTATTTATTATTAGTTGGTTAAAGAAAAATTATTTATTATTATTATTATTATTATTATTATTATTATTATTATTATTATTATTACTGATTATGAATTATGGATTAATTCAAAGGAATAATGGCATGCGGCACTTGTTCTAGTTTAAAAACGCGCACTCACTTTCTTTTGAAAGGCAAAATAAGTTATTATTATTCTCTTCTTTAAAATTTGAGAAATGAACTATGTTGTATACAAGCAATATGAAAGGTACACAAAAAAACAGGGTACTTTGAATGTACTCACAGCCAGGAAATGATGATCAGCATGGACTGCATTCCGGTCTGCGTAGTCGGTTGGCTTCCTTCTGCGATGTCGTGCTATCGAAAAGCCCCTCTCAGAGTTGTCGGTGCGCACGTACAGCAGCTACGTATGGCGATAGATGTCGGTCAGAAGGCGCTTGTTTCAGCGTTGCCGGCTCACCTCCTCTCGTTCCGTAGTCGGTTGGGTTTCTTCAGTGTCGTTCGAGCGACCGAAAGCCCCCTTAACAGAGTTGTCGATATACTCGGACGGCGATGGCGGTTGGTTACTGTCGAAAGGCGCTTATGTCAGCCTTGTCGGCTAGCTTCCTCCCTTAAAGCTGGCTGGTTAGTTATGGACGAAAGGCCTGCAGCGAGGTTGTCAGTACCACTTCTTTCCAGTCGGCTTGGTTCAGATGATCAAGAAGACTTAAGTATTTTCGGGATGTTACTGGCTTTCTTGGATTGGTAACGAAAGGCGCCACTTGAAGTCTTGACTTCGTTGAGCGTTGTCAGTATACCTGGTCCAATCAGCACGTAGATCTGGTGGCGATCATGTATCAATCACGGCCGGGCCCCCAATTAAGTTTGTAGTCCCGAAAGGGTCTTTAATTAAATATGTAGATCCCTTTTCTCAGCTTCCAAGCGGGACAGCAGTTAGAATATGGTCCACTCAGGTTCTCCTCGAGACTGGTATTTCTTAAATCAACTGAACACGAAGATTCCCATATGAATGTTATTTATTATAAGTCGACCGACAAATAATGCATTCACAATTGTTAATAATTTATGTACAAGGCATGTAGCCTGATTGCTTGGCAGTCTTGTTAAACAGAGTTACATCACTCAAAGTTACAAGTGAAGAAGAGGAAGAGCTGCCCTTTTGTGCCAAGTTAAATACTGGATAATCTATAGTGGGGGTTATGAGTTTCTCTGAATGTCTAGCCAATCAGAGGCTTACTTCGTTTAGGAGGGAGTTGTCTCTCTGAGTGGGAGAAATAATGATGCGTAAAAATGTTGAAGGTTGGCTAGAAATTCCTTCTGGAAATTTCAGAACTCCGTCATAAATAGCTCTCAAGGTTTTCTTAGGAAAGAGAGCTGTTTACTGGCGGTTTCCATGTCCTTAAATGGAGACAGCTTGGTTTAGATTATCTGACTGGGATATCTTGTTTTTAGATGGCTAATGCTTGTAAGGAAGCGAGGGATTACAAGATTTGGCTTTTAACTTTATGGCTTGGCGAGGCGCTTTCTTAAATGGTATGCCAACAGGTTACAACAGGCTAGGTTCCCAATGAGAAGAAATAATAATATAATTTAGAAACCAAACTCATTGGAACACATAGTCCTAGGTTCTGTACTGGGCAGGGAACATGATTCCTGCACTGCGGTTGATGGCTGTTAGAACAGGGATTCAAACGTCGGACCTCCATACGCTCATCTACCAGTCAGTGGGTTTACTAACATTCATAATACTATACAATCAAATGTTGAAACAAAACTATCCTTTATTAACGTCAACAATTACCGCATTTGTATAAATATATGGAGGAGGCTGTAGCACACTTAAAGTTAAAACCCTCCCAGCATTTTCCTGGAGTGGAAGTGGAAAGCCACTGTGCTTGCAATTAATCCGGAAGCGATGTTGAAAACGAGGGGGTAGGAAGACAGGCAAATATAGGCCTAGTAATACCAGTCAGGTTAAGTATCTCAGTGCAGCCATTCATGTGCTAAGTGGATTTGTGTTATCGTCCGCGATTGTTATTTAGACTGTATTTAAATCGGTCGACAATCATCGTACTTTTTCCTGTGAGAATCTACGAATGGTCACAGTCATCATAAAGAATTCGAGTACATAACAGCGAAATTCTCTCTATTTTGTTCTTCAGATATTTCAGCCCTAAAGTTTCACGTACAATGAAGATAGCGTTATCTTCCTAGAAAAAAAAAGAACGCAGAATTTGGAGTTCCAAACAATAGACTGAAATAATAACCACTGTGTGCAAATAATTCGTATCTGACAAATAATAATGAAATTTTATTAGGTACGGTACCTATTAAAATCATTCAACATACAATGACTTAGTCTGGTTGCATTTTATCCCACTTTCGATTTTTGTAAAAGAAATGAAAATAGACTTATGAGATGTACACAGGGCCAAAAAATTGTGTGTCTGTGAGTGTGTGTGGCGCAATGTTAGCATCGAGTGTGTTTAGCGTAATGGTAGCGTCTCTGACTCGTAGCTTGGAGGTTTCTGGTTCAAATTGATACGCTTCACCTCTTCCTGCCTTGATAAACCCCAAAATTAGAATAAAGCAAGAAAGTAATTAAATTCGATGGCACTGAGGCAATAGAGATTGATACCCAAACGTCCAGTGGCGTTCGCCACGAAGGAGGAATGGGGAGGACGCCCTTAATTTCGTAGTCTTAGAACGCCCTCGGTAATTTAGACCAAGACAGGAACCGGCAAGGCCAGGACAAGGCTGTTAATTGGAAGGGCTGGACTTACCCTGAGACCGAATGCGAACATTTCCCAACCAAAACGTGGAGGAAGGAACAAGGTGACCATTTCCACTGACCTTCATGCACAAATAATCACGAAGATCTCAAGATGACTAATAACATGTATTAACAAAAGGATTACAAACCAAAAATAAACTAGGCAACACCTTAAATATAATAAAAACACAACATAATAAACTTATGATCCCAGCAGCTTATGATTAGGGCGACGCGAAATTAAAAACCCGTGAATGTAAAACACGTTTCAACCAACACACCCCTTGCCCAAGTGGCGATTTGTATTCCCGCATTATAATTCACAATTAAGAATACTAAGTAATTCCCCGAAACATGTAAGAAAGGAATAGAACATGAAGTAAGCCAAAAGCTACTCCAGAAAACAGTTGTTTAACACAACCAAACAAGTCGCTTATTACGACCAGACCGTCTGAAGGGCCCCTCTCCACTGAGTTGTCGAGGAGTAGTTCTGACCAAGTTAAAACCAACATCCCACCCTTAAGATCAAACGGAAACTAAACAATGAAGAATCCCCACCCTGAAACAATGCAACGCAAAATGAGGAAGACCACATCCCCTTCCAAAACAACTTAACCTAAAACATGTTGTCTTAAAGCTAGTTCTGAATTGCCACACGACACGTGGCTAGGAAATGCACTACGATAGTCATATTAAATGTTTTAAAATTCACAGTCTTAGAAAATCCAAGTTTTGTCAGATACCCCAAGCAAAATAATGTTTTGGTAATACTGTTTCACGCCTCTCCCCAGGGGAAAGGAACTTCCCCCCGAGGAGCGGGTTTCCACACGTCAAGTTCTGCGAGTGAGAAGCAGGAAGGTGGTTACTGACTGATTCGCTGAGAACTTGCTTCCTAGCGACAACGTGACTACCCCTTCCCCTGTACAGTTCGGTCGTGCCAACATAACCTGGGGGTGCAGGCCAGCACAACAACGACAGAGTCCATGAGAAATGTTGGTACCACAAGTGGCCCCATGACCCAAATCGCTAGCATTTACTCAGAAATGGGGTTTTCAGAAATGCTACGACGAAATGTTCCCAGGGTAGAAACTAAATCCACTAATGGTGCTTAAGGGGTTTCTAGGAACCTATTAGTTCAGGCAAGTGTGCACTTCACAACAGTGTAGAAATATCAATCTTCTCCCAGGGTATTAATGTCAACTCCCTTGCAGGCAAACAAAAGCAGTTTAAAGAGTTTTGGAAACCAATTAGCTGGGAGCAGGAGTGCCTGCGAAATATACCAGCTCGAGACTTTTGCGAAATAATTGCAGTTGTGTAAGCAAATCTTGGATGTGCGGGATGGCTGTTGCTCACGTCCGCAGGTTTAACCAATAACTACCCTGCACGTGTCCCCTGGGTGGTGCTAAACGAGCAACAAAAACACTGGCGACCAGACAATCATTGAGATCTCCTGGTAAACATTACATCACATATCAGAACATGAATAAGTCGACAAAGGGTTCTCTTGAGGACTATCCCTCTAGAAAGCTAGGACGATGTTTAAGAGTTTGTCAGCTCAACATTGACGGCATCAGTAGAGCAAAATGCCAAGTGCTGCATAAAATCTTATCAGACAACAAAATTGATCTAGTTGCAATTCAAGAAACCCATGCAGCAAACGAAGATCAACTTAGTTCAAGGGGAAATATACCTGGATATGACTTGCTAGGTGCTACCTACGACAATGTTTATGGAGTTGCAACATATGTTAGACAAAATGTAGAAAATGCATATCTTATTTCTACAAGCTATGATGATGGTATTCAAGAAGTTGTCACAAGAGTAGGTGAAACGACAGTAGTAAATGTCTATAAGCCTCCAAGCATTGTTTGGCCACCTAAAGTGCTTAATATTTACAACCACCCTACAACATATCTGGGAGATTTCAAGAGCCACCATGAACAATGGAAATACAGGCGGAGTAACGAAAATGGAAATGCATTGGTGGACTGGGCTGAAGAGCATGATATACATCTTGTTTTCGATGCTAAGGATCGGGGCACTTTCAGATATGGTGCCTGGAACACTGACCACAATCCCGATCTCTGCTTTGTCTCGTCTGACTGCAATGGCAGACCACTGCCAGTAACAAGAAAGGTTCTTGGAGACTTCCCACATAGCCAACATCGCCCAATTTTTCTTGAATTCGGGATCAGTATCCCTTTAATAAGAGCGCTTCCCAGGCCCAGATGGAACTTTCAAAAAGCTAACTGGACCATATTCTCAGAAAATCTAGATAAATGTGTGGGATGGATCCCTCCAGTAAGTTCAAACTACAAGCGGTTCGTTCAAGCTATAATTAGCACGGCAAAGAAGTGTATCCCTCGCGGTTTCCGTAAGGAGTATATTCCCGGATGGACAGAGAAATGTGAAAACCTATACAAAGAATTCTGTGAAACTAACGAGCATGAAATAGCAGATGAATTGCTGAATAACATCAACGCAGCAAGACGAATAAAGTGGACCAAAACTGTCGAATCTCTGGACTTTCGTACATCAAGTAGGAAAGCTTGGTCTTTGCTCAGGAATCTAGGTGGTAGTACCACAAGAGACCGCATATACGATGCTATCACCCCTAACAAAGTTGCAGCAAACATTGGGTCCACTTCCAGATCACCTCAAGTACGTACACATACTATTGCAGCTAAGAAGAAATTAAAGGTACTCAAATCAGAATGTCGAGCTGATACTGAGTATTGTCTTCCATTCAGCACCGAAGAAGTAGCAACTGCCATAAAAGAAATGAAACCAGGGAAAGCCCCAGACCTTGATGGCTTTCACGCTGAATTTCTGGTGCATTGTGGCAAGTATGTGAAACAGTGGCTAACTAAGTTCTTCACAAATATCCTGCAAACCGGCAACATACCTCATGAAATGAAATGCGCGAAAGTTATAACCTTATTGAAGCCAGGTAAAGCAAATGACAAGCCAGAAAATTATCGCCCCATAGCATTACTAAGTATGTTGTATAAGCTACTGGAACGAATGGTGTATAACAGAATCTGTCACAAGATCTTCAAATCTATACCGGTTGAACAAGCCGGATTCAGACCTAACCGCAGCTGCACAGACCAAGTCCTTTCTCTAACAACCTTCATAGAAGCAGGTTTTCGGAATAAAGAGAAGACATCAATAGCATTCATTGACCTAACAGCTGCATACGACACTGTCTGGAGGCAAGGTGTCATACTGAAACTCCTTCAAGTGATACCAAGTATGAAAATTAGCCATCTCATCAATGAAATGCTCAGTATCCGATGTTTCCAAGTAATTATGGGCAACTGCATCAGCTCACAAATGAAGCTGAACAATGGCCTGCCACAAGGATCGGTCCTTGCCCCTCTTTTGTTCAGTCTATACATATCAGATATGCCTGAAACAAAGTCAAGGAAGTTTGGGTATACTGATGACTGGGCCCTTGCTACGAGGCATAAAGAACTTGAAACAACTGAAACCATACTGGCCGATGACTTATCAACTATTGGAGAATATTTCCGGAAATGGAGGTTACAGCCAAGTGCCACGAAGACGGAAGTATCTACGTCCCACCTAAGCAACAGGCTGGCCAACAAAGAGCTCACTGTTCATTTCGAAGGAAAATGGTTGAGACATAATAGGAACCCGAAATATCTAGGGGTAACATTTGATAGAACGCCCAATTTTAAGGAACACCTAACAAAAACAGTTGACAAAATTAAAACTCGGAATAACATCCTTCGAAAACTGTGTGGCACATCTTGGGGATCTTCTGCATCAACACTGCGCACCTCAGCTCTGGGTCGGGTTTACCCAGTTGCCGAATATTGCTCGCAAGCTTGGCTAAACAGCACACACACTAAGCTTATCGACACTCAGCCTAACTATACAATGCGCCTTATAACTGGCACAATCACACCCACGCCGACTTTCTGGCTACCCATACTTAGCCACATACAACCTCCATCTCTGCGTCGGAAAAATGCACTATTACGCGAGTACAAAAAGCTGTACAAAAATCTACACCTTGCAGTGCATGAAGACATACCAAACATCGGAAGAGGTAGGCTTCGCTCTCATCATCCACCCCTTGAAACCGCGAGAACTTTAGATGCCAACAACTTTAATACTGATGACTGCTGGAGGCAATCATGGCAGACTAACGCAACAGCAGACCAATTGAAGATGCCGTGCATATCAACGAAGCCACCCGGTTTTGAATTACCATGCAAGGACTGGTCAATACTTAATAGAATAAGAACCAACACTGGAAGATGTGCAGACCTTATGTACAAGTGGAAGAAAAGAGTGTCTCCAAGCTGTGACTGTGGTGCTGAAAAGCAGACGGTCTTCCATGTTGTGCACGAATGTCCCTTGAGAACTTTCGCTGGCGACCAATCAGAGTTCCTGGTGATGACGGAGGGATCACTGGACTATATTCATGGACTTGATATTAGTTTGTAGTCTGTTATAATTATCTTTATGATTGTATTATTATTTAACTGTACATTTTGTGATGTAGCCATACGCTAAATAAATAAAATCTTGGATGTTTCATTTTCTTCATGTAATGATTTTAAAAATCGTTACACAAATCACAACAGGTTCAATTTCCTTTACTTCGCTTTTTGTATTTATTGATTTATAACTACTCACACGTTATAATGTTAACCATATATAGTGTGTATTTGCAATCGAAAATATTATATACTTATAACACCACATATTTCAACATTCGAATACAGCGATTAATATTCGTTGTCCTTGATCCGTGGTAGAGCCTATTGTTGCTGTTGTTTTTTTGTTGATTCTATAGGGGGTTTGTTGAATCATGGTTTTGTAGCCCCGTACACTTGGGTGTGTAGAATTTGTCTGATAACCTGTCTCACTGTGATGTCTGTAGGCTTATTGGTATGTGTACTTTCATACGAGGATGAATATGGGTAGGAATCTGGTGTTCTTTCATTTGAGATGCATGGACATCATGGGCATTTAGCCCCGTGTACTTGGGTGATTGTTGAATTTTGTCTGATAACCTGTGTTATTGTAATAGCTGTATTAGTGTATGTATATATTAATTCAGGTGAGGATTCAACCAAAGTAAAATATTCGTATAGCACGTTGTACTTCAACAAGCTACTACAATCAGCATTCAATTATACTCCTTGAAAAGGACAAAGAATTATAACAATACCTATTGAATTAGGAGACTGCCACGGTGGGTGAGTGGATAGCGTGTGTGTCTACTAACCCCAAGATTTCAGGTTCGCTCCTGGCCGTGGTAAGTGATTTTTGAAAGGCGGAAAAAATAAGACACGCATGTCATACGATGTTGGCATGTCAATGAACCCATTTGAATTCAGTAGGCCGTGTTCATAATGGCAAAATTTATCTCGGGAGTTTCCGCCAATAAAAAGTTCCTCATTTCTCTCCTAGAAAGCGCTATAGTGTTCAAGGAGCTTAGACATCTAACGTCCTTGACTTTCATAGTGATTCAAAGAACAACGAAATTTGACATGCAAGCTACCCTCTGGGTGTCAAATTACAAAGCTTGCACCCGGCACCCGAGGCCATACGATATTATTATAATTATAGGAGAAAGTAGGCTATATGTTCTTTACTGAGCATCTTGTTTAATCATTTTAGGTCATCGAAGTCCGGGCGCTGCTAAACTTTGAACTAATGGCATCTTCCGAGTGTACTCGGGCTGGTTGTTGGAGTGTCCGAGTGGATGCGTGCGCATCTCAGAGTAGGCACACCCAAGTCCACTCTTATCATGTCAACCCAGCTGTAATACACTCGAGTAAGTGCTCATGACCCATTTATAATGACAGACTCTGTCATGTTACAACCGTGAACAGAAATGCAGAGAATATGCTATGCAATTCAGGAAATAAATATCATACGAGAGATCTTTCACATCGTACAACTTGGTGTGCCATGAAATGTTGACGCTCTTCAACTTCTCTCCTGGAAATTGAACCCGTAATCTTGGGACGATGAACTGGACTGATCCACCAAGGAAGTTAGGAGCCGTAGTGACACATAAGATACACGACCTGGCGCGGAGAACAGAAGGTAGAGATGACAAAGGAGACCACTGGGATTCAGCGCCACTCCAGCTGACCACAAGACACGTATTAAAGTGAGTCTTCATGCGCCCCTGAGGGCCGTCAAGCATAGTTTCTCAACTCGCTGTAAAGATGGAGATGGACCTTCAACGTCAAACCCAGGTATAGTGCTATTCGTATTAACTGTATTGCACACGCTGTTGTTTAAGTCTTCAGCATCTTGACTAGTTTGATGCAGCCTTCCATTTCTCCCTGTAAAGTGCGTATAATTACAGGATGTATTCGGAGCTCAAACAGACATTGGCTGCCTTTCCTCCTCCACCCTTGAGGAGATCAGAGGCACTCTTAAAAACAAGGACGATAATCCAGCAGAATCAAGATATTACACAAGAGTACTGTTATGTACAATTACTTATTTGTTATGTATATCTAATTTACCTCCGGGGGACACACCCCCGATTGCAAATAAACGAATGAATGAATGAATGAATGAATGAATGAATGAATGAATGAATTAAATAGTATACCAACGTTTGAAGTCAAGGAAACCACCATGGCGCACAGCAATTCATCTTGAAGGATCCTCCTTTAATGTGAATAACTCATGGAAAATCCAGTGGGAGCATTCTTCAGTAACCAACAAACACCTAGTTGGGAATCCTTTTGAACTTTGATCTTCCCAGACGCCAACGGAGGATCTTAAATCAGACAACACAGGACATAGCAGATGTGCATATTTACTGCATAAATGGGGCTGGTCCAACTCGGCAGTTTGTGACTGTGGTGCCTCCCTGCAGTCAATCCTTCACATTGTCGCTGACTGCCCTCTCCGAGCTTTCCATGGATGTTCAATCAAGCATCAGTTGAGGCCGTTGAATGAGTCAGAGATCCTGTCGTAGATCTTATGAACTTGTGTGTGCACATTTTCTTTCCTGTATTTATTATACACATATTCATTATACGATAAATAATAATAATGGGCTAATCGTTTCATCTCTACTTAGCTACCACGCCGGACATCCAAGACAATCTGTTTAACATATTCTATCCTTGGTCTACCCATACAGTTCCTGGCCTCCACCCTTCCTTCTATAACAAAGATTGCAATTCCTAGTTTTTTTTAGTAGGCCTAAGAGTTATACCAACCTATCTCTTCTCTTCATTAGCATTTGGTTGGTTCTTTAGTTTAGGGGCTGAGACAACGTGGTCATGGGGCCCCATGTACTTTGGGTGTGTGTAGAATCAGTCTGATAACCAGTGTTAATTCTGATGGCTGCATTAGTGTGTGTTATCTGTGATTCAGGTAAGGACTACAGACGATCAATTTCAAATAGCTCCTACTTTTGTTACCAAATGCTACCGTCAACGATACGTAGTTGCAAACTGGGATACTAGATGTCACCGAACCAGCACCTGGCGACGAACGTTGGAACTAATAAAAAAAATATCGTATGGTCTCGCGTGCCTGGTAATTTGACACCCTGAGGGTAGCTTGCATGTCGAATTTCGTTGTTTCTTGAATCACTATGAAAGTCAAGGAGGTTAGATATCTAAGCTACTTGAACACTATAGGGCTTTCTAGTAAAGAAATGAGGAACTTTTTTTTTGGCGGAAACTCCCGAGATTAATTTTGCCATTATGAACACGGCCTACTGAATTCAAATGGGTTATTTGACATGCGTGTCGTGTTTTGCCGCCTTTCAAAAAAATCAATTACCACGGCCAGGAGCGAACCTGCAATCTTGGGGTTAGTAGACAGACACGCTATCCACTCACCCACTGTGGCAAGCTATTATAGCGTTATCAAATGTAACTACACATATTTTAGTTTCACACAAATGTAGTTAGTGAAAGGTTATTTTATATGCAATAAATCTATGACATGGGCCCACCGGCTTTACTTCCCCTCCGAAGGAAATCATACTGAGGGATTTTTTAAGGCTCTTAAAAACTCCGACGTCTTTGGCCAGGTTTGACATTAGGAGTTGCCAGACGAGTGAAAGCTAAGTACTCTTGCCGTTGTTGCCATGGTAACTAACTATCGGAAATGTGTCTCTGAAACGCGCTATAACGAGTGAATAAGTCCGCTTGCTCTTGAGGACATGGTAACTACATGTTGTAATTTTGTCCACGCTAATACCAGACAGACACGCAGCCCAGAAACTTTAAAAGAAAGCGGAAAATACATGAAATCCTCAAGAAAGGGAAAAGCGAGGACCTGTCACGAACAATGTTGGCTCTAACTGGTGAATACCGACTCAGGTTAACGGAATAGTTACTCAGCAATTCTTCTAGGTTTGTGCCGTGTCTTGTGTGGGGTTTCGCCACGGCACAAACGTAGGAAAATTGCTGAGTTTTAATTCACCGGCCGTGAAAACCAATATAGCCTACCATCTTTTTGGAATAATTACTGCTGCTTAAATCAGTGGAAAAGGAAGACAATGTGCGAGCGTAGCATGCATGTTGCACAAAGTGTTGACCAGAGACCAACATCTTTAAAGAGACAGCTACATCACCCGGATAGATGACTTGTCCTATAAAAGAAAAATGGAACAATTTGGTGTATACTCTGTATTTCAAAAGAAACAACGTGAAGGAAATTGCAGGAGCTTGGAACAGCTGAGCTGTGTTGCCAAGTTTTTGTTGTTGTTGTTGTTTGAGTCCTCAGTCTTTTGACTAGTTTGATGCAGCTCTCCATTCCTCCCTGTCCTGAGCTAATCGTCTGATCTCGACATAGCTACCACACCCTACATCCGAGGCAATCTGTTTAACATATTCTAACCTTGGTCTACCCCTACAGTTCTTGTCCTCAACCCTTCCTTCCATAACTAAGCTTGCTATTCCTGGGTGTCTTAGTACGTGTCCTACCAACCTATCTCTTCTCTTCATTAGCTGTCGCCAGAAACATGTCTCCTCTCCCACTAGTCTCAATACCTCGCCGTTTGTAACTTTATCTACCCATCTGATCTTCATCATTCTCCTGTAACACCACATTTCAAATGCTTCAATTCTCCTCTTTTCTGCTGCACCAATAGTCCAAGTTTCACTTCCATAGAGCGCCACGCTCCAGGCAAAGGCCTTAAAAATGACTTCCTAATACCTAAATCTGTATTCGATGTCAACAGATTCCTTTCCTGTGGAAATGTTCTCCTTGCCTGAGCTAACCTACATTTATATCCTCTTTGCTTCGTCCATCACTGGTTATTTTGCTTCCTAAGTAACAGAATTCTCCTACTTCCTTTAGCTTTTCACCTGCCAATTTGATTTGTCGATGTAGATCAGCTGATTGGAATAATACACAGGGCTACACTTCGGACATTATTTCGGTACTATCATGCGCAACATAATGCAAATGTCGATCTTGAGTCAACGCCGAGGTCATTCGAGTTAGTTATTGTTGTTTTAAGGGCCGGAGCTACGAGGTCATCTGACGCTATTCAATAAATACGAGAAAGAGGCCAAACCTATAATTAACTAATTAACTAACTAACTAGCTAACTAAGAACACGATGAAACTAGAAAATAATAAAATAAAGAAGTAACGAATAAAATTGGAAACAAAAATTATTAAAACTCGGTGCTAAAACTAAACGAAAGGATGACAATGAAACTAACTGCGACACAGACAGCGGTTAACAAGCGATTGAATCATGAGCAATGCGCTGGCAACGTGTGGCGCTACTTGTCAAAATCCAGCCAATAGGAGCACGCGGCGGCCATTTTACGATCGTTCCCGCCAAATATGCCAGCTTCTTACTCTCAAATACAGAGTATAGTGACTATTGAGGGCCAGGCCGCCAGCCATGGTCTGCGCGAGTGTGGTAACCATTGCGATGACCGACTCGGCCTACGCACCGCACACAGACCAATAGGGCGATTGAAAAAAGTCTCACATCCTTGCACGGTTCACGATAGAATGGAATGGAGACAGTAAGTTCATTCATTAATTCATTTGCAAATAGGGATAATTACCTGGTGGCGAATTGTGCAATTACAGAAAATTACCAACAATAATGCTTGCCACGGTGGGTGAGTGGTTATCGAGTCGCACTACCAATCACAAGCTTCCAGGTTCGTTCCTGGCTGTGGTAAGTGATTTTTGAAAGACGACAAAAATCACGGGACGCATGTCATTCGTTGTTGACATGTTAAAGAACTCATTTGAATTCGGTAAGCCGCGTTCATAATCGCAAAATTAATCTCGGGATTTTCCGCCAACACAAAACGTTCTTTCTTTCTCTACTAGAAAGCGCTATAGTACCAAGGAGCTTAGATATCTAACTTTCCTGACTTTCATAGCACTCCAAGGAACAATAAAATTCGACATGCAAGCTGCCCTATGGGCGCAAATAACAAAGCTTGCACTCCACACCCGAGGCCATACGATATTATTATTACCAAACACAGTTAAAGTACACAAGTAGCGATTTAGGAACTCTAGTAATTACATCGTAGTGTTTACACAACATTTCAGTCTTCTCTTAAACACAACAATATGTTTGGGGAAAGGCCCTAAGAAAGAATATTTGCCATAATTTGTACGCTGCAGTCGGCCCTTGATCTGCCTTGCTTAGGTTGGTGGGATTTCACAGACGTTTGCTCAGTTCTCCCCGATTAGTGTAAGAGTTAAAAGTAGCGTATAGTCTGGATTTCGTCCTTCTATCTTCCCGAGATTTCCACCCTAGTTTTTCTATCATTCGACATACACTACTTCTAGGATTTAAAACGTTTAACACACACGTAATAGCCATCCTGACACACAGATACGCCAAAGCGGCTCTTACGTAAATTGTATATTTATCGAGAAATTTGAGTATTTCATAATAACATCCAGGGGCGCACCCAGGGGGGGGCTTTGGGGGCTTAAGCCCCCCCTAAAAACCTGGGAACACTTTAAAAACATTGATAATATCTTTCAAGAAAATTGATTGCATAACGGGCTCCAGAATGTTTAGTGTTGGAACGTTGGAACATTTTGCGATTTTCTACTGGTTTAAAACAGAATTATGTTAGGCCTATATTTATGCAACACTTGAGTGATAATAATATATATTGTAAACACAACACGATCGGATATTTCCGGGCGTTATCGTAACTATGCTCGGAGCAAGATGCGCGTGGGACAGCGGTGAAAATTTCTCTCCCCAATGTATTGTGCTGTGCTCTGTGTCAGGCGTCAAGTCAGTGTTGGTGTTTATAAAAGTTGATTAGTTGATTGTTGTTGTGTTTATATTTTCTATTGGCTATTGGTGTTCGTAGTGTGTCCAATTGGACTAGTAGTAATGGGAGACAAAAGAAAGGCAAACATGCAAAACTACTTTAAACCGTTAAAAATCAATAAATATGATGTGGTTAGTGTTAGTGAATGTGGCAATCCTTCAACGAGTAAGGAACTGTTAACAAGGACTGCAAGCATAGAAAAACAGCCAAGTTGTTCGTCAGAGGAGGGCTCAGAGACAAATGTGAGCAGGCCTAAGGCCGTTGTAAGTAAACATAACATGGATTTGGACATTGGTTTATTTAAAAACAAAGTGTTGATGGACAATGAAAAGTTCAAAGTTTTGAATGACAAATGGGTTCCTCAGAGCAACTTTAACTTTCCTTTTAGATCGCATGGGAACCAACAACGAAAATTTTCGTTTTCATGGCTAAAGAAATATACCTGGCTTTCGTATTCTGGAATTGAAGACTCTGCATACTGTGTCCATTGTATGCCTTAAAAAAAAAAAGAAGTAGGTAAGAGTAACACTCAACATACTGGACAACTTGTTGAAGAAGGTTTTTGTAACTGGAAAAAAGCACTAGAAAAGTTTGAAAAACATGCAAACTCGCAGTATCATAAAGACTCATGTGTAAGCCCAGCTAACTTTAAAAGAGTTATGGACTGCCGAATGAAACCGATTGACAAATCTCTTGATAAAGGAAAAGACGTCCAAGCCCAAAATAATGTGAAAAGAATAATTCCAATAATAGAAACTATAATTTTGTGTGGCAGGCAAAATATCGCCCTTAGGGGCCATAGAGATTATGGTCAGTTTCAAATCGACAGCAAACCATTTGAAAATGAGGGGAACTTAAGAGCTTTGCTCAGAGCTAGAATTGAAGCAGGTGACAACAATTTGAAAGATCACTTTGGGTCATGTGGCAAAAATGCGACCTATATAAGTTGGAATTTTCAAAATCAAGTCATCGATGCTTGTAACCAAATAATAACTGAAAAAATAGCAAGTAAAGTAAAAGAAGCTAAGTTTTTTAGTGTTCTCGCAGATGAAACATCTGATATTTCAACTGTTGAACCGTTTTCTTTGTGTTTACGTTATGTAATGCCAAATACTTTAAATGGTTATGAAATGTGAGCAATTTTTGAAGTTCATGCCTCTAACCTCTACTACGGGTAGCATATTGGCAAAAACATTGATTAAAGGTCTTGAAGACAGTAATAACCTACGTGGCCAGGGGTACGATGGGGCGGCTGCCATGAGTGCAGCAGTGATGTTTGCCGTGAACTTAGTGCTTGTAGAGAAATTTTAGTTGGCAACATTGATGGTGATAAGTTTAACGGGGCTCAAGCGTGCTTCCAAGAAGCTCACCCCTCAGCAATATACGTGCATTGTGCATCTCATAGCCTTAACCTGGCATTGTCGACCACGTCTGAGGTTGTATCAATCAGGAACTGCTTTGGAATAGTGGAGAAGTTGTGGGATTTTTTAACACTCCTAAAAGACAAGCAGTTTTAAAACAGTGCATTGAATCTGAGGTAAATCTTGAAACCAACAAGAAAAAACTCCTGCAGCTTTGTCCAACAAGATGGGTGCAAAGGCACGATGCTATTTTTGTTACGAAAGAACTGCTGCAACCTCTTGAAGGAGGAGATTAAAAACTGGAATGATAGGGAATCTTCTTCAGGAGCTCAAATACTACTAAACTCCTTAAGTCAAGGTGAATTTATAATTTCTCTCATGGCATCAGAAAAACTGCTAGGTTACACAGTAAACCTAAGCAAAAAGCTTCAGGGAATTGATTTAGATTTATCGTCTGCAATTACACATGCTGAAACTGTGATTGAAAGCTTAAAATCTCTACGAAAAAATGCAGATCAAGAATTCCACTCGTTGTTTGAAGAAGCTACCAAAATTGCTAATAACTGTGGTTCAATAATTTCGATGCCTCGAACAGTTGGAAGACAACTGAACAGAAGCAACATTCCAGCAGAAACTCCAGAATTATACTATAAAAGATCTGTTTTCATCCCTTGGATTGACTCTTTCATTATTTCATTGGAATCTCGATTCATCAAGCATAAATACTTATTAAAGAGTTTTGAGTGCTTACTGCCATCAGCCAATGCATCACATACACATAAAGAAACCTTCCAAGAAAAAAATGCAACTTGATTTCTTACAGCTGTGTAATTTTTATAAGAATGACATAAATGAAAGTGGAGGAAACAACAAAGGCCTGCTTATGGCTGAGTTTGAACTGTGGCACAAGAGCTTCAAGACCCACGCTAATATCCCTAAAAACGCAATCGATATGTTGAATCTATGTGACAAGGACTTGTTTCCTAATATCCACACATTGTTGAGAATTTTGTGTACCATCCCTGTGACTACAATCACTGCTGAGAGGTCATTTTCTACACTACGTCAGCTGAAAACATATCTTAGGAATACCATGGGTGCAGACAGGCTGACTGGACTAGCAGCACTGAATATTCACCGGGAAATTGAAGTCACCAGTAGAGGTAGTTTCCGTTTTGGATTTTGTTATGTGAAATTCGAGTTTCCACTTTATTCAAACAACGTTAATGTTAATTCATTAATACATGATTTGTATCCAACTATTTGTTTAAACTTGCCTTCAGCCTGTGTGATTAAGTTCAACTTGAAATTCTAGAAATGTTTAAGATTTTTTATTATAATGTTAGTTATTAAGGAAAATTAAAATAACTTATATATTTTCACGTACAGTACATAAAATATTTGTTACAATCCATAACACTATGATATACAATTACATCTCGTAATTTTTAAAATGTAATTTTTAGTTCCAATTAAATTTACATATTTAAAATCAAAATGCTATTATTAATTTACTAAAACCTATACTAGTTCTTGGTATAAACAACTCAAAACTTAGTAAATGATTGCAGATAATTGATGTTACACATCAATCTGACGATCCTGGTAGCTGGATATATAGCTATGAAAATAGTGAGTAGAGCAATCCAGTCGTTATCACTCTGATCGTGATCAAAAGTTAATTCTTGATAAAAATCATGCAGTACCTTTTTATTACTTGTATAAACTTAGCTCAATGGTACTGTAACTAAAATTTGTATAAAACCAATGCACATTTTGTTTAAATAATCTCCAGTCCAATAGCATCTTTTGTATTGGTTTTAACAGAACATTCTACAGTATGTTTGATCTTATAGAATATATTTTTATGCATATGATCTCAAATATACATATTTACATACAAGACTAATAATGGACACATTCTCTTTCCATAGCTGAAATCATGTTATTGAGGAAAGCCCCCTCCAAACCAAAAGTCTGGGTGCGCCCCTGATAACATCTATGATAATTTTGACAGAAAGGACAGCTGTATGGTTTGAATATGATTTCTGGTTCATTAGGCTATACAAATGGTTGAAGGGCATGTTTGGTTTAATTCTCTTTATATAGGAATTCTAGGTTCCCAGACCGAATACTGTAAACAGGCGCTGAAGGAATGAAGTAGTATAAATGCTTTAGGTTTGTGGCCAGGGTTCTAATAGCTCGAATTCATGAACTCAACCTATTCACATGTGTATAGAACGATTATTCTTATGAATCAATATGGACAACCATGTTCTTCTGTATAAGCTACTAGGGAACCTTAAGTTATATTATACGAACTAGGCTATTTAGATTGTCTTAAAGCAGAGTGTTCCAATTCAAAGTATGAAACATTAACTAAGATCGAAGTCTAACATTGTCGGAAAACCAAATATCAAACAAATATCATTAATTCTAGACATTAGCTACTTTTGACTTTTCAACTATTAGAAGGTAGATTATTGAAAATAATATTATTTATGATTCTCATACCTTTCTGGGAGTCATTAGAAGTTGTTTACAAATAGAATTATCATTGCTGTACCGGAAATATTTGTAGTTTATTTCGTAAATAAATGATTTTACTTCTTGATCATTCGACAACGGCCGCCATGATACATCACAGAACAATTGAGGCCCTACACGACGTCTTTTAGGAACTGAAATAGGACTACCCGTCTTATTCTTTCCACTTATAAAACATAATTTATTCTTTCACTTTTAATACAGGGACACCATGCTTTCTGCTCGAGCCATTTTCATAACTGATGCCCACAGGGATTTGGCAAAATGCCCTGTCTATTTACAAAGAATAAATACTTCACTGTTCTGTTGACATTTTGAGTCTAAGTCCAACATACTCCCACCTTTTGATTAACAATGTTGAATCAAAACCACTAAAATAGTAAACAATTTCACAATAAAGAGCGATAAGAAAAAGGAAAGACACTATACACAATTAAATCACTGAAGAAAGCGTGATGGAATGTTTACTCTTCTACCGGACCTTGTAACGTACACTTTCTCATCTCTCAAGGTAACGGCAGGCTCAGGCTCATCCATCGGTACACTAGTTGTCTTGGAACAAATCTCCAAAGGATAGATGCGTTGAACTGGTCGGATCAACATACCAGTAGCAGTTTTCACCTTCACCACTCGTATTTTGTTGTCCTTCCCTGGGTATACAGCTGCGACTCTCCCCACAATAACCACAATAGAAGAATATACACATGGATGAGACCAGGAGATACAGGGCGTTACCAAATCGACTTCATTATGGTCAAGCAGAGGTTTCGAAACCAGATTTTGGATTGTAAAACATATCCTGGTGCTGACATAAACTCTGACCACAATCTGGTTGTAATGAAATGCAGATTAAAGTTGAAGAAACTGAAGAAAAGTCAAAAGCCAAAAAGGTGGGCAATAGACAGACTGAAAGTGAAGGATGTAAACGAAAGATTCAAGAAGAGTATAAAGGAAGGACTAATCAAAACCCCTAAACAAACTTCAATTGCAGACGAATGGGCACTTTTGAAGAATGAAATATCAAAATCGGCAGAAGAAAACATTGGTAGGAAAGAAAGAATAGGTAGAAAACCGTGGATCACTCAGGATATACTAGAATTGATGGATGAAAGGCGGAAACACAAGAATCTAAGAGATGAAAAGGGGAAAGCAGAATACAGACGTCTGAGAAATGAGGTTAACAAGAAGGGCAAGGAAGCGAAAGAAGAATGGTTGAAAGAGAAATGTGCAGGTATAGAAAATTGTCTGAAATTAGGAAAAGTAGACACAGCTTATCGAAGGATTAAGAATACTTTTGGGGAAAAGAAGACTAAGTGCTGTAATATTAAGGACACAAATGGAAAGCCTCTAACAGATAGGGAAGAAAAGGTTGAGAGATGGAAAGCTTACATAGAGTGCTTGTATAAGGGAAAGGAGATTGAGAATCATGTAATGGAAAGGGAGGAGGAAATTGATGAGGATGCAAAAGGAGATTTAATATTGAGATCAGAATTTGACAGAGCATTAGAGGACTTAAGCAGGAACAAAGCACCATGCATAGATGATATACCGATTGAGTTGCTACGCTGCATAGGAGATGAAGGTCTGATCAGGTTATTTCACTTGGTGTGTAGGATTTATGAGACAGGTGAGCTACCCCCCGATTTCAAGAAGAATATAATCATCCCTATACCAAAGAAAGTGGGAGCAGACAGATGTGAAGATTACCGTACAATCAGCTTGATTACTCATGCTTCAAAGATCCTGTCTAGAATAATTTACAAGAGGATTGAAAGCCAGATAGAAACGGAGTTGGGTGAAGACCAGTTTGGTTTCAGGAGAAATGTAGGAACAAGGGAAGCTGTACTAAGTCTTAGGCTGATTTTGGAAGGTAGAATAAGGAAAGATAAGAGAACGTTCATGGCTTTTGTAGACTTAGAAAAGACTTTTGATAACGTTGATTGGATTAAATTGTTTGACATTTTGAAATCTATTGGAATAAAGTACAGGGATAGGAGGGTGATATACAATCTATACAGAAACCAGACAGCAGTCATTCGAGCTGAAGGACATGAGAGAGAAGCTGGTATTCAGAAAGGTGTAAGGCAAGGCTGCAACTTATCACCCATACTTTTCAATCTTTACATTGAACAAGCAATGAAGGAAATTGGAGAAAAATTTAAAGTGGGAGTGAAGATTTAAGGAGAAATAATTTCAACTCTGAGATTTGCTGATGACATCGTCATCTTGGCCAAGCCTGAGGATTTAAATGAGTTTTTGAATGGTATGGACTCCGTCTTACGGAAGGAATTCATGATGAAAATTAATAAATGTAAAACAAAAATACTGGAATGCAGCCGAAATAAATCAGAAACCTCTATGGAGATCAAATTGGCAGGTGAAAAGCTGAAGGAAGTAGGAGACTTCTGTTACTTAGGAAGCAGAATAACCAGTGATGGACGAAGCAAAGACGATATAAAAAGTAGGTTGGCTCAGGCAAGGAAAGCCTTTCTACAAAAAAGGAGTCTGTTGACATCGAATATAGATTTAGGTATTAGGAAGTCATTTTTGAAAGCCTTTGTCTAGAGCGTAGCGCTCTATGGAAGTGAAACTTGGACTATTGGTGCAACAGAAAAGAGGAGAATTGAAGCATTTGAAATGTGGTGTTACAGGAGAATGATGAAGATTAGATGGGTAGATAGGGTTACAAACGAAGAGGTATTAAGGCGAGTGGGAGAGGAGAGATGTTTCTGGCGACTGCTAATGAAGAGAAGAGATAGGTTGGTAGGACACATACTAAGACACCCAGGAATAGCAAGCTTAGTTATGGAAGGAAGGGTCGAGGACAAGAACAGTAGGGGTAGACCAAGGTTAGAATATGTTAAACAGATACCCTCGGATGTAGGGTGTGGTAGCTATGTAGAGATGAAACGATTGGCTCAGGACAGGGAGGCATGGAGTGCTGTATCAAACCAGTCAAAAGACTGAAGACACAAACAACAACAACTCTCCCCATCGGCCAGTCCATCTTCTTCCTGTCGTCACCACCAATAAGCACGACTTCACCTACTTGAAGGTCTCGCGTCATCTTCTTCGGCTCGTTCCTTCTTTGGATGAGCTGACCAAGATATTCCACTCTGAACCTCTTTCTCAGGTCTTCCTTTAGTCGTTGTTGGTACCTATACCTCTTTGACAGATTAACACTATCGATGAGATCAAGATCAGGTACGCCCACCCTTGGAATGTCTTGTATAAACATTGCAGGCGTCAAAGGCACCAAGTCATTCTGATCTTCAGACAGATAAGTTAGTGGTCGTGAATTAACAACAGCTTCACAGTCAATCAAAATGGTCAACATTTCATCATATTCCACACATACACGCCCAAGTACACGTCGCACCAACTTCTTAAGTGTTAGAATCAATCGCTCCCACCACCCACCCCACCAAGCTGCTGTGGGTGGATTGAATCTCCATTCAATTCTTGAAATGGCAGTTTCCTTTACTATCTTATCCCAGTCAAGTGCTTTTAGTAAGTTCTCCGTTCCATGAAAATTTGTTCCGTTGTCACTATAGACGACATGTGGTCTACCCCGTCTGGATATAAATCTTCTCAGTGCCAAAATGAAGCTGGATACCGAAAGAGAAGTAACCAGTTCAAAATGAACCGCTCTGAAGACTGTACAGGTGAAGATCACTATCCAAGACTTGGTACCATTCTTCAAGTGCAATGTACCCGCTAGATCGATTCCTATTACTTCAAATGCACTGGCTTCTCTCACCCGATTTTCAGGAAGTTCCACATGTACTGATTCAATACGTTTTGCTTCAAACCGTTTACATCTCACACATTTGGAAAGAATGCTGCACAGAGTCTTCCGCCCTTTGACAATCCAGAATCGTTCTCTTATGATAGATAGCAGAATTTGCACTCCTGCATGAGAGGCTTTCATATGTTCTTCCATAACCAACAGATGTGTTACTTTATGATCTGATGGCAAGAGAATGGGGAATCTGAAATCTGCATCATCTTTTCTTCTCACAATCTTTGTCTTGATTCTCAGCAGTCCGTCCTCATCATCTAGAGTACACAAGGATTTGAAGTCCATCTTCTCTTTCTTCATAAACATGTCATTTTGTACAAACTTCAGAGGGCGTCTTTCTGCATGCTTTACTTCGTGGGTGGACAGTTCAGAATCGAGATGCTTATCCTTTTTAACCCGAACATTATGAATGAACCGTAGCATCCAGGCCGTCATTCGTACAATCTTCGTATAAGACGAGAAATACTTCAAATACCATGCCTCCTCTTGTGTAGCAACAGTTAACGATATCGCATCTCTCTTCCTTTCCTGATCTATGTCGTCCTCCTTTGCCATTGAGTCAGACTTTGGCCAGTTCTCTTCGGAGAGCTTAAGCCAGCTCGGTCCCTCCCACCATCGGGATTCTAACAGTTTTTTCGCACTACAGCCTCTTGATGGTAGATCAGCAGGGTTTTCATGGCCAGGAATGTGCCTCCAGTCTTGAACATTGGAACTACTACAAATTTCCTTCACCCTATTTCTAACAAATGTTCCCCACTGTCCATCTTGGGTAATCCAGTGTAATGCGGTGGCAGAGTCAGTCCAGTAATATTCCTTTAAGTCCTTCGCGTCAAGACCTTTCCTCACATGTGTAGCTAAACGAGTCCCAATACAACAAGCGAGCAGTTCTAACCTTGGAATTGTGATCTTTTTCAAAGGTGCAATCCTAGATTTAGCTTGCAATAACTGAACCGACACTCTACTGCTGTCTTCACATCACAAGAACACCACGGCTGCATAGGATGACTTTGATGCGTCGCAAAAGACGTGTAGAGCACACGAGTCTGTCTCCTTCATTGAAGTCCATCTTGGGATTCTTACATCCGATAAAATTGGAAGGTCCTCAACCCATCTCACAAATTTGTGGGACATCTCTTCTGGAAGTTCAGCATCCCAGCCTAATTTGCCTTTCCAGCTTTCTTGGAGAAGTATTTTAGGGCAAAGAGTAACAGGAGAGGTGATGCCTATTGAATCGAAGACTCTCTGCGCTGTGGATAATATATTTCTTCTTGTAATTGCTCTTTGAGGGTAGCATATCCCACTGACATCGCAGTATAAATTATCTTCTACCTTATCCCACAGTAGTCCAAGAACTGGTGACGGTTTGGCAGTACCTTCGGTGCATAAGGCTGTATGCTCCCAACCTCTCAGGTCAAACTTCCCTTCAGCCATTATTTTAGTAGCTTGTCCAACAAATGTATGCAGATCCTCTTCTGAATTGACAGACGTGACACAATTGTCAACATAAAAAGAGGCCTTCAGTGTTTCAGCCACTCCTTTTAAAGGCGGTTCATACTGACTCAAGTGATGCTGGATAACTGCTCCCAGGAGGAATGGGCTGCAGTTTACTCCAAAAACAACTCTACGATGTCTCAATATTTTTACCTTCTTCTCTTTGACATTTTCCCACCAGAGAAATCGCAGACAGTCACGGTCTTGTTCGTCCACAGAGATTTGTAGGAAGGCCTGGTTGATATCGGAAATGACACCAATTTTCCCTTGTCGAAACTTGAGCAAAATCTTGGGGATTAAATCCAGCAAGTTCGGTCCTTTTGCCAAACAGTCATTTAAAGAACAGCCCCCTTTCTGCTTGCAGGACGCATCAAAGACTGGCCTCACACTTGTCGTTGAATTGTCTTCGAAGACTTCCCGATGCGGAAGATAGTGTCCACGTTTCTGTTGCTCGTCATCTTGAACCACTTCTACCACGCCCTCATTCAACCAGTTTTTCAATACTTTATCATAGTCATCAAACTTCCCTGCCACTTCAAGTTTCGTGGTTGTAACTATTAACCTCTTCTCAGCTACCCCTCTGTTATCAGGTAGCTCTTCCCGACCATCCAACCAGGGAAAACTAACTTCATAGCTTCCCTCAGGATCCCTCTTCACTGTTCTCTTGAAGTGATCTCGCACAGCTGTCTCGATTTCCTCATTTGTTTGGCTTTCACAGGGATCCAAAATTCCCAGGGCATCCAACTTCCATAGGTCCGGCAGATGACTAGTGTGAGTCAAAAGGGTAGTTATCATGGCAGAATGGGTATTTGTGCCAGACTTGTCCATCACTTTACCCATTACGACCCAGCCTAATTTAGTTTGCACAGCAGTGAGTCCACACTCTAATTCTTTTACAGTTCCAGTGTACAGCTTTCCTAGTGCATCCGATCCTATCAGGATTTCAATTGGTGGCTGTCCAGCTCCGACATCTGTGAGGTGAATCCCCTTTCTCCTCAATTCTCCCATGCAAGTACTTAAATATGGCCGTGAGATTGACCCACACATTATTGGTTGGTCTAAAACTTGAATTATGCACGAATAGTTATCTACCAAACTCTTCAAGAGAGCATCATAACATTGGTGCTCCATTTTCTTGGATGAAACCCCTCCAAATAAGGCATGTACCACAACTTCTGATTTGACTGGTTGATAACCCATTTCCCGCGCAGTACTTTTCAATATGTATGACCGCTGTGAACCGGTATCGATGAGTGCTCTTACAGTCCATCTCCTCCCATAGGCCTCAAGATTCACTAGCAGGGTCTGAAGAACTACATCCGAGGAGCACTGACTTGAAAGCGAGGTGTTCTGGTTTTGTTCTGCCTTTTCCTCACATTTTTGGTCCTATTGCTTGACTTCCAGCTGTGGACACATGATGGTGCAATGCTTCTTAGAACAGACAATGCAGCTCACTTTACCTTTACAATCTTTAGCACGATGTCCTGGCTTCAGACAGACGAAACATCCCTTGTTTCTCTTTAACATGTCCTGCTTCTCACTTAGAGACAACCTCTGTGCTTGAAAACACTCCTTACTCTCATGTGGTTTTCCGCAAAACACACACGTCAATTTATACTTCTGCTCACCGGAGAACAAGTCTGTTGCAGTAGGTACAATTTTATCAGGTTGCTACTTCTTCTTATATCTTTGTGGACTAACCTCACTCAGTCTGAAGCCCACTTTCGCCAAATAAATTCTTTCTTTGCCTTCAACTTCCTTCCTGAGGAGTAGCATTAAGTGCTTCAACCGGTCTCCATAGATTTTGCTTCCGCCCTCTTCATTACTAATTGTCATTGGACGTCTCAGCCACACCCTAAGAATATCTTCAGGGATGCAGGACTCCACGAGCGGAAAGAGCATGGTAGCATATTTGTCTGAAGTCATACCAATTGACTCTAAAGAACGCAGGTGAGATTCTAGGTTATCTTAGAGGCGAGCTGTGTCACGCTTTCCTCTGTCTTCAGTGGCATTCTTTATCACTAGTGACAGGAGTTCTCTTACATAATATTCGATAAGCAACTCTTCTTTTCCAAATCTATTCTTCAGGCTCTCTATAGCCTTATTATAGTTCTCCGCAGTGGAAGGGAAGCTATCAACAATCTCCCGAGCTCTTGAGCCTTCTGTGGTAGCCTGAATCAGGTACTGGAATTTGTCCTCATTTTACAAATCCCCGTCCTCGTGAATTCGCCTAAATTGGCTGCAAAAGCCAAGATAGTTTTTATATCCCCACTGAACTTCTTTAATTCAATTTTGGGTAACCTAAGTTTTCGTCTGCTGGAGTTTGGGAAATAAATGACCGACTGCCCATTGTTTGTGATTTGGACACCGGTATGTTGCCTCCAATAAATTGTTCTACTTTCACACGTGCACAATCCATGTCCTCATTGAACTTCTCTACACTCTCGTATTCTCGTTCAAATTCACCTTCAGATCGATCACTGTCTTCTAACATTAATGCTGCCACCAGTTCATTGGGGTTATGTAAGTCGGTAGTTAACCGTTCCAGAGTTGTTAATTTGCTTCTTACAATTTCTTCTTTACAATTTTCTTCATCATTTAATAATTGCAACAGGTCATCATAATTCTTAGTGAACCTCGTTCTCACAGGTTTTCTCCTCTTTACAAGCACTTCCATTGTTAAAATTTATGAATATAACCAGATAGAGACTTACCAATAACTGCGTTATTAATCACGTCGGGGTCACCACTATTTTAGGAACTGAAATAGGACTACCCGTCTTATTCTTTCCACTTATAAAACATAATTTATTCTTTCACTTTTAATACAGGGACACCGTGTTTTCTGCTCAAGCCATTTTCATAACTGATGCCCACAGGGATTTGGCAAAATGCCCTGTCTATTTACAAAGAATAAATACTTCAGTGTTCTGTTGACATTTTGAGTCCAAGTCCAAGAACGTCATACCTGTTGCCAACATGTCCAATACAAAATACACCACACAACACACGTAACTTTGTAATTATGTGAATAATGAAATAAGAGGTCTGCCAGATGCGATATAGTACTGAATGTGTGAGGTTGACTTACTGCACACGTTGCCAAAAATGTCTGAAGTTAGCTGGAATTTCACCTATATAAGTCGTGATCCTATTTGGGAAGGCTGGACGGGTCACAGACAGCGGAGGAGTAAACCATCTATTACTATATCGTCTCCAGATATTTTCCCGATTATTAATTCAGGAAATATGGTTATTTTTAGTACTTAGAATGTTTTCCCAAGTCAAGTTTTACTCAAATATCTTCATGTGTTCGTCATGAATAGTGAAAGTTTGTGCAGTTTGGATGCCATTTCACCAGTGTTGCTTGTAAAAGCAACTAAATGGATAAGTCTTCAGTCGGTCAACATTCCTTAGCCCAATAGGATCAAGTGGGGAACAATATTAAATATTACATGTATTAGTTACTATTCACTGATAATTAAGGGGTACGTGGACACCATCAGATCGTGATCTTTAGGGTAGAGGTAAAAATTTAGCCTACACATATTAGAATTAGAATGGTATTATACTTCTCAATAACAAGACAAGTTAGCGGCTTCAGAGGCGTAGTTGCTAGCATGCTGAGCTTCTATGCCCAAGATAGCGGGTTCAAACTCTGTCGAAGTTGTCGGATTTTTGAAGAGCGTTAAAATCCCTCAGTATGCCTTCCTTCAGAGGGGAAGTAAAGCCGGCGGTCCCATGTCATAGATTTATGGCATGAAAAAGAACCATCCAGTAACTACATTTGTGGAAGCTAAAATGTGTAGGTTAGTTTGATAACGATATATTAGTTCCAACGTTTGCCGCCAGGTGCTGACTGCGATGGCATCTAGCAGCCACGTCTGCAGTCCTTCTACCTGAATGACATATAACACACATCCTTCACAATTACCACCGTTTATCAGACAGTTTCTACACACACCCAAAGTACACGGGGCTATATGACCGAGTTGTCGCAGCCCCTAAACTAAGGAACCAACCAACATGTAGGGTTTAAAACTTTCTGAATCCTTGAGGGGAAGTCATTCACCTTTACACCAGTGGTACTTAACTCTGTCCTGGCGTCCCTTAAACGAAACTGTTCTACTCTAACATCACAATGCGCGTGTAGGTGTGTTCCGGAAATATGAATAAGTGCGCTCGAGTATTGTGGCCACGCAATTTGCCGGCTGATTTAGCCCATCAGATAGCGGTAGTGTCATGCTGTCCGATAGTAATTAGTTCGTTAATGAGGTGGCTTCGCTCGTCCGCCTCATTTCACAGGTGGACGACGCGCCGCTGTTAATAGGGCGGCCAACACTCCCCTGACATTTCTTTACCCTCCCCCAGCGACTCACATCTAGTGAGTTGGTGACCACGGGACCCCAGCTGAGTCCGGCATTGCTTCCACTTACTTGTACCGGGCTCTTCTCTGTCGGCCTCTCTTGTTCAACGCTTGTTCTCTTCCGCCCCGATGGTATTAGGTTAACCGAAGCCTAGGAAGTCTTGTACTCTTCCGCCATAATTGGCCCTTGTCTCATCTTTCCTGATATCCTTTATTCGAGGGGTCAGCCTTCTTTTTCTTTTCATGTTATCTCCTCAAGGAGGTAGGGTGCATGTAGCCCCACTACTTCTGGTGCACCCTGGATAGTGCTACACCCTCAAGGGCTCATGGATGGTGAGTTTGGCAGTTGGCGACCTCGATTGGTTCCTGAGCTGGGTCCGTTTTGACCCCTTTTTCCTCTAACCCTGCGGTGAGCCCTCTCCTCTTTCTCTTTCCTATCTGCCTCACATGGCTCTCCTTCCTTCTAAGTCTCACATTCCTCATTCTTCGAGGGTTGAGGGCATTTATTTTCTTCCTGTCCTTTATTTTCCTTATCCTTTATTTGTTTACCATTTGTTCATCTATTCTGAATTTTGTAGTTAGTATTACTGTCGACCAAAATATTATGTGCACTCGAGTTTGAAGGTTGTTTGTGAAGTAACCAATAGACCTACATAAAACCCAGTAACATCATCATTTTCTTCGCTCTATTTTACGTTAGTTCATGTAGGTTTGGAATTTTTAATTTATATTTTAATGTTTTTTATCGCAGTTGAAACACAAAAAGTGCCCGTTTTTAAGCGTGTTTCAACCATGCGTCACATTTAAGAATTATTATCTCTCAAACCCGTCATCAGATCGAATCCAAATTTTAACACAATATACATTGGGATGTTGTATAACTAGTTTATTAATTTCAAAATTTTGTGTGTTCAAGAACGAATGTTGTTATCATTTTTGTAAGATAACTTTTTCTCGGCTCGGGGTCGTTGGAAAATGTAGTTCTTGGTTGCGTTGCAATCCTTATACATAAAGCAACAATTATCATCATCACATTTATTGACCCTGGATTATGTTATTCATTCATTTCAGAGGTTTTCTCCGTGTACTTGGGTCTGATAACCTGTGGCTATACGGTAACTGAGTCAATGGTTTGAAAGGAGACTGTCGTGGCTTGAAGTAACGAACTATCACGATATTTGCCTGAAGTAGATATGCAAACCACGGAAAACCAATTTCAGGACACCTGAGGTAGGAATAGAACCATCTCTTTCAGGAGTTTGAGTGTACTCCATTCCAACATTCAATCTCTTGGCAGATCCGGGAATCGAGCCTGGACCTCCATGTTGACAGCCAAGAACGCTAGTCACTACACCAAACCAAACCCCGTCAGACAGCTACTCATATGTCCTCTCGGGGCTGAGTGCACCCAGTTCCAGCCCTCACGTCATTTTCTAAAATCCCTGACGGAGCCGGGAATCGAACACGGGGACGGCAAATTAAGAACGTATTTAAGTTAAAATCTCGACTAATTTATTCCTTCCTGCCAAGGCGTGGGAGCTAAACACAGAACAGATAAAAATTTAACTCAATTTAGTTTGAGCCGTACGGTCGTTTTATAAATTTCATACGAGTGTCTTAATTACCATTATGTTTATGTTCGACGATTATTATAACTGTTATCTGTCGAGATTTCGCACGTTTTATGTACTGAACAGAGCGCATGAGACGCAGAGAATACCTTGTATTCGACCATGGCCTCCTTCGGAAGCAGAGACCATTTACTTTGCTTGGCAATGCTATTGTTTACAGCCTGCATGAAGACTTCTGCCGATCAAGACTAGCATTCACTAATATTGTCACCGACGTCGTTTGAAAGCAATGAGCTGTGTATAAATTGGAGTTGGGGATATTAAGGTACAGTAGCTTGCCACGGTGGGTAAGTGGATATCGTGTCGGTCTACAAACCCCAAGCTTGCAAGTTCGCTCCTGGGCGTGGTAAATGATTTTTGAAAGGCGGAAAAAATACGATAGGGATGTCATACGATGTTGGCATCTCAAATAACCCATTTGAATTCAGTAGGCCGAGTTGATAATGGCAAAATTAATTTCGGGAGTTTCCGCCAACACAAAGTTCCTCATTTCTCTACTAGAAAGCGCTATAGTGTTCAAGGAACTTAGATATCTAACATCTATCCTCCTCGACTTTCATAGTCAAGGAAAAACGAAATTCGACATGCAAGCTACCCTCTGGGTGTCAAATAGCAAAGCTTGCACCAGGCACCCGAGGCCATACGGTATTATTATTATTATTAAGGTACAGTGCTATTTCTTGTCTCATATTCTCCAGTTTATTTACGCGAACATATGGGACGGTGCACTTTCCATGTCGGTAATTTATGTAGAAGGATGCAGTGTTGCTAACTTCTGGACGTAAATTCATAAATTTCTTGCATATGTCATAGTATCTTCTTGTTACCGTAAAGGTTCGTGCTGATTTTGTCTTTGTGTTTGGGATTGTAACTACAATGGTTGATCCGATATCCAATTTGAACTTTCAAATCATATAATTCATGTCCGACATGTTGGATTTTGAGCGCATGCGCGAAGGTATCCTTACCTAATTGGCCAATGAATGAGCTCTGATTGGCTGGAGAAACTGTCTCATAATGAAATCAGTACTAAAATGACCCTCATTATGATACAGTTTTCTGACGTATAATATTTACATTTCGACATCGTCGAACATAAACGAAACTAACTTACTGTAAACTCGATTGCTCAAACAAAATGTGAAGATGGACCCGAAACTGGCAGACAGCCTTCGCACCAAACAGCAGTCTACATGTAGACACACATCCATTACTTACGAAGTCGCTGTGCGATATATTCAGCGCCTGAAATTTGCGTTTCGACGTCTCCAAATCTTGGTTGGTTCCTTAATTTAGGGGCTGCGACAACGCGTTCATGTAGCCCCGTGTACTTTGGGTATGCATAGAATCTGTCTGATAACCGGTGTTAATTGTGATGGCAGGCTGTATTAGTGTGTGCCATCTGTTTTTAATTCAAGTAGTTCATTGCTACAAAATGCTACCGTCCACAACACCTAGCTGCAAACTTGGCTACTAGATGCCATCGCAACCAGCAACTGGCGACGAACGTTGGACCTTAAGAGCATTAATCAAACGTTACTTGCATATTTTGCTTCACACAATTGAAGTTAGTAGAAGGTTCTTTTATTTGGCGTAAATCTATGGCATGGGCCCGCCAGCTTTACTTCCCCTGCGAAGGAAGGCATAGGGCCTAGTGAGGGATTTTTAACGCCCTTAAAAATTCCGACGACTTCAGCCGGGTTTGACCCCGCGATCTTCGGCGTTAGAATTTGGCATGTTACCAACTACGCCACGGAATCCACCTGTCTTCAAATCTATTTTGTATCGCTGAGGAACTGGACACCACATTTCCTTGTTGATTTTTAGGATCGTTAAAAAAAACCTCAGTAAGCCTTCGGAGGGGAAGTAAAGCCGATGGTCCCATGTCATGTAAAATAAATCTCTACTAACTACACTTGTGTGAGCCAAAATTTGTAGGTTAGGTTTGACTAATGCTCTTAAGTTCCAACGTTCGTCACCGGGCGCGATGACATTTAGTAGTAGCGAAGTTCACAGCTAGGTGTCGTGGAGGGTAGCATTTGGTAGTGAAAGTAGGAACAACTTGAAAATTAAATGTCTGCAGTCCTTACTTGAATTAAAAACTGATAACACACACTAATACAGCCATCACAAATTAACACCGGTTATCAGACTGATTCTACACACACCCAAAGTACACGGGGCTACATGACCTCGTTGTCGCAGCCCGTAAACTAAGAAATCAGCCTTGTTGATCAAATGTAATGTAGGATCTAGTTACACACGCCTCAGTTACCAACAATAGACTAACGGCAAGGATTAAACAAACATTTGTTCGAAACAACAATAAGTGACAGTCAGTAGGAGGGGAAGTACGACTGACTAGTGGATCCATGCGAGAACTCCCGCCTCATGTTATGCGGGCTTGACCCTACACAGTTCTGGTAGGGCCTTAGTCTTGTTTACTTGATGAAACGCACTTTATAATCATAATATACTGGACATATCCCTTGATTTTTCACGTAATCCTAGAATGTTCCTGTAATATTGAGACAATTTGAAAGAGTTTGGCACAAACCGCTCTTCGAACTCCCTCTGGTTTTGTGAAACATACACCTTAGTTTTTTATCTTCTTTTTCTGATGGTTGTGGCTTCCAAGCCACATGTGAAATGAGTTAGCGGATCAAGCTGCAAAAGAGGCGGTATTACTACCACCTCGACCAATGGAGGTCCCCGCTAGAGACATTCGCTCTCAGTTACGCCGAAAAGTACTGGCATTTTGGGAGAGTCAGTGGCTAACTGACCCAATGCCCAGCTAACTGAGAGCGATCAAGGGAACTACTCGAGTGTGGCGGAGCTCTTTCCGGTTACCGAGGGAGGCTATCATTTTGTCATACAAGATCCACCCGCTTTGTATCTGTGGAGCCGATTTCACCGAGGCCCACATTTTTACCGAGTGTGTGAATCTTGCTGACTTACGAAGAAACCTTGGTTTGCAGATGACACCGATGACGCGGTGGCTGCTGATCTCGTCAGCCGCTTTATAAGTGAGAGTAGGTTAGGGCCAGCAATCTAAATATTCCAGTGTATATTTACTCAAAGCCTTGTTCTATTTTTAATTCTGAATTATTTGTTTTTCCGTAATTTTTTGTAATTATTAAGTTTTATTTAATTTTTGTTTGATTGATATTCGGTCTTTTCAAATTTAGGTGTCCACATCTAAAATTTAAATTCCGTTCCAAATTTGTACAATTTAATGTGTGTTAAGACAATTATTTATTTATGCTTATGGCATTGTACACAAAAACGATATACTATTTACTATTTACTATTTATTTCAGACAATAACAATAACTAGCAAACTTGGCCTACAGAATCTCTGTCTCCTTCTTACTTCAGACCAGATGGCCTTGGGTTTTGAGCTAGGTTTTTCCTGAAACGCTTTCAATTTATTAAGCTTCCTTCGAAACTGTGATTTGTTGAGAATATCTTCTTGAGTGATGCCAACTACGTTGAGATCTGCTCGTGTTTCCTCGACCCATTTTGTGATGGATTTGAAATTGTTAATGTAGGTGAATATCCTTTTGGTTAAACTATTCTTGCTCATTCGTGTGAGGTGGCCTTAAAATGCAATCTTTCTCTTACGCATCGTGTCCGTAAGTTTCTTCGCCTGGTTGTACAAGCCACAATTTTACCGTCACTTCCATAAGTCATCTGCTCTCAGTACTGGCCCCGATATTTTCCTTAGGATTCTTCGTTCTATCTTTTCTTCTTCTACTCTCGAATTGGCCTACTTAAGACCAAGTCTATTCGCCCAGTATTGACGCATTTTCTCCCAGTGTAACTCCTTTGTTTCAGTAACCCAGGGGGTAGCTCTTTTCCGAGGTTTCTCCTGAAAACCATAGACTCCTTCAAAGCTCGCCTCAAAGCCTGTCTCTAATGCAGATCTGATATTTCCAGTTCGTGTATACCATTCTCAGTTTCCGTCAACCACATGGTACGAACTTTCTTATTGTGCCAGAAACTGAGCAGACGATTGGTCAATCTTGTGGAAAGTAATCTCGCGATATGGCCATAAAAAGCTATTCTCTTTTTTCTCCCACAAACAGATGTCTCTATATGTTCGTAGAACTCGGAGTTTTATCACCTACGAAATTCACCTTTACAGGACCGAGGATCTTCCAGAGATTTCTCCTCTCTCTCCTTTCCATCTTCTTCATCAGACCCCTTCGGTTTAAAGAAAGACACTCCATAGCTTATAAGGCTTCTGGCCGTATGACTGACTTATAATGTTTCATTGTTGATCCTTTGAATATAATACCAATCAAGTAGTTCCGTGAAGAACTATACAGCCTATTTCCATATATCCTACTAATGTTAACTGCCACTATCAACATACAAAATTTCAGTTTGATTGCTGTAATAGATTCGTAGATATTGAGAACCGACTAAATATTTTATATATGTAGGTCCTAGAGTTATGTAATGTTACATGAAGATTATTGTGTACGTGTAGCATTCAAACTTCAATCGCATGTTTAGGACACAATAAGTAAAAAGGAGATTTTAAAATATCGCACAGCTGCAATCTTGTGGTTATGGAAACAATTGAAATAAATTATATGTCAGTAGATTAACATTCGTATACGGATTTACTGTACCAAGTTTCACTGAACATGGATGGTTAAATTGCGAGAAACGTCCATGTGAATATTTATAATTTGCGTCGCCGCCATTTTGGATTTGTAATCACCAGGTTATTTAAAGTCCTATAGGTGAACTTAAGTTCATAGCCCCTATGAACAAAAAATCAGTTTGATTGCTATAATACTGTAGATTCGTAGATATTCAGAGCCGTCTAAATATTTCGGATGGTCGCCATGTTGGATTGTTAAATGTATAGGCCACAGAGTCATGTACCAATAAAGGAAAATTTTTGCGTAGGTTCGTTATTCAAACTTTCACTTCGATCGCATGATTACGACACAAGAAATAAAAACTTAATTTTAAAATTCGCACAGCCGCCATCTTGAGGTTATGTAAACAATTGAACTAAATTAGATTCCAGTGCATTACATTGTGTATAAACATTTCCTGTACCAGATTTCATTGCGTTTGGAACATTAAATAGCGAGAAATGTCAATTTAAAGTTTTCAAATTTGCTTGGCCGCCATGTTCGTTTTGTAGTCAACCGGTTTTTGAAAGTCATATAGATGAACTTCCAGTAGTGCCCTTTATCTCCGTACAAAATTTCAGGGTGATATTGCTAATAGTTTCAGAGATATAGAATGCCGGTGAAATATTTCGCACATCCGCCATCTTGAGGTTATGTAAACAATTGAACCAAGTTAGATGTCGGTGCATTACAATGTGTAAAAATATATTCTCTACCAAGTTTTATTACGTTTGGTTGGTTAAATCGCGAGATACGTCTATTTAAAGTCGCGCATTCGCGTGGCCGCCATGCTGGTTTTGTAGTTACCAGTTTTTCAAATGTCACATAGGTGAACTTCTAGCAGTTCCCTTTATCACCGAAATAAATGCCAGGGTGATAACGGTAATCGTTTCGGTGATATTGAATGCTGGTGAAATATTTCGCATAGCCGCCATTTAGGATTGGTGAGACATATCAAAATTTGAAGGGCACGGTCGGGGTCGCCCGGAATAGTGCTATGAACCTACCGAGTTGCATTGAAATCGCTCCATCCGTTTAGAAGTTATTAGGGGGAAACACACACCTCACATACACACGCACCACACGGACAAAAGGTGATCTCATAAGCCTATTTTTAGCCTACTTTTCACATTTTGCAAAAATGAGGAAAAAGTACACTTATGAGATCGGGCAAATGTGTGTCTGTCTGTCCTTCTGTCTGTCTGTCTGGCTGTGTGTGTGTGTGTGTGTCCCCCCCCCCCTATTAACTACTAAACGGCTGCAGCAATCGAAACAAAATTTGGTAGGAGTAAAGATCTATACCTGAATATCTCACTGCCATATTTGAAAATGATGTCAGTGCTACCAACTGCTGAAAAATCGCAATTGAAATTTGAGCTCCATGTTGGATATCTTGTCGGTATGAATGGGAGCTATTTCAAAATTGGCACACGTATAGATAGTAATATTGCAGTTTAATTTCCAGGAGGCCATACATGGCAGTGTGGCCAAAATGATTATAAGCCTGCTGATAGGTCAAAATTTTAAATGCATATAACTTCTACACTATCAATTGGATTTCAACCAAATGTCGTATGTACTATGCGTACATAAATAGATATGACTGAGTGTATTCTTAAGTGCCATCAGGGCTGCCAACTGTTAATAAATGCTCTCATTTTTTTAAAATCCAAATACCCATATATCAGAAAGTATGCAAGTTGACAGCTTTAAACTATGCACACGTATAGTACCTGACATTCTATATTAATTTGGAGTAACGTATATACATCAGTGCTACGAACATGATTCTAAGCCTGATGAGAGGTCCGACTTTAAATACATGTAACTTCTATACTATCAATTGGATTTCAATCAAATTTCTTATGTGCAATGTGTACCGTAACAGACATTACTATGCGCATTCTTAGGAGCAACTAGGGCTGCCAACTGTTAATAAATGCTGTCTCTATTCGTTTTTCTTAATATCAATATATCAGAAAGTATCCAAGCCAACAGCTCTAAACTTTGCACACGTATAGTACCTGACATTCTAGATTAATTTGGAGTAACTTATAAACGTCAGTGCTGCCAACATGATTCTAAGCCTGTTGATATGTCCAATTTTAAAATGCATGTAACTTCTATACTAACTAATGGATTTCATTAAAAATTGACACAACAATAGATCATATTATTTCAGATTATTTCTGACCAATACATGTATGTCATTGGTGCCAACATGATTTTACGCGCGCTGTTAGATCCAATGTTTAACTGCATGTAACGTCCATGCTATCCATTGGACTTCAACCAAATTTTGTATTCTGTACCTTAAGAGATGGAACTAAGAATATATTCAGTCACCAGGGTTGCCAACTGTAGTTCTCAATTAGGCTACATTATGCCAGGTATACAGTATTTCGAAATAATTCGAAATTTCGATATTACAAACTTAATTTCGTCATTATTCTAGATAGATCCATATAGATTAATCATTGCCATGGATCTTTAATTTTAAGAAAAGTTGGCTCTTTAGTTCGTCACGGAACTTCTTGTTTCAAAATTGAAAATAGGCTAAAATGGAGCTGCTTGGCTCCTACCAAGATGCCTTAAGACACAGCAAACCTCTCAATCCTTGTTAAGACATTTTCTTGCCCTACATTTTGTGGAACACATTTGAAATTAAGCTGTACATTCATAGCAGAAATGTCAGTGTTGGCATTCTAGTAGAAACTTGGTTGTTTGGTTCCTTACTTTAGAAGCTGCGACAGCGCGGTCATGTAGCCCCGTGTACTTTGGGTGTGTGTAGAATCCGTCGGATAACCGGTGTTAATTGTGATGGCTGTATTAGTGTGTGTTAACTGTTTTTAATTCAAGTAAGGACTGCAGACGTTCATTTTTTAAGTATTTCCTACTTTTGCTACCAAATGCCGCCGTCAACGACAACTAGTTCTGGACTTGATAATTAGATGCCATCGCAGTCGGCGCCTAGCGACATACGTTGGAACCTAAGCGCGTTAGTCAAATGTAACCTATAATTTAGCTTCACATAAGTGTAATTAGTGGAAGGTTCTTTTACATGCCATAAATCTGTGACATGGGACCACCGGCTTTACTTCCCCTCTGAAGGAAGGCTTACTGAGGAATTCGTAATGCTCTTGAAAAATCCGACTACCTCGGCTGGGTTTGAACCCGCGACCTTGGGCATGGAAGCTCAGCATGCTAGCAACTACGCCACCGAAGACGCTCATTCCAGTAGATATGGTGCTGCAATATGGCCACAGAGTCAGTAATGATGTCTTCAGCAAGGTGATTCTTCTCTGAGCAGAACTTCTGGAACAGTTTCTCAACCTCTCGATAGATAGTGCCCCTGTCACCCAATAACATTCCTCTCCCTTTGGTCAATATAAGTGACATGTCTTTCGCTCTTATATTAAGTAGCGCTTTGCATGAACGTGCCTTTTTTTATGGAAGAAGTACTGAAATTCCTGTAAACTCCTGCATAACTCACTTGCAAAGTGTAAATCGTTAAGGGGACTCGTAAAGCCCCATATTGGCAATGTTCAAATGAGAATATACATTTCTAATTTTCTCAGTATTGTTTAGATATAATGAAACAATAGATTGAACAAACTGTAATAGTTCTTCCTCAGCGTACTGATCATCATTCATTTGGAAAACATAAATAGAACTTTTTAAATATATATTTCATTGAACCTGTAAATTTTTCATAAAATATTTGGAGATATTTTCTAACTATCTACTTGAACAAATTGACACTCAAGAGTCGAAAAGGCTGTGACCAGACAAAGTTCACGAGGTTCGTGCTGCCGTAGTTACATCTCATTTGGAGAGGTTTTTGGATATCACATTGGAGTGCGAATCGTATATCAAAGTATTCTAGATACCTACAACAATTTTGTAAGTATTATTCCTAATATTTGTGAACCTTACCGTCAGCGGCGGCTGGTGGTCTTAGACCTTGGGAGGGCACACAAAATAAATTATCATGCACAGTATAAATTACTAGCTAGCACGCTAGGTGTTTGCCAACATCCATTAAATTGTGTCTCATTAGGGAAAATGTTATGTTCTACATTTAATATAATTTAAATGACCCTCTAAATCGCTATATAATTCCAAATTTATAATAGCCTATCACTAAGACATTTGTCAAAAACTCTACACCTAGATGAAAAAAAAATTGGTAACACATGTCACAGAACTCCAAAAGAGACCTCTTTACATAACCGTATTTATTTATTTATTTTTAACAGCATGTTCCATTAAAATGAAAGTAATACTACATGCTATGTTTACAAAATGTTAACAATTTTAATAACATACATTTACCTATGTATTATTCATTATTGTTCTATGGCTATTTGTTTGGTGATATATTGTTCTAGGAACTGTCTAAATCTATTAACTTATTGTTTTTATGAGCTACACCAATATTAAGAATCTGTTCAACTACTTGGCATTCTTTCTAAATCTATTAAATTAAAATATAAAATTAATTATATAATGCTTCATTAGCTTAATTTTTTCGAACGTCCATTTTCCATGTTCATTTACCATATTGTCCTTAAACAACTGTCTTTCTTTTTCACGCATGTAAATAATAAATGATCAACTGTTTGTTCTTCATTGCCACACGCACACAATGGACTGTCTTTTAATTTGTAACGAAAATAATACGAATTTATCTTACCATGTTCTGTTAAAAAGTAGTTACATTGCTAGCTAATGGGAAGTTTATTTTTAACCTATCCTTGACACTACTGTTGACCTAAGTAGTATGTGCACTCGTGTTTGAAGGTCGTTTGTGAAGTAACCAATAGACCTACATAAAATCCAATAACATCATCATTTTCGTCGTTCTATTTTAGGTTAGTTCATGTAGGTTTGGAATGTTTAATTTATATTTCAATATTCTTTTATCGCAGTTGGAACACAAAAAGTGCACGTTTTTAAGCGTGTTTCAACCATGCGTCACATTTAAGATTTATTATCTCAAAAACCTGTCATCAGATCGAATCCAAATTTTAACACAATATACATTGGAATGTTGTATAACTGGTTTATTAATTTCAAAATTGTGTGTGTCCAAGAAACAAAGTTGTTATCATTTTTGTAAGGTAACTTTTTCTCGGCTCGGGGTGGTTGGAAAATGTAGTTTTTGACCGCGTTGGAATCCTTATAAACCAAAATGTTATGCTGTATGACTGTGAAATACGTAAATTAATTCACTTATTTTATATCGGTTTGTATTTGTATGGGGAAATAACACATGGTTCACCAGCTAGCCGCTCCGGGAAAAGCTGTACAGCGTTGCTGAGATGGAGCTCATTACTTCCGAGCGAGGCGCGCCAAGATGCGTGATGGGCTCCATTTCGGCAACGCTGTACAGCTTTTACCGGAGCGGCTAGCTGGTGAACCATGTCTTATTTCCCCCTACAAATACAAACTGATATAAAATAAGTGAATTAATTTACGTATTTCACAGTCATACAGCACAACGTTTCGATGTATAAGGATTCCAACGCGACCAAGAACTACATTTTCCAACCACCCCGAGCCGAGAAAAAGTTACCTTACAAAAATGATAACAACTTTGTTTTTTGGACACACAAAATTTTGAAATTAATAAACCAGTTATACAACAATCCAATGTATATTGTGTTAAAATTTCGATTCGATCTGATGACGGGCTTTTGAGATAATAATTCTTAAATGTGACGCATGGTTGAAACACGCTTAAAAACGTGCACTTTTTGTGTTCCAACTGCGAAAAATATAATTTAAATATAAATTAAAAATTCCAAACCTACATGAACTAACGTAAAATAGAACGACGAAAATGATGATTTTATTGGATTTTATGTAGGTCTATTGGTTACTTCACTAACAACCTTCAAACTCGAGTGCATATAATACTTTGGTCGACAGTAGGTATGAATGATTTTGTCACTGCACCATTTAAAGTATTCTTCCATTCGTTTTCGTTTTACGTAACCTTGGAACTAATGACACCAGGGTGGTGTCCTGTTTGCCATCTAGTGGTCGTCTTGCGAATCATTTCAATCAGCATCGAAAGAAAGAGAGGAAAGGGGCAGGGTATGGCCATAGATGTTGTAAGTTCGAGTTGAACGTAGCAGTTCAGCATTCCCGCTGCATTCCAACGTTCTCTCCAGAGCTCACTCATACAACTGCTCCAATTGTTATTCCTCCTTGTAACCGTGGGCTCGCAATCTCTGGGCCAATAGCCGACGTTTGAAGAGCGTCTGCGCGCACGCGCAATAGACCTCTCCTTGTTTGTAGTTGAATGGAGTCTTGGGCCCAGTGAGGCCTGGGCACCGAGTAGCCCGCAGCAAGGCGAATTACGTGACAAGATATGTAGCGCGTTATTCAAAATGCTGGTACATTTTCATAGTGAGGAGCGCACAACTCGGCCAGTATTTTGGGCGTTAAGGATTACAAATGAATTACTAATGTAGGTTAATGGTAAGGAGGGCCCTGGCCCACAGGCCCGTTAGAGCCAGCCGCCCCTGCTTACCGTACGTGAAGTGGAAAATACACAACCTAAAACTCTGTTCTGATAATCTCAACATGGCCGCCACCTCTGTTGTTAGAGGTCGGCGTCTCTTAACGAACACAACGAATGATAAAAATTCTGACGTATCAACCCACCAAGTACCAAACCAACCAATGAATTATTATAATACTGTAAATAACCCTGATTTTAACAACAGTACATCTGGCACCCAAATGACAGCTACAATAACTACCAAAGAAACAAATCCAAGGTCAAGCTATTCTGCTATAGCTCAATCTCTCCCCTCCAAAGAACAAGCTATCGTAATTGAATCTCAAGATGGAATCAGTATCAAAGATTATGTGCTAGCTGTAGGAAAACTCACTAGCCCTAGCAACATTCGTTTTGTTTCACGAATATCGAATGGACGAATATGCATTTTTCTTTCTAGCAAGAAAGTTGTTGAAGAGTTAATATTAGCAAACCCCAAGATCTTAATAAACAATGTTTCTCTGGAAATACGCCCACTCTTAACAAAAAACAAGCGTATTATATCAAAGGTTTGTCCTGTAATACCCAACTATGTAATTGAAGAGGAATTGTTAAACATTGGTGTGAAAATCATGTCTAAAATTACCCCTGTCAGAGCAGGCTTATCCATCCCAGGTTTATCTCATATCTTGAGCTTTCGAAGACAAATGTACATCCAAAATGAAGACTTCGATAAACTCCCTGCATCTATCCAAATTTAATACGATGGCACTAACTACTGGATTTACCTATCATTTGACTCACCCACCTGCTTTATTTGTAAAACTGAGGGACATTTGGCCAAAGACTGTCCTACTAAAAACTCAGTTCCAAATGATCAACCAACCTCTCAGCACGACATTCATGAAATTGACAAACCTAACCTCTCCAATTTTCCTAAACTACAAGAGAAACCACAAACAACAGAGATAAACACCAAAAATGCAACCAGTACTTCCGACCTTCCTCCAACAAATTCACATGATGAAACTTCATCAGCTATCCTAAACTTAACTCAAAGCCAAGATTGTAATGGTATTTCTCTCTCCGAAATTCCAATAGAAAGAACAGTGCCTGGACATAGTGAAACATGTCCTGCCTCAACAACTGGACATTTCCCTGGATTTAAAAGACCAATGTCACTCACCAGCAGTGAAAGAGCTGACCAAAATATTTCTAATAGCAACAAACCCAAAATCGACTCTTCTGAACAAATTGAGAATGACAAGGTAAATCACACTTCTAAGAAACCCAAGAAAGAACCACAAAAAACAACAATCAGCGATATGCTCCTTCCTGTGAAACAGGTTTTGGAAGCTGATCCATCACTAGCTCCTCTCAGTTACACACAACTCCAACCTTTTCTCGAAAATTCCCAAGGTGTCAAGGACGTGGTGGCAATTGCTTTCAATTACACCCAAGACATAGAAGGACTCGCTGAAGCCCTAAAGAAACTATACCCCTACTACACCGATATAAGCATTAAAAACAGAAGCTCTCGGATAGTGAAGAAATTACTGAAGTTCGTCAACCAAAGCGAAGACCAAATGGATAACAATGTAACTCTAGACTACTCTAGCGATGACTAATCTCTCTCTCTATAATAATGGAAATGGATCTTTTGCTATTCCTCATCATACGTATGGCAACAACACTACTCCAATGGAATATCAACAGCTATCGATCCCAGTTAGAATTCCTACAGCTCCTAATAAATAAACACCGACCACCAATTATCTGTCTCCAAGAGACCAACTTTCGGAACGATTTTGCTGCTAATATAAGACTTTACAACGTGTATCATAAAAACTGAACTAATGCAAGTCATGCAAATGGAGGAGTAGCTACCTATGTCAAAAACAAGATATACCTTAAAGAAATTTCTTTCAACTCCAATTTGGAAGCTGCAGCTGTCTCATTGCATCTACCTCCCTCTCTGTGTATCTGCAATATTTATATACCAAACAGTTACCTATTTCACGGATATGATCTACGAAATCTTATCCGTCAGCTACCTAAACCATTCATTCTAGTGGGCGACTTTGACTGGTCTGTCTATTCGAAGCTCCAAGGAAATAGTGACAACTTCCCCATACTATTTATTTATTTATCGTGTCAGAAGTACAAAGTAAACATAGAAAAATGAAACAATAGAAATATTAAACACTGGTTGACCAATAATTTGCCACGACGAGTGCATTTGAAGTAGCTCCCATTAAGTCTTTAATGGTGCAAGTGTCTGGAGAAGAAGGACACAGTAGAAGATGATCATTGGTCTGCTCAGTACCACACTCGCAGTAAACTGATTCCACAGGAAGGCCCCATTTCTGCTGGTTAGTCTTGCATCTCGTGGTACTGGAGCGTAGCCGATTAAGAGCCTTCCATGTTGTCCACTTTTCTGAATGTCCAGGGGGAAGCTCTTCCTTTGGGACCATCCATTCTCTTAAATATTGGCATTTTCCCCGCCACATTGAGATTCTTGCTTGCTGTGATGTTCCTTTAAGAGCTTCAGTGGTTTTCAAGAAGCTCTTTCTTGATTTCAGCCTAGGATGTGCTGGCTGACAAGCATACAATGGGTGAGTTTCCAAAGTCATAGCCTTGCTTTTCTCATATCTAGCAGCAACTTCGCGTCGGATTTCAGGTGGTGCAATTCCAGCGAGACAGTGAAGTTTATCTATGGGTGTAGGTCTTAAACAGCCCGTGATAATACGGCAGGTGTCATTTAATGCCACATCTATGTTTCTGGTATGGCTGGACTTGTGCCACACCGAGCATGCATATTCAGCAGTGGAGTAACACAGTGCTAGCGCGCTTGTTCTCAGAGTACATGGAAGAGCTCCCCAGGTGGTGCCTCTCAGTTTCCGCACTATGTTGTTTCTGGCAGACACTTTTTGCTTCACGTTTAGACAGTGCTTCTTAAATGTAAGCGTACGATCCAGAGTTACTCCCAGATATTTTGGAGTCGGACAATGCTGAAGAGGGATTCCTTCCCAAGTGATTTGTAGGGTTTTAGCTGCTTGTTTGTTATTGAGGTGAAATACACAACTCTGAGTTTTGGCAGGATTTGGCTTCAGGTGATTGTCACTGTAGTAGCTAGTAAATTCTTTCAGGGCCTTAGTCAAAGTCTGTTCTACATTTACAAAGCAGTTGGCCTGAGCAGTGACTGCACAGTCATCAGCATCAATGACGACAACGCTTCAATCAACGCCCCGATACCCCAAACCCTTAAATGGAACTTAAATAAAGCGAATTGGACGCAGTTCAATCATATAGTCAACAACCATTTAATTGACCTAACCCATCCACATGACTTCCCTTCCAAACACATCAATGATATTGTTCAAGATTTTACAGAAGCAATAGTTAAATCTCCAAACCTTAGTGTTCCGAAAATAAAGATAAACCCGTGTAAGAAGACAGTACCTTGGTGGAACGACGCATGTAAGGAAGCTCTAAAAAATAAAAATAAGAACCATGCTTTCTGTGTCTTTAAGAGAAAACCAATTCCTGAAAAGAAAGCCCAATTTCAGAAATTTAGAGCAATTGCCCGAAAAGAAATTAAAAATATCAAAAAGAACTCGTGGCTGACATTTGTTTCCTCACTAAATTCTCAAACTCCACAAAAAGACGTATGGAATAAACTCTAACGTGTAAATGGTATATATAACCAGTTCCACATTACTTCCCTCAGAAACCCTCAAAACATTGCTGATAAATTAGCTGACACATTCTCCGAGATTTCTAGTGACCACAATTATGACCAAAATTTTCCCCATATAAAGAAAACCAGCGAACCTCTTGATCTAATAAGAACCTTCTCTGACTCCAATTCTAATTTAAATGAACCTTCTCAATTACAGGACATGGTTATTGAACTTGACAAACGTGGCAAATCCAGCCCTGGCCCAGATACGGTTCCTTATGAGTTCCTAAGGCAGCTCCTACTAAACGCATTAAATTGTCTTCTGGCTATTTTCAACTACATATGGACCTCTCAGACGTTCCCTGATCAATGGCGCAGAGCCATTGTTGTTCCAATACTCAAGCCAGGGAAAGATAACTCAATTGCAGAAAATTACCGTCCAATCGCTTTAACAAATGCAATATGCAAATTAATGGAGAAAATTGTTAACAGGAGATTACGATGGTATCTTAAACATACAAACTTTTTAGTGATGTACAAAGTGGATTTCGCAGAGGACGTTCAACTGTCGATACTCTCATAAGTTTGGAATCTGAAATTCGGGAGGCTTTCCTAAACAGCCATCACCTCATAGCAGTTAGTCTAGATATTGAAAAGGCATATGACATGGTGTTCAAAGACCATGTACTTAAATCATTGATGGATATAACATTTCAGGAAATATGCTCTATTTCATCTACAACTTCCTCAAAGATCGTAGAATTCAAGTTAATACAAATGGCATTTTGTCACAGGAAGTTTCAATCGACAATGGAGTCCCTCAAGGATCAGTTATCAGTGTTACTTTATTCCTGGTCGCAATAAACGGAATTGTATCCAACATCCACTTGCCAGTAAAGGCTTGTCTTTTTGCCGACGATTTGACCATATTCTGTGCTGGAAGAAATAGTTCAACTACTCAACACCTACTTCAAGAATCACTTGTACATATTCAATAATGGGCCAAGATTACTGGATTCAAGTTCTCCAAAACAAAGTCCAAATGCATAGTATTCTCTAAAAACAAACACTCTGTACCAGATCCCGAGCTCAAAATAAACAATCATAAAATTGAGACAGTATCAACTCTTAAAATCCTGGGAATTCTGTTTGATAGTAAATTAAGTTGGATTCCATACCTGAAAAATCTCAAGGATGAGTGTCTACGACGGATTAATTTAATGAAGATTCTCGCAGCAAAAAAACTGGGGAGCAGACTATCAAGTGCTCATGAATACTTATAGATCAATTATTAGGGCCAAATTAGATTATGGCAGTATAGTATACAACTCTGCAACAGCGTCTTCCCTCAAAATCCTTGATTCTATCCAGTCAGCTGCTCATCGAATTGCTCTGGGAACTCTCCGCACCAGTCCAGTAACCAGTATGCAAATAGAAGTCAATTAACCACCTCTTGCAATTAGACGTAAACAACTAAGTTTATCATATGCACTCAAAGTATCAAATATGACTAAATCACGCATTAGGTCGTATGTTTCCCTACTAACAGCCACACAAGAACAAACACTGAATCAAGACGACAACCTTCGCCCTTCAATGTCAGAATATCCAAGTTCCTTGAAGAATTAAACCTAAATATTCCTCCCATACTACTCTCAGACCATTTTCTTGATATCCCACCGTGGACAATTACCTTACCAACAGTCAACTTCGAACTGAACAACTTAGTTAAAAACCAAACTGACAGATAACAGTACCATCGATTATTTCTTGAAATCTCCAATAGATACCCAATGCACAGTGCTATTTATACTGATGGTTCTAAATATGATGAAAGAAACGGTTGTGGGATAATTTATTTCGGAAGCTCGCCATTTAGGATTGTTATATGTATAGGCCATAGAGTTATGTACCATTCAAGGACAATTATTGCCTAGGTTCATTACTCAAACTTTCACTTCGATCGCATGATTACGACACAAGAAATAAAAACTTAATTTTAAAATTAACGCACAGCCGCCATCTTTAGGTTATGCAAACAATTGAATTAAATTAGATGGCAGTGTATTACAATGTGCAAAATCATTTACTGTACCACATTTCACTGAGCTCAGAGAGTTAAATCACGAGAAAAGTCTATTAAAATATTTCAAATTCGCTTGGTCGCCATGTTCGTTTTGTACTTTACAGGTTTATGAAATATACATAGGTAAACTTGTATCAGTATCCTTTATCACCGTACAAAATTTCAGGGTGATGTCTGTAATAGTTTCGGAGATATAGAATGTCAGTTTAAATATTTCGCACAACCGCCATTTTGAGGTTATGTAAACAATTGAACTAAATTAGACTCCAGTGCATTACAATGTGTATAAACATTTGCTCTACCAAGTTTCATTACGTTTGGATAGTTGAATCGCGAGAAAAGTCTATTTAAAAGTCTCAACTTCGCTTGGCCGCCATGTTGGTTTTGTAGTCACCAGGTTTTTGAAAGTCTCATAGGTGAACTTCTAGTAGTGCCCTATATCACCGTACACAATTTCAGGGCGATATAGGTAATAGTTTCGGAGATAGTGAATTCTAGTGAAATATTTCGCACAGCCGCCATGTTGGATTGGTGAGACGTAACAAAATTTGAAGGGCACGGTCGAGGTCGCCGGAAATAGTGCTATGTACTTACCGAGTTTCATTGAAAATTCCTCCAGCTGTTTAGATTTTATTAGGGGGACACACACACACACCTCACACACACACACACACGCACACACACACGGACAAAAGGTGATCTCATAAGCCTATTTTTTCAAAATTGAAAATTGGCTAATAAAATAAAAATTGACACTTCAAGGATCCACAGTATCGGTGCGTATAGAGAAAGAATTATGGAGATTCCACCAGTAGTTCCTGAGAAAACGGGGATTTTATTTTGCAAAAAGTAATTTTTAGAAAATTGATGTTAAAGTAAGGCCATTTCGTTTTGAAGCATTTTCACACAGTTTCACTCCCCCCCCCCCCCCCAAATATTATAAGAATTCAATAAAACTAATTCATATCCTAATATTTTTAGCCTACTTTCGATTTTTGCAAAAAATGAAAGTAGACTTATGAGATTAACACAGGGCGAAAAAAGTGTGTCTGTCTGTGTGTGTGTATGTGTGTGTGTGAGTCTGTGTGTGTGTGTGTATGTGTGTGTGTGAGTCTGTGTGTGTGTGTGTGTGTGTCTGTGTGTGTGTGAGTGTGTGTACTCTGAATGTCTGTCCCCCCCTATCAATTCGAACACGGTGAAATCGAATTGAACGAAATTTGGTACAGAGGTAGCACTAGTAAAGGACACCTCAGTGTCATACTTTATATCGCCGCCATCTTTACCAAAACAGAATGGCGGCCACTCAAATGTTCAAAACGTAAAATCAAATTACGGCTAAACTAATAATCCGATCTCTACCAAATTTGGTGACAACATACCTTTATATAGGACGCGTCTTTCACCCAAAATTCAAGGTCATCGACCATGCCATTTCAGGATGGCGGCCGTGTGAATTATGCAACCATTTTAATAAATAGCTTAAGACCCACCAATTCCGATTATCGAGCCTAGGGGGGTTTAAGCTATCCTGAAGGTCGTGATCCGTTATTTATTATAATTTAATATTATAATATTATACAGTATGAGTGGCTTAAAAGAGCTGAGCCGTTTGTTTAACACGACAAGATGGCAGCTGTCCTCATGTGCCTGTCTTATATTTCAGTAGTTTTAGTATGTTGTATGTGATATACCGTACTGATACAATAATATAAACTTTGTATGAAATGATCTTTAATGAAGATGTACTGCAGTGAAGAAATCGTTTATTTAAAGTCATTATTTGCCAACAGTTTGTATCTAATATGTCAGTTAAGAACACCTAACGTCATGGATACGGTTAGCTCTGGGCTAGCATGTTAGTCTGACACGCAGTTGACTGAGGATCGAGTACTGCTACAGTTAGGTTTTTTTTCTTGAATTCTTTTACAAATGATGTGCACGAGCTTTTTACACAGATACTGAATAAAATGTCATTTAGCTCAAAGGAGAGGATAAAGTATACACTCGTATATTAATAAAATCACAGTCCCAGCATCGCACATAAACAGAAGACATTAGAAAAAGGAGAATAGATACACGTTGTCATTAACCACAGCCTTCTTAATGCCTCTGTACGGTGCTGTCCTCTTGTGGGTTATGTGGGTAATATTGTTCCAAACATAACGCTGTGTAAATGCCTGAGCTGGCCTCCTGAAGTATGGCAATTTTGTAATACTGGTAGTTCAACTATTAGCCACGATCGCGCTCCGAATACCTTTAAACACTGCCAGCTGGATCGCCTCCCTCTTGGCTACTTTAAACTGCCTACTCATTCAACACCCATAGAACACTGTACATTACGATGGCAGTGCATAGGCGTACAAGATAAAGATTAATTCACTGATAGGTCGCAGCACCACCTACTGTGATTGGGGCGGAAGATTCTTAATTTTGCAGGCTGGCTTAATATAGAGATTAACGGACGTGAATGCATTACAATAAGTTAGTAGTTTTGTTATTCAATCATCATAAAGTATATAATATTGATCTTGACACTTACTGGCTTATTATCAATATAAAAGAAAACAAACAATACATTGTGGTTGGGGTGATTGTTTTAGGGAAGAGGACAAAGAGTCATAAAGATACCCTTACATTTAGGAGAAAGTAGGCTATATGTTCTTTGCTGAACATCTTGTTTACAATATTGTGATGGGTTATTTCACAATCATGAAACAAAATATAAATTAATTAATTAATTAATAAATACACTTGGATGGCCAGTTTCGTCAAGCGATCATCATCATATCCATTAAACTTAGGCTATAAAATATATGTCTAAAGGTGAGGGTGAAAGTATTTAGTTGCAGTACTAGTAGCAACTATATAAATGTATTGTGCCCTTTGAGAAATAAGTCAAAGTACAGCCTTCTAGAAGAAATAGGTTGTGAGATATTCTGTTTATAAACCATAAAAGATATTTTGAAGAAGAATAGGATTACATGCGGATTCGGTGGCGTAGTTGGTAGCATGCTACCCTTCTATGCCCAAGGTCACGGGTTCAAACCCGGCCGAAGCCGTCGGATTTTTTATGAGCGTTAATAATCCCTCAGTATGCCTTCCTTCGGAGGGGATGTAAAGCCGGTGGTCCCATGTTATAGATTCATGGCATCTTAAAGAACCTTCCACTAATTACACCTGTGAAGATAAATCGTATAGGTTAAGAATGTAAACAACGCTCTTAGGTTCCTACGTTCGATGCCAAGAGCAAAATGCGGTGGCGTCTAGTAGCTAAGTTCTGAACTAGGCCTAGTAGTCGTTGACGGTGGCGTTTGGCGGCAAGAGTAGGAACAATTTGAAAAATTAAAAGTTGCAGTTCTTACTTGAATTGAAAAAAAAACAGATACACACAATAATACAGCCATCACAATTAACACCGGTTATCAGACAAATTCTACACACACCCAAAGTACACGGGGTTACATGACCGCGTTGTCGCAGGCCCTAAACTGAGGAACCAACCAGATTGGGATTACAGTAATATAATAAAAAAGTATATATTGGACTATTATAATAAAACACATACCAAATTAATCAGAATGAATCATATATTTTCAATAGGGCTAGGATTTTTAGGTAAATAAATATATTTTTATGTAAATACATATTTTAAGCGTTTTTTCTATAACTTCATAAATTCATGCTTTCCACTTATTATCACATAAAATACTAAATATTTACATTTCTTTAAAATCTGTATGTTAGAACTTGAAGTTTATTGCATTTTTGTTCTGTGTTACTTCAACGGGGAAGAACCTGTGAGGTATCTAATCTCCATGCAGAGCGTATGTCAGCTTGCAACTGTATCATTCTTATCATGTTGCCCCGTGCCACTCACTGAGGAAGCCGGGGATTTCCTTGTCCATAGCCACATTGCACCACGTGCTAGACCTCCCCCTACCCCAGCTACCTGGAACCAGTGTCACTCACATGCAGTTCATTTCTGGCACTGTGAAATGTAAGGCAGTTCTACGATGCCTACAGTAAAGTAGAAACAACTACAAGCTATCGTCTCCAGCAATATGTTGCAGAATTTAACGATAATTTTACTTCTGATAGGGGCGTTCTGTTCTGCCAACCACGTGGGAAAGGAATAAAGGCTGAACAGCGATCTCAAGTCCACAACACCTCAAGGGCAAGAATCATATTGCCGCAGTTTCGCGCCTTCAGAATAAGTGTTCCGCGATAATCGTCAATCGTCGGTCATTTGGGATGGACAACCTGGCGATGTATCTCGTTGTCTATTTTGATGCTTCAGCAGTCAGAGACATAGAATAAATTGCATTCGTGAGCACTGCATATTGTTTATATTCTCATTAATAAACTAAATTATAATAAAATATTTTTACTTTTTGGTCACATATTTCAGGTATTTTTAATACATAAAAAATAAATATTCTCCCGATTTTTAGCACCTAAAAATCCTAGCCCTAATTATTAATGTGTAAAAAGGTGAATATGTCAAAATTAACCTATCTGGACCTTTACGACTCTCCTTAATAATACTCCTTGAAAAAATAATATTTTTGTGGTAGATAAAAGAGCCACCGAGAGGTGGGATCGATCCTGGACCCTTGCGGTGAGTAATGTCCATGTGGTGTTAGACCAGCCCTTGTTGGTTTGAGTCAGTGACTGGTGAGAGCTTTGCGTCGTAATGAGCTTCTTTGTTAAACCGTACTTCACTAATTGGGGACTAGTTTGGGAACTTGTTCTATCAGAAACTAGACAAGTATACTGCTAACAATCCTATCAGAGACAAAATATCGAAGTTTGCGTAGAAGAATAGAAACAATGGCTGGTTCTCAGACACTGTGCCCTGGCTTTTCCCTCGCTTCGGAAGACAAGAAGTTCTCTGACTCGCCTTTGAACCCTAGCTGGGCGGACATGTTTACGGGGAGCCAGGACTTTCCCAGCGCGAGGCACAGTGTTGTCAACTCTCCACCGTAGGCTCTGAGAGCAGTAGCGAGACTGTGCAACACTGGAGACTGGCTGCACTCCACTTGGAGGGATACAGGAAGCATGATATTGGTCAGCAGTGAACAATAAGGTGCAAGAAAGCAATACATAGAGGAAAAGTGCTGAAAATGTGAATCTGTTTAGTTCTCAGTGACTGGTCATCTGTCCTCAAACCTTTACAGCAGTCCAGAATGGAAGAAGTAAACTGCATGTGGTAAGTCTACACACAATAATATAGGGTTGGTGGATAAGTCCTTGCCGTTCTGCATTGTGTTGGCACTACTGCCTTTTGGAACCATCGTTGTCGTTTTTCAATTGTTTTCTTACTTCTGTTCGGAGTTTGATTGTTGCGGACAGAAGCTACCATTAAAATTCAGCAAATGTTCTAGGTTTGTGCCGTGTCTTGTGTGGGGTTTCGCCTAGGACACCAAACTGGCTCAACAGCGGGCTCTTGGTTTCCTCACCTGGGCCCCCACAGGAGTAGGGAACTGCCCGCTACTTCCCTTTTTATCAAGCGCACCTGTGCCTCTTTACTGCGAGAACAAAAGCTCAAGCAGCTGTAATAATAATAATTTCGTATGGCCTCGGGTGTCGGGTGCAAGCTTTCTTATTTGACACCCAAAGGGTAGCTCGCATGTCGAATTTTGTCGTTCCTTGAAGCACTATGAAAGTCAAGGAGGTTAGATATCTATGCTCCTTGAACACTATAGCGTTTTCTAGTAGAGAAATGAGGAACTTTGTGTTGGCGGAAACTCCCGAGATTAATTTTGCCCTTATGAGCATGGCCCACCGAATTCAAATGGGTTATTTGACATGCCAACATCGTATGACATGGTGTCGTAATTTTTGCCGACTTTCAAAAATCACTTATCACGGCCAGGAGCGAACCTGAAAGCAACCTCCCTATGATGACTTCCAAAAATATGGTATATTGGCTTTCACGACCAACTTTCGTCTCTTTGAATAAATGAGGAAATTATCGGGTGGCCAACATTAACGTTATGATGAGAAACGTCCCATCAGCCGTGCCTTCTTCCATATGAACATGGTGCGTTTAAGGAACACCTGTCATAGTTACTAATACAGTATTTGCAAAATATTAAATCCCTTCCGCCAGAACCGTTATGTTGGGGTAGCCCGAAGGCCCCTGATTCGATTCTCGGCTCCGTCAGGGTTATTAGAAACTGACGTGAGGGCTGGAACGGGGTGCACTCAGCCTCGTGAGGACAATTGAATAACTGTCTGACAGTGAGGCAGCGCCCTGCTCACGGAGACCGGGATTAACGGGCGAGGGAACCCGACGCGCTGAACAAGCGTCAATAGACTAAATGGCTGGGCAGCGGTCGCTTGGTCGGCCTAGGCCCTTCATGGGGACTAGTGCCCCAGTGTAATTAAATCCCTTCCGGTGCGATACCTTTCGATCCACCCTTAACGTCAGCTTGCTTCTTCCAGCTCGCCGCTTCTCAGCTGAATATTTGTTTCCGTTCTGGAATTGGTCCTGTATTTCTTACACTTTAATATCCGGACCAACACTGCTTTATAACCACAGGATCTAAACATGCCAAGAGCACAAGAAATATATTTACGTTCTGTTCCTCCTCCTTTACGAGGAAAGCTAACATGTTCCGTAAGTAGGGAATTCTAAATCTCCCTCTATTTCATATCCAATGGATTTTGAAGCTACAAACATGTTTCTAACCCACGCAAATCAGTACAAATTGCTTTCTTCTTTTATATATTTCGAGATCACGTCCTTGGATGTACACATTGTTGAAGAGTTCCAGTTACAGATTTGCCAACCAGAATTGAAGAGTAATTTTATGGATCCAAGAATTTTTGACGGGTCGTTCCCAGAAAGTAAAAGTCGAAGGCCTATTCTCGGATGAAATTACCGTAACATCGGGTATCCCTCAGGGCAGCGTAATCGGAACTTTGTTATTTTTGGCGTTTATAAATGACTTACCAAATGGAATTCGTAGTGATTGTCGATTGTTTGCGGATGATTGTGTAATATATCGAAATATACATGACTCGCAAGACAACGCAGTACTTCAAGATGACCTGAACCTGGTCTATAAGTGGGCGATTGAAAAAAAAATGAAAATAAACACAAGAAAATGTAGTCTCATAAAAATAGGGAAAGTGCGAAGGCAAGATTTTGAATATAATATTGGCTGGGAAATACTTGTAGAAGAAGATTCTTGCAAATATTTGGGCGTTCACGTAAGGAATGATATGAAATGGAGTAGTCATGTAGGATGTGTAGTTTCTAAAGCTTACTAATCCCTGCACTTTGTAATAAGGGTATTAAAAGGAAGTAGTACCTCTGCTAAAGAATTAGGATATTTGTCACTTGTAAGACCTATTCTGGAATATGCCTCGGCGGTTTGGGATCCATATCAAGTAAGGCTCATCAATGAGCTGGAAATGGTACAAAGAAAGGCCGCTAGATTTGTGCTCAGTGACTTTAATCCCAGGAGCAGTGTGAGCCGTATGTTAAAGAAACTTGGGTGGGAATCACTTGAGGCTAGGAGGATGAAATCTAGACTCTGCGCTATGTACAACACGTATACAAATCATCCAGCATGGGGTGATCTTAGCAAACGTATGGGAAAGCCCACTTACATTAGCAGGAATGATCATCCTTTCAAAGTTAAGGGCCGACCACAGCGAACAAATTATGGTAAATATTCTTTCGTTAACCGTGCCATCGATAACTGGAACTCTCTACCTGCCGCAGTCTTAGAGCCTTTTCCCAAACATATAGGTGTGTTTAAGAAAAGACTGACTATTTGTGTAAATACTCCAGTTTAATTGTTAGTGAATTGTTATGTACAATTATTTATTTGTTATGCATATCTAATTTGCCACCGGGGGACACACCCCCAATTGCAAATAAATGAATGAATGAATGAATGGCTCCGTGGCGCAGCGGTATCATACTCGTCTCCTCATCCCAAGGTTGTGGGATCGACTGCCGGCCGAGTCAGTTGGAATTTGAGGGTGCTTAAAACCGAGGGGCCGGCCCCGTGATGTTTCGGTAGCGCACCTGCCTCCCACCCGGATGCCCCGGGTTCGAGTCCCGGCTCCGTTAGGGATTTTAGAAACTGACGTGAGGGCTGGAACGAGGTGCACTCAGCCTCGTGAGGAGAATTCAGTAGCTGTCTGAGAGTGAGACAGCGCTCTGGTCACGAAAACCAAGATTAATGGCCGAGGGGACCCAATGCGCTGACCACGCGTCACTCCAATATCTGGAAGCTAAATGGCTGGGCAGCGGTCGCTTGGTAGCCCTAGGCCCTTGATGGACTGCAGTGCCGAGGGTTATTATTATTATTATTATTAATATTATTATTATTAAAACCGAGGGATCCCTGTTACTGGATTTGTTGGCACGTTAAAGATCACCTTCGGGTTCCCCGCTCCTTAAAGGCTGCAGTACTTTCTTCTTCTTCGTGTGCCGTCTCCTCTAAGAAGGTTGGCGAACTTTACAGCAATCCGGTTTTTGGATCTAGCAGAAATGAAAAGTTCACTGGAACTACACTTGAACCATTTTTTGATGCGTAACATCTTTCCGCTCGGTTGCTGGATAGTTTTGTGGGAGTGATTTTGAAAATTGGGGACGGAAGTGAATCGGGCGGAAGGGGATCGAACGGAAGTGGATCGGTCAGAAGTGAAGACGCACTGCCAGAAAAATGGGACGGATGTGGATCGAACGGAAGTGGATCGGACTGAAGTGAAGACGCACTGCCAGCTGGATGTACAATTGAAAATGTGTGTATTGGAAACAAGGCAGTGTGTGCTCTATAGCACGAGAATGTTATGGCAATACAGTAGGCAGTGCATTTAGTAGGCACTGGTTTGACGAGCACAGTGGCAAATGTTTCACCGACTTTCATTTGTCATTGATCAGTTTATGAAGCTTCACGTTCAAGGTTGAATGTCACATGGCGTAGGACAAAGACGACAAATGACATTTAAATAAGCGGCATTATTGTCAAGCTGTGGGTGAGTAGTCAAATATTAAATGCATAACAGAATGTTGTTATATGAGTGGAATAAAAACTGTATTTTCATCATATGTGAGACTGAGTCATTTCATGATTGTAGGAAGCCATTGTTTACGACGAACTGTATGAGAACCTTGAGAATAATGAATGTTATAGTTACTGAGGAATGTGCTCACAGTATTTGAGAGTACTGTCGACGTTGTGTGTCACTTTTTTATTATGAATTATTAATGTAAAAGGAAGGAAGCTTGTTGTTTTGCGTGTCCGTTAATCTCACGATCATGATCCACAGTACCTCCCTTTTACGTGGAATGCCAACCACAGGACATGTCATTTCAATTCGAAAATCTCACATGTATTGACCGGGAATCAAACCCGTTCTACCTTGGTGAGAGACTAACAGCTTGACAGCTGCGCCACAAATGTGACAGTAGCATATTTCCAATTCAATCTATACATTCATCATAGTACCAGTATGAAAATGGAGTGTAAATTAACATTTTAAGAATGTCCAAGCTGTGTAGTATACGAGTAGGATAACATGTCAGATGTTACGCATCATATGCGACTGCTGTAAGGCTTGTATCTTTTTTTTTTAGGTTTTCCAACCAAGAGATCCTTCTTCGTCCTCGACTCCTTCTGCTCTCAAACTTTCCTTGAATAATTTCTTGTAGAAGACGATACTTGTCTCCTCTCATTATATGACCCAAGTATTGTAACTTCCTAATTTTGACACAGGTAATTATCTCCACATCTTTACCTATCCTACGCAATATCTTAAGATTTGTGATTCTATCCATCCAGCGTACTCGTAAGATACTTCGATATGTCGACATCTCAATCGCCTCTAGTCTGTTAATCATAGTGTCCAAGCTTCCATACCTTAGAAGAGTTCCGAGAACACATAGCGATTTAGCGATCTTAGTTTTAAATTTATACTATGGTCTCTATTGCACAACATAGTACATTATGCAACGAGACTATAATGGCAATAAATAAGACGCGAGTATGTTTATAAAACGATCGTATGCGAGTTTTATAATTTCCATACGAGTGTCTTAATTACCATTATAGGCGAGTTGCATACGACTGTTTATGTTCGTCGATAATTATAACTAGAGCCCTGCGCGGATAAACAAAACGTTATCCGCATCCGCCCCGCATCCGCACGACTGTTATCCGCATCCGCTGATATTAAATATTATGTTTAATTTATTAGATCAAGCATAACGTGTTAAACCAACACATTTAGACATTTGAGGAGAAAGTCGTTCCTGACAATTTGCTTCATTGCAAGGAACTTCAAGTTGGCTTTCCAAAGGACTTCAAGTTGAATGACACTTCTGGTTCCTTGACCTCCGCTTTAGAAAAACATGGCTATACATTTTTGGCTACTTTCGCACTTGTGCCTCAGTAAGTTTGATGTGCCCGATTCGTGTCCTGAGTAAAACATCACTATATCGTTCACCTTTTTGATTCCATTGAAAACGTAACCAAATGTCGGTCATATCGTTGACTTCAGCTTTGTTTCACGCGCTATTGAATATTTGATTTATTTTAATAGATAGTTTATCCATGTTGGTGTAATGATGTTCATACTCACGGTCGCGGTAACAGTCACTACGTGAAATTCTCTTTACGCTTGGAGAAAGGGATTGACATTTGGCCGGAAATTCCAAGTCTGTCAACATCCTTCTGCTTCTGGACCCATCCATGTTCGCATGGTTGATGTCATAGTATAGTTGATGTTGCAATATCACAGCCAACGTGCTTCAGTGACAAGTTGGAAATAAATCTACAGATAAACCTAGATCCCAATCTTCCAGGATAGCTTAGATGGCGAAGTAGCTGACATGAGGAATGTTAATGATATCACCACGATGAACTAACAAGCTTATTGACAGCATTATATCTCGTACGTATAGTAATAATGGCAGTGAGAATTGATGAAGATGATGAGATGTCAAGACCATCTACTACAAACATACGGTACTTAATAAAATGTAGTTGAAACCATATGAGTAAAGTGATCTTCTCGTGTATACGTGCAATACGTGCCTGAATATTTCGTACGCAATAGGCTATAGGAGTTAAGCATGAAGCTGTAGATTGGCATATTATCAAATATGTAATATTAACGTAAGATTGTATTCTAAAAACTATCCGCAAATTTACTCGAAACATTATCCGCAGCGTATCCGCTATCCGCACAGCAATGCAATTTATATCCGCGTGGCGAAAATATTTGCGGATATTCGCGGGTTTATCCGCGGATATCCGCATCCGCGCAGGGCTTTAATTATAACTTCATTATATGTTTTAACATAAATATTCATAAATATCTGTTTAAATTTTCACTAGAATTTTGTGATCGTGTGCTGCGCTGGGTAGGATATCTCTGTTTTCCAAGCTCTCTGACCGACCGACGCATGCACGCTGTGTGCTTCAATGCCATATGTACAGATTGAGCTCCCGTATTCAGTAAAAATGTCACCGAAATCGATTGAAACGCGCTGTGTAGAAATTGGATTTGGGGATATGAAGGTACTGTGCTGTTTCTTGTCTCATATTCACCAGATTATTTACGCGAACATATGGACGGTGCACTTTCGGTAATTTATATAATGTTGGATTTTGAGTGCATGCGCGAAGGTATCCTTATCTAATTGATCAAACAACTGTTTCTTGAGCTGTGATTGGTGGGAGAAACTGTTTTATAATGAAAAATTGTGTTATAATGACCACCATTATGATACAGTTTTCTGTCACATAATAGTCCTGGTCGAACATATTAGTACATTATGCAACGAGCCTATAATGGCTATAATTAAGACACGAGTATTTTTTATAAAACGAGCGTATGCGAGTTTTATAATTTCCATACGAGTGTCTTAATTACCATTATAGGCGAGTTGCATACGACTGTTTATGTTCGACGATAATTATAACTTTATTATATGTTTTAACATAAATATTCATAAATATCTGTTGAGAGTCAGCTACTGGAATTTTGTGATCCCAGAGCGAGCGTTGGGTGTTATATCTTTGTCGTTCAAGAGCTTTGAAAAACCGACGCATGCGCTCTGTGTGGTTGCAATGCCATATGCAGCCATATGTTTACATCAGCCGTCCCTCAGTAATATTGTCACCGCAGTCATTTGAAGACAATGCGCTGTGTAGAAATTAGCGTTGGTGATTTTAAGGTACAGTGCTATTTCTTGTCTCATATTCGCCAGTTTATTTACGCGAACATATGGACGGTGTGTATTCCATGTCGGTAATTTATTATAGGTCGATGTTGTGTTTATGTCCGACATGTTGGATTTTGAGCGCATGCGCGAAGTTATCGTTACCTAATTGGTCAATAAACGAGCTCTGATTGGCTGGAGAAACTGTATCATAATGAAAAACAGTGTTATAATGACCATCATTATGATACAGTTATCTGACACATAATAGTGAGGGTCGAACATAAAATTTCTAATTTGATTGAATGCACTTCTGTCTTGTCCTATTCTTGCCTTAATTTCTTGAGAGCAATCATTGGTATCATTAATTATGGTTCCTAAATATCTGTATTTCTGAACTCTTTGAACTGCTTCATCTTTGATTTTAAAATTTCCTGGAGTATTCTCTTTTAAGACTACTGAGAAACTGCTTTTGTTAACAATTAGAGTAAAAACAATTTTCTCGCTGACTTCTACCACTCTATCCGTCAACAGTTGTAGATCTTCAAGGCAACCAGCAATTAAATCTTAAATTATTTACAAGTTTTTGCCATTCACCTTAATCCCTGATGTAACACCCTAAAGAGCAATTTTAATTAAGTCTTCAGAGTATGTGTTGAATAATAATGGAGACAGTGCACTTCCTTGTCTCACCCCACTTGAAATTTTTACCCTACTTTTAATATTTTGCAAAAAATGAGCAAAAATTAGACTTATGAGATCGATCCGGGAAAATGTGTGTCTGTCTGTCTGTCCGTCCTTCTGTGTGTCTGGCTGTGTGTGTGCCCCCACCCTATCAACTCCTAAACGGCTGCAGCAATCAAAACCAAAGTTGGTATGAGTAAAGATATACCGTATACCTGGGTATCTCAAGCCCATATTTGAAAATGATGTCAATGCTACCAACTGCTGAGAAACCGCACTTCAAATTTGAGCTCCATGTTGCATATCTTGGAAGGTATGCATGGGAGCTATTCTAAAATTAGCACACATATAGACAGTAATATTTAAGTTTAATTTCCAGGAAGCCATGTATGACAGTGTTGCCAAATTGATTTTAAGCCTGCTGATAGGTCCAGTTTTAAATGCATATAACTTCTACACTATCAATTGAATGTCAACCAAATTTCGTATGTACTATGTGTACACGAACAGATATGAATGAGCATATTCTTAAGAGCCACCAGGGCTGCCAACTGTCAATAAATGTACTCTCTCTTCTTTTATCCAAATACCAATACATCAGAAAGTGTGCAAGCCGACAGCTTTAAACTATGCACATGTATAGTACCTTACATTCTAAATTAATTTGGAGTAACTAATATACGTCACTACTGCCAACATGATTCTAAGCCTGCTAATTGGTCCAATATTAAAATACATGTAACTTCTATAGGCTACGAACAAATGGCTTTCATCCAAAATTGGCACAACAATAGATCATAATATTTCAGATTATTTCTGACCAACACATGCATAACATTGGTGCCAACTTGATTTTACTCGCGTTGATAGATCTAATCTCAAACTGCATGTAACGTCCATGCTATCCATAGGACTTCAACCAAATTTTGTATTCTGTACCTTAAGAGATGGAACTAAGATTATATATTCAGTCCCCATCTAATTTCGTCATTATTCTAGATAGGTCCATATAGATTGTAGATTATTCATTGGCATGAATCGTAATTTTATGAATAGTAGGCTCTTTAGTTCGCCACGGAACTTCTTGTTATTTCATTTGTAAGCATATCGCCTTCTCTTATTACTGCGGGCTGCGACAACGCGGTCATGTAGCCTCGTGGACTTTGGGTGTGTAGGGTCTGATAACCGGTGTTAATGAGATGGCTGTATTAGTGTGTGTTATCTGCAATTCAGGTAGAAACTGCAGAGATTACTTTTTTGCAAAAATGAGGAAAAAGTAGACTTATAAGATCGATCCGGGAAAATGTCTGTCTGTCTGTCTGTCCTTCAGTCAGTCTGTCTGTCTCTCTGTCTGTCTGTCTGTCTGTCTGTGTGCCCCCCCCCCCTATCAACTCCTAAACAGCTGCAGCCATCGAAACCATATTTGGTAAGAGTAAAGATCTATACCTGAATATCTCACGCCCATATTTGAAATTGACGTCAGTGCTACCAATTGCTGAAAAATTGCAATTGAAATTTGAGTTCTATCTTGGATATCTCAGAATTTATGCATGCGAACTATTCCAAAATTAGCACACATATAGATAATAACATCCCAGATTAATTTTCATAAGTCCATATATGCCAGTGTTGCCAACACGATTCTACACCTGCCGATATGTCCGATTTCTAAATGCATATACCTTCTATATTATGATTTGGATTTCAACCAAATTTCGTATGTACTATGTATACTACAGTACAACAGATACGATTGTGCGTACTCTAAAGAGCCACCAGGTCTGCCAACTGTACATAAATGCTCTCTTCTATGCTTTAACCCTAATATCAATAATTCAGAAAGTATGCAAGCCAACAGCTCTAAACCTTGCACACGTATAGTACCTGACATTCTAGATTAATTTGGAGTAACTAATTTACCTCAGTGCTGCCAACATGATTATAAGCTTTCTGATAGTTTCAATTTTCAATTACATGTAACTTCTATACTAAAAATGGATTTTATCCAAAATTGGCACTATAATAGATCGTAATATTTCAGATTAATTCTGAGCATCACATACATGACATTGTTCCCAACATGATTTTACGCGCACGGATAAATCCAATATCAAACAGCATGTAACGTCCATACTATCCATTAGACTTCAACCCAATTTGCTATCTGCATTCTATACCTTAAGAGATGAAATTAAGTATATATTCAGAGTCACCAGGGCTGCCAACTGTAGTCAGTAACTCTATTAGGCTACACTATTTCAGGTGTATTTCAAACTGCAGTACTTAAAAATGTTGGTATTACCAACTTGATTTCGTCATTATTCTAGAGAGGTCTATATAGATTGGCATGAATCTTAAATTTTAAGAAAAGTAGGCTCTTTAGTTCGTCACGGAACTTCTTGTTTCAATTAGTTTCTACTTTTGCTACCAAATGCTACCGTCCACGACACCTATCTGTGGACATGGCTACTAAGTGCCATCGCAGTCAGTACCTGGTGACCAACGTTGGAACTTATATAGCACCATCAAACTAACATACAAAATTTAGCTTCCACAAGTGTAGTTAGTGGAAGGTTCTTTTACATGCCATAAATCTATGGCATGGGCCCGCCGGCTTTACTTCTACTCCGAAGTAAGGAATACTAAGGGACATTTAACGCTCTTAAAAAATCCGACGACTACGGACGGGTTTGAACCCGCGAAATTGGGTATAGGAACTACGACACCGAAGCCGCTCATGAAGATCAAGCTCATTCTTTTTGTGATACCACAAATATTCCCTTGTCATAGGAATTACTGCGTCGGCCGCATTAGCTCAGTTGATGGACCCGTACTAGAATGTTTGTGTCCTACCTTAAAATTAAAGAAACATAATAAACTGGTAAAAATAACAGAGATTCCTATAATAAACTGGCTTTTTATAGTCTCGGGGTTGACATTGAGAGCACGAGTTCGATTTCCAGCTATGTCAAGATATCATCATCATCATCATTTCCCCTTATCCAGCTCCTGCCGGGTCGGGGTAATTATGGCACTTTCCACTTTCCTCTTTCCTTCCACAATTCTTCTTCCACGATCTTGTCCCAGTCCAGATTTCTTTTTCTTACGCTGTTCTTCACTGAATCGATCGACCTTGTTCTAGGTCTTCCTCTTGCTCTCTTACCCTTGCACTTGGCCTCCAGCATCTGTCTTGGTATTCTATTTTCCTTCATCCTCTTTACATGTCCAAACCACCTTAGTTTATTCTTCTCAATTCTCTCATTTAGTTTTCCCATCCCAACTTACTTCCTAACATCTTCATTCCTCACTCTGTCTTTCCTTGTCTTACCTATCATACTTCTTAGGAATTTCATTCCACTGGCTTGGATTCTACTCTCTTGCCTGATTCTTAGGGTCCAAGTCTCAGCTGAATTTAATATGGGTACATAGTACACCTTATACATTACCTCTTTGCTTTTCCTTGGTACTTCCTTATCCCAAACAAGTTTTCTTACACTTTGATAGAATGCATTGCTCTGCTGTACCCTCCTGCCAATCTCCATGTCCAACCTACCAGATGCCAAGATAATGAATTTTAATCTTAGGGTTGAAACGTGAGGCATAACTGAGAGGAGGTGAGTTTGATTCCCATCCCAGCCATCCAGGGAGAGGTTTTCTGTAATTTCCCATTTCCATTACATACCACTACACAACCACAACAATCTTAAAATAAACGCACGCTGAACACTGAACAGACAGGATGCCATCAAGTCGCCGCTCATGACTGAGTGGCTGAGCGTATCGAACATTTCATGTCCTTCCAGTCCCAAGCTGTGTCACACGACGTGCTCGCATGTGATGGGGCTCATAAAACTTGTTGCAAGGAATATTAATTAACTCTAGAAGCGAGGACTATTGATTGTAGTCATTTAGCTTTCATTGCGGAACATGTGAGCTGAAATATTGCCCCAGTATTTTAATTTCGCTTCTCTGTGCTGTCGTCCGTCCCCGTCACTTAACTGCGACCAGCGTGCACATTAAACACTCGGTAATCCTCTCCACTGCTTACATTGGCTACAGCACCACTCTCAAGTATTCTGTCGTCCGTCCCCGTCACTTAACTGCGACCAGCGTGCACTTTAATCCTCTCCGCTGCGTACAATGGCTACAACACCTCTCTCAAGTATTCTGCCGTCCGTCCCCGTCACTTAACTGCGACCAGCGTGCACTTTAATCCTCTCCGCTGCTTACATTGGCTACAGCACCACTCTCAAGTATTCTGTCGTCCGTCCCCGTCACTTAACTGCGACCAGCGTGCACTTTAATCCTCTCCGCTGCTTACAATGGCTACAGCACCACTCTCAAGTATTCTGTCGTCCGTCCCCGTCACTTAACTGCGACCAGCGTGCACTTTAATCCTCTCCGCTGCGTACAATGGCTACAGCACCACTCTCAAGTATTCTGTCGTCCGTCCCCGTCACTTAACTGCGACCAGCGTGCACTTTAATCCTCTCCGCTGCTTACAATGGCTACAGCACCACTCTCAAGTATTCTGCCGTTCGTCCCCGTCACTTAACTGCGACCAGCGTGCACTTTAATCCTCTCCGCTGCTTACAATGGCTACAGCACCACTCTCAAGTATTCTGCCGTTCGTCCCCGTCACTTAACTGCGACCAGCGTGCACATTAAACACTCGGCAATCCTCTCCGCTGCGTACAATGGCTACAACACCACTCTCAAGTATTCTGCCGTCCGTCCCCGTCACTTAACTGCGCCCAGTGCGCACATTAAACACTCGGCAATCCTCTCCGCTGCGTACTATGGCTACAACACCACTCTCAAGTATTCTGGGAGAAAGCGCCATTGTTGCTATGGTAACTGACTCATTCCTGTGTTTACTCAGTGCCATTCGTGAATCGTAAGGTAAACAGCTCTCTTTCACTCAGAAATATTAAAGATGAAACCAATAGCGTGCTAATTTTTGCGCTGTATTTCAACGTTAGTATCATTTAAATTAAGTTTCCATGCTGAGCTTCTGTGCCGAAGGTTGCGGGTTCAAACCCTGCCGAAGTCGTCGGATTTTTAAGAGCGTTAAAAATCCCTGAGTATGCCTTCCTTTGGATGGCAAGTGAAGCCGACGGTCCCATGTCATAGATTTATGGCATGTAAAAGAACCTTCAACTAATTACACTTTCGTGAAACTAAATTATAGGTTATATTTGACTAGCTCTCATAGGTACCAACGTTCGTCGTAAGGAGCATATAGTGACCAAGATCAGAACTAGTTGGTCGTTGACGGTGCCATTTGGCAGCAAAAGTTGCAACTACTTGATAATCAAATGTCTGCAGTCCTTACATGAATTAAGAACAGATAACACACAGTAATACAGCCATAACAATTAACACAAGTTATCAGCCAGATTCTACACACACCCAAAGTACACGGAGCTACATGACAGCGTTGTCACTGCCCCTTAACTGAGGAACCAACCAACCAAGGTTTTGAGTAAGTTCACCATCCCAACTCCTGTCTATGAGTTGCCCAAGGGATAAGCAATATTTAGGCTACAATGGTTTTTGTATTTTATATCTGTGCAATGTCGTCGATCTTCTGTAGGTAGAGAGTTGATCCGAAGTGACTTCAAGTCACCCAGTTAACATCCGTAGTCTCGTAAAATTAAATGATAGAAATATACCTTGATTCTGTTTGGAAATGGGCATGCTCTAGAGGTTACTGGGACCAGACACGCTATGCCGTGTTCCACAGCAGTAACCAACTCTGAGAGTTAGCCTCAACTATTGTGCTCTTCGTGTTATACAGGCATCTCAGTTTCTGGTACAACAGACGAGACAAGACCACCCGCCACTAACCCAAGCTCACAACACACACGATCTATTCATGAATACAATGTTACGGCTGAGAGGAAACAAATATGTTAACACATATCTTCCGTGGATTTCATTATTGTTTAATCTGAGAGAACATTGATAGATTAATGCCGGGATTACGTTGCACTTAACGTTACGAGATGTGAAAGTACGGGAAGTATATTTAACATTTTATAGGGCAGAACTATTATTAATATATATTATTCGTATTTATTTAATTGTTGTTGTTTGAGTCTTCAGTCTTTTGACTGGTTTGATGCAGCTCTCCATGCCTCCCTGTCCTGAGCTAATCGTTTCATCTCTACATAGCTACCACACCCTACATCCGAGGCAATCTGTTTAACATATTCTAACCTTGGTCTACCCCTACAGTTCTTGTCCTCTACCCTTCTTTCCATAACTAAGCTTGCTATTCCTGGGTGTGTTAGTTTGTGTCCTACTAACCTATCTCTTCTCTTCATTAGCAGTCGCCAGAAATATCTCTCCTCTCCCACTCGTCTTAATACCTCTTCGTTTGTAACCCTATCTACCCATCTGATCTTCATCATTCTCCTGTAACACCACATTTCAAATGCTTCAATTCTCCTCTTTTCTGCTGCACCAATAGTCCAAGTTTCACTTCCATAGAGCGCCACGCTCCAGACAAAGGCTTTCAAAAATGACTTCCTAATACCTAAATCTATATTCGATGTCAACAGATTCCTTTTTTGTAGAAATGCTTTCTTTGCCTGAGCCAACCTACTTTTTATATCCCCTTTGCTTCGTCCATCACTGGTTATTTTGCTTCCTAAGTAACAGAAGTATCCTACTTCCTTCAGCTTTTCACCTGCCAATTTGATGTCCATAGAGGTTTCTGATTTATTTCGGCTGTATTCTAGTATTTTTGTTTTACAATTATTAATTTTCATCATGTATTCTTTCCGTAAGACGGAGTCCATACCATTCAAAAACTCATTCAAATCCTCAGGCTTGTCGGCCAAGATGACGATGTCATCAGCAAATCTCAGAGTTGAAATTATTTCTCCTTGAATCTTCACTCCCACTTTAAATTTTTCTCTAATTTCCTTCATTGCTTGTTCAATGTAAAGATTGAAAAGTATGGGTGATAAGTTGCAGCCTTGCCTAACACCTTTCTGAATATCAGCTTCTCTCTCATGTCCTTCAGCTCGAATGACCGCTGTCTGGTTTCTGTATAGATTGTAGATCACCCTCCTATCCCTGTACTTGATTCCAATAGATTTCAAAATGTCAAACAATTTAGTCCAATCAACGTTATCAAAAGCCTTTTCTAAGTCTACAAATGCCATGAACGTTCTCTTATCTTACCTTATTCTACCTTCTAAAATCAGCCTAAGACTTAGTACAGCTTCCCTTGTTCCAACATTTCTCCTGAAACCAAACTGGTCTTCACACAACTCCCTTTCTATCTGGCTTTAAATCCTCTTGTAAATTATTCTAGACAGGATCTTTGAAGCATGAGTAATCAGGCTGATTGTACGGTAATCTTCACATCTGTCAGCTCCCACTTTTTTTGGTATAGGGATGATTACATTCTTCTTGAAATCAAGGGGTACCTCACCTGTCTCATAAATCCTACACACCAAGTGAAATAACCTGAGCAGACCTTCATCTCCTATGCAGCGTAGCAACTCAATCGGTATATCATCTATGCCTGGTGCTTTGTTCTTCCTTAAGTCTTCCAAAGCTCTATCAAATTCTGATCTCAATATTAAATCTCCTTTTGCATCCTCATCAATTTCCTCCTCCCTTTCCATTACATGATTCTCAATCTCCTTTCCCTTATACAAACTCCCTATGTAAGCTTTCCATCTCTCAACCTTTTCTTCCCTATCTGTTAGAGGCTTTCCGTTTGTGTCCTTAATATTACAGCACTTAGTCTTCTTTTCCCCAAATATATTCTTAATCCTTCGATAAGCTGTGTCTACTTTTCCTAATTTCAGACAATTTTCTATACCTCTTTCAACCATTCTTCTTTCGCTTCCTTGCTCTTCTTGTTGACCTCATTTCTCAGACGTCTGTATTCTGCTTTCCCCTTTTCATCTCTTACATTCTTGTGTTTCCGCCTTTCATCCATCAATTCTAGTATATCCTGAGTGATCCACGGTTTTCTACCTATTCTTTCTTTCCTACCAATGTTTTCTTCTGCGGATTTTGTTATTTCATTCTCCAAAGTGCCCATTCGTCTGCAATTGAAGTTTGTTTAGGGTTTTTCATTAGTCCTTCTTTTATACTCTTCCTGAATCTTTCGTTTACATCCTTTACATTCAGTCTGTCTATTGCCCACCTTTTTGGCTTTTGACTTTTCTTCAGTTTCTTCAACTTTAATCTGCATTTCATTACAACCAGATTGTGGTCAGAGTTTATGTCAGCACCAGGATATGCTTTACAATCCAAAATCTGGTTTCGGAACCTCTGCTTGACCATAATGAAGTCGATTTGGTAACGCCCTGTATCTCCTGGTCTCATCCATCTGTATATTCTTCTATTGTGGTTATTGAATAAGGTGTTAGCTATGACCAACTCATGCTCGGTGCAGAATTCCATCAGCCTGCTTCCTCGATCATTCCTTTCACCTAATCCGAAATCTCCTACTATCTTCCCTTCTCTCCCTTTTCCTACCACAGCAGTCCAATCTCCCATTACTATAACATTTTCATCACCTTTGATATACCTCAGAATTTCATCTATTTCTTCGTAGACCTTTTCAACATCCTCATCATCATCTTGACTGGTAGGCATATAGACTTGTACCACTGTGGTGCACGTAGGTTTAGTATCGAATTTTGCTACTATAATCCGTTCACTATATTGCTCATAATATTCCACCCGCTGTCCAAGTTTCCTACTCAATATGAGACCAACCCCTGCTTGGCCATTGTTTGATTTAGTGCTAATGACCCTATAGTCTCCTGACCAAAAGTCCTGTTCTTCCTGCCAGCGCATTTCACTAATCCCAACCAAATCCAACCTTAACCTATCCATTTCCCTTTCTAAGTTTTCTAACCTTCCACTTCCCAGCAGACTTCTAATATTCCACGCTCCGATCCGTAGAATGTCAGATTTCCTCTTTGTCACTTTTGTCATGTTAACCCCCTCTCGAGTAGTCCCCACCCGGAGATCCGAACGGGGGACTAGTTTATCTCCGGATTGAAATTTTACAAGGGAGGAGGCCATCATCACATGTAATTATGCATAGAGAGGTGCATATCGTCGGGAATAGCATTACGGCTGTAGTTTCCCGTTGCTTTCAGCCGTGCAGCAGGACGCAGTGTAGCCATTATTTGGCTTATCTTATCAATATCTTAACCGTCTATAAGACTAGTAAAGAATTGATTTATTCTGAAAGGCTGCTACTCCCTTTCAGAATAAGTAAAGAGCAATTCTACTAACAAAAATACTAACCTTCTACTAACAATTAAATACCAAAATTCTACTTACGAAGAAAAAAAAACTTAAGTTCCACCAACAACAAATACTACCACTAAAACAGTCTGTCACCAGGCACACTCACATGCACCCTCACACATCACAGTCTACTGAAACAATGAACTATAGCTAATAAACTATGCAACTGCTACCAGACACACTCACACACCACAGTCTAATAGAACAATGACCTATATCTAATAAACAAACTAACTACATACTTACAACTAAAACTAACTACATACTGTACTGTTATTTGAATTGACAATATTTAAAAATACTTACAAAATGTAATTTAGATTCAAAATAGTCACAAAATGCAATTGAGAATAAAAATACTTACAAAATACCCACCCTACACAATGTAATGTTAATTTACACTCCATTTTCATACTGGTACTATGATGAATGTGCGATGGAGATACTTACAATCTTAATGAAATAATAAATCGCTATGATATCAGAAATAGTTCGGAGATATAGAATGCCGGTAAAATATTTCGCACAGCCGCTATCTTGAGGTAATAAAAACAATTGAATTAATTACTTATTCGCATTTTTTTTTAGAATGAACTCATAGTGCTACCTTGTGCCAGCAAACATGCCAGGATTCTCCAATGCATCTGCAGTAGTGACATATATACCTGCAACTGTATGTGGGAGCAATCCACTGACTACTTGATGCGAGCAGCGCTTAATACCGGCCAGTTAGTGAACCCATGCCAGCGGTGTTATTGAAAGTTGCCTCTTATTGCCGATATAGCGCACTGCCAAGTATAGGCGCGATTAAAAATTAGGTGTGCAGTAGGTATATTAAATGCGTTTCTCCCAGTGATACGTTTAGACCAACGAAGTTTCAATTATCGTTAGTAGTCGGTGTTAATATACTGAATTCCTACGTTGTTTGGAGTGTTGGTTGATGCGATATAGCACTCTCGAGTGCTTACATTAAATAAGAATACAGCAGAAGTATGAAGATTTAATAAATCGTAAGTGTTTTCAACAAATATGATATAATGAATATTTTCACACCAAAGAACGACAACTTGAAGATGATTTATTGTAGGAATTTCTTTAATGGGGCCTCCAAACCTTGAGGTAAACCATATGCGATTTACATTCCACATAGTCACATGGCCTACAGTACGTCGTTGTACCGATCTCTGCCACCGCTCGCGCTTATTGTTTCCGTCCCATGCACTTCCGTCCCATCCACTTCCGTCTCTTCCGTAGTAGTACGAGATGGTTTAAAAGAATAAGTGAAGAGAATAAGTGATAGAATGATGAAAGTGAAAGTAGCACTGAGGGGAGAGACCGTAGAAATAGTGCAAGTGTATGCTCCACAAGTAGGCTGTGCCTCTGAAGAGAAGGAGGAGTTTGAAGAGGAATTGCAGAAGCAGCTGGTAGGAAGGAATATGATTGTTATGGGGGATCTGAATGCCCGTGTAGGAAGAGAAAAAAGAGGGTATGAGAGTGGGCTTGGACCAAAGGGTTGGGGGAGAAATGAGGAAGGAAATAGACTGTTGGACTTCTGCCAAAGGAACAGCCTGCTAGTTGGGAACTCCTGGTTCAAGAAAAGAGAGAGCCACACAATCACTGGTACAATGATGACTTTACCAGGAAGTCTGTGGTCGACTATATACTGTATGAGAAAGAACTAAATAAGAACATCAAGGTTATACCATCGGAAAACCTGGATAGCGACCATCGATTGCTGGTAATGAACCTGAGAGGGACCAAGGAGAAGAAAGGGACTGAGAACCAGGAAACTGAAAGAAACTGAAAGAAGGAGATAGAAGGATCAAGTACCTCAAGATAGTAAAGGAAGGAATTCCAGCAGATGAAGAAAGAGGGGTGGAAGAGGAATGGGCTAGATTTAAGAAGACACTAGTAGGTGCAGCAGAAGCAGTATGTGGGAGGACAAGTAGTAAGAAGAGGTGGAAGGAAACACCATGGTGGAATGAGAAGACAAAAGATAGTGAGGGAAGAGAATAGAGCCTTTAGGAGATGGTATCAAAATAGGACGGTAGAGACAAGGGAAGATTACCAGGAAAGAAAGAAGGAGGCAAAGAGAGTAGTGGCCGAGGAGAGAAGAAAATGGATGGAAGAGTGGACAAAGATGATGATGGAGGGTAGCGAAGGTACAAAAAAGGTCCTGTAAGGGATGGTAAAAAATAAGAGGCGGAAGGATCCTACGGATTATGTTAGAATGGTGAACAAAAAGGGACAAGAGATGGAAAATTGGGAATAACTGAAGAAAATGTGGAAAGAATATTTTGAAGAACTTCTGAACCCAAATGGAAACCTCGGCGAGGAGGAAGAAATCGGGGAAGAGGAAGATGGACTGCAAACGGAAAAGGACTTAACATGGACAGAAGTGGAAGATTCAGTGAGGAAGATGAAAGGAGGGAAGGCACCGGGTGTGGATGAGTTGAGTGTGGAGACGGTGAGAGCAGCAGGAGAGGTGGGGATACAATGGTTGTACCGAGTGATGAAGACAGCATGGAAGGAAAGGAAGACCCCAGAGGACTAGAAAAAGGGAATAATTGTCCCGATCTTCAAGAAAGGTAGTAGAACAGAATGCAGAAACTATCGGGGAATAACACTGATGAGTCATTGTGCAAAGATGTTTGAGAAAGTTTTGGAAATGAGAATTATAACAAGGATAGATGGAGGGATGAGGGAAGAACAACATGGCTTCAGAACAGGAAGGTCCACAGTGGATTTGATTTTTGCTGTAAGGCAGTTACAAGAACAGCACTACGAGTATGGAACAGATCTACTGATAGCCTTCCTGGACATTGAGAAAGCATATGACAGTGTATGCAGAAACGAAGTATGGAAGTCCCTGGAAGATAGAGGAGTAGAAAAATGGACTATAAGGAGGATAAAGGAGATGTACAAGGGAAGCGTGAGCTGTGTGAAAGTGGGAGGATAGAGATCGGACTGGTTGGAAAAGAGAAACGGCCTGAAACAAGGAAGTGCACTGTCACCGTTACTTTTCATTGTGGTGATGGATGACATAATGACCCGAGTGGCACAAGTAATTGGGGAAGGAAAGATGAAAGCAATGGTGTTTGCAGATGATTTGGGGAAACAAGGAGGAGGAGGAGGTACAGGAACAGTTGGACGTGTGGGAAGGAATAATACAAGGATATGGGATGAAATTTAGCATAAATAAGAGTGAGATGGTGATCACAACAAGGAAGAAGGAAAGAACCACAACGGGAATAACAATTGGTGGAGAACAGCTGAAGAAAGTGGAGAGTTTCAAGTATCCGTGAAGCCTGATACTCAAGATAATGGAAGAAAGGATAGAGAAATAAATGAGCGGGGGAGACAGGCAGAAGCATTCCGGAGGAGTGTGAGAAGCATATTATGGAGCAAGGATGTCCCTCAGAACAGCAAAAAGATCATATATCGGACGTACTATCCCCCTATCCTGACGTATGCCTCGGAGACCTGGGTTATGAAAGGAAGGGAGAAGAGAAAAATACAGACCAGTGAGATGAGCTTCTCAAGAAGCAGTATTGGAGCTACAAAGTTGGACAGAATAAGAAATGAGAGGAACAGAGAATTAATGAAGGAGGAACCATTACAGGATGGTATAGAGAAATCTAGACTTAGATTTTATGGACATGTAAAACGAATGGAGAAGAGGATACCCAGGATGATACACGAGACGAAGTGGGAAGGAAAGAGACTGAGAGGAAGACCGAGAGACAAGTGGCTGAAGGGGGTGGAAGAAAGCGTGAAGAAGAGAGGAGAAGACTGGACAAAGTTGGTGGCTGAGAGATGGTGGGAAGACAGAAGACGTTGGAGAGGCTTCTGTTCCAAACTGACCCGGCCAGTGGCTGGAATCTGTGCAAGATGATGATGATGATGATGATGACAAGTATGGTTTTAACAATCCTATTATGTAGATTCCACGACAATTATTTATTTTACCCTAATTTTAATTTATATTGTGGTCTGGGGAAGGAACGCCGAAGAAGTGCAAAAACAACTAGATGCACTGAACGAAAATATTCAGAAGTACGGCCTGAAAATCAGTATAGAGAAAAGCAAGACCATGGTGATGACAAGAGGGGAAAGACAAGGAAAGGGCACTGTGAAAATTGGAAGTCAAAGTTTGGAAATTGTGGACACGTTCAAGTACCTAGGAAGTGAATTGATGCAAACTGGTAGTTTGGACATGGAGATTGGCAGGAGAGTACAGCAGAGCAATGCATTCTATCAAAGTGTAAGAAAACTTGTTTGGGATAAGGAAGTACCAAGGAAAAGCAAGGAGGTAATGTATAAAGTGTACTATGTTCCCATATTAACTTATGCAGCTGAGACTTGGACCCTGACAAGCAGGCAAGAGAGTAGAATCCAAGCCAGTGAAATGAAGTTCCTAAGAAGTATGATAGGAAAGACAAGGAAAGACAGAGTGAGGGATGAAGATGTTAGGAAGGAAGTTGGGATGGGAAAACTAAAAGAGAGAATTGAGAAGAATATACTAAGGTGGTTTGGACATGTAAAGAGGATGCAGGAAAATAGAATACCAAGACAGATGCTGGAGGCCAAGTGCAAGGGTAAGAGAGCAAGAGGAAGACCTAGAACAAGGTGGATTGATTCAGTGAAGAACAGCATAAGAAAAAGAAATGTGGACTGGGACAAGATCGTGGAAGAAGAATGGTGGAAGGACAGAGGAAAGTGGAGAAGTGCCATAAATACCCCGACCCGGCATGAGCTGGATAAGGGGAAATGATGATGATTTAATTTAAAAATTTGATTTTGTTTTATATTTTAAATTTTATGTTTTTATATTTAACTTTTGTAAAATTTTTATGATCTTTTTTATCATTCTAATTTATTAAGCTTATTTATTTTAAATTGTAAACGCTTATTTAATTTTGATTGTAATTTTATAAGATTATTAACTTAATTTTTACAAGCATATTTATTTTCAATTAAATTTTTTTTCATCGTATTTTATTCTTTACGTTTTAATTTTATTTGTTTCTGTAAATAGAATTAAAGTTCATCAAGCATTAGATCAGGAATATAAAAGCATTTATTTGGTTTTCTGAAATATTAACACTTCCAAAAGAAATTTCTTCGGCATTTGGCTGAAAGATAAACCATCATCAGCATCTTTGACAACATAGCAAGTGATTAATATACAGAACACTAAGACTCCGCACTTCTGGCCGGATGTTGGAGGGATCACCGAGGAAATAGCATATGGCTTGTGTTAAGCTAGTATCGGCAGCTTAGTCCCTCGCTCAGCTAGTTAATGACTTTCGGATTTCAAAGGTGTGTTGTAACGCGATTGTTAAGTACACTAGAGCGCTGAGGATGTTCTTGTACGGCGACATTTTCACAAGAATGAGAAATCAATTAAAAGGTGCCTTCGAAAATTCCGTAGATCAGAGCATTCTCAACCTATTTTTGACACTGCAACCCCCTATTTAGGTTGAGTATTTTGGCGACCCACCATGTTTTAACGTTAGAGATTTCAAGTGATCAGTCAGCGAAACTAACATTTAACAATGCTTGTGCCGACAAATTTTGGATAAGTATTAGAAAGGAATACCCAGAACTGTTCACAACAGCGCTACATCTTACAACTGTCAACAAGGATTCTCGATAATGGTGATTTTAAAAACCAAATCAAGAAATCGTTTGACACTGGAAAATGGCACTGTTTTGTGTGTTACAAAAATCATTCCAGACATTCATCAAGAAGTTTCGTGACGAACTATACAGCCTACTTTTCATGCCAATGATTATTCTACAGTATATGAACCTATCTAGAATAATGACGAAATTAAGATGGTAATATCGAAATGTCCAATTAGTTCGAAATATTCCTGGTATAATGTAGACTAATGGAGCACTACAGTTGGCAGCCCTGGTGACTGAATAAATACTTAGTTCCATCTCTTAAGGTGCAGAATACAAAATTTGGTTGAGGCCCAATGGACGTTACATGCAGTTAGACATTGGATCTATCAGCGTAAAAGCATGTTGGCAGCAATGTCATGCGTGTGCTGGTTAGAAACAATCGGAAATATTATGATATCTTGTTGAGCCAATTTTGGATGAAATCCATTTGTTAGTATAGAAGTTACATGCATTTTAAAATTGGTCCTATCAGTAGGCTTAGAATCATGTTGGTAGAACTGAAGTATACAAGTTACTCCAAATTAATATAAAATGTCATGTATTATACGTGTGCATAGTTTAAAGCTGTCGGCTTGCATACTTTCAGATATTGTACAGTACCCCAGGGGTATGCACCCCTTGGAGACCATCCCCCCATCATCTATCTAAATCTCCTAACTGGCAACCCTTGTAAAGCCAAACCAACATCCATCAACACCGCAAGGACAGCTTGCCATTCTAGAAAGCTGGTTCAATCCTTGCACAATTATTACACACAGCGACACATTATTAACTGGGGCAGCTATGCCGTCACAATGCTGACAGCATAGCGCCGAAGAATATAAAAAGGGGTCCTAAGGAGGTCAGGGGATCTCTCAATTATCAGTCTTTCAACGTGACGGCCGGAGGCTACGCTGGTGTCATCAGAGGTGAGTCAGACGTGTTCAGATCTCCTATATTTGTAACCTTTACCCACAGATTGTACTTTTATTGTGACCATTATTACATTCCCTACAAGGGACTCATAATTCAACATCACAGACCAATAAACACTTGGTCAACACACTACACTCGTCTTACTGTTTATACGCCTCTTTACATCCCAACGCCCTTCCTTATTCCCGTCACGGTTAGACGTGACATACGGTAGCCCAACAGTGCCAGCTCAGGTATCATTGTATTTCTCGCGGCGGCCCGGCTGCTAAGAGCAGCACGCGCCACTTAGCTGACACGAGCACGTTCAGTTATATAACAAGCCAGTCAGCTGGAAGACCAGCGCATTGACTTGTAGACCAAACTCCATCCCCTAAAATACATCTACTTCCTTTATAGGAGCGCCCCCTAGTTCCTAACACTAAACAACACTCTACAATGGTCAGCTTACCCTGCTACGGGAAGCTACCCCCTTTTAGACACTGTTTTATAAATTAATACAATAACTCTTCCTTTTAGATCCCACCACCCCCAATAAAGGGATCTAAAACACTGGTGGAGGCCGGGTACTACGCACAGTAAAATAGGACTCAAACAACGAGCCCTCGTAGTTAAAACGAACCCTTACGCACCGCATATAGCCAAGCGAGACTGAGAAAAAAAAAAATTTGACCTCATATTGCGTCACACATTTTTTTTTATTATATATATATAGGAGTTTGTATCATTACACCAACCCCCATTCGCCCCATAGTGTAAACTCGGTGGAAATTAAATGTCCACATTTAAAACTACACTAAGAGACTTTGCACACCATTTGTCGGCTAGTACGACTCCACTCCTGCCTAAGCTAAAAATTAGGAACAGTGACTTAATAACTGACCAGACTGCAGTACAACTTCTCAGGGACCTTGAATTCAAAACATCACTGATCCGTGCTCAACACCCTACCGCCGCAGCACAAGTTATACATTTTACACGGTCCCAGGCCAGTGAACACACACAGGAGTCACCAGTATCCAGCGCTAGTGAAGTAGATTGCCTGCCAACACTCCATCCCCTATTGTTGCAGCAACTGCAAATCACAGAGCAGAAAGCCAGTAACCTGCTCGAGCGCATTACAGAGCTACTAGAGACAGACACTATCAAGTCCAATAATCACACGACAGAAACAGTTCTTGACATCCACACTATTTTGGAAACAGTAAAACAGGATTTAGACAGGACCGTACACATAGTCAAATCCACACAGTACGACAACACACCATCCATCAGCACAGACATATCAGGTGACGAGCCACCTGGTAACGTAACACAGGTGTCGTACACGGGAAGCGAGGCTAATTCCCCTCTAAACAGCCCAAACACCTCGGCACACGACAGCGGTGTGAACGGCACAAACAGACCAGAATCACTACACAGCCAACGAAACACAGCCGAGAACGAAATGAACAGACACACTGAGTACCCCATGATCCACCCCACAAAGTTCACGGGGGAAGGCCAGGATACCGAGGAATACCTCAAGGCCTTCAATAGAACGGCCCGGATCAATGGTTGGAGCGAGGAAGTTAGGAAACGGCTCCTTCCTGCCTATCTCACAAAGGCGGCCATGACATGGTATGAGCTCCATGAGGACACGCTAGAAGCTGCCACATGGGAGGAAACCGCTTTACTCTTGAAGGATGAGTTCCAGCTTATACCAGACGATGACGATCTCTATGACCAGATTAGACAGAGGTCACAGGGACCCAAAGAGAGCGCCCAGGCATACATCAATGTAAAATTGATAATGTGCGAAAAGTACAATGCAGCCATGACAAACAAACAGAAAGTCAAGCTGTTAATGCAGGGCCTCAGACCAGCCATAGTGGAAAAGCTATGCATAATGAACAACCCCACGGTCCAACATATGTTAAATAACATAAAGACAATAGAGGAGGGAAGAAAGATCACGGAAAAGGCTACGGAAAAAGCCGTGGATCTGCACTTCCAAACACAAAAAGACAACACTAACGACAAAATGGACGAATTGGTGGACAGAATGGAGAAACTGACCATAGCTGCCATCCAAGCGGGCGGGAGACCGCTAAGGGATGAGCACGCAGACAAACAAGAACGCTATCATACTGAGAGGGACAGGGGGTACACAGAGAGGAGACGCTACGGGAGGGAGGAAAATTACTACCCTCCACAGCGGCCAACAACACCTCCCCCACAGGATAGGCCACACTACCCTCCTCGGTACTCACCGATATCATACACGGACACAGAGCCGACATACCCCTCACGGCGTTCACCATCCCCGTACACACAGGAGTACTACCCTGAGGAGTACGAGCACGACATCCCCCGACGAAACAGCCCGCCACCAGGTAGACAGTCCTACGCACCCCCACAATACAGGGCAGACAGGCAGTACCGGGAAAACTCGCCCCCACGCAGGCAGGGCTATGCAGCCCCGCAGTACAGGGGAAATGGGGAATATCGGGAGGACCCGCCCCCGCGCAGGCAAAGCTATACATCCCCACAGTACAGGGGAAATGGGGACAGGCGAGGAAACCCACCCCCGACCAGACAGGAGTATGCAGCTACCCAATATAGGGAAAAGGGGAACCGACGGGAAAACCCGCTCCCCCAGCATCAGACATACACCCCACCCTGGCGGAAACAGGAAAACAGACCCCCGGGCAACAACAGACAGGGAAGAAAACCCACAAGGGGACGGGACAATGTCGATAAACACACGAAGGGCCCGGAACACTACCCCCTCCCCGACGAATACCCGAGGGAGTTCAGGGAAGAGACACCCCACAGGACAGACAGGGGGGCAATACTCCCTACGCCTAGCCACACACCGCAGGCGGGGAGCTGGCGCAACCTCCCCGAGGGGGGCGCACATACATTACGGGCAGGCGTACACCTACATTCCAAAAAAACGCCTAGACGGGGAGATTCGGCCAGCTGATGAAGCGGCTGAGGTTCCTCCCCCAACACAACACAAGAAAGGCCCTTCCCCCAAGCAAACTCGCAAGAGTAAGGGGAAGAAGCAGCCAGCTAAAGCTAAGGCTGACGATCCGCCCCCGGACCGTTTCCAAACACACCCCGTGCAAGGAGACGGCAACTGTCTGTTTAGGGCCATGAGCTTCCTAATCCGGAATACCGAGGACTATCATGGGGACTACAGACAGAAAACGGTCAAACATATCCTGGCCAACTGGAAAGAGTACCGGGACTTTGTGTCGGACGAGCGGGAAAACCCATTCCAGACCGGGGCGGATTACCGAAAATACATGGGTAAGGACGGCACCTATGGCAGTGCCGTAGAGGTGACCGCTCTCGGCAAGGTGCTGAAAGCCAACATCCATGTATACACTGATGTGCACTCGCCTCCGCTATTCTCAACTGCGGGATTCGATAGGGACCTACATGTACTTTTTACAGGAAACCCTAAGGCGGGACATTACACACCCCTCACGATCATAAGCAAACAGCCTGAGAACACGCCCACACCCTCCAAACAGAAAACCCTACCCCCTTCACCACAACACAGGGTGGGAATTGACCACACACAGGCGCATGACGCGAGCTCGCTCGGCATGGGGAAGCCAGCCACAGGAGTCGAACTCGCGACCGCCTGGAACAAAAGACGGGGTAACAAGGGCAAGCTCAGGGTCACGTTCGCAGACACACCTTCCCGAGAGGAAGAAACCAACAATAACACACCTACACAAAGGCTGGGAACGATTAATACATTAAACGTTCGCCAGCAGACTCCTAGTCTAACAGCAAGACCGGTTAAAAGAGCTGGCAATGTACTTGGCGAACGCACTTTGCTGACCGGGGCAAAGTATTCAGGACAGGAAGTCAGCCGAGAGGCGAAGCGTGCCAGGTACGATAAGCGGACAGCTCCGTGCCTTCCCAGCACAAATGTCACTCCGGCAACAACAACAACAACAACAACATATACCCTACACAATACATCGGTGCAGGGCAGTGGATTTCAGGTATCGGCCCTCACGATACACGCCACCATAAATGGCCACAAAGTGCAGGCCCTAATTGACACCGGGGCAGCAGTAAGCTGTGTTAATAGGAGACACGTTACCGAAGCCCAAATACACGGTGTCACGGGTGACATCCGGCTGGTAGCGGCCAATGCTCAGACGTTAGAAAACGCGGGGATGGCAAACATACATATTAGGATAGACCATTTTGCCACAATGCACCCCATGTTCGTTATCGAACACCTTTCTGCGTCAGCCATAATTGGCATGGATTTTCTCGCTAAATATGAGGCTAGCATAAATTTCGCTAGTGGTCAGATGCTTTTAAAGCACGACCAGAGGCTCACCACACATCCCATGGTATACACCAGGAACAGAGATGGGATTCGAGCGGAGCGAGAAAATCACGAGCACCAGGCCTCTGCACTACATACTATCAGCCAACACACACACACACAGATAAGGCGGCCAACCAGAACCACAGGCAGGACCTGACTCCGGAGCAAAATGAAAGGCTCACGGAGCTCCTGGAGACCAACAGGGATATTTTTGCCCATTCAATGAAGGATCTCGCTGAGACAGACCTCATTGAACACCATGTCACACTCACTAGTGACCGGCCAGTACACCAGCCTCCCTTCAGAGTGAGCCAGAAGGAGAGACACGCCATCGATGCCCAGATCTCAGAGATGCTCGAGGCAGGGGTCATTGTTCCCGTTATTTCTAACTACAGCTCACCAGTTCTGCTGACCAAAAAAAAAGGACGGATCGCACAGGTTTTGTACTGACTACAGGAGGCTCAATAAATTAGTCGAAAATGATAGTTATCCACTACCATGGCAGACACCTATTTGGACGCCCTTGGTGGAGCTAGCTGGTTCAGTTCGATGGATTGCTATAGTGGATTCTATTCAATCCCCGTCTATGAACCAGATAGGCACAAGCTGGCGTTCGTCACAGAGAACGGGCTATATACCTACACAAGGTTACCCATGGGCCTCCGTAACGCCAGCCAAACCTTCCAAAAGCTGGTGGATAAGACATTTTCAGGGCTCATGTGGCGTTCCGTATTAGTATACGTGGACGATATAACAGTTTTCTCCAATACCTTCGACGAACATATCGTACATTTGGAGGAGGCTTTCGCAAGGATCAGAGAAGCTAAACTAAGGCTTAAACCTGCGAAATGTCAATTTGCCAGATAGCAAATTAACATATTGGGCCATATTGTCAACAGGGAGGGCATTATTCCCGACCCAGCTAAGACTGACGCAATAACGGGCATTCCAATGCCCACAAATTTGAAACAATTGCGCAGTTTTATGGGGCTGGCTTCATATCATCGCAAGTATATCTACAGGTTTGCACACATCGCCCATCCCCTAACTGAACTCACACGGGAAAAGACGCCCTTCAGCATCAAGCAGGAGCACATAGATGCCTTCAACACATTGAAGCAACTATTGACCTCACCACCATTACTGCAACACTTCCACAGTGATAGGCCCACACTTTTACACGTGGATGCCAGCCTGTATGGGCTGGGGGCGGCCCTATTGCAGGAAGACGCAGAAGGGCGCATACGGCCCGTCGCTTTCGCTAGCAGGAAGCTAACGGCCGTTGAGACTAGATACTCTGCCACAGAGCGGGAAATGCTGGCATTTTCGTGGGGAGTGAACTATTTCAGGGTATACCTCTATGGTATCAAGTTCACGGTAGTGACTGACCACGCGAGCTTGCTTTTTTGGGACAAATTTAAAAACCCAAATTCGCGGCTCAACAGGTTTATATTCCGCCTGTATGAATATGACTTCGTGGTCAAACACAAGAAAGGCGCTACACACCTAGACGCAGATGGGTTGTCTAGACTGCCAGTAGCCGATCCCCCGGATGACAATAAGGACCACGACTGGGACGATATGCCCACCTTTGCCCTGACGGTGATTAACATCAAACAGGAGCAAGAAAGTGATCCGTACTTGAAACAGATTCTATTGGCACTAGAAGACTTGGATAAAGTGGACTCCAAGACAGAACGGCTGTCTAGGCGATTTTTCCTAGACAAAGACGGGGTACTGAAATTTAAGCCCACGGCCATGCACGATAACGCACCTATAGCGGTTCCGGAATCATTGAGAGAAAATATCATGATCGGACACCACAATAGCCCACTGGCAGGGGCACACTTAGGTACGCATAAAACATACCTTAGAATCCGTGACAAGTACTATTGGGTAAACATGAAGGCCGACATAGATACCTTTGTAAAGACATGTCACACTTGCCAACGATTCAAAACAAGACCTGGCAAGCCTCATGGACTACTCAACCCAATTCCCGTGGGAGAGTTATTTCACAGAGTCGGGATAGATGTGAAAGGCCCCATTACGACAAGTCAGAAAGGTAATAAATATATCCTGGTGGCCACCGAGTATCTCACACGATATATGATTACAAAGGCCGTTCCCAAAGCAGACACGAACAGCATAGCCGAATTTCTATTCGATATAGTTACACGATACGGCCTATTCCAAACCTTATTATCCGACAGAGGTACTATTTTCACCTCGAGAGTGCTCCAACAGTTTCTGGAGATACTCAGGATTAAGGCATACACTACCACGAGTTTTTCCCCGCAAACCAACGGACTCACGGAGAGTATGAACAAAATACTTGGAATAGCGCTGGCCAAATTTACAGAGGACGCAGGAACAGACTGGGATGAATACCTGCAAGCCATTACTTTTAGTTATAATACCTCTATATCCACGGCTACGAAACACTCTCCACACTTCCTACTGCACGGATACACACCCAGAAGTCCCATATATGCATCCCACAGGACACCTACACAGACAATGCGGCCCGGCTAGAGCATTTGCAGATAGCCCGCATGGACGCTAGAAAAAACATAGCCGAGGCCCAGAAAAAGCAAAAAGAGCGGTACGATCGGAATAGGAAGACCGTGGAATACACACCCGGGCAATTGGTCATGGTCTCCAATTCTGCCCGTAAGAAAAACGTGTCCGAATTCCTCCTGCCACGCTGGTCAGGTCCCTTCAAAGTCTGCAGGAAGGTATCTGACCTAAATTATATAGTCAGCGTGCGCCATGGGAGGAAACTCATTAAAGACATTATTCACGCCTGCCGTATGAAGGCATATCATACACGCCAAGCTCACACACCTACACGCACAGGCGGGCACACTACTAAAAGAAAAGGAAATGATCCCACTGGCAGACGTGGAAAGAAGGCCAAGAAATAGCCTTCAGACCTCACTGACCGAACCGGGATACGATCCTAACACTACCAAACTGTCCCGGAGACACAACCTGAATAAGTGCCAGAAACAATTACTCTGGGTAAAAGACGGTCTCAAAACCCGCAACCTTCTGAATACCAGGAATATAAGGTCGGGTAGCTATCCCGTTCTCGAATAGAAAAATAGGAGGCTAAAATAGATTGGGACAGTTCCACTAAAAGATGGTCATAAATGAAAAACAACAAAATCACCTCCGGCATCTAGTCACCAAACACGCGACTAGCGGCCCAGACACACTCGTGTATAACGACATTTTGAACAATGGATAGGAATATACTTGACCCACGATACAGTTCACTCAAAATTTGGGGACACGAATGTAGTTAGTGAGAAGTTCTTTTACAGTGCGGCCAATGCATGTGAGACTTTCGAAGTGAAATGCCATGGCCTGTGGTTTGGATTCCACGTAAAACGGAAATCCCGTGGCTCATGATCTATAGATTAACGGTCACGTTAAACTACAAGTTTCCTTCTTTTTTTTACAGTGCGAGAAGCACTACTCGCAATTACTACAGACAGCAATCAAGTTCACACATACGCGTGCAGGAAACAAGAACGTGGACAGAACATAAAACAAATGAGAGCGCACGACATCGTAATTCAACACTATCGCGTCAGCGATAACACACTCCTCAATGGGCAAGACTGGTCGGTACAGACGAACTAAGCCAACTCCTAGTGAACAGGAACAAGCGCATCATTCACGTCCGATCTAAGGACCCTATATCTTCCAAAATTACACTACGAGGAGAGTTCAAAAATATACAAACTCCTCACAGAAATGCATACTTTCGTTTGCGCATAGCAAATACACAGTACATGTGCCATAATATATGCGGCACAGAGAGGGTCACACCAAGTCTTTACAGGCAACCGGGTCCGAACCCATGACCACACAACACGCTCGTACCAGAAACTAACTAAACAACGGTATTTTTGGTACGGGAAACACAATCAAAATACATACAAGGAGCGCACAAAACATGAACAACGCAGACATAGTACACAGAGAATGACACGAGATCACGGGTTCCAATCCCAGTAAAAATTAGACACCAGGGAAAGCAATCATCCAGGCTTCCAACCACACCGAAATTGGCCCATACAAATACATGAACAGGGAATACTACATTTCATCCCGCCAAAAACCTGGCATAAAATTTCAAATTACACCAGACATAGAAAATACATTTCCCAAACACAGGTAGGAAAATTTCGTAAGACAAAAGTCCTATGGAATGAGGGCCACACAACACCACTAGCTAATTAGGGCCGATTGCCACATTCGTCCGGCAGGAATTTAGAACAATAGCAACATGGCATACGTGCAAGAAGGCACATGGCGACAGCTGACATACATAACGTCCGAGCCATTACACATACAAACTGCTGATGGGCAGATTTCGTCACATGGCAATATTGCTGGTGACAGACACTATTGTTTACCGGCATTGACCATGAAGTTAAAAACGCAAAACAATCATAATAACATACATTTTTTAACACTGCAAAAGCATTTAACAATGGACAAGACGTAGACAGGCCACGGGCGCCTCCTGCCCATACACGTGATACATATTACGACTTAGCCTGTAACAGACCAACCGTCCGCGTGGTGTAGCGGAACATAGTCACACACAAACACATGCGCTCAACAATTAGGAGCGAACACAGACAGGGGCTCTGAGAAAACAAGACCTCCCCTCTAATAACTTCTTTTCTCGATTGTAAGGCATAGGAATCATTACAGGCGATTAGGACATGGCCAATCGCACTACGACCACTGGCCACATTCACACTACAAATGGCAGACCAGATTAGGTCGTGAAGCTTTACTATCCCAAGGCGCGGATAGAAAGCCAACATGGACCAAGGGAGGATGACAGGAGAACAAGCTACCAGCGTACCACCTTACTCCCTTCCAATAACCTTCTCACGGCCAACATAAACAACGCAGACACATGAACACGACCCAAACAGCTACACTACATTACAGAGTATACATATGGGGTTGATAGACTTCATGCGTCTAAAGAGAAGGCTTGCTACGCCTTGGTTCACGATGCTACCACATGAGTATTAGGGGTGGGTCGGCAAACATTAAATAAGCATAATGCGCATCTCCAAATGAGAGATGAGGCCACAATTATATATATTAACCACTTTTTGTTAATTAAATACTCCCGCATGACAGGAATATATTAGTATTATGCCTCAACCTACACCTATCCTTATATGAGTGCAGATGCCTCATATCCAGATACCTGCATGAGTATCCCATCCATTTACAAGGGATTTTAATATCAAACCTGCATGGAATTTTCAAATTTTTGCAATCCCGGGAATTACCTCCCCAGTCCACTCATCGTAGGAGCAATCCTAGTAGCATTACCGGCTCAAGGCCACCATTTATTTGAGCCCAAAGATGCACAACCCCTTCCTACCATACTTTAAGCCCACTCTACAAATAACTACCCCCAGATCCTAATAACAGGGTACCTGACATTACAGACCCTACTAACACCTCCATTAAGGTAAAAAGAGCATTATCGCTGGAAAGCTGACGTAGCAATGGTAGACCAGAAGTAGTCTATGTACTTAGAAGTTCTACAACCCCACAACACTTGGAAAATTTTACATTTTTACATAAAAATACATTATTTACACAGGCTACGCCTATATTTTTTTTCTCTCCATAAAAAGGAATCTGATACACTCTGATTGGTGATAGCGGCGTAAGCCAAAGGCCAAAGGCACCACACTGGAGCAGAGCTGGGGAAGGTGATGTGGACCCTTACCCCAGTTGGATCAACAGCTCAGTGACCTTACTTAACCCCACGACCAGACCAAACAGACGAACCACGTAAGGTTAAGGCACTCGCGGCCTGGCCGGGAAAGCTCTGGAATCCTAGGTGCACCTCGACTGCCCCTGGGAGGAAGGGATGCTACACCCACTCTGTGCCACGGTCGTCGAAGCCAAGACCTGCAGGGAGACTTTCTGAGAATGGCGGGAGAAATAGCTCACTCAGCGCCGGACTCGAGAGCTATCCTTAGAGACGACCCCATTATGACTAGACTTCTAGTTAAATTTAAGTAGGTACGGCTTCCATAGCGGGAAGCAAAACTCCTGTGCGTTGGAGTGAAATGTTACTGCGAGATACATACTACTACGGCCTATAAAGGCAAGATGAAATATTAATGCGAAAAGCATACTACTGCGGCCTATAACGGCGAAATGAAATATTAATGCGAAAAGCATACTACTGCGGCCGATACAGGCGAATATTACTGCGAAAAGCAGACCACGATTGCCGACGAAGGCGAAGATAATATTATGCCATTGGACGACAATGTCCAATGCCCACATAAATGGCGACGCATCGGGCAACCAATGGGCATTAAGAGAGGGGCATTGCGAGCACCTCATAAGGGTTACGTGGGCGGCCCAACTACGACTACATACGCAATGGCAACGGTAAAGGACTGATAAGTACAGCGGGCGAAACGGTTTGCTTAGTGGCACCGTAAGCCGCCTGCGACTAGATTAGTACTAGTAATAGACGTCGACACCTAGAATTAAGGGAACGGAATCCAGCGATCCTAGAGACAACCGGTGTTTCTAGGACTCGTGCGGGTGGTGTCCTGAGGAAGTAAATTGCCTCAGGCGATCGTTCTGGTCCAAATTTAGCTGTAAGACGGTTGCATTTGACACGCAACCTAGGATTAAGCAAATTTATTAACCGCTGTTGCCAGGTATGGCACAGCACATTTCGGCAGTAGATTAAGGCCACCCTTTCGGCTTAGAAATAGTATTTTTTTAGACCATAATTAAAATAGATAGCGTTAAGTAACGCCGTTCGGCGCCTGATGACCCACAAACCCAGCATCAGGGTAAGTCCGACAACTCATGACAACTCATGGCAACTCATGACAACTCATGGCAACTCATGACAATTCATGGCAACTCATGACACCTCATGACAACTCATGGCAACTCATGACACCTGATGACAACTCATGGCAACTCATGACACCTCATGGCAACTCATGACAACTCATGATAACTATTGATAATTCATTATAACACAGCATAAGTCTACATTTAAGGCAATTTTTTTAATATATATATTAAGGTAAAATTTCGGCACTTGGTGACTAAAAATCCGTTACCAAGGTAAGCCCGACAACATTAGGATAAAATAGGTTAACATAGGCTAACCTAGATTAAGTTAGACTTCAGTGGCGCTACACTTAGTTTTGCAAATTAAGCGCTACCTATGAAGGTTCTATAATATATTGTAATGTATTGTCATGTATAGCTAACAACTAATCCGTTTTCCCAAACACAGGAAACCCAGGGAGCAACGCGTCCACGGATATACACAACAGAAAAAGAGTTGCCATTAATACATTCTTTTTTACATATAGCAAGGAGCATGAGCATGTCTATTGTAAATATATTTCCCACAACAAATTACACATACCCTTATATCTGTCACACGGACACACTACTCCTCATCATTTTTCAGTCGCGCCAATAAGGTGACGGCGCCGCGATCAGCGACGTAAGGTGACGTGGGGCACCGAGCGGCGCTGACGCAATCACACGTTTGAACACGCTTCAATAATAAGCAATATATGGTAGCCTGGGGCGGTGCAGAGATTGTGAGCACCTACCCTCGCTGCCAAGGTGAATTTTTCCACCCACGGGGAAAATTTGCGACAGGTAAGGTTAACGGCATGACCACTAACCTACAGCCATAGGTAAGAGGTACCTACAGCTCAGCGAATAGCAAAATGAAGGGAGAATGAGTCGACAGAGGAGAGCGCTACAGAAGGCCTAGAGAATGAGACGAGGTACCAGGCTCGTGAGCAAACCGGTCTAGTAATAAGATTATTATTTTATATTATATCATGATTGTAAATTAAATGTAAACCCAAAGCGTACATATATATATATTAATGCTCAAGTGTACGCCTATGCACGTAAACTTACAATATGTCACGCCATTCAACACTGCCAAAATGGCTACACTGAATACACGGTTTTGTTTTTTTCTTTCTACTCTACTAACGCCCAAATTTGTCAGGGTGTTCCGTTTTATCCCAAACCAATAAATACTTTGAATATTTCCCTTAAATTATACCCTGGAACACCCATTTTTTCTATTCTCTTCTATCTTTCTCTTAGCAGGGAGCACTTTTCCCCCAAAATAAAGCCAGACGGCACAATTCCTCGTCTAGCTGGGTTTTTCCTCCCTGCACGACTATGTAACGGATAAGTATCAAAACCATGTTTTTTTTGAAACTCGCAATATGCCAACAATGGCAATGTCAATTTTTTTTCTCAATGTCATTTTTTTTTCTCAATGTCAATTTCCATTTTTACAATGTCAATGTCAGTGTTATACATATATCTGTACATCCCATAACCCTCCCCTCTGAACACGGGCTGATCTCACACCTACACTTCAACACGTCATCACCCATTCTATACGACGACGCCGACGACGACGAGGAAGACACCACCAGGAGACACGAGGGGGCTTCAAGAACAACTACATCAACATCCCAAACTCAAGTTCCGTTCCCGTTCGCGGGGACGCGAACTAAATAGGGAAAGAGGCTTGTACAGTACCCCAGGGGTATGCACCCCTTGGAGACCATCCCCCCATCATCTATCTAAATCTCCTAACTGGCAACCCTTGTAAAGCCAAACCAACATCCATCAACACCGCAAGGACAGCTTGCCATTCTAGAAAGCTGGTTCAATCCTTGCACAATTATTACACACAGCGACACATTATTAACTGGGGCAGCTATGCCGTCACAATGCTGACAGCATAGCGCCGAAGAATATAAAAAGGGGTCCTAAGGAGGTCAGGGGATCTCTCAATTATCAGTCTTTCAACGTGACGGCCGGAGGCTACGCTGGTGTCATCAGAGGTGAGTCAGACGTGTTCAGATCTCCTATATTTGTAACCTTTACCCACAGATTGTACTTTTATTGCCACCATTATTACATTCCCTACAAGGGACTCATAATTCAACATCACAGACCAATAAACACTTGGTCAACACACTACACTCGTCTTACTGTTTATACGCCTCTTTACATCCCAACGCCCTTCCTTATTCCCGTCACGGTTAGACGTGACATACGGTAGCCCAACAGTGCCAGCTCAGGTATCATTGTATTTCTCGCGGCGGCCCGGCTGCTAAGAGCAGCACGCGCCACTTAGCTGACACGAGCACGTTCAGTTATATAACAAGCCAGTCAGCTGGAAGACCAGCGCATTGACTTGTTGACCAAACTCCATCCCCTAAAATACATCTACATCCTTTATAGGAGCGCCCCCTAGTTCCTAACACTAAACAACACTCTACACTGGTCAGCTTACCCTGCTACGGAAAGCTACCCCCTTTTAGACACTGTTTTATAAATTAATACAATAACTCTTCCTTTTAGATCCCACCACCCCCAATAAAGGTATCTAAAACAATATATTGGTATTTGGATGAAGAAAATAGAGAGAGCAATTATTAACAGTTGGCAGCCCTAGTAGCTCTTAAGAATACGCTCCGTCATATCTGTTTATGTACACATATTACATACAAAATGTGGTTGAAATCCAAATAATAGTGTAGAAGTTATATGCATTAAAAATCGGACGTATCAGAAGGCCTAAAATTATTTTGGCAACACTGTCAGGTTTGGCCTCCTGGATATTTAACTGAAATAGCTTTATCTACAGGTGTGCCAATTTAGGGATAGCTCCCATGCATAGCCTATCTTCCATGATATCCAACATGGAGCTCAAATTTCTCTTGCGTTTTTTCATCAGTTGGTAGCACTGCCATTATTTTCAAATATGGGCTAGAGATATTCCGGTATACATCTTTACTCATACTAAATTTGGTTTCAATTGCTGCAGCCGTTTAGGATTTGAATGGGGGGGGGGCGTTTGGGACACACACACAGACAGACAGAAGGACAGACAGACAGACAGGCAGACAGACACACATTTGCCCGGATCGATCTCATAAGTCTAGTTTTTCCTCATTTTTGCAAAATGTGAATAGTAGGCTGAAAATTGGTTAATTCCAAACAAGCTCAAGTCTCTCAAGAATAGAATAAAAAAACTTAAACGTTAAGTCCAATGTGAGTGTATTCTCTTTTTAATAAATGACTACAGCAATAACTAATTATTTTTTACTTTCTCTCCGTATTTCGCGATTCCCCAAGACACATCTCGTGACCCCCAGGGGGTCGCGTCCCACCGGTTGAGAACCCCTGCCGTAGATAACTCTGTGTTCACCGGTGCTGTTTAAACGATACGTGCAAAAAACACTTTCTCAAGCGGCGTAGTAGTGGTTCCGTACATAAGAACGAGGACAGCTCTCACATAAGGGAGGTTAGACGATACACAGGCAAGTCATTTCTTAGCCTTTTTTCATTTAAGAAAAAAAAATAGGTTTATGAGATCACCTTTGTCCGTGTGTGTGTCTGTCTGTGTGATTGTGTGTGTGATTCATGTGTGTGTCCCCCGCTTATAAAATCTAAACGGCTGGAGCGATTTCAATGAAACTCGGTAAGTTCATAGCACTATTCCGGGCGACCCCGACAGTGCCCTTTAAATTTTGTTACGTATCACCAATCAACCATGGCGGCTGTGCGAAATATTTCACCAGCATTCAATATCTCCGAAACTATTCCCGATATCACCCTGAATTTTTTTACGATGATAAGCGGAAATACTAGAATTCACCTATATGTCTTTGGAAACCTGGTGACTACAAAACCAACATGGCGGCCAAACGAAGTTGCGACTCTTAAATAGAAGTTTCTCGCGATTTAACCAACCAAACACAACGAACTTGGTGCAGTATATGTTTATACACATTGTAATGCACCGACATTTAACTTCGTTCAATTGTTTACATAACCTCATGATGGCGGCTGTGCAAAATATTTCACCGGTATTCTATATCTCTGAAACTATTACCGATATCACCATGAAATTTTGTACGGAAATAAAGGGCACAACTGGGAGTTCATCAATGAGACTTTGAAAAACCGATTAACTACAAAACGAACATGGCGGCCAAGTGAAATTGAAAGTTTTAAATCGACCTTTATCGCGATTTAATTATCCAAACGCAATGATACTTGGTAGAGCAAATGTTTATTCACATTGTAATGCACTGGTATCTAATTTAGTTCAATTGTTTACATAACTTCAAGATGGCGGCTGTGCGAATTTTATTTTAAAAAGTTTTTATTTCTTGTGTCGTAATAATGAGATCGAAGTGAAAGTTTGAATTATGGACCTACGCAATAATTTTCCTTTAACGGTACATGCCTCTACGGCCTATACATATAACAATCCAACATGGCGACCATCCGAAATATTTACACGGTTCTCAATATCTATGAATCTATTACAGCAATCAAACTGAAATTTGTTATGGTCATAGGGGCTATGAACAGAGGCTATTGTAAGTCATATAGTTTGAATGCTGCACATACACAATACGCTTCATGTACAGTACATAACTCTAAGACCTACATATATAAAATCCAACATGGCGACCATCCGCAATATTTAGTCGGTTCTCAATATCTACGAATCTATTACAACAAACAAACTGAAATTTTGTATGTTGATAGAGGCAAATAACATAAGTAGGATATATGAAAATATGCTAATTGGTTCTTCACGGAACTACTTGCTGCTACTGTTACGACGATATTACCGGTTCCATTCAGTTCACAATATATAGTCATGAGACTTTGCAGTAATGTATTGTGACACGTGGACGGCCAGGGAGGATGGGCCTACTTACCTGTCTTTAGAGGTCCGTGTCGCTTCCACAGCAACAAAATCACCTCCAGATGACATGTCCCAACAGAAGAACTCCAAAGGGGTGGAAGGAAAGTGGAGAAGGGGAACGCACAGGCTATTCTACAGACACCACCCAATAACTAATGGAATTGTCGTCGACGAAATAATGCCACAACAGTTGATTAAAAATGTCAAATAAAAATATAATGTTAAAATTTGAAGGAACACCTCCACCAGAAACAGAACATGCTTGCTTGCAAAGCAAAAAAAACTGACAAGAATTAAATTAAAATTAAAATGTTATAAAGCCCAAAGATTAAAATAAAAATTACAGGCATAATTAAATGAGAAAGGGCTTGATAATTTACAAGGGAATGCAATACCGATCCGACATGCGGAGATCCAGGCCACGATGAAACGAGAAATAAAAATTAAATTAACAAAACAAAATTGGATTAGAAAATAAATTCATAATTTGCATGACGGAGAAAAACACAGGAACATTTACCAAAAAACACAAAGTTAAACCAACAAGATTAAATAAAAAAAATATTAAGCTAACTCCACAACACGTTTGAGTTTCGTGGTCGGCGCCAAGAGACAGACCTCGAGACCAGAATGCATCTCGGCAAAACAAAAAAACAAACATGGCCACTAAAAACAGGAGACCGCATGTCCGATCGAATTACGGCAAACAATTTAGCAAAACTAAATTTTAAAATCAGCAGAAAGAAAAGAACGGAGGAAAACAATTACGTCTAAACACTATTAACTAGAGGGCGGAGCCACGGATCGTAAATCAGATAAATAATATGCCAATCCCAAGATTGCCAAAGGAAAATAAATAATAATTTTAAAACGTAAAATAAACTTAGAAATGTGTCTCCAGAAGGTACGAAGAAAACAATAACATTTTTTTAATATCAGGTAACGTTGACAAACAGAAATATTAGGCCTATAAATCAAAATAAGGTACAGAATTAAAACATTACTACAAGACGATAATGGAGCTCCATAACAATAATAAATATAAATGTATAATGCAACGTACCTTACATCCTTCTCAGTGGAGACACAATGAAAATAAAATAATTAACACACAATATAAATAAAATATAATACGGCACTAAATTGCCTTGAAAATGGCCCACCCAGCACATGCTTCGTTTTGGCATCACAAGCACTGATCTGCATCGAGATGCGATCTTCATTCCGTACTTTCTCTTCACGGCGAAACGATGAAAGTTAAAGCCTTAAGAGCACAGGCAATTTCTTAGTAAAACTGGTATTCATATTTGGTAAAAGCTGGGAGCCAAGGCCCCCCCAGCCCACGAAGAGATACTCTGTCACATCAGCTGGCAAGTTGCTTCTTTCACGACAGATTATCAACTCCTTAAGATGGCGGAGAATCCCGCGTCAAAAGCAGCATTGCATACATGTAAATTGTATTATCCAATCAAGGCTTGACACATCAATCAACAATGTCATTATTAAGTAAATAATTTGGCGGTATCATGAATACACAGTCCTTTGTTTCATGACGTAGAATATTAATTGCCTTCATACATGACTAGAATAGGATGAGTTTTATAAGGCACAACCAACACACACTCTAGCGGAGAAGAAGGAACCACTTGAAGGAAGGCCAAAGTCCGACAGCAGGTACCATCTCGTGTCCACAAACGGTACCAAACGACCAGGCGGTCGTTTCAAACGTCATGAAGTCACATCCAAGGGTAGATACATGTTTGAACACGTTGGGACGGGCTCTTGCACGTAACAGTCTCCCTCCCTTAAGCGTGAACACCGTTCACGAATATGCCTAGGCATAGGCAGTACTCCTTAACTAGTCGATTCACCAAGCATGTTTCCAGAAGATAATGTTCACCAGTTTACTCCAATTGATGGACAAAACCGCATCGTTTTGGTTAGGAAGAGTGATGGGTCAGATTATCAGGGAATGGTTAATTGATCACCTCGCAAACCACTTAGTTAACAGCTTCCCTGTGTCCATAATTCTTCAGAAATTTAGAACACCAGCACCTGCCGTGCTTTCAGAGTCCGAGACACGTTAGATAAATTTTCAATAAGTCCAATGTAGTTCGCTTTAGACGAAGTAGGTGGAAGTAATGTGCCAGTTATCATGCGACCCGTGGGGAGCCATTCACAACATAGAAGTTATTCTAATTTCAAACAAGTAGTTCCGTGAAGAACTATACAGCCTATTTTCATATATCCTACTTATGTTAATTGCCACTATCAACATACACAATTTCAGTTTGATTGCTGTAGTAGATTCGTAGATATTGAGAACCGACTAAATATTTCGGAGGGTCGCCATGTTGGATTTTATATATGTAGGTCCTGGAGTTATGTACTGTTACATGCAGATTATTGTGAACGTGTAGTATTCAAACTTCAATCGCATAGTTAGGACACAAGAAAAAAACAAGGAGATTTTAAAATTTTTCACAGCTGCCATCTTGAGGTTATCTAAACAATTGAAATAAATTAGATGCCAGTGGATTAACATTCGTATAAGGATTTACTGTACCAAGTTTCACTGCACGCGGATGGTTAAATTGCGAGAAACGTCCATGTGAATATTTATAATTCGCGTCACCGCCATGTTGGATTTGTGATCACCAGGTTATTTAAAGTCCTATAGGTGAACTTAAGTTCATAGCCCCTATGAACATTAAAAATGCAGTTTGATTGCTAAAATAGATTCGTAGATATTCAGTATCGTCTAAATATTTCGGATGGTCGCCATGTTGGATTGTTAAATGTATAGGCCATAGAGTCATGTACCATTGAAGAAAATTATTGCGTAGGTTCATTATTCAAACTTTCACTTCAATCGCATGACTACATCACAATAAATAAAACCTTAATTTTAAAATTCGCACTGCCGCCATCTTGAGGTTATGTAAACAATTGAACTAAATTAGATACCAGTGGATTACAATGTGTATAAATTTTTCCTGTGCCAGGTTTCAGTGCGCTTGGAACATTAAATCGAGAGAAAGGTCTACCTAAAATTTTCAAATTCGCTTGGCCGCCATGTTCGTTTTGTAGTTAACAGGTTTTTGAAAGTCTTATAAATGGACTTCCAGTAGTACCCTTTATCTCCGTACAAAAGTTCAGGGTTTTACCGCTAATAGTTTCAGAGATATAGAATGCCAATGAAATATTTCGCACATCCGCCATCTTGTGATTATGTAAACGTTTGAACGAAGTTAGATGTCGGTGCATTACAATGTATATAAACATATACTGTACCAAGTTTCATTGCGTTTGGTTGGTCAAATCGCGAGAAACGTCTATTTAAAAGTCGCAAATTCGCTTGGCCGCCATGTTGGTTTTGTAGTTACCAGGTTTTCAAAAGTTACATAAGTGAACTTATAGTAGTTCCCTCTATCACCATAGAAAATGTCAGGGTAATATAGGTAATAGTTTCGGAGATATTGAATGCTGGTGAAATATTTCGCACAGCCGCCATGTTGGATTGGTGAGTCGTAACAAAATTTGAAGGGCACGGTCGAGGTCGCCGGGAATAGTGCTATGAACTTTCCGAGTTTCATTGAAATCGCTCCAGCCGTTTAGATTTTATTAGGGGGGACACACACACGAATCACACACACACACACGCACACACACACGGACAAAAGGTGATCTCATAAGCCTATTTTTTCAAAATTGAAAATAGGCTAAAAATAAGGTTTACAGAAATTACTAATTCTTACTATATTTTACAAAAGAGAAACAAGGTGGATTTAAATGAAGAAGGAAAATCCTGCCCATGCCCTAGATCCGTGCTTACAAAATTTCATTAACAAGTTTACCTTTTTACAGGCCATTAGTACCTTTCTATAATAGTGCATGAGTTGAACGACTACATTCATTCAGAAGAAGCTACGGTAGAGGAATGACCACTCAAATTCCAAGTGAACATGTATATAATTTTACCATGAGTTAGGTCTCCCACCGAGCCCAACTTACATGCTAGCATCTTTTATGAAAACATCAAATTTTAGTTTCTATTTTACAATATACCATAAAATGGGATTTACCCAACAGTTACAGTTTGTATCCCAGCAGAGTTTTCATATCCAGTTCAAAATTCCAGAAGGAACAGATGCCTGTAGGCTTCAATGAAGGTTAGGGATACTCTACATTATATAAAATTCGTTTTACAAAATTTACGGTAGCATTTCCTCATTAGAAATCTCTCCACCTCGTTTAATGTACGACAGATGCACTCTGGAAATTTTGTGTGCCTTGGGGTTTCTAATAAGCAGAGTAACGGGAGTCAGGAATGCCTCTACATAACATGGGCCCTTGAAACGAGGGGTCAACTTGCTTGAAACTAGATTACTGACGCCCTTGGGCTCGAAATTGCGAACGTACACAACATCACCAATTTCCAAATCCGTTGGCTTGCGACAGGCATTGTGTCGCCTGGCAAGTTGGTCATGTGATACCTTAATATTCTCTCTAGCCTTGTCGAATTTCGCCCTCATATCCTCGGGCGTGAAACTGTCCGGAAGGAGATCGTGCAGGTTCCACAGATTGGACAACGGAGAATTAGCCATAAAGGAAAACATTAACGAAAAAGGGGTGTCTTGCGTTCTCTCATGCACGGCGGTGTTGAAAGCAAAATTGAGCCAATGCAAATTAGAATCCCACTTGGAATGGTCGTCGTGGTGGAAAGCAATCAGAGCAGAACGGAGATTACGATTGACTCGCTCAGCGAGAGACGGGTTAGGAAAATAGGGAGTGGTGGTTACATGCGAAATAGCATAATCAAATAAGAATTGACGGAACTGATGAGATACAAAGCACTTGGCATTATCTGACACCAGGTACTGACATGGCCCAAAAGATGATAAGATGGAATTAAGACACTTTATGACGGAACTGGTCGTAGCCTGTCTGGTGGGGAAGATCCAACTAAACCGGGTGAAACCGTCAGTGCAAACAAGCGCAAATTGGTTTCCCCAACCAGAGCAAGGGAACGGCCCAACATTGTCGATAAAAAGCCTCTCCATGGGTCTAGATGCCGGTTCAGATGACAACAGGCCAACCTTAGTAGAAACCGGTGGTTTGCTAATACTACATGCAGCACAATTCCTAATGAGCCTCCTGATGTCGCCATCCATACTTTGCCAAATGAAAAACTGTCTGATTTTAGCTCGGGTCTTGAATAATCCTAGGTGGCCACCAATAGGAGATTCGTGATAGTAACGAAAGATTTCCGGAATGAGGACCGACGGGAGCACAATTTTAGGTAGACGGTCATGACGAGACGAACAACACAATACACCATCCTTTAGAGAGTAGGGCTTGATCACTTCACCCGAATTGATTCGGTCAATTAGGCTAGATAAGGAGGGATCTTCCTTTTGGAATCGTCTCACATCTTCAAAAAGCACAGGGGAATTGCTGAGAACGACATTGACATGATTTACAGGTGATACAAGGTTTACGGGTTCACATCCCTGAATATCCTCTTCTGCTGTTTCCTCATACATGCGGCTTAATGAATCAGCTACCGCATTTTCGGACCCACGAATATGGTGGACAGTGAACTGGAATGACAGAATCCTAGTTGCCCACCTGGCAATCCTACCAGTTTTACGGGGTTTCCCTAAGACCCAGCTCAAGGCTTGGTTATCGGTCTCAAGGAGAAACTTAGTGTGCTCAAGATATATACGGAATTTTTCTAGAGCGAACAACACAGCTAAACCCTCAAGTTCGTATATGGAATACTTCCTCTCTGCGTCCGTTAAGGTACGAGAAGCGTATGCAATGGGTTGCCTACCCAGATCAGACTCTTGCAGTAGGACACAACCAACACCACGACCAGACGCATCAATCTGTACAATGAACTGCTTCCCAAAATCCGGAATGGCTAACACAGGGGCGTTAGAGAGCGCAAGCTTAAGATCTTCGAAGACTGCCTGCTGAGAGGGACCCCACTCAAACTTCACAGCCTTTTTGCGTAATTGATTTATAGGAGCAGCACGGTCGGCAAAGTTACTGATGAACTTACGGAAGAAGTTCACCATACCAATGTAACGAGCAACACCCTTGGCGTTCTTGGGTGGTTTAAAATCTCTGATGGCCTGCGTACGAGACTGGTCCACGGAGATACCAAATTCAGAAACAATATGTCCCAAGAAGGAAATTTTGGGCTTGGCAAACGAAACCTTGGACAATTTGACGGTAAGGCTAGCGTCACGCAACCGATCAAGTACAACTTTCAGATGATCAACGTGTTCCTCGAAGGACTCAGAATAGATCACCACATCGTCAAGGTAGTGGTACACAAACTTGAATTCAATTTCTGAAAACACCCTGTCCAGAAGTCTGCTCAACACAGCGGCTCCGGTGGATAGGCCAAACGGGACACGGGCATACTCAAACAGGTTCCAGTCAGTGGAAAAAGCAGTAACATGCCTGGATTCAGGAGAGAGGGGAATTTGGAAGTAAGAATAATTTAAATCGAGGATCGTGAACACCTTCGCGTTGCGAAACCAACTAAAGCAAGTATGAAGGTCCGGCAAAGGAATGGATTGTAAAACAACCTTTTGATTAAGAGCCCTATAGTCGACCACCGGCCGAAAACCACCGTTAGGTTTTGGCACAAGAAATACAGGGGATGAGTAGGCCGAGATAGAAGGTTGGATATCACCATCTTCCAACATCTTATCGATAATCTTACGAAGTTCAGCCATCTTGGGCGGGGCAAGGCGATACGGGCTGGAACGCACCGGCACAGAATCGGTTAGCTCAATCTTGTTCTCCATAAAATGGGTTACACCCAACTTGTCAGTAAATACATCGCTATACTCCTGACATAACCTCTTAATGGCATCCTTTTGAAGACTCGTTAAATTTTCCAGATCGAGATCCTCAATAGTCACAGGTTCACTAACAGAATTGACAGCAGGAGAAGATAAAACCGGGTTAAACGATAACTTACTTTGCGGATTAAACTTAAACCATAAGTTGCGAGCACCAAAATCAAGAAGCATACCAACGTGTGACATGAAATTAGCTCCAATGACCACAGAACAAGAAAGATTTCTGGCAACAAAAAATTTAAACTTCCAAGAAAAATTTAGAATATGGATTTTGACTGTCATACTACCCAAAATATTTAAGTTTGAACAATTTGCCGAAATAAAAGATTCATTGTTAGGCTCTAACTCAGGAAATTTGCAAACACTCTTCATAGATAAAAACCAGACTTCGCTTATAAAGGATGCGACTCTACCAGAATCAAGCAATGCAGAAACGGGCTCGTCATTAACACAAATTTCAATAAACGGGGATATTCCTTTAGCCAAAGGAGAAATTCCAAGATCATTACTCACTCCAAAACGATTACAATTAGATGACGAGGTCACCCGCACCACAGGTTTCACATTATGTTTAGAATTAGGCTGACTTGCCACGACATTGCTCACCGACAGGTTAGGTAGGTCAGAGACATAAGCAGAATTAGCACGTGATGAATTAGTTTTCAAAGAGTTATCAAAATTTTCATTACTAGGGCGACCAGAAACTTCACAGGGTTTTCCCAAACTCTTATGCACAGAAATATCCTTGGAATTAACACCCGAATTGGTCTCCACAACATCCCGTCATTGGCGATACACAACCTGGTTACTCGGACACACCTTCTTGACATGTCCCACGCCACCGCACGTGTGGCACTTAATGTTGGGTCTTTGGAGGAACATAACCTTAGGCGGGGGACGAGACATCAAGGAAGGAGGGGGCCGAGACATCAAGGAAGGAGGAGGAGCATTAGCTACACGAAGGGAATCTGCATGTTTCACAGCCATAGCCTCAATAACGACCTGTTTCAGCTCGACAAATGACGATGGCCTGGTACACATAGTCATGTATGACCTATATTGAGGCGAAAACCCATTTACAATCGATGACACCAACTGTCGTTCAGTTAAAGGGGATGCAAATACCTGGGCATACACCTTAATGTCGCTGACATATTCGCTAAGGGACTCGTCCAACCTTTGGACACGATATAAAAACCTTTGCTCGAGAGCACTAAGGGCACTCGCAGGGACAAAAAACCACAACACTTCCCTAATAAACATGGCTAAGGACTTGCGGAGGTGGATAGCTTCAATTAGCTTATCGCGCAGCATACCGGATGCAACAGGATACAAAAGTTGAAAAATCTGAATTTCCGACATCCCAAAAATTGAGGCATGGTTACCCAATTCGACCACTTGCCTTAAAAATAGTACCACTTGGGCAACGTCATCTAGGTTGAAACTCTTTAACTTAGTTAAGAAACCAGAAATAGGGTGAGGAATCGACCCATAATTAACGGTAGGCGAGAATGTAGCATTAGGAAAAGAGACATTGTTACCAGGGTAGCCTGCTCGCACACCCTCTACAGGAGACAAAACATTTACATTACTAGAGAAGGAACTGGGATGCAACGGGTCGGCAGTACCCAGGAAATCATTAGATGACCTAACATGAGAAGAATGACCGTATGCAGGGTTAAGTGGTATGGACGAGCCAGACAATAGAGGGGCAGGCAAACCACAACCAGAAATCGATCCCAAAACCTCAGACCTAGTAAACAGAGGTGATTCACGTTCAACCCCAGAAGAACTCTCCAAATTCACAAGGTTATCCCTTAAGTCAATTAAATCGAAAACACTATTATTGTCGGCCATTTTAAAAAACACAGAATGCAGACAGACAATACAGAAGGAAACAAATTTTAGGAATTACGAGGACAGTTTACACTTTCACAACAATACCATAACTACCAATTACCAACACCATAGATTAGGCTGACACTCGAACACAGCCACCATACTACACAAAATCATGCACAATGCTGCCCAGAACTGCATACGTCACCGCATGCTTGGCTCGAGAACAGGAAGCTAAATTACATAAATTGGCACAAAACACATGGCGAACAGCTTCCGACAGGGCTCTAGGATGCCTTCACTCGTAGCATGTAGGCTATCAGAATATTAAGAAATCCCCATTTCCCATGCCAAGAACACATGTCCGTCACTCACCGAGCTTCTTTTTCAGTGGGGATGTTGCATACAAACAGGATAACATACAGCAGAAAACACCTCGCTTTGAAACCGGTCACTTACATAACAGCACATGGACACTCAGAGGCAAACATGAAATAAAACAAACGACAAGGATTAGCTTTACATAACATCAAGTGCACTGGCATGACAAGATCCCATCAACAACCGCTCCATCACCACTAGAAGGGTCCATAAAACGAGCCTGCGGGTACTGGGGAGGGGATAGTTACGGAAGCGAACTCGAGCGCGGTCTGCTACCAAAATGACACGTGGACGGCCAGGGAGGATGGGCCTACTTACCTGTCTTTAGAGGTCCGTGTCGCTTCCACAGCCACAAAATCACCTCCAGATGACATGTCCCAACAAGGGGTGGAATGAAAGTGGAGAAGGGGAACGCACAGGCTATTCTACAGACACCCCAATAACTAATGGAATTGTCGTCGACGAAATAATGCCACAACAGTTGATTAAAAATGTAAAATAAAAATATAATGTTAAAATTTGAAGGAACACCTCCACCAGAAACAGAACATGCTTGCTTGCAAAGCAAAAAAAAAGGGACAAGAATTAAATTAAAATTAAAATGTTATAAAGCCCAAAGATTAAAATAAAAATTACAGGCATAATTAAATGAGAAAGGGCTTGATAATTTAAAAGGGAATGCAATACCGATCCGACATGCGGAGATCCAGGCCACGATGAAACGAGAAATAAAAATTAAATTAACAAAACAAAATTGGATTAGAAAATAAATTCATAATTTGCATGACGGAGAAAACCCAGGAACATTTACCAAAAACACAAAGTTAAACCAACAAGATTAAATAAAAAAATATTAAGCTAACACCACAACATGTTTGAGTTTCATGGTCGGCGCCAAGAGACAGACCTCGAGACCAGAATGCATCTCAGCAAAACAAAAAAACAAAACATGGCCACTAAAAACAGGAGACCGCAAGTCCGATCGAATTACGGCAAACAATTTAGCAAAACTAAATTTTATAATCAGCAGAAAGAAAAGAACGGAGGAAAACAATTACGTCAAAACACTATTAACATGAGGGCGGAGCCACGGATCGTAAATCAGATAAATAATATGCCAATCCCAAGATTGCCAAAGGAAAATAAATAATAATTTTAAAAAGTAAAATAAACTTAGAAATGTGTCTCCAGAAGGTACTGTACCCGATACCTATTTTAGGCTATCGGCTACGCCAGCAGACATTAAGCTGTAGTTGAGGTTTTGGAAAGCAATAAGAAAAGATAGCGCATCGATCGCGTCAAGAAGAATGCCAAGATGACGTAGCAGGTCAAGAATCAAGGAGGCATTGAAATCTGTGAGAAGATAGAATTATGAATGGAGATGTGAAGCTTTATTGAAACATATATGGAATTATAATAATTTAAACAACTTAGAAGAGGATATATAACATGCATTATATGTGGAAATAATTGTATGGAAGTAAGTTATTTTATAACAGAACAGCCGAGATGATTCGGGTTCGAGACTATGTTCATGACGTGAGAGCACAGTGGTGGGGGAACGAGCCACGTGCCGCGCGGAGCAGATAAGCCAGAACACAGCGCTAGCAAGTTCAGTTGAGCCCAAGGAGACGGGCAGTTCAGAGCAGCTCTGTAGCACAGCGAGACGGGCATTGAAGGTCACGCAACATACGGAAACTGTCACGGCAGTAGTGTAGGCGACAGTTCTCGCATCACCGAGCAGCCAAGGCCGAGAGGGTCGTTGATCCAGGTGGGCTGGCCGAGAAGGCAATTGTAGACAGCCGGGGTATTTCAAAACCACACTGCTCGTATTTGAAGACTTCATTTCAAGCTTCATTTCGACGCTGTTCGAGCACAGGCTTTTACGAATAACCTTATAACTATGCTGCTATATAACACATTCAAAGCGACTTTTACTATTCCAAGTAAACTGAATGTTAGCATAGGCACTGATTAACATTATATCGTGCATTTATAAGATTTATATCTTATACAATTTTCATGAGTTATCAATTACGAACAGATACAGGGTGTATCGTAATCTTGAACACTCTCTAGTAAAATTTTATTTTACTCAAGTGGAACTTTGCAGTAAGTTGAGATTGGACTTACAATTCTCAAACTGAACATTTAACGGAACAGTGGCGTATCTTAGAAGAGGAGAAGGGGGTCCGCTGTTTCCATGAACTTTTCGAGAAGGAGTTGGACGATATCCGCTATGGGTAATCCGAGGTTCAACATGACCGAGTAAACGTGAATAGAGACAAGATGGCACCACAGAGCGATGGATTCGATTCCTGACGAGAGGAGTCCACCAGCGGATTCGCTTGGGATTTCGAAGGAAAGCGTCATTTCATGGATGAAATGATATTCACGCCGATCTTACGAGAAATTCTTAGGTAGGGAAAATCGACGATCTTGGAAATTATATTACAACTGATAATGAACGGTATTGTAAGAGTTCTAACTACCTGATACGATTATTTTCATGAATACTGGGCACACATGTATATTTTTCTAATAGGAGTGATTTGATTATTAAGACATGGTTTGAATTTATATATTTCGAATTTGCTAGAATATGGAGTGACCATATGATATGGCAGGCATCATTATACGAAATTCTCACCGTTGTTTGGCTTTATTAAGCAGATGTTTGGTCTTTTAGACATTTTTCCAGCTAGAATATTTTTCATGAATGGTTTTTTTTGTGTAACGAGTATTTCTAACTCGTGATCTGCAATTGATTATCAGAAATTACTTCGTCAGTTCATTGCATACTAGCGAGTGTGTATTATTCATCAGTGGGGATTTTTTCCATTGGATTGTTTGGAGATATTAGGAAGTTATTCACTTTAGTGAATGAACGTCGCTTTTATATGACAACTAGAAACTTGTTGATTCCTTTCTGGTACATTCACTCATATAGCCTACGAGATGGGGTCCTTCGTATTTATACGATTGTATGGTGGTACTCACCTTACCCATCGTTCAGGGAACTATCATCCAAGTCGACGGGGCGAGGTCCTTCGTATTTATACGATTGTACGGTGGTTACACATCTTACTCGCCATTGAGGGACTCATTTTATCATCCGAATGTACATGAGATGTAAGTGAATTAAACAAGGAACTACTAGTCACATATCAGTCGAAATTTTGTTAAATAAAGTAACGATAAATGTCAACAAGATTGCATTTAGTAATTATTGTTTGCCAATCCAATATTTTGTTGCTATACTCTTTTGAGAGTAATTTCAGTTTAACAGCTATTACAGCTGATGCTTTGATGATTTTTTATAATTGAGTTTGATACCTTTGAGAAGGATTTAAAGTAATTGAATCTTATGAGATTAATCATTAATGGTCATAATTATTTTAAGGCAGATCAGTATTGCAGATTTTGATGTGAGAGATTATAACACATTGGTGTTTTTCTGCGATGAGAATTATTGAAACTTGTGAAAGAGAATTTATGCTATTTGAAAGCAGATATTAAATTACTGAAGTAATATTTTTCCAATTGTTTAAGGAGTTGTCTAGATGTGATCAGAGTAATTACAGTCATTGGAGATTATGTGCGTTGAAGATTTGAAGCCATTTATATATTTTTTGTAGATCATGCAACGTGGTTAAGTGGAGTTTGTGATAGGCATTTTGTGGAATTTGCCATGTGATAGTTGCAACGTTGATAATGTATTTTGAAGCAGACATGAGGTCGTCGTACCCAGTCTAGCGTATTTGTTGAGATTCATGCTGCATGTGCTGAATATTTATGGAGTTTTTGGAGTAATTCTTATATTCAAATGTGATATTTGAAATATTGAAGAAATGTAATGTCGTTGTGGATAGTTAGATCCAACGTGATGTCGTGGAGACAATAATATTTTTTTGGCATGATAAATTAAATACGAGATATAACTTGGAAGTAATAAAACTGTAAGACAACGTTCTATAAACCTTATTAAACAATTTGTTAGGAAATTAAACAAATAAATGAAGTTGATAATACAAGATTTTCTGAAAATAATAATTAATGAAATAATAATCTGAAAATTAAGCATATCAACGATCTGACCTAATGAAATAAAAATCAGAATGACTAGATGATATAATAAAATCTAAATAACCAGATGATTGAAATTTAAATAATTTGATAAGTTAAATTTTGAAATAAATCGATGAATTAAATAAGTGGATGAATTAATGATTGAATAAATTAAACTGATTGAAATGAATTATTAGACGATTGTAATGATGATGAATAACTGAATTAGAAGGTGATAATTAATTAAAGAAGCTGATGATTAATGAATTTATATGAAATTAAATAAATTTAATTGAGAGATAATTCGAAGGAATTGCAACTTGAGTTGTGGATTTAAATGATGTAGTGGTGATGAATTAAGGATTCTGACAGGAATATTTAGAATTTTGAAGTGAGAATTAATGTGAGAAATATTTAATTTTGATAATAACGATGATGATGACCAATGAGAATTTGAATTTTCTGTATTTCACAGATAAGTGATTGAATGACGATGTAAATAGTGTAAATTAATTATTCAATGTTTAGGAACATTTGATTAACATGTTCTATATTCAAATTATACCATGCATACCATAATTTATGTGATATTTAATATGAGTGATTATTATATGTGTATGTTTAGACAGCTTAATAACTTATTTAAATCCACATTGATGTTAAATTAAAGAGAATTAGGTCTCAGGTTTCACAAATGTCAGTGACGAAAGACATAGTGCTACAGTGATCCTGAGAACCCAAGAGAACTTTATACATTTTCTTGTTATGTGGATAAAATTAATTTGCATTAGAAAGGAGATGGTTCGATTTTTGGACAATGACAATTTAACTTTGCATTCGACCATACTCTTAGGTAGGAATTATATTTAAAATGTCTGTCTGACTTTCAAAGTAAAATAAATTTGTTTTTATCTTAGTTGTGATCTGATGATGGTGTGATGTTCCTTTTTCTTTCCTTGTCTTGAGTAAGGCTTATCCGGAAAGGAAGTGGTTTTGCTAGGAATTCAGTTGATGGCGCCCATTTATATTTGAATTATTTTTATTAACTTAAGCCCGTAACGACCCTAGAGATACTTTGTCTCGTGATACCCACTGCTTTTTCGAGAACTCAGCTGAATTTCCGACACATTCCTTATTTGACTAGAGGTTCATTTAACTCCGCTCTGTCCTGGAACTCCAGGGATGTGATGTTATAGCAGATGGGTCATCGCATCCCCAGGACGAACGGGTACAGAGAGAGAGGGAGAATTGGCTTTATCCAACTAGTGGGGCTTTTCGATTTTGTTAATTCTATGGAATCACATCAGATTTAGATTACTGAGAGATTGATCTCAAGTTCATTTAAGTGTGTTACAAAATTTATTATACTTAGTCAGACAATGTACTTGTGTGCCCAATCCAGTGTTCATGTTAATCGTATTAGTAATATCATGTTAGTTATAAGAAATTTTTTCCCTATACCCAAGTGAATGCAGGAATTGAGACATTGTGATGTGTTGTTGTCTAACGTCTCTATATAATTCTATATTGAAAATATAATAATGTTGCCGGAAGATTTAGCGAAGGTGTTAGGAGAGTTACAGACGGGTATGTCTGGAATTGCAGAAACTATTTCTAAGATGGAAACGGAAGTTAAAGAACAAATTAATAATTCAGAAGCTAGATTAGAAGCTAAATGTAAAGAGAATGTAAAATCATTACAGGCTAGTAATGAAGAAAATTTAAAATTATTGCAAACTAGTACTGAAGATAATTTAAAGTCATTAGAGACTAGGCTACAGTCAAATAGTGAAGCTAACTTGAAGGACAATTTTAAGTCATTAGAAGAGAAATTACAGTCAAATAGTGAGGACAATTTCAAATCATTGGAAGAGAAATTACAGTCTCGTAGTGAAGAAACTAACACTGAATTAGAAAATAAGTTAACCAGATTAGAGAATAGTTTAACTTTAAAGAATAATGAGATGCTAAAGACTTTACAATTAGACATAATTGCAGTAAACATGAAAGGAGAGTAAAATGTTCAAATATTAAGGAAAAATATTATTGAATTGGAAAGTAGAGGAGAAGAAAATATTTTTACTTTAAGAACAGACGTTATGACCATACAGAAAGACATTAAGTCAGATGTATCGAAGTTGAGATTCGACATCGATGGTTTAGTGGCAGATGTAGGATAAATTCAAGATTGGTCTACCGAAGTATCTTTCGAGACTAAGATTAAGGGTCTAGAAACGAATCTAGGTAACGAAATTAAAGATTTAAAGACAGTAATTGGGACCATTAAAGAGGAAGTCATGGGAGAGGTCAATTCTAATTTAAAGTCATTAGAAAATCAATTGCAGAAGGATATTAAGAAGATAGACGACGATATAGAGCAAAAGGTTAACGAAAACTTAGCTTTGTTTAAAAATAGAGTCGGAGCAATTGTGGAAGAACGGTATAGTGAGGTCGATGCCGAAGCAAAAGAAAAACGTGACGGGTTAGATGAAAAATTAATCGCAGGTATGGCAAACTTAGAAGCTAGGTTTACGGAAAGCAAAGAAGCGATGAAGATAGATTCAACTCTATTTAGAACAGATGTTGATCTGTTGAAAGAACAAGTCGCGTTAGTAAAGAACACGTGCGAAGGAAAAATCAACAAGTTAAGAAACGATCTAGACGAAAGTAACAAGACGCAGGATGTTACATCGTTAGACGAGTTGAAGACTCAGGTCAAGAGATTAGCAGAAGACAGGATGACTAAACTAGAATCCATAGTTAACAGTTTTACCAGTCATAATGTAACATCAGGGGAAACATTGATAAATCAAACAGCGATAGACCGCAGTATGACGAATCAAGAACCGAGCATGGTAGAAGACCGTCAAATGCAACCGAATGTGACATTCGAAAGGGTCAGTTCAACCCCTCAGGATAATCCAAGTTCGAATAGGAGTACGTTAGGTCCAAGCGAACGATACTCAGGTCCAGTCACCATTATAAGGAACCTGGATGACTAACCGAGAAAGTTTTCGGGAAATACAGGAGTTACACCAGTAGAATTTCTGCGAGATATTCGAGACTATATGGCGGAACACAGGGTAGCCAAAGAAAGAGAGCTAAGGATAGTAGAACGCGCCTTAGATGGATCTGCACTTACGTGGTTTAGAGCGTTCAGAAGCAATTTTGCGAACATGGAGCAATTTGCCATGGCTTTCTTGAGGAGATTCTGGAGTGCCGAGGATCAACTCAACGTAAGAGCGGAGATGTACTCAAAACGCTATTCTACGTCACATCCGACGCATTACGCCAACTATTTCACGTCACAGCTGGCTAAATTACAGTTCCTTATTCCTCCATTGCCAGAAGAAGAGCTTTTGCAAGCTATAGCGCGACAGTTACCTATTGAGGTACAGCGATCTCTGATAGCATCAGGAGCCAATACGCTGGAACATTATGATGACATTTTGCGGCGATTGGATTATACAAGTGCACAGGTCACGCCTAGAAGTAATAGAAACGACAACAGAAACACGCAAGAAGTAAATGCGGTAGTCGTGGACAATGCAGCACAAACGGACAGAAGGGATTCCTGGGAAAACCGACGGAACGAACGGAATCGAGGAAACATCCGTAACGCAAGAGGAAATGATCGATATTGTGACCGTTTAGTTGCGTCAACAACCACGATGACTCAACTAACGACACATAAATCGAATAAAAAAGTACCGTGAGGATCAGGTGACCTTCCATAAAGGCTAAAGCGGCACGAGAGTCCGTAGTCCACAGGGATCGTGGTACATGGTGACGATGGTCATAGACCGCCTAAGGAAAGGTTCACCTTAAAACTAGACTGAGAAAATAAACATCCAGACTCATGTAAAACACCGTGAAAATTTATTAAATTTCACAAGCCCCTAGCCTAGTTCGGAGGGTTATAATCGGCTAGTCCGCAAATTAATAAATAAACAAAGATAAAGAACAGGTCCCCTACCTGAGAAGTTACTGAAAACCCTCGCGAAAGATCTAACTCACAATGATAAAGCAACAACAGCAACGCTAGGAATATGGTACGACGCAAGTCCCTAGTTCAAGTTACAAGATCAAGCTAATGTCTGAATTTACATTTAACAGGGTAGCAAAACAAATCTAGGTTAGGATGGTACCATTTCGACATTTAAATTTAACATTAATTCAACTAGCTAAGTCCTATCAATTAACAAAATTTACGGCGATGACGTCCGTAAAAGAGAACAATTACATCCAAAAGCTAAGTGTACAGCCATGAAAAACAACAATTTAATTATGCTTAATAACTATGTGCTAACAGCACACAATAAAGTAACATGTAGGGTTTAATACACTTGACATCATAAATTAATAACGTAATAGACACAGTAGTTTTATTAAAAATCCCTGCCTACACCTTGGTTTACTCTTTGTAAACCATAGTCATCTAATGTGTATAGTTACGGTGACGAATGCGCAGTTGTGACCACGTCTGACATCGCATGGCCTGAGCTCCACAAGCTACGAACTCTAGGTTCGCACATGCTTCAGGTCGCTACATAAATGTCGACTGTCCTAGTCATTTCCTCACAAGGAAATTATCTTCAACTGCACGGCTATGTCAACAGTTCCAGAATGCAAAGAACAAAGTTAGATAGAAAGAATCGTTAGTTAGGCTTGTTTTACAACAATTATGCGTCTTATTATTAGGATGTCGGTTTATAGGTTTATCGTAGGTTTATGGCGAATAACATTGACAATAGCCTGGGCACGGAGTGTCTCCAACTGAGATCATTCTCCACCAAAAAGCCTCGACTCAACAGTCGGAATATAATCAACGAGTATAACAACTCGGACACACAATAACACGGGTTACCAGCGGCGCTAAGCTCGCGTTCAATAACTCTGGGATAGGCCTGTACAACAGTTACCTTCCAATAACATCTGGTCAACGGGATCATCCCCGGACAAAGCATACAATAACATCCTGCTATAACAGGGTAGACTTCACCATCCTATAGAAAACCTTACATAACTGTACCTGTCATACGACAATACACGCAACAGAGCGTTAAACTAACAAATACCGATCCATAAAACAAGTGATCAAATACAAGAGTGGAAACTGATTTCCATAAGCAAAATAGCAATGAAAGGAAAAGCGAATACAAATTGTACTCTGTCCTCGTCTATAGTAGTTTTGTCTCACAATGAAGCAGGCGTGCTCTAGGTCACTGGGTTACATAACCAGTTTATTCAAGGCCGGCGATTTAATCAATACAAAACCTGCACCTGGCCGGTTCATAAAAAACTTTACCATAGGTTACGGATCTCTACAGAGTCCGTGTATCAAACGCACGCTATAAATCTGAGTATAGTAATACACTTCCGTCTTTCTACCAAAGACGTCTAAATGAAAGTAAACTTACAATAACTGAAGCTCTTTGCTTTAAAAATGCAACTCAGTAGTTGCTAGAACATCAAATAAAAACGTGTCTCACACGACACAAGCAAAAAATATGATAAATGTGGCACAGATTCACACACTAGATCTGCTTAATGATACGTTGGGAACCGCGTTCGATGCTAGGCAACGAAACATTCCTTCTAGTTGTTAGGTTCAAACATGACCAAGAATAGCTTCTGAGCTTATTCAAAATGAAATATAATGCATTTACAAACTGGTAGTTACTGTCGACTACCTAAATGATACGACCGTTCTAACGACAGTCAGGGCTGTAACAAAGGATGGCTGCGAAGAATGCAGTCAATTAATAACCAAGGCATCTGATTGCCATAACTACAGTCAGCAAAGACTTGAAAATTACCCCAAGTAGGGTTGAACAAAATAGCCTCAAAATGACTACGATCAGGTTCAGCAAAAAGGTAGGCATTGACGTTCCACGACGTTCACCAAGCTGCACCAGGGCTGACCAAAATGTCTGACCCCAAGGGTGTCTCACTCTAAACTGAAATAAATGACATCTAACTAATCTAGTTACATCCCTACCTAGAAAAATGGCTGACACTGAGTGTGGTTGATTCACAAACTACATTAAAACTACTATACCACCAGAAACTAGAACAAAGAAGGGGTGTGACAAAAACTCACGAAATGGAGGAGCTCTCACTCAGCTCTCTATTCCACAACAAGGGTTGTACATAAACCTCTCTGGCTCTCTGGATCGGTATCCTCCTCATCAGGATTCCCATCTGGACTCCCCCAAAGACCAGGGTTCGATTTGTCCCTGTCGACATCTTCGTGGATATGCCTGGAAATGGCATTTTGGCTCCTTCCCTCTCGTTCATCGTTCTGGAAGTTCCACCATCATGCTGGTTCCTGTAGAAACGTCACCCCCCCCCATGCCGGGATGGTATTAGCCCATGGTGACTGCTTCAACCATGGTGAAGAAAAGTCCAATCACGTGGGTAGCGAAATAAGTTGCGTGATTATTCATCCTCTCACTTCCAAAATTATAATGTCCGTCGTGACTATTATAGGCTTCAATTATAAAATACGACACAGCCTTAATCTTGCAGATGTGGATTAGCATGTGAGCTAACACTATTTTGTAATGCTGCACGTGCTAGTGACGCTACTTTTGTATCACGCAGCATCCGTGAATTATACGACGTTTCAAAGATGAAATTTCCACTTTGGCAATTTAAATATCTCATACAATTATAATCACACTTATTCAGGATAATTGTAACACTATTACCTGTATATTTCCACTAGGCATCTGCCCTCCACATACGCGTGGGTAATATGTGATGTCACAGCAATGTTGTGCAATACACTATACTTGCCAATAATTATTTCCCAAGCTTCTTATTTAATCCACTGGACTTCATCGACAGTGAATATTAGTATTTGCTTGCTAGATGGCACCTTATAATCACTTTTAACGCTAAACAGCGGATATTCTTCTACGTCTCGTAGGACAAATGTAATTCCACGCCTACACAAGGCGGATTCTCAAGACGCAGTGCTCCGGTACTGGGTGTCTCTAGAAAGTAGGTCGTCAAAACGAAAACGTTGAGCGACTACTTACGTTCCTTTTTGCGTATCTGCAAGGGTATTACCTTACCTAAAGTAAAAATAAACATTCACCAAAATGTTTTAATAATGCAGCATGACGAAATGGAATATTCTGAGTCTCGTAGGAAAGATATAAATAATTAATAAGACCTCAGATAATAATTAGCAGTTTACACCAAAGTCAAAAGTGCGATTCACCGCTACTTCAATGTATCGCGTGATCTCTCAGCTTCACGTGGCTTCCTGGGTGTGTTCAAAAGTACAACATCCCATCATAAATGCTCTGTCATAAAAAGATATCACATGAACCATAGCTCAGCGGGTTCAATATAGAGGACCATATTAAAGGCCATACGATCAAGAAGCGAGAGATAGCCGGTATAGGAATTATAACCAAAATTCCAGGTATCAGGACAGGAATCGGTATAATAACAGATATCGGGGAAGGAATAACTGGAACCAAGGTCAACAATATAATGGAAACGACCGACAGGATGGCCGAAGAAACGATCCTAACGACAGACGGGACAATCGTGGACATGAGAGGTCGAGACAAGAGGATAGACAGCCTAGTGCACCACTCGAGGAGACAGTGAGAGATGTCAATCGAGCCAGCACGAGTGGCGAAGGAAAAAAAAACGTCAAATTAACTCTGGAGAAAAATGAAAATCATTGGGAATCAATCGTCATCGTGGAAACATATCAGGTCAAGGACGAGGATTTAATCGAGGAAGAAGACATAGTACAACGGGAAAATAGACATGAATTGCCAGTTATTAGTGTGGAAGTCATGGGAAAAGAGATAAAGACACTTGTAGACACAGGGGCTATGGTGAGCTTGATATCCATAGGTTGCCTGGATGAATTGAAATTATTAGGAGGAATTACAATGTTGCCAACTGTTGTTAGCAAAATTCAAGGGGTGATCCCAGACAGGAGTATGAAATGTAAAAGTCAGGTACTTTTAGATGTTGGGATTGGAACCAGAAGTTTTGAACAGATGTTCCTAGTAGTGGGTCAACTACATTTTGACATGATCCTAGGAGTGGATTTCCTAAGTGAGAGTGGCCTGATCATAGATATGCAGAGTAGGCGCATGTACTTTCAAGAAGGGGTCATGGAAAATCAAGAATCGGAGATGACATTCTTTAGAGAGGATATATTGGATGAAATTGTATGCAGCGTTGAAAGGTCTATAGAAGATAAAATTGGCATGACAAGTAAAATAAATCCAGAAATTAAGGGGCAGTTTGATCAAGTAATTTCAGAATATGAGGATTTATTCAATGACAAACCAGGTCTCATAGAAAATTTTACCTACAGCATCAAGTTGATGGGCGACAAACCATACCATAAAAATTTATATCCCATTCCGGATAAATGGAAGGAGGAAGTCAGCATAATGATAAGCGACATGGAGACAGATGGAATAATTAAGAAAATGCCAACTGCTTATTTGAATCCTTTAGCTGTTGTCAAGAAACCTAACGGTAAGCTGAGGATATGTCTAGATGCCAGAGCCCTTAATGAAAGAGTTCTTCCTGAACATGATAGACCACCTGTTATTCGTGAATTGTTACGCCGATTCAGAGGAAAGAGTTTCTTCTCGACAATCGATCTGACTAGTTCATATTATCACGTTGAGCTAGCAGAAGACTGCAAACAATACACAGGGTTCTTGTTTGACCATAAAACATATGTATTCAATAGGATACATTTTGGTGTGAAAAATAGTGGTCCGGTGATGATCCGAGCACTAGATGAAAATTTGTCAGATGCAGTTAAGGAGCATGTGGTAAGCTATATTGATGACCTGATTATAGCGTCTGAGACAGCGGAAGAACATATCAGACACCTTCAAATGCTTTTCGAAGATCTTAGAAGAACGAACTTCAAGGTGAACTTCAATAAATGTCAGTTCTTTCATGAAGAAATTGAATTTCTTGGACATAGAATCGATGGAGATGGTTATAGGCCCAATCCAAAGAAGATCATGGCAATTTCAGAGTTTCCAACACCACGAAAGATTAAAGAGGTACGGCAGTTTTTAGGCATGTGTCAGTTCTTTTCAACACATTGTCCTGAATATACTGAGACGATGGCACCTCTGCAGGATTTATTAAGGAAGGGAAATCGATGGAAATGGGACGATAGATGCAATCAAGCGTTTTTAGCGGCCAAGAAAATGCTGATCCAAAATATCAAGCTTGAGTATCCTGATTTTACAAGAAGATTTTTTGTAGAGACAGACGCATCCAAAATAGGTATTAGTGGAATCCTATATCAGTTGGATGATGACAAGAAACATAGATATTTAGCTTTCACCAGTCGCAAGCTTAGGAATTGTGAGAAGAATTACTATGCAACTGAATTAGAGGCATTAGCAGTGGTTCATGCTCTCAAAACGTGGAAGAAGGTGTTGTTTGGACATGACATAACAGTGATCACAGATCATAAAGCCCTCCAATTTATTATGAAGACAGACTTAGCGAGTGACCGCATCACCAGATGGGCTCTGTTCTTACAGCAATTTAACCCAACTGTTGTACATAGACCGGGGAAGTTAAATCTGTTAGCAGATGTGCTGAGCAGAAACCCTTGTGAAGAAGTAATTGTCAAACATATAAATTTGATTCAAGAGGATAATGGTACTCTAGAAAAGTTGGAGTTGTTAGCGCAAACTCAGAAGAGATATGCACCTTTGCGAAGAATTTACCGTTTTCTGACACGTAGGATGGATAACACTGATCCGGATTTTCAGAGAACTGAGATAGAGGCTAGAAAACATCATATTATGGGAGGTGTTATATGCCAATATATTGACCAGGATCATACTAAACTTAGAGTAGTGATCCCACCCAAGCTTGTCAAACCAGTTATTTGGATGATACACCGAACTGCAGCTCATGTAGGTGTAGACAAGACTTTGGCTCTCGCACAAGAAACTTTTGTTTGGAGACAAATGGGACAAACGATTCGCGACGTCATAAAGACCTGTGACAGTTGTCAGCGAAGTAAATACTCATCTAAGTTAATGAAAGAAGTTCCTAGATCAATATTACCCAGCAAGCCAAGAGAACTTTTCGCGACGGACATTTTTGGTCCGATTCCTCGTTCGACGAAAGGCAATCAATTTGTTTTGGTAACAGTTGATGTATTTTCGAAATACGTATCTCTATGCCCTATACAGAAAGCTACATCCAAGTACGTGATAAACAGACTTGAGAAAACAGTTATTCCGAGCATGGGGAAACCTGAAGTTTTGTTGAGTGACCATGGATCGCAATTTACTAGCATGGAATTTTCTACTGCTATGGAACGTTTAGGAATCAGGCATGTGTTTAATTCTGTACGGTATCCAGAGGGAAATCCCGCCGAAAGAATTATGCCGGAGATAAGTAAGCTGTGTCGCTTATATGTGTCAAGGCAACACCATAGATGGATGGAGGTGATACCCATCATTAGCCAATGCTTGAATTCCACAGTACATGAAAGCACAGGACAGATTCCGTCCATGCTTCATCATGGATTGAAACCGGATAGACCATGGGATAGAGTCGTGAGGGCACCAGTAGATCCTCAACCCACACAAGAAAGAAGAGTCGAGATGGCAGGAGAGAGGCTCAGAAGACAGGCGGAGAAGAGAGCCAGGAGACAGGCAGGAAGGAGGTTCCACGAGCCATTTCAAGAAAATGATGAGGTGCTGATTAGGAAGCCAGTCACTTCGAACCTTCAGCTGAAGATCTACCATAAATTCGCTCCATTGTACGCTGGACCGTTCCGTATTGAACAAACATACCAGAATAATAGCTATAAGATTGTCAGAATGGATACTGATGAAGTTGTAGGAACTTTTAATGCAGCTAGCATCAGGAAATACCATCATGCTGAGTAAGGAAATTGTAGAGCTATCGTGTACATGTAATATATATTGAATGCCTGAGAGTGTAATTTTTTTTTCTCAATCCTGATAAAAAAGGAGATGTACGGGAGAGATGTACCCGATACCTATTTTAGGCTATTGGCTACGCCAGCAGACATTAAGCTGTAGTTGAGGTTTTGGAAAGCAATAAGAAAAGATAGCGCATCGATCGCGTCAAGAAGAATGCCAAGATGACGTAGCAGGTCAAGAATCAAGGAGGCATTGAAATCTGTGAGAAGATAGAATTATGAATGGAGATGTGAAGCTTTATTGAAACATATATGGAATTATAATAATTTAAACAACTTAGAAGAGGATATATAACATGCATTATATGTGGAAATAATTGTATGGAAGTAAGTTATTTTATAACAGAACAGCCGAGAGGATTCGGGTTCGAGACTATGTTCATGACGTGAGAGCACAGTGGTGGGGGAACGAGCCACGTGCCGCGTGGAGCAGATAAGCCAGAACACAGCGCTAGCAAGTTCAGTTGAGCCCAAGGAGACGGGCAGTTCAGAGCAGCTCTGTAGCACAGCGAGACGGGCATTGAAGGTCACGCAACATACGGAAACTGTCACGGCAGGAGTGTAGGCGACAGTTCTCGCATCACCGAGCACCCAAGGCCGAGAGGGTCGTTGATCCAGGTGGGCTGGCCGAGAAGGCAATTGTAGACAGCCTGGGTATTTCAAAACCACACTGCTCGTATTTGAAGACTTCATTTCAAGCTTCATTTCGACGCTGTTCGAGCACAGGCTTTTACGAATAACCTTATAACTATGCTGCTATATAACACATTCAAAGCGACTTTTACTATTCCAAGTAAACTGAATGTTAGCATAGGCACTGATTAACATTATATCGTGCATTTATAAGATTTATATCTTATACAATTTTCATGAGTTATCAATTACGAACAGATACAGGGTGTATCGTAATCTTGAACACTCTCTAGTAAAATTTTATTTTACTCAAGTGGAACTTTGCAGTAAGTTGAGATTGGACTTACAATTCTCAAACTGAACATTTAACGGAACAGTGGCGTATCTTAGAAGAGAAGAAGGGGGTCCGCTGTTTCCATGAACTTTTCGAGAAGGAGTTGGACGATATCCGATCTTGGAAATTATATTACAACTGATAATGAAAGGTGTTGTAAGAGTTCTAACTACCTGATACGATTATTTTCATGAATACTGGGCACACATGTATATTTTTCTAATAGGAGTGATTTGATTATTAAGACATGGTTTGAATTTATATATTTCGAATTTGCTAGAATATGGAGTGACCATATGATATGGCAGGCATCATTATACGAAATTCTCACCGTTGTTTGGCTTTATTAAGCAGATGTTTGGTCTTTTAGACATTTTTCCAGCTAGAATATTTTTCATGAATGGTTTTATTTGTGTAACGAGTATTTCTAACTCGTGATCTGCAATTGATTATCAGAAATTACTTCGTCAGTTCATTGCATACTAGCGAGTGTGTATTATTCATCAGTAGGGATTTTTTCCATTGGATTGTTTGGAGATATTAGGAAGTTATTCACTTTAGTGAATGAACGTCGCTTTTATATGACAACTAGAAACTTGTTGATTCCTTTCTGGTACATTCACTCATACAGCCTACGAGATGGGGTCCTTCGTATTTATACGATTGTATGGTGGTACTCACCTTACCCATCGTTCAGGGAACTATCATCCAAGTCGACGGGGCGAGGTCCTTCGTATTTATACGATTGTACGGTGGTTACACATCTTACTCGCCATTGAGGGACTCATTTTATCATCCGAATGTACATGAGATGTAAGTGAATTAAACAAGGAACTACTAGTCACATATCAGTCGAAATTTTGTTAAATAAAGTAACGATAAATGTCAACAAGATTGCATTTAGTAATTATTGTTTGCCAATCCAATATTTTGTTGCTATACTCTTTTGAGAGTAATTTTAGTTTAACAGCTATTACAGCTGATGCTTTGATGATTTTTTATAATTGAGTTTGATACCTTTGAGAAGGATTTAAAGTAATTGAATCTTATGAGATTAATCATTAATGGTCATAATTATTTTAAGGCAGATCAGTATTGCAGATTTTGATGTGAGAGATTATAACACATTGGTGTTTTTCTGCGATGTGAATTATTGAAACTTGTGAAAGAGAATTTATGCTATTTGAAAGCAGATATTAAATTACTGAAGTAATATTTTTCCAATTGTTTAAGGAGTTGTCTAGATGTGATCAGAGTAATTACAGTCATTGGAGATTATGTGCGTTGAAGATTTGAAGCCATTTATATATTTTTTGTAGATCATGCAACGTGGTTAAGTGGAGTTTGTGATAGGCATTTTGTGGAATTTGCCATGTGATAGTTGCAACGTTGATAATGTATTTTGAAGCAGACATGAGGTCGTCGTACCCAGTCTAGCGTATTTGTTGAGATTCATGCTGCATGTGCTGAATATTTATGGAGTTTTTGGAGTAATTCTTATATTCAAATGTGATATTTGAAATATTGAAGAAATGTAATGTCGTTGTGGATAGTTAGATCCAACGTGATGTCGTGGAGACAATAATATTTTTTTGGCATGATAAATTAAATACGAGATATAACTTGGAAGTAATAAAACTGTAAGACAACGTTCTGTAAACCATATTAAACAATTTGTTAGGAAATTAAACAAATAAATGAAGTTGATAATACAAGATTTTCTGAAAATAATAATTAATGAAATAATAATCTGAAAATTAAGCATATCAACGATCTGACCTAATGAAATAAAAATCAGAATGACTAGATGAAATAATAAAATCTAAATAACCAGATGATTGAAATTTAAATAATTTGATAAGTTAAATTTTGAAATAAATCGATGAATTAAATAAGTGGATGAATTAATGATTGAATAAATTAAACTGATTGAAATGAATTATTAGACGATTGTAATGATGATGAATAACTGAATTAGAAGGTGATAATTAATTAAAGAAGCTGATGATTAATGAATTTATATGAAATTAAATAAATTTAATTGAGAGATAATTCGAAGGAATTGCAACTTGAGTTGTGGATTTAAATGATGTAGTGGTGATGAATTAAGGATTCTGACAGGAATATTTAGAATTTTGAAGTGAGAATTAATGTGAGAAATATTTAATTTTGATAATAACGATGATGATGACCAATGAGAATTTGAATTTTCTGTATTTCACAGATAAGTGATTGAATGACGATGTAAATAGTGTAAATTAATTATTCAATGTTTAGGAACATTTGATTAACATGTTCTATATTCAAATTATACCATGCAAACCATAATTTATGTGATATTTAATATGAGTGATTATTATATGTGTATGTTTAGACAGCTTAATAACTTAATTACATCCACATTGATGTTAAATTAAAGAGAATTAGGTCTCAGGTTTCACAAATGTCAGTGACGAAAGACATAGTGCTACAGTGATCCTGAGAACCCAAGAGAACTTTGTACATTTTCTTGTTATGTGGATAAAATTAATTTTGCATTAGAAAGGAGATGGTTCGATTTTTGGACAATGACAATTTAACTTTGCATTCGACCATACTCTTAGGTAGGAATTATATTTAAAATGTCTGTCTGACTTTCAAAGTAAAATAAATTTGTTTTTATCTTAGTTGTGATCTGATGATGGTGTGATGTTCCTTTTTCTTTCCTTGTCTTGAGTAAGGCTTATCCGGAAAGGAAGTGGTTTTGCTAGGAATTCAGTTGATGGCGCCCATTTATATTTGAATTATTTTTATTAAATTAAGCCCGTAACGACCCTAGAGATACTTTGTCTCGTGATACCCACTGCTTTTTCGAGAACTCAGCTGAATTTCCGACACATTCCTTATTTGACTAGAGGTTCATTTAACTCCGCTCTGTCCTGGAACTCCAGGGATGTGATGTTATAGCAGATGGGTCATCGCATCCCCAGGACGAACGGGTACAGTACGAAGAAAACAATAACATTTTTTATATCAGGTAACGTTGACAAACAGAAATATTAGGCCTATAAAACAAAATAAGGTACAGAATTAAAACATTACTATAAGACGATACTGGAGCTCCATAACAATAATAAATATAAATGTATAATGCAACGTACCTTACATCCTTCTCAGTGGAGACACAATGTAAATAAAATAATTAACACACAATATAAATAAAATATAATACGGCACTAAATTGCCTTGAAAATGGCCCACCCAGCACATGCTTCGTTTTGGCATCACAAGCACTGATCTGCATCGAGATGCGATCTTCATTCCGTACTTCCTCTTCACGGCGAAACGATGAAAGTTAAAGCCTTAAGAGCACAGGCAATTTCTTAGTAAAACTGGTATTCATATTTGGTAAAAGCTGGGAGCCAAGGCCCCCCCAGCCCACGAAGAGATACTCTGTCACATCAGCTGGCAAGTTGCTTCTTTCACGACAGATAATCAACTCCTTAAGATGGCGGAGAATTCCGCGTCAAAAACAGCATTGCATACATGTAAATTGTATTGTCCTATCAAGGCTTGACACATCAATCAACAATGTCATTATTAAGAAAATAATTTGGCGGTATCATGAATACACAGTCCTTTGTTTCATGACGTAGAATATTAATTGCCTTCATACATGACTAGAATAGGATGAGTTTTATAAGGCACAACCAACACACACTCTAGCGGAGAAGAAGGAACCACTTGAAGGAAGGCCAAAGTCCGACAGCAGCTACCATCTCGTGTCCACAAACGGTACCTAACGACCAGGCGGTCGTTTCAAAAGTCATGAAGTCACATCCAAGGTTAGATACATGTTTGAACACGTTGGGACGGGCTCTTGCACGTAACATATTGAATTGGGTCCACGACGGTATCGTGAATCGGAACTATTCATTTACATAAAGAACATCTTTCTGAAGCCGAGTTAAGTAAAAACACGCTAAACAGGATGTATTGACTCATCAAAATGGTTGTTATCTGTCAGGTACCTTTGTATGAAAATACGTATAGCTGGTGCACATATCAAACGGTTCCCAAATTGAGACGCAAACCCAGTGCGAGATGTGCACTGTTTGAGACCATACACTCCAAGAGCGAGTCTTTCCTTTTCTATTCCTTCGTTCTCATTGGTCGTTCTTCGTATTATTTAATGCGAGCCATCAAACACGTATTGAGTAGGCCTGTGGAGCAAATTCCACTATCATTGCCACAATGAGTTTAAAATAATCTAATAAACCAATCCTTACAGGTAGTTTTGTGTTCTGAACCGGTGCTTAGTTCACAACGATCACGGCGGTACGTTTGGAACTAGCGAGTGAGTTTGTTGAGTCCCCTAACACTGTTTCTCACAAGAACATGACGAAATGGACGCTTTGAACCAATATTATTATTTACTCAACTCACAGTTTGTACCGTAACTCATATCGGTACATTACCGAATTAAGTCATACTTTAAAAGCCTATAGCATACATTTTCAAACTATACAGCATGATTGTGTTTTAAGGGGAGACGTAGGCAGTTATACAGTACGAAATTCACATACGAGAATTCTAGCCTTCTGTACAATAGTGTGGGTTTATCTGGGAAGTAGCGGCTTCGGTGGCGTAGTTGGTAGCATGCTGAACTGCTGTGCCCAAGATAGCGTGTTCAAACCCGACCGAAATCGTCGGATTTTTAAGAGCGCTAAACATCCCTCAGTATGCCTTTCTTCGGAGGGGAAGTAAAGCCAGTGGTCCCATGTCATAGATTTATGGCCTGTAACAGATCCTTCGACAGACTAAACTTGTGTGAAGCTAAATTTCTAGGTTAGATTCTTCGGAACGCTCTATCAAAGTTCCAACGTCCTACTGAAACAGATTAAGGTTTCAGGCCAGTGGGAGAAAGGAGGAAGGAAGGGATTGACACATTTATTTTTGTCTCCAAGTACTCACTAGGTCCATAGCTAGTGGAGCATATTTCTCAATCTTCTCTCTGTATTTATAATTGATATTAATGTCATTCGGGACAGCGATATCAATCAAGGACGTGTGTTGGTTCTTCTTGTCAGTTTAAGTTATGTCTGGTCTATTATGAGGAGTTGTTTTGTCAGTTTAAATAGTGCGATCCAAATAAAGCTTGTAATCTTCGTTTTCGTCACACTTAAGTTAGTAGGTTATTGAGGGTTTAAGGGGCGGAACAACGAGTTCATCTGACACTTATGGAGAGTATGTGTAATACGGCATCCTGTCGTGATCGGCTTAGGGCGAGTTCTTGTTGAATGACGTTAGCAGCATCGTTATTTCTATCGGTTTAAAATTATTATTATCATAATTATTTTATTTTTTACTATTATTTTCATTAATTCACCCTTAAGGAGAGCATTAAGGGGAGATATAGGCCTAGGCAGAAATCATACAAATTTTATAAAACAAATTTATTGCTTGATTTGAAAGTACATTCATTGGATAACATAATCCCCCCATTTTGATCTACAAATGTCATTTATAAATTATAATCCGTTTTGGCTGCAAATGAGCAAGAAACTTTTATGAAAACTTTACATTGAAATTTCTGAGTTAAACTTCTTTAGCACTTCAGGTACGTTTTTCTCAAAATCTACTAAATGGATATTTAAAAAAATTTACACATGTGTACTTCTTGAAAAAAAATTCTTAAAGTTATTCACACAAAATCATTGACGTCCCTATCTAACAATTTTCTGGATATAAATGTTTTGCTACTAACGCAGATTAGTTTTATGCCCAAAAATGTACACTACATACCGAAATGTAGGAGAGAAGTGTACCGAAAAACAGCAGTGTACAAAAGAAACGTATATGACGATAACTCCCTCATAAGTTACAAATAAATTTTCAAAAATTGCTAACAGATACCTCAAGGGATTGTTAACATGTGTATTAAATTTCAGGGGGATGTGATAAATATTGTAGGAGTTACTCGTATGTGAATTTCGTACTGTAAAACTGCCTACGTCTCCCCTTAAAACACAATCATTTTTCATGTTTTTTTCCCGACCCTTTCTTCTTTCATACGAAACACCTCTCCTAGTCACTCTCTTTTGTCCACTTCTTTCCAGTTTTTCTATCTTTGGGCGTTTGCTCAAATTTCTGTTCTCCGAGTTTTTCTCTGTATTGTTTTATTATTTTTTTATTATTATTATTATTTTCGTTTCGGTCCTCCAGCGACCACGAGCTAATAACAATGCTTTGTCCATTGCTGTTCCTTATTCTTCCTCCAGTATTCCTCCATCATCTCGCCATGTCTCCTCTTCCTTTCCTCGGACCATTTCGAGCTGGGTTTCTTTCCCTTCCTCCCTTGGAATCCTTCCATGTTTAGCAATTTTTGCCTGAAAATATCTCTCTGTGGTGTATCTTCTTCTCTGATATTGTTCCTTTCCAAACCCTTTTTAACTTAGTGTACCCTGCTTGCTGCTGACTTCTTGTTCCACAGGATTGTGAAGATCTGCTTGGTTAACATATTATCATCCATCTTGTAGCAATCTCCTCTTCCGTACTGTTTCTGATATGTTTTCTATTTTTCGATATATTTCACCATTACTTCTTGATTTCCAGAATACTGCAGTTTTTAAAGGACCGACTATTTTGCGTATAATTCTTCTTTCCGCTAAGTTACTTCTAATTTATCCAATTTGTAGTTCAGTACGAGACACTCAGGCATTCCGGTTTGACTACGATGTTGTAGTGCTGTACTTTAAGATCTTTAGACAGACACCTTTTGTTGTAGGTATTCCTAGTTATGCCATACGCTCTTTCCATCTTTCGTATTCCTTCTTCTACAGCAGATTTTTCCGAACCATTTTCTTGAATAATTTCATTCTTATAATTATTATTACATTACATTACATTACATTACATTATGCCAACCGGCCAAAACTAAGGACCACGAATATATAGCATTTCATTTTCTTCTCATAGTTCGTTCTTCCTTTCTCTTCCTCCACACTTCCTTCATTCTTTCAGGGTGTTGCGCCTTTCTCTCAGCTGTCCATCTTCCTCGCCTGTGTTCTCTCTTTTCTCCCACAAGAACCTTTATGTTCAAAAGTATTTCCCTGCATTGTGTTCAGTCTCGACAGTCGTCATCTGTAATTCCTAGCCTCCAGAATTCTTCCTTCATCTGCTTGGTGTAACCCCCTTGGCTCTTCAAATTACATATTTCATCATTTTTTTTAAATTTAATCTTGTTGGATCCATTCTAACCATATGGCCATAGAAACGTAAACGTCTTTTCCTAATTGTTGTTTCCAGGTCTTCCACACTTTCATATATCTCCTTGTTTGATCATAGTCTGTAGGTTCCCTGTACCACCTTTGGGCCGTAAATCCTCCTCAATATCCTCCTTTCAATCTTCAGAAGCTTTTCCAGGTTAATCGAATTTGCCGTCACCACACCATATAAGATCACCGGTTTTACCACATCATTGTAGTGTTGTAGTTTGGCATTAAGGGAGAGGTTCTTTTTGTTGTATACATTTTTACTGGAGAAGTTGAGTGTTTCTAGTTTAAGTCTTCTGTTTTCCATTGACTCTTTGTCGAGCCCATTATTATTATTATTATTAATAATAATATTATTAGGCTAAGCAGATAAAATTAGTGTCGATGAAATTCGGATTCTGTTATCTCAGCAATGATTACTTCGCCAAGTCTGAAGGAACTAACTTCTCATATCGAAATCACGCGCGACAATTGAGACAGCGTGGGTGAGTGATGATGGGCTATTCCACGTCTTGAAATCAGGTCCTGTATAATTACTCGCGGGCTTAACGAAGTGTAGATTAATTAACGCTCTGTTTCTAGTTGTTACAAAAGATGTCTTTGCACAAAAAGTTTCAAAGAGTAAACAAAACTTACATCACGTTATGAAATTTAGTCTTGGGAATGCAAATTACAATTCATCAATCTTCTAACAAAGAGAAAGTAATAGAATTTTAATGGAAATTAAGTTCGCTCTGTGGAACAATTGGCGACTGACCTTCAACGCAAAGTTTGATGTTACTGATTTAATTCGTCGTCTCAAGAGTCTAATTGTGTTTCTCATTCAATTAGTTCTTCAGAATAATATAAATATTCAATTGATTTATACCAAATTCACTTCCAGCAGATAATTTAGATTACTTCTACAAAGAACACATCTTGTTCTCGAGGCTCTACAGTTGGGAAGACGATGAATCCTTTGCGTCTCACATAATGCAATATGTTATGGGGAGTTGGAAAGCCCTATATTGCCAATGTTCAAATGATAATATGAATGACCCACTTTCTCAGCATCTATTAGATATACAGTTTTATTAGCCAACTTTTCGCATTTTGCAAAATTGAGGAAAAAGTAAACTTATGAGATCGATCCGGGCAAATGTCTGTCTGTCTTTTTGTCCTTCTGTCTGTCTGTCTGTGTGTGTGTGTGTGTGTGTGTCCCCTATCAACTTCTAAACGGCTGCAACAATCGAATCCAAATTTGGTATGAGTAAAGATATATACCTAGGTATCTCAAGCCGATATTTGAAAATTATGTCAGTTCTACCAACTGCTGAAAACCCGCAATTGAAATTTGAGCTCCTGGTTGGATATCTCGGAAGGTATGCACGGGAGCTATTCCAAAATTGACACACATATAGATAATACTATTTCAGTTTAATTTCCTGGGGTCCATGCATGGCAGTGTTGCCAAAATGATTTTAAGCCTGATGATAGGTCCAAATTTAAATGCATATAACTTCTACACTATCAATTGGATTGCAACCAAATTTCGTATGTACTATGTGTACATAAACACATATCACTGAGCGTATTCTTAAGAGCCACCAGGGCTACCAACTGTTAATAAATGCTTTCTCTGTATTCCCTTATCCAAATACCAATATATCAGAAAGTATGCAAGCCTACAGCTTTAAACTATGCACACGTATAGTACCTGACATTCTAGATTAATTTGGAGTAACTTATGTACGTCAGTGCTACCAACATGATTCTAAGCCTGTTGATATTACCAATTTTAAATACATGTAACTTCTCTACTATCAATTGGATTTCAACCAAATTTCGTATGTGTACCATAACAGATATGTCTATGCTTATTTTTAAGAGCAACCAGGGCTGCCAACTGTTAATAAATGCTGTCTCTATTTCTTACCCTAATAGTAATATATCAGAAAGTATGTAAGCAAATAGCTTTAAAATTTGCACACGTATAGTAGGCCTACCTGACATTCTAGATTAATTTGGAGACTCTAATATACGCCTGTGCTGTCAACATGACTCTAAGCCTGCTGATAGGTCCAATTTTAAAATACATGTAACTTCTAACAAATGGATTTCATCCAAAATTGGCACAACAAGGGATCATAATATTTCAGATTATTTCTGACCAACACATGCATGACATTGTTGCCAACATGGTTTTACGCGCGCTGCTAGGTCAAATGTCTAACTGCATGTAACGTCCATGCTATCCATTAGACTTCAACCATATTTTATATTCTGTACCCTAAGAGATGGAATTATCAGTATATTTAGTCACAAGGGCTGCCAACTGTAGTGCTGTATTAGGCTACATTATACCTGGTATATTTCGAACTAATTAGAAATTTCAATATTACCAACTTAATTTCGTCATTATTCTAGATAGGTCTATATAGATTGGCATGAATCTTAAATTTTAGGAAAAGTAGGCTCTTTAGTTCGTCACGAAACTTCTCGTCTTTTTTTACAGACTGTTTATTGGATCTTCCTCAGTGCACTGATCCTCATTCATATGGAAAACGTAAATAGAAAAATATTTTTTTCCTTGAACCTCTATTTTCGTCTCTAAATAATTGGAGATGTTTTTGTTATCTATCTACGTGAACAAATTGACTCTTCGAAGATCCACAGTATCGGTGTGCAGTATACATTATATGACAAAATAATAATTTTGGAGATACCACCGATAGTTCCTGAGAAAACGGGGCTTTTATTTTGAAAAATATATTTTTGAGAAAATTCATATTAATGTAAGGCATTTTCACACAGTTTCACTCTCCCCTCACAAATATTACAACTAACAGTACCACTCAAAACAGAATTCAAAATATTAAAACTAATTAATATGTTAATATTTTCTTTACTATTGTGATGGGTTATTCCCTAATCTTGAAATTATGAGATTATGAGATTAAAAATAAATTAATAAATACACTTGGATGGCCAGTTTTGTCAAGCGATCACCATCAGAACCATTACACTTTGCCTATTAAAACTATGTCTAAAGGTTTGGGGGAATGTATTTAGTTGCAGTAGTAGTAGCAACTAAATAAGTGTACTGTGCCCGTTAGACGGGGATTTAAAGAAAGAATTTGAATTTATTGTTTCTCTTATACAGGCCACTGAGGCTACAAAGCCTCTTTATGCAGCTCTTTTCATTCAGAGGGCGGTTAAATACAATAGAATAAATGAAGAAAGAAAAAAAACTTAACCTATACATACAGTTGACAATAGAAGTTCTTGTTAATACATCCGTTCACCTTGAACATGATAATTGTATAGCTGATGGATTACAATGAAGGGAGTGTTTTATCGCTCTGATAGAAAGTCCTGAATACTGGTGCAATTTATATTTATTCCAGAGAATACTAGCTGAAATACGGAATGAACCTTTGCATTTTTCGGTTCTGTGATGAGGTATCTTGAGCATTTGTGCAGTGTGTCTATTCGCACGGTTATGCACTGATTGCATGGGAGTTAGTGTGCAGTAAATATAAGACGGAAGTTTGAATTTTAGAATTTTTATCACAGTCAGAGCCATGGCATACTGTCTTCTTTCCTTTAACTTAAGCCATCCAATCTGGACGTAAAATGGAGTTATATGCGACTCTCTTGGTACATTGAGAACAAACCGCAAGCAAGCATTTTGCATTCTTTGCAATTTTGTATTGAGGACCTCTCCCATATCATGGTAAATTATAGATCCATAGTCAAATATTGGTAATATCAAACTCTGTATCAGTATCCTTCGTACATTTTGAGGCAAATAGAAGCAAGTTCGCCTAATTTGATATAATGACGATGCAACCCTTTTCAGAATCATGTTTGTGTGATCCTGCCACGATAATCGAGAGTCAAAAATAACTCCCAGATTTCTTACTGCTGACTGGTACGGAACTGTTTGGGATGCAAGCTGTAAAGGTGGTACTGGGTCAGGTAGGGAACTGAGTAATTTGGTATAGCCGATGATGATAGGTTGCGTTTTTTCGAAGTTAAGTATTAGATTATGATCGAGTGCGTACTGAGATAGGCTTTGAATGTCACTGTTAATTAGAGCTACGTTCAAATGAATGGATTTCAGATCCGCGTGTAGATATAGCTGAAGGTCATCTGCGTACATATGATGTTGACAGAATTTAAGGACAGATGGAAGGTCATTTATATACACGGAGAACAGGAGTGGACCAAGGACCGAACCCTGCGGCACACCTGTTGTTACTTCACACCATTCTGAAACATTGTCATCTGCTAGGACTACTCTATGGCATCTGCCTGTTAGGTAAGACCTAAACCAGTTCGTTACTGACTTTGAAAGGCCTAGATTTCTTAATTTAACTAGTAGGATCTCATGGTGAACTCTGTCAAAAGCTTTGCTGAAATCGAATAGAGATAATATAGTTATTTCCTTCCGGTCCATTGCTAGACGAATGTCGTCTGTGACTTTGATAAGGGCTGTCAGAGTACTATGTTTTGATTTATATCCAGATTGGTTCGGGTTTAGGATATTGTTGGAATTTATATATTCATAAAACTGATCAAAAACAATCCGTTCTAACGCTTTCCCAATTGCACACAATATACTTATTGGTCTAAAGTCACTACAGTTTAAGGCGTTCGTGAATTTTGGTATTGCTTTGATGTTGGCTTTTTTCCATTGTGTCGGATAAATACCCATTTGCAGGCTATAGTTAAATATATGCAATAAATCTGGCATGAGGAGGTCCATATTCCTTTTCAATAGCGTAATAGATATACGATCTGGTCCTATGGCTTTTGAAGTTATCCTAAATATGGCTAAATGAATGTCCTCAGGATATATATAGCCAAAATGAAATTCTTCCCGTCGGTCAGTAAATTTTTCCCTGTAGTTAGCAACAGTTGACAAAACTCTATTGCTGTCTACAACGGTTGATACGTTTAAATAATGCTTATTAAGCTCATCAGCGCTCATTGTTGGGTTATTGCTTTTGTGTCTGGATTTTCCAACACCGAGAGTTTTTGTAGCTCTCCACAAAGCAGAAGAGTTTTTAGCTGAATTAATTAGCGAATAAGTGTAACGTATATTTGTATTACGAATAACTTGCTGGGTTCTGTTGCGTAAGCTTTTGTATTCTACAATGTCCTCCGTTTTCTGTGTTCGGGGGACCATCGACCGCTGACTCCCTTCTCGACAGAATAGCCACCTGATGATTTTCTTTGAAAAATAAGCCTAACCACAGCCTTCTAGACCAAATAGGTGAGATATGCTGTTTAAAATACCTTGAAAGATTTTTGAAGAAAGTAGGATTATAGTAATATATAAAAAGAAATTAAAAGCAAGATGTTCAGTAAAGAATATATAGCCTACTTTCTCCTAAATGCATGGGTATTGTTATAACTCTTTGTCCTTTTCAAGGAGTATAATGAATATTGGTTGTAGTAACGTGCTAATAATAATAGGCTATTACTCATTCTCGAGTATGATTGTCTTGTAAAGGTGAGTTCTTAGATGACTATATAGCCCAATCCTGGAAACACAAAGTCTCCACAGTAGCGACACACGTTGTTCGGAGCAGCCACTGGCTCTTGTGGGTTGATCCTCCTATAAACCTCACGCTCTTTCCTCGCATTGTACTTCTCAGTCTCACGGCTTCCGTCGATGTTGTTCAAAACATAGTGGACCTTGGTGGACGATGCGATGCCATACCTGACGATTTGATGCTGTAGTCTCCCATTTATTCGTGTCGAGTTGACATTTGTTTAAATTGTATTTTAGGACGTCTTTGAAGCGTTTCCGTTGCCCTCCTTGCTTTCTCTGTCAAATGCTACTGGCAGTACATGATTTGTTTTGGAAGACGTCATTCAGGCATGCGAACAACATGTCCTGCCCATCGAAGCTGATGCTTTAATATTATAGCCTCAATGCTGGTAGTATTCGCTTCCTTCAGGACACTGATATTGGTGGGTCCGTCCTGCCTTTTAACTCCGGGAATTCTCCTGATGCAACGCTGATGGTACTTTTCCAAACACTTTAAGTGCCTTCTGTAGGTATTCCAGGTTTCGCAACCCTAGAGCAGAGAAGGTATTACAACAGCTTGGTACACATGCAATTTGGTTGGAGTACTGATGTCATGGTTGTCAAACACCCTTTTTCGTAGACGCCCAAACGCTGCACTGGCACATTTAAGGCGATAATTTTTTCAGAATCAATGTTAGCATTTGCTGAGAGATGACTGCCCAGGTAAGGGAAGTGTTCAATGTATTTTAAGTTGTTCCCATTGATCATAATGGGGAAACCAGCAGCATTACAGTTGGACGTAGCAGGTTGATGAATAATTTGCGTTTTACTGGTGTTTATTTCCAGACCTATGCACTTATACGCGCCATTAAGAGCATTCAGAGTAGCCTCAAGATCGTCTAGCGAGTTTGCCAATAAAACATTTTCGTCAGAATATTGGAGTTCGAGAACGGAACCTGTCGATACCTTTGTCTTTGCTCGCAGTCTGCTAAGATTGAATAATCCTCCGTCAGTCCTGTATTCAATATCTACACCATGCGGAACTTTTTCTTTGATCAGGTGAAGCATAGCGCCAACAAAAATTGAGAATAATGTTGGGGCGATCACACATCCTTGCTTGCCACCTGTTGTGATCTTAAAGGGTTCTCCAGGCCCATTGCTGTTATGAACTGAGCCCTTCATATTATCATGGAGAATTCTAATGATCTGAATGACATCCAATTCGAGCTAGGATTTTCCAAAGAGCTTCTCTATTGACTGAATCGAAAGCCTTGACGATATCAATGAAGACCATATATAGAGGGCGATCTTGTTCTCTACATTTTTCTTGCATCTGTCTAGCACAGAAGATCATATCAGTTGTTCCTCGATTGGGTCTAAATCCAAATTGAGTTTCAGGCATTAAACATGAATATGATGTGCCCTTTGCTAGTGCTACCTCTGTAAACATATTCATTCAATTCGGATTCACCGTGTTTGAATTGATAGGGGGAATCCATTTGCACACATACATGGCCGCCATCTGCAAACTATTAGGCCGATTACCTTGTAGATCAGTCAAAAGATGCTTCCCACAAAAATCTATGTTGTTGCAAAATTTGGTAGAGATCAAATGATTAGGTTGGTCGTAATTAAATTTAAGCTATTAATATTTGTGTAACCGCCATTCCCTTTCCATCAAGATGGCGGCGATATAAAACATGACAGTGAGGTGCCCTTTGCTAGTGCTACCTCTGTACCAAATTTCGTTCAATTTGGTTTCACCGTGTATGAATTGATAGGGGGAATCGATTTGCACACATACTTGACCGCCATCCGCAATTTAGTGGGCTGATGACCTTGTAATAAGCTCAAAAGATTCTTTATACATAAAGGTATAATGTTGACAAATTTCGTAGACATCAGATGATTAGGTTGGGCGTTATTTGGTTCAAGCTTTTAACATTTGGGTGGCCGCCATTACGTTTTCGTAAAAATGGCGGCGATATAAAACATGACAGTGAGGTGCCCTTTGAGAGTGCTACCTCTGTACAAAATTTCGTTCAATTTGGTTTTACCGTGTTTGAATTGATAGGGGGAATCGATTTGCAAAATACATGGCCGCCTTTCGCAAACTGTTTGGCTGATTATCTTGTAGTTTGGTCAACATATGCCTCCCGAATGAAGGTATATTGTTACAAAATTTGGTAGCGATCAGATTATTAGATTGGCCGTAAGCTCATTTAAGCTTTTAACATTTAGATGGCCGCCATTACGTTTCCGTCAAGATGGCGGCAATATAAAACATGACACTGAGGTGCTCATTGCTATTGCTACCTCTGTACCAAATTTTGTTCAATTCCGTTTCACCGTGTTTGAATAGATAGAGGGAATCGATTTGCACGCATACATGGCCGCCATCCGCAAAATATTGGGGTGAGGATCTTGTAGTTTGGTCAAAATATGCGTCCCAAAAAAGATATGAAGTTGAAAAATTTGGTAGAGATCGGATGATTAGGTTGGTCGTAAATTGATATAAGTTTTGAGCATTTGGGTGGCCGCCATTACGTATCCGTCATGATGGCGGCGATATAAAACCTGACACTGAGGTGCCCCTTGCTAGTTCTACCCCTGTACCAAATTTCGTTCAATTCGTTTTCACCGTGTTCGAATTGATAGGGGGGGGGGACATACATTAAGAATACACACATACTCACACACACACACACATACAGACACACAATTTTGGCGCTGTGTAGATCTCATAAGTCTACTTTTATTTTTTGCAAAAATTGAAAGTAGGATAACAAGATGTTCAGTAAAGTACATATAGTCTACTTTCTCCTAAATGCATGGGTATTGTTATAACTCGTTGTCCTTTTCAAGGAGTATAATGAATATTGGTTGTAGTAGCGTGTTGAAATACAACGTGCTATACGGATATTAAACATGAATATGAGGTGCCCTTTGCAAGTGCTACCTCTGTAAAAAATGTCATTCAATTAGGTTTCACCGTGTTTGAATTGATATGGTGAATCGATTTGCACACATATATGGCCGCTATCTGCTAACTATTGGGCTGATGACCTTGTAGTTCAGTCAAAAGGTGCTTCCCACAAAAAGGAATGCTGTTGCAATATTTGGTAGAGATTAAATAATTATGTCGGTCGTAATTTGATTTTGCTTTTGACATTTGGGTGGCCGCAATTCCATTTCCGTCAAGATGGCGGCGATATAAAATATGACCCTGAGGTGCCTTTTGCTAGTGCTACATCTGTACCACATTTCGTTCAATTCGGTTTCACCGTGTTTGAATTGATAGGGGGAATCGATTTTCACACATACACGGCCGCTATCTGCAAACTATATGGCTGATGACCTTGTCGTTATGTTAAAAATTGCTTCCCACATAAAGGTATGTTATTGCAAAATTTCGTAGAGAACAGATGATTAGGTTGGTTGTAATTTGATTTAAGCTTTTAACATTTGGGTGGCCGCTATTACGTTTCCGTCAAGATAGCGCCGATATAAATCATGACACTGAGGTACCCATTGCTAGTGCTACCAGTGTACCAAATTTCGTTCAATTCGGTTTCACCGTGTTTGAATAGACAGGGGGAATCGATTTGCACATATACATGGCCACCATCCGCAAATGATCAGGCTGATGACCTTGTAGTTCGGTCAAAACATTCTGCGTACATAAAGGTATAATGTTGCAAAATTTGGTGGGGATCAGATGATTAGTTTGGTCATAATTTGATTTACGCTTTTAACATTTGGGTGGCCACCATTACGTTTTCGTCAAAATGGCGGCAATAGAAAACATGACACTGAGGTGTCATTTGCTAGTGCTACCTCCGTACCAAATTTTGTTCAATTCGGTTTTACCGTGTTTGAATTGATAGGGGAAATCGATTTGCACACATACTTGGCCGCCATCTGCAAATTATTCGGCTGATGACCTTGGAGTTTTGTCAAAAGTTTCTTCATACAAAAAAGTATAATTTTGCAAACATTGGAAGAGATCAGATGATTAGTTTGGTCGTCTTTTGATTTAAGCTTTCAAAATTTGTGTGGCCGCCATTACGTTTTCGACAAGAAGGTGGCAATATACCATGACACTGAGGTGTGGTGTATTCTATGGAATACACGGCAAGACAGAGTAAGCTTTTGCTTCTCTTTGCTTTAGTTCATCCCTTCCTTTTTCACAAACACCAACAGTGATCTCCTGATTTCTCTTAGCTGGTGTATTTTGCTTACACTTCCTGTGAGTCAGTTCTAGATATATATCTTCCTTGACCCACCTAGCGTCATCTAGCAGCGAATCTCCGAAGTTCCTCAATTCTTCCCTGTACAAGAGGACTTCCTTACCAATCTGGCCACCAGATCTCGTCGCTATCGCCAGCTATCATCTCCGTGATCAAGAGGATTTCATCTACTTTTTCACCCAACAGGCTTTGCTAGTGACGCCTGCTATCAACTCTTTGAAGACCATTTCATCAAGAGAAATTATTGTTTAAACGTTGGCTATTCTTATGTGTATTCCTTTTGTCTCCTACCCCCACCGTTTTCCCTTCCCTGGTCTCTCCGCGCTCCGTTGAGCTGGCCTCACTTGTGCGTCTGAAGTCAAACCAGTCAGTTGGAGCTTAACTAGAGCTCGTCTCCTCACCTCGAGAGACGAACTTTCAAATTGGACTCCATGTCCAGATCGTAACTAACGTTCAGCAAGGAATCGCCCTTCATCAGAAATGAGCTAAGTACTATTTCGAAGTTCTTCACCTTATTTATTGGATTTTAAATAGCTACATGCTTTTAATCATCATTTTATAGGCAGTGTGAGATTTCTAATGTGGGGCAATAATCATCCTTCGTGGGATTTTCTATGTTGGGCTTTGTCTACCTAAGCTAATCTTAACATGAAGCAGCATTTCTTATGCTCATTAAATGAGAGATTTTCTCACAACGTGGGACACCGTTGAATTACCCACTGTCTACAAAATACATAGCTCGTTCCACCGCTGTACTAATTTTTGCCCTATTTTTCAGTCATGATTGTTCTGGAATTTTCCATGCCAAACAATTCATCTACAAGTTAAACCTTCTAGTACTTTCCACTCACATGTGGGAATACTTTTTCAAACTAAGGAATCTTCCTTATGAACTGCTAATCAATACCTAATTTTTCTTCCTCCGTTGGAACTTTTCTGCTGCATTCAACTATAACCTAGAAGTTTTTCAGCTCAATCGACTCTCGAAAATCTAGTGCGACTAATTATTTTTCACCATCGCAATAACTTTCCTGGCTATAAACTTTCTGTGCTACAATAGTGAACTTTTCAGCCACGTCAACAGACTATAGTGAAACACTGCTCGTTCGATATCTCATCCGCGTCGCGCTCGTCCGAAATAAATAAAATAGCCCAAAAATTGTCTCTACAAAGTTCCTATTTCCTTTTCCTCTACCCCTCTTTACTAACAAATTGGGTTAATCTTTAAATTTATGTGTTTTGCAATGATGCCTCGCCAAACCATAGGCGCCCTCCCAATTTTCTCCACGTATCATTAAGTCATTCTGCATAAATATCAGCAGTTAGAAACTGCGTATTAATCTATTTATTTTCTTGCTAGCACAAGAATTTGTTATTGTCTACCAAAGCTTTCATTAATCTCTTTAATCCAGGTTTCACGAAAGGGTAACTTGCCCCATTTTTTCCTCGTGATCCTGTTTAAACATAGAAGTTCTAGAAACTTCCTTTTACATTTTCTCTTCAGGTTTCACAATAAGTGACCTGCCCTATTTGTATAACATCAAAGCGTAATTCTGTGTCATTACAAGAAGTTATAGAAACTTCTATTTTCCCTTTCTCTGTTTTTGTTGATGTTACTTTCGAAGTTGTTATTTGTTCATATTTCTAAGATATCCATCAGGAAATTATTGAAGTACACATCTTGTACTTGATTTATTGTTTAACTTTAATTACGTTATTATCTTTAAATTTCCCATTTGTTAATCTTAACAACATTTCAAAACCTTAAGAAGATTTTAAGGCATATAAAAGTTTTTCAACCAAAAAATTGTCAATTGCCTGGTGCAAGCTTTAGATGATTTTAGGTGGTCTGCGACCCCAATTGTTAACAAAATTAAAATTATATATTTGTTAACTGGATTACTTCTTTTTGCATTGTTAAATAAATCAAGATTTATTTCTTTGCTTTATCATTTCTCTAAAATAACTCATAGGCAAGATCCTGTCTTCCCCTACTCTTCCTATGGGTTTAACTTTAAAAACGTTACAAATAAAATTAACAACGTTTCCACTTTTTGATGCATTTGAGCAAAAACTCTTCACCAAATCTGTTTCCAAGTCTTTCTCACCTTTTATAGCTAATTCTAACTCGCTAGTAAGGCAAGCATAGCTCGCTACGCCAGCTTCCTGCTCGTTGAGATTCTCTCTACAACTTATGGTTGGTTTTCAAAATTTAAGTTTTTCTCATTGTCTAAACTTTTAGTCGGCTCTTTGCTGGGTAAAAGCTTAGCCATTCCTGAAGGCAACTATTGGTGCTCTTACCAAGATTATTCTCAAGGGTATAATTACTTCATCCCTATCCTTCTTGGAAACATTCTGTCACTCTTTAGAAATTCTACAATTTCAAGAACTAAAACATCACGGCTTATACAAATTATTTGCTTTCTTCAAAATATTTGTTTAAAACAAACTCCTTTGAAGGGATACAAAGTGAATCTGTTACTCTTTGTCTTGCCAGACCACCACCCTTCCCCATAGTAGCCGAATCTTAGCTTGGAAGAGAAGGTACCCACTCCTCTCTTCCGCAAATAGCCCAAGCTCTAGCTGCGTTTCCCGTTGGTTGTGTTCGGGTCCCCACTCACTTTAGTGATTTCACGGGCTTTGCGGTGACACTTTTCTTTAAAAAATTGTTTGTATTTAGTGTTGGACTTTCTTCCTATTATCCACACTTATTCCTCTGTTCGAAACCCACTTTCCTTTACTTCTCTCTTCATCTCCCCTTGTGGGTAAGGTTAATTCTTAGCAAAAACCTACACAAGGTGCCCTTTTATAGTGCTACCTCTGTACCAAATTTCGCTCTATTTGGGTTCACCGTGTTTGAATTGATAGGGGAAATCGATTTGCACACATACTTGGCCGCCATCTGCAAATTATTCGGCTGATGACCTTGTAGTTTAATCAAAAGATGGTCGCCAAATAAATATATGTTGTTGCAAAATTTGGTACAGATCAGATGATTAGTTTAGTCATAATTTGATTTAAGCTTTGAACATTTGGGTTGCTGCCATTACGTTTCCCTCAAGATGGCGGCAATATAAACATGACACTGAGGTGCCCTTTGCTAGTTCTACCTCTGTACCAAATTTCGTTCAATTCGGTTTCACCGTGTTCGAATTGATAGGGGGGGGGGACAGACATTCAGAGTACACACACCCACACACACACACACACACACAAGAGACAGACACACAATTGTTTCGCCCTGTGATGATCTCATAAGTCTGCTTCCATTTTTGGCAAAAATCGAATGTAGGCTAATAGTAAATATTGGACTATTATAATAATACACATACCAAATTAATCAGAATAAATCATATATTATTAATGTGTAAAAAGGTGAAAATGTCAAAATTAACCGATTTGGACCATTGCGACTTCCCTTGAGCTATGTGTCGGCTGTGATTGACGTGCACATGAGGGTATCTTCCCCGCTCAGTGCATGATTATGGAGAGTGTTTTAATACTAATGGTTAATTAACAGCTTGAAACTTAGCAATATTTGTCTTCGTTTTTCGGTCTTTAAGATGAATAATAGCACATTACCCAACGGGTCTCTAATGGCAATAATTTACACACGAGTATGTTTATAGAACGAGCCAAGCGATTTTTAGCCTATTTTCATTTATGAAAAAAATAGGCTTATGAGATCACCTATTGTCCGTGTGTCTGTATGTGTGTGTGTGATGGTGTGTGTCCCCCCTAATAACTTCTAAACGGCTGGAGCGATTTCACTGAAATTCGGTAAGTTCATAGCACTAATCAAGGCGACCCCGACCGTGCCCTTCAAATTTTGTTACGTCTCACCAATCCGACATGCCGGCTGTGCGAAATATTTCACAGGCATTCTATATCTCTAAAACTATTACCGGTATCACCATGGAATTTTGTACGGAGATAAAGAGCACTTCTGAAAGTTCATCTATGAGACTTTCAAAAACCGGTTAACTACAAAACTAACATGGCGGCCAAGCGAATTTGAAAGATTTAAATAGACTTTTCTCGCTACTTAATTATCCAAACGCAATGAAACTTCGTACAGCAAATGTTTATACACATTGTAATGCACTAGTATCTAATTTAGTTCAATTGTTTTTATAACTTTAAGATGGCGGATGTGCGAATTTCGAAAATTAAGTTTCTATTTCTTGTATTCTAACCATGCGATCAAAATCAACGTTTGCATAATGAACGTACACAATAATCATCATCTAACAGTACATCACTCTATGGCCTACATACATTAAAATCCAACATGGCGACCATCCAAAATATTTAGACGGTTCTCAATATCTATTGATCTACTACAGCAATCAAACTGAAATTTTGTAAGTGTATAGAGGCTATAAGCATAAGTTCACCTATGGAACGTTCAATAACCTGGCGAGCACAAATCCAACATGGCGGAGATGCGAAATTTAAATATTCAAATGGAAGTTTCTTGCGTTTTGATCATCCGAGCGCAGTGAAACTTGATACGGTATATGCTTATACATATATTTAATCAACTGGCATATAATTCGTTTAAATTATTCTCATAACCACAAGATGGTGGCAGGCGAAATTTTAAAATCCCGCTTTTATTTCTTGTGTCCTAATCATGCGATTGAAGTTTGAATAAAACACCTACACATTAATCTTCATGCAATAGTACATAAATCTAAGGCCTATAATATAAAAATCCAACATGGTGACCATCCAAAATATTTAGACGTTTCTCAATATCTACGAATCAATTACAGCAATCAAACTGGCAATTTTTATGTTGATAGAGGCAATTGATATTAGTAGGATATATAAAAATAGGCTGTTTAGTTCTTCACGGAACTACTTGTCATAATTTTCATACGAATCTGTTGACATCGAATATAGATTAGTTATTAGGAAGTCATTTTTGAAAGCCTTTGTCTGGAGCGTGGCGCTCTATGGAAGTGAAACATGGACTATTGTTGTAGCAGAAAACAGGAGAATTGAAGCATTTGAAATGTAGTGTTACAGGAGAATTATGATGATCAGATGGGTAGATAGCGTTACAGATGAAGAGGTATTAAGCCATGTGGGAGAGGAGAGATGTTTCTGGTGACTGCTAATGAAGGTAAGAGATAGGTTGCTAGGACACATACTAAGACATCTAGGAATAGCAAGCTTAGTTATTGAAGGAAGGTTCGAGGACAAGAACTGTACGGGTAGACCATGGTTAGAATATGTTAAACAGATTGCCTGGGATGTAGTGCGTGGCAGCTATGTAGAGACGAAACGAATTGCTCAGGACAGGGAGGCATGGAGAAATGCATCAAACCAGTCAAAAGACTGAAGACTCAAACAACAAGAAGTCAAGAAAAATTATGAACTTTACTAAACTATCATTTTACTATTAGTTATTAAAATGCCCCAGATTGTTAAGTTATATCAAGTAGTTCCGTGGAGAAATATACAGCCTATTTTCATATATCCTACTTATGTCAATTGCCTCTATCAACATATACAATTTCAGTTTAATTGCTGTAATAGATTCGTAGATATTGAGAACCGTCTATATATTTCGGATGATCGCCATGTTGGATTTTTATATATGTAGGACTTAGAGTTATGTATTTTTACATGAAGATTATTGTGAAGGTGTAGTATTCAAACTTCAAACGCATGAAAAAAGGAAGGAAGCTTGTAGTTTAACGTGACCGTTAATCTCGAGATCATGAGCCACGGGACCTCCTTTTTACGTGGAATCCGAACCACAGGATGTGGCATTTCACTTCGAAATCAAGAGCATGATTACGACACTTGATATGAAGATCAGATTTTAATACTTGGCACAGCTGCCATTTTGTGGTTATTAAAGCAATTGAAATAAATTAGATGCCAGTGGCTTAAAATTTGTTTAAGCATTTACCGTAACAAGCTTTACTGCGCTCGGATTGTTGAATCGTAAGAAACGTCCATTTCAATATTTATAATTCACGTCGCCGCCATGTTGGATTTGTGCTCACCAGCTAATTGAAAGTCCCATAGGTGAACTTATGTTAATAGCCTCTATCAAAATACAAATTTTCAGTTTGATTCTTATCGTAAATTAGTAGATATTGAGATAAGTCTAAATATATCGGTTGGTTACCAATTTGGATTTTTATATGTGTAGGCCATAGAGTTATGTACTATTAGATGACGATTTCTGCATGGATTCATTATTCAAACGTTCATTTCGATCGCATGATTAATACACAAGAAATTAAAACTTTATTTTAAAATTAGGCACAGCCGCCATCTTGAGGTTATAAGAACAATTGAACTAAATTAGTTGCCGGTGTGTTACAATGCGTTTAAACATTTCCTGTTCCAAGTTTCACTGCGTTTGGATGCTTAAATCGCGAGAAAGTCTATTAAAATGTTTCACCTTCATTGGCCGCCATGTTCGTTTTGAAATTTACAGGTGTATAGAAGTCTCATAGATGAACTTTAGTACTCATTACCACCGTACAAAATTTCAGGCTGATATCGGTAACAGTTTCGGAGATATAGAATGCCAGTGAAATATTTCGCACAGCGGCCATCCTGAGGTTATAAAGACAATTGAACTAAATTAGACGCCAGTGCATTACAGTATGTTTAAACATTTTCTGTTCCATGTTTCATTGCGTTTGTATGGTTCAATCGCGAGAAAAGTATATTTAAAAGTATAAATTTCGCTTGGCAGCCATGTTCGTTTTGTAGATAACAGGTTTTTGGAAGTATCATAGATGACCTTTTCGTAGTGCCGTTCATCACCGTACTAATTTCAGGATGATTTCTGTAATACTTTCGGAGATGTAGAATGCCGGTGGAATATTTCGCACAGCCGCCATCTTGAGATTATGTCAACAATTGAACTAAATTAGATGCCATTGAATTATAATGTGCATAAACATTTGCTGTACCAAGTTTCACTGCGTTTGGATGTTTAAATCGCGAGGAAAGTCTATTTAAATGTATAAATTTCGCTTGGCAGCAATATTCGTTTTGTAGATAATAGGTTTTTGCAATTCTCAAAGGTGAACTTCTAGGAGTGCCCTTTATCACCATACAAAATTTCAGGGTGATATCAGTAATAGTATTGGAGATATAGAATGCCGGTGAAATATTTCGCACAGCCGCCATGTTGGATTGGTGAGACGTAATAAAATTTGAAGGGCACGGTCGGGGTCGGCTGACATATTGTTATAACCTTAGAGAGTTTCATTGCAATCTTTCCAGCCGTTAAGAAGTTATTAGGGGGACACCCACACACACACACACACACACGAACCACACACGCACACACAGACACACGGACAAAAGGTGATCTCTTAAGTCATTTTTTTTTTCATAAAATGAAAATAGGCTAAAAAGCATCTTATGTGTTCAATTTAGGAATTTATAGGAATTTTCAAAAATGTTAACGAGAATCAGGACTTAATGACATCTAAATGTTAAGGAAAATCAGGACTTATTGACATAAGTTAACGAGAATCAGGAGTTTTTGTCATCAAATTGTTAACGAGAATCAGGAGTTATTGATATAGAAATGTTAACGAGAATCAAGACTTATTGCCATCAAATTGTTAAGGAAAATCAGGAGTTATTGACCTAAAATATTCAGGAAAATCAGGACTTATGGACATCAAAATATTAACGAGAATATAGACTTACTGGCATCAAAATGTTAAGAAAAATCAGGAGTTATTGACATCAAAATGTTAACGGGAATCAGGAGTTATTGTCATCTAAATATTGAGGGAAATCAGGGCATTTTGACATCGAAATGTTAAGGAAAATCAGGACTTATTGACATCGAAATGTTAAGGAAAATCAGGACTTATTGACAGTACAATGTGAATAGGAATCAGGAGTTATTTTCATCTAAATGTTAAGGAAAATCTGGACTTATTGACATCGAAAAGTTAAGGAAAATCAGGACTTATTGGCATCAAAATGTTAAGGAAAATCAGGTCTCATTGACCTAAAATGTTAACGAGAATCAGGACTTATTGACATCACAAAGTTAAGCAAAATCTGGGCTTATTGACATCGAAATGTTAACGGATATCTAGCAGCCCGCGTTTGTTGCACGGCCCATTACAGACAATATTTCACCCTAATGTCACCTCTGAAATGCTTACCCTAGCTGGAAAGAACGAACCCTTCTCTTGAAGAACAGCTGATCAGACCAGAGGCTAAGCCCGACTTCTCGTTACACAATTAAGTTAATTCCAAGTTGGAACTCCCATTGTTCTGTATAATGAAGTCTTCTTTCACTCGTGTTAAATTAAATGTAAGTCTTTTGTTAGCAAGCAGCATTCATATTCCACTCCGGGCTACAACATCTGGGCTACAATTAAATCCACTGTTGAGTTTGTCAGAAATCTTATCCAACCCTGTACAAAGATCCATCACTCCGGAATGACAGTTTAGTATGGCTGTCTTATGTTGTAATCCAGTAATTATGGCCTGGATTCTTGGGATGGGCCGTGATGGGTGACGTCACTCTGTTCTGGGAATGTGACGCTGGTTTATGAATAATAATAATAACAATTATAATCGTTCCAAAAGACAGAGTTTTTCTGGGCGAAATTCGACATACAGAATTTAAACACGAAATATGGCAAGATCAATAGAGTCGCCCACTTAAAATACCTAGGTGAAGTGCTTGAACCAACGGGAAAAGAGAAAATCGCGCAGGCCACTAGGTTAATGAAAATGAAGAGAGGCTTATACAAGACACAGGGTGTCTACAACAAAAATTGTCTGCCCACATTCACCAAACTTCGTCATTACAACACGGTTATTAAACCTGAGGTGCTTTATTCCAGTGAGGCATTGTCGTAACACACTAAGGGCGACTAGGAAAAAAAATCCTCACAGAGGAATGAAAACTAATAAGGAAAATAATTGGACCAAAGCACACAGATGAAGGATCCAGGCTTCACTCCAGAGATACCTAAGAAAAATTGTCCAACCTCGCAGCAGACATAAGAAAGAGGCGACTAAAATTTTACGGCCACATCAGCAGACTCCCACAAACCAGACTCACCAACAAAATTCTTAGATACATACAGCGGCTCAAGATTACTACACCCTGGATGATGCAAGTCAAAATTAATCAGGAAAAAGCACTGGTTGATCCAGAAGACGTCATAGACAAAAGCTTCTTTCGACACAAGGTATACAAGTGGGAAGTGTTGTCAGAGAAAGCAGCACCTACAGCCCAAAGAACAAAATGGACCGAAGAAAGGAAGAGGGCTTTTAGTGCACGAATGAAAGATTACTAGAAAGACAGGAAGAACAAATAGTCATGATTGCTTCGCGAGGTCTAATAGGCCTGTAACGTGTGGAATAAATAATTAATCGCCCATGGAAAGCCCCCATGTTTTGATATCCACCATGAAATGTCTCTGGAAATGTTCCCGTGTTTTGTTGCATCCATGGTTGTTGTTGTTGTTGTTGTTGTTGCTGTTGTTGTTGTTGTTGTTGCGCGAGGAAACGTCCCCATGTTTCCCTTAGAATTCCCTGAATTTTGGCACTTATGCTGTTGTTGGTTACAGCCTAGGGGTGGTTTCCAGGGTGAAGTAGTGTTGGGTGTTGGACAGATAGGAGCCATTGGCGTAGATGTAATAGATAATTATTGATGGATGTCTGGGGTGAAGGTTTAATTGTAGGCCTGTGGGCGTATGCGAATATACCTCTTATGGGCGCTATGTGCCCTTAGGGCCATAACAATATGCTGACTAGAGCATGCGGCTGCTTCCCACCGGCCATGAGTGCCGGGTCGGTCAGGGCTGTCCCTGCCAACATGTACGGTACTCGCTACCTCCCATTGATTTATACGAGAGATTCGTCACATGATTTCGGAGCCTTGCAGTTCAATCTGGCGGCTTATTTTCGGCACGTTGTTCCGCACGATTGCATTCACAAAATTTCAAGATAGGATTCAATCGTGTTACCTGATACTTCCCTTGTGAGTAGTAACCTCGGCTGATGAAGGTACGACACAGGCTACCTTCAAACAGGAGAGGTTTGATATTCTCCACGCTGCACCATATTTCTTAATGAGAGTCTGGTAATTATTTGGTAAGTGCTCCAGCGCTGTGTCCTGAATATAATGAAGAGAAAACTTGAGTGTAAGCTCTCTTTAATTGCACTGCGGGACAAGTTAGTTATAAATCTGTGCTGGCCGCATTACCAACTCCAGGAGCCGCAAACTTGCAGCAACTACATTAGCCGCTCACACAAGTGTAGACTACTTGTTAATCTCGCGTTCTTGAACCTCTTGTTCACATGTAATCCGAATCACGGAACGTGCCATTTCTCCCCGAAAATATCATACACGTTAACCGCGAATCAACCCTGGACCCTGAATATTTCTATAATAATAATAATGGTAATAATAATAATAATAATAATAATAATTATAATAAACCCGCCAACCTGGGCCCAACATTTGGGAAGCCAGGCTCTGCCTGTCACAAGCCAGGACTAAGGGTGAGTGATAGAGGAGTAACACCTCTTTAAAAACCCTAGGTCCAGCTGGCCCGGCTGGTAGTACCTTGTATGGGTCCCTGCCGGGGTTACAGGTGAAGATAGACAACAGTTTAGAAGGCGGAAGAGGACCTCGCGTCCCAACGGCGGATAAAGCGGAGGAACGATCTTCAAGCTCCGGGGCTTACAACCTAGGTTCTACTAACGGGAAGGAGCAATCCGACCCACATATTTCTTAACAATCAAGCATCATGGAAAGTCGTCAAATGGAAGACACTACCCCAGGTGGTAACTGTTTAAGGGAATCCACCGCTCCTAGGAGTGCACGCAAGCCTTTGGATTCTGGGGAGCTTGCAAGTAGATGCTTAAAGAATACTAAATTGAAGACGAAACATAAATATTATTTTGGAACGTTAAATGTCAACTCATTACTCAAAGTTGGTAAACACAAGGAACTGATAAATGTGATGGATGAACATAACATCTCAATCCTGGCCTTGCAGGAAACATGGTATCAGGACGAAGATGTAATGGACATTGAGGGCTATAGGGTATATAAAGGACAGAGAGCAGTGAAGAAAGGCAAGAATATGCCAATGTTTGGAAGAGCTTTTGCTGTAAATAAGAAGGTTATCAGTGCAGTTGTGGACTTCTCTAGCCCATCAGAAAGACTGTCGCTCCTAACTCTACGCTGTGGTAACAAGGGCTATACCCTGATCAATGCACATGCGCCAATTAATGAAGACAACAGGCGTAATCCCGAGAAAGTTGAACAATTCTGGGACCTTATAGATGAGGAGATGGAGAAAATACCTGTAAAGAACATCAAGGTTTTATTGGGCGACTTCAACGCTCAACTGGGAATAGAAGCAAGATATAGATCGACAGTAGGAAAATCTCCTGCTCACAGAATGACCAACAAAAATGGAACAAGGTTTGTCGAATTATGTAGAACGTTTGATATTCAGATAATGTCAACTTTCTATAAACACAAACCAAGTAAACAGAAGACATGGCGTCCACCTGGCAATTTGAACGGAGAGAAACAAATTGATCACGTGGCAATATCCAGGACAGCAATGAAGGAGATTAGGAATGTTAAAATACAGAGAGGAGCCAAATTTGATTCAGATCATTATCTCTCCAAGATTAATATGAATTTTATTCCTTTTAGAAAGGCTCCGAAAGCTGGAAATAAACTTCACAGATATGATGTGACAAAACTTCAGGTTGATCAAGAAGTATTGGAGCAATACCACCAGCAATTAACAATTAAATCCAAGAATTGGACTGACATTGCCTCCAAATTCCAACAAGCAGCCAATGTTTCAATCTTGACAGCACAGAAGCGTAAACACAGATGGTGGAACGAGACCTGTGATAGTGCATGTGTACAAAGAACAGACGCCTGGAAGAAATGGAACTCAACGAAGAGACAAGACGATTATAACTCGTTTTGTGACAGTCGGAAAGATGCAGCCCGGGTTTTCCGAATTGCAAGGCGATCATATGAAAAACAACAGATGGAACAGATTGATCAGGATTTCAGGAAGAATAATGTCAGGGACTTCTATCAAACTTTCAAGTCTAATCTGAAAGGATATCAAGCACCGAGGTTGTGCTTCAGAGATGAAAATGGAAAGTTAGGTCTGAACAACAAGGAGAACTGTCATATCTTGGCTGAGTACTTTAAGAAATTACTCAATTGTGATGAACCAAAACATAGGCTACTCATAGGCCGTCCTACTCAAGTAATGGCCAACTCGCATCCACCTTCTAAGACAGAAATTAAAACGATTATCGATGGTCTAAAGAATAATAAAGCAGCGGGAGAGGATTCCATTGTGGCAGAGCTTCTAAAACTGGCAAATGATGATACTCGGAATATATTAGCTGAGCTCTTTGCGGAGATATGGAGAACTGGTAGGATTCCCACAGAGTGGCAGTCTGCATTAATTCACCCTCTCCACAAAAAGGGGGATAAGAAGGACGTTAATAATTACAGGGGTATATCAATTGTATCTGTTCCCTACAAGATCCTATCCAAAGCACTCCTCAACAGAATTGAAGAACATCTTGATAATCAGATTGGTGAGTACCAGGCCGGTTTCAGAAAGGGACGCTCTTGTCCGGAACAGATTTTTAACCTGAAAAACACCATTAGGTATAAAACGATAGGCAGGTATGACTATGTGGTCGTATTCATTGATTTTAAGAAAGCGTATGACTCAATTGACCGCGAGTCACTACTGAATATTCTGGAAGAATTTGGATTGGATGACACGACTCGAAATCTGATTAAAAAGACTTTGACCGACACAGTGTCAAAAGTAAAATTCATTGGCGAGATCTCAGATCCCTTTGTAATCAAAACTGGTGTCAGACAATGTGATGGATTATCTCCAATCCTTTTCAACTGTGTATTAGGAAAGGTCATTCGTGAATGGAGGAAGACACTATGAGTCGGGAAGAAGGGAATGAAGAACGATTCAGGCTAGGGCCCAAACTGAATGGGGTGCACATGGCTTTTGCAGATGACCTAGCTATTTTAGCCAACAATATTAAATCAGCCATTGTAAAGATTAATCGGTTGTCAGAGATGGCTGAGGAAGTAGGTTTACAGATTTCCTTTGAGAAGACAAAGCACTTGACAAACATCAGTGATGGACCAGAATGGATGAAAACAAACCAAGGAAAGATTAAACGTGTAAAGAAATTTAAATACCTGGGTGAGGTAATCCAACAAATTGGCCTAGAACAGGAAGCAATTAATCTTAGAATCTGGAAATTAGACCGATCCTATCACCTGACGAAAAATCTCTATAATAAGAAGTCGCTGAGAGTAGTGTGTTTTGGACAGTTCCGCAGCCTCCTCCTTCTCCCCTCCTCCAAGATGGCGGCGGTGCGATATCTCTCGAACCCATGGTTGGATTTTAAAAAATGAGGTGTTGTTGAACTCGGGCAGACACTCCCTTTCCAATGGACAGCATATTTCCACCCCAAAATAAAACCTACCCCTACTAGGGGGGTGAAATTGTAATTTTTAGAGAATTTCTCTTTCCAATTGCAACATGTGAGAGTTTGAATGCCGATATGGATTTAAACGTTGTTCTACATAAAGTGCATGTGTACGGTTTTTTTTTTTTTTTTTTTTTTTTTTTTTAGCGTATGGCTATTAGTGCCGGGAGTGTCCGAGGACATGTTCGGCTCGCCAGTTTTGTAGCTGCTTCGAGACGGACACCCAATGGGTGAGCTACAAGTACCGTTGGGGAGGGAAGGAGGGAAGTTGGATTATAAGGACGAGGAGTTGGAAGGTAGCGGCTGTGGCCTATAGTTAGGGACCAACCCCGGCATTTGCCTGGAAGGAAGATGGGAAACCACAGAAGGCCATCTTCAAGGTTGCCGGCGGGGGGATTCGAACCTCCTCGCCTCCCGGATGTGAGCGACTGCCATCAGACATGCCGTAACCACCACGGCTAACTCACCCGGTATGTGTACGGTGGATAGCTACTATGAATTAACATGCTTGTTTTTTGTTTTTTACGCATGCCCACTCATGGCTTTTGTAAGAGGGTGGGGGAGCGGGTCCCTGTGGACGGGTTATTGTTGACGGGTCATTGTTGGCGGGGTCATTGTTGTCGAGTCATTGTGGACGAGTCCTTGTGGACAGGTCCTTGTGGACAAGTTCTTGTGGACAGGTCCTTGTGGACGAGTCCTTGTGGATGAGTCCTTGTTGATGAGCCCCTTTGGACTGATCCCTTTGGACCGATTCCTACGGACTGGCTCATGAACTTATTTAAATTATGTCAAAGGGCCTAACTACATTTCGCGTGTGTTGAACTGACGTTGTTCCCCAGTCTCTACTACTATAATGGGATAACGATATGAAAGGAAATTGGCGAAATACATGTGAACACGTGCGAGATGTCATTATTAGCATTCTCCTTGTGAAACAAGTCACATCCTGTTTTGGTTCATACGTGAGAAAATGCAAGTTCATGTGTAATATGACCTAAAACACAGGTGTTCACCTGTGCACGTGCACGATAAGAGCTAACAAGTCACAACCTGTTTTGACAGTGGTGAGAGGTGAAGGGGGGAGAGTCAGTGAAAGAGAGAACACAGGTGAAGAGAGAAAGAAATATGTATTGCTCATCTTATGAATCAATAAGGTTAGGGACCTGTATGAGAGGTCGTTGGACTTGAGGTGACATTCTGTTTTTGAATATATTATTTATTTATGTCAAAAGGGCCTAACTACACTTTTATTGATATCTCGCTAACTAATAATCAGAGAGGGTCAAGTGAGGTGTCATGGGACTCAGGATGGTCAACCCTTTTCCATGACCAATGAATTTACCCAAAAGATCTAAGGTCATTAGCTTTTTAATATCTCATGAATCAATAAGGCTAGGGACCTGTATGAGAGGTCGTTGGACTTGAGGTGACATTCTGTTTTGTATATATTATTTATTTATGTCAAAAGGACCTAACTGCACTTTTATTAATATCTCGCTAACTAATAATCAGAGAGGGTCAAGTGAGGTGTCATAGGACTCAGGATGGTCAACCCTTTTCCATGATCAACGAATTTACCCAAAAGATTCAAAACAGCAAGGTCATTGACCTATGATTTTATAAGCTAATAATCGGAGAGGCTCAAGTGAGGTGTCATGGGACTCAGGATGGTCAACCCTTTTCCATGACCAACGAATTTACCCAAAAGATTCAAAAAACAGCAAGGTCATTGACCTAATATTTTATAAACTAATAATCGAATATCAACATGTGAGGTGTTATAGGACTTAGAATGGTCAACCCTTTCCCATGGCCAATGAATTTACACAAAATACCCAATACATCAAGGTCATCGACCTGAGATTTTATAAACTAATAATCGGGTACGAACATGTGAGATGTTTACCATGTATGTGATGAAACATAGCTAGGTAGAGAAAGAATTAGTGTAGGCTACATGTATAGTGATTGACAAGTCTTTTACCATTGAAACTTGTTTTTCAGATCAAACTGCAGTATAGAGAGAGTATAGGTTGTAGGTATGGGTTAATAAATGACGAACGGTGTACACACAAACTCTGATTTATCGATTCAAGAATTAAGTGTAGACTATCTTTAATTGATTGGTTAAAGAGGATAGCTAAAACACAAAAATGCTCAGTGGTTACCGGGACAAGATGGTCGCTACACACACAACAAGCTTTAAATACTTGAGGCTAATAATCTATACACACACACTCGCTTGTTCTAAACTAAACTGTGTTGCTGTCAGTGCTCAGACAGTAGGCTGATGACAAAAAATGCATTGCTATCAGAAATATAATCATTTCCGGTTGTATAATGTTACCAGCTATCCATTTTATGTTGCAGTGTTAAGCACTTTTAGCTCTTGTACTGGTGGTTTTAACTCGATTTCCAGGTCTCATGCCTAGAACGAGTTAAACTAAGAAACAAGGGCATGGTGGTGTAGTGGTTAAGCTGTTAGCCTTTTCACTAGGGTTCTGTTTCAGGTTAATATGCATGTCATAAACATATTAAACAAAACAGAGATAACGTTCAAAACTGATTACATTTGTGTCTTTCCAAATTATTACTTGGATTACAAATACAAAGGTGAACTGGGTTTGATATACAGTTAATGCTGTCTATCACACACTAGACTGTAAGAAAGCCAAAAGAGCAAAAGGCGTAGGTAGAGCAGTGGTAAAATTGTTATATGTAGAGAACTACCTAGCGGTTTTATGAACTGGCAAAGCTATATCGCATAAACAGTGCAGGATACAATCCAGCAATCAAATTTGTATCTTGTGGAACAGAGAAAATGCACTTTTACCTTGATGGATATCAAATGAGTGCAGATGAATGACCTATGCATTAGCCTACCATAGGGTTATAACCACGAGGTGGAGGTGTGATTCTATATTTTATTGTTTAGAGACATGGCTTTTTTGTAACCAGTAGATTTAGTATTTTGTAAATATTCATTTTTGTAATTGTAAACATAGTGGAAACATTTTTTTTTGTAATAGTAAATGTTAAATGTAAACCTAAAAGTTATTTGGGATATGTGTGCATGTCAAGGATAAATAGCGTGGCTGTATTTGTTTTTCAAAGACAGGTATGGTTGTGTGAATGTATGACTATAGATAGAATGATAGAGAGAGAGAGAGAGAAATTGTGTGTGTGTGTGTAGCATTGATTGTTCAACCAAAGCAAATACGGCAAGGTGGGATGGTGGGGTAATTAATGTATATAGCAAATGGTAAATAGTATACTGTATTTTTTTTAACACTTGTGTTTTTTTAAATGCAGCGGTAGATAGGTGTTATTTTCAAGGCTTCATAACGTAACAGAATTGTCAAAAATAACGAATTAATTTTTGTTACGTTACTGCTTCCGTACCCAAAACAAATGGTATATGAATAACGTTTTTAGTGCGGCAACGAAATAAGGGGTTACAATTTTCCCTGATTTGTGCTTTTAACGTTATAACCAGCAGAGGGAAAGATTCCGTTATTTTAAAATGCGCTCCCGTTAATAACGTTATAAGTCTAGTAAGGGTATGACAGCGTATTTGACCCGCTGTGCGCCTTCAATAACGTTATTCAGACAGAGTGATCAATTCGGTTATTTCTAAATGCAAACCTACTAATAACGTTATAAGCCTAGTAACGGTATACGAGAGATTTTTACCAGTTATACGCTATCAATAACGTTATTCAGGGCAGAAAAATTAATTCCGTTATTTAGAAATGCGAACCCACCAATAACGTTATAAGCCTTGTAACGGTATACGAGCGATATTTACGAGCTTTGTGCTGGCAATAACGTTATTCATGGCAGAAAAATAATTCCGTTATTTAGAAATGCGAACCCACCAATAACGTTATAAGCCTAGTAACGTTATACGAGAGATTTTTACCAGTTATACGCTATCAATAACGTTATTCAGGGCAGAAAATTTAATTCCGTTATTTAGAAATGTGAACCCACCAATAACGTTATAAGTTTAGTAACGGTATACGAGCGATTTTTACCAGCTATGCGCTATCAATAACGTTATTCTAAGCAGAGAAATTGATTCCGTTATTTCAGAAAAGATTCTCGTCAATAACGTTATGCAAGTGTCTATTTGCCCGCTACCCGGTCAAGCATGGAAGGTGACCGTGAACAGACAATTTACCAGGTCAATTGTATTACAGCGTTTATTACGCTGTTACACTGATTATTACAAACTGTCACATAATAGCCTAATTTCACAATAACTACATCGAATTACATACCCGTTATATTATCTAGGGGCATTTCTTTCAGGATATCCTAATACTCTATCCAGCCAAAGTATATTTTTCAGTATCTACTGTCCTACCTAGAACCCTGATAAAAGAGATCCTTTTTTCTATTTGCGTCAACGAGATATCCCAGTTTGAACGATGCTGGGCAATATGTAATTCCAGGCAAATTATTTATTCAAATATAGGATAATTACTTCTTGAAATATCAATAATAATCAACATAGTGATTTCAATCTGAGCGCGTGCCCCATCAGACAGGGCAAGGCACCTTGCTCGTTTCGATCGCGGTCATACTGTAGCCTACGTTAGACACATGTTTCCTAAAAACAATACGATGGATCCCATTGATTCGAAATATATCTTGTTGCTTCATATAGAGGTTTGGAACATAGCCTATTGTTCATCAGTCCCATGTAGTTGAGGTGTTTATGGAATTTGTCTGATAAACTTTGTTATTTTTGGAGTTTGCCATGGCCTTGACTTAGGAACTATCCACGCATTTTCCTGGAGTAGAAGTGGGAAACCAAGGAAAAACACTCTAAGATGGCTAAGATGGGAATCGAACTCACCTTCTAGCAGTGTTGCCATATAAGGCAGCGTGTAACCTACACACCAAACTTTCACTCCTTTGTGACCAATAAGAGTATTTCTTTCCTAAATGAAACCTCCCGATCTTGCTTTTCGTTTACTTGTTAGCCTGTTTTCATTTAGTAGTGATATAAACCATTTTTCAGTGATGGTTATTTCAAATGAAGAAAGCTATTCAGTCGGTCAACAGGAATTTTGTGTTGACTGACTGAAAAGCTTTCTTTATTATTTTCATTTATGAAAAGAAAATGCTTATGACATCAAATTTAGTCCGTGTGTGTACGTATGTGTGTCTCTGTGTGTATGCGCCCCCCCCCCCTAATAAAATATAAACGGCTAGAGCGATTTCAATGACATTCGGTAAGGTCATAGTACTATTTTGTCCGATCCCGACCGTGTTCTTCAAATTTTATTACATCTCACCAATCCAACATGGCGACTGTGCGAAATATTTCACTGGCATTCCATATCTCCGAAACTATTACAGATATCACCTTGACATTTTGTACGGTGATAAAATGAACTACTAGAAGTGTAATGATGGGACTCTCAAAATTCCTGTTACGTAAAAAACGAACATGGCGGCCAAGTGAAGTTGATACGTTAAAATAGTTTTTTTTTCGCGATTAAACCATCCGAGCGCCGTCAAATGGTATAGCAAATGTTATACACCTTGTGATGCACTGACATCTTATTCGGCTCAATTGTTTACATAACCTCAAGATGGCGCAATAGTGAAATGTTAAAATTAAGTTTTTATTTCTTGTGTCCTAATCATGCGATCGTGGCCAACGTTTAAACAATGAACCTACCGTACGCAATAATCGTCATCTAATAATACATACTGTAGCTCTATGGCCTACAAAGTATATAAAAATCCAACATGACGACCATCCGAAATTTTAGACGATTCTCAATGTCAACTAATCTATGACAGCAATCAAACTGAATTGTTTTCATAACCACAAGATGGCGGCTGTGCAAAACTTTAAAATCTCGTATTTAGCCTATTTTCATTTATGACAAAAATACACTTATGAGATCACCTTTTGTCCGTGTGTGTGCATCCGTGTGTGTGCACCAGGGCAAGGTGAAGCAGTGCTAGCAGGTGAAGCGCAGCCCTATCCTGCCCATTTCTGATCAGTGCAGCACGACATCACACTAGCACTGCAGCGCTTAGTCGCACAAGCACGTCCATTTGACGGGATGCTGCGGTACGTTTAGTACTGAGCGCAGAGCCTGGACACTAGGCGCACTAGAGCCAACGTTTTGTCATATGCGTGTGGTCTGCCGTGCTCATGACGTCTTTTGTGCATGGGGAGCACAAAAATATCATAGTGGGAAAGACACACATTAAAGAAACACACCGACGACGTATAAAACATGATATTTGGACGTACATGAACCAGTTCTGCAACAAGGATACATGAAGTTGAAAATTTTGGGTTTGTTATTGTTGTTTTAAGGGGCGGAACCCCAACTTTTTTGGGTGATGCAGCAGGTGCAGCGAGATATAATAATCCTAAAAATGGAATCAAGCATATTGGTAATCATGCATGTGACAGTAACAGTGGCCGGTATGGAATCAGGAGAGTTAAAATACATTTTTTAAATTTGTTGATATAATGTCACAAACCAGCCGAGGTAGCTACACACGCCAACGTGCATGGTCAGACTACACCGAACTCGAAATACCACACGCAGTCACTTCATATCTTACCTCATTAATTTCAATTGGCATTAAATCCCCTCGTGAGATTGACGTCATGAAGGGCATCTATCCGTAATATCATTTCCACAAGGAAACTGTCTCACCACATCCCCTACCTCATAGCAACCGGAATAATTACGGGTAGAACAAAAAGAACTACATTAGGACTATAAAGCTATAGTCTATTTCAACAACAAGATTCTGAATTCACCAACTGATTAGATTGATGCTGTTCAGGGATATGTGAATTCGAGAAACGTGCGTTAGTAAATTTATCAGGTTTTTAAACTGAACAATATTCCGTCGCGTCTGAGGTAATTTATGTCTTTTATTCGTATTTTCAACGTTGCCTGAAACAATAACTTATGGAATTTACCTACACATAAGATATAAGGCAAAATAAGCAAGTTGTCATGAAATCCTTCTAACTTTTGAAGTTTTAGGACAATTTTCATTATTTCAACAGCATGGAGACCAAGAGCGCTATTCATTGTAAAACAATTTTGCTCTGAAAATTAAAAAATATGTTGTCTGTCTTTTTACCAGCTTGTCGGTATTTCTTTCGGTTGTTTGTTGGTTTTTGTAACTATTTGGCTCTAGGGTTATGGTATGCGAACCATCTCTCTAACTTACCAGGGGCTATGTAATGCCAAAATACCATGAAATGTGTACTATTAAATTTCGTGCAGAAATTACATGGTATCGTGCAATATATTGCGCTGACAATGAAAGAGATCGCCTTGTGGTGTAGTGGCTAACATCCTTGGATGTCGCCCCAGTGGTCCGGGTTTGATTCCCTGCCCTGCCAATAAATTTAATTTCGGTTTGAGGTACTGAAATGGTATCGATGATACGTAAGTCATCAAATGGGTGTTCATTTCGAGGACTTGCACCAGGTCAGTGGGCACGTGTTTCCTTTTTTTTCTGCATTCTTATTCTGCAATTCGAACATCGATATGGGAACTCGGAGAGCAAATCACCTCGTAGAGTTGTTAGAATAGCTTCCGTAAAATATTCTCAAAGGCCAATGCTACAAGTAGCCATCGTGAGATAATCAAATTGCATATTTATATGTAATCCACACATCGTATTTTAGACCATTTGATTTTCATAGCATTCTATGTTCTGGGCATAGGAAAACTTCGAAGCTAATTTCGCAATTTTCAGTGAATGAACATCCAAAATATAGTAATCATCATGTAGGGTGTCTGTGCCACATATATACAGACAGTGCAAGAATTGCTTGAAGGCATGGTGACATGGTGCGTAATTTGGGTTTGTACAACGAATGAGGTTGTCATTACGGTGAAGATGATGATGATGAAGATGTTGGTAACGATGAAGACGGTGATTTACTAGTTAGGAACCAAAGGAATACTTGAGGCTTAAGGCTGAAGCGGATGTATGAAAAAATGAACTTGTAGGTTGATTGCGAAAGTGTCTAATCACCATATTTTATGGAGAACGACTTATCCAGAAGTACACATAAAAGGGAGTAGCCAAGCACAAATAGGTGGTGGCAAAGATTGTTCTTGTGTGAGATGTAAGCTGCAAACACTGATAACCTAGCTCACGTTCAAACACCATAATTAATAAGGGGATTCACTACAAACGTTAGGAATCGCCGACATAGATTTAAGACGCACCTGTAACATTTCAGAAATGTTACGCTATCCATGTTTTCGTGCTTCCTCGTGTTAGAATCAAAAATACAATAGAATAATAATTGTTATTGGCCGTAAGAAGGATACAAGATTTATGCTGGACCCCACCAGCAGATGTGAAGTAACCATCGGCATAACAAGGCAGGTCGTTTAGAGTAAACGATAGGCTTCAAAGAGAATTGAAAGCTTGTGGTACGTTTGGAATAAGGGAAAGAAACAACATCAATATTTTTTGATCACTTATCATGTTTGGGTATGCCTAACTTAAGTATAAATGGCATAATTTTGCTATCAAATGAATCCATTCAATAATAGAGAAATGATCTACAATGTACTCAGGAACAGAATGAGACGTATTCTATTGGTTTCCAATAACATTGTATTGCTAATAATAATAGTCTAATAATAATAATAATAACTGATACGTGCAAGGGCACTTCTCTACCATTTCAAACATGTATTTAATCAGGTACGCTGTTCTTCAAGTTTGAAACGACCGCCTGGTGCCTTGCTTCCCATTCTGAACACGAGATGGTAGCGCCTGTCGGTCTTGGAGAGATTGCAAGTAGTTCCTGTGTCTCCCCAATAGGTGGTGTGGGCTTCGCATTATTAAATTCGTTATACGCATGACTTGATTAAAAGACAATCACATTCTTCGTCTTCAAACAAATGCTAGTGCATTCATGATACCGCCAAAATTATGAACTTATTAATGACATTGTTGTTTTGATGTGTCTTTCTCTGATTGGACAATATTTATTTACATGAAGACAGTTCGATAAATGACGAGCGATTCTCCGCCATTTTGGTGGAGTCCATGAGAGTTCGTGAAGTAAACATCAAGCTATCTGGTCGTGGAAGGTGTCTCCACTAATGGGGGCTTTAAGCCCTCATTCTCTACTATATATATATATTCTAGAAAAAGGAATTGCCTGTTCTCTTCGGGCTATGAATTTTCATCTTTTCACCGCGAAGTGGACGTGTGGAATGTGACCTGTGATTGTGACCCAAACAATGCATGTGCCGGGGTTTGCCATTTTTTGTGAAGCACATGTAATAACATAAAATTATGTGTTAATTATTTTATTATTTTTGTGTCTCCACTGAGAAGGATGTAAGGTACGTTTTTTTTTAAATTTAATTTATTTAATTATTTTATGTTATGGAGTTTCGATATCATCTTATAATAATATTTTATTTTTGTTCTTCCTTTGTTTTATAAGTTTAATTTTATTGTTGTTTTTATTACGTTTCCTGGTTTATTTTAATTCTGTGCTCTTTTCTTCGTACCTTGTGGAGACACATTTCCAATTATTTTACGTTTAAATTATTATTTATATTCCTTTGTCAATCTTGGGATTGACATATTAATTTATTCATGATCCGGTGCATTTCTCGATTGTAATAGCATTTAGACCTAATTATTTTCCGCCGTCATTTTCTTTACGCTAATGTTTAAATTTACTTTTATTAATTGTTTGCCGTAATTTTGATCTGGCATGTTTTTGGTGTGGCCATAGCTTTTGTTTACCGTGATGCATTGTGGTCTCGTTGTCAGTCCATTTGGCGCGGGTCTCAAGAGCATACGTGTTTTCTGTTTGCTCAATTTAAAAAAAAAAATTGTAATCTTGTTGATGTTAGTTTTGTGTTTTCGGATGTAAAATGTCCTTGTGTGTTTCACCGGCGAGCATATCATTTATTTTTTTTTATTTTCTATCCCATTTAATTTTTTTTTGAAAGTGTAATTTAATTTTCAATTCCTTTTGTTTTGGCGTGGCCTCAACATCTGCATGTCGGATCGTGGTTGCATTACCTTGCAATTCATCAAGCCCGTTCTGAGTATGTTATGCATGTAATATTTATTTTAACCTTTGGGCTGTTAAATTTTATATTATTTTAAATTAAGTTTTTCGTCTTCTTCGCTTTGCAAGCAAGCATGTTAGGCGCTATCTGGCCTTCTTATAAAATATTAGTGGTTGATGCATGTTCTTTTTCTGGTGATGATTCTCCTTTAAATTTTCAATATTAAATCTTTTTTTATTCTTTTTTAAAATCTTTGGTTGTGGCATTATTTCACCGACGACAGTTCCGTTGGTTTTTGGGGGATGTTTGTACGATAGCCTGTGTGTGTTGTCCCCTTATCCATCTTCCTTCCACTCCTTTGGAGCTCTTCTGTCGGGACATGTCATCTGGAGGTGATGTTGCTGCGGAAGTGACCCGGACCCCTGAATACAGGTAAGTTGGCTCATCCACGTTTCCCGTACTCGTCCCATTCTGGTAAGCAAAGCGTTGGTTATCGAGAAGCCGACGTGCTGCTGGCCAGTGCCGTCCAATGTAAAATGCTGTTAGGGGGGGTAGCATTTTGGTAGCAGACCGAGCTCATGTTCACTTCCGTAACTATCCCCTCCCCAGTACCCACAGGCTGTTTTATGGACTCCTCTAATGCCGATGGGTCAGTTGTTGGTGTGAGTTTGTAAGGAAAATGTACTTAATGTTATGTTTTGCTAATCCTTGTCGTTATTGTGTTTCATGTTGCCTCTGGATATCCATGTGGTATGCTGGATGTAAGGTGTCCTGTTTTTAAACGAGGCGTTTACCCCTGTATTTTACCCTGTTTGTGTGCAACATCCCCAATGAAGATGCAGCTCGGTGAGTGTCTGACATGTGTTCTTGGCATGGGAAATGGGATTTCTTAATGTTCTAATAGCCTATATGCTGCGTATGAAGGAATCCTGGAGCCCCGTCGGAAGCTGGTAGCCTGATTGTTTGTGCCTATTTTTGTGATTTAGCTCCCTGTTCTCGAGCCAAGCAGGTGGTGACGTGTGCAGTTCTGGACAGCATGGTGCATGATTTGGTGTAGTAGGGTGGCTGTGTTTGAGTGTCAGCCTAATCTTTGGTGATGGTAATTGCTGGTTGTGGTACTGTTGTGAAGGTGTAAGCTGTCCTTGTAATTCCTGAAAATTTGTTTCCTTCTATATTGGCTGTCTGCATTCTGTGTTTTCCAAAATGGCCGACAACAATAGTGTTTTCAATTTAATTGACTTAAGCGATAACCTTGTGAATTTGGAGAGTTCTTCTGGGGTTGAACGTGAATCATCTCTGTTTACTAGGTCTGAGGTTTTGGGATCAATTACCAGTAGTAGTTTGCCTGCCCCTCTGTTGCCTGGCGCTGGCTCGTCCATACCACTTAATCCTGCATGCGGTCATTCCTCTCATGTTAGGTCACCTAATGATTTCCTGGGTCCTGCCGACCCATTGCATCCCAGTTCTTTCTCTAGTAATATTAATGTTTTGTCGCCTGTAGAGGGTGTGCAAGCGGGCTACCCTGGTAACAATGTCTCTATTCCTAATGCTACGTTCTCGTCTACCGTTAATTATGGGTCGATTCCTCATCCTATTTCTGGTTTCTTAACTAAGTTAAGGCATTTCAACCTTGATGACGTTACCCAAGTGGTACAATTTTTAAAGCAAGTGGTCGAGTTGGGCAACCATGCCTCGATTTTTGGGATGTCGGAAGTTCAGATTTTCCAACTTTTGTATCCAGTTGCATCCGGTATGTTGCGCGATAAGCTTGTTGAAGCTATCCACCTCCGCATGTCCTTAGCCATGTTTATTAGGGAAGTGTTGTGGTTTTTTGTCCCTGCGAGCGCCCTAAGTGCTCTCGAGCATAAGTTCCTTTATCGTGTGCAAAGGCTGGACGAGTCCCTTAGCGACTATGTCAGCGACATTAAGGTGTATGCCCAGGTTTTTGCATCCCCTTTAACCGAGCGACAGTTGGTGTCATCAATTGTGAATGGGTTTTCGCCTCAATATAGGTCATACATGACTATGTGTACCAGGCCTTCGTCATTCGTCGAGCTGAAACAGGTCGTTATAAAGGCTATGGCTGTGAAGCATGCAGATTCCCTTCGTGTAGCTAATGTTCCTCCTCCGTCCTTGATGTCTTGTCCCCCTCCTTCCTTGATGTCTCGTCCCCCACCTAAGGTTATGTTTCATCCTCGACCTAATATTAAGTGCCACTCGTGCGGTGGAGTGGGACATGTCAAGAAGGTGTGTCCGAGTAACCAGGCTGTGTATCGCCAATGACGGAACGTTGAGGAGACCAATTCGGGTGTTACTTCCAAGGATATTTCTGTGTGTAAGAATTTGGGAAAACCCTGTGAAGTTTCTGGTCGCCCTACCAATGATAGTCTTGATAACTCTATGAAAGCTAATTCATCATGTGCTAATTCTGCTTATGTCGCTGACCTACCTAACCTGTCGGTGAACAATGGCGTGGCAAGTCAGCCTAATTCTAAACGTTGTGTGAAACCTGTGGTGCGGGTGTCCTCGTCACCTAATTGTAATCGTGTTAGAGTGAGTAATGATTTTGGAATTTCTCCTGTGGCTAAAGGAATATCCCCGTTTATTGAAATTTGTGTTAATGACGAGCCCGTTTCTGCGTTGCTTGATTCTGGTAGTGTCGCATCCTTTATAAGCGAGGACTGGTTTTTATCTATGAAGAGTGTTTGCAAATTTCCTGAGTTAGAGCCTAACAATGAATCTTTTATTTCGGCAAATTGTTCAAGCTTAAATATTTTGGGTAGTATGTCAGTCAAAATTCATATTCTAAATTTTTCTTGGAAATTTAAATTTTTGGTTGCCAGAAATCTTTCTTGTGCTGTGGTCATTGGAGCTAATTTCATGTCACACGTTGGTATGCTTCTTGATTTTGGTGCTCGCAACTTATGGTTTAAGTTTAATCCACAGAGTAAATTATCTTTTAACCCGGTTTTATCTTCTCCTGCTGTCAATTCTGTTACTGAGCCTATGACTATTGAGGATCTCGACCTGGAAAATTTAACGAGTCTTCAAAGGGAAGCCATTAAGAGGTTATGTCAGGAGTATGGTGATGTATTTACTGACAAGCTGGGTGTAACCCATTTGATGGTGTACAAAATTGAGCTAACCGATTCTGTGCCGGTGCGTTCCAGCCCGTATCGCCTTGCCCCGCCCAAGATGGCTGAACTTCGTAAGATTATCGATAAGATGTTAGAAGAAGGTGTAATCCAACCCTCTATCTCTGCCTACTCATCCCCTGTTTTTCTTGTGCCAAAACCTAACGGTGGTTTTCGGCCGGTGGTCGACTATAGGGCTCTTAATCAAAAGGTTGTTTTGCAGTCCATTCCTTTGCCCGACCTTCACACATGTTTTAGTTGGTTTCGCAACGCGAAGGTGTTCACGATCCTCGATTTAAATTCTTCCTACTTCCAAATTCCCCTCTCTCCTGAATCCAGGCATGTTACTGCTTTTTCCACTGACTGGAACCTCTTTGAGTATGCCCGTGTCCCGTTTGGACTATCCACCGGAGCCGCTGTGTTGAGCAGACTTCTGGACAAGGTATTTTCAGAAATTAAATTCAAGTTTGTGTACCACTACCTTGACGATGTGGTGATCTATTCCGAGTCCTTCGAGGAACACGTTGATCATCTGAAAATTGTACTTGATCGGTTGCGTGACGCTGGACTTACCGTCAAATTGTCCAAGGTTTCCTTTGCCAAGCCCAAAATTTCCTTCTTGGGACATATTGTTTCTGAATCTGGTGTCTCAGTGGACCAATCTCGTACGCAGGCCATCAGAGATTTTAAACCACCCAAGAACGCCAAGGGTGTTGCTCGCTACATTGGAATGGTCAACTTCTTCCGTAAGTTTATCAGTAACTTTGCCGACCGTGCTGCTCCTCTAAACCAGTTACGCAAAAAGGCTGTGAAGTTCGAGTGGGGTCCCTCTCAGCAAGCAGCCTTCGAAGATCTTAAGCTTGCGCTCTCTAACGCCCCTGTGTTAGCCATTCCGGATTTTGGGAAGCAGTTCATTGTGCAGACGGATGCGTCTGGTCGTGGTGTTGGTTGTGTCCTTCTGCAGGAATCTGATCTGGGTCGGCAACCCATTGCATACGCTTCTCGTACCTTAACGGACGCAGAGAGGAAGTATTCTATTTACGAACTTGAGGGTTTGGCTGTGTTGTTCGCTCTGGAAAAATTCCGTATGTATCTTGAGCACACCAAGTTTCTCCTTGAGACCGATAACCAAGCCTTGAGCTGGGTCTTAGGGAAACCCCGCAAGACTGGGAGAATTGCTAGGTGGGCAACTAGGATTCTGTCGTTCCAGTTCACTGTCCAACATATTCGTGGGTCCGAAAATGCGGTAGCTGATTCTTTAAGCCGCATGTACGAGGAAACAGCTGAGGAGGATGTTCGGGAATGTGAACCCGTAAACCTTATATCTGCTGTAAATTGTGTCAATGCCGTTCTTAGCAATTCCCCTGTGCTTTTTGAGGATGTGAGACGATTCCAGAAGGAAGACCCCTCCTTATCTAGCCTTATTGACCGAATCAATTCTAGTGAAGTGATCAAGCCCTACTCTCTGAAGGACGGTGTATTGTGTTGTTCGTCTCGTCATGACCGCCTACCTAAAATTGTGCTCCCGTCGGTCCTCATTCCGGAAATCTTTCGTTACTATCATGAATCCCCTATAGGTGGTCACCTAGGAGTATTCAAGACCCGAGCTAAAATCAGACAGTTTTTCATTTGGCAAGGTATGGATGGCGACATCAGGAGGCTCATTAGGAATTGTGCTGCTTGCAGTATTAGCAAACCTCCGGTTTCTACTAAGGTTGGCCTGTTGTCATCTGAACCGGCGTCTAGACCCATGGAGAGGCTTTTTATCGACCATGTTGGACCGTTCCCTCGCTCTGGTCGGGGAAACCAATTTGCGCTTGTTTGCACTGACGGTTTCTCCCGGTTTAGTTGGATTTTCCCCACCAGACAGGCTACGACCAGTTCCGTCATAAAATGTCTTAATTCCATCTTCTCGTCTTTTGGGCCGTGTCAGTGTCTGGTGTCAGATAATGCCAAGTGCTTTGTATCTCATCAGTTCCGTCAATTCTTGTTTGATTATGCTATTTCGCACGTAACCACCACTCCCTATTTTCCTAACCCGTCTCTCGCTGAGCGAGTCAATCGTAATCTCCGTTCTGCTCTGATTGCTTTCCACCACGACGACCATTCCAAGTGGGATTCTAATTTGCATTGGCTTAATTTTGCTTTCAACACCGCCGTGCATGAGAGCACGCAAGCTACCCCTTTTTCGCTAATGTTTTCCTTTATGGCTAATTCTCCGTTGTCTAATCTGTGGAACCTGCACGATCTCCTTCCTGACAGTTTCACGCCCGAGGATATGAGGGCGAAATTCGACAAGGCTAGAGAGAATATTAAGGTATCCCATGACCAACTTGCCAGACGACACAATGCCTGTCGCAAGCCAGCTGATTTGGAAATTGGTGATGTTGTGTACGTCCGCAATTTCGAGCCCAAGGGCGTCAGTAATCTAGTCTCAAGCAAGTTAACCCCTCGTTTTAAAGGCCCATGCTATGTAGAGGCATTCTTGACTCCTGTTACTCTTCTTGTTCGAAACCCTAAGGCCAACAAAATTTCTAGAGTGCATCTATCACACATTAAACGAGGTGGAGAGGTGTCTAATGAGGAAATGCTACCGTAAATTTTGTAAAACAAATTTTGTAAACTGAATTTGTACAATGTATAGTATCCCTAACCTTCATTGAAGCCTTCAAGATTCTGTTCCTTGTGGAATTTTGAATTTAATTGGATTTGAACACTCTGGTGGGATACAAAATGTAATTGTTGGGAAGTTCCCATTGTAATGGTAAATTGTAAAAGTGTACCTAATTTTGATGTTTCATAGGAAATGCTAACATGTAAGTTGGGCTCGGTGGGAGACCTAACTCATGGTAACCTTGTATTCCTGTTCCCTTTGGGAATTGTAGTGGTCATTCCTCTACCGTAGTCCCTTCTAAATGTATAGTCGTCTAACTAATGTAATCTTGTAATGTACTTCGAATCTGTAAAAAGTGTAAACTTGTTAATGAAACCTTGTAAGCACGGATCTAGGGCTTGGTCAAAAATTTTCTTCATTTAAATTCAAACTTGTTTCTCTTTGTAAAATGTAGTAAGAAATTGTAAATTCTGTAAATCTTTTTTGAAACTAGATTAACTTCTATTTTTGTAAATGGCTGCCCACGCGTCGAATCATATCCTGCACATTGCTTCATCCTACTTCGTCTAAAACGACCTACATTGGACTTGTTGAAAATTTTTCCTAACGTGTCTCGGACTCTGAAAGCACTGCTGGTGCTGGTGTACTGCGTTTCTGAAGGTTTTTGGACACAGTGAAGCTGTTAACTAAGTGGTTTGCGAGGTGATCAATTATCCCTTCACTGATAATCTGACCCTGCATTCTTCCTAACCAAAACGATGCGGTTTCATCCATCAATTGGAGTTAACTGGTGAACATTATCTTCGGGAAGCATCTCTGGTGAATCGACAAGTTAAGGAGGACTGTCTATGCCTTGGCATATTCGTGAACGGTGTTCACGATTAAGGGAGGGAGACTGATACGTGCAAGGGCACGTCTCTACCTTTTCAAACATGTATTTAATCAGGTACGCTGTTCTTCAAGTTTGAAACGACCGCCTGGTGACTTGCTTCCCATTCTGAACACGAGATGGTAGCGCCTGTCGGTCTTGGAGAGATTGCAAGTAGTTCCTGTGTCTCCCCAATAGGTGGTGTGGGCTTCGCATTATTAAATTCGTTATACGCATGACTTGATTAAAAGACAATCACATTCTTCGTCTTCAAACAAATGCTAGTGCATTCATGATACCGCCAAAATTATGAACTTATTAATGACATTGTTGTTTTGATGTGTCTTTCTCTGATTGGACAATATTTATTTACATGAAGACAGTTCGATAAATGACGAGCGATTCTCCGCCATTTTGGTGGAGTCCATGAGAGTTCGTGAAGTAAACATCAAGCTATCTGGTCGTGGAAGGTGTCTCCACTAATGGGGGCTTTAAGCCCTCATTCTCTACTATATATATATATTCTAGAAAAAGGAATTGCCTGTTCTCTTCGGGCTATGAATTTTCATCTTTTCACCGCGAAGTGGACGTGTGGAATGTGACCTGTGATTGTGACCCAAACAATGCATGTGCCGGGGTTTGCCATTTTTTGTGAAGCACATGTAATAACATAAAATTATGTGTTAATTATTTTATTATTTTTGTGTCTCCACTGAGAAGGATGTAAGGTACGTTTTTTTTAAATTTAATTTATTTAATTATTTTATGTTATGGAGCTCCGATATCATCTTATAATCATATTTTATTTTTGTTCTTCCTTTGTTTTATAAGTTTAATTTTATTGTTGTTTTTATTACGTTTCCTGGTTTATTTTAATTCTGTGCTCTTTTCTTCGTACCTTGTGGAGACACATTTCCAATTATTTTACGTTTAAATTATTATTTATATTCCTTTGTCAATCTTGGGATTGACATATTAATTTATTCATGATCCGGTGCATTTCTCGATTGTAATAGCATTTAGACCTAATTATTTTCCGCCGTCATTTTCTTTACGCTAATGTTTAAATTTACTTTTATTAATTGTTTGCCGTAATTTTGATCTGGCATGTTTTTGGTGTGGCCATAGCTTTTGTTTACCGTGATGCATTGTGGTCTCGTTGTCAGTCCATTTGGCGCGGGTCTCAAGAGCATACGTGTTTTCTGTTTGCTCAATTTAAAAAAAAAATGTAATCTTGTTGATGTTAGTTTTGTGTTTTCGGATGTAAAATGTCCTTGTGTGTTTCACCGGCGAGCATATCATTTTTTTTTTATTTTCTATCCCATTTAATTTTTTTTTTGAAAGTGTAATTTAATTTTCAATTCCTTTTGTTTTGGCGTGGCCTCAACATCTGCATGTCGGATCGTGGTTGCATTACCTTGCAATTCATCAAGCCCGTTCTGAGTATGTTATGCATGTAATATTTATTTTAACCTTTGGGCTGTTAAATTTTATATTATTTTAAATTAAGTTTTTCGTCTTCTTCGCTTTGCAAGCAAGCATGTTAGGCGCTATCTGGCCTTCTTATAAAATATTAGTGGTTGATGCATGTTCTTTTTCTGGTGATGATTCTCCTTTAAATTTTCAATATTAAATCTTTTTTTATTCTTTTTTAAAATCTTTGGTTGTGGCATTATTTCACCGACGACAGTTCCGTTGGTTTTTGGGGGATGTTTGTACGATAGCCTGTGTGTGTTGTCCCCTTATCCATCTTCCTTCCACTCCTTTGGAGCTCTTCTGTCGGGACATGTCATCTGGAGGTGATGTTGCTGCGGAAGTGACCCGGACCCCTGAATACAGGTAAGTTGGCTCATCCACGTTTCCCGTACTCGTCCCATTCTGGTAAGCAAAGCGTTGGTTATCGAGAAGCCGACGTGCTGCTGGCCAGTGCCGTCCAATGTAAAATGCTGTTAGGGGGGGGTAGCAATAATAATAATAATTATAATAATATGAAGAGAAGAGAAGAACGGCTTTGGGAAATCCAGCCGCGACATGCTGGCCACGCGCTCTTGAACTGAGGAGTTCCAGCGTAGACAGTGCTGACAGTGTGCGCCTGGGTCATATGGCACTAAAAAGCACTTGCTTGACTTGCAGGGTACCACGCCATACTATACAAAGCTCACTCGCACACGTACATAGCTTGCGGCAGGCGGGGAGAGGCAATGATACAGATTACTACTGACATGACATGACGTCCCACGCATGTGGCTTTCTTCTTAGACTATCCGTAAGGGTGCAGCAGGATAGAACATACTACAGGCACTTCCTACTCAGGGCCGTGGTGTGCACCTCCTCCCCCCCGCCTTCCCCACACCTAATAAAATCTAAGCGGCTGGAGCGATTTCAATGAAATTCGGTAAGGTCATAGTACTATTTTGGCAGACCCCGATCGAGCCCTTCAAAGTCTATTATGTTTCACCAATCCAACATGGTGGCTGTGCGAAGTATCTCACTGACATTCTTTATCTCCGAAACTGTTACCGATATCACCGTGAAATTGTACGGTGATAAAAGCCACTACTAGAGGTTCACTTAAGTGACTTTCGAACAGGGACCCGGAACAGAACGTAACACGGAACGGAATTGTTGTCAATGTGGAACGGAGAAATTCCGTTATCTCCAAGGTTATTTCCAAGTTGTAATGTTACCGCTGTTTGTTCCAATGCGTTACGTTACCGTCCGGGAACGGAATGGAGTCTGAAACCATACCCGGTATCTGGAACAGTGGAACGGTGGCCGAGCCTGTACCGGTACAGCAGATTGGATCCGGGTGGAACGTTACGCGGTCTCGTACCGAAATGAACAGAGGGATATCCGATACGTTACAGTTCGGAACGTTTCGCTTAAAACAACGGAACAAAACAGACGGGACGGAATGGGACATATTTAACAGGAGTTGTATTGTACAAGGCTGCATTATGACCTCTCAAGGTCAATTAGAAGAATTCGGTGCGGTGCAATGCAGCTCTTATTCTTATTGGGACGACAGCGTTAGTGGTCAAATCACATCCAAACACAGCGTTTATATATTCTGCCAACCACACAATCCCCTCTTCTCTCTCACCTCACCAGACACCGGCAATGTGTTTCAGCTACAATGGAGATCCTGTACCCCAAATATAGATACGCGAATTCCGTCCTCTCGCTATTATAGGTTGATCAAAATTTCTTTGCTGATGATGAATTTCAACCAGATTAGAGATGTTGTTGATTATTTTGGCGCTATGTGACATCGTGGTCATGTAGCCTTGTGCACTTGGGTGTGTGTAGAAGCTGTCTGATAACCTGTGGCACTGTGATGTCTGTACTTGTGTGTGTACTAGTAATCAAGGTAAGAAGTGGCCGTGGCCATAAGTTAGTTACCGTCCCAGCATTTGCTTCAAGTAGAAAGGAAAAATCACGGAAACCAAAACTAGGATGATCTCGTCATCCGCTTTATAAGTGAGGGTGGACTAGGGCCAGCAATCTAAATTATCCAGTGTACATTGACTGAAAGATTTGTTCTTTTTTATTATTTTATTATTTTATTTAGTAAATTTACCCTCGATGTTGGTGGCTCCCACGTCCTAAGCGAGGGAACTCACCACTACCGCCTCTATGGGCAGTGTCCTGGAGCTTGGAACATCTGGTCGTGAGGGATACAACTGGGGAGGTGTGATCAGCACTTCGCCCAGGCGGCCTCACCTGCAAAGCGAACAGGGGCCTCATGAGGGATGGGAAGGGATGGAAGAGTGGGATGGATAGGCTAGGAAGAGGGAAGGAGGCGGCCCTGGCCTGACAGTAGGTACTGCCCCCGTAAATTGAATTATATTGAGACCACGATGGCTGTATTGGCATAAATGAATAAAGTTATGGATGTCATAGTTGTGACGTGTATATTCATGACGTAGGCACGGATGACGCAGAATTCATGCAAGTAGGCTGGTTGAGCTGAGATTCTTGGTGACGTCATGATTTTGTTCGAGAAAGATCTTAGATTTACGACGCAGTCGCAGGAAACAAGGTATTGTGCTAAGGAAGAAGTTACGCTATTGGAGGAGAGACTCGAACCAATGAACGATAGTTTGGAAGGAAGACGGAGATTGCTGAAACTACGATATTTGATTGCTTTTGGCATGCAGATTTGTGGAAATCTATTTTCAGTTATGGCATTGATTTGGAATTTTGAAGAAATTAATTTTGAGTTTTTGAAATTCGAAAATCCGTCAAGTATAGCCAATGTTAAAACTTCTAGCAATGACGGAGCAACAGGCTATGGAAGGGATGGATACGCCCCTTAAGAAGTTGATAAAAGGTCGTGCACAGGATAGAGGAGCTCTCATATCGCTCATACCGCTGATACCGCATATATATTTCTGATGTCAGATATTCATTGTCGAGTGAATAAGTGAAGCAAGTCATCTTTAGCGTGTGGTTAAAGCCCGGCGCATCGAACGAACACGGAGCAGTTCCATTTTACGCTGTTCGAAACTAGGCGAAGTTGAAACGCTCACATTAACGTTTCTACGAGATAAGATATAAAGAGTTAACTTCTGCCTTTATTATAATTCAATTGGGCAGTACAACATTGAGGTGTGTAGAAGATTTGAACAATTTCACAGTTATAATTTGAAAGATATTGACATTTTATGGCTGCAGACAAAAGTGATTTTCTCGCCACCTGAGAAGCACTTTTAAAATTCCACATTATACACTACGGCTGACACGTATATTGCAACCGTTATATTGGAGAATACGTTTGGTAATACAACGATACATTCTACTATGGAACATTATAATCTTGCAGTGCTTTCAATGATTATAACAGAAGTGAAGATGGAAGGCTAAGGCTTTAATGCAATTGGGACATATATCGATGGAGTGAAGTAACAGCATGGAACTTCGTTAATGGTCATTCTACAAAAGCGAGCATGTAGTGAACATCCAACTACACTCATGCATCGTGAATCCATCGCTGAATTATATCAAATGACAGTGGAAATATTTTCATACTCCACGATTATGAATATTTCTGCGGAAATAACTGCAATAAACTTCATGGCGAATTGCGACCGGAACTTCAGGGAACTTTCAAGAGAGGCCAGGGTAGACCCGGCTCATAAAGAAGAGTTTTGCCAGAAGGATGTCTTTCGTATACATGGAGCAGTGCAATTTCCGGAGAAGGAAGCAGTTCGATTCTCCGAGGACGCTGATTCCAGGTTCGAGGACGGAGCACATCTTTACGCTGGTGAATTGGAACCAACAGCAGTTTTCTTTGAAAACTTTCCTCTAGAACTTCAATCAACAGATAAGGTAGTCGTGAACGTTTCTTGTATTATTTGAGTCATGTAGCGATATCTGAGCAACTATTTTTCCCATATTTTTTGTCCTATCTTTTGCCCCATTTTCTTGCTTAATATTTCTGTACTCAGTACACTTCGATGATTTATGCCTTTTTCTACGATATTTTGAGACATTATTATGTCATTGGCATACTTAAATAATTTTGGATCAGTTGAGACTGATAATTTAGATTCTCTCAGTAATTTGCATATTTTTGTAGTCACGATTTGACTGTAAAGTTAACGATTTGCTATGGCAGATTTGAAGTCAGACAGCGTGTCATTTTATTAAAGTAATTCTATTCAGTAAATTACTTTGACCAATTTTCTGTCATCCTCAAGAAAGAAGAATAATTAAAAGATTTTAGAGCGTTAAAATCTATTACGTTATCGACGATCTTTGAAATACTGGTCGTCTTATGAACATGATTGCAACATAGACATTTATCATTGCATTATAGACAATTTTATGAAATATGAACTTTGATTACGATTTATTGAATACACTATAGTAATGAACATTTGATAGGAATTTTTCTCAATTATAGATTGGAACAATAATGTTTGCATTCCACAATCTAATTGTATTCTATTCGATTATTTATGCAGTTTAGATGAACTTTGATTGAAGATAGTATTTTTATACTGCGTTACTTTGAAGATATTAATCTCAATTTTGATAGACCAGGGAGGAGTGTCTAATCGTATTTGCTATTAAATTTATTTCTGATTGGCAAATTTTTACTTCATATCGATTCATGAATGAAACCCACGAAGGTTAAATAATAACAGACATTAATACAATTGATGAATATAAGAATTTTTGAAGAGGAACAATGGATGTATAATCGTTAGTTCAGTGGACCTGTAAAAGTCGCTGATGAGTAATGCCCTTGAATAATGAAGGAGGTTCCCACAGTAATAAATGAAGTTGTTGAATTTATGAGTGGAGGTTTTTGTATGTAATTTGGAAGATTTTGATGCCATATATATGAAGATATATGATGAATTCTGGGCCTATTGTTGAGCAATTTTGTGCGTTTTGAGCGAAGTATTTTTCCGCTGAACGTATTGTCCTGGTTCTTTGAAAGTTATTCATGTGAAGATACTGTTAAAGTTAACAAGAGTGTTAAATAATTTGAGATGAAGATTTTGAATGGAGGTTACCGTCACAAATATTAATAATAATTATTAAACCTTATTAAACCTGAATTTGACATTTAAATATAACTAACCTTCATTGGTCGATTATATCAACACGATTTAAGTAATTATCAACCGGATAAACGTGTGGTTTAATGTATTTCTTATATAAATAATATAAACAATATAATATTGTAAATAATTTTGTAAATATCTTTGTTAAATAATATGAAATGAAAGGGATTAATAGAGGCGTGTATAAAATTTCCAATTGTCGTTTGACATTGTTATAAACAATTTATTATTGTTATAAATAATTAATGAACTTTTGTTATTAACATTTAGAGTTTTGTTATTATACTCTAAACAACGCTAATTAAACATGTGGATTGAACAATTAAACATGATTTAGGATTATTGGAGTATTCCACTGGTGTTTGAATGGAGCATTTAAAACATTTGCGTGATAATATTTCAGTTGAGATGTTGACATTTAACGTGTTTTGAAGGAGAGCTAAGCTCCGATGTAACTCGCATATGCTAGGGTTGAACGGAGGGGTGAGTCCACTTTGACGATGCAGGTGCATTGCAGCTGGCCCGGACAACTGTATGATAGAGGCCAAGGACGTCTCCATAATAGCCTTGTGGCTATAAATAAAATGTGAAGTATATAAACACGCAAAACAATTGCTATATGTGTCTCGTCCCAAATCCCGTTTCCATTCCAAGTGCATTATTATTTTTACGTTATTTTGAGCTTGAGAAGGCTGAAACATTGTATGTAGAGTATACTAGTTCTACAGGAGGACATGGTTATGTGGTCGATGGCTTCTGATTGCCACGTGGATTTTGTTGTTTTATTTTTGTTAAATTCATTCTTTATGTGAAATAAATTATTGTGCAGTTTAAAGTTTCTCGTCTTCGTTTTGGTTCATTTTAAATATCATGGTGGAGGTTATTGTGTGGGCATACTTTAAGTGATCCAGTTGACAACCCAGTCCCCGAGATAAATTTAAGAGGTAAGTAAAGGTAAGTATGAACCCCCGTATATTTTGGTGTGTTCCACAATAATTTCTTGTTAACTATTGTGCTCTAATCTCGATAGTATCTGTCAGTGCCATTTTCATTGATGTAGCTGTGCCGGTGCGTTTGATTATTGGCAATCCGATTGAGGGGGCGGATATCTGACAGCCTACTATCCTGAGATCGGGGACAGTAGGATTGGCGACCCTAAAACGTGGGGCACGATCAGCAAAACATTGGATTACCAAGTTATTGCAGTAGAATTGACACCGCAATTTTTGTGGAGTGTTCGAATAACATTGGATTACCAAGTTATCGATGTCAATGGGATTGTGAAGACTAAAATAAAGAGGTTGATTCTTTGTTAGATGTCTTAGCCAATTGTAGAATTTGAGAGTGTGATTATATAGGGATTAAATGTTGTGTTGTATTAGGAAAATTACACTCAGAAAAGATCAGATCTTATACAACTTGAGAGAGGTTAAATAGGCTGGAAACTTAGAAAAATCGCCTATGATCTGGAATCTTATTTTATTTGACCGGCTTATGACATGTGTAGTCATATTAAAGATAAAATTAAACTATTTGGATTGTAAATGTAAATTATTTGTGTTAGGATATTTTAAAATGAACCAAAGAAACTTGAACATGTGCTTGAGTTTATTTCAACATGAAGTGTCTACGAAGGTTAATCATAAGGTAATTTATAAGTTAGATTTAAGAGAGAAAATTGCTCAAAACTTATATATGGTGAAAAATGTTGCTCAGATGTTGTTATTTTGCTCTGTTTGATGTATGTCCCTAAAGCAGCTTATTATTGAAATATTATTGAAATGGCAGATGAGAGTTTAAGAAAGATGTTGGAGGAGATGTCCAACAATTTGTCTATTAGGCTGAATGAAAGCATGAAGGAGATGGAAGCTAGGAATACTAGTCGAATGGAGGAGAATGCTAGTAACATGTCTGCTAACTTGAAAGCTAGCATGAATGAAAGTGTAAAGCAGATGCTGGATGAAAATCTGAAAGTTCTTCAGACCAGTTCTGCAAACTTAGAAAATAATGTGTCACGTTTACAGATCAGTACCCAGGGAATCGAGAATGCTGTAAGTGACATTCACAAAGATGTGTCTGATGTTAAAATAGATGTTTCTAAAGTACAGAAAGATCTTACTATGTTGAATCTTGATGTTGCTAATGTCCGGGGTGATATTTCATGTGCTAGAGCTGAAGTAATTGTTGTTAGGAATGATGTTGCTACTGTACAAGACAAAGTAGAGGAAGTTCAAAGAGAGGTTAGAAATGCTCGAACTGATGTGTCAAATGTTCAAGTTGACATCAATAATATTCATTCAGATGTTAATGATATGCAAAGCGATATCAATAAGATACAAGTAGAAGTCAATACTGTTTTTGTAGACATTGCTAAAGTTCAGACTGATGTTAACAAAGTTAGGGAAGAAATTGAAACTTCAAAAACGCTTTGTACTCGTAACATTAGTGCATTAACAACTCGGTTAGTTGACGAGTCTGTTAGGACAACAGCTTCTTTAGCTGGTTTAAAATACGATGTAGAGGTCATGAGAACCCAAGTATTAGATCACAATCGTTTACTTAAGGAAGACATTGAAGTAGATATCGCGGAAATGTTAACTGCAAATGTAACGGTTTGGAAAGATGAATGGAACAGGTCAAGTGGGGAACATGTCGATCAGATTCAGGAGCGAATTGAAAGAAAACTTGCCAGTACACAAGTAGACATTAATAATGAAGTAGTTCAGATTAGGAAAGACTTGAATGTAAGGATGGATTCGCTATCCGAAAAGCAGGTAGAGGATAGAACTCAAATAGGTCAGGACGTGCAAGCATTAAAAACTGCGTTAGAGGAACAGATTCATAAGGTTGTCTCTGATGTTAATGAAACTACGAGCAAACTGCAGAATTTGAAACTAGGAGAAGCTAGCATGATGGAAACCTATAAGGAAGAGTTGATTAGGAAAGTCATCACGGAAATCACGGACAAGGATATTGAAGGATTGACTGGTGAAGAGGAAAGAAATTACGTAAGAAGATGTAACCTCGCTACAGAAGAGAGAGATATTAGTCCTGAAGAACGTATATCCAGATTCAGGGAAGAAGAAGAGGATCGGAATATTGAACCCGAATGGAAGTATCGTGATAGTGGGAAACATTATATGGATTCATATCCGAGAAATGTGACAGTCATCCGGAATTTTGAAGACAAACCTCAAAAATTTAGCAACACTGATAGCCTCACACCGATCGAATATATCAGGAATCTTAAAGACTATTTTATAGAAGCCCACATTCCTAGAGAGAGAGAGATGAGAATCGTAGAAAGATTTCTAGCTGGAGGACCCCTTGAGTGGTTTAGAGCATTTCGGTACACTTTCAGCAATTTTGACGAATTTGCAGAGGCACTGATAAAACGATTCTGGTCAATAGAAGCTCAGAATTCATTAAGAGCTGAGGTATACTCGAGGAAGTATTCAGGTACTCTTCCAACACGGTACGCTGATTTCTTCACGAGTCAGTTATCACGCTTGAGATTTTTGCAACCCCCATTGTCAACAGAGCAGTTGATAGATGCGATTTCACGTATGCTGCCTGTGGAAGTAAGAAGACTGATCATATCGTCAAATATCAGAGATTTGACCAGTATGGACGAATTATTGAGAAGGCTTGACTACACGAGTCCAATGCCAAATTTGGTACAAAAAGGTCAGAGGCACGAATTCAAAGACGTTAATACAGTCTACATGGATCAAGTGCAGCAAACTGATAAGCCTGATGAAAAAAAACTGAAAATGTAGGTCCTCACAGGAATAATTATTTCCGCAACAACAGATCCCAAGGTTACCGTCCATATCAGCAAAGACGAGGCTGGAATAATAATAGAGGGAATTACAACAACGGAAGAGGTAGATACTATAACAATGGTTATAATAGAAACTACAATCGAAATAATCAGAATCGGAATCAGAATTCTCAAGGTCAGGTTATGACACCCGACAAGTATCAAGAAAGAGAGAAAGAAAGTCAGCAGTATCTGAAGGAGTTACGAGAAAAGGAAGCTAAAAACCAAAAGAAAAGACAGGATGTAGTGATCGATCCTGGTCCTTCTACAAGTCAGCAGGGGAATTTTGAGATTGGTAACACAAAAAAAACGCCGATTTCTCAACGACAGTGAGAAACTATGAATACATTGCCACACCACACCTAATTACCATTAATGAAATTTACGAAGTAACTGATGAGGATTTATTAGAAGAGAGGGGAATCGTCAAAGAGGAAAGACCATGTGCCTTACCTATTATTTCTGTACTGATAGATGGTCAACAGTATAAAGCTCTTATGGATACTGGTGCAATTATTTCGATCATTTCTGATGAATGCTATCAAAGTCTGTTAAAAGGAGAAAACATGACAGTTTTACCAGTTTCTACCGTCAAAGTGAGAGGAATTTTCCAAGACAAGGCAGTGAAATGCAAGATCCAAGTGCTGTTGAACTTTGAAATTAATGGAAGGAATTATGAACAGATCTTTATTGTGGTTAACAAGATCCATTTCGATATTGTGCTAGGAATCGATTTTATATCGAAAGTTGGAGCCATTATTGATATGAAGAATAGGAGTATTAGCTTTAATGATGGGTACATGATCACAGAAGAGATCGAAGAACAGGACGTGAAAAACAGTCTGGAGATAGACCTTAGGGAAGAAATTTTAAATACCATTATCAATGAAGTAGAGAATATAACAGAAATACCCAGTAGAAAAACTGAAGGATTTGGAGAAATTCAGGGGGAATTTGAGGATTTGATAAAGGAATTCCAAGATATCTTTGATGAAAAGCCTGGATTGATTAAAGACTATAAGTATAAGATAAGGCTAACCGATGAAACCCCTTACCAAAAGAGAATATACCCCATACCTGAGAAATACTATCAAGAAGTACGAGGGTTGATCAGAAAAATGGAGGTAGACGGGATTATTAAAAAACAGGCGTCGTCTTACATAAACCCCATCACTGTAGTCAAGAAAAGTAATGGTCAGATACGTCTTTGTCTCGATGCTCGGACCATCAACTTGAAGATTCTTCCAGAAAATGACCGACCACCTAAGATCAGAGATCTGCTTAGAAAGTTCAAAGGGAGAGCATGTTTCAGTGTTCTTGACTTGACATCTTCGTTTTACCAAGTTCAACTGGAAGAAGAAAGTATGCAGTACACTGGATTCCTATTTGACCAGACGTCATGGGTCTTTGTGAGAATGCCTTTTGGAATGGTCAACAGTGGACCAGCACTTATTCGAGCACTTGATAGCAAGCTCACTGACGAAGTAAAGGAAAATGTAATCTGCTACATTGACGATTTAATTGTATCTTCACCCAACGCCGCAGAACATTTAGTGCACTTGAGAAAGTTGTTTGAAAATTTAAGGGAGGCCAATATCAAGGTCAATTTTGGAAAATGTCAATTCTTGAAGAAGGAGATCAATTACTTGGGTCATACTATTGATAAGGATGGATATCATCCAAACATGCAGAAAGTAGATGCGATCACTAGGTTCCCAAAGCCAACTAAGGTGAAACAAGTCAGAGAATTTGTAGGCGCATGCCAATTCATTAGCAGCCACTGTCCGAGATACTCTGAAATTATGGCTCCTCTGTATGATTTACTCAAGAAAAATAATAGATGGAAATGGAGTACCGCAGCAGACGAGGCTTTTGAGAAAGCAAAGGAGATGCTCAGAAACAACGTCAAACTGGAGTACCCAGACTTTGAGAAGGTGTTCTATATAGAGTCTGATGCATCAAGAATAGGCATTAGTGCAGTCTTATACCAAAAAGACGAGGCAGGCAACAAGCACTACATTGCGTTCACTAGTCGAAAGTTAAAGAAACACGAGGAAAACTACTTTACGACAGAACTAGAAGCGTTAGCTTTTGTAACAGCTTTGCAAGCTTGGAAAAAAATGTTGCTGGGACATAAGGTTATCATTATTACAGATCACAAAGCACTTCAGTTTATGCTGCAAACTGACATGTCTAGTGATAGATTGACACGTTGGGCTTTGTTCACCCAACAGTTTAACGCCACTATCGTCCATCAGCCTGGGAAAGATAACTTACTGGCTGATGCTTTATCACGTAACCCTATCAAAAATGTGCAGATACACCATGTACAATTGGAGCAGCAAGATCAAGAGACCGTTAGGAGGTTAGCCCGAATCGGTGTGTCACAGAAGAGACACGCTCCAATCAGGAAAATGTACAGGTTCCTTAAGGGTTACATGGACAATACTGATGTTGACTATGCAGCTACACAGAGAGATTCACGACACTTTGTCTTGAGTGGAGACATCGTATGTAAGTATGCTGACTCTGCGCATACAAAGCTCCGAATAGTCGTGCCACCTAAACTTGTTGTCAATTTAGTGTGGGTAGCTCATCACGCAACTGGACATGCGGGTTTAGATAAAACTCTTGATACTCTTAAAGAGAGGTTTATTTGGACTAACATGCGTTCCAGCATTGCTAATGTCATTCGTTCATGTGATAAATGTCAAAGAGCAAAGTATGCTTCCGCTCTATTAAAAGGAAAACCTAAGGCTATGATTCCCTCTAAACCAAATGAACTCATGGCGACAGACATATTTGGTCCTTGTCCGAAGGGATACCAGGGTAATCAGTATCTGTTGGTTACCGTGGATGTCTTCTCAAAATTTGTAACAATGAGTCCCATGCAAAAAGCTAACACGAGGAACGTTGTAAGCAGACTGGAACATGCTGTATTTCCAAAAGCTGGTAAACCAGAATATCTACTTTCGGATCATGGAGCTCAGTTTACGTCCTTAGAATTTGCTGCAGATATGGAAAGGCTTGGTATTAAGCACATATTTTCAAGCGTGCGATATCCGGAATCGAATTCTTCAGAAAGATATATGGCTGAATTTTCGAAATTCTGTCAAATTTTCTGTCCGAACGATCATTCTGGTTGGGTGAGATTTGTACCCCTTATTGAGGAATGTTTAAATTCTACAGTGCAGGAGAGCACAGGAGAGGTGCCAATGAGACTTCATCTAGGAAGAAACCCAGAAAGGCCGTGGGACAATCTTTTTAACCACGTTCCTAGAGATCCCGACTAAGGAAGGCAGCAGAGAATGGACAGAGCGAAAGAACAACTCCAGAAATCAGCAGAAAAACGACTGAAAAGAGTAGCTGGAAAACGTTTTGGTGTTCCCTTAGAAATTGGAAATCTGGTATTATTACGCAGACCTGTCAAGGCTGACGTGGGTAAGAAAATCTATCCCAAGTTTGGAATAGTGTTCATGGGTCCGTTCAGAATTACGAATGCCTATGGAAACAACTGTTATGAACTATACGATGATGAGAATAATGTCGTTTATGGCAAGTTCAATGCTGGGAACTTGAAGAAATATTATCCAAGAGTAAGCCAATAATAATTCAATTTCGTGTTCAAGTGAATTGAGATAATTATAACACAGAGTTTAAAAACAATTTGCAACTGTTTTTAAAACGTGGTGAAGGGAGAATGCCCCCGTAAATTGAATTATATTGAGACCACGATGGCTGTATTGGCATAAATGAATAAAGTTATGGATGTCATAGTTGTGACGTGTATATTCATGACGTAGGCACGGATGACGCAGAATTCATGCAAGTAGGCTGGTTGAGCTGAGATTCTTGGTGACGTCATGATTTTGTTCGAGAAAGATCTTAGATTTACGACGCAGTCGCAGGAAACAAGGTATTGTGCTAAGGAAGAAGTTACGCTATTGGAGGAGAGACTCGAACCAATGAACGATAGTTTGGAAGGAAGACGGAGATTGCTGAAACTACGATATTTGATTGCTTTTGGCATGCAGATTTGTGGAAATCTATTTTCAGTTATGGCATTGATTTGGAATTTTGAAGAAATTAATTTTGAGTTTTTGAAATTCGAAAATCCGTCAAGTATAGCCAATGTTAAAACTTCTAGCAATGACGGAGCAACAGGCTATGGAAGGGATGGATACGCCCCTTAAGAAGTTGATAAAAGGTCGTGCACAGGATAGAGGAGCTCTCATATCGCTCATACCGCTGATACCGCATATATATTTCTGATGTCAGATATTCATTGTCGAGTGAATAAGTGAAGCAAGTCATCTTTAGCGTGTGGTTAAAGCCCGGCGCATCGAACGAACACGGAGCAGTTCCATTTTACGCTGTTCGAAACTAGGCGAAGTTGAAACGCTCACATTAACGTTTCTACGAGATAAGATATAAAGAGTTAACTTCTGCCTTTGTTATAATTCAATTGGGCAGTACAACATTGAGGTGTGTAGAAGATTTGAACAATTTCACAGTTATAATTTGAAAGATATTGGCATTTTAAGGCTGCAGACAAAAGTGATTTTCTCGCCACCTGAGAAGCACTTTTAAAATTCCACATTATACACTACGGCTGACACGTATATTGCAACCGTGATATTGGAGAATACGTTTGGTAATACAACGATACATTCTACTATGGAACATTATAATCTTGCAGTGCTTTCAATGATTATAACAGAAGTGAAGATGGAAGGCTAAGGCTTTAATGCAATTGGGACATATATCGATGGAGTGAAGTAACAGCATGGAACTTCGTTAATGGTCATTCTACAAAAGCGAGCATGTAGTGAACATCCAACTACACTCATGCATCGTGAATCCATCGCTGAATTATATCAAATGACAGTGGAAATATTTTCATACTCCACGATTATGAATATTTCTGCGGAAATAACTGCAATAAACTTCATGGCGAATTGCGACCGGAACTTCAGGGAACTTTCAAGAGAGGCCAGGGTAGACCCGGCTCATAAAGAAGAGTTTTGCCAGAAGGATGTCTTTCGTATACATGGAGCAGTGCAATTTCCGGAGAAGGAAGCAGTTCGATTCTCCGAGGACGCTGATTCCAGGTTCGAGGACGGAGCACATCTTTACGCTGGTGAATTGGAACCAACAGCAGTTTTCTTTGAAAACTTTCCTCTAGAACTTCAATCAACAGATAAGGTAGTCGTGAACGTTTCTTGTATTATTTGAGTCATGTAGCGATATCTGAGCAACTATTTTTCCCATATTTTTTGTCCTATCTTTTGCCCCATTTTCTTGCTTAATATTTCTGTACTCAGTACACTTCGATGATTTATGCCTTTTTCTACGATATTTTGAGACATTATTATGTCATTGGCATACTTAAATAATTTTGGATCAGTTGAGACTGATAATTTAGATTCTCTCAGTAATTTGCATATTTTTGTAGTCACGATTTGACTGTAAAGTTAACGATTTGCTATGGCAGATTTGAAGTCAGACAGCGTGTCATTTTATTAAAGTAATTCTATTCAGTAAATTACTTTGACCAATTTTCTGTCATCCTCAAGAAAGAAGAATAATTAAAAGATTTTAGAGCGTTAAAATCTATTACGTTATCGACGATCTTTGAAATACTAGTCGTCTTAAGAACATGATTGCAACATAGACATTTATCATTGCATTATAGACAATTTTATGAAATATGAACTTTGATTACGATTTATTGAATACACTATAGTAATGAACATTTGATAGGAATTTTTCTCAATTATAGATTGGAACAATAATGTTTGCATTCCACAATCTAATTGTATTCTATTCGATTATTTATGCAGTTTAGATGAACTTTGATTGAAGATAGTATTTTTATACTGCGTTACTTTGAAGATATTAATCTCAATTTTGATAGACCAGGGAGGAGTGTCTAATCGTATTTGCTATTAAATTTATTTGTGATTGGCAAATTTTTACTTCATATCGATTCATGAATGAAACCCACGAAGGTTAAATAATAACAGACATTAATACAATTGATGAATATAAGAATTTTTGAAGAGGAACAATGGATGTATAATCGTTAGTTCAGTGGACCTGTAAAAGTCGCTGATGAGTAATGCCCTTGAATAATGAAGGAGGTTCCCACAGTAATAAATGAAGTTGTTGAATTTATGAGTGGAGGTTTTTGTATGTAATTTGGAAGATTTTGATGCCATATATATGAAGATATATGATGAATTCTGGGCCTATTGTTGAGCAATTTTGTGCGTTTTGAGCGAAGTATTTTTCCGCTGAACGTATGGTCCAGGTTCTTTGAAAGTTATTCATGTGAAGATACTGTTAAAGTTAACAAGAGTGTTAAATAATTTGAGATGAAGATTTTGAATGGAGGTTACCGTCACAAATATTAATAATAATTATTAAACCTTATTAAACCAGAATTTGACATTTAAATATAACTAACCTTCATTGGTCGATTATATCAACACGATTTAAGTAATTATCAACCGGATAAACGTGTGGTTTAATGTATTTCTTATATAAATAATATAAACAATATAATATTGTAAATAATTTTGTAAATATCTTTGTTAAATAATATGAAATGAAAGGGATTAATAGAGGCGTGTATAAAATTTCCAATTGTCGTTTGACATTGTTATAAACAATTTATTATTGTTATAAATAATTAATGAACTTTTGTTATTAACATTTAGAGTTTTGTTATTATACTCTAAACAACGCTAATTAAACATGTGGATTGAACAATTAAACATGATTTAGGATTATTGGAGTATTCCACTGGTGTTTGAATGGAGCATTTAAAACATTTGCGTGATAATATTTCGGTTAAGATGTGGACATTTAACGTGTTTTGAAAGGAGAGCTAAGCTCTGATGTAACTCGCATATGCTAGGGTTGAACGGAGGGGTGAGTCCACTTTGACGATGCAGGTGCATTGCAGCTGGCCCGGACAACTGTATGATAGAGGGCAAGGACGTCTCCATAATAGCCTTGTGGCTATAAATAAAATGTGAAGTATATAAACACGCAAAACAATTGCTATATGTGTCTCGTCCCAAATCCCGTTTCCATTCCAAGTGCATTATTATTTTTACGTTATTTTGAGCTTGAGAAGGCTGAAACATTGTATGTAGAGTATACTAGTTCTATAGGAGGACATGGTTATGTGGTCGATGGCTTCTGATTGCCACGTGGATTTTGTTGTTTTATTTTTGTTAAATTCATTCTTTATGTGAAATAAATTATTGTGCAGTTTAAAGTTTCTCTTCTTCGTTGTGGTTCATTTTAAATATCATGGTGGAGGTTATTGTGTGGGCATACTTTAAGTGATCCAGTTGACAACCCAGTCCCCGAGATAAATTTAAGAGGTAAGTAAAGGTAAGTATGAACCCCCGTATATTTTGGTGTGTTCCACAATAATTTCTTGTTAACTATTGTGCTCTAATCTCGATAGTATCTGTCAGTGCCATTTTCATTGATGTAGCTGTGCCGGTGCGTTTGATTATTGGCAATCCGATTGAGGGGGCGGATATCTGACAGCCTACTATCCTGAGATCGGGGACAGTACCATCCCGGCATTTGCCCGAAGACGAAGTGGGAAACCACGGAAAACCACTTCGAGGATGGCTGAGGTGGGAATCGAACCCCCTCTACTCATTTGGACCACCCGAGGCTGAGTAGACCCCGTCCCAGTCCTCATACCACTTTTCAAATTTCGTGGCAGAGTCGGGAATCGAACCCAGGTCCTCCGGGGCGGCAGCTAACCATGCTGACCGCTACGCTACGGAGGCGACTTTTTTATTTTTTATTTTTTATTCTGAATTTTTGTTTTACCGAAATTTTTGTTTATTATTATTATTATTAGTTTTCTTAATTTTTTTAAAATTCATTTTTCGATATTGTCATTTTCAAGCGTCCACCTCTAAATTTATAATTTCATTCTAAATTTGTATACATTAATCTGTGTTAAGAGGGGCAGTTGACCTCGTAGTTCCGCCCATAAAAACCTCAATAACTAACTAACCACTTCCAGGATGGCTGAGGTAGGAATCGAAACCACCTCTTCTCAGTTTTTTCTCACTAGGCTGAGTGTACCCCGTTCCAGTCCTCAGACCAGAATTAAATTCCCTGGTAACCCGGGAATGCTAGCCACTGCTATTTACACGAGTGAAATCTTGATGCAGTACGAGGGCTAGAAAAATTACAATAATATTTAATTATTAATAATTATGATGAAATTAATCATGATGACGTTCCAAACAACAACTGCCCGAGCAAAGAAAATTGAAACATACGAGGTAAAAAACAAGATGTTCAGTAAAGAACATATAGCCTACTTTCTCCTAAATGGATGGGTAATGTTATAATTCTTTGTCCTTTTCAAGGAGTATAATTGAATTTTGGTTGTAGTAGCTTGTTGAAATACAACGTGCTATAGGGATATTAAACATGAATATAAGGTGCCCTTTGCTAGTGCTACCTCTGTAAAAAAATTCATTCAATTTGGTTTCACCGTGTTTGAATTGATATGGGGAATGGATTTGCACACATACATGGCCGCTATTTGCAAACTATTGGGCTGATGACCTTGTAGTCAGTCATAAGATGCTCTCCACAAAAGGGCATGTTGTTGCAAAATCTGGTAGAGATCAAATTATTAGGATGGTCGTAATTTGATTTAAGCTTTTAACATTTCGGTGGCCGGCATTCCGTTTCCGTCAAGATGGTGGCGATATAAAACATGACACTGAGGTGCCCTTTGCTAGTGCTACCTCTGTACCAAATGTCGTTCAATTCGGTTTCACCATGTTTGAATTGATAGGGGGAATCGATTTGCACACATACTTGGCCACCATCTGCAAACTATTGGGCTGATGATCTTGCAGTTTGGTCAGAATATGCTTCCCACAAAAGATATGTTGTTGCAAAATTTGGTAGAGACTAGATTATTAGGTTGGTCATAATTACATTTTAGCTTTTAACATTTGGGTGGCCGCGATTACGTTTCCGTTAAGATGGTGGTGATATAAAACATGGCACTGAGGTTCCCTTTGCTAGTGCTACCTCCGTACAAAATTTCGCTCCATTCGGTTTCACCGTGTTCGAATTAATGGCGGGAATCGATTTTCACACAAAGATGGCCACCATACGCAAAATATTAGGCTAATGACCTATTAGTTTGGTCAAAGGATGCTCCCTCCATAAAGGTATGTTAATGCAAAATTTGATAGAGATCGGATGATTAGGTTAATCATAATTTGATTTAAGCTTTGAACATTTGTGTGGCCGCCATTACGTTTCCGTCAAGATGGCGGCGATATAAAACATGACACTGAGGTGCCCTTTGCTAGTACTACCTCTGTACCTAATTTCGTTCCATTCGGCTTCACCGTGTTCGAATTAATAGGGGGAATCGATTTTCACACAAAGATGGCCGCAATCCGCAAACTATTAGGCTGATAACCTATTAGTTTGGTCAAAGGATGCTCCCCCATAATGGTATGTTGTTGCAAAATTTGGTAGAGATCGGATGATTAGGTTAGTCGTAATTTGATTTAAGCTTTGAACATTAGTGTGGCCGCCATTACGTTTCCGTCAAGATGGCGGCGATATAAAACATGACACTGAGGTGTCCTTTGCTAGTGCTACCTTTGTACCAAATTTCGTTCAATTCGCGTTCACCGTGTTCGAATTGATAGGAGGGGACAGACATTCAGAGTACACACACTCACACACACATACTCACACACACACAGACAGACACACTTTTTTTCGCCCTGTGTTGATCTCATAAGTCTACTTTAATTTTTTGCAAAAATCGAAAGTAGGCTAAAAATAGCAGTTGGTGGGGTTAGATCCCTGGTCCTCTCGTACGACAGTCGAGCGCTCTACACATTCCGCCAGATACAGTCTTGCCTAGCCTACTATATTTGGTTACATATTTTACCTACCGGTTAGGATAAAGTGATTATTTACACACTCTTACAATAAGGTGTTTTTTTTTCGTAGGCAGTTTACCCGCCAGGTAGGATTTCCCACGGACTCAGCGAGGGATCCCACCTGTATCTCTTCTTCGGCAGTGTCCTGGAGCTTGACATCAGGTCAGGGGATACAACTGTCGAGGCGGGACTAGCCCTCTGTTCGCTTTGCAGGTGAAGCCGCCTGGGCGAGGTGCTAGTCCCGCCTCGACAGTTGTATCCCCGGACCCAATGTCAAGCTCCAGGACACTGCCCGTAGAGGCGGCAAAGATGGGATCGCTCGCCGAGCCCGTGGGAAAAGCCTACCTGGAGGGTAAACTGACTACGACGACGAAAATAAATGTCATTATGGCGCTTCATTATGCTTGAATAAGACACTAGAAATAAAGAGATTCTTTTAACATTTCGAACTTGAATAATCTTAAATTTTTAAAAACAAATGAACTACCCAAATAAAAATTCAAGTTCACTAGGCTTCAATGATCAGTTGGCCAGGGAGGTAATTTTAAATATTTGAAATTCTCGTGCCAACCATGCTTTTCTTTTTCATAGGCCTATCAGGTTTTGAAAGGAACATATACAAGGTCATTCACCAAAGACGTTACGCCCGAATAACGTCCAGTCCATTGAAGATATCCATGTTTTGTTTCCTGATTCTCAAATGATATTAAGGTGCTCCAAAAACAACGAGCTAGCATTTACCTGGGATTTTTAATAATATATTTATTGGAACCAAATGGTCATCTCAATTATATACATGAATTTACACTTTCTGTTTTGCGTATGCACTTATTGATTTTGTCCTTTTGTTCTATGTGGTAGCTTTCACACTTTTTGTTGCACAATTAACACTCGCACGATTCATTTGGTTCGTGGTATGCTGTTTTTTTTTTTTTTTTGCAGATAAGATGGTGAAACCTATGAACTGCCTGTCTGGTAATCACATGTCGTAGTTCGAAATTCTCCTTTGTCCATTCTCGATCTACAGTATCATGGCTCCTGTGCCGTAAATCTGGGGGTTTTGGTAACAGAGATATCGATATCGTCGCCTCCGTGGTGTAGTGGTCAGCGTGATTAGCTGCCACCCAGGGGGTCCGCGGTTCGCTTCCCGGCTCTGCCACGAAATTTGAAAAGTGGTATGAGGACTGGAACAAGATTTACTCATCCTTGGGTGTTCAAAATGAGTAGAGGGGGTTCGATTCCCACCTTAGCCATCCTCAAAGTGGTTTTCCGTGGTTTCCCACTTCGTCTTCGACAAATGCCGCGATGGTACCTAACGTAAGGCCACGGCCGCCTTCTTCCCGCTTCCTTGCCTATCCCTCCCACTCTTCCCCATCCCCTCATCAGGTAACTGTTTACTTTGCAGGCGAGGCCGCCTGGGCGACGTGCTAGTCACACTCCCCAGTTGTATCCCCAACCCAGAGTCTCAAGCTCCAGGACACTGCCAGTGGCGGTAGAGGTGGGATCCCTCGTTTGGTCCGTCGGAAAAGCCAACCCTGGAGGGTAAAAGATAAAGAGAAGATATTGATACCAACGTAGCTTTTTAAATAGTACTCTACTATTTTCTGCCATTAGCAGAATGGTTCAAATTATTACAATTCAAGACAAATAATTTATTCAAACACTGGATAATTACTTCTTGAAATATCAATAATAATCAGCGTAGTGATTTTAGTCTGAGCGCGTACCCCATCACACAGCACAAGACAACGTGCTTGTTTCGATCGCTGTCACACATGCACATACCGTACGTTAAAAATACAGGGTGAAGAAAAAAATGCCACCCTTGGAGGTCACCATGCGGTTCCTCGAGGCTCTGGCAATGCTGTAACTACGTGCAGCGTTGCCAAGAACAGGTCGCATGAACTCGGCGCTGAGCCGGAGGTGTCTCATTCGCTCAGTGGTACGAAGTAGTGCCGTGAATGCCGGTTATACGGACTTAGCGATGGTTGAGTCGCATTCGCACCAAAAAAAAAAAACCAGTTAATGTATCAAATTGTATCCAATGTACACTTCCACAATACAATGTATTATGTCTCGTGTTTACATGAACTTCTTACAAACGTAAACTACCACTTTGTTTCGTCCATGGCACAAATAAAGCCATTAGAACCTAAGAGTGGATGCAGTAACATCCTCTTTACCCAATTAGGTACAAAAAACACAATAGGTAGACTACACTAGACTGCTCATTGTGATACGCACAATAATTCCATTCTGTACGTTTGACATCTAGTCTTCTCTTCACTCCCCAGAGGCTCACATCTAGTGGGACGGGGGTTGGTGACCACTGGACTCCAGCTGAGTCCGGCATTGCTTCCACTTACTTGTGCCGGGCTCCTCTCCGTCTTCTTTCCAATCAACCCCCCTAGTTCAACTCTTGTTCTTATCCGACCCCGACGGTATTAGGGTATCCGAGGCCTAGGGAGTCTTTCACCTTCCCGCCTTAATTGGCCCTTGTCTCATCTTTCCTGATCCATCCCTCCATCCTTTTCTTTTCATTATATTTCCTTTTCTCTGTAATATTCCCGCACTGTTTTTGTTAATTGGCTCTCCGTGTATCTAAATTCCCTTTTGCGATTTTTTTTGCATTTACACTCCATTTTGTAGGTATATCCAATCTACGTTGCATTTTGTAAGTCTTTTCTATCTAAATTGCATTTTGCGAGTGTTTTCAGCCTCCATTGCGTTTTGTAAGGATTGACAATCTAAATTGCTTTTTAGTAAGTCTTTCAATATCCGGGCCGGGACTTTTGTGAGTATTTTGAATTTCAATTGCATTTTGTACGCATTTTCAACATAAAACGCTTTTTGCAAGTATTTTCAATCTAAATTGCATTTTGTATGGTCGGCATTTTGCATGTATTACGATTCTCAATTGCATTTTGTGGGTATTTTGAATCTGAATTGCAGTTCGTAAGTATTTTCAATCTAAATTGCATTTTGTAAGTATTGTCTATCCAAATGAGTAGTTAGAATCTACCGTGCATTTTGTAAGAATTTTCAATTTCAATTGGATTTTGTAAGCATTTTGTATTTCAATTGCACTTTGTGAATATTTTGGATTGGAAATGGGAGCTTTCAATCTGAATTGCATTGTGTATTTTCAATTTCAATTGCATTTTGTAGGTATTTTGAACCTCAATTGCATTTTGTACGTATTTTCAATCTCATTTGCATTTTGTAAATATTGTGAATATCAATTGCATTTTGTAAGTATTTCGACTCTACATTGCATTTTGTAAGTATTTGGAACCTAAACTACATTTTGTGTGTATTTTTCAGTCTATTCCTTTTGTGAGTATTTTCGTTCTAAATTCCCTTTTGTAAGTACAGAGAGTTTAGTTTGGATGTATCGGAGACCCTCGCTAGACCGTTCGCCCGCGGCGAGAGCCTGTCTCCCGCCAAGCACTTTGCCGTTATGCGGCGCCTGTTCAGCACTGAGTCATTGAGTACAGGAATTTGTACTTACCTAGTTCACAGCTGGTGCTGAAAATGTTCGCCATTCACTGCTACACATCGCTGGCACCTTTTTATGAAACTGGCATGTACTCTCTGAAGTTCCTCAGCACCGATTGGCTGTATTTCAGCTGTAATATAGTCTTTTAGCTCATTTATAGTGTGAGGGTTTCTCGCATACACTCTATTTTTAAGCGTCCCCCACAAATAAAAGTCACATGGTGATATGTCTGGGCTTCGAGGGGGCCACACGTTCCGACTTATAATCCTAGTACCAAAAATGCGTCGCAATTCTGTCATGGATGCTTCGTGAGTGTGAGCAGTGGCAGAATCTTGTTGAAAATAAGTTGACAATCGCTCTCCGAAAGTCAGTTCGTCAAAAAATTGGTCAAGGATCACATTGTAGTACAAATTTAAGTACAAAGTCCTATACCCAATGACTCAATGCAGCGCGTGCGCCGCATAACGCAAAGTGTCTGGCGGGAGACAGGCTCGCGCCGCGGGCGAACGGGCTAGTGAGGGTCTCCGATACATCCAAACTAGACTCTCTGTATTACCACTCTCCATTTTGTGAGTAGTTTCAATGAGTTCCTCTTTGTAAGATTTTTACGTCTCACTTAATTTTCGTTCTGTTTTCCACTTCATTGTCTTTTTTTGCTGTCACCCAGACCATTAGGGGTCGATAACTTAGATGTTAGGCCCCTTAAAACAACAATTATCATCATCATCATCATCATCTTCTCTTCTCTTCACAGAGCCAGTACGTACACTTACGAGCAAAGTTCATTGCACAGATGTTCAAACTGACCATTGTCATGTGTACAATTGGCATGTAACAAAATGATGGCCGGCTTATAAACGCAGATAAACGAAGGGAACTGATGTCACAAAAAACAAACGACCTGAAGTCGATACGAAGCATACCTCCAAAGCTGAGAAATATTTAATAACCCACCAGTCTACTCAGTGAGCTACGACAGCTGGTTCGGTACAGCGAGGTGATAAACATTTCTCTGTACATTCTGATCCGCAGCAGGATGTGACAGTGTTGCCAGCTTCTCGTTTTCATAATTGTGTTTTCAAACTGCACCCGATCCGATTTTGCTTCAGAAACTTTCGTTTTACATTTGGATGAGTAGTTCCATGCCGACCTCCAAGTGTGGCATATTTTCTTCACCCTGTATGTCTTGTAAATACAATATGATGGATCCCAATAATTAGGAATGTTGGTTGTTGCTGTTGATGCTTCATATAGGGCCTTGGAACATAGCCTATTGGTCATCAGTCCCATACAGTTGAGTGTGTATTGTATTTGAATGATACCTGTGTTTCTGAGGCAACAGTATCATTGTGTAACTATAATATTAGTACGGTCAAAGACTGAGTAAGAGGCTCGGATCTTGAATTAATTCTATTTTTTTAAGAAGTGTTTTCCCACATCGTCTTCGGGCAAATGCCGGGATGGTACCTACCGTCAGGCCACGGCCGCCTCCTTCCCTTTTCCTTGTCTAACCGTCCCATTCTTCCCATCCCGTCCCATCCCTCATGAGGCCCCTTGTTCGCTTTGCAGGTGATACCAACTGGGCGAGGCGCTAGTCCTGCCTCCCCAGTTGTAACTCCAACCCGATGTCTAGCTCCAGAGACGGTAAAGGTGGGATCCCTCGCTGAGTCCGTGGGAAAAGCCTACCTGGAGGGTAAACTGACTACGAACGAACGAATTTTTAAGGAGTATGAAAAATTTCGAGGAAAGTGCTCAGGATTGCTTCTGTCAGTGCCGGGATTCAAATCTCCTAACTTTGACCTTACAGCAGCCAATTTTACAGTAATTATGGAGTGATCATTAATGCGCTGTTGGAAATCGATATGATTGTCAAACAAATAAACGAAAATCAGGACCGCGAGGTTTCATTTTGGAAAGAAATAATAATATTGGTTAGAAACGAGCAATCTGTGGTCTGATACACTCTTCTTTATATAGCAACACTGCGAGGAAGTGAGTTCCATTACCATATTAGCCATCCTACAGTGTTTTTCCGTGGTTTCTCACTTCTACTCCAGGAAAATGCGTAGATTTTTTTTGTATTTTTTTTTCTTTTTTTTTCAGAATTCTTATTTATTGGTAAACAATTGACCTACAGTATGTATCATTAGTTTTACATCTCTGAATGAAATAAAATATTGGTCACTTTTCATGAAAAGTTCACTTAAAGAGTTTACCAGAAGTTCTCCACTCATGTTCTGAACCGTTGCAATCATTTCTTGCATATCCATATTCCCCATTTGTGTCTTATAACCTGAAATTATAAATAGGAATGCTCTCTCACAAGGACCAGACCCTTCGTTGCTCTTCTTAGCCATATAATTGAGCTCATTTATGAAGTCCGCCCTGATGACGTCACTGTAGATCGAAACGAGCTTTCTTCTTCAGCTGTTCTAAGTTTACAGTTCCGTCGTCGTCCATCTCGTTAAAAGCTTGCATCATGCACGAAATAAATCATTTGGTATTGTTTAGTATATCTTTGCATCTAACATCTTTATAGAACTGGGTCAACTCTTTCCGAGTTGTGTTGGATTTTGAGTGGCAGTTTTCAGTATTTGTAACGAAACATCCCCTCAGTACTGTTTCAAAATTTGGCCGTCACATCCGACAATCAAAACTGAAACAGATGCGTTGAAAACTTCTGAACACTTTTGCTTTGTACCATTGTCCAGCGTATTCTTCTGATGGAACTTACAAAATCCCTTAAGGTGCCCCCACCTCTTTCGTGCGCTGTTATGTTCCAGTCCACTGCTGCCGCTATAAACCAGGTTACAGCGTTTTGTTTTGGTTTCCCAGTAAGTTCAAAATCGCAAACCATTATGCACTCCGCTGGTAGGTGGTCTATCCCCGGATGTATTCTCCGCAGTATAGCAGTCGTCCAAGTCCAAACTGTTCGAGCCCCTTGGCAGGATGTCACTCGATGCACTAATGTGTCGACATCTCCACATCGTCTACATTGAGCATCTTCAGCCATATTGTGACGTATGCGTTTACTCGCTGTAGGCACAATGACATTGATCACAGAGTAGAGTGTGGATCGCCACTGTGTTGGGATGTATTTATTTGAGGCGTTCAACCAAATCGTTCTCCAATGTCTTTGGGTGAATTTATGTTCTATTGATAGCGGCTTCTGTTGCCCCTTCAGCAAATATGTGTATAGATTCTTCGTTGAATTAAATTCCCCCTGAGTTTTCCTTTCCTGAGGTAAACTGTCTATTACATTGATAACGGCACGAAAAGGCGGGTGTATGTGTCTATATTGCCCATTTATCGTCATAAGTGCTGGTGGGTGAAGAAAAGTCAATTCTATTTTACTCCGCGTTCCTGACATTGATCGGAGGATGGTGCACCCTAAGAGGGCTTTACATTTCATATCGACACAGGTTAGATTGAGGCCTCCTTGGAGATTTGGCAAGTATAATTGATCACGGGCGACTCTGTACAGCGATCCTCTCCAGAGGTAGTGACCGATACACAATTCTAAACGTTGGCTAATTTGTTTCGTTGCAGGTAAGAATTGTGCGAGATACCATATCTTGGATAAAGCAAACACATTAATGTGCCATACTTTCTGTATGAGATTGTGGGATCTGGTATGTTGCTGGAATAAGGTATGCCTCACTTTATTGATTACCATCGCCCAGTTTTCACTTATCATATCTTTAAATTTGTTCTGGAAAATAATTCCCAAAATCTTCAGCTTTTGCACAATAGGGAAAGATCGAGTAGGTGTGGGTAACGGATGTTGCCCAAGCAACATCATTCCAGACTTTGATGGATTGACTTGGGATCCAGATGTTTGCTGAAACTCGTTTATGATAGTCAGCATACGGTCTTCGTCGTTTTCCTCTGTGAGAACAATGCATACATCATCGGCATATGCTCTTACTGCCACTTTTTTCTCATTGATCGTCAGACCTGTTACATTCTGGTTTATCCTCCGGAGGAAGTGTTCCAGTGCTATGATGAACAGGATCATAGAAAGTGGGCATCCTTGACGAACAGATTTACGTATGGGTATTTTCGATGTGAGATGTCCATTAATGATTACTCTAGATTGTGCTGTTCTGTACAGTCCTGTAATGCATTTAATCAACCCGATAGGAAACCCGAAGGTTTGCATTGTAGACCATAGATATGAATGTTTTATTCTATCAAAGGCCTTTAGAAAATCAAGACTGACTAGTGTCGTAGGGGGAAGATTAGAAGAAGTTTTCTCATGTAGAATAATAATATTGCTTAATACCAACAAGTTCGAGATGATATTGTTTCCTGGAGTCGCACAGGATTGCCACTGCCCTATAATTTGTAGCAGTTGCGGTTTGATTCGGGATGCTATGATTTTTGTAAAGATTTTGTAATCTGTATTGAGAAGTGTGATAGGTCTGAAATCCTCCATTCCAAGTGGTCTTCTGATCTTCGGAATTAAAATAATAATTCCAGCAGTGAATTCTTCAGTTATGATTTGTGGGTTTCCCATAATCTCTTGGTAAATTTGAAGAAGATCTTCTCCTAGTATATTCCACATTAATTGATAGAATTCATATGGTATTCCATCAGGTCCAGGAGAGCGGTGACGTTGAGTTTGGCTTAGTGCTGTGAAAATCTCCGCCGAGGTAATATCACTTACCAGCATCGATCCATCCTCTGCGGTCAGTCTGGGTAGGTTTTGTTGTAAGGTCCCATCGGTTTGCTCGCTATTTAGTTGGACGTCGGCGAAAAATGTTGTGAAATACTTTGCACCAATTTGAAGGATATCATCCATGTTCGACTGAGTGCAGCCATGCTCGTCCCGAAGTTTAGAAATGGTCTTTCGCTACCCTTTACGCCTTTCTGTTAAGATGTGGAAGAGTGATGAACGTTCTTCTTCTATGACTGAGGGAATCTTTGCGCGAATACATTCACCCTTTAAATAATTTTCCTGAATATTTAAAATTGAATGCTTAACTTCTTTCATTTCACCAAGGACATCGTCGCCATTTGCTTGCTTTTGCTGAAGTTCATATAATACATCATAATAAAAGTTTAAAGTACTTCTCCTCTCCCAGGCACGCTGTTTTGAAATTTGCTGGAAAAACTTTTTTATAGCAGGTTTTTCAACCTCGACCCACCAAGTGATATGATATGGATATTGCGACCTTTTACTGCGCAGCTTCATCCAAAGGGTTTCAAATTTGTTTCGCACATCTTGGTCGTGAAGGAGGGATGCGTTTAGTTTCCAATAACTGTGCCCAACTCTAGGAATGGGTATTCCAAGATTCAGACACCTAGATATCAAGGGAAAGGCTACAGCCGCTTTTGAAAGTTGAGATATTTGAATATCGCGCTACATTGCTTCTCGAAGCAATTGGAAAGAATATACCGCTAAGAGCATAGCAGAGGTCGAGGCTATTTATTGATTAAATAGTTAACCATGGAGTAGAGACTTGAGACTTGGATCAGATTACTGGCACGGCCAAATGAAAGAGAATGCACTTAGTATCAAGTAAATCGGACCAGGGATACCAGCGATATGAGGATTTCTAGATTTCAGCGTGATGACGCGTGACCCTGACTGTTTTGAATAAAAGCCGGCTGGCTCAGGCATCAATAGCTCACTTCGACACAAGCACTTGCCTAGCAAGGTGCCACTACGCTGAGTCAAGGCACATGGTTGCCGGATCTACGCAGAAGTTATTTTCAAAGTTGTGATAGTCACAAAAGTGCTGCGCTACGAGTGGAACTTAGTAAGTTTCCGGCAGGGAGGATCACTAAGGTGATTGATATTTTCGACGGACACTGGTGAAATATTTTTATTTTCACATGGACATATGCTAGACTTTGTCTAGAATTAGTACTTTGTCACAGTCCAGTAATAACCTAATACTTGGATATTTTAAGTCCAATTCAGTCAGTTTTCATATTTGTAACTTAATAACCACTTCGATCTATCAGTACATTGAAGACCAGTCTATCACGGTGGTGTTCATTAGCCAACGCAGGGAAACTACATGTTGCTTCGCGCATGGTAGATGGTGTGAAGCCATGCCCAGGGAACGATCTTCAGAACAGCCGTTGATTGGTTAGACTGTCAGTGTTTTCTTGTACTGAAAAGATTACCGTGGGTTATGTTACAACTGACATATCTGAGAATAGATCACTTAGATCTGACCCCATTTAAGCAAACTGTTATGGCTTTAACAGAAGCCAATATTAAAATGGATCAACAGTTACTTCAAACGTCAAGAGATATTACCACTATGTCTTGTTAGACGGATTGTGGGTATATAATGGCGGCCGATACAAGGATTATACGTGCTTGTCCGATAGGGCATGTCTATGGATAAATCTGGTACAAACCAGGTTCGCTACGCTTCAAGACCATCAAGAAATGTAAGCCACATTTGAATTATATTATGCCTAGCTAATTGGAACAAACTATTTTTCGGCAGATGACCAACACATTTTTTTCTTCGTATTTAAATCTTGCAATGATTTACGCAAGACTTATTAGAGTTATTCTGAGTATTTTCAGCACTCAGAACAGTTTAGGATCGATGACCGAGCATATCGAGCATTTATTCGAATATTTCATATTTTTGGGAAATCACGGTAATCAGCCGATATAACTGTAAAAGTTAATAATTATTTTTGTTGAGGAATGGATATTTTTTTCCATATTCGAAGGTTCGAACATGTGGATTCTCACATAATGAGATGATAATTAAATATATTTAAAATAATATAACTAATAATAATAATAATAATCCACTAATAATAATAATAATGATTTTCATAATTTTTCTAAATAATTCTTGGATATTATATTTTCTAATAATCATATGTATTGAGAGAGAGCCTATGAAGGAGTTTAAGCATTTCTAGTTTGGAACAGGAGATTTTACGAAGGAGAGTGGTTAGCGCAAGCCCGCATTCAACCAACATTTCAGTTCTGGTTGAACAGTTAATATTTGCAATGAGCAAAGTATATTTTTCAGATAACACGGAGAGGCATGAAACGGGAAGCAAATGATATTTGTATCAAATAGGATATTTTTGTATTTATATAAAATCATGACGTAAATACACACTCGAAAGTGAAATAAAGATTTTCATAAGTATGCTAAATTCACGGGTTGAACTGAATGGTAAAATAAAGTAAACTTGTAAGTTTATTAATCTTCCAGTGTTGATAACAAGCAGAGGCTTGATTTATTGTATACATTTTGGGAAGAAAATTTATGTGTGTGAAGTAGTTGAAATGCCATTCCCAGGTGCGCATGTTTAAGTCGCAGGAATGAGGAGATTTTTTCGAGCATCAATCAAATAGCAGGTTCGATGGCTCAGGTTTATAGTAGTATTGGAACTACACATTTCGTCGTATGAATGACCCGAAGGTTATTTCTTAGAAACCATCAGTTCTTATTTCAACCTTGTTTATGGATTCCATTTAGACTTTGATTTTGCTAGAACCCGGATTTGTCATGATAGTAGTTTATTCTTCTTCAGAGGAAGACCTTTGCCGTTGTTGTTGTAATATTGTGTTCTTACACAAATAATAGAATGGGCCACTGCCAATTAAAAATAATTCTTTAACCACGAATAATTTGAAGGATATTTTCAATCCTAGTGCCATGAACTAAATGAATTTCTTATGAAGCTACAATACTTATTTCCGCATTCTGTCGAAGAATTGCAAGTTGTGAAAATTACTAAAATGGCCATGAATATAAATATTTTTATAATAATGATTCCAAGTGGAAAATTGAATAGTTGAATGGTCCAACAATTTATTGACCAAGTTGATGATTCAGAATCATATATTTTGTTAGGAACTTGAAGTTCATAATCGAGTCACTTCTCGAAATGTTTAATGTCGGAAGAACAAATAATTTTTGTTGTGCTTCGCACAGTTCTTCAATGCTATGCTCAATGGTCAAATACTTTTCAGATGTTATTAATATGTGTAAATAATTTGTGTCGATTCAGAGATAATAATATTTTTTGACAATATTTTTTGAAACTGGAAAAATAAGTGAAAGTTAAAAATTCTATGAACATTTATTCTACGAGTGTTAATATTATGTAAAAATTCAAACAGTGAACTACGATATTTCCAGTAGAGACAATTAAATTTGAACTGGATTTAATCATGAATGAATATAATTTTGGAACACAGTCTACAGGACTAATAATCAGACTTGTGTTTCCAAAGATAATTGTTAAATGTGTTTGGAAAAATTCTGTACATTATGTAAATAGGATGTGGGTCGCCACACGTGAAGAATGCTGCTTTGAGAATTTTTGCAGTCAATTTTAAATTCAAAATAAAATGAGATAATTTTATATGATGTGTTATGCCCAGTTGAATCTCCTTCTATCCTTATTGTTGCATTGAGCCAAAAATCAGTAAAGCATTTTTTTCATTTGATGTCGTTTTTGCGATTAGCTTTAACCCATCTGGCGCTCCGGGATATTTTGACTCTCGTGCTGACTGATTATTGGTAAAATGCATATGTGGTCGTGCGGACTCCGGTCTAAACGGGCACATAACCATGTCCATATATAGGTGGTCGTGACGTAGTTAAATACTTAAAGTACAGTGCGTGATGGTCACTGAAAGATGCTGGTACTACTGTGGAACTATGCAGGCTATCTCGCAATCCTCGTGCTATATATGCCCTGTCTATTCTAGATGCTGGTCCGGCACGATAGAAAGTAAATTGAACGTCGGTTCCATGTTGAAGTTCCCACACATCATGGAGGTTAAATCCGTCTACGAGACTTTTGAGGCTGCGGCAGTTGTTGAAAGCGCCGGTTTGATCTCGAGGGTTTAAAACACAGTTAAAATCGCCTGCTAATATGATATTATTGATCGGGCCCTGGAGAAAGTATCTGATGTCATCTTCAAATAAATGTTCTCTAGCCAGACGACCTTGTGATCCAGAAGGGGCGTAGACATTAACAATTAAGGTGTCCTCACATTGCAGAGCAATTATTCTGCCACTCGGGTGTAACTCCACTTCCGAAACAATTAACCCTGATCTGTAAACGACAGCTGTGCCTCGGAGAGATGGGCCAACATTTGCTATGTATTCGTACCCACTCAACCAGTCCAAGTTTGGATCATTTACTTCCTGAAGCAATAAAATGTCAATATCATAAGTCCTGAGAAAATCCTGAAGTAGAAAACGTGTCGTTAAACTTATGATGCCATTGATATTTAAAGTCGCAAAACAACGCAAGACACTCATATGCAAAGAACAAAAGGATGAAGGTGACGTGCATCAGTATGTTTGAGTGCATTTAACTGACGATGAGCAATTATGTGAGGGGATCATTGGAGTGATGTTTTACTGGTGTGCACTTCCGGTGATTTACGGCGACTACGTGATGCACTTCGTGTTTGTGTGTTATATAATTTATCTTCTTCCCTCGCAGTGTTTTTGTTGACAGTTTTTATGGGAAGATTATGGGTGTCCTTAATGTTGGCTTTTTCTGTGACCTTGGGTTTTGCTCCTGTTTGTGGATGTAGGGCACTTCCACTGACATCTGCGACTTTCTTTTTACTTACTCTGATTGCAGCATCAGAGGTGGAAGTGAACTCTGCCCCCGATGTAGTAGATAGGGTTTCCTGAACTATGTCAGTGCTTTGCACGTGAAGTAATTGGGAGCGAACGGTATCGTTAGCTGCAGGGTGCTTCGAATGAACTGAGACTGTTGGGAAGCCTATTACTTGTGTTTGTTCTCGTTCTCCTTGTATGACATCGTGAAATTCCATGTCTTCCGACCACGTAAATTGGGTTTTGGGTACGTCAGTGGTGACAGGTCCGTCAATAGTATCTGGCTGCTGCACAGACTGCTTTGTTGGATGGCTGGTGTGTCCCTTTCCCGTGCTGTCCGATCGTGACGTCATAGTTCCCTCTTCATTACTATGTAAAGTAATCAGGGGTGTTTCAACTACGTTATCTGATGGGTGAGATACTTCCGCAAAACTATCTGTGTTTGTGGAATGGGGCCTGTATTGAAGGGCCTCTGATATGGTTGGATATTCAGCGGAAAGTACTGCAGTTTCCATGCCCATAGTGTTGCTTAGCGTACTACTCCCATCAGACTCACCCAGCACCGTGCTGTATGTTTGTTGTCTGACATGAAGTACCGGGCGATTCCTTCTGTTCGGACAGTCTACTTGTAAGTGGGAGGTTTCTTTACAATAAAAGCAGTATTTAGCTTGTCCTTCATATGTCAAAACAACTTTATAATCATTGACCGTCAAATATGATGGTATGGGATATTTAAGTTCAATTGTTACGATACGTATGCCATTACTTACAGCAGAAAATTCGTAGGCTATACTTCATTCCAGAACTCGTTCCGTATGTCCTTGACAACTCCGTACGTAGAAAGCACGCGAGAGAGCCTTTCGTTGGACTTCGGGAGGAGATTAAACAGACACTCACTCGTTTTGCCAAAGAGTCTGCAGCAGAGATAGTTATCTCAGTGGTGTTACCGCTGGCTAGCCGGAAGGATTTCACACCTTTATGTCGAGATAATATGTTTTCATAAAGTAACGTGGACACTAATTTAATGTACACTGTATTTTCCCCGTTGTTTAATTGAAACGCTAGTACTTGATCTCTATTAAGCTTCAGGTCGTTTGCTATCCACCTATGTATTTCACAAGAGTTTAGTGCTTTTCAGTCGGTCAACACGAATGTACCCAAAAGAGATGGGTTATGCCCTAATCCTGAAATAAATTACATGAGATTAATAAAACACTAGGATGACCAGTTTCGATCGTCAAGCGATCATCATCAGATCCAATACACTTAGGCTATAAAATCTATGTTTGAAATACAGGTGAAAATATTTAAATATGTACAATTATTTAGTTGCAGTATTGGTACTGCAACTGTCAGTGTATGCTAAATGCAGTATATATGTTAGGTGAAATGCTAAATGGTGATGGCTATCCGGCGATTGTACTTTAGAGAGATTATATGGTTGTAAACTATGGTTAAACTATAAAATTTTAGGCTAACTACTTATCTACTACTTATAATCTCTCTAAAGTACAATCGCCGGATAGCCATCACCATTTAGCATTTCACCTAACATATATACTGCATTTAGCATACACTGACAGTTGCAGTACCAATACTGCAACTAAATAATTGTACATATTGTAAATATTTTCACCTGTATTTCAAACATAGATTTTATAGCCTAAGTGTATTGGATCTGATGATGATCGCTTGACGATCGAAACTGGTCATCCTAGTGTTTTATTAATCTCATGTAATTTATTTCAGGATTAGGGCATAACCCATCTCTTTTGGGTACATTCGTGTTGACCGACTGAAAAGCACTAAACTCTTGTTTACTAAGGCAACACTGAAAATATGGCTTCAAACACCACTATGTATTTCACGTGGTGTCGGTCTGTTGATTCTTTCTTCAAAAGCGCATTTAATAGTGTTTTCCTGACATTCGCCATTTTTACTAGTTCAAAAATACAATACCCTATCACGGTAAGCACTTCCGAGTACGTCTTAACCTCGCGGCTAAACTCGGAACCTCACACGACGTAGGTCGCTAAGTGACACTTCCACTCTTTCTACTCTATGGAGTTTTCCAACGCAAAATGTAACAAAATGGCGCCGTTCTCAATCGATGATGCCGTTTGTAATATATGTGGTTTCTTCTATATTGTGTATGGTATATATATTGCATCTAGTAAAGTTTTAATAGATTTAAGTTACCTTCCAACCAAGCTCTAGTCCTTGTGTATATTTCTTCAATATTTCCTTCCTTTTCCAGTGGTTATACCAGTAGTGTTTAGCAATACGTGATAAGGCAAGGCCACGGCCAACCACTTCCCAAGCCTTGCCTTAATTACAAATACACACGCTACTACAGACATCACAATAACAAAGTTTATCAGACAAATTCAATACACACCCCAAATGCATGGGACTGATGAACAATAGGCTATGTTCCAACCCCCTATATGAAGCAACAATAGCAACAAATATTTCGAGTCAATGGGATCCATCGTATTGTAATTAGGAGACATATTTCTATCGTACAATATAAACATGTGGCTGTATGATGGGGCACGCGCTGAGCTAATATCACTATGTTGATTATTATTGATATTTCAAGAAGTAATTTCCCGATGATTGAATAAATTATATGTATGGAGTCATAAGAATGTGAACTATTCTTATAGTGGCAGAAAGTAGTGTCGTCCCGTAAATATGGTCTAAGTTGTTATCAATATCTCCGTTGCTAATAATGCCACGTAAAAGCGAAGCACGTTCTTTTCAAGCACCCCAATACCATTTAAGAAACTGAAAACAAAATATCAATATTAGACATTATTCGGGTGGGGAACACTTAACGTGAATAACCCTGTATGTACAAAAATTAATAGTCCTTTACCACCACACATAATTTCAGTTTGATTGCTATCATAGTTTCGGATATCGAGATCAAGTGAAATATTTCGCGAGGCCATCATGTTGAATTGGTGACATTTATCAACATTTGAAAGTCACGGTCAAGGTCAGACGGGATAGTACCAATTCCGCACCAAACTTCATTGACATCGCTCAAGCCATTCAAGAATTATTAAGGACATGGACACACACAGACCAACTGTATTATTACCTAAAGCATTTCATATGATGAAAATAGGCTAATATGTACCCAGATACGATTATTGAAATAAATCAGAAAGTTCCTGAATATACCCATGTATCATCCATACACATTTCCTCCTTTGCGTATACCGAGAGAAAATGCGTTTTTATCATTTCAATTTTTTTTTCGTGTAGCCTCCTGAGAGGCCGAGTGCAGGTCTTTCTAGTCGACGCCCGTGGGCAATCTGCGCGTCGGGATGAGAGATGGAAAGGATGAAGATTAATGAAACTGGGCAAGGATGTGGAAGGAAGCGACCGTGGCCTGTCAGAAGGTACTGTCCCAGCATTTGCCTGGTGTTGAAAATGGGGAAACCACGGAAAACCATTTCAAGGACAGCCGACGGTGGGGCTCGAACCCACGCGTCTACCGAGTCAGCAGAGAGCTTGGCCCCTTGACCTAACGCGGAGCTTTCGCCCGCGTAGCCACTACAGTCGGTTCATTTCAAATGATCTTGTCAACTTCGTCGTTATGGTTGGGGTACATCGTTATGCGTTACGGACACGGACACGGAGACGGACGTGACGTCATGCAGCCGCGCGGGAAGTGACGTCATGCAGCTGCGCGGAAACGTGACGTCATGCTCACGCGGGGAGCGAGAAGCAGACGCTAATGATTATTGTAGTCAGTTGAAAGAGGCCTGGCGTCGAGCGACCTGGGGCTTTGAGCGAAGCGAACACAAGAATACAGGGTGACTTCTAAAGAGATATACAAGATGCCATATAAGAATACAGGGTGCCTCCTAAAGAGGTGTGCAGGATGTCAGAGCAAAAAATTACAGTCAGTCTGAAATAAGAATACAGGATGCCTCCTAAAGAGGTGTGCAGGATGTCAGAGCAAAGCATCGAAACAGTCCCAATATTCCATCCCTACTCTCACTCAAAATAGCCTCCCCCCCCCCCCCCCTAATGTTCAGCCCGCCACTGCTCGCTCCCAGGTTCTACAACTCATCTCCCAACTCTCTACCGTTACACTAGTCTAGCCAGATCGAACCCTGGCCTGCCTGGGTCAAAAACACTCCTTTTCAGAGAAATAACAACTCCGCAACAAGCTTCACGAAAACCCAAATTAAAATCGAAAATTACATTATACAAACACCAAATTCAGTAAACTTCCCTCATTTCAGTTTCTCTATACTTTAAACAGACACAGAAGGCATAGTCATGAACCCTTCATGGAGTAGGCTATTGTCTAAATTTGGACACTCATACTACTTCCTTACACTAATTCAAATTTACGGCCAAATGATCCTTCTGACAGGGAGGTAAAGGTTTCGCCGCCTTGCCTGGGATGATAGGCCACAAAACCACTGTCAAAAAGTACACAATTTACGCTTTATTTAACCAAACACATCTCTAATACAAGTACAAGAAACACATTTCTTCCCGTGGCCCTTAAAGAGGTCCCGCGCTGGAAGTCTAAGTTAATGGGTAATCCTCCTGAGCCTTTCTAACATGTTGTAATGTTTTTTAGGGTGGTGGTTTGCTCACTGTTGGATGATAAATGTAATAGGTCATGAAATGAGATGAGACACATGTTAATACACACTGGTATTGTGAACTTACCTTCAGTAGTGCTTTCAAAATGAAATGTTGGGCGCCATGGTCGCAACAGAGTGTTGAAGACCAATAAAAGAAACGAGTGAAAACACAACTAATGATAATTAAGCATTAGTGGAGAACCTGAGACCTCTTTCTCCCAGCCCGTGGCGAAATCAAAGTAATCAACCAGTTAGTTTTTGCATTGGGGATAAGGGATGACTTACATGTCCTTCTAACTACTGAAAAACGAATGTAAGGCATGGATTAAAATACTGAATTTAATTCTACACAAAAACAAAATATGAAAAGTTAATAATAATAAATAGTAAATACTTTTACTGAAGTTATGTTAACCTGAGGCGCGAGAAAAGTGATGAGACCGATATTAAATTTAACGTTATTTCCAAAACTATGAAGTTACTTGCCAGATATATAAAAGAAGAGATTTTGAATAATATATGTCAGCCTAGCTTACCGAGGTTGCGTGTCGAAGGAATTGGTCTCCATATTTAAGACTTGTAGTTGTCCCTGGGGCGTTGATTCATCTCTTGGAATGACGTCTTGAAGGATCCCAGCAGATAAGTTCCGTTAATTATATTTACTGAGCAGCGATGATGTAGATTTAGCTGCTAGCTTGATCAGTGATGAAGTGCTAACTCCATAAATCACTTTACCGACTTTGGCCAATAACACAACCATTGTCGTTATTGCATGGAAAGACGAGGTTATATGTCTTATATGCACAAACAAGTCCAAACTATAGACGGTATGAATGACTTACTTCATTCCCAATAAGATTCACAGTAGTGAGTGACTCTTTCCTTAAACGCGCCAGCCCTCAAGTGCCCTCCGTCTTTCTCCCCACTCCTGTAGAAAATAAACCTTCGTCGACCAATCAAAATACCGTTGCTATGGTCTTCTGTCTCAGAGATACGTTCCAGTAGACCCCGTGTCCTTCTTTGAAAACATCAGTTAAAATCCTCTTCACTTGGTACAGGCACACCTTGTGAAGCCAGATAGCTTCATTGTTCGATACACTCATTGACACGAATCTAGGCTGTCCATTGTTCGCTTGCTCAGCGGAGAGCCCCCGCTGTGCGTGTCACTCAGAATAATTGCACTTGCCACGGTTTTAAAATCTGTCTTAAGAAAATAAGGAAAGGGTCTCATGACTGTGGTCACCTCGCAAGTTAACATACTGTAGAATAACTGAAATATGTCGAATCCCTTTGATTCAAATAGCAAAAATAATTGGAGTTATCGTGTGTAATAATACATCGCCATGGCTCAGTTAGCCTTGAATCTAAACTTAATAATAATAATAATAATAATAATAATAATAACAATAATAATAGAGAATTCTATCAATTAAGTACGAATAATAATAATAATAATAATAATAATAATAATAATAATAATAATAAGACTCTGTAGTTGCAGAACTTTGGAAATATGCTCCCGAAGAAGCAGTTGAAATCTTGCAGAAGCAAATAGAACAAATTTGGAAAAATGAAATTCTACCAGAAGATTGGAAAACGGCCTTGATCCATCCGTTACACAAGAAAGGCAGCATGAAAAATGTCAACAACTACAGAGGAATATCCCTCCTACCGGTAACATACAAAATTCTCTCACTTGCTATCCTGGAGCGATTAGAAGCCGAAGTCGAGCATCAAATAGGAGAATACCAAGGGGGATTCAGAAAGGGTCGTTCAACTGCCGAACAGATCCACAACCTCAAAACAATCATTAGATATTGCAATCTCAGGTCCAAATCGTACGTATCAGTCTTTGTGGACATTAAGAAGGCTTACGATTCGATAGACCGCGAAGTTCTGTTGAACATCCTCAACGAATTCGGGGTTGACCTGAAACTGCTGGCATTAATTAGAGCCACCCTAACTGAAACAAAATCCAAAGTAAAGTTCCTGGGATGTCTGTCGGATTCCTTTGAGGTCAAAACGGGAGTCAGACAAGGTGACGGGCTCTCTCCAATGCTTTTCAACTGCGTCCTCGAAAAAGTCATTTGGACCTGGCGAACAAAATTATTAGAAACTGAGTATTGCCCTCTGAGAACGACGTAGAAACTGCTAAGATGCAAATCGACCTTTTAAAAGAAATCGCTGAACAAACTGGCTTGCAGATATCATTCGAAAAAACAGAAGTAATGACCAACATCAAAGACGCCCCTGCAAAACTGCAGACAAAATACGGGAGGATCAACAGAGTGGAAAAATTTAAGTACTTGGGAGAGATCATCATGAAAAGTGGACTGGACAAAGAAGCACTCAAGGAACGAGTACGCAAACTCGAAATAGCCTATCAAACATCGCGCTCAATATACAACAAAAAATGCCTGTCCAAAAATACTAAACTACGTCATTATGAAACTGTTCTGAAACCAGTAGTTATGTATGCAGCCGAAACCCTATCCCTAAATGCTAATAAAGGACTCCTTGAAGAACTGGAGAAAAAGAGCGCAAAATCGTCAGAGGTATAATGGGATCAAATTACAAGAATGGTATCCACTATAAAAAATCCAACAAAGAAGTCTACAGTGAAATAGAGAAAATTTCAGAATCGATCCGTAAAAGGCGGGCACGGTATTACGGTCATCTCAAACGAATGGACGGAAACAGGCTGACTAAACAGATTTTTCATTTCTTTGACTCCAAACCCAAAACCACAATGCCCTGGTTTATGAATACCAAAGACGACCTCAGAATGCTGCATCTAAAACCCGACGACGCCTTCAATAGAGATCTCTTCCGCAAAAAGATACTGACTAATGGGCTAACCCGAGACGAGACATCGAACCCGAAAAGAAGACAAGGTACCACTTGGACAGCGGAGCGCAAGATGGTCCACTCACAGAGAATGAGGGAATTCTGGGCTCAGAGGAAGGCGAAACAAATTGCCAAGTGTAGCAAGACTTAACGTGGTCCTAGATGGCCTCAACGAATTATATATATATAATAATAATAATAATAATATTAAACATAATAAAGAATTCTATCAATTAAGTACGAATAATAATAATAATAATAATAAATCTAAATATATAAATAACAAGTAATAGTTTGCCGTTATGAACATATTACAGAACGCCCTAGAAGATCACGCTATATTACATAGTAATGTAGTGCTGATTTTCTTCCGACACGAATATAAAAAAATTATGACACAAAGTACAAAAAATACAAAATATAATAATACCCTTCTATGTCCAAGTATAATTTGCAATCATCTTCAACGTAATTACGTCATTTTTCCCTTTGTATTCATTTGCAACTTGTGCGTTCAAGTGTTTTTGTATAGCGGAAACACCGCCTGTTACACGAAATCGATATCCTGAAAAATAGAACATAATTATATTTATATTTTACCCTTAATTTACACACGCTAAATTTTCTTCTCGTGACACAATCATAATTATGTCACATTACGGGTCGGTTCAATACTACACGTATGAAATAATATCACTTCGGAGGGTTAATTCCTGGAGTAGAGTTTACGGAGATTTGATCAAATTACGATGTTACATAGTGTAGTCATAACTTCTCCTGAACTTAATTCGATATGTCGGGAATTCCACCTCTCGCACGCATACACATGTAAATTAACACAATTTTCGCTGCCGTACGTCACACGTAAGCTGTAGGGCTTACAGACTGCATTACAGAAAATCTCTGAAAATTAATTACAATGTGAACCTCTACTGAAATAATATCAAAATATAGAAATCTATGTAATTCATCTTATCTCTGTGCTTAATGAGTCCCATTTAGCTTCCTTTAAAACCAGTCTCTCACCTTCCAACAGCAAGCACTCCTCCTGTCACCCTTATCTCCTTGAGATAACTCCAACACGGTCTCTCCCCAAATACATACCTTCCTAATTACGGCAACCACTAGCCTATAGTCCAGATCAACAGCCTTCATACCACCTTACATAGGCTCTCTATTCAAATATCAAATCTTAGAGGTTCATCACCGGTCACCCTTTCGTAACAGCTGTTACCTCTACAACTCACGCCACATACTTAAGCAACGAGTGAATGTTATATGTACCATATAAGCGAATTCCATTATTCTCTAACACATAAGCGCACTTACCGACGCGCTGAGAAACAACATATGGTCCCTCAAATGAGAGAAACCACTTCTTTATGACCTTCTCTACGGCACAAGACTGTTTTGGGACCCTCAATAGGACGCGATCTCCCGCATTGAAAAAGTCATGTTTAGATTTGTTTTGTTGGCGAATTCTTTTCTCTGCTGATTTAGTCAAATTCTGTTTCGGCAACTGGACATAAAAACCCTCCCCCGGTTGTTTACCCTCCGTTAAGCCCAAACTTCTCGCTAATTCATTCTGGGGTCTCCTACCAAAATGAATTTCAAACGGCGTTAATCGGGTACTCTCGTGTTGAACAGCATTCAGCCAGGTCTCAACTTTGGGAAGCTGACTCACCCCTGCTGAATGTCTGTTATGCACCAAAGCCCGGAAAAGTCGATATAACTCTTTCATCGATCGTTAACAAGAATTTCCTTGCGGATATCTCACTGATGAATGAACGTGTGTGATGCCGACTTTCTCCATGCTGGTTTTCCAGTGCTTATAGGTGAACTGCTGTCCGCTGTCAGTTAAAACTCTGAGTGGAATGCCAAACTCAGGTTTGTACTTATCTTCGATCAGTCGGCTACATGCAAGACCCGTGGCTTTCCTTAATGCATAAAGTTTGACGTATTTACTGAATGCGTCAACTATTACAAATATGTACTCGTAGCCAAACTGACCTTTAATCACAGGACCATAAAGATCAACACAAAGAAGTTCACCGGGACGACTTGTGAGGACCGCCTGCATAGGACCGGATAAATAACGAACGGGAAATTTAGATTTCTGACAGAGGTCACACCTAGCGAGAATCTTTCTAACATCCCTTCCCATTTTCTCCCAAATAAAGTCATGACGAAGTTCATAGAGCACCTTGTTCGCGCCAAAATGCCCCAGTTCTCTGTGTAGGAACCATATAAGTTCCTCCCTTAAAGAAGTCGGAACACATATTGCCCAGCGATCATCCTTACACCAGCGTGCGAGAAAGCCGTCCTGCATCATATATGTGAACCGTCCAACTTTCACCGTTGCCGAGTCACCTGTTTTCAACCTAGCCAGAGGCTCACACAAATTGATATCTTCTCTCTGTTCCACCAACATGTTCTTCAATATTTCAAGTGACTGCTTATTGCCTGGATCCATACAAGCACATATCAATATGCCTTCCTCAGCTTTCAACACCGAACCCTCCTTACTTAAGGATACATCTCGTGATAACATATCAGCAAATATGTTGTCTTTACCTTTTATATGTTTGACGTCGAAATCATAATCTTGAAGCGCCAATATCCAACGACTTACCCTGTTGGAACTCAACTTGCAAGTTTTTATGAGAACCAAAGCATGATGATCCGTGTAAATCTCGAACTTACTTCCAAAACATACATCCTGAATTTATTTAGGCTAAAAACAATTCCAAGTAGCTCCAATTCCGTGATTGTGTATCTTTTCTCCGCAGCAGATAATCCACGCGAGGCTAAAGACACAATTCTCAAGTCTCCTTGCTCATCTCTTTGACACAATACACCCGAAATGCCTATATGGGATGCATCAGTCATCACCACATACTCTCTGTCTCTCAGTGGGTATCGCAGTACCACCGCTTGCTCAAATCCACGCTTCAGAGCCTGGAATACTTCGGCATGCGCTTCATCCCAATACCATCTGTTTCCAGACTTCAGTAGCTCCCTGAATGGCTCCACCAAACATGAGTACTTCACAACAATCCTCCTAAAGAAGTTACACACGCCCAGAAAAGACTTCAGTTCCTTAGCGTTCCTAGGTGCACTAGAGTCCAGTATTTTCCTTACCCTACTTACCTCCGGTGTTACTCCCAATCTCGATACATTATGACCTAGAAAATGACATTCTGCCTACAAAATGATGACTTAGAAAGTTTAAGAGTGAGTCCTGCCTTGTCCAGCTTCTTGAAGACATAGTTCAAATGAACTAAATGCTCCTCATAAGTCCTAGAGCTGATTACCTTGTCATCTATATATATAGTTACGAACTCACCTGTGTCCCTACCTAGAGCTATATTCAGAGCACGAATCAGAGCCGCTGAACTACTCTTCAAACCATACGGTACACGCCGAAATTGATATAGGTTATACTGGTGTGAAAATGCTGTCAAGGCCCTATCCTCTTTCCTTAAAGGGACCTGCCAGAAACTAGAGCTAAGGTCAACACACGTGAACCATTGCTTCCCCTCAAAGCTCTGCATCAGTTCCTCAATTGACAAGGATTTCAGCTGGTCAAAACTTATGTGCGTATTGAGCAGACGGGCGTCAAGGCAAAGTCTGACCTTACCATCAGCTTTCAGGACCGTAATGAGTGAATTCACATAAGGGCTATTTGAATGCTCGATAATACCATCTGCCAGCATTTGGTTAATTTGAGTTTGGACCATTTCCTGATAACGAAAAGGCACGGGATAGCGATGACCGACAAAAACAGAGTAATTAATAACGTTTAACGAATGTTCGTAACAATTTACTTCTCCAATCCTATTCTCAAAAATTCTCTTATTCTTCAATAAAACCTCATAAAGTTGATCAATTGATCTGCATCCAATTTACTCTCCCCTGCAGCGTGACGTATTGTGTCTTCAAGATCACCATTCGTCTGTAGACTTCCCGCAAAGAATGACGGTACAGGCTCTGCACGTCTAGATACCTCCCCACTTACCTCGACATCACTTGCCGGGAACACCTGACTTAGAATACACACTCCCTGAGAAGCACTACACTTCTTACCTGGGTCAACAAACGTTATAATTACCTCATTGTCATTCCATCTTAATTTCGCACACCCATCTTTAAAACATAATTTAGCAGAAAACCTGGTCAACCAATCCGAACCAAGGATGACCTCATAGACAAGATTTGGAATGACCAAACACACTTGACTCTCAATATGGTTATTAATTTCTATATCGACCAGCACTTGTCTCGAAATCACGTGGGATTTCTTACCAACAGCCGTAATTACATACGTCGATTTAATCGGAATCTCTTCAAACTTCATACCACCGTCCTTCATCCTCCCATAAAATCCAGCACTCACGCAAGATCTTACACAGCCACTATCTAACAAACTACCTACACTCGCCCTCGACACGAATAATTCGACAACAGGATTCAAATTTAAGGACTCAACTACCTCGGGTTCTTCGGCAAATTCACGTAACAAGTCACTTTTCATATCCAGGTCATAAGTATCAGATATCAGCGTACTGACGGGAATAACAACAGACTGTAATACTGACCCACCATTGCAGTCTGGTACTAGTTTAAAATTGGCGTGACGGCATTGTCATCACTACCCCTCTAGCTGCCGATCTGACTATTGTTACTCTGTACTGTTTCTTCTCTATTGTTAGGGCTATTGTTACCCTGGTCACCTCTGTTATAACCTCGATTACCTTGATTGTTGTTCGAGTTATTATAACTCCCTGACCTTTGATTAACTTGTGGACCGTTACCTTGGCCTGGGTGATTACCTCTATGTTGATAATTAGGGTTATTCCCATTATTGCCTCGATTCTAATTGTTCTGGCTCACATTGTTACTACGGTTCTGAAAATTATTATTGTTATTGTTACCCCTATTCTGATAATTCTGGCTGCCGCCACTGCTTCTACCTTGGAAACTCTGGTTCCTAGCATCCTGTCCCTGATGACCTTGATTGCCTTGATAGCTAACCAGTTGTTCTTCTCCGCCACCCCTTCCCAGTGCATCAAAAGTCCCTAATAACTTCTCAACCTCCTGTATTGTATTCGCTCTCTGAATACAAGCAGCTTCCTTAATGCGGTATGGGAAATGCCTCAAAAGTATTCTGACAACATCCATCTCCTGAGTCAACCCATCCAAATTTTTGCATGTGAGCACTTGACCTAGAAAATATTCAGTCATACTGCTATTTCCCTTTATGTTGTATTTACCGCACACCACTGCCTCACGATGCAGTGACTGAATTGCCTCATTCCAGAATTTATCGCAGAATTTATCTCTAAAATCATCTAAGTTTTCGAATGTGCTCTTGTATACGGCAAACCAATTTCTTGTTTCACCAACAAATGCCTGGTCTAATATTTCCAGCACATTACACCACTCAAGATTTTCTTCATCCAGCCTTTCTTTAAATTTGCTTTCCACGGCTTCTAAGAATTCCGTAGGACATCCCTGACGGTTGCTAAATTTAGCCAGCTCTACCTCCTTGAAACCGTGACCGCTTATGAAACTTGTTCTCCCCTGCCCGGCCTCTTGCCTTAGCTTATTCATTCTCACTTCCAGCTCCGCTATCTTCTTTTCCGCCTTCCTCTCAATGTTCTCAACTCTTTCCCTGTTACTTCCTTCCCTTTCTTCTATCCTGTCCGTTAATACTCCTTGCTTCTCCTTGACTTCCTGAATACTATCTAAATTCACTAAGTTGAAATCTTCCACCTTCTTACTTAATTCTTTCTGTACATTTTCAATCTCACCCTCCAGCTGTTCTTTAACCTGTTTGGTCTCCACTTGCACCAACACCTTGAAATTCTCTGTCTGAGTGTTCATTCTCTCCTCCAACTGCCTTGTACCTTCCCCAATCTACTATCTACATCGGCTATGATTTGACTAGATTTCTCAGTCAACTGACTCTTAATTTCTCCTCTCACTCCTTCAATACTATGATTTACCTTCTCATACTCTTTACTCAGCTCCTCATTGATTTTAGTGACTCCATCTAAATTTTTATTTAGCTCTTCAATTTTATTATTAGTTTCAGCGTTATTCTGATCTAATTTCCTGTTTATCTCTTTATTATTAAGTTCAAGTTTAGCATTAGTTGCTTCTAACTTGTTACTCAAATCCTGATTATTACTCTCTAATTTAGCATTCATTTCCTGACTGTGACTTTCTAATTTAGCATTTATTTCCTGACTGGGATTATCTAGTTTATTATTAGTGGCTTCTAATTTGTCATTCAACAACCTTAACATGCTCATAATGCCTTCACTTATTTCTACCGACATCTCCTTACTGGTATTGGGATCAACCTCCGATCTCCCTTCCATCAACTTCTGACCATCTTCTGCCAACTGATTACTCTCCTCCCCCACATTCTCCTCTACCATATCACCACTCAACTGTTGACCACTCCTAAGCTTCATCTGGTCCTTATCAGCCATACTGATACACCACAATTAAAATCCCACACAAAACACAAGCACAAAGATAATACCGTTCCCCAATTACAAACACTATCTGGTTTGCGTGCCCTACGCTTTGGCGCCACCTCTAATGCCTTTTAGGGTGGTGGTTTGCTCACTGTTGGATGATAAATGTAATAGGTCATGAAATGAGATGAGACACATGTTAATACACACTGGTATTGTGAACTTACCTTCAGTAGTGCTCTCAAAATGAAATGTTGGGCGCCATGGTCGCAACAGAGTGTTGAAGACCAATAAATGAAACGAGTGAGAACACAACTAATGATAATTAAGCATTAGTGGAGCACCTGAGACCTCTTTCTCCCTGCCCGTGGCGAAATCAAAGTAATCAACCAGTTAGTTTTTGCATTGGGGATAAGGGATGACTTACATGTACTTCTAACTACTGAAAAACGAATGTAAGGCATGGATTAAAATACTGTATTTAATTCTACACAAAAACAAAATATGAAAAGTTAATAATAATAAATAGTAAATACTTTTACTGAAGTTATGTTAACCTGAGGCGCGAGAAAAGTGATGAGACCGATATTAAATTTAACGTTATTTCCAAAACTATGAAGTTACTTGCCAGATATATAAAAGAAGAGATTTTGAATAATATATGTCAGCCTAGCTTACCGAGGTTGCGTGTCGAAGGAATTGGTCTCCATATTTAAGACTTGTAGTTCTCCCTGGGGCGTTGATTCATCTCTTGGAATGACGTCTTGAAGGATCCCAGCAGATAAGTTCCGTTAATTATATTTACTGAGCAGCGATGATGTAGATTTAGCTGCTAGCTTGATCAGTGATGAAGTGCTAAGTCCATAAATCACTTTACCGACTTTGGCCAATAACACAACCATTGTCGTTATTGCATGGAAAGACGAGGTTATATGTCTTATATGCACAATCAAGTCCAAACTATAGACGGTATGAATGACTTACTTCATTCCCAATAAGATTCACAGTAGTGAGTGACTCTTTCCTTAAACACGCCAGCCCTCAAGTGCCCTCCGTCTTTCTCCCCACTCCTGCAGAAAATAAACCTTCGTCGACCAATCAAAATACCGTTGCTATGGTCTTTTGTCTCAGAGATACGTTCCAGTAGACCCCGTGTCCTTCTTAGAAAACATCAGTTAAAATCCTCTTCACTTGGTACAGGCACACCTTGTGAAGCCAGATAGCTTCATTGTTCGATACACTCTTTGACACTAATCTAGGCTGTCCATTGTTCGCTTGCTCAGCGGAGAGCCCCCGCTGTGCGTGTCACTCAGAATAATTGCACTCGTCACGGTTTTAAAATCTGTCTTAGGAAAATAAGGAAAGGGTCTCATGACTGTGGTCACCTCGCAAGTTAACATACTGTAGAATAACTGAAATATGTTGAATCCCTTTGATTCAAATAGCAAAAATAATTGGAGTTATCGTGTGTAATAAAACATCTCCATGGCTCAGTTCGCCTTGAATCTAAACTTAATAATAATAATAATAATAATAATAATAATAATAATAACAATAAAGAATTCCATCAATTAAGTACGAATAATAATAATAATAATAATAAATCTAAATATATAAATAACTAGCTGAAGTGCCCGTGATTCGCTACGCGTCATAAATAAATTAAAATGTGAAGGTGACAGTTAAAACAGGGGATAGGCGAGGTGCTGCGCAGAGGAAGATTGAGGATGGAACATTTTGTCCAACTACACCGCTCGGCGTTGACCGTGTTTTATAGCACAAATTTAGGTTTTACTCGCTAACCGTTGGAGATACCTTTCGGATAGAAAATGTAATTTTAAACCTCGTATATGCCATCAAAAGTTTGCTATTTTTTAGCGTTCTCTTTTTATTTGAAATGGAAATATGAAAGTTTGAAACCAAAGGTTGTAGTGACGTCACTAAAATGGTCGCAATCTTTAAATAGTGCAAAGTATTGAAATCAAAAGTAACCTACATTTTAACCAGGTGAATCAGCTACTTCCATGTAAAATTCATGTAAATCGGACCAGTGGTACTTGCGTGATTGAGTAATACACAGACACACACCATCTCATTTTTCGCCTCGCTTCGCTCGCGTCATAGTCGTGTCATATTGTTATTCAATGAAATGCATGTTTAACCCCGTTAACACCCCTTTAGAACCTGAATACCCAAAAATCCCTCCTTACTAGACGTTTTCGACACACAACAAACATATCCCCAAAATATCATTCTTTTAACTTTGATAGTTTTGGTTGGTCGATGAGAGTGAACATCCAAAATTCCTTCCTTAGTGGACGTTTTTCTTCCAGAATTTCACCCCTCCCCATAGGCCCCCTAAATTGCATTTATGAAAAAACGGTCGAACATCTATTTATTTTATTTATTTATTTATTTATTTATTTATTTATTTATTTATTTATTTATTTATTTATTTATTTATTTATTTATTTATTTATTTATTTATTTATTTATTTATTTATTTATTTATTTATTTATTTATTTATTTATTTTTAAGCTGATTGATTTCCTCCGAGTTTCAAACTCCTCGCCTATGTCGTTTAAGAGATACACGCTCCATTAGGAATCTTTCAACCCCCACTTTTCATCCCTTTCACCTCATAATATACACTACATCGAAAAACCATTAGACATGTGTCAGCTTATTTTTAATGATTAGTATATGTGCCAAGTATCACATCCCCAAATGAAACCACTCGTGAGATATTGTTATTCAATGAAAAGCACGTTTACCCCCTTAACACCTCTTTAGAACCTGAATATCCAAAACTCTTTCCTTAGTGGACGTTTTCGACATACAACGAACATATCCCCAAAATTTCATGTTTCTAACTTCAATAATTTTGGCTAGGCGATGATGAGTGAGTGAGTCAGTCCGGACATTTTCTTTCATTTATTTTTGATAATTTCACCCCTCCCCATAAACCCCTTAAATTGGATTTATGAAACAAACGGTCAAACACCTATTTACATATGTAAAGCTGTTTTCCCCCCGAGTTTGATGAGTGAGTAAGAGAGTCAATCAGTTAGAACACTTTCTTTCCTGTTTTTTTTCCCCAGAATTTCACCCCTCTCCAAGGGCCCCTTAAATTGGATTTATGAAAAAACTGTCGAACACCTCTTTACTTGTATTTTAAGCTGTTTTTTTCCCGCCGAATTTCAAACTTCTCGCCTATGTCGTTTCAGAGATACACGCTCCGTTAAGAATCCCTCAACCCCTAATTTTCACCCCTTTCACCTCATAATATACACCACATCGATAAACCCTTAGACATATGTCTGATTATTTTTAATGATTAGTTTATATACCGAATATCACATCCCCAAAGAAACAACTCAAGAGATATCGTTATTCAATGAAATGCACGTTTACACCCCCCCCCCCCCCGCCCTTAACACCTCTTTAAAACCCGAATAAACAAAAATCATTCCTTAGTTGACGTTTTCGACATACAGCGAACATATTCCCAAAATGTCATGTTTCCAACTTTAATAGTTTTCGCTGGGCGGTGATGAGTGAGTGAGTCAGACAGGAAATTTTCTTTCAATTATTTTTACCAGAATTTCACCCCTTCCCATGGGCCCCTTAAATTGGATTGATGAAAAAAACGCTTGAAAACCTATTAACTTATTTTTAAGCTGTATTTTTCCCTTGAGTTTGATGAGTGAGTGAGTTAGTCAGTCAGTTAGGACACTTTCTCTCCTTTTCACAAAAAGAATTCACCCCACCCCACCGGCCCCTTAAATTAATTTATGAATAAACAGTCGAATACCGATTTACTTACATTTTAAGCTGTTTTGTTTTTCGCTGAGTTTCAAATTTCTCGCCTATTTAGTTTAAGAGATAGGCCTACACGCTCCGTTATGAATCCTTCAACCCCCACTTTTCAGCCCTTTCACCTCATAATAGTACACCACATCGAAAAACCCTTAGACACTTGTCTGCTTATTCTTAATGATTAGTTTATATGCCGAGTATCACATCCACAAATGAAACCACTTGTGAGATATTGTTATTCAATGAAATGCAGGTTTAACCCCCTTAAGACCCCTTTAGAACCTGAATATCCAAACAACCTCCCTTAGTGTACGGTTTTGACATTCAACGAACATATCCCCGAAATGTCATGTTTCCAACTTCAATATTTTTGGCTGGGCGATGATGAGTGAGTGAATGAGTCAGGACATTTTCTTTCAATTTTTTTTTCTTCAGAATTTCACCCCTCCCGATGAACCCCTTCAATTTGATTGAAAAAAAAAACTGTCGAAAAGCTATTTACTTACTTTAAAGCAGTATTTTCCCCCCGAGTTCGATGAGTGAGTCAGTCAGTCAATCAGTTAGGACACTTTCTTTCCTGTTCTCCCCCCCCCCCCACACACAAATTCACCCCTCCCCATGGGCCCCTTAAATTGGATTTATGAAAAAACGGTCAATCACATATTTACTTATTTGTTATGCTGATTTTTTTCCGCTGAGTTTCAAACTCCTCGCCTATGTCGTTTAAGAGATACACGCTCCGTTAGGAATCTTTCAATCCACACTTTTCACCCCTTTCACATCATAAACACATCGAAAGACCCTCAGACACGTGTCTTGTTACTTTTTAATGATGAGTTTATATGCCGTGTATCACATCCCCCAATGAAACCAATCGGGAGATATTGTTATTCAATGAAATGCAGGTTTAACCCCTTAAGACCCCTTTAGAACCTGCATATCCGAAAATCCTCCCTTAGTAGACAGTTTTGACATACAATGAACATATCCCCAAACTGTCATGTTTCTAACTTCAATAATTTTGGCTGGGCGATGATGAGTGAGTGAGTCAGGACATTTTCTTTCAATTTTCTTTTTTCAGAATTTCACCCCTCCCCATAAACCCCTTAATTTTGATGTATGAAAAAAAACTGTCGAGCAGCTATTTACTTACTTTAAAGCAGTTTTTTTCCCCCTGAATTTGATGAGTGAGTCAGTCAGTCAATCAGTTAGGACACTTTCTTTCCTCCCCCCCCCCCCCCCGAATTTCATTTCTCCCCATGGATTTATGAAAAACCCTCAGACATGTGTCTTCTTATTTTTAGTGATGAGTTTATATGCGGAGTATCACATCCTCCAATGAAACCAATCGGGAGATATTGCTATTCAATGAAATGCAGGTCTACCCCCTTAACACCCCTTTACAACCTGAATATCCAAAAATCCTTTCTTAGTGGGCGTTCGCGGCCCTTGAGGAAGCTGCATACCAGATTTCATTCCAATCCGATCGGTGGTTTCTGAGATTTCGTGATGAATAAATGAGTGAGTGAGTGAGTGAGTGAGTGAGTGAGTGGTATTTGACAAATATATAGTAGAAAGAAGATAGTGTCAAGTCTTTGTTATGCTAAACTCGGTTGATAGTGCTGTGCGAGCACTTGAGTAACTAACGGGATTTCAAGTCAAGATCCTCATTTTCTATACCGGTAGTGCAGAGCGCGAATGGCATCCAGTCGGCCGTGTCTCGACTTGAGCTATGTTGCCATGGAAACTATCCGCCTTGCCATTCCTTCATGAGTATATTAGCCTACTTTCGATTTTTGCAAAAAATGAAAGTAGACTTATGAGATCACTACAGGGCGAAAAAAAGTTTGTCTGTCTGTGTGTGTTGGTTGGTTGGTTCTTAAGTTTAGGGGCTGCGACAACGCGGTCATGTAGCCCCGTGTACTTTGGGTGTGTGTAGAATCTGTCTGATAACCGGTGTTAATTGTGATGACTGTATTAGTGTGTGTATCTGTTTTAATTCAAGTAAGGACTGCAGACGATCAATTTTCAAGTAGATCCTACTTTTGCAACCAAACGCCACCGTCAACGACTACTAGTTCAGAACTTAGCTACCAGACGTCACCGCAGTCGGCTCTTGGCAACGAACGCAGGGACCTAAGAGCGTTGTGTGTGTGTGTGAGTGTGTGTACTCTGAATGTCTGTCCGCCCACTATCAATTCGAACACGGTGAGCGCTAATTGAACGAAATTTGGAACAAAGGTAGCACTAGCAAAGGACACCTCAGTGTCATGTTTTATATCGCCGCCATCTTGACGGAAACGTAATGGCGGCCACACAAATGTTCAAAGCTTAAATCAAATTACGACTAACCTAATCATCCGATCTCTACCAAATTTTGCAACAACATACCTTTATACGGGTAGCATCCTTTGACCTAACAAATAGGTCATCAGCGTAATAGTTTGCGGATGGCGGCCATCTTTGTGTGAAAATCGATTGCCCCTACTAATTCGAATACGGTGAAACCGAATGGAACGAAATTTGGTACAGAGGTAGTACTAGCAAAGAGCACCCCAATGTCATGTTTTATATCGCTGCCATCTTGACGGAAACGTAATGGCGGCCACACAAATATTCAAAGCTTAAATCAAATTACGACTAATCTAATCATCTGATCTCTACCAATTTTTGCAACAACATACCTTTATGAAGGGAGCATCCTTTGACAAATCTAGTAGGTCATTAGCCTAATAGTTTGCGGATGGCGGCCATCTTTGTGTCAAAATCAATTACCCCTATTAATTCGAACACGGTGAAACCGAATGGAACGAAATTTGGTACAGAGGTAGCACTAGCAAAGGGCACCTCAGTGTCATGTCTTATATCACCGCCATCTTGACGGAAACGTAATGGCGGCCACACAAATGTTCAAAGCTTAAATCAAATTACGACTAACCTAATCATCCGATCTCTACCAAATTTTTCAACAACATAGCTTTATGGAGAAAGCATCCTTTGACAAATCTAATAGGTCATTAGCCTAATAATTTGCGGATGGCGGCCATATTTGTGTCAAAATCGATTAACCCTATTAATTCGAACACGGTGAAACCGAATGGAATGAAATTTGGTACAGAGGTAGCACTAGCAAAGGGCACCTCAGTGTCATGTTTTATATCGCCGCCATCTTGACGGAAACGTAATGGCGGCCACACAAATGTTCAAAGCTTAAATCAAATTACGACTAACCTAATCATCCGATCTCTACCAAATTTTTCAACAACATAGCTTTATGGAGAAAGCATCCTTTGACAAATCGAATAGGTCATTAGCCTAATAATTTGCGGATGGCGGCCATATTTGTGTCAAAATCGATTACCCCTATTAATTCGAACACGGTGAAACCGAATGGAATGAAATTTGGTACAGAGGTAGCACTAGCAAAGGGCACCTCAGTGTCATGTTTTATATCGCCGCCATCTTGACGGAAACGGAATGACGGCCACCCAAATGTTAAAAGCTTAAATCAAATTTCGACCATCCTAATAATTTTATCTCTACCGGATTTTGTAACAACATGCCTTTTTGTGGAAAGCATCTTATGACTGACTACAAGGTCATCAGCCCAATAGTTTGCAAATAGCGGCCTTGTATGTGTGCAAATCCATTCTCCGGATCAATTCAAACACGGTGAAACCGAATTGAATGAATTTTTTTACAGAGGTAGCACTAGCACAGGGCACCTCATATTCAAGTTTAATATCCCTATAGCACGTTGTATTTCAACAAGCTACTACAACCAACAGTCAATTATACTCCTTGAAAAGGACAAAGGGTTATAACAATACCCATGCATTTAGGAGAAAGTAGGCTATATGTTCTTTACTGAACATCTTGTTTTATGATTTGATTAGCCTGTGCTTGAGTGCAAAAGGGCCGAAATCAGAAGAATGAGAAAGACTATCGAAAATTCATGTAGCCAGCGGTTCCTTCTGGGTCCTAAACTATGTGTATGCAAAATTTGGTTGAGATTGGTGGAACGGTGTAGATTTGTATACGGAACAGACCCACCCACATACAGACTTTCACTTTTATATATAAGACAAGTAATAGTTTGCCGTTATGAACATATTACAATGTGTAGCATTTGTAGCATGCGTCATTTGAAATTATACAACGTCTAGTCTTTCAGACTGACTGTGATTTTTTTTAGCCTATTTTCATTTATGAAAATATAGGTTTATGAGATCACCTTTTGTCCGTGTGTCTGTGTGTACGTATGTGTGTGATTCGTGTGTGTGTGTCCCCTAATTAAATATAAACGGCTGGAGCGATAACAATGAAGCTCGGTAAGTTCATAGCACTATTCCGGATGACCCCGACCGGGCCCCTCAAATTTTGTTACGTCTCACCAATCCAACATGGCGGCTGTGCTAAATATTTCACCAGCATTCAATATCTCTGCAACTATTACCGATATCACCCTGAAATATTTTACGGTGATAAAGGGAACTACTAGAAGTTCACCTATGTGACATTTGAAAACTTGGTAACTACAAAACCAACATGGCGGCCAAGCGAAGTTGCGATTTTAAATATACTTTTCTCGCGAGTTAACCAACCAAACGCAATGAAACTTGGTACAGTATATGTTTATACACATTGTAATGCACGGACATCTAACTTCGTTCAATTGTTTACATAACCTTAAGATGGCGGCTGTGCGAAATATTTCACTGGCATTCTATATCTCTGAACTATTACCGGTATCACCCTGATATTTTGTACGGAGATAAAGGACACTACTGGAAGTTCATCTATGAGACTTTCAAAAACCAGTTAACTACAAAACAAACATGGTCGGCCAAGCGAATTTGAACGTTTTAAATAGACTTTTCTCACGATTGTATGATCCAAACGCAATGAAACTTGGCACAGCAAATCTTTATACCCATTGCAATGGACTGGTATCTAATTTAGTTCAATTGTTTACATAACCTCAAGATGGCGGCTGTGCGAATTTTAAAATTAAATTTTTATTTCTTGTGTCGTAATCATGCGATCGAAGTGAAAGTTTGATTAATGAACCTACGCAATAATTTTCCTTTAAAGGTACATGACTCTATGGCCTATACATATAACAATCCAACATGGCTATCATCCGAAATATGTAGACGGTTTTCAATAACTACGAATCTATTACAGCAATCAAACTGATTTTTTATGTTCATAAGTAGACCACGGCTAGGATACATAAAACAAATCATTCACGACAAGGGTTGTGATAATTACTTGGACTTGTAGAGACTAGCCACAGACTGGAGTTCATGGAAAGCTGCTAAAAACCAATCTTCGGATTGAACACTGCAGAAGAAAGGGGCTATGAACAGAAGTTCACCTATAGGACTTTCAATAACCTGGTGATCACAAATCCAACATGGCGGCGACGCGAAGTATAAATATTCACATGGACGTTTCTCGTAATTTAACCGTCCGAGTGCAGTGGAACTTGGTACAGTAAATCCTTATAGCCTAAAAATGTTAATCCACAGGCATCTAATTTATTTCATTTGTTTCCATAACCACAAGATGGCAGCTGTGCAAAAATTTAAAATCTCGTTTTATACTTGTTGTGTCCTAATCATGCGATTAAAGTTTGAATACCACACGTACACAATAATCTTCATGTAACAATACATAACTCTAAGACCTACATATATAAAAATCCAACATGGCGACCATCCGCAATATTTACTCTGTTCTCAATATCTACGAATCTATTATACCAATCAAACTGGAATTCTGTATGCTGATAGTGGAAATTAACATAAGTAGGATATATGAAAATAGGCTATATAGTTCTTCATGGAACTAGCCTACATGTTTTTACTGACACTGATTGCAGTATCAGAGGTGGATGTAAACTCTGCCCTGTGAGTGTTCTCGTTCTTATTGTATTGCATCCTGAAATTCCATGTCTTCCGACCACGTACATTGGGTTTTGGTTACGAACCAGTAGTGACTGGTTAGTTAATAGTAGTGATGGGCGAATGATACTGAAGTTCGAGCGGGCTCGCGCCGGCTCGATACTCAACGCAAGCTCGATACTGTATCGAACCTGTTCGAGCTGCCAGGCGACCCCACACATAAAGTATGCGGAGCGCTGACGGCCCAGACGATATTTTCTACAAACTTTTGCTCGCGTACTGTATATGTGAACGTATTAGACTATCAGTGTTTCGAATCCCACTGTCGGTAGCCCTGCTGATGGTCTTCCGTGGTTTCCCATTTGCACACCACGCACAAACTGGGACTGTACCTTTATTAAGTCCACGGTCGCATCCTTCCGCGCCTAGCCCTCTTCAATCCCATTGTCACCATACGACATATCTGTGTCGGTGCGACGTAAACCAAATTGTACATAATAATACTGTATTAATATAGGTTATTCACTTCACCCCCCCCCCCCCCCCCCCATCTCTGATACGTCTTTGGCTTCTGGGAATGATGTAATACTGTCAAGGATATAAGCAATTATATGTTCCCGAGACGGAACAAATTAATCGCATAGGTACACATACTGTTGCCGTGCAATTGTAGTAAGGAAGTGTTGCAACCCGTCGCCTTTGTTCTGTGTACTCCAATGATGTTCGGTAGGCAGTTTGTATATTCTGGGGAGACATGTGCTTCGAATCATCGCACAAACACAGGTTGTAGCTGTTTCCACATTACAGATACTGTTTGAAGGGGTTATATGCACAAACTATACAGCAGTGCACAGCAACAACATGACGAGTCGATTCCGCCTAGCACAATACTCTAAACACAGGCTTCTTTAGGTTTCTGGGTGATGAGAACACGCCGATAGCTCGCGGTGCGCTCAAAAGCTCGCGCCAAGCTCGAACCAGTTCGAACTCCGACGTCATCTGTTCCAGCAGCTCGAGCCGGGCTGAAGCGCATTACTAGGAGCGTTTGATTCATAAGTTCGAGCGGGGTCGCGCCAGCCCGGTACGGTATCGAACCAGTTCGAACTGTCAAGGGACCACACACAAACTATGCGAAGCGCTGACCGCCCAGACGATATTTTATGGAACCACTAGCAACCCACCCCGGCTTCGCCCGGGAACAGTTATGAATGTGCAAGGAATTCCTGTCAGACGTAATTTAAGAAAGGCGAGGGGCATGATACACAAATCCCCCTTCCGTCCAAACTAAAAGCACTTATAGTGGGCGATGTATCGAAGATAGAGATATGCTCTCCCGGACTTTTTTGTAGAATTTTTCATGCTGAACAATTCTTACACCCATAGTATATTGATGTTTTTAACAGTTTTCCCAGCGTAAGCTTAAAAAGCGCACGGACGCCAGGTTCTTTTTTCGACCTTTTCACTGAAATCGTTACTGCTTGGCTTCCTTTGATCATAAATAAATTATTTTCTACAGAAATCTTCCTCGAGATTACCTTTACAGAATGGTGAAAGCCGCATCAAAATTCATTCATTAGTTCTCGAGATTACCCGTGACATCCAAGAATCGGGTACTTTGTTTTATACTAAGTAGAGATTCTCTTGCGTACGGTGTGAATGAACCTATTTGACTACTAATCTCAATATATTGATGTGTGTGAAGTGGTGACCATCAGGTGCTCTTTGCAGGGAAAGAGAAATTGTACATAATAATAATATTAATAAGATAATTCCCCCACACCCCATCTCTGATACGCCTTTGGCTTCTGGGAAGGATGTAATACTGTCGAAGATAGTAGCAAACATATGTTCCTGCAACGGAACAAATTATTATTATTATTATTATTATTATTATTATTAATAATAATAATAATGGTATGGTATGGTATGGTACACACTTACATCATATTACGGCTTAAGGGGAGGTTGAAAGCCCTATCTCCGCCAAGTTAAATTTGTCAACTTCATGTTCCTTTCTCATTAAGTATTTAACCTATTGAAACAAAAACTTACAGATATTTAGATCTATATTTTATATTTAAAGGGTTGTTTTTGGAAATGTGTATGTTTGCAAATAATTCTTTTTTTTTCAGCGGTTAATTTTTTCAACTTTTTTCTCTACAAAAAATTTTTTTTTTCTTTTTATGATAAAATCACAGGAAAACATACAATCCTTTAGTTGATCATATTGAATTACTGAACAAAAATTCTGAGCGCTATTGATTTCCTGACAAAAAGGAACATTTGCCTCGAAAAAATCATAAGTGAAGAAAAATGCTCTTCAAGATAAGTGTTACCTTAATGTGCACCCGGCCCATATTCAGGATCACCAGGGTGTCTTCATCTTCTCTGTTCCTCTTCTGGTTTCTTTTTAACTTCCTAGCTTATATAGAGAGAGAAAAGAAGGAGAAAGAGGATAAGAGGGAGGAGAGGGAGGAGCAGGAGAAGGGGAAAGAGAAGAAGGAGGAAGAGGAAAATGATCAGGAGAAGAAGGAGGAGAAGGAGCATCAGGAGAAAGAGAAGGAGGAGGAGCTGGAGACGAAGGAGTAGAAGGAGAAAGGGAAGAAGGAGCAGGAGAAGGAGAAGAAGGAGGAGGAGGAGAAAGAGAAGAAGGAGCAGGAGAAAGAGAAGAAGGAGGAGGAGGAGAAAGAGAAGAAGGAGCAGGAGAAAGAGAAGAAGGAGCAGGAGAAAGAGAAGAAGGAGGAGGAGGAGAAAATATGCCAGTTCTCAGGAACAGATCTTCAAGGGGGGCGTGGCTTTAGTTAACATTTTCAGCAAATAAGCATATGTCCATTATAAATTGGACTTCAGGCTATCAAAATAACATAAAATCTAAAATTCCACTTTTTGACCCAAAACAGTTTAAAACCTCCCCTTAATGAAACATTGAAAAGAAAAAAGAGAACAGATAGTCTCATAATTTAACATCTGAATTAAAAATATAGTCCGCTGATGCAGGAGTCACTGAGATAAAATTAATTAATTAATCAATCGCATATGTACACATACTGTTGCCGCACCATTGTACTAAGGAAGTGTTGTGACCCGTCGCCTTTGTTCTGTGTACTCCAATGATGTTCTGTAGGCAGTTTGTATATTCTGGGGAGACATGTGCTTCGAATCATCGCACAAACACAGGTTGTAGCTGTCTCCACATTACAGATACTGTTTGAAGGGGTTATATGCACAAACTATACAGCAGTGCACAGCAACAAAATAGCACAATACTCTAAACACAGCCTTCTTGAGGTTTCTGGGTGATAAGAACGCGCGATAGATCACGACGCGCACAAAAGCTCGAGCACAGCTCGAACTTGTTCGAACTCTGACGACATCTGTTCGAGCAGCTCGAGCCGGGCTCAAGCACATCACTAGTTAATACTATCTGGCAGCTGCACAGACTGCTATGTTGGCTGGCTGGTGCGTCCCTTCCCCGTGCTGTCCGATCGTGACGTCCCAGTTCCTTCTTCTTTGCTATGTAAAGTAGTCAGGGATGTTTCAGCTACGTTATCTGATGGTTGAGAATTTCCGCAATGCTATATGTGTTTGTAGAATGGGGCCTCTGATATGGTTGGATATTCAGGGGAAAGTACTGCTGTCTCCATGTCCGTAGTGTTGCTTAGCGTACTACTCCCATCAAACTCACCCAGCACCGTGCTGTAGGTTTGTTGTTTGATGTGAAGTACCGGGCGATTCCTTCTGTTAGGACAGTCTATTTATAAGTGGGAGGTTCCTTTACAATAAAAGCAATACTTGTCCTTCATATGTTAACAGAACTTTATAATCATTGACCGTCAAATATGATGGAATGGGGTATTTAAGTTCAATTGTTCCAATACGTATGCCATTACTTACAGCAGAAAATTCGTAGGCTATACTTCATTCCAGCACTCGTTCCGTATGTCCTTGACAACTCCATACGTAGAAAGCACGCGAGAGAGCCTTTCGTTGGACTTCGGGAGGAGATTAAAAAGACACTCACTCGTTTTGCCAAAGAGTCTGCAGCTGAGATAGTTATCTCTGTGGTGTTACCGCTGGCTAGCCGGAAGGATTTCACACCTTTATGTCGAGATAATATGTTTTCATAAAGTAACGTGGACACTAATTTAATATACACTGAATTTTCCCCGTTGTCTAGTTGATTCGCTAGTACTTGATCTCTATTAAGCTTCAGGTGGTTTGCTATCCACCTAGGCCTTTGTATTTTAAGTGGTGTCGGTCTGTTGTTCCTTTCTTCAAAAGCGCATTTAATAGTGTTTTTCCTGACATTCGCCATTTTCACTAGTTCAACAGGAAGTTCCGTGACGAACTAAAGAGCATACTTTTCTTAAACTTTCAGATTCATGCAAATGATTAATCTATATGGAACCATCTAAGTAAATGACGAAATTAAGTTGGTCATATCAAAATATCTAATTAGTTCGAAATATACCTGGCATAATGTAGCCCAATAGAGCAATACAGTTGGCAGCCCTGGTGACTGAATATATTCTTAGTTCCATCTCTTAAAGTACAGAATACAAAATTTGGTTGAAGTTCAATGGATAACATGGACGTTACATGCAGTTAGATATTGGATCTATCAGCGCGCGTAAAATCATGTTGGCAGCAATGTCATGCATGTGTTTGTCAGATATAATCTGAAATATTATGACCTATTGTTGTGCTAATTTTGAATTAAATCCATTTGTTTGCATAGAAGTTACATGCATTTTAGAATTGAACCTATCATCTGGCTTAGTATCATGTTAGCAGCACTGACATTTATATTTACCCCAAATTAATCTAGAATGTCAGGTACTATATGTGTGCAAATTTTAGAGTTGTTGGCTTGCATAATTTCTGATATATTGATATTAGGGTAAAAAAATAGAGGCAGCAATTATTAACAGTTGGCAGCCCTGGTTGCACTTAAGAATATGCATAGTCATATCTGTTTATGTACACAGAGTACATACGAAATTTGGTTGGAATCTAAATGATAGTATAGAGGTTACATGCATTTAAAAATTGGTCCTATCAGCAGGCTTACAATCATGTTGGTAGCACCGACGTACATTAGTTACTCCAAATTGATCTAGAATGTTAGGTACTATACGTGTGCATAGTTTAAAGCTGTCGGCTGGCATACTTTCTGATATATGGGTATTTGGATGTTTTTTAAAATGAGAGCATTTATTAACAATTGGCAGCCCTGGTGGCTCTTGAGAATACGCTCAGTCATATCTGTTTATGTACACATAGTACATATGATATTTGGTTGAAATCCAATTGATAGTGTAGAATTTATATGAATTTAAATATTTGACCTATCAGTAGGCTTAGAATCATTTTGGCAACACTGTCATATATGGCCTCCTGGAGATTGAACTAAAATATTATTATCTCTGTATGTGCCAATTTTGGAATAGCTCCCATGCATATCTTCCATGATATTTAACATGGAGCTCAAATTTCAATTGTGGTTTTTCAGCAGTTGGTAGCACTGACATCATTTTCAAATATGGTCTTGATATATTCCGGTATAGATCTTTACTTATACCAAATTTGGTCTTGATTGCTTCAGCTGTTTAGGAGTTGATAGTGGTGGGGGGGAGGGCAACAGACAGACAAGACAGGCATTTGCCCGGATCGATCTCATAAGTCTACTTTTTCCACATTTTTGCAAAATGTGAACAGTAGGCTAAAAATACAATACCCTATCACGGTAAGCACTTCCGAGTATTTATTAACCTCGCGGCTAAACTCAGAACCTAACACGACGTAAGTCGCTAAGTGACACTTCCACTCTTTCTACTCTATGGAGTTCTCCAACGCAAAATGTATCAAAATGGTGCCATTCTGAATGGATGATGCCGTTTGAAATATATAACTTATAAGGATATCCGCATAACGTTATTAGTCCGAATAACGGTATTGGGAGAATATTTTTCGATAGATGTATTCAAATAACATTATTTCTAGTGAGCACTACCATTTCGTTCCTGCGATAACCGATATCCGAATAACGTTATTAGTCCGAATAACGGTATTGGGGGAATAATTTTCCAGAGATGTATTCAAATAACGTTATTTCTAGTGAGCACTGCCATTTTGTTCCTGCGATAACCGTTATCCGAATAACGTTATTAGTCCGAATAACGATATTGCGGGAATATTTTTGGAGAGATCTATACAAATAACGTTATTTCTAGTGAGCACTACCATTTCGTTCCTGCGATAACCGATATCCGAATAACGTTATTAGTCCGAATAACGGTATTGGGAGAATATTTTTGGAGAGATTTATTCAAATACCGTTATTTCTAGTGAGCACTACCATTTCGTTCCTGAGATAACCAATATCCGAATAACGTTATTAGTCCTAATAACGGTATTGGGGGTATATTTTTCGAGATATGTATTCCGACAACGTTATTTCAGGTGGGCACTACCATTTCGTTCCTGCGTTTCCCGATATTCGAATAACGTTATCAGTCCAAATAACGATATTAGGAGATTTTTATTCGAGATATGTATTCCGATAACGTTATTTCAGGAGGGCACTAGTATTTCGTTTCTACGATAACCGATATCCGAAGAACGTTATTAGTCCGAATAACGGTATTAGGGGATATTTTTCGAGAGACTTATTCAAATAACGTTATTTCTGTCGGACAATACTATTTCGTTTCTACGATAACCAATATCAGAATAACGTTATAAGGACCAATAACGTTACCATGCGATACAAATGACGTCCGGATATGAAACGTAACGACCACAATGTGACCAAGACCCATTTTGTTATATAATCTACCCAAACAACCATTTTCGTTATGTTAAGTTATGAAGCCTTGGTTATTTTGTAAAACAGTCTTACCTACAGTAGTAGTATTAGTAGTAGTAGTAGTAGTAGTAGGCCTATACGTTTTTGGAAACAAACAGAAAGAGAATGCACTATTGCCATGGCCAAGCACTTCCATTAAAATAATTTCAAGAAAATTTTAATCAGCAAATGTGTGTTTTACAAAACTAAACTTTCAGCATGCACTAAATCATAAACGTGTCGTCTGTGATATGACAAAAAAAATAGGAAATCCATGTTTCCATATCAACACAATTTAAAAAACTTAAAACTGACATTTAAAAAATGTAAATGGGAAATTGACAAATGTGTAAACAACAAAATGGAAAATTCTTGTTTCCGTATCATGAAATCCAAAAACTTTAAACTGACATTTTCAAATCGTGTACATGGAAAATTGACAAATGGCAATGTGTGAAATGTGAAAATGAAAAAAAAAATGAACAAATGGCTATCATTATTTTAAAAAAATTAAAAACCGTCGCGTTCTATCGTTAAAGTGTGAATCAAACCACATCTACTTATTTGAATCACCCGAGATTTAGTAGACCTGTTATAGTTCTAATATACTTTTAAAATTTTATGATAAAGCTCGAATTGAACTCAAGAGCTTTAGAGTGCCAGCTAACTATTATAACAGTTACGTCACAAAGACAACTTTACACTGCTCTTAATGAACAATAATAAGAAAAAGAATAATAAATATTGAAATTTTTTAAAGAATGAACATGGTGACACTGTTTCTGTTGCACTGTCTGCTAGCTACTAGCCAGCAGCTGGGGTCTTAGAAAACGATACAGTTGACATTTTGCAATGAAATGTGACATGTTTCAATGTATAGTATTATGGGTTGCTGCTGAGTAAAAACTAATCCTGTACAAAGAAGCAAGGGTTCGAACCCCTTACCTAACATTACTATTGCCTGAACATGGCTTGACGACACTGTATTATTATGATACTCGGTACACAAACCATAGATAGAGTGTATTGTTTAAGATCACTTTCTTTCTGAACATAGGTGGAGACTGTTGATGGTTAACAATGGCATTAATATAGTAGGACGTGGGTATAGCAATTAAGAAAAAACAGACAATACCCATACAATATTTTTATTTATTTAATATAAGTACTTGTACAATAGTTACATTCAAAATACATTTCTTTTTTCTCTATTACTATTTAGTCCTTTTTGATTCTCTTGCATATGAAGGGTAGATAACCTTGTAGTTCAGCCCCTTAAAACAACAACAACACAACCTTTTGCATAGTTTGTGATGTTGATGACTCTTGAGATGTGGAAGATGTATTAAACATAACTTTTACAGCAGGGGTTAAATGTTGCTCAATAAACACTGCACTATTTTGAGTAGCAACATTTTTTTCTTGTACTAGCTTTTTAGCATTGTCATGATTAATTGTTGACACCAACAGTGTTTCATTTGGTGCACCACATTGATGATCACTCACACTTAAATCTTACCATTTCAACTTTTTAGATTGCCTCGACATTTTTTTTGATCTGTCTTTTGAGCATTGCCAAAATATTATCCGTTTTACATTTTGACGATTATAGTTATAAGAGTAGCCTTTATAGAGTACACGTTGTTTACCTTTGTTAGTTTTAGTAAGTTCCATATTAGCAACTAACCTGTTTGTATGATTTGCTCACTACAAAGGTTATAACTGTTCTGATAATAAAATCATTTATCTTTGGCTTTTATATTTAATATGTGCAGTTTGAAGTGATAGCAAAAGTGAGAGCAAAGTGGTAGCATAGTGGTAGAAAATATAACATGTATTGTTAAGAAATAGTTTAATCGGTTATGTGGATTCATTACATAATAATTTTAGCACGACGAAGCTCATTTTCTATATCCAATAGTTCTTCCTCATATTCAGTATAACCAGCCTGTTTATAGACATGCAGTTGCTGAAGCCGCCGGATTAGCTTACTTGGATTGTTCCAGTAGACAAATTTAACAAATGATTTTTTAGGTGTAAACAAAGCATTACCATTATCATTATTATCTTCATCATCATCATCATAACCATTATCATTATCATCATCATCATCATCATCATGATCATTATAATCCTCATCACTATTACTATATAGTCCTTTTTGATCCTTTTGCAATACCATATTTTGCACAGTCTGTGTTGTCTTTGATAATGTTGGGAGTTTTTCAGACATTGACAACTGTCCTAACACGACTTTCTGAGGAGATGATACATGCTTCTTAACAAACAATGCACTATCTTGAGCTGCAATATCTTTTTCTGGGACAAGTGTTTTAGCATTTTGAAGAGTTTTTTTAAACAGCAACGATGTTTTATCTGGTACACTACATTGATGATCACTCACACTTAAGAAATCACTATTTTTACTTTTCAGCTCACCTCGACAATGTTTTGAACGATGTTTTGAACAACGCCAAATAACAGTTCCATTTTTATTAGTTCGTTTTACAATATATGTATATCCTTTATAGAATGCGTATAGCATACCATCGCTATTTGTTGATACTTCCATGTCAATTGTCAAGCATGAACTAATCTCTAGCAAAGTTCACTCGATAATATAAATAATAGCTTAAAGTGAGAGGAAAAGTGGGTGTAAGAGTGGGTGCAAGAGTGGGTGCAAGAGTGGGTGTAAGAGTGGGTGCAAGAGTGGGTGCAAGAGTGGGTGCAAGAGTAGGTGCAAGAGTGGGTGCAAGAGTGAGTGCAGGAGTGGGTGTAAGAGTGGGTGCAAGAGTGGGTGCAAGAGTGGGTGCAAGAGTGGGTGCAAGAGTGGGTGTAAAAGGGAGTGCAAGAGTGGGTGCAAAAGTGGGTGTCGCTTATAGTAGGCATGCATTTTACTAGAATGTGATTTGAGTAAATGTAATTTCTAAACCCAAGTAGTGAATAGTCAGTTGGTTTTGATGTATGCAAGCGTAAACATGTCACATACACTGGTGATGGATACTCAAGGCTTTAAGGTCAACGAAAACAAGTACAGTACAGTATATATTTAAAGAGGTGGCTATCATTGATTGTACACCACGCGGTTTACCAGACCTTTTTTCGGACTAGTGTTTTAAGATTTGAAGTATTTTTTTAAACAGCAACGATGTCTTACCTGTCACACTACATTGATGATCACTCACACTTAAGACCTAACTATTTTTACTTTTTAGTTCACTTTGACACTGTTTGAAACGATGTTTTGAACAATGTCAAATAACAGTTCCATTTTATTGGTTCGTTTTGCAATATACGTATAACCTTTATAGTATGCATATGGCTTACCATATGTTTTAGATCCCTTATTTGGGGGTGGATCTAAAAGGGAGAGTTGCTGTACTAATTTATGAGTTTGTGCCTAAATAAGGGTAGCTCCCCTTGACAGGGCAAGCTGACCAGTGTAGTGTGTTGTGGTGTGCTAGGAACTAGGGGGCGTTCCTATAAAGACTGTAAATGTGGTTTAAGGGATGTAGCCTTAGCACGCGGGTCGGTGTACTAGTCGCCCAGCCGGCTACTTATTATATAATCACCTTGCTAGTGTCAGCGGTTCGGCACGCGCTTCAATTGAGCACGCTAGCCGCTGTGAGGAATACAAGGACGTCTGAGTTGGCGTTATTACTACGGTGTGTCACGTCCGACTGTGACGGGAGTAAGGAAGGACGTGGGGACGTGAAGAAGAGTGTAGATCAGTAATGCAAGTGTAAGAGACTGACCAAGTGTTTATTGGTCAGCAATGAGTAACTGTTAGTCCCTTTTAAGGGATCTTGTGATGTTATAATGTGAGTACAAACTGTGGGTGTTAGGTTACAAAAGTAGGATTCTGAACACTGACTGACTGACTCACCTCGGTTGACACTGTCGTTAGCCTCCGGCTGTCTCGTCGAAGCACTGGTGATGGAGATATCCTCGTGACCCACTTAAGGCACCTTTTATACCTTTAGCCTCTGTTCTGTCAGCGCGTTGTGGCATAGTTGAACCAGTTTGTAGTATGTCGCTGTGTGTCATAATTACGCAAGGGTTGAGCTGCTTTATGGAGTAGCCAGCTGCCCTTATAGTATTGATGGATATTGGGTAGGCTTTTAAAGGGTTGCCTTTTATGAGATTTAGACAGATGATGGGGGGGATGATCTCTAAGGGGTACATACCCCTTGGGTATTGTACAAGCCTCTTCCTCCATTTGGTCGCGTCCTCGCGACCGGGAAGGGCACTTGGGGTTGGGATGTTGTCGTAGTAGTTTTTGAATCCCCCTCGTCTCTTCTGGTGGTGGCGTCGTAAGCGTCGTCGTATGGAACGGGTGTCGTCGTGCAGAAGTGTAGGTGTGCGGTCAGCCCGTGTTCAGAGGGGAGGGTTATGGGGTGTACATAGATATATATGTATATAAATTTTACATTGCATGGTGAAATGTGCATTAACATCGTTGAATAAAGAAAATAATTGCTATTGAGGCACAATCGCCATTGCCGTTGTCGGCATAAAAAAGAAAAAAAACATGGTTATACATGGTTACATAGTTGTGCAGGGAGGAAAAACCCAGGGCCGAACGGATGATTGCGTCGTCCGCCCTATCTTGGGGAAAAAGTGCTCCCTGCAATAAAGAAGATAGGAGAGAATAGAAAGAAAATGGGTGTTCCAGGGTATAATTTAAAGGAAATATTCAAAAGTATTTATTTGTGTGGGAAAAACGGAACACCCTGACAAATGGGGAAGTTAGAAGAGAGAAAAATGAAAAAAAACAATTCACAGACATTGGTTACGTGTTACCTTAGCAAACGAAACAAAACAAAACAAAAATATAGACATCGTGTACACGTGAACTTGATAAACAGACAAAAATATATATAGAGTTTAATGTATCATGTTGCGATGCTGACATTTAGGAATTTCAATTGGAATAATTGCCCGTGGGCGCATGAATATGTATGTAGTTTACTCTTTAAAATTATGAACTACAATGACCTTATGTCTACTTAAGCGCGCTAAACCCTTATAATTCTAGTTTTTGTTTGGATCCTCGCGTGCACGCTACCTGTTTGTACGTACGCTTGCCGTATCACGGCTGATCCTATACGGCCACCTCTTGGCACGGTTTGAGTGGTCGTACCGCTTGCAGTGTATTCTTAATACCTAGTCTGTGAAGCATCCTCTGTGGGTGAATGCTTGCACACTTGGCCATGAGGGTCGCCGCCACATGCCGGTTGCGCCCTCATCGCCGTAAGCTGCGTCTCATTTTGACGCTTCAAGTGTTTTTGTTTTAGGCAGATCTGCCAGCAAGCTTGATGCCCCACAGGCATCATTCCCGCTGTGCAGATTATTGACGTGTAGTTGTAAAAAAAAAAAAAATGTAGTGAGTGTGTAAGTGAGAATGAATGTTAACTGGAGGTTAGTATGCACAGGTATAATACTACAATAAGGGGGCATTAAATAGCATGTTGCTGCTATCTGGCAGCAAAATCATAATTACACGTGTCATATTCTAGGTGACAATGCCTGCAAAAAAAAAATGGAGAGGTTAACAAAACATTGAAATTCCCTATTCCATATGCCGCTTCCTGTGGCAGCGTTGCCACAGTCTGAAGCCCCTTTTTACCTGTGAAAAGAATGGCATGGTTATTATTACTCGATATATGGCCGGGCTTACCCTATATGGTGCCGTGACGTCATTTCCTAATGTGTTGTAGTATTGGGCTTACCCTGGCAACGAATTTGGGTCGCCAGGCGCCGAAATTTTACCTCAATATATGTATTAAAAAAAAATTGTCTTAAATGTAAGACTATGCTACATTATAATAACTTATCATGAGTTATCGGACTTACCCTGATGACGGATTTGTGGGTCATCAGGCGCCGAACGGCGTTCTCTTATACCACTTATTCTACTTATGGTATATATATAAAAAAAAACTACATCTAAGCCGAGAGGGTTGCCTTAATCTATGGCCGAAAGATGCTGTGCTGAATTGCAACAGTGTTCATTAAATTTGCTTAATCCTAGGTTGCGTGTCAAATGCAACCGTCTATAACTAAATTTGGCCTAGGACGATCGCCTGGGGCAATTAAATCCCCAGATCACCACCCGCACGAGCCCCAGAAACACCGGTTGTCTCTAGGGTCGCTAGATTCCGTCCCCTTAAGTCTAGTGTCGACGTCTATTACTAGGATTAATCTATCCGCGGGCGGCTTACGGTGCCACTAAGCTAACCGTTCCGCCCGCTGTAACTTCCTTGTCGTGCTCGTTTTGCCGTTCCGATTAGTCGTAGGTGAGCCGCCCACTTGGCTCCTGTGAGGGGCGCGCAATGCCCCATCTCTTAATGCACTCTGACTGCCCGATGCGTCGTCATTTATGTGGGCATTGGACAGTGTGGTCCAATGGCATAATATCCTCTCCGCCTTAATCGGCCGTCGCAACCTGCTTTCGCAGTGATATTTGCCTCTATGGGCCGCCGTAGTATGCATTTTCGCATTGATATATAAAGTTGCCTCTATGGGCCGCCGTAGTATGCATTTTCGCATTGATATATAAATTTGCCTCTATGGGCCGCCGTAGTATGCTCCAACGCACAGGAGTTTTGCTTCCCGCCATGGAAGTCTTGCCTACTTAAATTTAAACTTAGCTAGCAGTCTAGTCATAATGGGGTCGTCTCTAGGGATAGCTCCCGAGGCCGACGCGGAGTGAGCTATTTCTCCCGCCATTCTCAGAAAGTCTCCCTGCAGGTCTTGTCTTCGACGACCGTGGCACAAAGTGGGTTTAGCATCCCTTCCTCCCAGGGGCGGTTTATGCGCACCTAGGATTCCAGAGCTTGCCCGACCAGGCCGCGAATGCTTTGACCTCACGTGGTTCGTCTGTTTGGTCTAGTCGTCAAGTTAGGTGATTTGTCGAGCCAACTGGGGTAAGGGTTGTCATTACCTACCCCAGTTCTGCCCCTAGTGTTGTGCTTTTGACCTTTGGCTAACGCCGGTATCATCAGCCAGGGTGTTTCAGATTCCCTTTTTTTTTTAAATATAGGTGTAACCTGTGTAAAAAGTGTCAAATGTAAAATACTTCCAGTGTGGTGGGCTGGTAAAACCTCTACATACGTAGACTACTTTAGGCTACCTGTGCTATATCAGCTTCTCCAGCGATAATGCTCTTTTTTAACCTTGATGGAGGTGTTAGTAGGGTCTGTGGCGTCAGGTACCCTGTTATTGTGATCTGGGGGTAGTTATCTGTAGAGTGGGTTAAAGCAGGGTAGGAGGAGGTTGCGCACTTCCGAATTCCGCGTTAGTGGCGGCCTGGAACCGGTTTTTGTGCTAGGATGCTCCTACAGTGAGTGGAACGGGGCAGGTAATTCCCGGGGTTGCAAAAAATAAAATAAAAATCCATGCCGGTCTGATATCAATATCCCCTGGTGAATGGATGGGATATACATGCATGCGTCTGGATATGAGGCGTTTGCACTCATGTATGGATAGGTGTAGGTTGAGGCATAATACTAATATATTTCCCTCTCATGCGGGATGATTTAAATTTAAAAAAAAAATGGTTAGTATTTATTACTTATGGCCTCATCTCTCATATGGAGATGTGCATTACGCTTAGTTGGTGTTGGCCGATGCACCCCTCTCATTCAGGTGATAGCGGTGGGGCTCAGGGCGTAGCATGCCCTTTCTGTAAACACATGAAGTTTACCAACCCTTATGTATACTTTGTAGTGTAGTGTAGCTGTTTATGGTCGTGTAGATGTGTTTGCGTTGTTTATGTCAGGCTTGAGAAGGTTATGGGAAGGGAGTAGAGTGGGACGCTGTTAGCATGTTCTCTTGTCATCCTCCCTTGGTCCATGTTGGTTTTCTATCCGCGCTTTGGGATAGCGAAGCTTCACGACCTACTCTGGTCCGTTATAGGGCTAAGTCCTAGTCGCCTGGAATGATTTGTTTCGGGACTAGGGTCGCAAAAAGAAGTTGTTAAGGGGAGGTCCCGTTTCCTCAAAGTCCCTATGTTCGCCCCTGATTGGTGAGCGCGTTTGTGTGTGTGTGTGTGACTACGCTCCGCTACACCACGCGGACGCCTGGTCTGCTGTAGGGCTAAGTCCTACTGTGTATATTGTGTATGGGTAGGAAGCGCCCGTGGCCTGCCAACGTCTTTACGAACGTGCTACTCTGGGCCTGCGACAAGTTTTGGTCTGTGACGTCTGCTTGTTGATAAATGCTTTCGCAGTGTTGAAAAATGTATAGTGTTATGATTGTTCTGCATTTGTTTATTCATGGTCACTGCCACTACACAATCGCGTTTTGTCATCGACAGTGTTGCAAAGTGGCTAAGTCTGCAAGTCATCAGTTTGTGTGTGTAACTTCAGGCCGGGATTTTATGTAGGTTAACCACTGTTGCGTGTTTTTCTGCACGTATGCCAGTGTGGTCATTGTGTTAAATTCCTGGCGGCCCGATGTGGTAATCCGCCCTGCTACTATTGCCGTTGTGTGGCCATTATTCCGTAAGACCGTTGTCTTACGAAATTTATATGTCTCTGTCTGGAAAGTCCATTTTCCCTGTCAAGTGTATTTCTGGAATTTTATGCCTGTCATTTGGCCGCAGGAATGTAGTATTATCTGTCTAAGCCGTTATATGGGCCAATTTTGGTGTGATTGGAAGGCCGTCTGCTTGTTTTTCCCTGGCGTGCAATTTTCTCTGGGGTTCGAACCCGTGTTCTATGTAATTCTCTGTGTTATATGTCTGCGTTGTTCATGTTCTGCGGGCATTCTGCCTGTATTTTGTTTGTGTTTCTCGTACCGAAAATACCGTTGTTTAGTTAGTTTTCGGTACGAGGTTTTTGTGTGTGGACATGGGTTCGAAGCCGGTTGTCTGTAAAGATTTGGTGGCCATTTCTGTGCCGCCTACACTATGGCAAATGGGCTGTGTGTTTTTCTATGCGCAACCCCTAGTATACCTTCCTGCGAGGAGTTTGCTTATTTTTGCCCTCTCCTCGTAGTGTAAATTTTGAAGATATAGGGTTCTTAGGTTGGCTATGAATGATTCCGTGCAGTGTGCTTTGGGAACTGTCGTCTGTAAGGCTCGCAGTTTATCACTGACGTCTGCTTTAATGCTGAGTATGAGGGTGTCGGGTTGCAATGTCTTGCGCGGTCGCTTGTTTACTTGTTTCGATAACGCTGTGTATCCGAACATGTGTTCTTAATCAGCCTGCTTTTCTGTTAGTGCTCTTCGCATTATAAAAAGGCAAGAGGGGAATTTTGTGGTTTAACGTGACCATTTCTAGAGATCATGTGCCACGGGATTTCCGTTTTACTTGGAATCCAAACCACAGGCCATGGCATTTCACTTCGGAAATCTCATATGCATTGGCCGTCTGCAAAAGAACCTTCCATTGACTACACTTGTGTCCCCGAGTGTTGTGTTATGTATACCTATGTATAAAATATATATATAGTTTATTTGGCCATTTTTCTTTCTTGGGCTAACTGTGTGAAACAAAAAAAAATTATTTATGCCCCGCTCTGCATTAAGAGAGCACATTGAAAGAAAATAATAGTAGGTGGCGTTAGTCTCTAAAAATTATGTCGTGAGCACTATGTTTTTGAAAAAAAATGGTGATTGGGACCTGAGTGTAGTATTTACCATTTTGGTAACGTGAGTACTACCGTAATCTGGTTACGTCTCAGGGGAATCTACCGACACTGTCTAGTACACCTTAGGAAGGCCATTGCCAGACGTAACTGATACCCTTGTATCCACGTCCCGAGCAAAGCCAGTGCACTGTGGGAGTCAAACCTGCCTATCAAAGTAATTGTAACTCACCAAAATGACAGTGTCTCATCCCGGTGTGCAATTGGGCTTTTTAGTTGGTTAAAGCACACCTCCCAAAATTTTTTTTTTTTTGAAACTAGTTTGAGATTCTTAATTCTTGCCATGCTTACGTTTTTTTTTTTTTTTTTGCCCGCAACAAGAGAATCTGTCAAACTGTGGAACCATAATGTAGAACGTCTAGTCATTTCTACTTAGAAAGACTCCCTTAAGCTCTATGCTGTGATTTTATGCCTAAGTTGTGTTCAAAATATCTCTTTCCGGCCTTAAGCCTGATGGGCTTTCACTTGGCTTAGTGATGGCCTGATAGAAAGATGCCATGGTTCCCAAAAAAAAACACAGAAGGATTTAAAATTACTCACTTCTAATTTGGCCATGTTGCCCTGTATATACATAAAATACGAGAAAGAAAAAAAATGCGCAGTTTATGTTGACTATGTAATTGTCGGTCTATTTTCTGATATCTCCCGCGTGAAAGAACTTGTGTGGCCATTTATGATGGGGGAAGTGATGTTATTTTATTTCTTTGGCCTTGGTGGAAGTCGTTATCGTCTTTCGAGCTTCAGTGCTCAGAAAGGTGAAGGGTTTTGCCCTGTTACGATATTATAGGCCTCTGAAATCCATTGAGGTGTTTCTTTGCTGTTTTCCGGCGGAATTTCTAGCAAAGTAAGCCTTGCCCTACTTCCACCGTAGCGCGTGTTTCTAGGTCTAAGTGTACCTGTATTTAAGGGCGTTATTGCGCTTGGCGCTATCTTAGCAGATTTTACGGGAGTGTATGTATGTTTGACTGCGAGGTTTTGTGGGGTGGGTAATAATACCTTTCCTAATCCCCGTGTATTGTATGGTAATGCCTGTTTAATCTGTATGTGCGTGTACCGTGCATCCTGAGGGACTAATGCCGGTGTTCGCCTCCGTTCTGGCAAATTTGCCCTTTGAACTGGCGGTGAAGGCCGCTTAAGTGCCTGTTTTTGTCCTGCCAATGTGGTGTCGTGTAGCCTGTCCGCTTTCTGGCCCGTGGCCACGGCAGACTCCTGCCACTGTGTTAGCCTATCTGTGTGAGTGTATGTAGGCTTTATATGTGGTAGGTCAGGCTCTACGTCGTCAGCCCATGACGAGGTTACTTCCTGTTGTCCCTCTGTCGTATTATGTGTGATTGAAGGTCCTGGCTTCAACTCCCTCTCGTTCATCCGGTCCGAGGGGATTGTTCTAGGCTCTTCCCCTCGGCTTGGCAAAATTGCCTTCCGATCCGGAGCTGAAGGACGTGTGTCTGTGTAGGATGTATTCTTTAGTATGTTGGAGCCTAACCTGGCCGTCTCCCGGACTGTGGCCACGGCGAACTCCTTCCATTCTGTGGCAGTACGTGGCGAGAGGGACATCCTCGCAAATTGTCGAGTTAGCGTATCTACGCTTATGTCCTCTCTCGGCTGGGCTGGTGGCCCTACCATGAACTCAAAAATGGCCTTGTTGGTTTGGAGTTCACGGTATTCGTCCCAAATTTGGGTGTACTGCCTATTGAGGCATATGGCCAGTTCAGCGACTTTGGTGTCCTGAGTCCCTATCCGTCTGTGTTCCGTGATGAGTGTTTCCCATTGTTGGAACATAAACTCGTGTCGACAGTGTAGTTGCCAGTGTGCTTTTATGATTTGTGTGCGGAGGGTGGGGATTTTCGCTCGAATCTTGCGATTCTTAGCACTGCGGAGTGGCCGGACAAGGGCTCTTATGATCCGCATGTACTGGGCGTGCAGGAGCTGCTGAAACCTTCTGAGGTAGTCCTGCCTAGTTTCAAAAACTCTATGCCAGGCAATTAATTCCTGGTACTCCCCAATGCTCCTTAGCACAGCTAGGCGGTATAGGGGGGCCATGTTGAATGGAGTGTATGTGAAAAAATAATAAAAAAAAAATCTGTGCGTGTTTTGACAGTGTATTCTTATATTTCTCTGATTCTGTATGGGGCTGGGGGGTTGGTTTGTTAAGAATTTCCCCTGTGTAGCTAGTTTGGAGCACTCAAAAAAAAAATGGTGCTTTTTATTTGGGGGAAAAAATTTTCTCACTAATTTGCTTGGCTTTTTGCGGTACGGAAGGGGTCGTTTTACCTACGAGGGCTCGTTGGTTGAGTCCCTTTTCTCTATGCGTAGGACCCCGCCTCCACCAGTGTTTTAGATCCCTTATTTGGGGGTGGATCTAAAAGGGAGAGTTGCTGTACTAATTTATGAGTTTGTGCCTAAATAAGGGTAGCTCCCCTTGACAGGGCAAGCTGACCAGTGTAGTGTGTTGTGGTGTGCTAGGAACTAGGGGGCGTTCCTATAAAGACTGTAAATGTGGTTTAAGGGATGTAGCCTTAGCACGCGGGTCGGTGTACTAGTCGCCCAGCCGGCTACTTATTATATAATCACCTTGCTAGTGTCAGCGGTTCGGCACGCGCTTCAATTGAGCACGCTAGCCGCTGTGAGGAATACAAGGACGTCTGAGTTGGCGTTATTACTACGGTGTGTCACGTCCGACTGTGACGGGAGTAAGGAAGGACGTGGGGACGTGAAGAAGAGTGTAGATCAGTAATGCAAGTGTAAGAGACTGACCAAGTGTTTATTGGTCAGCAATGAGTAACTGTTAGTCCCTTTTAAGGGATCTTGTGATGTTATAATGTGAGTACAAACTGTGGGTGTTAGGTTACAAAAGTAGGATTCTGAACACTGACTGACTGACTCACCTCGGTTGACACTGTCGTTAGCCTCCGGCTGTCTCGTCGAAGCACTGGTGATGGAGATATCCTCGTGACCCACTTAAGGCACCTTTTATACCTTTAGCCTCTGTTCTGTCAGCGCGTTGTGGCATAGTTGAACCAGTTTGTAGTATGTCGCTGTGTGTCATAATTACGCAAGGGTTGAGCTGCTTTATGGAGTAGCCAGCTGCCCTTATAGTATTGATGGATATTGGGTAGGCTTTTAAAGGGTTGCCTTTTATGAGATTTAGACAGATGATGGGGGGGATGATCTCTAAGGGGTACATACCCCTTGGGTATTGTACACATAACTATTCGTTGATACTTCCATATCAATTTTCAAGCATGAAATAATCTCCAATAAATTTCGCTCGATAATAGTAATAATAGTTTAAAGTGAGTGCAAATGTGGGTGCAAAAGTGGGTGCAGAAGTGAGTGTAAAAGTGAGTGCAAAAGTGGGTGCAAAAGTGAGTGCAAAAGTGAATGTAAAAGTGAGTGCAAAAGTGGGTGTAGTTTATAGTAGGCATGATTTTTTACTAGAATGTGATTTGAGTAAATGTAATTTCTAAACCCAAGTTGTGAGTAGTCAGTTGGTTTAGATTTATGCAAGCGTAAACATGTCTCATACACTGATGATGGATACTCAAGGCTTCATGGTCAACAAAAAAACAAGTATATAGTTAAAGAGGTAACTATTATTGATTGCACAACACTGAATCAATTTTTGAAATTTTGACAAAGGGCCTAAGTGCACTTTTGTTAATATCTCGCGAACCAATAAGACTAGGGCATTGTATGAGGTATTGTTGGACTTTTTACCGAAGACTGCTGGTAAACACCTATGTTCCCACGACCTTTTTAAAGATGGCGGCTAACCCACGAGGGGTGATTAAAAAGTAATCCAAGCGGCGCTTGTCGATAAGCAAACCAATAATCAAAAGGGGGGGGGGGGTATGACAGAGCTTGAGGCGATAACCCCTTTTGATTGATCCCTGTTGATTTTCCCCTTTGGACTGGCCCCCGTTGACTACTCCCTCTGGACGGGTTCTTTTTGAAGGGAGTCATTTTTGACGGGGCCCTGCTGACGGGTCACTGTGGACGGGTCCCTGTTGACAGGCCCTTTTGACTAATCCCTTTGGACCCGTCCCTTTGACATAATTTGGCTAAATGCATGGGTCAACCCATAGGGATCAGTCCAAAGGGACCGGTCCAAAGGGATTAGTCAAAAGGACCTGTCAACAGGGACCCGTCCACAGTGACCCGTCAGCAGGGCCCCGTCAAAAATGACTCCCTTCAAAAAGGACCCGTCCAGAGGGAGTAGTCAACGGGGACCAGTCCAAAGGGGCAAATCAACAGGGATCAATCAAAAGGGGTTATCACCTCAAGCTCTGTCATACCCCCCTTTTGATTATTGGTTTGCTTATCGACAAGCGCCGCTTGGATTACTTTTTAATCACCCCTCGTGGGTTAGCCGCCATCTTTAAAAAGGTCGTGGGAACATAGGTGTTTACCAGCAGTCTTCGGCAAAAAGTCCAACAATACCTCATACAATGCCCTAGTCTTATTGGTTCGCGAGATATTAACAAAAGTGCACTTAGGCCCTTTGTCAAAATTTCAAAAATAGATTCAGTGTTGTGCAATCAATAATAGTTACCTCTTTAACTATATACTTGTTTTTGTTGACCATGAAGCCTTGAGTATCCATCATCAGTGTATGAGACATGTTTACGCTTGCATAAATCAAAACCAACTGACTACTCACTACTTGGGTTTAGAAATTACATTTACTCAAATCACATTCTAGTAAAAAATCATGCCTACTATAAACTACACCCACTTTTGCACTCACTTTTACATTCACTTTTGCACTCACTTTTGCACCCACTTTTGCACTCACTTTTACACTCACTTTTGCACCCACTTTTGCACCCACATTTGCACTCACTTTAAACTATTATTTCTATTATCGAGCGAAATTTATTGGAGATTATTTCATGCTTGAAAATTGATATGGAAGTATCAACGAATAGTTATGGTAAGCCATATGCATACTATAAAGGTTATACGTATATTGCAAAACGAACCAATAAAATGGAACTGTTATTTGACATTGTTCAAAACATCGTTTCAAACAGTGTCAAAGTGAACTAAAAAGTAAAAATAGTTAGGTCTTAAGTGTGAGTGATCATCAATGTAGTGTGACAGGTAAGACATCGTTGCTGTTTAAAAAAAAAATTCAAATGTTAAAACACTAGTCCGAAAAAAGGTATGGTAAACCGCGTGTTGTGCAATCAATGATAGCCACCTCTTTAAATATATACTGTACTTGTTTCGTTGACCTTAGAGCCTTGAGTATCCATCACCAGTGTATGTGACATGTTTACGCTTGCATAGATCAAAACCAACTGACTATTCACTACTTGGGTTTAGAAATTACATTTACTCAAATCACATTCTAGTAAAATTCATGCCTACTATAAGCGACACCCACTTTTGCACCCACTCTTGCACTCCCTTTTACACCCACTCTTGCACCCACTCTTGCCCCCACTCTTGCACCCACTCTTGCACCCACTCTTACACCCACTCCTGCACTCACTCTTGCACCCACTCTTGCACCTACTCTTGCACCCACTCTTGCACCCACTCTTGCACCCACTCTTACACCCACTCTTGCACCCACTCTTGCACCCACTCTTACACCCACTCTTGCACCCACTCTTGCACCCACTCTTGCACCCACTCTTCCTCTCTCACTTTAAACTATTATTTATATTATCGAGTGAACTTTGCTAGAGATTAGTTCATGCTTGACAATTGACATGGAAGTATCAACAAATAGCAATGGTATGCCATACGCATTCTATAAAGGATATACATATATTGTAAAACGAACTAATAAAAATGGAACTGTTATTTGGCGTTGTTCAAAACATCGTTCAAAACATTGTCGAGGTGAGCTGAAAAGTAAAAATAGTGATGTCTTAAGTGTGAGTGATCATCAATGTAGTGTACCAGATAAAACATCGTTGCTGTTTAAAAAAACTCTTCAAAATGCTAAAACACTTGTCCCAGAAAAAGATATTGCAGCTCAAGATAGTGCATTGTTTGTTAAAAAGCATGTATCATCTCCTCAGAAAGTCGTGTTAGGACAGTTGTCAATGTCTGAAAAACTCCCAACATTATCAAAGACAACACAGACTGAGCAAAATGTGGTATTGCAAAAGGATCAAAAAGGACTATATAGTAATAGTGATGAGGATTATAATGATCATGATGATGATGATGATGATGATAATGATAATGGTTATGATGATGATGATGTTGATGATGAAGATAATAATGATAATGGTAATGCTTTGTTTACACCTAAAAATCATTTGTTAAATTTGTCTACTGGAACAATCCAAGTAAGCTAATCCGGCGGCTTCAGCAACTGCATGTCTATAAACAGGCTGGTTATACTGAATATGAGGAAGAACTATTGGATATAGAAAATGAGCTTCGTCGTGCTAAAATTATTATGTAATGAATCCACATAACCGATTAAACTATTTCTTAACAATACATGTTATATTTTCTACCACTATGCTACCACTTTGCTCTCACTTTTGCTATCACTTCAAACTGCACATATTAAATATAAAAGCCAAAGATAAATGATTTTATTATCAGAACAGTTATAACCTTTGTAGTGAGCAAATCATACTAACAGGTTAGTTGCTAATATGGAACTTACTAAAACTAACAAAGGTAAACAACGTGTACTCTATAAAGGCTACTCTTATAACTATAATCGTCAAAATGTAAAACGGATAATATTTTGGCAATGCTCAAAAGACAGGTCAAAAAAAAAATGTCGAGGCAATCTAAAAAGTAGAAATGGTAAGATTTAAGTGTGAGTGATCATCAATGTGGTGCACCAAATGAAACACTGTTGGTGTCAACAATTAATCATGACAATGCTAAAAAGCTAGTACAAGAAAAAAATGTTGCTACTCAAAATAGTGCATTGTTTATTGAGCAACATTTAACCCCTGCTGTAAAAGTTATGTTTAATACATCTTCCACATCTCAAGAGTCATCAACATCACAAACTATGCAAAAGGTTGTGTTGTTGTTGTTTTAAGGGGCTGAACTACAAGGTTATCTACCCTTCATATGCAAGAGAATCAAAAAGGACTAAATAGTAATAGAGAAAAAAGAAATGTATTTTGAATGTAACTATTGTACAAGTACTTATATTAAATAAATAAAAATATTGTATGGGTATTGTCTGTTTTTTCTTAATTGCTATACCCACGTCCTACTATATTAATGCCATTGTTAACCATCAACAGTCTCCACCTATGTTCAGAAAGAAAGTGATCTTAAACAATACACTCTATCTATGGTTTGTGTACCGAGTATCATAATAATACAGTGTCGTCAACCAATGTTCAGGCAATAGTAATGTTAGGTAAGGGGTTCGAACCCTTGCTTCTTTGTACAGGATTAGTTTTTACTCAGCAGCAACCCATAATACTATACATTGAAACATGTCACATTTCATTGCAAAATGTCAACTGTATCGTTTTCTAAGACCCCAGCTGCTGGCTAGTAGCTAGCAGACAGTGCAACAGAAACAGTGTCACCATGTTCATTCTTTAAAAAATTTCAATATTTATTATTCTTTTTCTTATTATTGTTCATTAAGAGCAGTGTAAAGTTGTCTTTGTGACGTAACTGTTATAATAGTTAGCTGGCACTCTAAAGCTCTTGAGTTCAATTCGAGCTTTATCATAAAATTTTAAAAGTATATTAGAACTATAACAGGTCTACTAAATCTCGGGTGATTCAAATAAGTAGATGTGGTTTGATTCACACTTTAACGATAGAACACGACGGTTTTTAATTTTTTTTAAATAATGATAGCCATTTGTTCATTTTTTTTTTCATTTTCACATTTCACACATTGCCATTTGTCAATTTTCCATGTACACAATTTGAAAATGTCAGTTTAAAGTTTTTGGATTTCATGATATGGAAACAAGAATTTTCCATTTTGTTGTTTACACATTTGTCAATTTCCCATTTACATTTTTTAAATGCCAGTTTTAAGTTTTTAAATTGTGTTGATATGGAAACATGGATTTCCTATATTTTTCCATATCACAGGCGACACGTTTATGATTTAGTCCATGCTGAAAGTTTAGTTTTGTAAAACACACATTTGCTGATTTAAATTTTCTTGAAATCACCTTAATGGAAGTGCTTGGCCATGGCAATAGTGCATTCTCTTTCTGTTTGTTTCCAAAAACGTATAGGCCTACTTTTACTACTACTACTACTAATACTACTACTGTAGGTAAGACTGTTTTACAAAATAACACCTATCTACTGCTGCATTAAAAAAACACAAGTGTTAAAAAAATACAGTATACTATTTACCATTTGCTATATACATTAATTACCCCACCATCCCACCTTGTCGTGTTTGCTTTGGTTGAACAATCAATGCTACACACACACACACACACACTTTCTCTCTCTTTCTATCATTCTATCTATAGTCATGCATTCACACAACCATACCTGTCTTTGAAAAACAAATACAACCACGCTATTTATCCTTGACATGCACACTTATCCCAAATAACTTTTAGGTTTACATTTAACATTTACTATTACAAAAAAAAAAATGTTTCCACTATTTTTACAATTACAAAAATGAATATTTACAAAATACTAAATCTACTGGTTACAGAAAAGCCATGTCTCAAAACAATAAAATATAGAATCACACCTCCACCTCGTGGTTATAACCCAATGGTAGGCTAATGCATAGGTCATTCGGGGCATGGTGGCTCAGCGGTCTAGCTGTATGCCTCTCACCAAGGCGGTCCGGGTTCGATTCCCGGTCAATGCATGTGAGATTTTCGAAGTGAAATGCCATGTCCTGTGGTTCGGATTCCACGTAAAAAGGAGGTCCCGTGGCTCATGATCTCAAGATTGACGGTCACGTTAAACTACAAGCTTCCTTTGCATATGTCATTCATCTGCACTCATTTGCTATCCATCAAGGTAAAAGTGCATTTTCTCTGTTCCACAAGATACAAATTTGATTGCTGGATTGTATCCTGCACTGTTTATGCGATATAGCTTTGCCAGTTCATAAAACCGCTAGGTAGTTCTCTACATATAACAATTTTACCACTGCTCTACCTACGCCTTTTGCTCTTTTGGCTTTCTTACAGTCTAGTGTGTGATAGACAGCATTAACTGTATATCAAACCCAGTTCACCTTTGTATTTGTAATCCAAGTAATAATTTGGAAAGACACAAATGTAATCAGTTTTGAACGTTATCTCTGTTTTGTTTAATATGTTTATGACATGCATATTAACCTGAAATAGAACCCTAGTGAAAAGGCTAACAGCTTAACCACTACACCACCATGCCCTTGTTTCTTAGTTTGACTCGTTCTAGGCATGAGCCCTGGAAATCGAGTTAAGACCACCAGTACAAGAGCTAAAAGTGCTTAACACTGCAACATAAAATGGATAGCTGGTAACATTATCCAACCGGAAATGATTATATTTCTGATAGCAATGCATTTTTTGTCATCAGCCTACTGTCTGAGCACTGACAGCAACACAGTTTAGTTTAGAACAAGCGAGTGTGTGTGTATAGATTATTAGCCTCAAGTATTTAAAGCTTGTTGTGTGTGTAGCGACCATCTTGTCCCGGTAACCACTGAGCATTTTTGTGTTTTAGCTATCCTCTTTAACCAATCAATTAAAGATAGTCTACACTTAATTCTTGAATCGATAAATCAGAGTTTGTGTGTACACCGTTCGTCATTTATTAACCCATACCTACAACCTATACTCTCTCTATACTGCAGTTTGATCTGAAAAACAAGTTTCAATGGTAAAAGACTTGTCAATCACTATACATGTAGCCTACACTAATTCTTTCTCTACCTAGCTATGTTTCATCACATACATGGTAAACATCTCATATGTTCGTATCCGATTATTAGTTTATAAAATCTCAGGTCGATGACCTTGATGTATTGGGTATTTTGGGTAAATTCATTGGCCATGGGAAACGGTTGACCATTCTAAGTCCTATAACACCTCACATGTTGATATTCGATTATTAGTTTATAAAATATTGGGTCAATGACCTTGCTGTTTTTTGAATCTTTTGGGTAAATTCGTTGGTCATGGAAAAGGGTTGACCATCCTGAGTCCCATGACACCTCACTTGAGCCTCTCTGATTATTAGCTTATAAAATCATAGGTCAATGACCTTGCTGTTTTGAATCTTTTGGGTAAATTCGTTGATCGTGGAAAATGGTTGTCCATCCTGAGTCCTATGACACCTCACTTGACCCTCTCTGATTATTAGTTAGCGAGATATTAATAAAAGTGCAGTTAGGTCCTTTTGACATAAATAAATAATATATTCAAAACAGAATGTCACCTCAAGTCCAACGACCTCTCATACAGGTCCCTAGCCTTATTGATTCATGAGATATTAAAAAGCTAATAACCTTAGATCTTTTGGGTAAATTCATTGGTCATGGAAAAGGGTTGACCATCCTGAGTCCCATGACACCTCACTTGACCCTCTCTGATTATTAGTTAGCGAGATATTAATAAAAGTGCAGTTAGGTCCTTTTGACATAAATAAATAATATATTCAAAAACAGAATGTCACCTCAAGTCCAACGACCTCTCATACAGGTCCCTAGCCTTATTGATTCATGAGATATTAAAAAGCTAATGACCTTAGATCTTTTGGGTAAATTCATTGGTCATGGAAAAGGGTTGACCATCCTGAGTCCCATGACACCTCACTTGACCCTCTCTGATTATTAGTTAGCGAGATATCAATAAAAGTGTAGTTAGGCCCTTTTGACATAAATAAATAATATATTCAAAAACAGAATGTCACCTCAAGTCCAACGACCTCTCATACAGGTCCCTAACCTTATTGATTCATAAGATGAGCAATACATATTTCTTTCTCTCTTCACCTGTGTTCTCTCTTTCACTGACTCTCCCCCCTTCACCTCTCACCACTGTCAAAACAGGTTGTGACTTGTTAGCTCTTATCGTGCACGTGCACAGGTGAACACCTGTGTTTTAGGTCATATTACACATGAACTTGCATTTTCTCACGTATGAACCAAAACAGGATGTGACTTGTTTCACAAGGAGAATGCTAATAATGACATCTCGCACGTGTTCACATGTATTTCGCCACTTTCCTTTCATATCGTTATCCCATTATAGTAGTAGAGACTGGGGAACAACGTCAGTTCAACACACGCGAAATGTAGTTAGGCCCTTTGACATAATTTAAATAAGTTCATGAGCCAGTCCGTAGGAATCAGTCCAAAGGGGCTCATCAACAAGGACTCATCCACAAGGACTCGTCCACAAGGACCTGTCCACAAGGACTTGTCCACAAGGACCTGTCCACAAGGACTTGTCCACAAGGACTCGTCCACAATGACTCGACAACAATGACCCCGCCAACAATGACCCGTCAACAATAACCCGTCCACAGGGAACCGCTCCCCCACCCTCTTACAAAAGCCATGAGTGGGCATGCGTAAAAAACAAAAAACAAGCACGTTAATTCATAGTAGCTATCCACCGTACACATGCACTTTATGTAGAACAACGTTTAAATCCATATCGGCATTCAAACTCTCACATGTTGCAATTGGAAAGAGAGATTCTCTAAAAAATTACAATTTCACCCCCCTAGTAGGGGTAGGTTTTATTTTGGGGTGGAAATATGTTGTCCATTGGAAAGGGAGTGTCAGCCCGAGTTCAACAACAACTCATTTTTTAAAATCCAACCATGGGTTCGAGAGATATCGCACCGCCGCCATCTTGGAGGAGGGGTGGAGGAGGAGGCTGCGGAACTGTCCAAAACACACTACTGCTGAGCATTGGAGCCAAATTAAGACACTACAGCACGGTTGACAAACCTGAAGCATTATATGCTTCGGAGACTTTGACTATGAACAGGCGGGGACTAGTCGACCAGTTGGTCAAAAGAGAACGCAGGGTATTGAGAAAAATTTTAGGCAACAGATGGGTTGACGGGCACATACGTTTGAAGTCGAACGAATGGTTATATAGAAAGATAGAACCAGTCACGTCAACAATGAAAAGGAAAAGGTTGTTGTTCTATGGACATATTTTCAGAATGTCCAACGATCGTCTAACAAAGAAAATTTGGAATTTCGTGAAACCAAAGAAGAAAAAATTGGCATGGTTTGAAGAATGTAATAACGACCTTCTAGAAATTGGTATTCCGGACTGCAAAATTATGAACAGGTGTGAATTCAAACACCTAATCAAAATTTACCAGGGATTTAAGGTAGGGGCAGAACCCAAAAGACGGAGGGGACCTCTTTCAGAAGATCGGAAGAAGGCGCTGAGTGATGGGCTCAAGAGATACTGGCAGAACATCTAAGCTGGCAGACGATCTAGAACGAAACATTGATTTTGATTGTTACTCCGTAGTCCATAGTGGCTCAATTCGAATGTAAAAAAAAGTTATAAAACAAAGAAGATTTTCATGGCAACGGTGGAACTCACAGAGGGATCAAACTAACTACAATGACTTCTTGGCAGTGAGAAAACATACAGCAAAAGTCATCCGTGATGCAAAGAGGATTTTTGATAAAACCAGCTCATGCAGATTGAGCAGGACTTCATCAAAAACAATACTTGGAATTTTTATAGAACTTTTAAGCGTAATCTGAGTAAATTTACACCTCCAAGTCTACACTTTAGAGATCATACAGGACAATTATCCTTCAATGACAAGGACAATTGCCAGATCCTTACAAATTTCTTTGAATCTCTTCTTAACTGTGAAGCTCCACAATCCCAATTCACCTTTGATGAAACTACCCCCCCTAACCCAGAATCTTCTTCACCAACAAAAGAGGAAATCAAGCCGATAATTCATGCATTAAAGAACAGCAAAGCACCGGGTGAGGATTGCATCATAGCTGAACTCTGGAAGTACGCAAGTGATAAGGCAATTAGTAAACTCACTGAAATTATCCAGGAGATACGGGAAACTGAGGAACTCCGTAGTGGCTGGACATCAGTTTTGATTCACCCTCTTCATAAGAAAGGTGACAAAACAGAAGTTAACAACTATCGTGGCATTTCCCTCCTCATAACAACGTACAAAATTCCCTCCAAAGCCCTTCAGGCCCGGGCAGAAGAACAACTTGGCTTGCAGCAGGGAGAATATCAAGGAGGGTTCAGGAAAGGTCGTTCATGTGCAGAGCAGATCATGAGTCTTAAATTTGTTATTTCATATTTTAAGCTCAGAAACGGGAAGTTCGTAGTTGTCTTCGTCGACTTCAAGAAGGCTTATGACTCTATTGATCGAATCACACTCCTCCAAATCTTAAAAGAAATGGGTTTGGACGACAAAACACGAGCAATTATCCAGCAGACCTTGGCTAACACAAACTCCAGAGTGAAATTTAGAGGAGAAATTTCGGACGTCTTCAAAATCAGGACGGGTGTGAGGCAGGGAGATGGACTGTCGCCTTTACTTTTCAACTGTGTACTGGAGAAAGTAATTCGTGAATGGCGCAAGGAGATGGGGAAAGAAGAGATAGAAAATGGCTTCAGAATGGGCTGCAGAAGCTTGGACCGGACAATTGACTGCCTAGCTTTTGCAGATGATCAAGCAATCTTTTCTGATTCAATAGGCACAGCCGCAAAACAAGTCAAACAGCTCTGAATAGAAGCGGCAAAGTCAGGTTTACGAATTTATTTTGAGAAGACCGAGTTTATAACTAATATTAGCCCTGCAGTCAAAGAATTATATGTTGAACATGGAAAGATCCGTCAGGCAAAAGAGTTTAAGTACCTAGGGGAGTGGATCGAGCCCAACATATCAGAGAAGGAACAAGATGGAAGTGGCCTACCAGCTAACGAAAGGAGTGTACAACAAGCGACCAGTGTCCCGCAATGCCAAACTAAGACACTATCGTACAGTTATCCGACCTGAGGCGCTGTACGCAGCAGAATGCCTGGCAATCAATAGGAAGGCTCTGGTTGAGAAATTGGAAGCCAAGGAAAGGAAGATCCTCAGGAAGACCTTAGGGCCGTTGAAAGACGATGGTGAATACAGGATACGGCATAACAATTAGCTGTACCATCATGTAGAAAGGATATCTCAAGTAATTCGGAAGAGAAGAATATCTTTCTATGGCCACTTAACCTGTATGAAACCCGAGAGAATCACCAATCGGATATTTACCTATTTCCTTAACAACAACAAAACAATGGCCCCTGGTTTTGTGAGGTAGACAAGGATTTACACGAAGTAGGGATCACCCACGCAGACATTATGGAACGTGAGCTTTTGAAGGAAAAGCTTGGAGCACACCACCAATACCAAGAAAAAGCTAAATTAAAAACCGGCAAGAAGTGGTCTGAAGAAAGAAAGGAGTCTCACAGGCAGCGAATGCCTGAACACTGGGCTAAGATCAAGGCCCAAAGACGGAAGCAGTTGAAATGACGTGGTCCATAGTGAACCCGCTAAGCTATGGTTCATGTGAGTTTTTTTTATGACAGAAATATTTATGAAGGGATGTTGTACCTTTGAACACACCCAGGAAGCCACGTGGAGCTGAGAGCTCACGCGATTCTCTTTGAAGTAGCGTTGAATCGCACTTTTGACTTTGGTGAGAACTGCTAATTATTTATCTGAGATCTTATTAATTAATTTTATTCTTTCACAAGACTCAGAATATTCCATTTCGTCATGCTGCATTATTAAAACATTTTTGAGAATGTTATTTTAGCTTAAGGTAAGGTAATACCATTGCATATACGCAAATAGGAACGTAAGTAGTCGCTCAACGACTTCAGTTTGACGACCTACTTCCTTGAGACACCCGGTGCCTTGCACTACGTCTGGAGAATCCGCCCAGTAGAGGCGTGTAATTGCATTTGTCCTGTAAGACATAGAAGAATATCCGCTTGTTAGCGTTGAATTGGTTATCAGGTGCCATCGTGCACTGGCATATTGTGAAATACTGTTATTTATGCACAGTGAGCCACAGAAACATATTGAAGATAATTATTTGCAAGTATTAGTGAATTATATAATTTTACCGCAATACCACATTTTAGTACCCACGTGTTTGTGGAGGACCAAATGCCTTGTGGAAAATATACAGGTAAATGTGTTGCAATTACTTCAAATAAGTGTGATTACGATAGTGTAATATATTTGGATTGCCAGAGTGAAGTTTTTATTTCCAAAACGACGTACATTTTACCGATGATGCATGATAGAAAAGTAGCGTCATTTAGCACGTGCAGAATCATAGATCAGTGCTAGCTCACGTATCTGTTCACATCCACGAAATTAAGGCTGTGTTATCAATTACTTTCAAAGCCTACAATACTTACGACGAACATTATATCTCTGGAAAGTGAAAGAATGTATTTCATAATTTATTTCACTGTCAACGTGACCAGACTATTCCACACCATGCTTGAATCAGTCATCATGGGCTAATACCATCCTGGTATGAGGGTGATATTTCTACGAGAACTAGCATGATGATGAAGCTTGCAGAACCGAGAACGAGAAGGGAAGAATCCAAGATGCCATTTCCAGGCATATCCAACATATTCACGGAGTTGTTGACAGGGACGAATCGAACCCTGGTCTTTGGAGGAGTCCAGATGGGAATCCTGATGAGGATAATACCGTTCCAGAGATCCAGAGAGAGGAATTTGTACAACCCTGGTTATTGAATAGAGGGCTGAGTGATAGCTTCTCCATGTCGTGAGTTTTGACCATCCCTTCTCTTGTTCTAGTTCTGGTGGTATATTAGATTTAATGTAGTTTGTGAATCAACCACACTCTGTGTCAGCCATTTTTCTAGGTAGGGATTGTATCTAGTTTAATTTAATGTCATTTATTTCAGTATAGTGAGACACCCTTGGGTCTAACATTTTGGTTAACCCTGGTGCAGCTTGATGAACGTCGTAGAACGTCAAAGCCTATCTTTTGCTAGATGTGACCGTAGTCATTCGAGGCTATTTTGTACAGATTTTGTACAATCAGATGTCATGGTTATTTCTTTAACTGCATTCTTTGCAGACAGTTTTGATACACCCCTGACTTTCGTTAGAACAGTCGTATCAGTTAGGCAATCGACTGTAATTGCCAGTTTTGTAAATGCATTATATTTTCATTTTGAATAAGCTCAGAAGCTATTCTTGGTCAAGTTTGAACCTAACAACTAGAAGGAATGTTTCGTTGCCTAGCATCGAACTCAGTTCCCAACGTATCATTAAGCGGATCCTTGTATGGAATCCGCGCCACAATTATCATTTTGCTTGTGTCTTGTAAGACACGTTTTTTATTTGATGTTGTACTAGCAACTACTGAGGTGTATTTTTAGAGCAAAGAGCTCCAGTAATTGTAAGATTACTATCATTTAGACGTCTTTGGTAGAAAGACGGAATTACATTATTCTATTCAGATTTATTGCGTGTTTTTTATACACAGGTTCATAACCTATGGTAAAGTTTTTTATGAACAGGCCAGATGTATAGTTTTATATTGATTAAATCGCCGGCCTTGAATAATGTGTGTTTTGTGTCGACCGAACGCAGGAATGTGGTAGCCTTCTGGTGACATAAACTGGTTTTGTAATCCAGTGCTCTTGAGAGCAGGCTTCATTTGTTTGTGAGACAGAGGACATTGACAAGAGACAGAATGCTTGTAATATTCGCTCTTTCTTTCATTGCAACTTAGCTTATGTAACCCAGTTTTCAACCCTGTCTCAGATCACATCGGGGACGTGGTGGCTCAGCGGTCTAGCTGTATGCCTCTCACCAAGGCGGTCCGGGTTCGATTCCAGGTCAATGCATGTGAGATTTTCGAAGTGAAATGCCATGTCCTGTGGTTCGGATTCCACGTAAAAAGGAGGTCCCGTGGCTCATGATCTCAAGATTAACGGTCACGTTAAACTACAAGCTTCCTTCCTTTCCTTTCCAGATCACATGTTTTATAGATTGCTTTTTGTTAGTTGAGCGCACTTCTTGCGTGTACCGTTTTGACGTGTACAATTAGGTCAGGTTTTCTATAGTGAGTTGCAGGCGACCCTGTTAAATGCAGGAATTTATTGTATGAAGGTACTTGTGATTACCTTGTCCGGGAGGGTTCCCGTTGACTAGATGTTATTGGAAGGTAACTGTTGTGGACAGGCCTATCCCAGAGTTATTGAATGTGAGCTTTGCGCCGCTGGTAACCCGTGTTATTGTGTGTCCGAGTTGTTATTGCTCGTTGATCTTATTCCGACTGTTGAGTCGAGGCTTTTTGGTGGAGAATGATCTCAGTGTAGACACTCCATGCCCGAGCTATTGTCAGTGTTATTCGCCATAAACCAACGATAAACCTAAACCGATATCTTAATAATAAAACGCATAATTTTGGTAAAACAAAAGCTAACTAATGAATTCTTTCTATCTAACTTTGTTCTGTTGCATTTTGGAACTGTTGACATGGCCGTGCAGTTGAAGGTAATTTCCTTGTGTGGAAATGACTAGGACAACTGACACTTTTGTAGCGACCTGAAGCATGCACGAACCTAGAGTTCGTAGCTTGTGGAGCTCAGGCCATGCGATGTCAGACGTGGTCTCAACTACGCATTCGTCACCGTAATTATACACATTAGATGACTATGGCTTACAAAGAGTAAACCAAGGTGTAGGCAGGAATGTAATAAAGATTTGTGTTTATTTCATTACTTATTTATGATGTACAAGTGTGTAAATCCTACATGTTACCTTATTGTGTGCTGATAGCACGTAGTAATTAAGAATAATTAAATGTTTTTCATGGCTGTACACTTAGATTTGTTGTAATTGTTTTCTGTTACGGACGTCATCGCCGTAAATTTTGTTATTAACTGTTAGGACTTAGCTAGATGATTACCGATAAATGTACACACATCAAAAAAAGTTTTGCATCACCTCGGTTCCAAGAGTTCCGGAACCGTTAAATACAAAGGGAATAGAGATCAACACAAACAACATTTCAGCTCGTTTTATTGCTCATGAGAACCACACATTGCATGTTGTACCATCATACAGCTAGACTTTCAGCATTTGTGGTCCAGATTGCAGTACACACCACTACCTCTAATACCCAGTAGCACGTCCTCTTGCATTGATGCATGCCTGTATTCGCCGTGGCATACTATCCACAAGTTCATCAAGACACTGTTGGTCCAAATTGTCCCACTCCTCAACGACAATTCGGCGTAAATCTCTCAGAGTGGTTGGTGGGTCAAGACGTCCATAAACAGCCCTTTTCAACATATCCCAGGCATGTTCGATAGGGTTCATGTCTGGCGAACATGCTGGCCACTGTAGTCGAGCGATGTCGTTATCTTGAAGGAACGCATTCACAAGATGTGCACGATGAGGTCGAGAATTGTCGTCCATGAAGACAAATGCCTCTCCAATATTCTGCCGATATGGTTGCACTATGGGTCGGAGGATGTCATTCAGGTATCGTAAAGCCGTTTCGGAGCCTTCCATGACCACCAGTGGCGTACGTCGGCCCCACATAATGCCACCCCAAAACATCAGGGAACCACCACCTTGCTGCACTCGCTGGACAGTGTGTCTAAGACGTTCAGCCTGACCAGGGTGCCTCCAAACACGTCTCCGACGATTGTCTGGTTGAAGGCATATGCGACACTCATCGGTGAAGAGAACGTGATGCCAATTCCGTGGGGTCCATTCAGCATGTTGTTGGGCCCATCTGTACCGCGCTGCATGGTGTCGGGGTTGCAAAGCTGGACCTCGCCATGGACGTCGGGAGTGATGTTGCGCATCATGCAGCCTATTGCGCACAGTTTGAGTTGAAACACGACGTCCTGTGGCTGAACGAAACGCATTATTCAACATGGTGGCATTGCTGTCAGGGTTCCTCCGAGCGGCAATCCGTAAGTAGCGGTCATCCACTACAGTAGTAGCCCTTGGGCGGCCTGAGCGAGGCCTGTCATCGACAGTTCCTGTATCTCTGTACCTCCTCCATGTCCGAACAACATCGCTTTGGTTCACTCTGAGACGCCTGGAAACTTCCCTTGTTGAGAGCCCTTCTTGACACAAAGTAACAATGCGGACGCGATCGAACTGCGGTATTGACCTTCTAGGCATGGTAGAACTACAGACAACATGAGCAGCGTACCTTCGTCCTGGTGGAATGACTGGAACTGATCGGCTGTCGTACCCCCTCCGTCTAATAGGCCCTGCTCATGCATGGTTGTTTACATCTTTGAGCAGTTTTAGTGACATCTATGAACAGTCAAAGGGACTGTATCTTGGATACAATATACACAGTCAACGTCTATATGCCGGAGATCTGGGAACCGAGGTGATGCAAAACTTTTTTTGATGTGTGTAGATGTGGAAATGGTATCATCCTAACTTGGATTTGTTTTGCTACCCTGTTAAATGTAAATTCTGATATTAGCTTAATCTTGTAACTTGAACTAGGGACTTGCGTCGTACCATTTTCCTAGTGTTGCTGTTGTTGCTTTATTATTGTGAGTTAGATCTTTCGCGAGGGTTTTCTCAGTAACTTCTCAGGTAGGGACCTGCTCTTTATTTTCTTTTGTTTATTAGTTTGCGGACTAGCCGATTATAACCCTCCGAACTAGGCTAGGGGCTTGTGAATTTTAATTAATTTTCACGATGTTTTACTTAAGTCTGGATGTTTAATTTCTCAGTCTAGTTTTTAAGGTGAACCTTTCCTTAGGCAGTCTATGACCATCGTCACCATGTACCACGATCCCCGTGGACTACAGTGTCTCGTGCCGCTTAGCCTATTAGGAAGTTCACCTGATCCTCACGGTAATTTTATTCGACTTATGGGATGTTAGGAAAGTCATCGTGGTTGTTGACTCGACTAACGGTCTCAATAGCTGGCCTAAACGAAGAAAGAAAGAAAGAAAGAAAGAAAGAAAGAAAGAAGGAGAATAATAATACTAATATCGTATGGTCTTGGGTGCCGGGTGCAATCTTTGTTATTTGACGTCCAGAGGGAAGCTTGCATGACGAATTTTGTTGTTCCTTGGAGCACTATGAATGTCAAGAAGGTTAGATATCTAGGCTCCTTGACACTATAGCGCTTTCTAGTAGAGATATGAGGAAGTTCTATGTTGGTGGAAAATCCCGAGATTAATTTTGCCATTATGAACACAGCCTACTGAATTCAAATGGGTTCATTAACATGTCAACAACGAATGACATGCGTACCGTCATTTTTGTCGGCAAAAAAACACTTACCACGGGCAGGAGCGAACCTGCAAGCTTGGAGTTGGTAGTCCGACACGATAACCACTCACACACCGTGGGGAGCATTTCTAGCATAAAAACCATATTATACAAGGTGAGGTATAGAAAACACGATTTCCCTGATTAGGAAATTAGTGAGACGTAAAAAACTTACAGTGGCTGCTTGAGGTGGTAACTGGAGCAAAGGTATGGTAAAACACGGGAAGATACTTTCAGGATGGCCGAGGTGGGAATCAAACCCACTGATTCTCACTTCTATGCCTCACGAGTTTGAGTGTTCCAGCATTCAGAACAGCAAGAGCTGGTTAATGTATTTATGCATTTCCTGTATTACCGAATTTATGTATCGATACACCGAGAATCAGTCAAAGATCTGGGCGTGATTATTGACGAACATCTCTCTTGGACGCAGCAAGTCTGCAGCGTCTCTAGAAAAGTATTTTCCGGACTGAATTCATTGAGACGATTTGGGAATATTTTCTCTCGCGTATTAAAAGAACGACTTGTTTCCTCCCTAGTACTGCCTCATTCTGACTATTGCGATGTGGTATGCAATGACCTGTCTGCTACTCTTAAAAACAAACTCCAACTAGCACAAAATGCCTGTGTACGCTACATATGCAACTTACGGTATTACGACCACGTCACCCCTGCGTACGAACAACTCAGCTGGTTACGACTAAATCAACCGCGCGATCTTCATTCTTTATGTCTTTTACGACAAATACTCTTAAGTTCCTCTCCAGTTTACCTGCATTCTCAGTTTCACTGTCTCTCACGCGAACATAGCCTTGGTACACGCTCAAAAAATGATTCACTAATGCTCATACCAATACACCGTACGGTACGCTACACTAACTCCTTCGTAGTTTCTACTGCACGACTGTGGAACAACCTGCCGCGCTCTGTCAGAGGAGCAACCCCGTCCAACTTCAGGCAGCAATATCACAAAAGAAATGAAACCTGAACACGTCAAATATTTGAATCCTTATGCTGAGTTATATTCGTGTTTCTAATTTACATTTTATTTATTTTCTGTTTAGATACCTAAATGTTTTCTTACATCCTTTTAAATGCGCATTGCAAAATCAATATTAGGCTATAGTAATAACTCATCCATGATGCATATCTTCATCATCATCAACATCATCACATCATCATTAGTTTTTGTTTGATAAGTGTTTGTGTTTCCCTCTTATTTCCTTACTTTAGCAATAATTAACTAATTATAATAATTTTCCCTACGCCATGCTTACCTGCCATTATATGTATTGTGATCGGATCTGAAATGTATTCCTGTTAGATTTAAGTACCATTGTTAACTTCTGCAAATATTGTAATAATGTATTAATTGTAAAATCTGGTTAGATGGCCCAATGGCCCTAATCTTGCCAGACAAAATAAAGCTATCTATCTATCTCACAGACAACCCAGAATATGCGAAGTGGGAATAAATAATGGAGAGGAGAGGGAGGGAGTTTGAAGCCTCGTTCATTTACCGACCGTGGTTCGAGGACCCCGTATTGTTGTTTGAATCTTCAGTCTTTTGACTGGTTAGATGCAGCTCCCTATGTCTCCCTGTCCTTAAATAGTCATTTCATCTGTACATAACTTCCAAACCCTATATCCGGAGGAATCTTTTTAATATATTATAACCTTGGTCTACCCCTACAGTTCCTTTCCTCGATCCTTCCTTCCTTACTAAGCTTGTTATTCCTGGGTGTCATAGTATGTGTCCTACCAACCTATCTCTTTTCTTCATTAGTAGTCGCCAGAAACATCTCTCCTCTCCCACTCGGATTAGTACTTCTTCATTTGTAACCCTATCTGCCCATCTGACCTTCATCATTCTCCTGTAACACCTCATTTCAAACGCTTCAATTCTCCTCTCCAATAATCCAAGTTTCACTTCCATAGAGCGCCACCCTCCAGAAAAAGGCTTTCAAAAATGACTTCCTAATACCTAAATCTATATTCGATTTCAACAGATTCCTTTTCTGTAGAAATACTTTCCTTGCCTGAGCCAACCTACTTTTTATATCCTCTTTGCTTCGTCCTTCACTGGTTACTTTGCTTCCCAAGTAACAGAAGTCTCCTATTTATTTATTTTTTAGCCAATTTCATGTCCATAGAGGTTTCTGATTTATATCACGGTGGAATATGAAGATTAAAGAGAGCATTGCTTTTAGCTTTATATTTACATGGCATTTGGTACCACTGCACCCAAGGGTGGTAGTAATAATAATAATTCCCATAATAATGTCCAGTGGCCTACCGAGACGCTTGGTGCAGGTTGGGGCCCATAGCTGACGTGCACCTCTTCAAGAGGATGAAATGAATTTTGAAGACGTCTCGTCAGGAGATATAAATTTACGAACCCGACTGGGGAAAGTATCCGGGGCCCTTCGGATCCAAGTCTATCCACTGCGCCTACTGTTGCAACCCAGTCAACAAGATAGTTTTCATCCCTGGTTACAAACTGGGCAGGAACATCGATGAATGATGAAGCCAAATAATGGAATGCGTTTGGCGTCATGCAACATTCTGTTTATCTGTGATTAAGGAAGCTTTGTGTGCTGCTCACTGGTGTCAAATCTTCCGCAGCTGACGTCATGAAAGATCCGCGGAGCAATGCACTGTTATTGTAGTTACCTTGGTTACTGCTAGAGTTACACTCGGCACTAGAATCACGTTTTAGGGGCAGATGACTCGTAGTTCCGCCCCTTAAAACAACAATAACTAACTCGAATCATGTTCTTCTTAGTCGTAGTTCGATTTCGAACGTCGTGACCCTTCACGCAATTCTGTTAACAATACCCCGCGTCACCCGCTGTGTGCATCAATTTCTGAAGTGGCAGTTTAGTCAGACTCTTTATCTGGTCAAGGTACCGGTCTCCTCAGCCGTTTTCCGTCAACTTTACCCTGGATGATACATTTCTCAATGCCATCTCGCCGGATGACATGGACGAAAAATGTCACCATTTGCCTTTGGATGTTTAGGAGTAAGCGTGCTTTAGGAGCAATCCTTAGCTCCTTCAGAATAGATTAATTTGTCCTTATTACTACCCACAATATTCGTAGCATTCTTCGATAACACGTCATCTCGAAGGTATCGATTCTCCTACGGCATGTAGCCCAGGCAACGAAGGCCGAATTTCAGCAAATAAAAATAATAAATACGAAAGTTTTGAAATTTGGTGTAAATGTTTATTAGAGCTTACTATTGAACCTATCAAAAGTCCTGACCAATTAAAAGTCCACAATCGCCACCATATTGGATAAAGGGTGCACTTTTATGGTCTTTAATCTATAACTCTTTATTTATTAACTTTATCGAAAAATTGTAGTGATCAAATTTTGAGAACATTTAATTCTCTACAGAAAAGGTTCAATTCTGGTAATTCATAAAACCAACATTTACCGAGTAAATGGACGACGAATTTGAAGAAGATCGGATAATTACTCCAAACAAAAGCAGGTTAATTGACATGCTATCAACCAAGATAAACGATCAGGGAATAGGATGTCGACAGAGCACAGATGAAGCAGATTTTTTGATCGTGAACACTGAAATCCAATTATCTTCATAAAAAAGTAACGTGGCTATTATTGGCGAAGATGTGGATCTTTTAGTTTTGCTGGTTGCATTGGCTCCATCGGAAAATAAATAAATAAATACAAATAATTGTCAAACCGGGAAAGGGAAAACTCGCGAGGAGAGTGTATTCATCACAGCAGTCACATTCATCAGGTCTTGCGAACAACATTCTTTTCTTGCATGCCTTTAGTGGCTGCGATACTACTTCAGCGATTTTCAATAAAGGGAAAGTTAGGTGCGTAAATTTATTTAACAAAAGTAAAGAGTTACATGAGATCGCTGAAAGTTTCAACAACCGTGATTCTTCACACGACGTTATCTCTGAAGCTGGAGAACGTTTCTTCCTTGCAATCTACGGTGCACGTTCTACAGACAATTCTTTGAATAAACATCGATATCATTGTTTCACGAAATCTGTGACGAAAATAAAGCCCAACATTTCCTCACTACCACCAACAGAAGGAGCATCCAGGCAACATTCTTTTCGAGTGTACAATCAAGTGCAAAAATGGCTGGGAAATAAATTACCCCCTAAATTATGGGGTTTGAAACGAGTCCAAGGATACTGCAGTCCGATTATAACAATGGACTCCATTGCACCCGAGGCTTTATTAAATCAGTTTTTTTGCAAATATACAACTGGCTGTGCAGGGTTGTGTGGGTGTAGAAATGCAGAGATTGATTGTACAACGGTTTGCAATAATTGTCCTGGGGACTGCTTCAATGGATCGAAAATAGTCGATGAAGAAAATGAAGACGGAGACGAGGTCGATAACGCGAATGAAGAAAGGGAAGTGCCAACCAAAAGCTCGAGACGATCTTCCTATGCGTGGAGCATTGATTTATCAGATTGTGCTGATGTAGTCGATGATAATAGCCCCAGTACCAGTCAGACTGCAAAAAAAAACGACGCACTCAAACGCAATAATAAAGCGAGTAAATAAAAAAAGAATGTGGTAAATGAAAAAATAATAACAATAATTGAATTTTACCTAACGAATATAAATTTCTGTTTGCAGAATTCCCACAGAGATTTATATGGACTGTTATGCGCCATTGAATTCATATTTTGCTGCTGAAGCCAACAGTGAGAGCGATTCTCTGATCTACATCAAGTTTGTCGTCCATTCACACGGAAAATATTAGTTTCATGAAAACACTAATTGAACCTTTTATGTAGAGAACTCAATGTTCTCAAATTTTGATCACTACAATTTTTTCGATAAAGTTAATAAATAAAGAGTTACAGTCCAAAAAAAATAAAAGTGCACCCTTTTTCCAAGATGGCGGCGATTGCGGACCTTTAATTGGTCATGACTTTTGACAAGTTCAAGAGTAAGTCCTAATAAACATTTACACCAAATTTAAAAACTTTCGGATTTATTATTTTTATTTTCGCTTCGTTGCCTGGGCTAATGCAGCATTTACGGTCCACGACTCAGAGCAATACGTGACGATAGGAAATACCAAAGCTTGACCCAGTCGCTTCTTTGTTTCCTTGGTAATATGATGATCTTGTTAGACTAGACCGTGCTTTCTTACTCATACCTATTCTCCTTTTAATTTCTCCTTCACAGTTTCCCTTAGTGGAAATGCGAACTCCAAGGTTTCTTCCTTGAGCTCGATATGTCGTATTAGCTGAAAAGAACGAGGTAATGCACGCTGTCTCTCCACTACTATCAAGTAACACTTGGTTCGGTTTAGTATAAAGCCTGCCTTTTCAATGAAACTCTCAGTGGGTTGTAAAAGTTCTGACAGCTCTTCCTCCAAACTAGCCAGCAGCAAAGTATCATCTGCGTAGCGAAGGTTGGCGATTGTCTCGCCGCCTATTTGAACCCCACCTTTCCAATCCTCGTACAAAAGAGCAATCCACTATTATAGGATTCTCACTAACCTTCTCAATCACTATAGGAGAGGGTACTGTGTACACAGCACGATTATTTCATTGGCCACGTCAATAATCACAATCGGATGAATGCTATTTCTACAACATCATCCCGTTTAGGGCAGCCATGTTGTCAAATTGTGCTCAGTTGAACAAAATGGTATATCAGTTAGCCAGAAATGAGCCGGTAATTGTAACAGCCGAGATAGTGTATAGTGCAGATTCCAGTATGACCAAGATATAACTTCTCGGTTCCTGTGTTAACAAATTGAATACACAATTTATACAAAACTGCAATACATTCACACGTAGGGAGATGGATGGTGAATTATTCGGCGACTAGTGTTGAGGTTAATATATTCGAGTTATTTTATGAACGATCAAGATCCTGACTCCACACAACATTTGAAATGTAGATGTGACTATTGACTGACAGAAACATTCAATATGTGAACCTGTCCACATGTAATGAAGCCTGGCTTCACACGGTAGGCAAACTACACGCTGAATTGTGTATTGCATCGTTCTAACCCCACAGGTTTTACGATTGGGATACACACTTGGCCTGACTCATGATGATTCGGTCAGAGCAGAAAAGCATTAAGTCTAAAATAGTCATTTTTTTTTAAGAATTAGTGTTCTTAAGTATCGACCCAAGGGCCTTGGAACCGCATAGGAAAAAAGTAGTTCCGTGAAGAACTATACAGCCTATTTTCATATATCCTGCTCATGTTAATTGCCTCTATCAACATACAAAATTTCAGTTTAATTGCTGTAACAGATTCGTAGATATTGAGAACCGTCTAAATATTTCAGATGGTCGCCAGGTTGGATTTTTATTTTTGTACTATTACATTAAGATTATTGTGTACTTGTGGTATTCAAACTTCGATCGCATGATTAGAACACAAGAAGTCAAAACGAGATTTTAAAAGTATGCACACCAGCCATCTTGTGATTATGCAAACTATTGAAATAAATTAGATGCCAGTGGATCAACATTTGTATAAGCATTTAACGTGCAACGTTTCACGGCACTCGGATAGTTAATTCGCAAGAAACGTCCATTTAAATATTTATACTTCGCGTCGCCGCCATGTTTGATTTGTGCTCACCAGGTTACTGAAAGTCCTTTAGGTGAACATATGTTCATAGTCTCTATGAAAATAAACAAATTCAGTTTGGTTGCTGTAAAAGATTCATAGATATTGAGAACAGTCTAAATATTTCGGAAGCTCGCCATTTAGGATTGTTATATGTATAGGCCATAGAGTTATGTACCATTCAAGGACAATTATTGCCTAGGTTCATTATTAAAACTTTCACCTTGATTGCATGATTACGACACAAGAAATAAAAACTTAATTTTAAAATTTCGCACATCCGCCATCTTGAGGTTATGTAAACAAGTGAATTAAATTAGATGGCAGTGCATTACAATCTGCAAATTCATTTACTGTACCTCATTTCACTGCGCTCAGAGAGTTAAATCACGAGAAAAGTCTATTAAAATATTTCAAATTCGCTTGGTCGCCATGTTCGTTTTGTACTTTACAGGTTTATGAAATATACATAGGTAAACTTGTATCAGTACCCTTTATCAGCGTACAAAATTGCAGGGTGATATCTGTAATAGTTTCGGAGATATAGAATGTCAGTGAAATATTTGGCACTGCCGCCATTTTGAGGTTATGTAAACAATTGAACTAAATTAGACTCTAGTGCATTACAAAGTGTATAAACATTTGCTGTACCAAGTTTCAACACGTTTGGATTGTTAAATCGCGAGAAAGGTCTATTTAAAAGTCTCAAATTTGCTTGACCGCCATGTTGGTTTCGTAGTCACCAGGTTTTTGAAAGTCTCATAGGTGAACTTGTAGTAGTGCCCTTTATCACCGTACACAATTTCAGGGCGATATCGGTAATAGCTTCAGAGATATTGAATGCTAGTGAAATATTTTGCACAGCCGCCATGTTGGATTGGTGAGACATAACAAAATTTGAAGGACACGGTCGAGGTCGCCGGTAATAGTGCTATGAGCTTACTGAGTTTCATTGAAATCGCTCCAGCCGTTTAGATGTTATTAGGGACACACACACACACACATACGCACACACACGGACAAAAGGTGATCTCATAAGCCTATTTTTTCAAAATTGAAAATAGGCTAAAAATTAAGTCAGCCTTCTGTTTAAGCCAGAAACCTATGTTACAAGTACCCATCAGAGGAGAAAATCATTAAATCAATGACTTGCTGCCTTACAGTGCCGTATTCCGTACTTAATGTTGGCCGCACTGCAAGATTCCCGCGTGTTACAGTTTTGTTGTAAACTACATTCGTACAGGGTTTACGTAGTATTCATGTTACAAATCCATTTTATAATAAAACATCACGTGAAATATTCATGCTGGATGTCTTTATGCCGCGACCTTGGAGCTGAAAGGCATTAAGTCATATTTCCAAAATTGATTTGAAAAATATGCTTATTAAATTAAAATTGATATTCCGCTAACGCAAATACAACTTAACACACAACTTAATATAGTGTGTTTGTTAAGTTCTGTTCTATCAATAAAGTTTTATTAGTCCCCTGAAAAGTGGTGAAGACTGACTTAATCTTTTTTAGCTCCGGATGATTCAATTATGTATTCGTATAATTTGTGGACCTGGTAGTCATCGATCCTGTGACAATCACTTCCTTCTTGTGCGGGCAGTGCAGTTGCACTTGGCGGTGTGTGCCTGTTGTGGGACCATGAGCGGAACATAGGGGTCATGGACACAGGGTGAGAAGTGTGGCGTCAACTGAGCCCGCCAGCGGCAGCACATATAACTAAACAACTCCGACCTATCTCTTATTGATATTTGCTATTATAAGGCATCCAACGTTTAGAATGGTGCGTTACGACAGGGTTGCCACACCATGACAGGAGGCAGTACAAAGCGCTTCGCGTACACTTTCCGCACATTCAGCGATTGTGCAGTGACGAAGACTTGAATTAAGTACTGAATAATACTAATAGTAGGCTAACATAACACATTCAACGAAATTAAATTAAATTAACTATAACGTATGCTGAATGTTACATAAAGAAAACAATCAAAATAAAATAACTTACAAGCACAAGGAAATGTGTGAAGTTTCGACTGCAGTTGAAGTTGAAGTACGTTATTAAAGAAAATACTCCTCATTGGCTTACCTTTCATGATTTGTACTTTCGTTAGGTTTAAAATTCTTAAAATAACTGAACACATTAATTACGACCTGATTTTCCCTCCTTCTGAGCACTTGACCACGCTTTCATTTCACAAAACTATCCATTGTTGTACGTGAAATACGTAAATACAACACGTTAAATCTAACAGAACTGCTGCACACACACTCAAAATAGAGACAGCTGAACTACTGAAATATAAGCTCGAAGGGCACAGTAATAAAGCTGTGAGTAGTAACGCTGCACCCCGCTGTCCTTCGGAACTTCATTCTTATAATCTGCGGTCAATGAACAGCCCGGCCTGTGTAAACAATTAAACCTACACTCGGGGTATGCAGGTAGAAAACTTCTTCCAGCATTCTTCTACAACTCTCAAACTGACATGACATGGTTATCTTTAAATATAGAAAAGTTGGCACCATACGAACTTTTTCAATGCTGCTATGCGGTTATGAGAGAATATTCAGAAGTTTTACCTACATGAAAATTGTAATATTGCCAGTATAAAATATTTCAATAATCCATCATCAAGACGGCACATTTAGCTACACATGTGTGAAAAATAGGCATCACAAAGTCAATGCAACATGATATAAGATCGATTTTACTAAAAAGGCGACACTGTTTATAGTTTTTTAAAAAATATGGACATCTAATTTTTCTAGCATTTCTATCAAGTTTACGTAGTTCTGATATAGGACAAAAACAAAACTTCGGCAAAACATAGTTCTACCTGAATATGCCGTATTTTCGACAAAGAAAAATTTTCGACTGATATGGCAACAGTGGATTGTTGAATGTGATACTTGGAGTCTCTGTGAGTGCACCTTAACGGGTCTATTGTTGCTTCAATTCGGAAAGTGTCACGACCGGGCTACAATGTACCCCGCGCGCCCGATGGAGTAAGTATTTCGACTACATTAGTTTATTGATATTTTCAAGCACGGTAGTGTTTAAAACACTGAAATTACTACTATTTCTTCAACTACACTATATTTCCGTTTATTTAGGACATTGGCACCTGAGGAAATAGCCAAATTACTCCATGAACAGCCAGAAAAAGACGACTTGGACAGCGAGGAATCAGACGAAGAACATGAAGCGTGCAAATATATTTTATTGTTGCATTTTCACTTTGCTACAGTGTATAATAAGATACAATTGTAATTATTACTGATGTGAACAAATAACATCTGGTAAAAATCAGATATTTCCCATTATAATGTGATTAGATGTGATGTTAACGTGTGGGGTATAAAGTACACCACGCGCCTGGTCATGTATTATTTTTAGGCGCGTCTGCTGGAGGATTAACAATGTGCAACGTGTCACAGTATAGATATCATTACAGTATTGACACTAAGGAGGCAAAACCGGAAGAACGGATTTTCAAAATAATAATTGATAAGGGACAGCCTCAATTCACGTGTAAGCCGCTTGGTAGCACCACTTATGGACAAGCTGGGTGCTGAATGGATGTGTTTTGTAATTTATTTAACTCGATTTCAACTCTTTGTAATCAGATATTCTAAGAAGATAAATAAGGAACGAGCCTTACAGTAGTCGCATATCAAGTGTAACATCTGACATGTTATCCTACTATGAAATTGAGATAAAATGTATGTCAAGTCAATTTTTTTGGCTGTTCTCCTCCAGTTTTAAATTTTTTCTCACGTCTCGTCTGTCGATAATTTCGCATATAATCATCTCTGGATTTAGCCATCTTTGAAAATCACAAAATCATGAAAAATAGGGGCGTCCTAGTCCTACAACACCTCTTACAAGTCCCTACCATTATTTATTCGCGAAATATTAAAAAGCCAATGACCCTTTAGTTTTGGGTCCTTTGGTTAAATTAAGAGGGGGAGAGAAAAACGGGGGGCGTCACCCCGACTCCTAGGACACCTCATACAAGTCCCTATCACTATTGTTTCGCGCGATATTAAAAAGCCGATGACCTAATAGTTTTGGGTCCTTTGGTTAAATTAAGGAGGCTATAGGAAAAGAGGGGGCGTCAACTCTCGAATAAAGGGTTGGCACCATCTCACAGCCATCTCTCCGCCACCGCGCGCGCTCATTGGTCAAATCAAATAGCACGCGCTTCCCCGGTTTCCTGTTATACATTTCCGTCCCTTTTCCAAAATCACTCCCACAAAAAATACGAAGTACGTCTAGAAAGTAAGTTCCGTTTGGTAATAATATTAAACTGTGTACAGATACAGAAAAATTATTTATTGCACAAAATTCTACAACCCTTAAACTACTTTTCCAAACTGCCGAAATGTTGCAGGCATTTGTCGTAGCGTGGCGCGAGTTTTTGTATACCTTCTTCATTGACGTGTGCCGCCTGTGTCTTCAACTAGTTGTACGTTCCGCTGCAGCGCAGTTCCGCACATGCGCGGTAGACGCTCTGTATCAAGGAGAAGAAACGTGCGCCATTTGGAGAGCGCTGTCAGCCACGTACGCGTTGTTGTGCATGTTTACTCGTACAATGTCGGTGTTGATTGAAAATCCCTCCGCTTGTGAAATCACATCTGTGATTCGTTTTCTGAATGCTAGAAAAGTGAAACCAATTGAAATTTACCGGCAAATTTGCGAAGTGTATGGACAAAATGCGATGTGTGATTCAATGGTGAGAAGATGGGTCTGACAGTTCAATGAAGGACGTAGTGAAGTGCACGATGAAGAACGAAGTGGGCGTCCAACTTTGGTTACAGAAGAACTGGTTCACGCGATTGATGACAAGATCCGGGAAAACCGCAGGTTTACAATTAGTGCTCTCGCTAAGGAATTTCCCCAAATCTCACGATCAATAATTCATGAAATTGTTACCGAAAAACTGAACTTTCGTAAACTTTGCCGACGTTGGGTACCAAAGATTCTTACGGAGCAACACAAAACATAACGGATGGGTAGTGCACTTCAGTTTTTGACCCGTTACAATGAAGGCGGTGAAGAATTTCTGACACAGATAGTCACAGGAGATGAAACTTGGGTTTCTTACGACACCCCTGAAAGTAAGCGGCAATCAATGGAATGAAGGCACACTTCATCCCCAGCAAACGTTAAGCCGAAACAAATCTTGACACCTCGGAAAATGATGTGCACAGTGTTCTGGGACTGGAAAGGCGTCTTACTCATTGATTTCTTACCGCGTGGTCAAACAATCAACGCAGATGCTTACTGTGAGACACTTAGGAAATTGCGCCGCGCAATACAGAATAAGCGCCGAGGGTTGCTGTCAAAAGGTGTTGTTTACCTTCACGACAACACACGACCACACACTGCAAATGTGACGAAAAATCTCCTACGGGGATTTGGGTGGGACGTGTTTGACCACCCTCCGTACAGCCCTCACCTCGCTCCTAGTGACTTTCATCTGTTCACACATCTCAAGTCTTTCCTTGGCGGTCAACACTTCAACAATGACGACGAGCTGAAAGAAGATGTTTCCAACCGGTTGAAGACACAGGCGGCAACTTTCTATGAAGAAGGTATCCAAAAACTTGTGCCACGCCTTGACAAATGACTGCAAAATTCGGCAGTTATGTGGAAAAAGTAGTTTAAGAGGTGTAGAATGTTGTGCAATCAATAATTTTTCTATATCTGTACACAATTTAATTTTATTACCAAACGGAACTTACTTTCTGGACGTGCCTCGTATCCAGCAACCGAGAGGAAAGATGTTACACATCAATAATAAAATAGAAAATGTTAATTTTACTGAGTTTTAACTCTGGGAAGTGAGGAATGTACCGCTTGTGATTGCATCGTAACGATGTGAGGTGAAATTATTCATTTACACGATTTTTTGAAAAGTGTGGGGGAAATGTGGTTTATGTTTCGTAAATATTTGCGGACCAGTGGTCCAAATACCAAGTAAAAGGAAAATAAAGATTCTGTGGCTTATGATGAAGCTACAAGTTTGTTCTGCTAGTGAATGTGCTAATATAACTGGTAAAAACACTATGTATATTGGTGTCGCCAATCAATCAAGTAAAACACTCACTCAAACTGTTACTAAACCCCAATCAGACCTAACTTTAACTTTAATTAGTTAGTTGGTTAAATTCCAAAATTAAATCACAGTACCGGTATTGTTTTTAATAATTTCAGGCAATCTTGAAATGCTTTTCTTGAGAAAACCCTGAAGGTCCTTCTGTTCATGCACATGGCGTGTACCTCCAGTAGTAAAAGATGCGTTCAAGAAGTAACGAGCCGGAGGCTGGAATGCCCAAACCGGTGACTACATCGGCTAATCGTGGCGTGTGTAACGAGGTGTGGAAGGTCACAGCCCGTCGCTAGACGGCACGCGTGCACGTCACGTGACGATACAAAGCGAGCAGCAGCATGCATCAATCGTACAACGCTACCAGTCGCATTGCAAACAGTGATATGGAGGCGTCAAACGAAGAGCAAAGAGGTGTTGTTCGGTTTTTGGTAGCGAATGGAGTAGGGGGAACGGACATTCATCGCCAAATGTCACAAGTGTACGGCGAACACTGCATGTCCCTTGCAAGGGTCAAGGCGTGGCACAAGCGTTTCAGGGAAGGACGGGTGTCGTTAGCCGATGATGCCCGGTCTGGGGCACCCCCCTGCATTACCGATGACAACTTCCAGCTGGTTGATGCGCTCATTACCCAGGACCGCCGAGTGACATTGAACGCTGGAAAGGGGTTTCTGTTTAGATAGCACCCCAACTGGGAAATAGCAATGGATTAAGTTTAGGGCACACAGTGGACTGTAATAGGACGACATGGAAGTGACCAATAGTTACTTGACTAGTGTTGATACATTTATTTGATTATTATAAACATTTAGATAAATAGTAACAATTATTTGCATTAAAAGGATTATTTAAAAGAAGCAATTCAAAACTGCCTGTTTCTCCAGGAATCTCAAAACAACTTGCAAGTAGCATTGACTAGGAAAAGAATGAATTGCCAAAGTTGATTGCATGAAGAGACTAATAACAGGCAACTCGATAAAAAAATTCATACAGAAAAATCCATGACAACCAAGCTAAAAATTTTAAAGGCTTGGTCTTGTATTATGTAAAATAAGTTTGATTGGTTACCACCAGTTCGATACTTGACACAGGGAGTATCTTCCATAAATAATCCTGCGGAGACCCCGCTGACAATAGCAGGAAGCGATGATGATTGTCCGGGGAGGGCAAGTTAGTTAATCGAAAATCCATGGTCCGAGAGTAGACCATGAATTGGCTTGCCCGCGTAGAGCGGGTCGTGAAGTCCAGTGAAGTTATTCTCCAAGAAGCCGTGATGTGGCTTCCAAAGGAGATGGATGATAATTCCTCCAGCGAAACTTAACCAGCAGTGCCAGGCCTCTTGGGAATGACCTGGTTAGCAGGTGCGAGCATTTACGATTCCATCGTGACGAGTTGTAGAGAGTTTAAGTGACGAAGCTGTTAACTAGATGAAGGTTGTTGACCCCGGACTGCCCAGCCCGGCAAAGTCCAAGCAGTGAGGCATGCAACGTAGATAGCTTCAGGTCAAACAGTGTTGGTAAACAGTGCGCCGAGCAGGCTGCACTGAAGTGGTCAGACAGCCGTGGGTAGGTGCAGACAGACACGGCAGACCGGCGATGAGGGGAATATATAGTGGTAATGACGACAGCGCGCCGAACATTCCAGAAGGAAGGAGGCGTGTCAAACAGCCAATCAACGCACAGCCCCATGCACATTGCGAGGCTTGCCGCTGAGGTGAGCACAGTACTTCATGAGAAAGTGTGACAGTATGGACACTTCAGAAAAAGGGTGAGTTGACAAGAATAATAAAGAACAACAATTCAAATGAAACATAAGTTAAATAAATAAATAATCAGAACACCGCGTTCATACTGCAATTATAACGAAATAAAATAATGGGGCAGAATAATTGAACGTGTGTTTCAAACCGTACGGGAAACAAAGCCTACAAAAAACATTCGCAAAAGCGAACAAACGCCATAGCCGCCGTGGTCGGATTGAGCGTCGGAAGTGTGCACACCATCATGAAGGAACGACTGCACTTGCGCAAAGTGTGTGCCCAATGGGTGCCCCACAGTCTTCAACCACACCAGGAAGCATGTCGAATGGCCTACTGTCTTGGTCTTGGTTGGACGATTGATGCATGCTGCTGCTCGTTTTGTACCGTCAAGTGACGTGCACGCGTGCCCTCTAGCGACGGGCTGTGACCTTCCACGCTCTGGTTGGAACTACACCTCGTTACACTCGCCACGATTAGCCCATGTCATCACCGGTTTGCGCATTACAGCCTCCGGCTCGTTACTTTTTGAACGCACCTTATAATATTGGTTCTTATCAGCCTAGGACCAAAACGTTAATCTAGACAAAGAGCAGGTGTGCTATGCCAAGTTATTTACGAGCCCCTGGGGCTGTAACAGGATACACAGTGTTATAATATGTTATCACATGCGACCTACGTATATTCCATCACTAGAATTTTAATTTCTCTCCAATCATCCATGACACAATTACAGCGATTGTTTTATATCCCGCGTCTGTTTATTTGCGGAACCATTCGTCCGCGTAATGTGCGCCGTGCAATACGACAAACGATCATTAGCCGAGTCGGCAGATAAATCCAAGGCTCGAGTTCTGCTGAAAATGGATGGGAAAATGAGACAGCGGGTGTAAATATACCACAGAGAAATATACTCGCTCTAAAACTGTCAAAAGAAGTTGGTAGGAAGTTGCAGGGCCCATCGATCAGTCGTGGGCTGAGTTAGATTTGATGGAATCCTCTGTCAATCAGTAAATGGACGGCGGATTGAAGCGAGCCTGTCTTGTACATCTGTGCTTCAATACTTTTAATTTAAACGGGAAAGGAAGCTAGAACACAGAAATGATGTTGAAACACTCCACTTTTATCACTGTTGTGACTTGTCAAATCGCGGTACACATATTGGTGCTCGAGCATGTGAGAGCCTTGCTCATATTCAATGAACTGCACAAGGTTGCTTGAGAAAGTGGGAGTGAAGATTCACGGAGAAATCGTCATCTTGGCCGACACGTCTGAGGATTTGAATGAGTTTTTGAATGGTATGGACTCCGTCTTGAGGCTAGAATTCATGATGAAAATTAATAAATGTAAAACAAAAATATTGGAATGCAGCCGAAATAAATCTGAAACCTCTATAGACAACAAATTGGCAGGTGAAAAGCTAAAGGCAGTAGGTAACTTCTGATACTTAGTAAGCAAACTAACCAGTGATGGAAGAAGCAAAGATGATATAAAAAGTAGGTTGGCTCAGGCAAGGAGAGCATTTCTACAAAAAAAGGAATCTGTTGAAATCGAAAATAGATTTAGGTAATAGGAAGTATTAGGAAGTCATTTTTGAAGGCCTTTGTCTGGAGCGTGGCGCTCTATGGAAGTAAAACTTGGACTATTGGTGCAGCTGAAAGGAGGAGAATTGAAGCGTTTGAAATGTGGTGTTACAGGAGAATGACAAAGATCAATTGGGTAGATAGGGTTACACATGAGGAGGTATTAAGACGAATGGGGGAGGAGAGATGTTTCTGGCGACTGCTAAAGGAGGAGAAGAGATAGGTTGGTAGGGCAAATACTAAGACACCCAGGAATAGCAAGCTTAGTTATGGAAGGAAGGGTCGAGGACAGGAACTGTAGTGGCAGAAGAAAGTTAGAATATGTTAAACAGATTGCCTCGGATGTAGGGCGTGGTTGCTATGTAGAGATGAAACGATTAGCTCAGGACGGGGAGACACAGGGGGCTGCATCAACCAGACTCAAACAACAACACAATGTCCGCTAGTGACGCGGTCGCCGTGGAATAGGGGCATGTTTACGTTTGGTAGGCACAGTTTCGTGGAGTAAGCTATACAGTGTTTAATTTCTTATTTTATTATAGTACTATAATACATTAGACCAAACTGATTGTTCTTGCTCCAGACCATTCTCCTGTAACACCACATTTCAAACGCTTCAATTCTCCTCCTTTCTGCTGTACCAATAGTCCAAGTTTCAGTTGTACAAATCGTGGAGTGGCCATATTGGTTCGTAGCTTATTTCAATAACATACTACTGATTACTGAACTTGGTTTTTAGTCCTCTGAGATCATGGCACCACATTTAAAATCTGTAGGTGTAATATATTCCTAGAAAAGGAATTAATAAATGTAAAACAAAAATATTGGAATACAGCCGAAATAAATCTGAAACCTCTATGGACAGCAAATTGGCAGATGAAAAGCTAAAGGCAGTAGGAGAAATCGTCATTTTGGCCGACACGCTTGAGGATTTGAATGACACTTAGGAAGCAAAATAACCAGTGATGGACGAAGCATGCTTTTTATATCCTCCGTCTTGAGGCTAGAATTCATGATGGAATAGTCACATAGCAGATGTTGGCAATGTTCTCCACGCTCCAGACAAAGGCCTTCAAAAATGCATTTTACCAGTCTCTGTTTTTCCTATCCGTGATGAAGAATGCACCCATTCTGATGTTTGACAAGACTGTGCATGCAGGGCACTATCGTGTGGGTATTGACATTTCAACCAGAATTATTTCTATCCGCATTGACTTACAAAGATGGTATTTTATTCGAAATGAATGAAGTATTATATTATTTCTACCACGTCTAAACATTACAAGAGTCACTGGCTGTAATTGTGCTCGTCTTCCTCAACTGTAAATATACGACTTAGCAGACGGAACACGAGAACATTAAGAGAAGAACACCACTACGATCAAACGGTCACACATAGAGTAACGCCGTCTGGGCAGTTGTCTCGTAAAGGTATCTATTAACCCCATCTAGCGGGAGATCTCTCTACTACGTCCGCGAACGGCAGCTCGCTCTCAGGCCTGATTCTTTCGGGTCCAACCACGTACAGTCTTCGACAAAACTGGATTGGCACTTTAATAAATTATACAAAAAGTTTATTTTAATGGTTTCAAGGTAAGAAAGACCCGCCTAATTCGCCCTTGTTAAATCTTCAAATGTTTGGAGCACATTCAAAATATGTCAAATGAAATTTTCAGGGATTACTGTTTGGTTCATTACCTGCAATAATAAGGAGGATAATTGACAGAAACGAAATACTTTTATTTTTAAAGTACGATGTTTTAATCCAAAATAATATCGAAAAATACTTATATTTCATTTTGTATATCCCTTCTTGTTACTGTTCATTAGGATGATGTTGATACCTATCTTTATTAGTTTTCTTACAAATGGTACCAAACCAGTGAAAAATGTTAAACTGAGGAAAATGAGGTTGAAGTTTTTCATTACATTTTGTTACTTCTGACAATTCTTTGTACATTCCCGCCCCTGAACTTCGTCCATCACTGGTTATTTTGCTTCTCCTACTTCCTTTAGCTTTTAAATAAATAAATAAACAAATAAGTAAATAACAACAATATAAATAAATGCGTAATTCAACTGATCTTTTTTGCAAATAAAATAAAATTCTAAAACCATTCAAAGAAAATGAAATTTAAAAATAATTGGGGCAAATGACCTCGCTGTTCCGCCCCTTAAACAATATTTGTTTAATAGGTCAGTGGAAATTCACAGTGATTATAATATTATGACGATGTTCAGTAACCACTAGTAACTTAAACAATGTCAGGAGTTGTCATTGTTACCAACACAAAGGCTGCGCTCAACAGAGCAGACAAGAAGTGAATTCAGTAATCTATCTATAATAGTTAAGAAGTTATACGCACAAATATAAACAAGAAGTTCCGTTAAGAACTATACAGCCTACTTTTCATGCCAATGATTATTCTACAGAATATGAACCTATCTAGAATAATGACGAAATTAAGTTGCTAATATCGAAATTTCCAATTAGTTCGAAATACTGTATACCTGGCATAATGTATCCTAATAGAGCACTACAGTTGGCAGCCCTGATGACTGAATATATTCTTAGTTCCATCTCTTAAGGTACAAAATACAAAATTTGGTTGAAGTCCAATGAATCGCATGGACGTTACATGCAGTTAAACATTGGATCTAACAGCGCGCGTAAAATCATGTTGGCAACAATGTCATGCATGTATTGGTCAGAAATAATCTGAAATAATATGATCTATTGTTGTGCCAATTTTGAATGAAATCCATTAGTTAGTATAGAAGTTACATTCATTTTAAAATTGGACCTATCAGCAGGCTTAGAATCATGTTGGCAGCACTGACGTATATTAGTTACTCCAAATTCGTCTAGAATGCCAGGTACTATACGTGTGCAAATTTTAGAGCTATTGGCTTGCATACTTTCTGTTATATTGATATTAGGGTAACAAAAATAGGGACAGCACATATTAACAGTTGGCAGCCCTGGTTGCTCCTTAGAATACGCATAGTCATATCTGTTATGGTACACATAACACATACGAAATTTGGTTGAAATCCAAATGATAGTATGGAAGTTGCATGTATTTAAAGTTGGACCTGTCAGCAGGCTTACAATCATGTTGGTAGGACTGACGTATATAAGTTACTCCAAATTAATATAGAATGTCAGGTACTATACGTGTGCATAGTTTAAAACTGTCGGCTTGCATACTTTCTGATATATTGGTATTTGGATAAAATAAATTAGGAGCATTTATTAACAGTTGGCAGCCCTGGTAGGTCTTAAGAATACGCTCAGTCATATCTGGTTATGTACACATACAACATACGAAATTTGGTTGAATTCCAATTAATAGTGTAGAAGTTATATGCATTTAAAAATTGGACCTATCAGGAGGCTTATAATCATTTTGGCAACACTGCCATGTTTGGCCTCCTGGAAATTAAACTGAAATATTATGATCTGTACGTGTGCCAATTTTGAAATAGCTCTCATTCATACTTTCCAAGATATCCAACATGGAGCTCAAATTTCAATTGCGATTTTTTAGCTGTTGGTAGCACTGACATCATTTTAAAATATGGCCGTGAGATATTCAGGTGTAGATCTTTACTCCTACCAAATTTTGTTTCGATTGCTGCAGCCGTTTAGGAGTTGATAGGGGGGGACACACACACAGCCAGACAGACAGACAGAAGGACAGACAGACAGACAGACAGACACACATTTGCCCGATCTCATAAGTCTACTTTTTCCTCATTTTTGCAAAATGTGAAAAGTAGGCTAAAAATCCTCTCGGCACGCCGGAAGGCGGAGGTAAATTTCACCGGGCAAACTAGGGGATTGGCTATAATAGGCAAAATATGCAGGTTTTCGTAGGAGGATCAGACCTCATTGAATGCAAGAAAGTATTTTACATTTAGAGGTTAAAAATCAAATTTTTTTTCGTTTTTGTATGCATATTTTTATCATTTTATTGTCTTATGGGGATGGTAACCTTCTTGTCATTCGGGGTTCATTTTTAGCCTATTTTCAATTTTGAAAAAAAAAAAAAAGGCTTATGAGATCTCCTTTTGTCCGTGTGTGTGCGTGTGTGTGGGTGTGTGTGTGAGGTGTGTGTGTGTCCCCCCCTAATAAATTCTAAACGGCTGGAGAGATCTCAATGAAACTCGGTAAGTTCATAGCACTATTCCGGGCGACCCCGACCGTGCCCCTGAAATTTTGTTACGTCTCATCAATCCAACATGGCGGCTGTGCGAAATATTTCACCAGCATTCAATATCTCCCAAACTATTACCGATATCACCCTGGATGTTTTTACGGTGATAAAGGGAACTACTAGAAATTCGCCAATGTGACATTTGAAAAACTGGTAACTACAAAACCAACATGGCGGCCACGCGAATTTGCGACTTTTAAATAGACGTTTCTCGCGATTTAACCAACCAAACGCAATAAAACTTGGTACAGTATATGTTTATACACATTCTAATGCACCGACATCTAACTTCGTTCAATAGTTTACATGACCACAAGATGGCGGCTGTGCGAAATATTTCTCCGGCATTCTATATCTCTGAAACTATTAACGGTATCACCCTGAAATTTTGTACGGAGATAAAGGGCACTACTGGAAGGTCATCTATAAGACTTTAAAAAAACGTTTAACTACAAAACGAACATGGCGGCCAAGCGAATTTGAAAATTTTAAATAGACCTTACTCGCGATTTAATGTTCCAAACAGAATGAAATCTGGTACAGGAAATGTTTATACACATTGTAATGCACTGGTATCTAATTTAGTTCAATTGTTTACATAACCTCAAGATGGCGGCTGTGCGAATTTTAAAATTAAGTTTTTATTTCTTGTGTCGTAGTCATGCGATCGAAGTGAAAGTTTGAATAATGAACCTACGCAATAATTTTCCTTTAATGGTACATGACTCTATGGCCTATACATTTAACAATCCAACATGGCGACCATCCGAAATATATAGACGGCTCTGAATATCTACGAATCTATTATAGCAATCAAACTGATTTTTATGTTCATAGGGGCTATGAACTTAAGTTCACCTGTAGGACTTTAAATAACCTGGTGACCACACATCCAACATGGCGGCGACGCGAAGTATAAACATTCACATGGATGTTTCTCGCAATTAAACCATCTGAGTGCAGTGAAATTTGGTACTGTAAATCCTTATACGAATGTTAATCCACTGGCATCTAATTTATTTCAATTGTTTCCATAACCACAAGATGGCAGCTGAGCGAAATTTTAAAATCTCCTTGTTACTTCTTGTGTCCTAATCATGCGATTGAAGTTTGAATGCTACACGTACACAATAATCTTCATGTAACAGTACATAACTCTAGGACCTACATATATAAAATCCAACATAGTGACCATCCGCAATATTTAGTCGGTTCTCAATATCTACGAATCTATTTCAGCAATCAAACTGAAATTTTGTATGTAGATAGAGGCAATTAACATAAGTAAGATATATGAAAATAGGCTGTATAGTTCTTCACGGAACTACTTGTTATACTTGTGAACACACTGTCCTTATGCAAGGTTTGGAACTGATGTGTAACTATCTGACAGTCTGTTACTTCTTCTCGCAAAATTTTATCTCCCGCAGAGATTTTTGTTGGTTCCTCAGTTTAGGGGCTGCGACAACGTGGTCATGTAACCCCGGGTGTGTAGAAACTGATAAACGGTGTTAATTGTGATGACTGTATTAGTCTGTAATTCAGGTAAGGTCTGCAGACGGTCAATTTTAAGTAGTAGTTCCTAATTTTGTACCATATACTAACGTGAACGACACCTAGCTGTGAACTTGGCTACTAGATGCCACCGCAACCAGCAACTTGCAACGAACGTTGGAACTTCTCCTCCAAAGCATGCTGAGGGATTTTTAGCGCTCTTAGAAAATCAGACGACTTTGGCCGGCTTTGAACCAGCGACCTTGGGCATATAAGTTCAGCATGCTACCAGTTAGCCGCTTCCCACAGTCAGATGGAAAAATGAATGTGATCTCGTGCAATGGCGTTGTCTTGGCAACCTCTGGTAGCTCATCCCTCATCAATTTAGAAGTGTTGTCACGGTAACCTCTGATGGCACTTGGCATGTTCTTTAATTCCGAAATCATTTTTCTCATCCCTTGGCGTAATGGTAGGTCAGATCAAAAATTCTTTCAGACAAAGTTTTAGGTAATTATTAGGGGAATATTTTCCATTATGTACGGGTTTGATATTGTGCCTATTAAGAGAGATATGATTAATGTTTCCCGAAAAAAACACTTTTTTCCACCCCTTTGGTCAATGGTTGGTGCAATCAACAAACCTTATCCGACAAATATTATGAACTTTGAATTGATTCGATATTTCACGTATTAAGAGAGTTATAGCGACATTTCACTTTTTCGAAAAAAAAAGGCCCCCCCCCCATTTTCACCCCCTTTAACCGATCTTGCCCATTAACGAACTCGACCGATTTTTTAAGGGGTTACATATTATGTAAAACATTAAAGTGATTGGTGCAAAATTACGGCAGTTATCGTGTCCACAAGAAACTGATATATATGCATATAACTTATATACACACACATATATATTAACTTTTGAACTGACGGTGGTTTGGGGTCTGGGGGATGTGAAACGCGAAGATATGTCGAAATTTTCCGGAAGTCGAAACATGGCACCCATTGCAATAGTTAGCTTTCTGATGAAATCTACCTAAAATAGGCTACATAATTTAAATACTACCATCAACGACACCTAGCTGTGAACTTGGCTACTAGATGCCACCGGAACCATCAACTCGCAACGAACGTTGGAACTTCCCCTCCGAAGGAAAGCATACTCAGGGTTTTTTGGCGCTCTTAGTAAATCCGACGACTTCAGCCGGGTTTGAACCCGCGACCTTGGGCATAGAAGTTCAGCATGCTACCAGTTCCGATACCGAAGTCGCTTCCCACAGACATATGAAAACAGAATGTGATCTCGTGCAGTGGCGTTGTCATAGCAACTGCTGATGACTCATCCCTTATCAATTAAAAGTAAAGTTGTCATGGCAACCACTCTTGGCACTTGGAATTTTCTTATAATTTAAATCATTTTGCTCACTCCGTGGCGTAATGGTGGGTCATATCGAAAATTCTTTCAGACAAAAGTTTTAGGTAATTATTGGAGGAATATTGTCCATTTTGTATGGTTTTGATATTGTGCCTATTAAGAGAGATATGATTAATGTTTCCCGAAAAACCCACTTTTTTCCACCCCTTTGGTCAATGGTTGGTGCTATCAAAAAACTTATTTGACATAAATGTTTGGCACTTATCCCACACATATTATGAACTTTGAATGGATTCGATATTTCTCGTATTAAGAGAGTTATAGCGAAATTTCACTTTTTGGAAAAAAGCCCTCCATTTTCACCCCCTTCGACCGATTTTGCCCATTAACGAACTCAAACGAGATTTTATAGGGATACATGTTATGTAAAAAATTCAAAGTGATTGGTGCAAAATTACGGCAGTTATCGTGTCCACAAGAAACTGATATATATATATATATATATATATATAGATAGATACATATATACATAAATTATATATAAACTTTTGAACTGACGGTGGTTTTGGGGTCTGGGGGATGTGAAACGCGAAGATATGTCGAAATTTTCCGGAAGTCGAAACATGGTACCCATTGCAATAGTTAGCTTTCTAATGAAATCTACCTAAAAATCTCCCTAAAAATGGACGATGTCTTTCATGGTGCAGCTTAGTCATTTATATCTTATAAAAGGACCATTTTTCATATTTTTGTGACTTTTCTTGACAAAATCCTGTTCCCTACATTGTAAATAACTAAAAACGCCAAAAAATAACTTTTAATATTCCCCCCCCCCCCCCCCCCCCCCCCCCCCGGACGTGTTTTTCTTACCTTAACATCGACGTGCTTATTTTATGCGGAAATGTTTTGTAATAAGTAAAACGGGAAAACTCTATAAATAAAGTGAGCTTTTAGTCTGAACATTTGGAATTTTTGACTAAAACTTTCTATTTATCCCAGATGAGTTGAATAGTGACCAAGTGCACCTCCAGTTGGACTTTTGTCTGTTATGGGGTTAGCGTCAAAACTACTGGAGCGATTGACACGCAATTTTCTTTGTAAACAGAAGGCATCCCTTAAATAAATCTAGGTTACAAATTATATACAGTATGTAAACAAAACCTTGAGGGGTTTAACAAGAAGCAGTAAATAGGAACAGATGACCTCGTAGTTACCCCCCTTTAAAACAACATAAACAAACAAGAAGCAGTAACCCAAATTGCATGCAGTCAATTTCTCCACAAACAAGTTTTTCTCACTCATTTTTAGAGTGTTATTCTCCTTACAACCGCAAGCTTCACTTGAATTTACACAAATTCAATCAATTATATTATTTCATTTGACAAATTTTCTCTATCTCATTTGGTAAGTATAAAATATAAATTATAAAATATAAAATAGGCCTATAAAATATGAAATATAAAGAATACAAATTGCCACGTGAAGATTTCAAAATTTTCAAACTCATGTTCAATTCTTTTTTCATAATGATAAATTTAAAAAAATCAAAAATGAAATGTGAGAAAGGTTTTAAAAAATACAATTTTGAAAACGAATGTTTCAAAAACAGATTTCAACAATTCCAAAAAAGTCAAAGAAAATTAAATTTAAAAAATAAAATAAAAATATATTTCTAAAAAAATATTACAAAAATGTTTTAAAATTAAAAATATTTATTAAAAAATTCAAAAACGCAACAATCAACAAAAATTAATAAATTTGAAAAAATAAACAAAATTGAGGGGGAAAAGGTTAATATACAGGTAAGTTGAAAAGAGAATTTTCAAAAACAATTTAAACCAGAAGTTCAGTGACGAAATAAAGAGCCTACTTTTCTTAAAATTTAAGATTCATGCCAATGATTAATCTATATGGATCAATCTAGAATAATGACGAAATTAGGTTGGTAATATCGAAATTTCTAATTAGTTCGAAATACTGTATATCAGGCATAATGTAGCCTCTTAGAGAACTACAGTTGGCAGCCCTGGTGACTGAATATATTCTTAGTTCCATCTCTTAAGGTACAGAATACAAAATTTGGTTGAAGTCCAATGGATAGCATGGACGTTATATGCAGTTAAACATTGGATCTAACAGCGCGCGTAAAATCATGTAGGCAACAATGACATACATGTATTTGTCAGAAATAATCTGAAATAATATGATCTATTGTTGTCTCAATTTTGAATGAAATCCATTAGTTAGTATAGAAGTTACATGCATTTTAAAATTGGAACTATCAGTAGGTTTAGAATCATGTTGGCAGCACTGGCGTAGGCCTATGTTAATTAGTTACTCCAAATTAATCTAGAATGCCAGGTACTATACATGTGCACAGTTAAGAGCTATTGGCTTGTATACTTTCTGATATATCGATATTAGGGTAACAAAAGTAGAGACAGTATTTATTAACAGTTGGCAGCCCTGGTTACTCTTAAGAATCGGCATAGTCATATCTGTTATGGTACACATAGCACACACGAAATATGGTTGAAACCCAAATGATAGTATAGAAGTTACATGTATTTAAATTTGGACTTCTCAGCTGGCTTAGAATCTTGTTGGTAGCACTGACGTATATGAGTTACTCCAAATTAATATAGAATGTCAGGTACTATACGTGTGCATAGTTTAAAGCTGTCGGCTTGCATACTTTCTGATATATTGTGCCCAACTCTAGGAATGGGTATTCCAAGTTTCAGACACCTAGATATCAAGGGAAAGGCTGTAGCCGCTTTTGAAAGTTCAGATATTTGAATATCGCGCTACATTGCTTCGAGAAGCATTTAGAAGAATTTTACCGATAGTTGGATGTCAAGTGACGTAGCGAGTAACAGCAGAGGTGGAGGCTATTTATTGATTAAATAGTTAACTATGGAGTAGAGACTTGAGACTGGGATCAGATTACTGGCACGGCCAAATGAAAGAGAACGCAATTAGTATCAAGTAAATCGGACCAGGGATTCAGGAGATATGAGGATTTCTAGATATCAGGCGATGACGCGTGACCCTGACCGTTTTGAATAAAAGCCAGCTGGAGGAGGCATGGTTAGCTCATTCTAACACAAGCACTTGGCAAGCAAGTTGCGTCTACGCTGAGCCAAGGCACATGGTTGCCGCATCTACGCAGAAGTTCTTTTCAAATCGTGATAGTCACGAGAAGTGCTGCGCAAACGAGTTGGAACTTAGTAAGTTTCTGGTGAGGAGAATCACTGAGGTGATTGATTTCTACAGACATTGGTGGAAATATTTATATTTCTAAAAGGACATATGCTAGACTTTGTCTAGAAAATAGTATTTTGTCACAGTCCAGTAGTAACTTAATACTTGGATGTTTAAATCCATTTCAAGTCAGTTTTCATTTTTGTAACTAGTTAACCACTTCGATCTGTCAGTACATTGAAGACTAGTCTATAACGGTGGCGTTCGTTAGTCTACGCAAGGGAAACTGCAAGTTGTCTAGCGCATGGCAGATGGTGATATTAATAAACCATGCCCAGGGAACGATCTTCAGAACAGCCGTTAATTGCTTAGACTGTCAATGTTTTTCTTGTACTGATGAGATTACAGTGAGTTATGTTACAACTGACATATTTAAGAAGAGATCACTTAGATCTGACCCTATTTCAACAAACTGTTATGGCTTTGATAGAAGCCCATATTAAAATGGAACCACAGTTTATTCAAACGTCGAAAGATACTACCACTATGTCTGACTAGACGATTTGTGGGTCTACAATGGCGGCCGATACAAGGATTATACGTGCTTGTCCGATAGGGCATGTCTATGGATAAATCTGGTACAGACCAGGTTTACTACACTTCAAGACCATCAAGAAATGTAAGCCACATTTGAATTATATTATGCCTAGCTAATTGGAACAAACTATTTTTCTGCAGATGACCAACACATTTTTTTTTCGTGGTATTTAAATCTTGCAATGATTTACGCAAGACTTGTTAGAGTTATTCAGAGCATTTTCAGCACTCATAACAGTTTAGGATCGATGACCGAGCATTTCGAGCATTTATTTGAATTTTTCATATTTTAAGGAAACCACGGAAAACCCCCGAAGTAACTGTAAAAGTTAATAATTTATTTTTGTTGAGGAATGGATATTTTTTCCATATTCGAAGGTTCGAACATGTGGATTCTCACATAATGAGATGATAATTAAACATATTTAAAATGATACAAATAATAATAATAATAATAATAATAATCCACTAATAATAATAATAATAATTTTCATAATTTTTCTAAATAATTCTTGGATATTATGTTTTCTAATAATCATATGTATTGAGAAAGAGCCTATGAAGTAGTTTAATCATTTCTAGTCTGGAACAGGAGATTTTCCGAAGGAGAGTGGTTAGCGCAAGCCCGCATTCAACCAACATGTCAGTTCTGGTTGAACAGTTGATATTTGCATTGAGCAAAGTATATGTTTCATATAACACGGAGAGGCATGAAACGGGAAGCAATTGATATTTGTATCAAATAGGATATTTTTGTATTTATATAAAATCATGACGTAAATACACTCGAAAGTGAAATGAAGATTTTCATAAGTATGGTAAATTCACGGGTTGAACTGAATGGTAAAATAAAATAAACTTGTCAGTTTATTAATCTTCCAGTGTTGATAACAAGCAGAGGCTTAATTTATTGTATAAATTTTGGGAAGATAATTTATGTGTGTGGAGTAGTTGAATGCCATTCCCAGGTGCGCATGTTAAGTCGCAGGAATGAAGAGGTTTTTTCGAGCATCAATCAAATAGCAGGTTCGATGGCTCAGGTTTATAGCAGGAGTATTGGAGCCACACATTTCGTCGTATGAATAACCCGAAGGTTATTTCTTTGAAACCATCAGTTCTTATTTCAACCTTGTTTACGAATTCCATTTAGACTTTGATTTTGCTAGAACCCGGATTTGTCATGATAGTAGTTTATTCTTCTTCAGAGGAAGACCTTTGCCGTTGTTGTTGTTGTTATAATATTGTGTTCTTACACAAATAATAGAATGGGCCACTGCCAATTAAAAATAATTCTTAACCACGAATAGTTTGAAGGATATTTTCAATCCTAGTGCCATGAACTAAATGAATTCATTATAAAACTACAATTCTAATTTCCGCATTCTGTCGAAGAATTGCAAGTTGTGAAAGTTACTAGAAATGGCCATAAATATAAATATTTTTTTTATAATGTTCCCAAGTGGATAATTGAATAGTTGAATGGTTCAACCATTTATTGATCAAGTTGATGATTCAGAAATCATGTATTTTGTTTGGAACTTGAAGTTCATAATCGAGTCACTTCTCGAATGTTTAATGTCAGAAAAACAATTAATTGTTGTTGTGCTTCGCACAGTTCTTCGATGCTATGCTCAATGGTCAAATACTTTTCAGATGTTATTAATATGTGGTAATGATTTGTGTTGCTTCGATGATGATAATATTTTCGACGATATATTTTTGAAACTGGAAAAACAAGTGAAAGTTTAAGAAATTCTATAAACATTTATTCTACGAGTGTTAATATCATGTAAATAGTCAAACAGTGATCTACGTTATTTCCAGTATGGACAATTAACTTTGAACTGGAATTAAATGTTAATAATTTTGGAACACAGTCCACAGGACTATTAATCGGACTCGTGTGTCCAAAAAGATTGTCAAATGTGTTTGGAAAATTTCTGTATATTGTGTGTAAATAAGAGTGTGGATCGCCACACGTGGATGATGCTGCTTTGAGCATTTTTGCAGTCAGATTTTAACTTTAAAATAAACTGAGATAATTTTACCAGATGTGTCACACCCAATTAAATCTCCTTCTATCCTTATTGTTGCATTGAGCCAAAAATCAGTAAAGCATTTTTTTAATTTGATGTCGTTTTTGCGATTTGCTTTAACCCATCTGGCGCCCCGGGATATTTTGACTCTCGTGCTGACTGATTATTGGTAAAATGCATATGTGGTCGTGCGGACTCCGGTCTAAACGGGCACATAAAATAAGATAGAGAGAGAGAAATGGCTTCGAACGTGGGTCCCGATTTAGACATGGTCAATCGCATGCCGATTTGAAATTGTGATAATTTTTATAGAAATATTTTGGGAGTTGAGAGATGTCTGGTTTGGATGAATAAATTAGTAGGAAACCCAATTAGTGGGGAAAATTAAAAAATTAACTTGGTTAATAATTAGAATGGGTTTGATTATTTTTGGATAATGGCTTAACCATTAGGGCGTCAAGTAAATTCAGTAGTAAACGTTCGATGACTGGACATACACATTATTAAAATCCAGGTGGAGGATATTTGAGAACTTGCATATTTTTCTTGTGATATTATGGTAAATGTAATTCGTAAAAGTAGAGAATTTTGTTTTTCCTTCACGTCGATATTAGGACAAATCTCATTTTATTATAGTGTTCCAATTAGCTATTCATATTTCTTGTTCTAGTTATAAGCTTGTGTTTGCCACTGTTGTATACCCCTAAGTTTTGAATAATAATTGACATTATGGAAGAAATGATGAGGATGATGAGGAGTTTGGAGGAGAGTTCAAAAGAGGCTGGACTGCGTGTAGCAGCCATTATGAAAGAAAATACTGAGGCTTTGGAAAAGAAACTTAAAGAAAATTCTGATTCTTTAGAAAATAAATTAAAAAATAACTTGAAAGAAAGTTTAGATGAAAAACTTAAAGAAAATTCTGATTCTTTAGAAAATAAACTTAAAGAAAATTTGAATGATAAACTTAAAGAAAATTCTGATTCTTTGGAAAATAAACTTAAAGAAAATTCTGATTCTTTAGAAAGCAGGTTAAAAGATAACTTGAAAGAAAATTCTGATTCTTTAGAAAATAAACTTAAAGAAAATTCTGAGTCTTTAGAAAATAAACTTAAAGAAAATTTAGAAAATAAACTTAAAGAAAATTCTGATTCTTTGGAAAATAAACTTAAAGAAAGTTCTGATTCTTTGAAAGGTAACTTGAAAGAAAATTTAAACAGTAAATTTAATTCAATGGAAAGTAAATTTAAAGAGAATTCTGAAATTTTGAAAATGACACTTGAAAGTAAAATGAATAAATTATGTGATAAAATACATGAGCTCGAAACTTCATTAGCTACTAACGCAAGTTTAATGGACGATAAATTTCGCGATGCCGATCTTCGATTTCAAAGCTTAGCTGATAGGATAGAACATGGTCTTAGGAAAGTTGGTGAAGACATGGTCAACCTGGAAGTCAGAGTGAAGAAGGAGAGTAACGAGATGGGAATTCTAGTTGTTCAACGTTTAACGGAACAATTCAAAGAACTTGTCATGGGAGAAATAAGAGAAGGTGTGATTAGTGAGTTGCAAACTGAAATCAAAACCACAGTTGTCAATGAAATTAAAGACACACTCAAGCTGGAGAACCAAGAGGGAATCAAGGAGATTAGGGAATCTTTGTCATCCCATATTGAAGTAATTGCCAAAGATATCCAAGCAACTCAGAAGGACATATCAGATATGACAGGGTCATTGAAAAGTCATGAGGCTGTTATGAACCAGATATCCATGGATGTTAAGGACAATTGTAAGGAAACTGAAGCAATCAAGAAGATGGCAGAAGAAAACCAGAAGGAACTTGAGGCTATGAAAAGTCAAATCAAGGATGAGAAACAGTCTGATCATCTTTTAAAAATGCCAAATGTAAGGGGAAAGGAACAGATACAGATAAATCTAGGAGCAGCTAGAGAGACTGATAGACAGGATGAGGTCAGGACAGTATTTCAATCCAACCCCATAACTGTATTTAAGAATATAGAAGATAAGCCTTCTAAATTTTCAGGGCGAGATTCTGTGACACCCGTGGAATTTTTGAGAGAAGCAGGGGATTACCTGAAAGATTCTAAGATCCCTAAAGAAAGACAGATCCGAGTGATAGGGAAGTTCTTGGAAGGTCCTGCACTTCTTTGGTTTAGAGCATTTAGATCCACTCTAACCACTTTTGAGGAGTTTTCTCGTGGGCTATTGAAGAAGTTTTGGTCCCCGGAAACCCAACAGCAAGTCAGAGCAGAGTTATATTCCGTGAGATTCTCGACGTCACAACCTACTCGATACTCTACGTACTTTTCTGGACAGCTGTCTAAACTCCAACATTTAGATCCGCCGATGCCAGATAACGAGTTGATTACTGCATTGATACGTCAATTTCCAGCAGACGTCCAGAGGACTTTGATCGCTGCTGATATCTATAATATGGAACAATTTGATGAAGTATTACAGAAGCTGGATCATACAAACGCTCAATTCTTCCATCAGAAGGGAGTAAAGAATAACAACGCTGTGTATGCTGTTATGGCTGATAGTTATTCTCAGACACCTCGAGATATTCGAGAGGAGCGAGAAGAGAAATCGCCGAGGGAAGATTCCAATAAGAGAGGATGGAACCAGTACAGTAACAGATACAGTTACAAGCCATATGCAAGACCGGATGGTGGTAATCGATACAACACTCGATGGAGAAGACCACGAGATAGTCAAGGAAGGTACCAGGAAAGAAGATATTATGGTAGAAACAACTACAATAATAGAGGGAATGTAGATACTCGTCAGTCCAATGAAGAGTTTAACAAGGAGACAAGGAAAAATTTGGAAGCAAGACACCAAGATAACTTGCAATTTTTGGAGCAGAGGCCCAACGAACCAGGTCCATCGGGAACACAACAATCCCGGGGGAATGGTAATGAAAAAAAAAAACTTCGAATTCACAGTAGGAGATAGAATTTTGAATACTTTCACTTCCAGAATTATTAAATGGCAAGCAGAGGATGATGACTTAATTCAACAGAATGACGAACGAAAAGAAATGGGTACAAGAATTAGAATGCCAATCATATCATGCGAAGTATTTGGTATGCCTGTCGATACTTTGATCGATACTGGGGCTATGCTTTGTCTGGTGAGTGAGAAGCTTTATATTCTGTGGAAGCTCAAAGAGAATTTAGAGGAAATTCCAGTATCAGGAATTAAGATCCAAGGAATAATACCCAATAAAATATCTCTGTGCAAAACACAATTATACTTATGTATTAAGATTGGAGGACATGATTTTCGACATGTATTTGTTGTAATGAAGGACATGGCTTTTGACATGATATTGGGAGCAGATTTCATTCAGAAATATCAAGCAGTGATAGATATGAAGACAGAGACGATTAGATTCAAGAATACCGAAGAGATTAACTTCGAGGGAAATGAAGAGGAAGACATCGAGGGAGATGCTCAATGGTCTCTGATTTTTCACGAAGCCGAAGGAAGAGAAGTCTACACTGAGAAGGAGTCCCCAGAGCTAGGGAAGATTTTGGAAGAGTATCAAGATATTTTTGATATTAAGCCTGGTGAAATTGAAGATTTTGAATATTGTGGAAGTAAACAATAATGGAAGCTATGAAGTAGCCAATACACGAACTGGTAACATCGTGGGAACTTATAATGCATCGAATTTGAAGATCTATTATTCAAGAACCAGATGATTTAATGTGTAGATAGGAAAAATAAAAATTTTTCAATTTTTATTTTTTGCTAGGTGTTGGGTGGATGTGCCCAACTCTAGGAATGGGTATTCCAAGTTTCACACACCTAGATATCAAGGGAAAGGCTGTAGCCGCTTTTGAAAGTTCAGATATTTGAATATCGCGCTACATTGCTTCGAGAAGCATTTAGAAGAATTTTACCGATAGTTGGATGTCAAGTGACGTAGCGAGTAACAGCAGAGGTGGAGGCTATTTATTGATTAAATAGTTAACTATGGAGTAGAGACTTGAGACTGGGATCAGATTACTGGCACGGCCAAATGAAAGAGAACGCAATTAGTATCAAGTAAATCGGACCAGGGATTCAGGAGATATGAGGATTTCTAGATATCAGGCGATGACGCGTGACCCTGACCGTTTTGAATAAAAGCCAGCTGGAGGAGGCATGGTTAGCTCATTCTAACACAAGCACTTGGCAAGCAAGTTGCGTCTACGCTGAGCCAAGGCACATGGTTGCCGCATCTACGCAGAAGTTCTTTTCAAATCGTGATAGTCACGAGAAGTGCTGCGCAAACGAGTTGGAACTTAGTAAGTTTCTGGTGAGGAGAATCACTGAGGTGATTGATTTCTACAGACATTGGTGGAAATATTTATATTTCTAAAAGGACATATGCTAGACTTTGTCTAGAAAATAGTATTTTGTCACAGTCCAGTAGTAACTTAATACTTGGATGTTTAAATCCATTTCAAGTCAGTTTTCATTTTTGTAACTAGTTAACCACTTCGATCTGTCAGTACATTGAAGACTAGTCTATAACGGTGGCGTTCGTTAGTCTACGCAAGGGAAACTGCAAGTTGTCTAGCGCATGGCAGATGGTGATATTAATAAACCATGCCCAGGGAACGATCTTCAGAACAGCCGTTAATTGCTTAGACTGTCAATGTTTTTCTTGTACTGATGAGATTACAGTGAGTTATGTTACAACTGACATATTTAAGAAGAGATCACTTAGATCTGACCCTATTTCAACAAACTGTTATGGCTTTGATAGAAGCCCATATTAAAATGGAACCACAGTTTATTCAAACGTCGAAAGATACTACCACTATGTCTGACTAGACGATTTGTGGGTCTACAATGGCGGCCGATACAAGGATTATACGTGCTTGTCCGATAGGGCATGTCTATGGATAAATCTGGTACAGACCAGGTTTACTACACTTCAAGACCATCAAGAAATGTAAGCCACATTTGAATTATATTATGCCTAGCTAATTGGAACAAACTATTTTTCTGCAGATGACCAACACATTTTTTTTCGTGGTATTTAAATCTTGCAATGATTTACGCAAGACTTGTTAGAGTTATTCAGAGCATTTTCAGCACTCATAACAGTTTAGGATCGATGACCGAGCATTTCGAGCATTTATTTGAATTTTTCATATTTTAAGGAAACCACGGAAAACCCCCGAAGTAACTGTAAAAGTTAATAATTTATTTTTGTTGAGGAATGGATATTTTTTCCATATTCGAAGGTTCGAACATGTGGATTCTCACATAATGAGATGATAATTAAACATATTTAAAATGATACAAATAATAATAATAATAATAATAATAATCCACTAATAATAATAATAATAATTTTCATAATTTTTCTAAATAATTCTTGGATATTATGTTTTCTAATAATCATATGTATTGAGAAAGAGCCTATGAAGTAGTTTAATCATTTCTAGTCTGGAACAGGAGATTTTCCGAAGGAGAGTGGTTAGCGCAAGCCCGCATTCAACCAACATGTCAGTTCTGGTTGAACAGTTGATATTTGCATTGAGCAAAGTATATGTTTCATATAACACGGAGAGGCATGAAACGGGAAGCAATTGATATTTGTATCAAATAGGATATTTTTGTATTTATATAAAATCATGACGTAAATACACTCGAAAGTGAAATGAAGATTTTCATAAGTGTGGTAAATTCACGGGTTGAACTGAATGGTAAAATAAAATAAACTTGTCAGTTTATTAATCTTCCAGTGTTGACAACAAGCAGAGGCTTAATTTATTGTATAAATTTTGGGAAGATAATTTATGTGTGTGGAGTAGTTGAATGCCATTCCCAGGTGCGCATGTTAAGTCGCAGGAATGAAGAGGTTTTTTCGAGCATCAATCAAATAGCAGGTTCGATGGCTCAGGTTTATAGCAGGAGTATTGGAGCCACACATTTCGTCGTATGAATAACCCGAAGGTTATTTCTTTGAAACCATCAGTTCTTATTTCAACCTTGTTTACGAATTCCATTTAGACTTTGATTTTGCTAGAACCCGGATTTGTCATGATAGTAGTTTATTCTTCTTCAGAGGAAGACCTTTGCCGTTGTTGTTGTTGTTATAATATTGTGTTCTTACACAAATAATAGAATGGGCCACTGCCAATTAAAAATAATTCTTAACCACGAATAGTTTGAAGGATATTTTCAATCCTAGTGCCATGAACTAAATGAATTCATTATAAAACTACAATTCTAATTTCCGCATTCTGTCGAAGAATTGCAAGTTGTGAAAGTTACTAGAAATGGCCATAAATATAAATATTTTTTTTATAATGTTCCCAAGTGGATAATTGAATAGTTGAATGGTTCAACCATTTATTGATCAAGTTGATGATTCAGAAATCATGTATTTTGTTTGGAACTTGAAGTTCATAATCGAGTCACTTCTCGAATGTTTAATGTCAGAAGAACAATTAATTGTTGTTGTGCTTCGCACAGTTCTTCGATGCTATGCTCAATGGTCAAATACTTTTCAGATGTTATTAATATGTGGTAATGATTTGTGTTGCTTCGATGATGATAATATTTTCGACGATATATTTTTGAAACTGGAAAAACAAGTGAAAGTTTAAGAAATTCTATAAACATTTATTCTACGAGTGTTAATATCATGTAAATAGTCAAACAGTGATCTACGTTATTTCCAGTATGGACAATTAACTTTGAACTGGAATTAAAGGTTAATAATTTTGTCCACAGGACTATTAATCGGACTCGTGTTTCCAAAAAGATTGTCAAATGTGTTTGGAAAATTTCTGTATATTGTGTGTAAATAAGAGTGTGGATCGCCACACGTGGATGATGCTGCTTTGAGCATTTTTGCAGTCAGATTTTAACTTTAAAATAAACTGAGATAATTTTACCAGATGTGTCACACCCAATTAAATCTCCTTCTATCCTTATTGTTGCATTGAGCCAAAAATCAGTAAAGCATTTTTTTAATTTGATGTCGTTTTTGCGATTTGCTTTAACCCATCTGGCGCTCCGGGATATTTTGACTCTCGTGCTGACTGATTATTGGTAAAATGCATATGTGGTCGTGCGGACTCCGGTCTAAACGGGCACAATATGGGTATTTGGATTTTAAAATAATCAGAGCATTTATTAACAGTTGGCAGCCCTGGTGGCTCTTAAGAATACGCTCAGTCATATATGTTTATGTACACATAGCACATACAAAATTTGGTTGAAATCCAATTGATAGTGTAGAAGTTATATGCATTTATAATTTGGACATATCAGCAGGCTTATAATCAGTTTGGCAACACTGCCATGTTTGGCCTCCTGGAAATTAAACTGCAATATTAGTATCTATATGTGTGCCAATTTTGAAATAGCTCGCATTCATACCTTCCAAGATATGCAACATGGAGCTCATTTTTCAATTGCGATTTTTCAGCAGTTGGTAGCACTGACATCATTTTCAAATATGGCCGTGAGATATTCAGGTATAGATCTTTACTCCTACCAAATGTTGTTTCGATTGCTGCAGCCGTTTAGGGGTTGATAGGGGGGGGGGGGACACACGCACAGCCAGCCAGACAGACAGACAGACAGAAGGACAGACAGACAGATAGACAGACAGACAGACAGACAGACACACATTTGCCCGATCTTATAAGACTACTTTTTCCTCATTTTTGCAAAATGTGAAAAGTAGGCTAAAAATGAAAAAAAATTGAACATAAAATTCGAAATTTGATCCTCAAAAAAGCTTTCCAATTAATTTTTGAAACTAGAATTTCCATATAAAAATGTAATCTGTATCCTTCTCTTGGCGTACCGTAGCTCTGAGAATATCGCGAGGTGTTACGGATGCCGCAACACAGTTCCAATGCGTGTTCAGTAAAGATAATCACTTCACACCGATCGTAGATTGACGAAATGTTATGCTGGCGTGGGCCAGTGGTAAAAGGTTGCCCTTGAAACGAAACTCAAACTCGGCTGTCGTTTTCTATCCGACCACGGGCATGGATTTGTTTATGTCGTAATTCATTTTCTAGGATATGCGATATAGACCTACATTAAAATCATCTTTGCTCTTCATACCAAGACTGGCTTCATGGCGAAGCGGTAACGTTCTCTTCTGTGCCCAAAGATACTGGATCGAATCCTGACGCAGGCAGTTGGCATTTGAAGATGCACAAGTGCGAGGAGTCCGTGTCAGTAGATTTACTGGTACGTTAAGAATCCCCTCCCGTCTCTAAAAGCCTCAGTAGTTAAAAGGGACGTAGAAACAATAACAGTATCATCACATCAAGGGACATAACACAAGTAAATACATTGAATTGGAGCTGGATGCGTGGCTAAATTGGCCAAGGCCGCGAATTTTACTAAACATATTTTTTAGCAATTTGGTCCTGGTTGATATCTTATATCTCTTACCAGGTGTTCAATGTATAATTTTGCCACCCTAAGTGGTCTTCCTTTTATCCTTTGAAGATATTTTATTGTTATATTTTAAATTTAATTTTAATTATTTTAGCCTAATATTAATTATCATTAGTTTTATTTTTTGTTTTCATCAACATTATAATGTTTATATTTATTTTTCACTTTTGAATTTCCAAATTATTTTTATAATCTTCAAGTAGACTAATATTATAGAATTATTATAATTTCAAATTTGGTAGGCTCATTTATTTTTATTAATTTTTATAACCATATTTATTTTAATTCTGATTTTTAGCCTACTTTTCACATTTTGCAAAAATGAGGAAAAAGTAGACTTATGAGATCGATCCGGGCAAATGTGTGTCTGTCTGTCCTTCTGTCTGTCTGGCTGTGTGTCACCCCCCCCCCCCCCCATCAACTCCTAAACGGCTGCAGCAATCGAAACAAAATTTGGATGGGGTAAAGATCTATACCTGAATATCTCAATGCCATATTTGAAAATGATGTCAGTGCTACCAACTGCTGAAAAATCGCAATTGAAATTTCAGCTCCATGTTGGATATCATGAAAGGTATGAATGGGAGCTATTTCAAAATTGGCACACGTATAGATAATAATATGTGAGTGTAATTTCCAGGAGGCCATGCATGGCGGTGTTGCCAAAATGATTATAAGACTGCTGATAGGTCCAATATTTAAATGCATATAACTTCTACACTATTAATTCGAATTCAACCAAATTTAGTATGTGATATGTGCATTATAACAGATATGACTATACGTAATCTTAAGAGCAACCAGGGCTGCCAACTGTTAATAAATGCTGTCTCTATTTTTTTTTTTAGCGTATGTCTTTTAGTGCCGAGAGTGTCCGAGGACATGTTCGGCTCGCCAGTTTTGTAGCTGCTTCGAGACGGACACCCAATGGGTGAGCTACAAGTACCGATGGGGAGGGAAGTGGGAATGTAGGGACGAGGAGTTGGAAGGTAGCGGCTGTTGCCTATAGTTAGGGACCAACCACGGCATTTGCATGGAAGGAAGATGGGAAACCACAGAAGACCATCTTCAAGGTTGCCGGCGGGGGGATTCGAACCTCCTCGCCTCCCGGATGTGAGCGACTGCCAGCAGTCATGCCGTATCGACCACGGCTAACTCACCCGGTACTATTTTTGTTACCCTAATATCAATATATCAGAAAGTATGTAAGCCAATAGCTCTAACTTTGCACACATATAGTACCTGGCATTCTAGATTAATTTGGAGTAACTAATATACGTCAGTGCTGCCAACATGATTTTAAGCCTGCTGATATGTCCAATTTAAAATGCATTTAACTTATATACTAACAAATGGACTTCATTCAAAATTGGCACAACAATAGATCATATTATTTCAGATTATTTCTGACCAATACATGCATGACGTTGTTGCCAACATGATTTTACGCGCCCTGTTAGATCCAATGTTTAAATGCATGCAACGTCCATGCTATCCATTGGACTTCAACCAAATTTTGTATTCTGTACCTTAAGAGATGGAACTAAGGTTATATTCTGTCACCAGGGCTGCCAAGTGTAGTGCTCTCTTAGGCTACTTTATGCCAGGTATGCAGTATTTCGAACTAATTAGAAATTTTGATATTACCAACTTAATTTCGTCATTTTTCTAGATAGATCCATATAGATTAATCATTGGCATGAATCTTAAATTTTAAGAAAAGTAGGCTCATTATTTCGTCACGGAACTACTGGTTTATTGGTTTATATTTTTAGAATTTTTTATTTTAAATGTTTTTATAAAAAAAAACATGAAGTTCCGTGAAGAACTATACAGCCTACTTTTCATGCCAATGATTATTCTACAGTATATGAACCTATCTAGAATAATGACGAAATTAAGTTGGTAATATCGAAATAACTAATTAGTTCAAAATATACCTGGCATAATGTAGCCTAATAGAGCACTACAGTTGGCAGCCCTGGTGACTGAATATATTCTTCGTTCCATCTCCTAAGGTACAAAATACAAAATTTGGTTGAAGTCCAATGGACGTTACATGCAGTTAGACACTGGATATATCAGCACGCGTAACATCATGTTGGCAACAATACCATGCACGTGCTGGTCAGAAATAATCTGAAATATTATGATATCTCGTTGTGCAAATTTTGGATGAAATCCATTTGTTTGTATAGAAGTTACATGTATTTTAAAATTAGAGCTATCAGCAGGCGTAGAATCATGTTGGCAGCACTGACTTATATTAATTACTCCAAAATATTCTAGAATGTCAGGTGCTATACGTGTGCAAAGTATAGAGCTGTTGGCTTGCATACTTTCTGATATATTGATATTAGGGTAAAAAAATATAGACAGCATTTATTAACAGTTGGCAGCCCTGATTGCTCTTAACAACACTTATAGTCATATCTATTATGTTACACATAGCAGATACGAAATTTGGTTGAAATCCAACTGATAATATAGAAGTTACATGTATTAAAAAATTTGGTACTATCAGCAGGCTTATAATCATGTTGGTAGAACTGATGTATATAAGTTACTCCAAATTAATCTAAAATGTCAGAATATACGTGTGCATAGTTTAAAGCTGTCGGCTTGCATACTTTCTGATATATTGGTATTTGGATTTAAAAAATAGAGAGAGCAATGTCTAACAGTTGGCAGCCCTGGTGGCTCTTAAAAATAAGTTCAGTCATATCTGTTTATGTACACATTTTACATACAAAATTTGGTTGAAATCCAATTGATAGTGTAGAAGTTAAATACATTTAAAAATTGGACCTATCAGAAGGCTTAAAATTGTTTTGGCAACACTGTCATGTATGGCCTCCTGGAAATTAAATTCAAATAGTAGTATCTACATGTTTGCCAATTTTGGAATAGCTCCCATGCATACCTTGCAAGATATCCAACATGGAGCTCAAAGTTCTAGTGCGTTTTTCCAGCAGTTGGTAGCACTGACATCATTTTCAAATATGGACGTGAGATAATCCGGTGCACATCTTTACTCATACTAAATTTGGTTTTGATTGCTGCCGCCGTTTAGGAGTTGATAGGGGGGGGGGGGACACACACACAGCCAGCCAGACAGACAGACAGACACAAATTTCCCCGGATCGATCTTATAAGTATACTTTTTCCTCATTTTTGCAAAATGTGAAAAGTAGGCTAAAAATCGATCACCTTTGAGCAAGGAGGTGAAGAGATATTATTTGGTTTTCATAAGTAGTAACATTTCCACAAGAAAATTCAACCATCAGCATCTTTGACAATATCATTTTTTCTTATCGTAGGTGGTTAATATAGAGACCACTAACCTATAAGGATAACAAGGTCTGTGTACTTGAGAGGAATGAGGAGAGATGCGGGGGTTCCCCGTCCGTGCGTTCCAACAGAACCAAATGTATTGCTCGGTCAGTTAATACGCACATCACGCTGTTACAATATACAGGATAATGAGAATATAATGGATAGATTTTAATTAATTGCTATAAAGAAACTATTACTGGTAATGTAATGGTTTCAGCCTTAAAATGCGTGGAAAAGATAACATATATTTCATACCTTAGTAAGTTTAAATGTGAGCTCAGTATGCCTTCCTTCGGAGGGGAAGTAAAGCCGGCTGTCCCATGTCAAGCGTCAAGCGAACACAAACTGTTCAAGCATGTAGAGGTAAATTAGGCTTGTATTTGTTTTTTCAGCGTAAAAGAAAGCTCCAATAACTTCGACATGGAGTAACCCGCACCACACATTGACACACATTAGACGTCTGCAGAGCTGTCGAGCGTAAATTGAATGTTACGTGTGTCCTGAGAACAACGTCCACTACACATGCAATGTTGGAGAAACAAATGTTTGATTACTCACTCATGTTACACTGTGGGCTGCCACATCACCTCATCCCGCAAGTTCATGGAGCTTAGACCCGAGCAGGACTGGATGCAAATCGTGAAATTGCAAGGGTGACGATCAAACAAGGTCCGACAGTCTAAGCTAACCAGTCTCTCGAATGCTATTCTTAAAACGCAAACCCGTCCAGGGCGGGTACAAAGAGCTAACATGTTATATGAAAAAGAGCTCAATAATTAGAGACCGAAGTACAAAAATTCGTAAGAACCAGTGAATTGACGAGGTACTCATTTCGCATAATTTAACATTATTGACAACATGAGGAACAAGGAGTCAACTAAGAAAACATAGAAGCGATGTTCACCCTCATTCTCCTCAATATCACAATGGACAGTACACTCACTTCATCATGACATTGCTATATCAGTTAGGAAAAGTTGGCTGCCGAACACAAAGTAATTAGCACCCTGCTACTTCGCTGGAGATAATATGCTTGTCCTGGGTACGGGCATGAACTAGCGACCCCTATGGGCAGGGTTCATCCTCACCTGACTGAGGTCAAGTTAACTTGTCCAAGGCGACTGGTTGATTGGTTCCTTAGTTTAGAGTCTGCGACAACGTGGACATGTAGCCCCGTGTACTTTGGGTGAGTGCAGAATCTGTCTGATAACCTGTGTTAAATTGTGATGGCTGTATTAGTGTGAGTTACCTGTTTTAATTCTAGTAAGGACTACATACATTCGATTTTCAAGTAGTTCCTACTTTTGCACTCAAATGCTACTGTCCACGACAACTATCTTGCGGACATGGCTACTAGATGGCATCGCAGTCAGCACCTGGTGGCGAACGTTGTAACCAATAGATCATTATCAATTCTAACCTACAAGTTTTGGCTTCACACAAGTGCAGTTAGTGGAAATTTCCTTTTCATGCCATAAATCTATGACATGGGACAGACGGCTTTACTTCCCCTCCGAAGGAAGGCATACTGAGGGATTTTAAAAATCCGATGACTGCGGCCGGGTTTGAACCCCCAACCTTGGGCATAGAAACTCAGCATGCTAGCAACTACGCCACCCAAGGCAACTAGGACATCACCCACCACAGTCCAAATTGAAGTCTAGGAACATTGCTGAGACGTTGAGCAATCTCCTGCCAAAGCCAGGAAACAACAGGATGGATCCAACAATGGAAGTCACTCAGTGGACACAGAATGGGAGTTGACCGTGGCTGAAGATACCTCCCGTTGGAGTGTGTGTTCTCAGCAGGACTTGACATTTGCAATTCAATGATCCAATGTACTGTAATTTAGAGTAGGCTACTTCTTGCTAGAAAGAAGAAGACCGAGGAATGAATGAACATTGCATGTCACAGCCTATTAGAGACATCGCTTTATGATATGATCCTCTGTACTTAGCGACACGCCAGCTCCTCCACGCGCCATCACAGTGCCAGGCGATGGTGGAACCGTTCCGTGCATCCTCTCGCCTTGACGCTATATTAACTACGTCTGTCTTACAACTAGGCTGCGGATTCTCAAACATTGAAAATGTTCTCAAAAATTAGGGAAACATGCACTCAAAATACACACATCAAAAAAAGTTTTGCATCACCTCGGTTCCCAGATCTCCGGCATATAGACGTTGACTGTGTATATTGTATCAAAGATACAGTCCCTTTGACTGTTCATAGATGTCACTAAAACTGCTCAAAGATGTAAACAACCATGCATGAGCAGGGCCTATTAGACGGAGGGGGTACGACAGCCGATCAGTTCCAGTCATTCCACCAGGACGAAGGTACGCTGCTCATGTTGTCTGTAGTTCTACCATGCCTAGAAGGTCAATACCGCAGTTCGATCGCGTCCGCATTGTTACTTTGTGTCAAGAAGGGCTCTCAACAAGGGAAGTTTCCAGGCGTCTCAGAGTGAACCAAAGCGATGTTGTTCGGACATGGAGGAGGTACAGAGATACAGGAACTGTCGATGACAGGCCTCGCTCAGGCCGCCCAAGGGCTACTACTGTAGTGGATGACCGCTACATACGGATTGCCGCTCGGAGGAACCCTGACAGCAATGCCACCATGTTGAATAATGCGTTTCGTTCAGCCACAGGACGTCGTGTTTCAACTCAAACTGTGCGCAATAGGCTGCATGATGCGCAACTTCACTCCCGACGTCCATGGCGAGGTCCAGCTTTGCAACCCCGACACCATGCAGCGCGGTACAGATGGGCCCAACAACATGCTGAATGGACCCCACGGAATTGGCATCACGTTCTCTTCACCGATGAGTGTCGCATATGCCTTCAACCAGACAATCGTCGGAGACGTGTTTGGAGGCACCCTGGTCAGGCTGAACGTCTTAGACACACTGTCCAGCGAGTGCAGCAAGGTGGTGGTTCCCTGATGTTTTGGTGGGGCATTATGTGGGGCCGACGTACGCCACTGGTGGTCATGGAAGGCTCCGAAACGGCTTTACGATACCTGAATGACATCCTCCGACCCATAGTGCACCCATATCGGCAGAATATTGGAGAGGCATTTGTCTTCATGGACGACAATTCTCGACCTCATCGTGCACATCTTGTGAATGCGTTCCTTCAAGATAACGACATCGCTCGACTACAGTGGCCAGCATGCTCGCCAGACATGAACCCTATCGAACATGCCTGGGATATGTTGAAAAGGGCTGTTTATGGACGTCTTGACCCACCAACCACTCTGAGAGATTTACGCCGAATTGTCGTTGAGGAGTGGGACAATTTGGACCAACAGTGTCTTGATGAACTTGTGGATAGTATGCCACGGCGAATACAGGCATGCATCAATGCAAGAGGACGTGCTACTGGGTATTAGAGGTAGTGGTGTGTACTGCAATCTGGACCACAAATGCTGAAAGTCTAGCTGTATGATGGTACAACATGCAATGTGTGGGTCTCATGAGCAATAAAACGAGCTGAAATGTTGTTTGTGTTGATCTCTATTCCCTTTGTATTTAAAGGTTCCGGAACTCTTGGAACCGAGGTGATGCAAAACTTTTTTTGATGTGTGTAGAAAATGTGCACCGGCTGAATAAATGCAATTTTCACTTATTTTACCCTGAGAAGTTGCACAGAATCCATCATTACCGTGCTGGAAGCCGTTGTCAGTGTTGCTTTAGTAAACGAAATGTTAGATTTCAGTCGGTCAACACGATTGTACCCAAATGAGATGGGTTATCCCCTAATGGGTGAAAGTATTTACAATATATGCACTTATTTTGTTGAGGTAATGCAACTCGTCAATATTTGTTAGTTGTGGTCTATGTGATGTTTTGTTGAGATACTGGAAGTGGTGATTGACCTCCGGAATTTGCTTATTTGGAGTGAATATTTGGTTGTTGTAAATGGTCAATTCAGATTGCATTGTTGAGGCTTGGTTGGTTGGTTCCTTAGTTTAGGGGCTGCGACAACGCGGTCATGTAGCCCCGTGTACTTTGGGTGTGTGTAGAATTTGTCTGATAACCGGTGTTAATTGTGATGACTGTATTAGTGTGTGTATCTGTTTTTTTTAATTCAAGTAGGGACTGCAACTTTGAATTTTCAAATAGTTCCTACTTTTGCCGCCAAACGCCACCGTCAACGACTACTAGGCGTAGTTCAGAACTAGCTACTAGACGCCACCGCAGTCGGCTCTTGGCAACGAACGTAGCAACCTAAGAGCGTTGTTTACATTCTTAACCTATCCAATTTAGTTTCACACAGGTGTAATTAGTGGAAAGATCTTTAACATGCCATAAATCTATGACATGGGACCGCCGGCTTTACTTCCCCTCCGAAGGAAGGCATACTGAGGGATTTTTAACGCTCTTAAAAAATCCGACGGCTTCATTGTTGAGGCTACTTATCTGGTTGAGTCTTGCGCGGTCCTGTTGCGAGGAGTTCACTTGGTCACTGTTTGAACTCGACTGGAGGGATGTTCCTGTGTGTGAGGGTCTGTTATCTCGCTGGGCTGTTCCCCCTCTCGCATTCCTAAGTGCTGTGTGTTCCTCGTGCTAGTGTACCTGTAGTAAGTTGCCAAGTCTAGTTTCCCTAATGTGGTGTATGTTACTGTATTCAGGATAGTCTTCAACTATTAAAGACCTAGTTTCAAACTTGCTAAATGGTCAGGTTGGTGTTTGTAACATGGAATGCATTAAATAACTTAGCTGGTTGTCAGAGCACCGTGGTATCCATTCTTGTGCTGCTATCACTAACACTGACCACATTGTAACTAAATAACTGTACATAATGGCCTGAGTGTAAGCGATCTGATGATGATCGCTTGACGATCGGAACTAGTCATCATAGTGTATTTTTTAACCTTGTGTATTCTTGCCCTACTTTCGATTTTTGCAAAAAAAAAGTAGACTTATGAGATCACTACAGGGCCAAAAAATGTGTGTCTGTGTGTGTGTGTATCTGAGTCTGTGTGTGTGTTTGTGTGAGTCTGTGTGTGTGTGTGTGAGTGTACTCTTAATGTCTGCCCCCCCCCCCCTATCAAATCGAACACGGTGAAACCGAATTGATCGAAATTTGGTACAGAGGTAGAACAAGCAAAGGGCACCTCAGTGTCATGTTTTATATCACCGCCATCTTGACGGAAACGTAATGGCGGCCAGCCAAATATTCAAAGCTTAAATCAAATTACGGCTAACCTAATCATCCGGTATCTACCAAATTTTGCATCAACATATTGTCATATGGCGAGCGTCTTTTGACTAAACTACAAGGCCATCACCCAAATATTTTTCAGATGGCGGCCATGTATGTGTGCCAATCGATTCCCCTTATCAATTCAAACACGGTGAAACCGAATTGAACGAGTTTTAGTACAGAGGTAGCACTAGCAAAGGGCACCTCAGTGTCATGCTTTATATCGCCGCCATCATGACGAAAACGTAATGGCGGCCAACCAAATGTTAACAGCTTAAATCAAATTACGACCAACCTTATCTTCTGATCTCTACCAAATTTTGCAACATTATACCTTTATGTATGAAACATATTTTGACTAACCTGCAAGGTCATCAGCCCTATATAATGCTGATGGCGGTCATGTATGTGTGCAAATCGATTCCCCCCATCAATTCAAACACGGTGAAATTGAATTGAACGAAATTTGGTACAGAGGTAGCACTAACAATGGGCATTTGAGTGTCATATTTTATATAGCCGCAATCTTGACAAAATCGTAATGGCAGCCACCCAAATGTTAAAGTCTTGAATCAAATTACGACCAACCTTATCTTCTGATCTCTACCAAATTTTGCAACATTATACCTTTACGTATAAAAAATCTCTTGACCAATCTACAGGGTCATCAGCCCAATAATTTGTGGATGGCGGCTATGTATGTGTGCAAATCGATATCCCCTATCTTTTCCAATACGGTGAAACCGAATTGAATGAAATTTGGTACAGAGGTAGCAGTAGCAAAGGGCACCTCCTATTCATGTTTAATATCCGTATAGCATGTTGTATTTCAACAAGCTACAAAAACCAGCATTCCATTATACTCCTTCAAAAGGACAAAGAGTTATAACAATACCCATGCATTTAGGAGAAAGTTGGCTATATGTTTTTTACTGAACATCTTATTTTGAGGGCGAGGGCTTAACACCGAGTACAATTGGATACAATCTTGTTGACTAAACTGGAAAGCAAACATTTCGTGCGATCCGAATTTATGAATGGGGTATTGAGAAGACGAGGTGGCACAGCCTCAACCAGAACTGATGCAACTCGCTTCGTGTTTGACGACAAGTAGCTGACGAAATGCGACTGTTAGGAGATTAAGTAACTGTCTTTGAATGCAATGGAAAAACCGAAAAATGCCGTAATGGTAAATAAATACACCCAACCTATACAATCTACAATTCAGAGTCCTTAAAACCAATAATTCCTCCTTATATTTTCTTCTGCTAATTCAGCTACAACCTAGACAATATAGGGCTAGCATTAAAAAAATAATGGTTAAAATATTTTAGCTTTTTACGCTTGTATACGCTTCTCTTTATCCATTATTGCTATTCCTTATCCGCCTATTGCCATACACTTACGTGTGCGGCTGGATACTCCGCTTGCCGCCTCGACACAAACTTGCCATCGGGGCGGACGGCAAGTGGTGAGGGATGTTTATCGTATTTTTCATCCAGCGCGATTGTGCTGGACGCTGTGCTGTCGGCATCAATCCTGCAACTGGCTAGTGGGCTGCAAGCTGAGCCGAGGTGACTTGTGGACACGACGGTGGAGGGCTGCCATCACACTTCCCACCACCTCCGAAACGACTCTCTGCCCAGTTGAAACCTCATCACATGCCACCCGTACTCTACAATTGGTAGTCTGCGCCAATGGCTGTCCTGGATGTAGGATGTGACGTGCAGACAGTACCGATCCTATGCAGGAAGGGCACAAATTGTGCAACCTAGCTTTGTAAATAATAGTTCATATTGATTCTTGTTTGTATTTTTGTTAATTCTTCGTTGTATTCATAGCCAGGATTAGGATTTTAGCCTAATTACACTTTATGAGAAAAATAGGCTTATGAGATCACCTGTTGTCGGTGTGTGCGTATGTGTGTGCGTGTGTGTATGTGTGTGTATGAGTGTGTGGATGTGTGTGTGTCCCCTTAATAACTTCTAAATGGCTGCAGCGATTTCAATGAAACTCAGTAAGGTAATAGTACTACAGTATTTTATTTGACCCCGACCGTGCCCTTTAAATTTAATTAAGTCTCACCAATCCAACATGGCGGCTGTGCGAAATATTTCACCGGCATTCTTTATCTCCAAAACTGTTACCGATATCACCCTGAAATTTTGTACGGCGATAAAGGGCACTACTAGAAGAGCACCTATGAGACTTTCATAAACATGTTAACTACAAAACAAACATGGCGGCCAAGCGAATTTGAAACTTTTAAATATACTTTTCTCGCGATTTAACCATCCAAACGCAGTGAAACATGGTGCAACAAATGTTTAAACACACTGTAATGCACTGGTATCTAATTTAGTTCAATTGTTCACATAAACGCAAGATGGTGTGTAATTTTATAATTAAGTTTTTATTTCTTGTGTATTAATCATGCATTTGAAGAGAACGTTTAAGTACTTAGAAATCGTCATCTAATAGTACGTAACTCTATGGCCTACGGTATATAAAAATTAAACATGGCAACCAACCAAAATATTTAGACGGTTCTCAACATCTACTAATCTATGATAACAATCAAACTGAAATTTTGTATGTTGATAGAGGCAATTAACATAAACAGGATATATGAAAATAGGCTGTATAGTTCTACTCGGAACTACTTGTTCGTATTGTAAATAGCAGGTCAGAACAGAATTTAGCTAGATATTTAACGTTAAAATAAATTATTGGCGTGGTACCAACGTAACGTAGCATATTTGGACCGGTGTTTTATAAAATTCGGCTGTTCTTTTCTTGTTGCTGAACAGCAAGATGATATTCATAATAATAATAATAATAAAATATCTTATGGCCACGGGTACTGGGTCCAAGCTTTGCTATTTGAAACCCAGAGGGCAGCTTGCATGTCGAATTTTATTGTTCCTTGGAGCGCTATGAAAGTCAAGGAGGTTAGATATCTATGCTCCTTGACACAATAGCGCTTTCTAGTAGAGAAAGGAGGAACTTTGAGTGGGAGGAAAATCCCGAGATTAATTTTGCCATTTGGAACAGGGCCTACTGAATTCAAATGGGTTCTTTAACATGCCAACGTCGTATGACATGCGTATCTTGATTTTTACCGTCTTTCAAAAATCACTTACCACGGCCAGGAGTGAATCTGCGAGTTTGGAGTTGGTAGACCAACACGATAACCACTCACCTACCTTGACAAGCAGCAAGATGGTAGCTATCAGCTACTGAAGTACAAGCAGTGTTAGTATTAATTTTTCCTAACTTCAATTTATAATTGTGTTGGGGTTGGCTTTCTATTTGTTTTGTTGGATAGGACCTCTCAAGGGGACATCGGGATATTAGGATGTAATTTATTTTACGGAAGGTTATTTTTGATAGTTCAGATTGTGGATTAGCCATTAGAGCCCCAACATAGAGTTGGATAAAGATGAAATCTATGAATGCATAGTTAGGAATTTTACTAAAGACTGTGTGTTATTCCTTAATAGCTTTGTGTTTTCCTGCGGATGTGCATTTTGGGACGGTTTTGAAACAAACCATTCTCCCGACCCGACACTTCCCGAGTTAACCCACGTGTGCTGATCCTCTCAGTGTGAAGAAGAGGTCTCGTGGTGTCTGGCCTGGCTCCCACGGTATCTTGGACCAAACGGGTTCAGTAGAGCATAAACCATTCACAATACAAATACCTAAGTGCAGCGAACATTAGAACCAATACTAACTCTGTTTTATTTCAAACCCCTACTGGGCTTACGGACACATCGAAAATATCAACAGCCAAAATATCAATTGGTCAGAACAGTAATGACGGTATTATATTTCCTGGAAGGTGCACAGAAGGTTCTTGACTCCACCTCAGCTGTGAGCATCTGAAAGACCGTGCACATTGAAAAGGATCGAATGACTTTGGAAGGTTGAATTAAGTGAAACACTACTGATTATTAAAATACCACACTTTATTCATAATAATACACTTAGCGTAAGATGTCAATACCTTTGGCAAACCTTCGTATACAGCACTCACAATGTCAAACACTCTCCTAGGTCCGGGATGTCAATACTACAAAACATTCGTCTCAACAGTAAGTTGTCGTTGTGTGCAAAGTGCAGTCCTCTCTGTAGGGTTCCATCACAATAGTAATAATAATAATAATAATAATAATAATAATAATAATAATAACGGGCCTAATATAGTTCCTGTGTAAATCCAAAACTTGCTGTTGAGATAATAGGCTAGCTACATCACGAACTGAGAAGTGAGATCTCTTTCAAGGTTTGGAAAGTAATGATGAAAATTTCCACATCACCCCTCACAGAATGAATGAAGCTAAACTCGGTACTCTATAACAGTAACCTACCCATAGAGATCAGTCATGAACTGATTAATGGATAGCCGTCTCCTGTAATAATGTTCTTCAGGTGTTTATCAATCGCCTCTCGATTTGAATGTTTCTCCATGTTGATGATAAATAAATTCGATGGCTGATGTGTTCGCTACAGCACCGTTATTGTGATGTTACCCATAAGTCACTGGGACATGGATCCCATGTTTCCCTGAGGCGAACGGGATCAATGAAACATCAACTAAGGTGACATCAGTCTCGAACACACATTGTGTCATCAGATCCTACAAATTGCACATATGGCACAAAGGTCACTCACGGGTAAATAATAGCGCGATTTTCGATTCTTAGCGTTAGAATATAGGTCTTCAGTAGTTAGCCTCATCTATCTTTGAGGGTGAAGTAAAGTTTGATGAGGATGTGATTCGTCACGCCAAAACCGCGGTCTAAGTAAGTCAATAATCGGTACAATGGAGAAGTGTAAGGAACCGTCAGGGTATCAAGAACGTAAAACTATTACAGTTTCTATTACGTAAGAAAATGTGACGTTTCTCTTTAGTTAGTAGCAGCATTATCGAGGATCAGTATCGGCTGCCATAAAGAGGGAGTTTGCAATGACTTGTTAGCCATCGTTCTTCATGGGTTCATTTCATGAGACCAATGACGTATTCAAGTTCAGTTCATAGATCACTTCATAACAGCAGATACGTATCCCTGAAATGGTTAAGAATGACGCAGCTAATACGTCGATATTATTTAGCTTCGGATTATATCCCAAAAATCTCCTGGTACAGCTTAAAGATTATTTTTTAAACTAAAGAATGTATCGCCTTTATCGAAAGAATACAAATAATGCAATGATACGAGAATATTAGATTCAAATACACCGCCAGAATATTTCATTGTTTGCTAAACCGAGTGTACACTGCACTGAGGAATTTATTCCATGAATTGCTTTGTGTTTATTTATTGATGAGACATTGATGTATGTCGTGGGACCTCGTCTCTTTATCATTTTTTATATCCTCCTATCATTTATGTTGGATGTACTAAGGGCGTATTATATTGTTTTACACTTTTTTTCTACGCAAATGAAGTAGATTAAACATCAGTTGTTACTTCCACTTTCTGAACATAATCTCCTCGTAACTTTTGCCATCGATGTGTCAGTCTCTCCAGACCTTCCTGGAATCATTCCTTCGGAGTGCTGCTTACCCATGCTTTCACAGCTGTGTCCAGAGGTTTCTTCATGCTCCCCAACAGGTGATAATCACTTGGTACCAAGTCGGGAGAGTATGGTGGGTGTGGCAGCACCGTGAATACCATTTGTTCAATGGCAGCGGTGGACTCTCGGCTAGTGTGGGGTCGGGCATTGTCATGTTGCACACCTTTTCCTTGCCATTTTCCTGGCCGCATAGCTTGAATGGCACGACGTAGTGGACTGTTAATCTTGGCCCCCAATTCCAGCCAGTCAATGAGGATGATGCCCTTTGTGTCCCAGAACACTGTCGCCATTCGCTTGCAAACTGATGGTACTGTTCGACATTACTTTCGCGGTGGATTGACCCTATGCTTCCACTGCATGGTCGTACTTTTGTGGATTTTGCAGAAATGGGCACAGCTGGCAAGGCATGGGTAAGCAGCACCCCGAAAGAATGGCTTCAGGAATGTCTGGAGAGACTGACACATGGATGGCTAGAGTGCATAAAGTTACAAGGAGGTTATGTTGAGAAGGTGGACGTAACATCTGATGTGTAATGTGCTTCATTTGGGGAGAAAAAATTAAGGGTAAAAAGAGACAGTAAGTCTGAAAGACTGGACTTTATATAATTTTAAATGCTACAAATGCTAGAAAGGCTGGAGGCTTCTCGCTTCGCTCGAAGCCAAAGACTCTTGACATGTTAGATGATCAAGAAACAATCAGAACGCTAGAAAGTTACAAGTCATGAGGAAGCTGGAGCGCGCGGTGAAAGGAGGGAGCTGGCTGGATGACGTCAAGCTCGCCGTGTCTTTGCCGTCTCGTAACGCCAGAGCTCACCAGTGAACTCAGTACACATGCACCAAGCGGTACTATGACGTCACACGCCTCAGTGCATTCTCGGTACATTTCGTGACGTCACCGTAACGTAACGACCAAGTCGAGTGGATCATTTAAAATGATAAACAATATACTGTGGAACGCCCCTCGTATGTTTCCTTCCATTTTAGACTTCGATGATAGAACCAAAATACCTAAACACACACACATATGTCGACGGTACTGAATGACATTGTCCCTTAGAAGCGCCAGACAACGATATATCGTCGTTTGAACAGACCGCTCTTTATACGTATTCAGTACGGTTGGATTTGTACCATACGCGTCGATTCCAAAGAGAATAGTGGTGAGTGGTTAACGTGTCGGATTACGAACCCCAAGCTTGCAGGTTCGCCCCTGGCCGTGCTAAGTGATTTTTGAAAGGAGCCAAAAATCACGACATGAATGTCATACGTTGTTGGCATGTTAAAGAACCCATTTCAATTCAGTAGGCCGTGTTCAATGGCAAAATTAATCTCGGGATTTTCCGCCAACACAAAGTTCCTCCATTCTCTACTAGAAAGCGCTGTAGAGTCAAGGGGCTTAGATATCTAACCTCATTGACTTTCATAGCGTTCAAAGGAACAACGAAATTCGACATCCAAGCTACCCTCTGTGTGTCAATTAACAAAGCTTGCACCAGGCACCCGAGGCCATACGATATTATTATTATTAACTACGTCGCTAGATGACGCGTAAGTTTCCTAGTTCCGGTTAAGTGAATTTTAGAAATCTTTGTTCATCCGTGCCATGTGACAGCTATGACACATTGCGTAAAATGGCGTTAAGCGGGAGAAGAGAGTTTGGTGATGGCGATGATCTGGCGCTGTACGTAAATAACTTGAGTGAAGAAGAGGATGATGAATTTAACCCTCCAACAGATGAGGAAGTGGAAAGTGAAAGTGATAGCGGCGGGATTGATATCGACACCAGACCGCGTGTTTTTAGGCCTAACGTAAACAGTGATAGTTCATTAGTTAAGGGTCATGTAGCCCTGTGTACTTTGTGTGTGAGTAGAATCTGTCTGATAACCGGTGTTAATTGTGATGGCTAGTGTGTTATCTGTTTTAATTCAAGTAAGGAGTGCAGACATTCAATTTTCAAGTAGTTCCTACATTTGATACCAAACGACAACTAGTTCTGTACTAGGTTACTAGTTGCCACCGCAGTTGCCTTCTGGCGACGAACGTTGGAACATAAGAGCGTTGGTAAAATTGAACCTATAATTTAGCTCCACACAAGTGTAATTAGTGGAAGGTTCTTTTACATGCCATAGGTCTATGATATGGAACCGCCGGCTTCACTTCCCCTCCGTTGGAAGGCATGCTGAGGGATTTTTAACGCTTTTAAAAAATCCGACGACTTTGGCCGGGTTTAGAAGCTCACCGTGCTACCGACTACGCCAGCGAAGCCGCTATTGGGAAAGTTGTTCAGCATTGGGACAGGTGATCCCCCTGTATTGCTATTGCTAAGTTAGTTTCTGGGCATCAGCCAATGTTTCACTTGAATGGCCCATTAAGTTAAATCAGGCACCACAACTATGATGGGGATCTACAGCAAGTCCGGAGATTCTACGTGCGGTTTATCCCAAGTTTTCAGGTAACCCCCAGGCAAATGCCGGGATAGTGTCTCATCCCTGCTCCCAATACAGTTACACACACTACCACAATCGTAAGAGAAACAAAGGTTATCATACATGTTCAACGTAGACGGGGCTGATTACCAAATTGCCCCAAGCCCTCACAATATATTATCATCAAACAGCAATCAAATAGTATGAGCCCAAAATGTAATTAAATTGAGCAGGAGTGTTCCTCGTATAAACAACTCCCGATCATTGACGTCGACAAAATTACTGATTATTCAAACATAAGCCGATAAAATGCGCCTAAGAGCTGAGTTATCACAGCACGGAAACTGTGTTGCTACTGGCAGTCGCTTTGACATAATCCAAACATGAAATGATGAGTGCTGGAATCTATATATTTAAAACAGTAAGGTGATTTTTGTTATCACGAGATAGAGAGAACGACAGAACCAATTTACTTCGTAGAGCACTCTAACGAAAGCTCTTGGCCTGTAGATTTGCAGAGTGTCTCTAAAATAAACAAATATATTACGGTATATTTTTAAATAAATATAGAAAATAGCAGAATTCTTTTCCCTCACGCATGCGCACAATCCGCCTGGGCTCATGACAAAATGGCGGTGAGAAGTCCATTAAAATGTAAGTTATTTAATGAGCTTCCATGTAATTGAAAACATACATTAACCAAGTTCTGACAATACAATATAATAACAGTATGAACATATACGAATGTATATTGATTTTATTGATAATGAATTGGATTTTTTTCTTCAGATAGCGGGTTTTGAAGATAGTGAATGGTTGCGTCTGCATCTAAATGTGAGTGCGCGAGTGGCTATTTGGTTAAGGCGATTGACTGTGGATCCAAGGATCGCAGGTTCGATGCCAACTCTCGCCGGTATTTTTTTTTTTTTTTTGCCACTGAAATATTGTTTTATCAAGGAGTATTAGTAAGGTTTTATGTCAGTTAAAGACACATATTTCTACACATTTTCTCAACACGTTTTATTTCCGTTTTACCATTGCATTACAGCATGTCCTCAATACGTCGTTTGAATATCTGCAATCAGTTCCAGTAACTGACAACAGATGGCAGTACCTCGCCAATATAGTTCCAGTAACTGAGAGCAGATTGCGTCGATATATTTAAAACACAAGGCATGGCCTTGATGGCGAGTTTTCACGTGATAGTTAAATATTGTTTTATCAAGGATTATTAGTAACGTTTTATGTCAGTTAAAGATTCCTACATTCCCTCTCAATAAGTTTTATTTCCGTTTTACCATTGCATTACAGCATGTGGTCAAAAGAGCTAATATCTGCCATCAATTGCAGTAACTGACAACAGATGGCAGTACCTCGCCCATATAGTTTCAGTAACTAACAACAGATGGCAGCACCATTGCATCGATATATTTAAAACACAAAACATGGCGCGTTTTCAAGTGATGGAGAGTTATAGAGGGGAATTTTTAAGAAGGGAAACGTTGAAGAACATTAACTGACAGTTGAGTGTGTAGGCTATGTTGTTTATGTACTTTAATATTGCAATTTCTTCCCAATGCTTCGGTGGTAAAGTTGGTAGCATCCTAGACTAAAAGTTATAAATTATGCATCGTCGATATACTCTTAAATTATTAGTGAAAAGGTAGTTTTCCAGGCCCTGGCGCGTGTCCACAATTGCTTTCGCCATGAGAGACACTTGGCAAACATAATTCGTTTGAAGGGCTCCGACATCGTTGTCACTCAGCCCCATGTACTTTGGTGTGTAAGTGTAAAATTTCCTCTGATAACCCGTATTATTGTGATAGCTGCATTACTTTGTGTATTTGTAATTAAGGTGGGAAATGGCAAGGTGACGGCCGAGGCCTTAAGTTAGGAACCATCCCGGTATTTGCCTTAAGTGGAAGTGGGAAACCACGGAAAACCACATCTAAGATTGTCGAGGTGGGAATCAAACCTTCCTCTTCTTAGTTATACCTCTAGAGACTGAATGTGCCCCGTTTTTGCCCTCAGACCAGAATTAAATTTCTTGGCAGAGCAGGAAATGTAACCCGGGTCTCCGAGGCGATAGCCAAGAATGGGTGGGCTTCCATGTGTTAATACGATTTTTGACATGCACGGGACATAGAATTCTAAAACAGCCTCTATTAGGGTGACTGCCGAAGTGAGTATTGAGTATATGCCTATGCTCATTCCAGTAGTTGGCGAAGTTATTCTATGTTCCCCTGCAAAATGTACTGCCATAAACTATAACAGGTGATGGAAATAGCTTATTTAGAGCAGTTTTGTACTGTTTATATCAAAATGAAGAACGTCATTCTGCGCTGCGTTTTCAAGCTATTGCCAAACATTTCGCTGGCAGGAACAATTATAAGGAATTTATTGTAAGCGATCAGTCTCATCGCATTCTCCTCACCAACCAACTTGAGTATGAGAGTCTCTGGACGGTCATGTTGAACTTCATTGTATAAGACAGTTGTTTAATGATTATTTGTTTAGAGTACTGAATCTAACTACGCAGTTGATTTCGGCAATGGAAGTATTTTTTGTCATTTAATATTTAGCGGCTCCGATATTGCAGGTCACTATAGTGTTATCGAATAATACGAAGCCACATTTAAAATCCAATATTAATAGGCCATTTCAGAAACAATTCCAGATGTTATGCAGTACAGTGTAAGGTCTTTGACGATCAAATGTAAACATTGTTCTACATTGTATTTCTCTTGCGTAAAATCTACGCGCGGTTACTTTGGCCTTTACTGTTGTGAAGGTAAAATTGATCTGCTGAAATATAAAATATTTGCCAAGCTGCAACAATGCAATTATATTAATTTTAAAGTCATTGAACTTATATCCAGTAGTTCAAACACATACATCAGCGTTAACATATTGGCGAACATAATTCATTTGATGGACTCAGACATCGTCGTCACTCAGCCCCGTCTATTTTGGTGTGCGAGTGTAAACTTTTCTCTGATAACCTGTGTTAATGTGATGGCTGTGTTGATGTGTGCATTTGTAATTAATGTGGGGAATGGGGAGTTAACGACCGAGGCTTTAAGTTAGGAACTATCCCGGTATTTGCCTGGAGTGGAAGTGGGAAACCACGGAAAACCAAATCCAAGATTGTTGAGATGGGAATCAAACTTTGCTCTTCTTAGTTTTGCCTCACGAGTGCGCCCTGTTCCAGTCCTCAGACCAGAATTAAATTTCTTGGCAGAGCAGGAATCGAACCTGGAATCCGGGGCAATAGCTCAGAATGTAGCCTTAAGAATGGGCTTCCCTGTGTTAATACGATCTTTGACAAGCACTGAACATATAATTCTAAAACTCCCTCCATTACTGTGGCTGGCGAAGTGAGTCTATGCTCATTCCAGTAGTGGCGAAGTGATTCTATGCTCCCTTGCATAATTTACTGTCATGGAAATACAAAGTATTGTACCTTCAACAGGTGATGGAAATTCATTATTTACAGCAATTTCATTCTGTTTATTTCAAAATAAAGATCGTCATCCTGAGTTGCGTTTGCAAGCAAATTGCAAAAATTGCAAGGATTTTATTATTGGCGATCAATCTCATCGCATTCTCATCAGCAACCAACTTGAGAATGGAAGTATTCATTGTATATGTGAATATTATTGTTTATTGATTATTTGTTTAGAGTGCATAACAATGGGTCTAACCACGCAGTTGATTTTGGCAATGGAAGTAAGTTATTATTTGCCATTTAATATTTGGCGGCTACGTTGATGCAGGCCACTATAGTGTTATATAAAATGACGTTAATTTGGGCAGAAATGCTGCTATAAATAAACCCATTTGACGAAATAGAACATTAGCCGCAAAAAAGTGGGAAATCGGAGAAAAATACGAAGCCACTTTTAAAATCCAATATAAATATGGCATTTCAGAAACAATTCCAGATACTATGCCGTTACAGTTTAGGGTCCTTGACGAACAAATGTAAACATTGTTCTGCACTGTATTTCTCTTGCGAGAAATCTACACTTGGTTACTTTGACCTTTGCTGTTGTAATGGTAAAATTAATCTGAATAAATATAAAATATTTGACAGGCTTTAACAATTATTTTTCACTGGAGATGATATCTCAAGGAATTTCAGAGGGACTAATCGGCAGTACAATGCTATGTCCTTCGTTTTATGGCGCAGCGGTCAAGCTGTATGCCTCTCACCAAGGCAGATCGGTTTCGATTCCCGGTCAATGCATGTGAGATTTTTGAGAAATGCCATGTCCTGTGGTTCGGATTCCACGTTAAACGGAGGTCCCGTGGCTTATGATCGCGAGATTAACGGTCACGTTAAACTGCAAGCTTCCTTCCTTCCTTCGTTTCATTTGGTGCCAATGTTACTGTGCCACACGCACACGGTCCACATTGTTTTAAAATGTATGGAATTGCACATCATCGCATTTCTTCGTTATATTCCAAAAATATAAGCGATGGTTTGCGGCCAGTTGTATTAGACTCATCAGAGTTCTTGAATTCCTTGGAACTAAACGACTGGCCGCCACATACTCCAAACGCTTGGCCCGTTATGCTGCTTAGAAATCTGAACGTTTCCCAAGGACTCCTAAATGCAACCATATTGCTTGGATTTGGAAATAATAGGTGCAGTTAAAATTAGGCAGAGATGTCTAATCCTTCGACTTGATTTAACACCATCCGATAAAACACTATCATTCTCTTTTAAGAGGCAATATTTTCCAATTCATTTGGCATACTTTATCACAATCAATAAAGCTCAAGGGGAAACTCTTGGAACGTATAGGCCTCAATTTGCCCCAACAATTTTTCAGTCATGGCCAGCAGTATTTTGCAATGTTGAGAGTGCAATCTTTTGACGCCCTCATAGTTTCAATAGAGTCAAAAAATAATCGTACAAAGAATGTACAGTAGGCCTATATAAGAAAATTCTTCAGTAAATATTTTTCTACCGTCATGTTTTGACGGGTTTCAACTAGTCTAAGTACTTAAAACACTAAGGTGATTTTTGTTACCGCGAGATTGAGATAACGTCTTAACCGATTGACTTCGTAATGCATTCTAACGAGAGCTCTTGACATGTAGATTTGCAGAGTGTCTTTAAAAGGAAAATATATGTTAGAGTATATTCTTAAATTATTAAAGAAAAATGTAATATTTGTCGCTTGCGCACATTGGCTCTATTCCACCAGAGAAAGGCGGATCCCGCCGCGTCTTACTGAGATCTTTGTTTATGAGATTTAAAAAGGGTGGGAATAATGTTGTAGCTCTATGGCTCAAACTTTTAGAGCAAGTAGTCTATATGTGGTGGCAAATCACTTAATGTGCAGAGAGCTATAATCCTTCGACTTGATTTAACATCTTCCGACAAAACACTTCAATTTCCCGATTCCCAATTCGCTTGGCGTACTTTATCACAATCAATAAAGATCAAGGGGAACTCTGGAACGTGTAGGTCTCTATTTGCCTCATCAAGGTTTCAGTCATGGCCATTTATCTGTTGCGAAGTCGATCTCTCGACGGCCTTAAAGTTGCACAAGTGTCGAAAAGTAATCGTTCAAAAAATGTATACTGTATAAGAGAATCCTTGAGTAAATATTTTCCCAATGACCGTCATGTTTTGACGGGTATCAACTCGTAAGACATTTAAATCACCTGGACGTGTCTTCGATCTGACGGCAAAGGTGGAGGGTGGTGTCCTCCCAATTGGCTCAACGGATTGAGAACTAGCCACTACCTTCAACTGTTGTGAGGAAGAACGAAACCATTTTCACCCTGAGAGCGTTAACAATATTTACAATGATATTCCTCATGTTATTTAGCCACAAAACGTTTATGTTGCATTTTCTTTGTGTTAATAAGAGCTTCGTTTGTCCCTGAACTCCTCAGGCTTCTAGGTTGGCAAAGTGAAAAAGTGTATGGTGTATGCAGAAGGACTGTAGATAAAATTGAAATAAGTGAAGTACATGTATAATGGTGTGTGTAATTTAGCGATATGGCATGTCGTTAGTACAAGTTCATTGATTTAATGGAGATTTACTTGTGTGCACCGACAGTATAGGCCTACGCTTTGAGCTCTTTTAAGATTAGGCCTATACTTAAATATTAAAACGAAAGAGTGTTGTTCTTATTGTCAAACTTAATTCTCAACTTGAAACATACCGGTTTGTGTATCCTTGCAATCAAGTGTAGGCTACTGCTTTGTGTCATATAAAATAATGTTTTCCTTCATTGATCCGACGCGACATTTTGAGTTTGTTTACAAGCAAGATATTGCAACCATCTCTGTGCTGAATGAAATGTCCTTGAAGACAGTTTCTCGTTGTACTCGTCCACATCATTTACGTGTTCCTGAATGCCCACATTAATCTACGCACATTGAGCATTCTAGAAGCACATCATACTTCCCTCAAACTCTCTCACAATCGTGCGTCCATACCCACCAAAGTATACTTTTTACATTTCTATTAGATAATAGATACAAACAAATCATGTAAGAAACAGGCTGCGTTAGAAGCAAGGACACACAATCCTCTGGTAATGGAATGTTCTAAAAACGGCAAAAATCTTGGATTCCAATTTCTCGCTAATTTCTTTCTTTTTGATATAACATTTCCCTTTACTTATAACTTTTCAACATACAAATTTTGAGATGTAATTCCACATTATACTCGCTTATCTTATATTTTAACTCGTCCGTTTTTTTAATTTATTTTATTTTTATTTTTATTTTGTGAGATATAAATATTTAATGAAAGTGTTGTTAATATTATGCAATTAAAAAAATATGAAAATTCAATAATGGATTTCTTTCCAAAATCCGTGTGTCAAAATAAGGAGAAGGTCTTCAAGTACATCCCCGAAATAAATTTGATTAGTTCCTATTAAAATTGCGTGAGCAATATTCGGAGCCCCTTCGGGGATTTACTAGACCAGGATTCTTACACAGGTCAAGCACACGGCCTAAGATATCGAAACATATGGTAATTAAAGCTTGGGATACTTCGAGATTAATCATTTTACGATTGAGTACATATTACGCATATTGTTGTTCAGGTTATAAGAGGTGACCGGAGATAAGAAATTAGATAAACTATAGAGTGAACATACTCAATGACAAGAGTCATGACCAACTATAGTCACCGTCTCGCTAGTTGGTGCCACTGAGTCTCTTATCTTCGTACTATTGAGTTTACGTGGGGTCGAACTTTGCTTCACTTGAAATAAAGAAATTGCATACAAATGTGCATTAGCTTTTACTGTAGTCCAATCAGGATCTTGTTCTCTTCAAACACTTACTAAAATTATGCCGTTTGCAATGTTGAAACCAGACCTGGAACATAGTCGCTGCACGCCCCAGGTCGTTGTTTGTTCCAGTATCATGTGGTCATTGAGGAGAATTCCAGGTCAATTTCTATCCGTTAACTCTGTCTCATCTGAAGAAGTTCACTTTCCTGTCGTGTGGAAAGGAGTTGTAGTCGAATTATTATGTCCTTCACTAAGTGGCTACCTCATAAGTCAGTCATGAGGGTGACATTTTATTAGGACGCTTGATAGGCTACTATCAATGCTGTAAATCTGAGGTCGAGTACAGTTAGGTGTTCCCAACTTGGCTCCAGCCAATAAGTTACCACTGGGTGGATCTTGGCATAGAATATGGTCCTGGATGTACTTAGCTGGTGTACTCCGGATGGCTGCCAAATACACTGACCGGCAAAAGAAAATCATCACTTGAAAAATTCAACATTACTTTCATTCAAATCATAAATATGAACGGTATAGGTCTAGTACAGTAGTTATAGCATGGAAGTAAGGTTAGTTGGTTTCCTGGATGCATTACCATTCTTCATGACTTAACAATAGCGATTCCTTGACATGATGCTGTTTCCCGCGCCATCGCTATCGTCAACAATGCAGTGATTTATTCTTTTTTCTTTTGCCACTTGTAGCCAGGGGAAAGGATCAATACAGCCATATGCTCAGTTGCTCTTGTGCAATTCAGAAACGAATATGCGCTTGAGGCCTGAAGATGTTACCAGGGCAGCGGCTCTGATCAAAAATGGTGGTGCGCACATCTTTTCGCGGGAAACAGCATCATGTCAATGGATCGCTATTGTTAAGTGAAACAATGATAATACATCCAGGAACACAATTAACCTTACTTCCGTGCTATAAACAGTAAGTTATGTCCTAGGGATAGAGCGTTCATATTTATTATTTAAATGAAAGACATGTTGGATTTTTTCAAGTGATCTGTTTTCTTTGCCGGTCAGCGTATATCTCTATCACTTGAAATTATTATAGAAAACTTTCCAGTCACCTCTACTCTACCTCATTTACGGAATATTATCTGGACTCTTTATTTGCTATTACTTGCCAGGATGTAGTTGTTGCTGCTATGCCAGGTATGTGATGGCGTGTATAATATCTGTGAAAGCTATATTCAATAATAATGCCTCCTTGAAAGACACCTTACTTTAACCAATGGAAAATGTCTTGTAACAGGGGCGTATATACATTTTTTCGGGGAAGGGGCTGAATATCCTCGGAAATTGTGAGTATTCTTAGGGCATTGACATCACAAAATACCCAGAAATTTCAACCAATATCTTGGGACATATAACATTCTGTAATTATTTTAGATAAGAGTTAGTTGTAAAATTCTAAGTTCATGTAGCCTACGATTAGTGGCAATACAAACAAGTTTTAAAATACAACACACAAATTAAATTTTAAACGAATTTTCTATTATGGCCTATGGAGTATGTATGCCTCACATGGCTGAGTGTACTCCATTCCAACCCTCAGACCAGAATTAAAATTTCTAGGCAGAGCCAGGAATCGAATTCGGACCCCCTGGGTGGAAGCCAAGAATGCTACCCACTACACCACGAGGTAGTCTAATTTCAATCTTAATGTTGTTTATAACTTAGCCAATAAGTTAAGATTAAGATACAACAAAATGTACAATTATCTTTTGCTTTTATCAAAGCAACACTTTCTTAATTTTTAATGGCTTCATTTGGGGGGGGATCGAGCCCGCACAGCTCCCCCCTTATATACGCCCCTGTCTTGTATCGCAACATTCTTGTAAGAGAGGATGTTATGTACTTCTCGAGCTGTCTATTGCAGTCATGTTCACCAATATTTCAAGGAGGTTTTCTCTACTTGGGGACTCGGAAGCCTGCATAAAATCTACAAATATGGCAAAACATTTCCGTTAGGGCGTCTTATTGCACCATACTCGTAAAATTTCAATGAGAATGCTGACTGTTGAAGAGGCCTTCTTCCTTTTATGAATCGAAATTGCTGCCCGTGTCTTGTTTGAGCAATAAGCCTGTCTTCTAGGCCTTGTAGACGAGTCTGGGTCAACTCTGTCTTCTTTAAGTTTGTATTAAATTTTAATATCTGAGTGTCTCCAACTTTCCGGAACGTTTCCTGTCGTGAAGCACAAGTTGATGTTTAGCAGTGCCGGAACGTCACAGATACATTGCAGCTTTTCGTTGAGGACAACTGCTTGCTTGTTTCCTGTCACCAGAATTACAGTTTTTATTCCTCCTAGGTTTTGTATGGCTGTTTGTGTCTCCTCAAAGTGTGATAGCTAGAGATTAAATAATTGAAATTAAGGGGAAATAGAATCGCCTATCTTCGCAATGTTAATTTATAGGTACTTTTTCTTGGAAACCATGATAGCTACATAGCTCTAATTTTCACAGCGTATGAACCCAGGCATTGTTCGCATACTGAAACGATATATTTTTTAAAATGGGAATGATGAGGGTGATATTACTTATTTTTCTTACCTAAGACAGGAGATTTAAAAAATGTAAGGTAAAACAAAATATCTTCTTCATTCCCATTTGAAAACTATTATCGTTTCAGTATACGCACAATGCCTGGGTTCATACTCTGTAAAAATTTGAGCTATATATCTATCATGGTTTCCAAGAAAATGTACCTATAAATTAACATTGTGAAGATAGGCGATTCTATTTCCCTTAAATAAAACAAGCAGGGCAGCCAACCGTAATAAGTTACCATATAAGGAAGAGTTACAGCAGCTGGATTGACAATTTCAAGATGAGCAAAGTTTGATCATATGGAGCAGAGTAACCTACTCGTACGATGGGTCTGAAGTGAATTATCTTTGTAATATTAGCCGAGTGACATGCACGTCATATCTCGCGTTCAAATTCACACAGCGCATTTGAAACGCGTCCATCTCTGTTATACGCTGTCAGTGTCAACATTGACCCTAGCGGTTAGACCTTTCATTAGACTCGCAACATTGCAGTTTCTATCCATTGCCAGTATCAAGTATTCTAAGTTCTTTGGTTAGTATCAATCCCTGGAGAATGCAGGGGAGGTTTGTGCAGTATTTGGCGGTGAAACTACGAAGAACCGATGAATGTCTGAACACGTTTTTGCTTCCTGTAAAATAATCAGAGAGTGCATTCCTGTAGTAATTCAGACGTTACAGAATCTGACAGTTGGAGTATTTGAACGATACACAGTATTTATTCTTGCTTAGCAATAAGTTTGAAAAATATTTATTAGTTTTGGCACGATTATTCACGTTTGTTTAGTAAAATGGCGTCTATTTTCATATTTGACATTAGAGTTGTGGAGTTGAAAGGCCCATACCGATAGGATCGCTATTTTCCCTGCCAATGATTATCGGGATATGCCTATCTCTCTAATATACACGCAGTATCGTTGTTATAGTTTAGGCGACATATTCGGTAGTAGCCTGTTAGGCATGTAACTGTAGACCAATAACTGCTTTGTTTCTCCGGATACATTTCTTACCTAAGCACTATTCGTTGTTACTGAAAGGTTCAGTTCTCCTACATTTGTGAGCATCGGGTCTGCCAGTTATTATGTACAAATCTGGCGAAAGAACTTGGAAAGTCTTGGGAGTATTCACGCGACCTGACGTAAACATTATTGGTGTTTGATAAAATGATTTGCTGCATTGAAATAGTTCAAACTTTATTCACACGATCACTCACACACTCGCTCGTTCCACCTGATATTTAACATTATGTTAGGAATATACCTAATATTGTTACAATTCCATACCAAAAGAGCAATGGCCTCAGTTTCTTTGCTCCGAAGAAAATACATTCACCATATTTATGTGGAGAAACAAAACTGACAAGCCGACCTATTGATTACGTAAATCGTCACTTATGTCGTCTCTTTGAGCTTCCTTGAAGTCAATATCCAAGCACTTCACTTTCAACACTTGACCGCTAGGGGCACCTCGGCGCGGTGGGAGGGAAGAGTGACGACCACGAAGGCCGTCCTGAGGACACGGAGGCGAGAAGACAGGCCAGCAGGAGCCAAGCTGAGGGAGATCTCAACCAGGACAAGCCCCGTCCCCCGTGCTGCATGGCGGCAGGATTCTCGCCTGGAACACAGCAACACAAGCACATCAGTAACAAGTATCAATATTCACAAAGATAACGTCCACTTTTCAGTACAAGTTTCACTTTACTATCACTCACTCTTAGTAATGGTACATGTTTCGGCTATTATTAGCCTTCATCAGTCATTAAACACCACAAAAACACTTTATCATAATCGCTCTTAATATATAAGGTGCGTTCAAAGAGTAACGAGCCGGAGGCTGCAATGCGCAAACCGGTGACGACATCGGCTAATCGTGGCGTGTGTAACGAGGTGTGGTTCCGACCAGAGCGTGGAAGGTCACAGCACGTCGCTAGAGGGCACGCGTGCACGTCACGTGACGATACAAAGCGAGCATCAGCATGCATCAATCGTCCATCGCTGCCAGTCGCATTGCAAACAGTGACATGGAGGAGTCAACCGAAGAGAAAAGAGGTGTTGCTCGGTTTCTGACAGCGGAAAGAGTAGGGGGAACGGACATTAATCGCCGAAAGTCACAAGTGTACGGCGAACACCACATGTCCCTTGCAAGGGTCAAGTCGTGGCACAAGCGCTTAAGGGAAGGACGGGTGTAGTTAGCCGATGATGCCCGGTCTAGGGCACCCCCCTGCATTACCGATGACAACGTCCAACTGGTTAATGCACTCATTACCCAGGACCGCCGAGTGATAGTGAACGCCATAGCCTCCGTGGTCGCTCCACGAAAATACACGACCTCATACGGCCAACACAGTCGCGGCACTCCTGCAGAAACTCAAATGGGAGGTTCTCGGCCACCCTCCATTCAGTCCAGACCTGTCTCCTTGTGATTACGCCATGTTTGGAGCCCTGAAAGGGGCTCTGCGGGGCCAACGATTCACCTCGGACGCCGACGTCCAGCTGTACGTGCGGAACTGGTTCACATCATAGCCCAGGGAATTTTATGAGACAGCCATTCACCGCCTCGTGTCACAGTGGGACAAGTGGCTCAACAGCCAGGGCCAATACTTCTAACATACAGGTAGTGGTTTCTGTAATTATGCCTCCGGCTCGTTACTTTTTGAACGCACCTTATACACTAAAACACTTGTTTGTTTAAAAATTTAAATAAGTCAACTGGCGTCACCGCTATGAAACAGAGATAAAATTCTTAAAGATCTGAACCCAGGTGAAACACTTTGTCGATACAATAGTTTACAATTAAATGATATATATATATATATATATATATATATATATATATATATATATTATTTCCAATATTCCGTGACGTACCTGGAACATCGAAAGAAACTTCAATTACAATCTGATACTGGAACCGTATTAAATGACTCTTTTTTTTCGCATAACAACTTACCCCTATCGAAAAAGCCACCTGACAGTCCCATTGAGTCGCTATCCTAGATTAGCTGGATTCCCTTATATGTATGACTGTTCCACTTCTCTTTTACATTGTCATCCTGTTAGAATAAATGAAAATTGTGACAAATGTGATCGAAGTAATTATTAATTATCCTGACTTTCATTATTAAACTACGTGTGATAGAAAGTTGAAATTCACATACCACTGTTGAAATGTTTATGGTCCAACCATCGTAAGTTAATTGGGAGGTTTAAAGGTTCACTAAATTGTCTACAATCAGCCGTGAACTGACTCCCGCAGCGTGCACTTCTTAACTGAGCTGCGGTCTACTTGGCCAGCGAAGTGTATCCTGATGTTTGTGTGGAGTGAATGTGGAGGGAGGCTTGCAGATACGTTATCTTTGTGAATCTTGAACTCAAAACGGGATAAAATAAGTAGATAATGGCCAAGATCATAGAAATACATAATTTTTCAATACCATTATTTGGAAGTCAAATATTGCAGATTGGGCCAGATAAAAGAGTCAACGCCTCTATTCCACAGTTTGGCTACGAAGATGATCGCTCCGCGCACATCAAAACAGCGATTCCCGTAGCTGGGGATCACCGTCCTTCAAAGAGTACAGAATGTGCTCTATTCTCTGTGGGATCGATATGTTCTCAATTACATCAATCAGCTGATTACAAACTGATGTATTATTAAGTTCCCAAAATAGCCTGTAGACGGGAAAAAGCCCTTATTACTGCAAAATGTTCCCAAATATTGGCTATACATTTATTTATGGACGTATATTAATTTCAACCTAATTAAATAATAATAATGTTATTGGTTTTACGTCCCTTTTAACTACACTGGCTTTTAGAGACGCCGGGGTGCCAGAATTTTGCCCCGAAGGGGATCTTTAACGTGCCAGTAAATTTACTGACCCGGCTCCCTCGCATTTGCGCACCCTCAAATGCCAGCTGACTGCGCCAGGTTTCGAACCTGCAACCTTGGGCTCAGCAAGCGAGAACGTTACCCCTGAGTCACGCAGCAACCAAATTATTATTATTCTTTACATTAACTATTTAATGACGATATTAATCTCCTTGTTAAATGGCAACATCTCAATTCATCTCAAATTATTATTATTCATTACTTAAGTGTGGTATTAATAATAATAATATCGTATGGCCTCGGATGCCGGGTGAAGCTTTGTAATTTGACACCCAGAGGGTAGCTTGCATGTCAAATTTCGTTGTTCCTTGAATCACTATGAAAGTCAAGGAGGTTAGATATCTAAGCTACTTGAACACTAGCGCTTTCTAGTAGAGAAATGAGGAACTTTGTGTTGGCGGAAACTCCCGAGATGAATTTTGCCATTATTAACACGGCCTACTGAATTCAAATGGGTTCTTTGACATGACAACATCGTATGACATGCGTGTCGTATTTTGCCGCCTTTCAAAAATCACTTACCATGGCCAGGAGCGAACCTGCAAGCTTGGGGTTAGTAGACCGACACGCGATCCACTCACCCACCGTGGCAAGCTAGTCTGCTATTATTTACTATATATCGCATTTAATATCCACTTGATTATGAAACTTTCCATACCACATAAACAACTGTTGTGCTAACCTCCACAACACTTCTCATCTTCCAAGTATTTCATAGAAGCATTATCTTTAAATTGTTAATTTTTAACTCTTCAATCGGTCAACACGAATGTGCCCAATGAATGAGCGAGGTACAAGATAAAAATATGTAACGGTACCACTGGAAGAAATACATGTATTGATTAGATTATCAATGGGGAAATTCACATGGCAAGATGACGGATGCAATGCTTATTACGTCGGGCAAAGTGGAAAAAACATAGAAACATGATACATTGAACACAAAAATGCGATCAACCACAACAAACATTCTTCCATAGGCAAACACATGTACGACAACAATCATCTTTCACTAACATAGAAACTGACTTAAAAATTCTACACTACGAAGCAAAAGGAAAAGATCCCGACATTAAAGAATGCATTTAAATATATCTAGCGAAGAAAACGAACCCAACAAACCTGAATGAACACACATATTTTGAATGATCACCACTTAACACGCTGCTAAATAAAAAATAAAAAAAATCCACAAGAATAAAGATGAGGCAATGAATTAACACGGGACGGGTTTTAATGGGAAATATGTTATAGGAGAAGGAACCTATTAGACCGGGTGGCAGCCTATATGAGAAGTTTCTTATGCTGTGAAGAGATGTAACACTGAAACAAGTAGTTCCGTGAAGAACTATACAGCCTATTTTCATATATCCTGCTCATGTTAATTGTCTCTATCAACATACAAAATTTCAGTTTAATTGCTGTAACAGATTCGTAGATATTGAGAACCGTCTAAATATTTCATATGGTCGCCAGGATGGATTTTTATTTTTGTACTATTATATTAAGATTATTGTGTACGTTTGGTATTCAAACTTCAATCGCATGATTAGAACACAAAAACGAGATTTTAAAAGTACGCACACCAGCCATCTTGTGATTATGCAAACAATTGAAATAAATTACATGCCAGTGGATCAACATTTGTATAAGCATTTAACGTGCAACGTTTCAGGGCACTCGGATAGTTAATTCGCGAGAAACGTCCATTTAAATATTTATACTTCGCGTCGCCGCCATGTTGGATTTGTGCTCACCAGGTTACTGAAAGTCCTATAGGTGAACATATGGTCATAGTCTCTATGAACATAAAAAAATCAGTTTGGTTGCTGTGAAAGATTCATAGATATTGAGAACCGTCTAAATATTTCGGAAGCTCGCCATTTAGGATTGTTATATGTATAGGCCATAGAGTTATGTACCATTCAAAAACAATTATTGCCTAGCTTCATTATTCAAACTTTCACTTCGATCGCATGATTACGACACAAGAATAAAAACTTAATTTTAAAATTTCGCACAGCCGCCATCTTGAGGTTATGTAAACAATTGAATTAAATTAGATGGCAGTGCATTACAATCTGCAAAATCATTTACTGTACCACATTTCACTGCGCTCAGAGAGTTAAATCACGAGAAAAGTCTATTAAAATATTTCAAATTTGCTTGGTCGCCATGTTCGTTTTGTACTTTACAGGTTTATGAAATATACATAGGTAAACTTGTATCAGTACCCTTTATCACCGTACAAAATTGCATGATGATATCTGTAATAGTTTCGGAGATATAGAATGTCAGTGAAATACTTCGCACAGCCGCCATTTTGAGGTTATGTAAACAATTGAACTAAATTAGACTCCAGTGCATTACAATGTGTATGAACATTTGCTGTACCAAGTTTCATTACGTTTGGATAGTTAAATCGCGAGAAATGTCTATTTAAATGTCTCAATTTCGCTTGACCGCCATGTTGGTTTTGTAGTCACCAGGTTTTTGAAAGTCTCATAGGTGAACTTCTAGTTGTGCCCTTTATCACCGTACACAATTTCAGGGTGATATGGGTAATAGTTTCGGAGATATTGATTGCTAGTGAAATATTTCGCATAGCCGCCATGTTGGATTGGTGAGACGTAACAAAATTTGAAGGGCACGGACGAGGTCGCCGGGAATAGTGCTATGAACTTACTGAGTTTTATTGAAATCGCTCCAGCCGTTTAGATTTTATTAGGGGACACACACACACACCTCACACACACACACACACACACACACACGCACACACACACGGACAAAAGGTGATCTCATAAGCCTATTTTTTCAAAATTGAAAATAGGCTAAAAATATGGCTTCAGATACATAAATTATCTTTAAATAACGTGGCATTATTCATCACAGCACTTTTCCACATGCTCTTATAGCAAATTACAATCCCAAGACATTTCTAACTTCCATGTTTAATCAAATCAGCCGTTCGCTCTACTAAAATAACAGTAAACTACTTTTCGTGACTATAATTTACACCATACTTCTCGACCTTGACTAGAAAATACTATTTCCATATATAACCTCTTAAATAACTATTGTAAGCTTTTGCAACACACAGATAATGCAATCTAAAACTCCACAACTTGTCAACAAAGTCATTGTAGTTCGTCATTCGCAACATCAAATATTCCTCATGGTTGTCACTAGAACCACCAGCCTTCACTCGACTGATACAAACTCTCTATCTTAAAAACGATATTGCTCACTCATGTTTAAATTTTAACTTTTACTGCATATTTTATGTTCGACGACGTCGAAATGTAAATATTACATTTCAGAAAACTGTATCTTAATGGGGGTCATAAAAGTACTGCTTTTCATTATAACACAGCATTTCCAACCAATCAGAGCTCAATATTTTCATTCATTGACCAATCAGGTAGGGATAGGTCTCACATGCACTCAAAACCCAACATGTCGGACATGAATTACAAGATTTGAAGTTGACAATGTAGCCTATATTGGATCAACCATTGTAGTTACAATGCATACACAAACTGGGTAATATTGCAATACAAATAGCACTGTACCTTAATATCCGCAACTCCAATTGCTACACATTCGTAAGACTTCGCCGACAATTTTAGTGAATGCTGTTGTTGACATAAACACACCAGACGTAATTGAGGAAGCATGCATATGACATTAGTTCCACGGTATTTATAATCCGGCTCTCTGTTCAGTAAATGGATTTCTTACGCGACACTTTTCCGCCAGATGTCATAACTGTTCTATTTGGGACTTAATTATTGATTTGCCTTCCGTTGACATTATATACGCATCGAATTTGAAGAATAACTAGTTGATAATACGATACATTTTAATTTAAAAGCTTTTGTAACAGCGTATTTTGTGTTATTTGACCAAATTTACAAAATGAGCATACACAGTACCTGTGCGCTATCTGTTGGTGCTACTTCAGGATAAACAATGTTTCAAAGCTTTGGGATTCGTTATTGGGTAGGTATCAAATGCTCAGCCCACACAATTCCCAAGAAGAAGAATTCAACCGACAGAATCTCGACAGATATTTATGAATATTTATGTTAGAACATATAATAAAGTTATAATTATCGTCGAACATAAACAGTCGTATGCAGCTCGCTTATAATGGCAATGAAGACACTCGTATGGAAATTATATAACTCGCTTCGCTCGTTTTATATTATAGGCTCGTTGCATAATGTACTATGTAAGATTCACATTCCATTATATTACGGTAGGCGTCCTAGCAGGTACAGAATCTCCAAGCACATGGTCACCCGAGTTGAATTGAGCCTTGAGCCACCATTTGGTAACAATTTTTACACACCCTGTTTGTATTGCTGATAAATGTACCGTATTTTATGAATGTATCGCCAGTAGGTCAGCGGGTGAAAGTGAATATATTGCAGCTGTGTGATATCTGATCGCCGATGCTTATCGTCATGTCACCTATATTCACACATCACAATGGCTAAATTGAATTTGATAGTCGATGCAGTGCGCTTTGCCTGGGGATTGCTCTAACGCCCTGGCTTTATGGATACCGTTCCCATCACGGGTCCACTGAGATCGATTTCCACTCTCTCCCTGCCTAGACATGATTTTCAGTGGGTCCTGCACACCAGTTTCAAGGGAAATCTTACGTGGTACCGGTACCAAAATCAAGACCATGGATGTAATTTTCGTCCCGATTGCAAGAACATGAACTAGAGTACAACAGTACAAAATTACACAGGTTATGTGACACTTCACGGAAATACATGGGGCCGATCACCACGATGTTGTACGATTCTAATTGCCTTTACCAGGATATTTCATTGCAACTTATCTTCGTATTGAGCTTCCCGAGATTCTGTAGGCAGTGGATCACTCCATACACTAGTGGTAACTGATGAGGGTAGAACGAATGATTGCTGGGACAAATAGATGGGAGATGAAGAGATATCACCTCAAATGGAGCTGTTCGTACGAGCCGACACTGATGATGGGATCATGTGATGATAATGGGGGAGAAGGTTAATGCGCTCGGACACAAAAGGTAAGAGATGTGGTGATAGACCGAGAACTAGATGGTTAGATTTAGTGTTGGACTATTTCAAGGTGATAGGTGTAGGAAGGGATCTTGGAGGCGACTTGTTCGCAAAGAGAAGCGCTTAAGTAGACGCTGAAAGGCAAAATAAACAGCAATGAAAAATAATGTTGGCAACGTATCGTACTGTACCCTTATAACTGGATGATCCACCAATATCCTCCGGCTGGAAATAATCTGGGATTGTAGCATCTTGAAGTCCCGGCTAAAAACGACATGGTGCCACTTGGCGAAAACACTCAGAATAAGGGACAGGATATTCTCTCAGACGGAATGTGCTGCAGTATCAAACTACAGAAGAGTAGGGTCATCGAACTACTTAGGATAAAAAAGTCTCTATAAAAATCTCGGGCGTAAGGATGTGGATTAGGTCCCTCGGGAACTTCCACTCTACAGCACATTCCTCTACCATCTACTACAAGTATAATGCCAGTTTCCTATTAAACAATCAGGAAATCGTCAACACGAATCCGTCCATTTATTATAAAAACAATACACTTCTCGTGTCGTCGAGCTTTGATTAAACGCTCTCAAAAAACAACAACAATGAAATAAACATGAATGACCAAGTGTCATTGATCCATATAAAAATACAAGTCATTTCATTAAGATACCGTAAAAACTGTTACGTGTAAGCTTCAATAAGCTTCTATGGCGAACAACTGCTGTTCCCTAGGTGACGGGAGTTTATAACAAGGAAAATGTTATAAGCTAAAAATTTTAAATAATCCCAAAAATAAATGACGTTACCCCTGGCGTAGATCTCCGTCATTACAAATACTATTCATTACTCTATACAATTTATCTCCCGGACCCTAACATTAAAATTTCTTCCTTTAGGAATCGCAAAATCTCTACACAAAGTTTTAAAGCTTAAATTTAAAATATAAAACACTCCTAAATCTACTTACGAATCTATCTGAAATACATTTAATATAACATTCTATACAATGAAAATAATCACATCGTAGTTCATCAACTACTTACTTGAAATAAAAATATATACAACGCGTTCCTTCCTTTCTCCCGACAATACAACATGTAACTGTCCTTCTACTTCACTCCTGCCCCTCAACTGGCTTCAGAAAATTATGACTTCACTCTACTTTGTCTTGTTCGTGCTTTACGTTACAATCTGGGATTCTATAATCCATACAATTAAGTAGAAACTAGTTCAAAAACCTCCTACAACTTATCTGTTCACGAAATAAATATACTTAATAAAAATACACGTTTCCACTCGCCGAATAATTACCATAAATGAAAACATTAGGAAAATAACCATTTAATAGATCTCAGTTTACACCCAGCTTCAACAAAGATCCATTAAATCCTATAATTCCTATAAGATTTCACTTCATCGAGGATCCGCTGTCCTGTGAATTTCAAGGAGTTTCAGCTCTATTGAGACTATTTCTATAACATCCACAATTAATAAACTTCCATAATATTGCTCTCATAACTTCTTACTTCCATGAAATACACGCGTCTGTCACTACAGATATTTCTACAAAACTAGATCAATGGCTACACACTGGTTCATTGTCTCACACAAATACCTCCGTCTACAACGGGAATAATAAATCTCATCCATCGAGATAATTCGCAGTTCCTCCAATACAATTTCTTTCTCTATACTTTCCAATAGTAAACTCTTCTTGCAGTTACCACAATCTTAATAACCATATAATAAAAATACTGGTTCTCTCCATGAATCAATTTAATAGGTAATGCGATAAAATGATTATCTTGAAATAAAAAATCTTATTTCTTTACCTCGCTCACATTTCTTTAAAACCTTCCTACAAACTGTAACATTCCTTCCATTCCATCGTTACATTATTTCTTACTTCAAAATACGCTCTCGTTCGTATTTGTTAATTCCACATTATAATTCTTTACAGATTCTTTCTTTACTGTCTTTTCAACAAATTCTAATACTTTAAAAACATACCTCTCAAACTTTCTTCACTAAATCTGTTTAATTATTTCTCAGATCGTGACTTCATATAGATCTCTACAGTAGATCTTTCTGAATCGCATTCTTTGACACATACTTCCTATCACATACTTGGAAAACATTTCCATCATTACTATCATTAATGAAACATAGATATCGTGCGATTTAAAACACGTTTAAATTTTACTATAACTATTCTGAACTAAACTATAAAATCCCCCTTCAAATTTCGAATATCACAAAAATCGAAAAATCGAAATGAAAACCCCTAAAATTCCGAAATCGTCGAAAAATACGACCAAACATCCGCATGATGTTTTTACGAATATAAGAATGAAAACTGCAATAATCTAATAAACAATATAGAAAAATGGCATTCAACAATAGTTGTCGGGTATTCAAGATATGTTCAACTCTACAAAGTGGGATGTTCAATGTTGGTCCGTGGACTACCATGTGCTGGGTTAAAGTTGACATGAAGCGGACTTCCATTGGGTACCCATTAGAAACGGAATGTTTCTAGCGGCTTAAGACTGCTTGATGTTCAGCATTCTTGTCCAATTCTCCCTCCGAATATCTCGTGCGGTTAGGTCCGGGATACGAACTCGATCATCATCGTGCTGTCGCCTCCTTCCGCCGATGACTCTTCTGGATGAGATGGGATAGCCCTTTCTCGCTTCGGCGCCGGGTAATTCCCTGGCCGCCCTCGTCCATGAATATCTTCTAGTCTTCTTTCCCCAAGGTTCCCTGTAGATCGTCATTTGAGATGGTATAATGACTGATAATTGTAGAATTTCTATTACGGGAGAGATGAGATGTTAATCTCCCCCGAAATGTTGATGTTAAGTTATTTCGGATGTTCTTGATGCCATCATAGCGTCGTTCCCATAATTGTTTAAGCGTTCATCATGACGCTTGTAGAATCGTCATGAAATTCCTCCCTCAACTTTTGGAATGTTATCATTCTTGAAACTGTAGATTTGTCGTAAAAATTTACAATTGTTTCTTCGCTGAATGTCGATCTTAATGTTACTTGCACATTACTAAGTGCCTTCGATGAATATTTACTATTTGCTTTGTTCAACTTGGAGAGTAGTTTGTTCGAACGTCCTTCTGCTTCAAAGTCGTGGTTGATAAGAGTCTCGCTTCCTCTTCTCTTTACCCCGCGTCTAATTTCCAAAACCGCGTCCTTTCTCAATCCTTGGCTCTGATTGGTTGATTATAATAATTGATCAAACTTTTCATTAATTACTTAAATACTCGGCTGTAATTATAGTCAATCGTTCTTAATTATCATTCAACACTATTCATGATGGTTTAACATAATAACTTTGTCCTAGTAATTATATCTGTTAATTACTCTGTTGGTGTTAATTTTAATAGGCGGCTCCTCATTGGTTCCAGTCGCGTGTCGAACTCGCGCCAGTTCCCCTACTCCTCCTACTAGCCACACGCTTGGCTTCTCTCTCTGAGATCTGACTCGGGCGTCCTCGTTGCTGCTCGGGCTCTTTGCCATCTCGGCGAAGCAAGTTCCGAGTCCCCTAGCAACTACTAATTTGCTATTGGCTGGCCGAATTAACTCAGTTAATTCCTTCGCTCAATAAACCTGTTCTGTGTCAGGTTACAGCATCGATAAATATTAACATGGGCTAATTTAGAAAACTTTCAACAAGATGTATAATTTTCTGTCTCGTCTCTCCAAACGAGTACAGTACCGTTATCGAATGCTACAGAAAGTCGTAGGTATAAGTACCTCTCATCCGCTTACAGTCCATGGCATATCAAATTAATGAATCGCTGATCATTCTGTACTACTTGAGAAGCATTACTTAAACGTTACAAGTGGTAACACGTTTGGGAGTTACCCTCCAATGTACTAAATTTACGGAATAAATATATTTACTCCGAGTTGGGAAAACGTACTGAAGTCACGAATGTAATGTTTCTCTTGAACAGTTCACTTGTAACGTGTTCTTAGGGAGAACCTTTGAATTAAGAACAAGAAGTTCCGTGACGAACTAAAGAGCCTACTTTTCTTAAAATTTAAGATTCATGCCAATGATTAATATAGATGGATCTATCTAGAATAATGACGAAATTAAGTTGGTAATTTCGAAATTTCTAATTATTTCGACATAATGTATACCTGGCATAATGTAGCAGCCCTGGTGACTGAATATATTCTTAGTTCCATCTCTTAAGGTACAGAATACAAAATTTGGTTGAATTCCAATGGATAGCATGGACGTTACATGCAGTTAAACCTTGGATCTAACAGCGCGCGTAAAATCATGTTGGCAACAATGTCATAAATGTAACGGACAGAAATAATCTGAAATAATATTATCTATTATTGTGCCAATTTTGAATAAAATCCATTAGTTAGTATAGAAGATACATGCATTTTAAAATTGGATCTATCAGGAGGCTTAGAATCACGTTGGCAGCACTGACGTATATTAGTTACTCCAAATTAATCTAGAATGCCAGGTACGATACATGTGCAAAGTTTAGAGCTATTGGCTCGCATACATTCTGATATATTGATATTAGGGTAACAAAATTAGAGACAGCATTGATCAGTTGGCATCCCTGGTTGCTCTTAAGAATACGTATAGTCATATCTGTTATGGTACACATAGCACACACGAAATATGGTTGAATCCAAATGATAGTATAGAAGTTACATGTATTTAAATTTGGACTTCTCAGCAGGCTTAGAATCATGTTGGTAGCACTGACGTATATAAGTTAATCCAAATTAATATAGATAGTCAGGTACTATACGTGTGCATAGTTTAAAGCTGTCGGCTTGCATACTTTCTGATATATTTGGTAAACGAAATTGAGAGCATTTATTAACATTTGGCAACCCTGGTGGCTCTTAAGAATAAGCTCGGTCATATCTCTTTAAGTACACATAGCACATACGAAATTTGGTTGAATTCCTATTGTTAGTGTAGAAGTTATATGCATTAAAAAATTGGACTTATCAGCAGGCTTTTAATCATTTTGGCAACACTGCCATGTATGGCCTCCTGGAAATTAAACTGAAATATTATTATCTATACGTGTGCCAATTTTGAAATAGCTCCCATTCATACCTTCCAAGATATCCAACTTGGAGCTCAAATTTCAATTGCGATTTTTCAGCAGTTGGTAGCACTGACATCATTTTCAAATATGGTCGTGAGATATTCAGCTATAGTTCTTTACTCCTACAAAATTTTGTTTCGATTGCTGCATCCGTTTAGGAGTTGATAGGGACACACACACACACACACAGCCAGACAGACAGACAGATACACATTTGCCCGGATCGATCTCATAAGTCTATTTTTTCGTCATTTTTGCAAAATGTGAAAAGTAGGCTAAAAATGAATTAAGAGAAATTGCAGTCGTACTTGGCTATGAATTAATTCAGGGCAATGTTGAGATACCGCGCAGCTGTTCTGTTGTGCTCTTTGTGACGTCATAACATTACATTTCCAATCTCGCGGGGAAAAAATGATTTGAAAACAATGTGCAGATATTGGGCGAAGGAGGCAGCAGACAGAGATAAGTTGTGCCTATATTGGAAGAAGGATTTCCTAAGCTCGCACACAGCTCCACTGATGAAATATTTCTCTGGCTGTATGTAAGTTATTGCCGAAGTGAAAATATATTAAAATGCTGCAGATATATTTATAACACTTGCAGCGCTGATCGAGCTACGCTGAGCGTTCCTGCACACTGATGGCGCTTTGAGTACGTGATGCTTCTTAATACAGAAACCAATCTTGTAGAAACACACCCAGCGGAACCGGACCACAAGAATCAGCTCTGGAAACCAGATAAGTTGACATCACTCCATTACTTTCAGTGCATTTGTATATTTAACTGTGTATTCGTCACACAATACATTGCAATACAATTAGACCAATAGTTTCAATGGGATTAGCGGCTTCGGTGGCGTAGTAGGTAACATGCTGAGCTTCTTTCCCCAAAGTCGCGGGTTTAGAAACGTCCGAAGCCGTCGGATTTTTTAAGAGCGTTAAAAATCCCTCAGTATGCCTTCCTTCGGAGGGGAAGTAAAGCCGGCGGTCCCATGTCATAGATTTATGGCATGTTAAAGAACCTTCCACTAATTAAACCTGTGTGAAGATAAATTGTATAGGTTAAAAATGTAAACAACGCTCTTAGGTTCCTACGTTCGTTGCCAAGAGCTAACTGCGGTGGCATTTAGTAACTAAGTTCTGAACTAGGCCTAGGAGTCGTTGACGGTGGCGTTTGGCGGCAACAGTAAGAACTATTTGAAAAATTCAAAAGTATGCAGTCCTTACTTGAATTAAACAGATATCACACACTAATACAGTCATGTCAATTAACACCGGTTATCAGACAGATTCTACACACACCCAAAGTACACGGGGCTACATGACCACGTTGTCGCAGCCCCTAAACTTAAGAACCAACCAGTTTCAATAGGAGCGGTTGATTTTGAACAAAAATAACGAAATAGACAGACAATTTCAATACTGAGGTTATCCATAATAACTATTCAACAGGCAACAGGAAACAGACTTAAGCCACATTAATAATAATAATAATCATAATAATAATAATAAAACGAGCCTTGAGGTGCAAGAAAGAAAGTTCCTGAGAAGGATAGTAGGACCAAGGATTCTACCAGATGGAAGACGGTAGTACAAATCAAACCGTGAGCTCTACCAGCATCTCATAGATGCTATCAGAAGAAGGCGACTGACTTTCTACGGACACCTGTCCAGAATGGACTCTAACAGGTTATCCCACAGGACCTTCAAGGTTGCTAACAAGGGCAAAGCCACTGGATTCTTGTGGATGAAGCAAGTGGAGAAGGATCAAAATGACGTAGATGACCGGAGTAATTATCATATAACGTCAAAACTACACCCTTCGTAACGTCCCTCACAGAAGCTACCCACAGACCAAACGACGAGACCAGGAAATGGTCTGAAGAGCGCAAGATTGAATTTAGCAGGACTACTGGGCCATCTGAATAGCTCAAGGCAGATGCCACACTCACCTATCAGAACACCAATCGTGGCAAACAACGACGATGACAGCAAGAAGCATCGTCGTCCATAGATGCCCATAATGAACTGAAAAAAAAATTCAACAACCATAGAAGTGTATTATACTGTCTGTAGTTGACACGTTACACACGTTGCTACAAACTTATGTAATATTAATAGTGTATATATTTATTTGTGTTTAATTGTGATTCATAAGCATTGTACATTAGTTAAGCCTGGGTGAACAGGAACTGAGGATGAACGCGTGAGGTTCGAAACATGTCATCCAACTAAGTTGGTATTTGTGCATAAAGAGTGTGTTAGTTTGTAGGTTATGTAAATACTTGTTTCCCGCCAAATGTAATTGGGCACAATTTGTGTTGACCGACTGAAAAACTTTCTTTATTAGAATTAGGCAACACTAAAAATGGCTTCTATCGCTACTAAACTATGGCGCCCGTGCTGCATTATCCTTCAGTATTGGAATTAAAAAACAAGTAGTTCCGTGAAGAACTATACAGCCTATTTTCATATATCCTACTTATGTTACCTGCCTCTATCAACATGAAAAATTTCAGTTTGATTGCTGTAATATATTCGTAGATATTGAGAACCGACTAAGTATTTCGGATGGTCGCCATGTTGGATTTTACATATTTAGGTCCTACAGTTATGTACTGTTACATGAAGATTATTGTGTACGTGTAGCATTCAAACTTCAATCGCATGATTAGGACACAAGAAGTAACAAGGAGATTTTAAAATTTCACATTGCTGCCATCTTGCGGTTATGGAAACAATTGATATAAATTAGATGCCTGTGGATTAACATTCGTAAAGGGATTTACTGTACCATGTTTCACTGCACTCGGATGGTTAAATTGCGAGAAATGTCCATGCGAATATTTATAATTCGCGTCGCCGCCATGTTGGATTTGTGATCACCAGGTTATTTAAAGTCCTACAGGTGAACATAGGCTCTATGAACATAAAATCATTCAGTTTGATTGCTATAATAGATTCGTAGATATTCAGAGTCGTCTGAATATTTCGGATGGTCGCCATGTTGGATTGTTAAATGTATAGGCCATAGAGTCATGTACCATTAAAGGAAAATTATTGCGTAGGTTCATTATTCAAACTTTCACTTCAATCGCATGATTACGACACAAGAAATAAAAACTTCATTTTAAAATTCGCACAGCCGCCATCTTGAGGTTATGTAAACAATTTAACTGAATTAGATACCAGTGCAATACAATGTGTATAAACATTTCCTGTACGAGATTTCATTGCGTTTGGAACATTAAATCGTGAGATAGGTCTATTTAAAATTTTCCACTTCGCTTGGCCGCCATATTCGTTTTGTAGTTAACCGGATTTTGAAAGTCTTGTAGATGAACTTCCAGTAGTTCCCTTTATCTCCGTACAAAATTTCATGGTGATACCGCTAATAGTTTCAGAGATATAGAATGCAGGTTAAATATTTCGCACATTCGCCATCTTGTGGTTATGTAAACAATTGAACGAAGTTAGATGTCGGTGCATTACAATGTGTATAAACACATACTGTACCAAGTTATATTGCGTTCGGTTGGTTAAATCGTGAGAAACGTCTATTTAAATGTTGCGAATTCGCGTGGCCGCCATGTTGGTTTTGTAGTTACCAGTTTTTCAAAAGTCACATAGGTGAACTTCTAGTAGATCCCTTTATCACCGTAATATATTCCAGGATGATATCGGTAATAGTTTCGGAGATATTGAATGCTGGTGAAATATTTCGCACAGCCGCCATATTGGATTGGTGAGACGTAACAAGATTTGAAGGGCACGGTCGGGGTCGCCGGGAATAGTGCTATGAACTTACAGAGTTTCATCGAAATTGCTCCAGCCATTTAGAATTTATTAGGGGGACACACACACACACCTCACACACACACACACACACGCACACACACACGGACAAAAGGTGATCTCATAAGCCTATTTTTTCAAAATTGAAAATAGGCTAATAACGACATTTTGTTATAGTTTATAACATTTAAGTTACAGTATTTCACAATACCGTACTTCCCTTCTAGACAATGTTCGTTGTGCGTCGACCCTTAGGTTTAATTTCAACTTTTACATCTTTAAATGTTCTTCCTCGGGATAAGTCCGTTGCTAAAAACCGGATCAGGCAAGTAGATTCCAACTCGATGAAGCGTTTGGCCCTGCGCTTTGTTGATTGTAATACAAAACGATAGTGTAATAGGAAATTGCCGTCTTTTTAAAAGAGAACGGCATTGTAGTGTCTGATGGTGACAAATCTACGCTAGGTAGCAGTATTGTCTCCCTAGTATTCACAGCAGTTAGAACTTACAAATCTGTGATATTGTCGTACATTTTTCTAACTATTAGCCTCGTCCCGTTCAGTAATCTCATACTTGCATTGAAATTCGTAAGGAGCATTACAATAGAACCTTCTTACAAAGTCAGCACATGGGGAGGTAGACCACTCATCTCAAGCCTGTTCAAAAAGTCAGTGGGAAACAGCAAAACTTCACTTTCTTCTTCAGTTACCACTCGTGTAAAATCTAGAAGTAGATCTGAAACCACCCTATTAATTTCATGGCAATGTTCATTTTTCGGTGGAAGAAAATGAAAAACGTAAAATAATATTGAATGTCCACTCATACCTTTCCACACAATCAGCCGATTTGAATAGTTGAGAGCTGAAATGAAAGAGCTTGATTCACTGAGTGTTCTTAGACCAAAACGACCTGCGTACCTCAATTAGAACAAAATTTATGATTGCTTCATTGAGAAACAAAGTTGGAAAAAGTTGGAAAAATGTCAAGAAATCAAATAATTTGAGGATTTGTAATACTTGTTAACAAATACGTGCATGCATACCTTTTATTTAAAAACAAATGGAGGTAATCGACCGGATAGAATGGCCGGACGGACTCGGTTAAGTTGTCATAAATATTTCTAATATTCACTTCGGCATTCATAACATTCCTCAGAATCAACCAATTTAAATATTTAATACATCAAAAGATATACCTTTATCCACTGAGTGCTATTAGACCAAAACGGACTGCGTGGCTCAATTATAACCAAAGATATGATTGCTACTATGAGAAAAAATGTTGAAAAAATGTTGAAAAAATGAGAAGTAATATTGAATGTCCACTCATTTCTTTACACACAATCAGCCGATTTGAATAGTTAAGAGCTCAAATGAGTGTTCTTAGACCAAACCAACCTGCGTACCTTAATTAGAATCAAAGATATGATTGCTTCAATTAGATAAAAAGTTGGTAATAGTTGAAAAAATTTGAGAAAGGCGGGATTTAAGTGATTTGTAATACTTGATAACAAATCTGTGCATGAATACCTTTCATTTAAACAAATGAAGGAAATCTACCGGATAGAATGGCCGGATGGACTGGCTTAAATTTTCATCAATACTTTTAATATATAAGATATTAGCCATATCAGTGAAAAGCCACATTTTGCACAATCTTGCCCAACAGAAAAAGAAAACACATACGACATTCATCAAGGGAGGGCAACAGGCTGGCTTCCTTTCTGTTCACATTACTTTGGTTTTACCGTTCTCGCCATGACTAATGGTGCCCTCCCCTTCTGCCGTTTAAATCGAGTACATGTCGGTTATACTGGTTACATAGGCCTGCCCAATACTACAGTCACCTTAAACCTTGAGAACTTTAACACGAGGATTGGCGCCGGGTCACAGTGTTTCGCTCCCTTTTTGTCGTAGTCGTACGTATTTTAATGAAGTAATTTACACCTGGTGTCTTCCTATGAACCATTCCCAATATAAAATGAGGTTTATTTATATTTTTTATTGAACGTGCAGGTAAATGGCAATACTCTTCGTAAGAGTATAAGTGGCAAAGCAGTCATCTCAATTTTTTTCAACAAAGGAGTTGATGACCAAGGTGTCCCTAGAGCCTAAATATCGATCAACAAGAACGTGACCTATGTGTTAGTGCTGCACCAAAATAGATGAACTTTCTCTCTTATATTTTACAGATTGTCCCGACTAACGGAGGCCGAAAATTGTCACTCGAGGAGTGGCGCCATGGGTAAATCTGACCCGATTGTAAATAACATAGAAATAACTTGAGTGTTCCAAAAGCTATGGACCTTGATCTTTTGCAGGGTAAAGTTCAAGGATAGGAAATAAGGTTCAGTAAGCGACAGGAAATAAGGGCTGACCAAAACGAAAATATTCTTCTTATTCTCCTTCTACTTAGCGTTTTCCCGTAGGTTATTCGCATCCGCACGACTTTTCTCCGCATTCGCCCGTTTGTTATCCGAATCTACTGGCCTTAAAATAATATTTTCAATTAGATAAAGCATTAAGCCTCCGTGGCTTAGGCGGCAGCACGCCGGCCTCTCACCGCTGGGTCCGTGGTTCAAATCCCGGTCACTCCATGTGAGATCTGTGCTGGACAAAACGGAGGCAGACAGGTTTTTCTCCGGGTACTCCGGTTTTCCCTGTCATAATTTCATTCCAGCAACACTCTCCACTATCATTTCATTTCATCTGTCATTCATTTAATCATTGCCCCAGAGGAGTGCGTCAGGCCTCGGCAGCCGGCACAGTTCATATTTTCGCCGCTAGATGGGGGCTTCATTCATTCCATTCCTGACCCGGTAGGAGACTGGAAGCTGGCTGTGGATTTTCATTTCATTAAGCGACGTATTTACAGTAGACAATTGAGGAAAAAGCCGTTCACCTAGGATTTGTATGGCATGTGCTATATTTAAAATTAATGTAACACAGACAGAATTGCAATCCTTTCCTCTTCAGAGTGTTAATTATGCTTAATGACATAATTTGAATGAGATTAGCTTACATCATCATGTTAAATTATTTTGTCATGAACAAAACTTTACAGAAAAATATTTTATGTTCGACCCTGACTATTATATGTCAGAAAACTGTACTATAATGAGGCTCATTATAACACTATTTTTCATTATGAAACAGTTTCTCCCACCAATCCGAGCTCAAGAAACAGTTGTTTGACCAATTAGATAATTAGATGCGCTGAGTTCTACGGCCTTCTAATTTAAATTTCACTGCCTGGCTTAGTGTCATAGTAGGGTAATCGAGGAGGCCATGGTCAAATACAAGGCATTCTTTGCGTCTCATGCGCTCTGTTCAGTACACAAAACGCCTCTGGTGAGCCTAACATATTGTCCTCGGACACTCCCGACACTAAAAGCCATACGATAAATAAATAAATAGTACATAAAACTGGCGAAATCTCGACAGATATTTATGAATATTTATGTTCGAACATAAAATAGTTATAATAATTATCGTCGAACATAAACAGTCGTATCCAACTCGCCTATAATGGTAATTAAGACACTCGTATGGAATTTATAAAACTCGCTACGCTCGTTTAATAAACATACTCGTGCCTTAATTATTGCCGTTCTAGGCTCGTAGCATAATGTACTATTATGTTCGACCCTCACTATTATGTGTCAGATAACTGTATCATAATGATGGTCATTATAACACTGTTTTCCATTATGATACAGTTTCTCCAGCCAATCAGAGCTCGTTCATTGACCAATTAGGTAACGATAACTTCGCGCATGCGCTCAAAATCCAACATGTCGGACATAAACACAACATCGAACTATAATAAATTACCGACATGGAATACCCACCGTCCATATGGTCGCGTAAATAAACTGGCGAATATGAGACAAGAAATAGCACTGTACCTTAAAATCACCAACGCTAATTTCTACACAGCGCATTGTCTTCAACTGACTGCGGTGACAATATTACTGAGGGACGGCTGATGTAAACATATGGCTGCATATGGCATTGCAAGCCCACAGAGCGCATGCGTCGGTCGTTCAAAGCTCTTGAAAGGCAGAGATATAACACCCAACGCTCGCTCTGCGATCACAAAATTCCAGTAGCTGACTCTCAACAGATATTTATGAATATTTATGTTAAAACATATAATAAAGTTATAATTATCGTCGAACATAAACAGTCGTATGCAACTCGCCTATAATGGTAATTAAGACACTCGTATGGAAATTATAAAACTCGCATACGCTCGTTTTATAAAAAATACTCGTGTCTTAATTATAGCCATTATAGGCTCGTTGCATAATGTACGATTATGTCATGAACAAGTTCGGATTTTATTCTAAAAACTATCCGCAAATGTTCTCCAAACATCATCCGCCGCTTCTCCGCACAGCCATGTAAACTATATCCTCATCCTGCAAGGTTTCACTGATAACCTCTCCCTTCACTCTGTTTGAGATGGCGCCCTTAAGTAAAGGAGGTGACAAACTAGAAGCCATCCTAGACATGTTGATACTCAGACATAGGAGGTCACTGAAGCCGTGGATTGAAACAAAAATACACAAAACTCAGCGTTGTTTTTAGGTTTATGCCGTGTCTTGTGTGGGGTTTCACATGGGGACACCAATCTGTCTCATCAGCAGGCTATTGGTGCCCATGCCCGGACCCTAGGTGAAACCCCAGAGGGCATAAACCTATAATAAATTACTGAATTTTAATACAGTGGCCGTGAAAGCCAATATACCACAAGTTTGGCCGTGTCTTCGTGGAAATACATCTTTTTGTTACGGTAATGAGTGAAACTAATCGGAATTCAGTAATGATTACTTTTTTGGCCGTATTTACGGATACTCGTTACATTGTAGCAGCGCCAAGGAACTTATCTAGCTTCGGTGGCGTAGTTGGTAGAATCGGCCGAAGTCGTCGGAATTTTTATGAGAGTTAAAAATCCCTCAATATGCCTTCCTTCGGAGGGGAAGTAAAGCCAGCGGTCCCAAGTCATAGATGTATGGCATCATAAAGAACCTTCCACTAACTACACTTGTGTGAAGCCAAACTTTGTAGGTGGGAATTGAGAACGCTCTATTAGTTCCAACGTTCGCCAGCAGGTGCTCACTGCGAGGCCATCTAGTAGCTATGTCTGCAAGCTAGGTGTCGTGGACGGTAGCATTTGGTGACAAAAAGTAGGAACTACTTGAAATTATCGTCTGCAGTCCTTACTTGAATTAAAACAGATAATACAGCCTTAACAATTAACACCAGTTATCAGACAGGTTCTACACACACCCAAAGTACACGGGGCTACGCAGCCCCTAAACTGAGGAACCAACCAGCTAATGATGTTTTCTCTTCTCCCAAAATCTCTTCATCTGGGCACTAAAGATCTTCCTCCGTTCTTCCGTCCATGATTTCTGGTAGTAATTTTCTCATAGAAATGATAATTATTGATTAATGTTCTGAACTTGAGTCGATCTTGTATAATTTCCTTTGTGATGTCAAATTCTTGAAGGTCTTTTTATTTCCATAAGCCAGTTGTTGTTGACTTTCATTGAGACAGCAAGGTTGGTGAGCCTGTCATTGTTCATTCTGAGAATGTGGCCGTACAACTTCAATCGCCTTTTCCTGAAAGTGTCAGTGATCTCTTCAGCAAGTTGATAAAACTCCTGAGACTTCCGGTTCATCCAGATTCCTTCTGAGCAGAATGGACCAAGGATATTCCTCAATATTTCCCTTTCTTGTTTCTCAACATATGTAATGAGAGATCTGCCTCCAATTATCAACATTTCCGAGGAGTATAGTGCTTCAGGTTTGATTACTGTGCTGTAATGTATGAAGTAATTATGCTATCTTCGATATTTTCTGTTCCAGATTATTCTCTAGGCCTTCTGCTATTTTGCAATTCCTTCTATACTCGCCTCGTGATTCAGGGCCCGGATGTTGATAACGTAAAAAGATTTTAAAAATCACTTAAAATATTGAAAAATGACTAATAATCATCATCATGATCATTTCCCTTTATCCAGCTCCTGCCGGGTCGGGGTATTTATGGCACTTCTCCACTTTCCTCTTTCCTTCCACCATTCTTCTTCCACGATCTTGTCCAAGTCCAGATTTCTTTTTCTTATGCTGTTCTTCACTGAATCAATCCACCTTGGTCTAGGTCTTCCTCTTGCTCTCTTACCCTTGCACTTTGCCTCCAGCATCTGTCTTGGTATTCTATTTTCCTCCATTCTCTTTACATGTCCAAACCACCTTAGTTTATTCTTCTCAATTCTCTCATTTAGTTTTCCCATCCCAACTTCCTTCCTAACATCTTAATTCCTCACTCTGTCTTTCCTATCATACTTCTTAGGAATTTCATTTCACTGGCTTGGATGCTACTTTCTTGCCTGCTTGTCAGGGTCCAAGTCTCAGCTGCTGCATGAGTTAATATGGGAACATAGTACATTTTATACATTACCTCCTTGCTTTTCCTTGGTACTTCCTTATCCCAAACAAGTTTTCTTACACTTTGATAGAATGCATTGCTCTGCTGTACCCTCCTGCCAATCTCCATGTCCAACCTACCAGTTTGCATCAATTCACTTCCTAGGTACTTGAACGTGTCCACAATTTCCAAACTCTGTCTTCCAATTTTCACAGTGCCCTTTCCTTGTCTTTCCCCTCTTGTCATCACCATGGTCTTGCTTTTCTCTATACTGATTTTCAGGCCGTACTTCTGAATATTTTCGTTCAGTGCATCTAGTTGTTTTTGCACTTCTTCGGTGTTCCTTCCCCAGACCACAATATCATCTGCAAATAACAGTAACTTCACTTCTTTATGTAATAAATGAGCTAATAATTCGAAAAATGACCTATAAAATGGAGAAAATGAACTTTTAATAATAAACTCACCAATATTTCAAAAATGGCATCTTAACCTCAAAACGAAAAGTGAATCAAAATAGATTTCTAGCACTCAACAAAAGGTTTATGTTCACTTTAGTCTGAGTTGCACTGCACTACGAAAGTCAATCTGATGTTGCCAAATGTAAATGATCTGCGGTTATCAGCCAACAAGTTTTTATATCTCGAAAAGCTGCGTTCAACGTCAACTGATGTGATCGGAGCGTACTTGAAGTGAGGAAGGTCGTTTGGTGCTAAATCCTCCTCAACCCAATCCATGCAGTAGTTTTCACCAGAAAGAATGTCTGAGATTTCGCAGAATGTTTTATATCTGGTGTTTTTGTCTAGCATTATTTTTTTCCAGCAATTTCGCCACGATTGTTGCTAACACTTGTTTCCACCCGGTTGATTAAGGAAATGGAATCAATATTTCAATATTTCAAAATTATCTTGTATCAGCTGCTAGCTTCTTATTAACTCTGAGAGCCGTAACTCTCTTACATAAAGCTGTGACATGACTAAATTGAAAAAAAAAAAAACAAGAAGTTCCGTGACGAACTAAAGAGCCTACTTTTCTTAAAATTTAAGATTCAAGCCAATGATTAATCGATATGGATCTATCTAGAATAATGACGAAATTAAGTTGGTAATATCGAAATTTCTAATTAGTTCGAAATACTGTATACCTGGCATAATGTATCCTAATAGAGCACTACAGTTGGCAGCCCTGGTGACTGAATATATTCTTAGTTCCATCTCTTAAGGTACAGAATACAAAATTTGGTTGGAGTCCAATGAATAGCATGGACGTTACATGCTGTTAAACATTGGATCTAACAGCGCGCGTAAAATCATGTTGGCAATAGTGTCATGCATGTATTGGTCAGACATAATGTGAAATAATATGATCTATTGTTGTGCCAATTTTGAATGAAATCCATTAGTTAGTATAGAAGTTACATGCATTTTAAAATTGGACCTATCAGCAGGCTTAGAATCATGTTGGCAGCACTGACGTATATTAGTTACTCCAAAGTAATCTAGAATGCCAGGTACTATACGTGTGCAAAGTTTAGAGCTATTGGCTTGCATTCTTTCTGATATATTGATATTAGGTTAAAAAAATAGAGACAGCATTTATTAACAGTTGGCAGCCCTGGTTGCTCTTAAGAATACGCATAGTCATAGCTGTTATGGTACACATAGCACATACGAAATTTGGTTGAAATCCAAATGATAGTATGGAAGTTACATGTATTTAAATTTGGACCTCTCAGCAGGCATAGAATCATGTTGGTAGCACTGACGTATATAAGTTACTCCAAATTAATATAGAATGTCATGTACTATACGTGTGCATAGTTTAAAGCTGTCGGCTTGCATACTTTCTCATATATATTGGTATTTGGATAAAAGAAATTAAGAGCATTTTTTAACAGTTGTCAGCACTGGTGGTTCATAAGAATACGTTCAGTCATATCTAGTTATGTACACATACAACATACGAAATTTGGTTGAATTCCAATTGATAGTGTAGAAGTTATATGCATTTAAATATTGGACCTATCAGTAGGCTTATAATCATTTTAGCATCACTGCCATGTATGGCCTTCTGGAAATTAAACTGCAATATTATTATCTATATGTGTGCCGAATTTGAAATAGCTCCCATTCATACCTTCCAAGATATCCAACATGGAGCTCAAATTTCAATTGCGATTTTTCAGCAGTTGGTAGCACTGACATCATTTTCAAATATAGCCGTGAGATATTCAGGTATAGATCTTTACTCCTACCAAATTTTATTTCGATTTCTCCAGCCGTTTAGGAGTTGATAGGGGGGGGGGGGTACACACACACACAGCCAGACAGACAGACAGACAGACACATATTTTCCCGGATCGATCTCATAAGACTACTTTTTCCTCATTTTTGCAAAATGTGAAAAGTAGGCTAAAAATGGCCTTATCAGAACGATTTATCTAAAATAGGACCAAAAGGATCTACCAAACTTTAAAAAAATGCTCTTAAAATGGAAAAATAGCAAAAAATGCAAAAAGATGATTTTTATATTTACCAAAATAAAGGAACTTTAAAAAATGTGTGACATTAAAGGGAAGACTTGATTTTAAGAACATTATTGCATATAGAAAGCCGGCCCCGTGGTGTTGGGGTAGCTTGCTTGCCTCGCACCCGGAGGCCCCGGGTTTGAATCCCGGCTCCGTCAGAGGTTTTAGAAACTGGCATGAGGGGAGGAACGGGGTGCACTCTGCCTCGTGAGGACAATTGAGTAGCTGTCTGACATTATGGCAGCTCCCAGATCATGGATACCAAGATTAATGGCAGCGCGCTATGATCTGCAGGCCAAATGGCTGGGCAGCGGTCGCTTGGCAGGCCTAGACCCTTCATGGGCTGTAGTGCCAGGGAGTTTGGTCGTTTACACATACATTGCAGTTGCAATATTCGAGCCTCAGACTGCAGATATTCGTGGTAATGAACAAGCGCACGAATTAATGCTCATTACTCATGGCCGAAGCACATTACATTAAAAAAGGAGTGGGCTTGCGGATTAGAAGCGTCAAGAGCTCATGAATTTACGTCACTGACTTAATGTAAGCTTCCTAGACATGTTTATAACGTTACAAGCGTGTCTTGTGAAGTCAACTCACCTGATAAAATGTACTTAATGATGAGTGTTGCTGTTTAAAGCAGCGGAACATCGAGGTCACCTGCTCCTTGTACTCAGTTAAAATATTGAGCTGGATGCATAAAGAAAATAGCCTAATATGAATAATCAAATATATAACAAGTAGTTCCGTAAAGAACTATATAACCCATCTTCATATATCCTACTAATGTTCATAGCCTTCATCAACCTACACATTTTCAGTTTGATTGTTGTAAAAGATTCGTAGATATTCAGAAACTTCTAAATATTTCGGATAGTCTCCATGTTGGATTTTATAAATGAAAGTCTTAGAGTTATGCACTATCACAAGATAATTATTGTGTAGATATAGTATTCAAACGCAATCGCATGATTAGGACACAAAAAAAATATCGAAATTTCAAAATTTCGCACAGCCGCCATCTTGAAGTTATGTAAACAATTAAACTAAATTTGATGTCAGTGTATTGCAATATGTATATTCATTCGCTGTACCACGTTACACTGCGCACGGATGATTGAAGTGCGAGAAAGGTCTATTTAAATGTTTCAAATTCGTGATTATTAAATGTCATCGATTTAAGCTACACTTGTGGAAGCTAAAATGTGTAGGTTAGTTTGATAACGCTATATTAGTTCCAATGTTCGCCACAGATGCTGACTGCGATGGCATTTAGTTGCCACGTCCGCAGTTAGGTGTCGTGGACGGTAGCATTTGGTAGCAAAAATAGGAACTAATTGAAATTATCGTCTGCAGTCCTTACTTGAATTACAGTAACACACAATAATACAGCCATCACAATTAACACCAATTATTGGACAGATTCAACACACACCCAAAGTACACGGGGCTACAAAACCGCATTGTCGTAGCCACTAAGCTGAGGAGCCAACCTAAAGTGTAAGTAATATTCTCATCACCTCGATGTTTCGCTTCGTAAACAGCACCATAAAGTGTAACCACTCCACTCGGTGTAACACACAAGTACATGATCCCATCAGCACAGTGTGTACAGAGCACTCCACTTGGGGTTCATCAACTTTCACTCGTTACGGGAACCTCCCCTCTCCATACTGCAATGCTCTGCTAGTGGGCAGAAAGAGCACTGAAGCGAGCACAAGTTCACATCCAGTCATATTCTTTTCTCAATGCTGGATGCTCTACATCTACAAGATGATTCAATCGTGTACTTAGCTTCGTGAGAAAAAGTTTCGTGTGGTTTACAATATTAACCTTAAAATACAGGCTACGGCCATGTGACCTGTGGCGTAGCCCTCCTAGATACATTTCCTTACTGTTGTTTGAGTCTTCAGTCTTTTGACTGGTTTGATGCTGCACTCCATGCCTCCCTGTCCTGAGCTAATTGTTTCATCTCTACATAGCTACCACACCCTACATCCGAGGCAATCTGTTTAACATAATCTAATCTTGGTCTACCCCTACAATTCATGTCCTCAACCTTTCCTTCCATAACTAAGCTTGCTATTCCTGGGCGTCTTAGTAGCCTATGTGTCCTACTAACCTATCCCTTCTCTTCATTGGCAGTCGCCAGAAACATCTCTCCTCTCCCACTCGTCTTAATACCTCTTCATTTGTCACCCTATCTATCCAACTGATCTTCATCATTCTCCTGTAACACCACATTTCAAATGCTTCAATTCTCCTCTTTTCTTTACTTCAATCTTTAAAATTGGGGCAGATGACCTCGTAGTTCCGCCCCTTAAAACAACATTACCTAACTTATCTTTATATTGTCCCACCTATCACCTGTTTTACGCTTCCTCTAGTGACGCGTCTTTACTCCTGTATATATTTTGGAAGTGATGACGTTCCTCACTTGGTAAATGTCTGCACTCTACTCGCAGCGAGACTCGTCCTTCAGTGTTGGAGCCATGGATCAGTTTTACTGTTGAAGTGTGCGTTCGGTAATCATTTTCACGTCACTTCGGGTTGCTTTAATCGTGTGTCCGTTTCGTTAAAGATAATTCGGTACCTGAGGAGTTTCTGCAATTTATTACAATTAATATCCGATCACACCCCACAACAGACGGTGAAAAACATAAGTAACCTTTACAAACATAACTTGATTTCTGTAAAGGTTAATAAATAATTATCCGAGTGGAGATCGATAAACACAGGAGTGAGACAAGGTTGCGATCTTTCCCCTCTTCTGTTCATAATATATATGAATGCTCTTATACGAGAATTTAGAGAAACAAGACATGGCTCCATCCGCATTAACAGAAATCTACAGCTGGACGCAATATTATTTGCAGACGACTTAGTGCTGGTCGCCACCTCAGAACATGATTTACAGCGTTCAATATATAACTTGAAACTAGTCTCAGAAAACTACTCAATGGAATTATCTCTAGAGAAAACTAAGTTTTGTGTTTTCTAAGATTGACCATTTATTATGAGGAAGCCAAACAATATATACAGAACAAGGAACTATACAGATCAGTGCGCCAGAATAACGGCTCTGCTCGCTCGAGTAATCGATAACTGAGTCTCTGGTGGTTTGTATGTGTTACCAACTGTTGAGGATGAAATTTCTTTAAAACATACATTTCTGAGGGTTCGAATACACAACATTTCCTCCCTCTTTTAAATTGAACTTAAGTCTATGGTGAAAATCTTAATGGTGGGCGGCGTTTGCGTGTAGACATGCGCGGTATAACTGGAGTAGCTGGTGTTGGTGTTCGGTGTCCACGGATTACTTGTGGCATCCTCTCGGGTGGTACTGCGGTAGCTGGTGCTGGGAAGAACCGAACTCGTCGTGGCCTAGGTGGAATTTCGGTAGGTTCATCGCTGATCGGTTCCTGGTTCTCTGTGTTTGGCCGTATTCCTGGAAATGGCCTAATTTGGTCGATGTGGCAGTTTATTCGTTTCTCCCGGTAGTTGACATCATAGTGAAGATCTCCAATGCGGGCTGCGATGTTACCGGGGAGCCACTTGTCCAGGTTCGGGTTGCCAGAGAGGAAGTAGACTGACTGACCCGCTTCGAAGGTGCGGAATGTAGAGTCCATTTCTGCTTTCTGTTTCTCGCAGACTCTAGTACGAACGTCTTCGGGTCTCACCAGGCTGAGACGTGTCCGAAGTTCTCGTCCCAGTAATAGTTGAGATGGAGATTGTCCGGTGGTAGAGTGCGGTCCTATTCGAAATTGGCGAAGGAACTCGTTCAGGTTTGTCTGCAGAGTTCCTTTGGTTGTTTTCATCGCGTAGAGGGCATCCTTCACCGTTTGGACATACCGTTCTGCTTGGCAATTAGTTGATGGATGGTATGGTGCTGTAAGCTTGTGGTACTTCACACTACTGTTCCGCAGGAAGGCCTTGAATTCTTCTGAGACGAACTGCCTGCCATTGTCTGAAACGACGGTGACTGGGGTGCCGTGCGCTGTGAACAGGTCATCCATCAGGGAGATTGTTGCTGCAGCTGTCGTGGTGGTTGTTGTCTTGACCTCGAGCCACTTGCTGTAGGCGTCTACAACAATCAGAAGTATGCTGTCAGCTACTGGGCCCGCGTAGTCGATGTGAATGCGTTCCCACGGTGCTTTAGGGTACTCCCAGTGATGCTCGCGGAACTTGGGTGGAGCGTGCGCATGTGGTGCAGGACTTTGCGAGCTTCTCGATGTCGGAGTCGATGCCTGGCCAAAACACAAAGGAACGTGCCATTCCCTTCATTTTGACGATCCCCAGGTGAGCTGCATGGAGGTCGTTGAGGATAGCATCTCGCAGTGCAGGTGGAACCACTACTCTGTGCTCGAACATCAATCAGTTGGCGGCGAGCGTGTATTTTACCTCGGGTGCCTTGAAGTCGTCGCGGGAGAGATCTTGGCCTCCTTCCAGAAGTTTGACAATTCTACCGAGATCAGGGTCCTTCCTCGTCTCTCGTGCAATGGCTTCGGATTTGACTGGTAACTGCTGCGGCTGGTGAACTGTAAAAAAATCAAAGTCGTCGTAATCCTCTGTTTCCTCCCTCTGTTGCGAGATTGAGTTTTGGATCTTGTTGACGGTCGATGGTAACGGTGCTCTAGAGCAGTAGTCAGCGTTGGCGTTTTGCTTTGATGTTTTAAAAACCACAGTGTAATTAAAGTGTGCGAGGTAGTCGGCATAATTGGCCATGCGACTAATGCACAGGACTGGTAGCGACTTCTCTGGATGTAGGATCTGCGTCAGGGGCTTCTGATCCGTGATTAGCGTGAAGTGTCGAGCGTACAGATAGTTGAAAAACTTTTGTACTGCCCAAACGATGGCGAGCGCTTCCTTGTCGATCTGGGGGTACCTTTGCTCCGTACATGACATTGTACGACTAGCATATGCGATAGGCCGTTCTAGTCCGTTGCTGAGCCGGTGAGACAGCATTGCGCCGAGACCGGTTTTGCTGGCGTCCGTTGCCAGCAAAAGTGGTAGTGTTGGATCGTAGTGCATAAGGACCTGCGGTGAGGTTAGAGCGTCCTTGATGTCCTGGTAGGCCCTGTCGCCATCTGGTGTCCATATGAGAGGATCCTTCAACAGCATGTCTCTGAGTGGCCGATCTCTCGTTGACAGGTTATGGATGAAGGCACTGTAGTATGTCGCTTTACCCAAAAACAGCTGGAGTTCCTCTGGAGTCGTTGGTTTATGCGCGTCCCGTACGGCTTGGATGTGCGCATCAGACTTATGAATGCCTGAAGCATCTATCTTGTGGCCAAGAGCTTCCAGGACAGGTTCTGCAAAGCTGCATTTTGCTCGGTTGAGCTTGAGACCGTGTGGGCGAAAGCGCTCTAGTACCCCGGTGAGGGCCGCCATCAGATTGCCAAAACTATCGGAAAAAACAATGGTGTCGTCAAAGAAACTCACAACATTTGGGAGTTTCTGCAAAACCGTGTCCATTTGCCGTTGCCAGATAGCGGGAATGTTGGCTGCTCCGACGACAGCACGAGTTGGACGGATCAGGCCATGGGTTGGAGTGTTGAGCGTGAGGGCTTGGCTCAACTCATCATCGACCTCGAGATAAGTGTATGCGTCTGTGACGTCCAGGTGACAGAAGAGGGTGGCACCATGCAATTGGTTGAACAAGTATTCCACTTTCGGAATCGGGTGTTCATCAATGATGATCCGCGGGTTGAGAGTAGGTTTGTAGTTTCCCGTGATTCTCAACTTGCCGTTCTTCTTCGCAACGACATGAGTTGTTGACGCCCACTCTGAGTAGTCGACCCTCTTGTAGAAACCAGATGCGATTTTTGCGTCAATTTCTTTGGCATAGGCATCTCGCAGGGCTACAGGAATGTCACGTGCTCGGGAGAAGATTGGGGTGGCACCATCCTTCAGGTGCATCTTCACTGGTGGGCCTGACAGCTTCCCGGGGGTATCACTGAAGACATCATGGTAGCGGTTGAGGGTGGCGTCAAGTTCCTTTTGCTGGTCCAGGGACAGATACGGTTTGACGGAGAGTTGGTGGAACGGTTCTGGTTTTCCAAAAAGCTGCTCGAAATTGATCTCTCGCACAAACTCAGAGATCCACTCTCGACCAAGGAGTGTCTCGAATTCATCGTCGACGATGTAGAGGTCGAGGTTCCTGGAGATGGTGCCAATGGTAGCGGTGACTGGTGTCTTCCCGATGCAGTTAATACGGTGGCCAGAGTAGCTTGCAAAAATAAGATCAACCTTCTGTAAAATACAATTTGGTTTGATCATACCTAACCTCAGTTTACTCATCATTGAACAGGGGGCGCCGGTGTCTAGTTCCATCTTGATGGTGGTTCCCTCTATGATGACATCTATCAACTGCTTCCCTGGAGACTGCATTGTTCCGATGACCTCAACTTTGTTGAAATGATGTATGACATCAACGCTGTCAGCTGGTTGTTCTCCTTCTGTCACGTGATTTGTATTCCGCTGCTTTGGTTCGGACCTACAAACTTTAGCAATGTGACCTTTCTTGCCACATGTCCGGCATTCTGTGTTGAGGAACCTGCACTGACTGCGTGGATGTTCCCCACCACACCCAGCGCACAATGATTGGTTACTTGATGTTCCCTGATTTGCTGGATGCAATCCTTGTTGAGGCCTTGATTGGTCGGATTTCTGTTGACAATTGGTCGATATCCCACGTTGCAATTGGTTGCCACCCCTCCGCGACTGTGGCTTTTCGAAGCCTATCCGATTGGTTGAATCGGATTTTGAGGTTATATTCGAATTCTTAACCTCGTCAGCAGTGTTCTGGGTGGCTTCGAGTGCGCAGGCTATCTCGCACGCAGCAGTGAAGCTCTCCGGTTTCTTGGCAATAATTTCGTCACACATGTCCCTCGATTCCAAACCTTTAAGCAGTTGCTCAATTAGCATGCGGTCTAAAAATTCTCCGTACTCACAGTGTGTAGCTGCTTGTCTTAATCTGAGAGTGAAGCTGGCGATCGTCTCCCCTGCTCTCTGGGTGACGTTGCGGAATTTTATGCTCTCTGCATATTTGTTACGGCTGGCGTCGAAATGGTTCGACAATCTTGACTGGATTTCGCTGTATGAGAGAGTTTCCGGGTCGACGGGACTTACTAGAATCTTCAAAGCATCGTTAAGCTCGGCGCCCATGTAGACACGTGCGTACTGCGCGTGTTCGTTTTCCGGGACCTTACTCAGACCGAACGCCCATGTGAACCGCGTGAAATAGTCCCCTATGGTGGTCCCATCGGCGGCGTGGTATGCTGGCATTGAGAATTGTGGTGGTCTAGGCCGTCCCGGTGACATCGGCTCATTCCCGATGCCGTCTCGCGTGGCGGATTCCCTGATAGCGCTAGCAATACTCCCAGAAAGAGTCTGAAGAAGTTCTGGGGATATTCCTTCTGCCATGATGAAGGGAGATGATTCACTGATACACTACACTAACCTGCGTGGAGTTGAATTTCGTTCGGTAGCACATTTTGCACAAGTTTCACGGCGTGGAGTTGAACTTCGGCACCGCACACGTTATTTATCAATCCTACTTCTGACACCACTTTTGTGTTTTCTAAGATTGACCATTTATTATGAGGAAGCCAAACAATATATACAGAACAAGGAACTATACAGATCAGTGCGCCAGAATAACGGCTCTGCTCGCTCGAGTAATCGATAACTGAGTCTCTGGTGGTTTGTATGTGTTACCAACTGTTGAGGATGAAATGTCTTTAAAACATACATTTCTGAGGGTTCGAATACACAACACTAAGATAATGGCATTCTGTGGCACGGAACCAGTAAGAAGTAAGATCTGCTTGGATAATAACATTTTGGAAAGAGAAAACGATTTTAAATACCTTGGTTACAAACTGTCTTTCCTTGAAGAAATGGACATACCCGAGAAAATCTTCAAATTCAACAGATGTTTAGGAATCATCAATAAAGTTTTTAGACCATCATTAGTTCAAAATCACACCCGAACAAGAATTTACAAAACCTTAGCAAGACCAGTACTTTGCTATGATAGCGAAGCGTGGACCCTGAGGAAATGCGATGAGAGACGAATAACTAGCGCCGAAATGAAATATATGCGACGAACAGCAGGAGTCACTAAATGGTATCACAAACGAAACACAGAAGTGCTGAATGGTCTTAACTGCAGACCTATATTGGAATACATCCATGAATACCGAAGAAATTGGCTAAGACACCTCAACAGGATGGACAGAAGCAGGATCCCTAAAGCAGTCGTAAACTACTGGCCCGGTGGGGAGAGATCTCTAGGTCGCCCCAAGAAAAGATGGCGTGAAAATTCAAATCGTTTGTGTACACCGTAACAGTTCTTCTAGGACTAACACGTGAAAGGATGATGTTGATGATGATGTTCAAATTAATGATGCAGATAAAGTCATCAAGATAGGCAGATTTTGAGAGACAATAGTAATGGCAGTGGGAACACGGAGAGCAAAACATTAATTTTCTCTCACATAATATCAATATTTTGAGCAACTACGTAACTATGGTCATGATGATAACACATCATCGTTTCAGTTTTAATATTTAGTGACTGTTTTCCAAATTTTGTATATATTTCCTTCATGAAAAATTATCGAGGCCTAAAATAATTTTCATGCAAAAAGAACGGCTATTCAATTATTGTTTTTTATGAATATTAATAGAAATATAATTTTAATTACGATGATGACTTTCGTTTTAAGGGGCGGAACAGCAAGGTCATCTGCCCCTTTAATAATGTAAATTACCCTATTTTATTAATGAATCCCACCCAGAAGGAAATCCTGTGTACGCCACTGCATGTAACCCCCTCAGAGAGTGTGCAGGAAATCTCACCTTTAGTCAACATCCAGATACACGCAGAAAGCCCTTCTATAGTGGCCGAAATGTTGTGAAATCGTCTACACGTGATCTCAACTCCTTAATATGTGTATGAGTGGGCCAAACATCAGCTTGTGTTCATCCAAGGTGTCTGTTTATAAATATCTCTCATTGACCCCCCTACATCAATCCGTCCATGCGGAGATGTCACTCTGCTCCAACCCCTGAAGGTTGGAATATTGTAGATTCAGTGATAATCCGTTTCTCACGGAGCCCCACACAGGGCCGTATTTCTAAATAGGCTAAGTAGGCTGCAACCTAGAGCGGCAAATTTTCAGGGGTGGCAGTTTGGCAATTTATTCAAAAGCTAAAATAAAGTATTTCAGACGTTATGATATTTTCCGTACGAATTAAAGAATACATGTTACTTAAAACTATATTTTAGTCCTTCTACAGTTTTTCCTGCCTTAGAGTTAAGAACTCTCTGCGATCTAGTATTTCTGAAATACGGTTAAACTCACTTTCATTAGCCTACTTTGTATTGAGGCAAATACAACAAAAACACTTTTGTATGACGATATTATTAACGAGTTTGCCATAAAGAAATCTCGCAAGTAAGCTATGCAAATTTGAACACGAAGATTACGTGGGGTGAGTTGTTTTAGAGAAGTTTGTGTATTTTTCAACAAATAAACCAGTAATTAACTACATTTTGTGTAATTTCATTTCACCATGTAGGACAACTTAATTCAAATTGAACACAGTTCTTCAATTACGCAAAAGATATTCATTAGCATTAAAATATAAAATATGTGTAAAATAGTGATCACTGATCTCCAAGAACAAATTAATTATTTAAGTTCGAAACCCATTTCATTTTTTATCGAATATTAATAGAAGTAAGTAAAAAAAAAGACAAGTAGATAACTAATTTCATTATAACATTTATTATATAAGCCGTTAAAATTGTAGTTTTATCTAAAATAAATGAACATTATGTTTAAAAAAGATGAAAACGCCATTGAACTTTATCCTTTTGTTGTATAAAACAAATGTATTAAGCAAATATGAACCCTGGAGGGGGCGGATAATGGACTTTAGCCTATAAGCGGCATACTCTTAAATCCGGTCCTGCACATACACAAAAGAGTTCACCGAACTGTCGGTTCAAAGTAATCTGCGCCACTCTAGCGAGTCGACAACTACTCAACTAACCCACTAGAGGTCTTCCTATATCAAATAAAAACAAGTAGTTCCGTGAGGAAATATACAGCCTATTTTCATATATCCTATTTATGTTAATTGCCACTATCAACATACAAAATTTCAGTTTGATTGCTGTAATAGATTCGTAGATATTCAGAACCGACTAAATATTGCGGATGGTCGCCATGTTGGATTTTATATCTGTAGGTCTTAGAGTTATGTACTGTTACATGAATCTTATTGTGTACGTGTAGCATCCAAACTTCAATCGCATGATTAGGACACAAGAAGTAACAAGGTTTATTTAAAAGTTCGCACAGCTGCCATCTTGTGGTTATGGAAACAATTGAAATAAATTAGATGCCAGTGGATTAACATTCGTATAAGGATTTACTGTACCAAACTTCACTGCACTCGGATGGTTAAATTGCGAGAAACGTCCATGTGAATATTTATACTTCGCGTCACCGCCATGTTGGATTTGTGATCACCAGGTTATTTAAAGTCCTATAGGTGAACTTAAGTTTATAGCCCCTATGAACATTAAAAAAAATCAGTTTGATTGCCATAGTAAATTCGTAGATATTCAGAGACGTCTGAATATTTTTGAAGGTCACCATGTTGGATTGTTAAATGTATAGGCCATAGAGTCATGTACCATTAAAGGAAAATTATTGCGTAGGTTCATTATTCAAACTATCACTTTGATCGCATGACTACATCACAAGAAATAAAAACTTAATTTTAAAATTCGCACAGCCGCCATCTTGAGGTTTTGTAAACAATTGAACTAAATTTGATACCAGTGCATTACAATGTGTATAAATATTTCCTGTACCAGATTTCAGTGCGTTAGGAAGATTAAATCGCGAGAAAGGTCTATTTAAAATTTTCATGTTCGTTTTGTAGTTAACCGGTTTTTGAAAGTCTTATAGATGGACTTCTAGTAGTGCCCTTTATCTCCGTACAAAATTTCAGGGAGATACCGCTAATAGTTTCAGAGATATAGAAGGCCGGTGAAATATTTCGCACATCCGCCATCTTGTGGTTATGTAAGCAATTGAACAAAGTTGGATGTCGGTGCATTACAATGTATATAAACATATACTGTACCACGTTTCATTGCGTTTGGTTTGTTAAATCGCGAGAAACGTCTATTTAAAAGTCGCAACTTTGCTTGGCCGCCATGTTGGTTTTGTAGTTACCGGGTTTTCAAAGGTTACAAAGGTGAACTTACAGTAGTTCCCATTATCACCATACAAAATGTCAGGGTAATATCAGTAATAGTTTCGGAGATATTGAATGCTGGTGAAATATTTCGCACAGCCTCCATGTTGGATTGGTGAGTCGTAACAAAATTTGAAGGGCACGGTTGGGGTCGTCCGGAAGAGTGCTATGAACTTACCGAGTTTCATTGACATCGCTCCAGCCGTTTAGATTTTATTAGGGGGGGACACACACACGAATCACACACACACACGCACACACACACCGACAAAAGGTGATCTCATAAGCCTATTTTTTCAAAATTGAAAATAGGCTAAAAATATGCATGGATTTATAAAAGTGCATTTTTCGGAGCTTCCCATTTTTAGCCTACTTTCGATTTTTGCAAAAAATGAAAGTAGACTTATGAGATCAACACAGGGCGAAAAATTGTGTGTCTGTCTGTGTGTGGGTGAGTCTGTGTGTTTGTGTGTGTGTGTGTGTGTGTGTGTGTGTGTGTGTGTGTGAGTGTGTACTCTGAATGTCTGTCCCCCCCCGTATCAATTCGAACACGGTGAAACCGAATTGAACGAAATTTGGTACAGAGGTAGCACTAGCAAAGGGCACCTCAGTGTCATACTTTATATCGTCGCCATCTTTACCAAAACTGAATGGCGGCCACTCAAACGTTCAAAACGTAAACTGAAATTACGGCTAAACTAATCATCCGATCTCTACCAAATTTGGTGACAACATACCTTTATATAGGACGCTTCTTTCACCCAAACTTCAAGGTCATTGGCCTTGCTATTTCAGGATGGCGGCCGTGCGAATTATGCAACCATTATAAACAATAGCTTAAGACCTACCAATTCCGATTATCGAGCCTAGGGTCGTGATCCGTTATTTATTTTAATTTAATATTATAATATTATACTGTATGAGTGGCTTAAAAGAGCTGAGCCGTCTCTGCCACACGATAGGATGGCAGCTGTCCTCATGAGCCTGTCTTATATTTCAGTAGTTTTAGTATGTTATATGTGATATACCCTACTGATACAATAATATAAACTTTGTATGAAATGATCTATAATGAAGATGTACTGCATTGAATAAATCGTTTATTTCAAGTCATTATTTCCTACAGGTTGTATCTAATATATCAGTTAAGAACACGATGATGTTAAGGATATGTTTGGCTCTGGGCTAGCGTGTTAGTCTGTCACGCAGTAGACTGGGGATCGAATACTGCTACAGTTAACCTTTTTATTTATTTTTCTTGAATTCTTTTACAAATGATGTGCACAAGTTCTTACCACGGATTCTGAATAAAATGTCATTTAGCTCTAAGGGGAGGCTAATGTATACACTCATTTATTAATAAAATCACAGACCCAGCATTGCACATAAGCAGAAGACATTAGGAAAAGGAGAATAGAAGAACTAGATACACGTTGTTATCAACCACAGCCTTCTTAATGTCTCTGTACGGTGCTGTCCTCTTGTGGGTTATGTGGGTAATATTGTTCCAAACATACCGCTGTGTAAATACCTGGCCTCCTGAAGTATGGCAATTTTGTGATACTGGTAGTTCAACTATTAACCACGATCGCGCTCCGATTACCTTTAAACACTGCCAGCAGGATCGCCTCCCTCCTGGCTACTTTAAACTGCCTGCTCATTGAACACCCAGAGGCGTACAAGATTAGTACATTATGCAACGAGCCTATAATGGCCATAATTAAGACACGAGTATTTTTTATAAAACGAGCGTATGCGAGTTTTATAATTTCCATACGAGTGTTTTAATTACCATTATAGGGGAGTTGCATACGACTATTTATGTTCGACGATAATTATAACTTTATTATATGTTTTAACATAAATATTCATAAATATCTGTTCAGTCACTAGAATGTTGTGATCGGGTGCTGCGGTGGGTAGTTTATCTCTGTTTCCTAAGCTCTCTGGACAACCGACGCATGCGCTCTGTGTGCTTCAATGCCATATGTTCAGATTGTGCTCCAGTATTCAGTAAAACTGTCACCGAAGTCGTTTCAAAACCACGCGCTGTGTAGAAATTGATTTTGGGGATATTAAGGTACAGTGCCATTTCTTGTCTCAGTTTATTTACGGGAACATATGGACGGTGCAATTTCGGTAATTTATATAGACATGATGGATTTTGAACGCATGCGCGAAGGTATCCTTATCAAATTGGTCACACAACTGTTTTTTGAGCTCTGATTGGTGGGAGAAACTGTTTCGTAATGAAAAATAGTGTTATAATGAGCCTAATTATGATACAGTTTTCTGACACATATTAGTTAGGGTCGAACATAAAAATATTAATTCACTGCTAGGTCACAGCACCAACCTACTGTGATCGGCGCGGATTTTTAAAGGGGAAAGTACCCAAAACGAAAGATTCTTAAGTTTGCAGGCTGACTTAATATAGAGATTAACGGTCGTGAATGCACTACAATAAGTTAGTAGTTTTGTTATTCAATCATCATAAAGTACATAATTTGACACTTACTGGCTAATTATCAATATAAAAAAGTCCTCTCGGCACGCCGGAAGGCGGAGGTAGATTTCACCGGACAAACTTGGAGATAGGCGAAAATAGGCAGAATATGCAGGTTTTCGTAGAAGGATCAGACCTCATTTATCGCGTGAAAGTATTTTATAATTGGAGATTAATTAACTTTGTTTGTCTTCATTTTAAACATATTTTAAACATTTTATTGTCTTACGGGGACGGTAACCTTCTTGTCATTTAGAGTCCATTTTTAGCCTATTTTCAATTTTGAAAAAATAGGCTTATGAGATCACCTTTTGTCCGTGTGTGTGTGCGTGTGTGTGTGTGTGTGTGTGTGAGGTGTGGGTGTGTGTCCCCCCCTAATAAAATCTAAACGGCTGGAGCGATTTCAGTGAAACTCGGTAAGTTCATAGCACTATTCCCGGCGACGTCGACCGTGCCCATCGAATTTTGTTACGTCTCACCAATCCAACATGGCGGCTGTGCAAAATATTTCACTAGCATTCAGTATCTCCGAAACTATAACGGATATCGCCCTGAAAATGTGTACGGTGATAAAGGGTACTACTAGAAGTTCACCTATGAAACTTTCAAAAACCTGGTTACTACATAACCAACATGGCGGCCAAGCGAAGTGGAGACTTTTAAATAGACTTTTCTCGCGATTTAACTATCCAAACGTAATGAAACTTGGTACAGCAAATATTTATACCCATTGCAATGCACTGGAATCTAATTTAGTTCAATTGTTTACATAACCTCAAAATGGCGCCTGTGCGAAATATTTCACTGACATTCTATACCCCCGAAACTATTACAGATATCACCCTGCAATTTTGTACGGTGATAAAGGGTACTGATACAAGTTTACCTATGTATAATTCATAAACCAGTAAAGTACAAAACGAACATGGCGACCAAGCGAATTTGAAATATTTTAATAGACTTTTCTCGTGAGTTAACTATCTGAGCGCAGTGAAATGTGGTACAGTAAATGATTTTGCAGATTGTAATGTACTGCCATCTAATTTAATTCAATTGTTTACATAACCTCAAGATGGCGGCTGTGCGAAATTTTAATATTAAGTTTTTATTTCTTGTGTCGTAATCATGCGATCGAAGTGAAAGTTTGAATAATGAACCTAGGCAATAAGTGACCTTGAATGGTACATAACTCTATGGCCTATACATATAACAATCCTAAATGGCAAGCTTCCGTAATATTTAGACGGTTCTGAATATATATGAATCTTTTACAGCAACCAAACTGAAATTTTTATGTTCATAGAGACTATGAACATATGTTCACCTATAGGACTTTCAGTAACCTCGTGAGCACGAATCCAACATGGCGGCGACGCGAAGTATAAATATTTAAATGGACGTTTCTCGCGAATTAACTATCCGAGTGCCGTGAAACGTTGCACGTTTTAAATGCTTACACAAATGTTGATCCACTGGCATCTAATTTATTTCAATTGTTTGCATAATCACAAGATGGCTGCTGTGCGTAATTTTAAAATCTCATTTTTACTTCTTGTGTTCTTATCATGCGATTGAAGTTTGAATACCACACTTACACAATAATCTTAATATAATAGTACAAAAATAAAAATCCAACCTGGCGACCGTCTGAAATATTTAGACGGTTCTCAATATCTACGAATCTGTTACAGCAATTAAACTGAAATTTTGTATGTTGATAGAGGCAATTAACATGAGCAGGATATATGAAAATAGGCTGTACAGTTCTTCACGGAACTACTTGTTATACTTGTGGTCACACTGTCCTTATGCAAGGTTTCGACACTGATGTGTAACTATGTAACGGTCTGTTACTTCTTCACGCAAAATTATATCTCCCGCAGAGATGTTGGTTGGTTCCTCAGTTTAGGGGCTGCGACAACGCGGTCATATAACCCCGTGTACTTTGGGTGAGTGTAGAATCTGTCTGATAAACGGTGTGAATTGTGATGGCTGTATTAGTCTGTAATTCAGGTAAGGAATGCAGACGCTAAATTTCAAGCAGTAGTTCCTAATGTTGCTACCAGATACTAACGTCAACGCCACCCAGCTGTAAACTTGGCTACTGGATGCCACCTCAATCAGCAACTCGCAACGAACGTTGGAACTGCCCTTCCAAAGGAAAGCTTACTGAGGGATTTTTAGCACTCTTAGAAAATCCGACGACTTTGGCCGGCATAGAACCCGCGACCTTGGGCATAGAAGTTCAGCATGCTACCAGTTACGTCACCGAAGCCGCTTCACACTTAGTCAGATGGAAATCTGAATCTGATCTCGCGCAAGTGCGTTGTCATGGCAACGTCTGATGGCTCATCCCTCATCAATTTAGTAGTGTTGCCATGTCAACCACTGATAGCTCTTGGCATTTTCTTCATCATCATCATCATCATCATTTTCCGTTTTCCAGCCTAGGCCGGGTCGGAGCAAACATGAGTCCCCTCCACTTTACTCGGTCTGTCCACCACTCTTCCTCAAGCACTGAACGCCACTCCATGTTGGCATTTTCTTATAATTCCGAAATCATTTTTCTCATCCCTTGGCGCAATGGTGGCTCATATCAAAAATTCTTTCAGACAAACGTTTTAGGTAATTATTAGGGGAATATTGTCCATTTTGTACGGTTTTGATATTGTGCCTATTAACAGAGATATGATTAATGTTTCCCGAAAAAAACACTTTTTCCCACCCCTTTGGTCAATGGTTGGTGCTATCAAAAAACGTTTCAAACATAAATTTCTGAGCTTTATCCGACACATAGTATGAACTTTGAACGGATTCGATATTTCACATATTAAGAGAGTTATAGCAATATTTCATTTTTTCGAAAAAAAAAGTCCCCCATTTTCATCCCCTTCGACCGATTTAGCCCAGTAACGAACTCGTCCGAGATTTTATGGGTATACATATTCGGTAAAAAATTCAAAGTGATTGGTGCAAAATTACGGCAGTTATCGTTTCCACAAGAAACTGATATACATATATACATATATTACATAAATCTATATATATAAACCACAAAGTTTGTCTGTCTGTCTGTCTGTCTGTCTGTCTGTATGTATGTCTGTCTGTCTGTTATGTATACAAATCTACACCGTTTCACCGATCTGAACCAAAATTTGTATACTTACCCTTTGGAACCCTGCGGGTAACCCTGTCAACATTAAATTTCGGACAGACCACCCTATGCCCTGCATTTAAGCCCTTTTGCACAAATCTACACCGTTTCACCGATCTGAACCAAAAGTTGTATATTTAACCTTTGGAACCCTGCGAGTAACACTGTCCAATTGAAATTTTGGACAGACCACCCCATTCCCTGCATTTAGGCCCTTTGGTCCAAATCCACACCGTTCCACCGATCTCAACCAAAATTTGTATATTTACCCTTTGAAACCCTGCGAGTAACACTGACCACTTAAAATTTCGGACAGACCACCCCATTCCCTGCATTTAGGCCCTTTGGTCCAAATCTACACCGTTTCACCGATCAGAACCAAAATTCGTATTCTTACCCTTTGGTGCCCTGCGAGTAACACTGTCTGCTTGAAATTGCGGACAGACCACTCCATTCCCTGCATTTAGGCCCTTTGGCCCAAATCTACACCGTTTCACCGATCTCAACCAAAATTTGTATATTTACCCTATGGAACACTGCGACTAACACTGTCTGCTTGAAATTTCGGACAGACCACGCCATTCCCTGCATTTAGGCCCTTTTTGCACAAATCTACACCGTTTCACCGATCTGAACCAAAATGTGTATACTTACCCTTTGGAACCCTGCGAGTAACACTGTCTGCTTGAAATTGCGGACAGACCAATCCATTCCCTGCATTTAGGCCCTTTGGCCCAAATCTACACCGTTCCACCGATCTCAACCAAAATTTGTATATTTACCCTTTGGAACACTGCGACTAACACTGTCTGCTTGAAATTGCGGAGAGGCTACTCCATCCCCTGCATTTAGGCCCTTTGGCACAAATCTACACCATTTCACCGATCTGAACCAAACTTTGTATACTTACCCTTTGGAACCCTGCGAGTAACACTGTCCACTTACAATTTCGGATAGACCACCGCATTCCCTGCATTTAGGCACTTTGGCACAAATCCACACCGTTTCACCGATCAGAACCAATATTCGGAAACTTACCCTTTGGTACCCAGCGAGTAACACTGTCTGCTTGAAATTGCGGACAGACCACTCCATTCCCTGCATTTAGGCCCTTTGTCCCAAATCTACACCGTTTCACCGATCTCAACCAAAATTTGTATATTTACCCTTTGGAACACTGCGACTAACAATGTCTGCTTGAAATTGCGGAGAGGCTACTCCATCCCCTGCATTTAGGCCCTTTGGCACAAATCTACACCTTTTCTCCGATCTGAACCAAACTTTGTATACTTACCCTTTGGAACCCTGCGAGTAACACTGTCCACTTACAATTTGGGATAGACCACCCCATTCCCTGCATTTAGGCACTTTGGCACAAATCTACACCGTTTCACCGATCAGAACCAATATTCGGAAACTTACCCTTTGGTACCCAGCGAGTAACACTGTCTGCTTGAAATTGCGGCGAGGCCACTACATCCCTTGCATTTAGGCTGTTTGGCACAAACCTACACCGTTTCACCGATCTAACCCCAATTTTATATACTTACCCGTAGAACCCGACAAGTAACACTGTTCACTTAAAATTTCGGACAGACCACACTATTCCCTGCTTTTTGGCCCTTTGGCAGAAAACTACACCGTTTCACCGATCTCAACCAGATTTTACATAATTACCCTTTGGAACTCGACGAGTAACACTGTCCACTCGAAATTTCGGACAAACCACTCCATTTCCCGCATTAAGGCCCTTGGGTACAAATCTACATCGTTCACCGATCGAAAACAAAGTGTGTATACTTACCCTTTGAAACCCGATGCGTAACACTGTCCACTTGAAATTTCTGACATACCACTCCATTCCCTGCATGTAGCTCAGGAATTCCTCGGGGTTGCCAGCTTCCTAACTCACCAGTCATGAGCCCTTGAGGGTGTACCAGAAGTGGTGGGTCTACACACACCCTGCCTCTTTGAGGGCCTTGAGCAGAAGACAGGAGATATTATGAAAAGGAAAAGAAGCCAGACCCCTCGAAGAATGAGGGTATCGGGAAAGATGAGACAAAGCCAATTAAGGCGGAAAATTGAAAGACTCCCTAGCCCTCGGATACCCTAATACAGTCTGGGTCGGAAGAGTACAAGAGTTGACCAAGGGAGGCCGACAGGAAAGAGAACTGAAATGAGCCCGGCACCAGGAAGTAGAAGCGATGCCAGACTCAGCTGGGGTTCCGTGGTCGCCAACCCACGTCCCACAAGTTGTGAGACCCTGGGGGGGGGGGGTCAGTTGTGAGAATAGCTTGCTGATTCATCGCGAGGTGACTTGAGAGTACTTTCCAAAGCCCGCCGTGTTATCTCCTTCTGTCTATGCTGATGCCAGCACAGGGCCGTTGCGAAACAGTGAGTGATTCCCGGTCAATCTGTATAGGACGGGGAACCCCGAACGTGTGTCATCATATTTCGTCATCATCTGCGATCATCTCAGGTTCGTGCAGCTTGGACCTATATTCTTTGTCTTTGCCGAGCAGTACGCTCTTTCACTAGACGCATCCAGTACAGGCCTAAGCCAGAAAATAAGGTTGAGACTTTGGAAGACATCGAAGCTAGACTCCTGAATTACCTATATCAGTTTTAAAATAATACCATGTTCGTTTAGTAGTCATTTTTTCATTACCTTATTATTATCATCATAAGTGCAAATGACCTAGATGTTACGCGCATCATACCAATAATCACCGCCGCATAAAGTCTTTCTCGACTGTGATTTTTAAAATATTTATTTTTGGTTGGTTGGTTCTTAAGTTTGGGGCTGTGACAACGCGGTCATGTAGCCCCGTGTACTTTGGGTGTGTGTAGAATCTGTCTGATAACCGGTGTTATTAGTGTGTGTTATCTGTTTTTTAATTTAAGTACAAACTGCAACTTAGAATTCTTCAAATAGTTCGTACTTTTGCCGCCAAGCGCCACCGTCAACGACTACTAGGCCAAGTTCGGAACTTAGCTACTAGACGACACTGCAGTCGGCTCTTGGCAACGGACGTAGACATCTATGAGCGTTGTTTATCTATCCAATTTAGCTTCACACAGGTGTAATTAGTGGAAGGTTCTTTAACATGCCATAAATCTGACATGGGACCGCCGGCTTTACTTCCCCTCCGAAGAAAGGCATACTGACCGATTTTTAATTCTCTTAAAATATCCGACGGCTTCGGCCGGGTTTGAACCCGCTATCTTGGGCATAGAAGCTCAGCATGCTACCAAATACGCCACCGAAGCCGCCATATAGTTATTTTTATTACAGTACATTGTGTACATTATACGTTGAAGTGTCAATTCAATACCGGTAGTAGTTTCCCTTATCATCCTCATCATAAGAGCAAATGACCTACAGTAGATCATACGCCCATTACACCACCATTAATCACCACACACAATAAGTCTTCCTCGCATGTGAATTTTGAAATATGTATTTCTATTACGGTAATTTGTAAGTTTGACGTGTCAATTCAACAGTATTTTTTATTATCATCCTTATCAAAAGGGCAAATGACCTAGATATTACTCCCTCATTGTCTTTGGGGGCAAATGACTTACATTTTAAGTCCATTATATTTCTAAGGAGACCTTAAAACATTATCATCATTCCACCGGGCGAAGCCGGGTACTACTGCTAGTTATATATAAACTTTTGAACTGACGGTGGTTTTGGGGTCTGGGGGATGTGAAACGCGAAGATATGTCGAAATTTTCCGGAAATCGAAACATGGTACCCATTGCAATAGTTAGCTTTCTAATGAAATCTACCTAAAATACTGCCGTCAACGACGCCTAGCTGTGAACTTGGCTACTAGATGCCACCTCAATCAGAAACTCGCAACGTTGGAACTTCCCCTCCGAAGGAAAGCAAACTCAGGTTTTTTAGCGCTCTTAGTAAATCCGAAGACTTCAGCCGGGTTTGAACCCGCGACCTTGGGCATAGAAGTTCAGCATGCTACCAGTTCCGATACCGAAGTCGCTTCCCACTGACATATGAAAACTGAATTTGATCTCGTGCAGTGGCGTTGTCATAGCAACTGCTGATGGTCATCCCTTATCAATTAAAAGTAAAGTAGTCATGGCAACCTCTCTTGGCACTTGGCATTTTCTTATAATTTAAATCATTTTGTTCACCCCGTGGCGTAATGGTGGGTCATATCAAAAATTCTTTCAGACAAAAGTTTTAGGTAATTATTGGAGGAATATTTCCCATTTTGTGCGGTTTTGATATTGTGCCTATTAACAGAGATATGATTAATGTTTCCCGAAAAACCCACTTTTTCCCACCCCTTTGGTCAATGGTTGGTGCTATCAAAAAACTTATTTGACATAAGTTTTTGGCACTTATCCGACACATATTATGAACTTTGAAGGGATTCGATATTTCATGTATTAAGAGAGTTATAGCGATATTTCACTTTTTCGAAAAAAAGGCCCCCATTTTTACCCCCTTTGACCGATTTTGCCCATTAACGAACTCGACCGAGATTTTATCGGGATACTTATTATGTAAAAAATTCAAAGTGATTGGTGCAAAATTACGGCAGTTATCGTGTCCACAAAAAACTGATATATACAGTATATATAGATAGATAGATACATATATACATAAACTATATATAAACTTTTGAACTGACGGTGGTTTTGGGGTCTGGGGGATGTGAAACGCGAAGATATGTCGAAATTTTCCGGAAGTCGAAACATGGGACCCATTGCAATAGTTAGCTTTCTAAAGAAATCTACCTAAAAAACACTACATGGTGGTAGAGGTGATTGTTTTAGGGATGAGGATAAAGAGTTATAAATATACCCATACATTTAGGAGAAAGTAGGCTATATGTTCTTCGCTGAACATCAAATAAATTGTGAAATATGTTAATTTATATCTCAACAAATATTCATATGAAATTAAAACCAATCACTAGGATTTCTTCCATACTAAATATCTACATGGGAAAGTCATGATAAATGACCTACCTCTATCCGTTTAACGCAAGGACCATTTTCAAAATGTGCATATTTTTCATATTAAAATAATCATACCTCCTAAACGGTTAGAGATAGTAAAGTGTCAATCAGTAGTCTAGTGTATATTACTATTAGAGTGCTGTGTGTAACACTAGAACAATATCCATTGGTAATTACCTAAAATTGAAAGCTGATAACCAAAAAATATGCATGTTTTTGTAAAGTCCATTTATCGCGGCTTCCCATATTTTGATACAACATTTGGTCCATGCGCATTAGATTTGCTGCTATAATAATGCAAATTTGTATTCATATTCTATATTAATGCATCCATAAGATCAGTGATTAGTTTTACTGTAGTATTCATAGTTTTGCCATTAAAAATATTTTAAGTTTAAATAATAGGCAATTAATGGGATTAAAAAATTGAGAAATGAGTTAATTTATATCTCAACAAATATTCATATGAACTCAAAACCAATCACTAGGATTGCTTTCATACTAAATATCTATATGGGAAAGTCATGATAAATGACCTACCTCTATCTGTTTAATGCAAGGACCATTTTCAAAATTTGTATAATTTCTATATGAAAATAATCATATTTCCTAAACGGTTAGAGATAGAAAACTGTAAATCAGTAGTATAGTGTATATCAGTATTTGAGTGATGTGTGTAAAATTAGAACAATATCCATTGATAATTACAGAAATATGAAAACTCAGTCCCAGTGTCCCTTAAGTTCATAGCCCCTATGAACATTAAAAGAACAGTTTGATTGCTATAATAGATTCGTAGATATTCAGAGCCGTCTAAATATATCGGATGGTCGCCGTGTTGGATTGTTAAATGTATAGGCCATAGAGTCATGTACCATTAAAGGGAAATTACTGCGTTGGTTCATTATTCAAACTTTCACTTCGATCGCATGATTACGATACAAGAAATAAATTCTTGATTTTTGAAATTCGCACAGCCGCCATCTCGAGGTTATGTAAACAATTGAACTAAATTAGATACCAGTGCATTACAATGTGTATAAACATATACTGTACCACGTTTTATTGCGTTTGGTTTGTTAAATCGCGAGAAACGTCTATTTAAAAGTCGAAAATTCGCGGGCCGCCATGTTGGTTTTGTAGTAACCAGTTTTTCAAAAGTCACATGGGTGAACTTCTAGTAGTTCTCTTTATCACCGTAAAAAATTCTAGGGTGATATCGGGAATAGTTTCGGAGATATTGAATGCTGGTGAAATATTTCGCACAGCCGCCATGTTCGATTGGTGAGACGTAACAAAATTTGAAGGGCACGGTCGGGGTCGTGCGGAATAGTGCTCTGAACTTACCGAGTTTCATTGATCGCACTCCCGCCGTTTGGAAGTTATTATGGGGGACACACACACGCCTCTCTCTCTCTCTCTCTCACACACACACACACACACACACACACGGACAAAAGGTGGTCTCATAAGCCTATTTGTTCAAAATTGAAAATAGGCTAATGATGCTGCAGCAAAAATTAAAACGTATCCCACACAGCAAAAAAAAAAGACAGCTATGGCGAGCAAGCGAGTAGATATAAAATAACATCTCTGGCATCGGTGGTGATAGTGACGGTCATCAGTCCACTACTGTGACAAATTATCAATCTCCATCGATCTAAAAGTCTCCATGACTTCTACTCTCAAATTACCCTTAATGCAAGTCCCTTATCCCTCCCTATATTATTCTGCTAAGATCCCATTCTAGTTTTGTACCGAAAATAAGGTCCCATTAACACCAACCTACACATATGGGGTACCTACAGGTTCAGCATAACCCAATGCGTAAGCGAAATGCACTCACTTACTCTTTAAATGCCTCACAATTAAATAAATCCCTTAAAACATGTATATTTACAATGAAATAATGGAAGAATGCAGCATGGTAACCATGGTAACATAATTTCACAGGTCCATCTATTTCTGTAAGACGCAATGCAATTCCAATTATTACATTACTGTGAAAGTTTCCAGACGGTTATAAGGTTATCACGGAACCAAATTAAGCTGTAAAATTCATCAATACATATAGTATAATGCGCATAAGGGTGTCAAGGGTCACACTAGAATTTTTTCACTCAATTTTCACGTGTGAGTGTGGTACGAAAGGTCTTTTTCACCCGACTATAAAGGGTCTCCGTAAACCACATTTAAAGGTCCTTAAATTAACAGTGACTGTAATATTCCCAGAAAACTAACTTCGCTCTGATATACCTATGAAGGAATGACAAACCCCTAACCACTGCGCCAGTAGCTGAATTGATAAAGTCTGATTATTCATACCAAGGATAAATCAGTCATAGCATTCATGATTGAGATTTTGCTAAGTGTATTTTTTACAACTAGAAAATTCGTGGGCGAAACCGTGACGGGTAATGCTAGTCATTATTAAAAGACCAACGCACAACTTAAAGCCACACCACAATATATAATCTGACTTAAAGTGCTTCAAAACTTTAGTCAGAGTTATTTTATTATTTATTATATTATTATTTACCTCACTCATAACTTAATTTCGTCGCAATTGAGTAAAAAGGGCCCGGTTTACGGGGACCAGACTCTGCCCCCCCCCCCCCCCCCAGACACACACACACACACGCACAAAGGTCTCTCTTACTTCCAAATTATTAAATTAAAACTTAAAGAAATTCATTTCTCATTATTATTATTATTATTATTATTATTATTATTATTATCAAGCTAATAATAATAATAATAATATAATAATATCGTATGGCCTCGGGTGCCTGGTGCAAGCTTTTTTTAATTGACACCCAAAGGGTAGCTTGCATGTCGGATTTCGTCGTTCCATTGAACGCTATGAAAGTCAAGGAGGTTAGATATCTAAACTCCTTGACACTACAGCGCTTTCAAGTAGAGAATGGAGGAACTTTGTGTTGGCGGAAAATCCCGAGATTAATTTTGCCATTGAACACGTCCTACTGAATTCAAATGGGTTCTTTAACATGCCAACAACGTATGACATGAGTATCGTGATTTTTGTCGCCTTCAAAAATCACTTACCATGGCCAGGGGCGAACCTGCAATCTTGGGGTTGGTAGTCCGACACTATAACCACTCACCCACCGTGGCAAGGTATTATCAAGCTGAAGCTGCCGCTGTAAACTACTATTAAACCATCCACACCATGGCGAGCGGGGATGATACGTAGCTATGCTCCTTCTAGCATAATAAGCGAACATCATCCCAAGATGCAGTGAACTAATGAGCGAAATTGCGACAGTCAATAGCTAAGTCAATTCACGTAATTGTATATCCCTCAAAGTCATTATGCGAATATTAATTCAAATCCACCATTGTCAAACCCCTTAATCAAGTCAAATTAAATAGCAATGAGAACATTAAAATATTTGCATCCCCAAATTAGATTCAAATCCAGGCAGAGGAACGCTTGTCGTACCGGTACCTGGCGTATAACTTCGCGACCTGCTTGAGAGTAGTCGAGTCGGTTCGCTTTCATGCTCTTTCGTAGCTAACATTCACCTCTCGTTTCGCAATGTCACAAACTGCGTTGTTTCAGGAATACTGCAACCCTTGTCCCGCAAGACGATAACCATCCCTTTCTACAACACTACTAACGATGACTGCGAATAATGAGAGGCTATGAGTGTTAACGACGTGCACTGCTAACGTGAGGCGTAGGCGGGTGTCGTGTCCCGTGTATTATATGGCCCCAAGGGGGTACACGGCTCGCTTGTCTCACCTCTGACGGGGTCTCATGGCTTCTTGTGGGAGTGTACCGCAAACCAACAATCATGGGTAGTGAAAGTTCGTGACCCCGAAGGATTCCAATTGCTTTCTATTTTCTAGTGACTTTGGAATGTAACTTTTGATTTTAAGCCTACTTTTCTAGTTTAGCAAAAATGAGGAAAAAGTCGACTCATGAGATCGATCCAGGAAAATGTGTGTCTGTCAGTCTGTGTGTGTGTCCGCCCCCCAATCAACTCCTAAACGACTACAGCTATCGAAACCAAATTTGGTAAGAATAAAGATCTATACCTGAATATCTCACGGCCATATTTGAAATTGACGTCAGTACTACCAACTGCTGAAAAATTGCAATTGAAATTTGTGCTCCCTGATGAATATCTCAGAAGTTATGCATGCGAACTATTCCAAAATTGGCACGCATATATGAATGCTACATATTAATGTTTCATGATTGAGTTCTGTGAAGGAAGGAAACGTAATGTATATTGCTGGAAACACCTGCTATGTGTCGCAATAAGCTTGCTACCTGAGATAGCCTAGGAGTCGGGAATTGTTAACCCCCGACTTCCTTTAGAACAACGAAAAGGGATAAGTTTGGAATGTATGACCATCTTAGGACAAGGAAAAGTACAGTTACTTTAGGTTCAACTCACCAGAAGAACCAGGGTGACGCTCATGAATCAGCGAGGAAATATGTCCTTGTACAGCAAGGTGTGACAGATAAACATGCAGAAATATAGAGAAAGAGAGACTTTTCGTCTACGTCCACTAGGCGTGGTTGGCGGAAACAGCGCGAAACCGAAAATTGGATTGACGAATGAGAAGAGATGAGGCCGTTAAGACGCGGGTTTTCGGCAGCAAGCCATAGCAGATCAGATTTGGAGGGAATCAAATTTTGATTAATCTGTCGATCGATTTGGTTTCCAATTGCTCGTATCACGTTCTTCTCTTTATGACGAATGTTTGGATGTAAATTGCTCTCCTGAGAGATCATTGCTTCATTAGCTAGCTATCAGTACCGTCCCCTCCCCTATTATTTGGTGAATTTAGTATAAATATTGCGTGAAGCGCTGGTGTGAGGATACTCTATTCTCTTCTTGGGGTGTCTAAGGACACGGTCCACGTTACTTTAATTCAGGTCTCCGAACTTAGGAAATATCAGACTGTCGGAGTACAGACTAGACGAGGTAAAATTTTCAAGATTTACTTCAACTTCGAATTTATTGTTATTATCATGTCGGTTGGACATTGATTTTCTGTGAAGTGCGTGTGCATATTTTTAGCCTACTTTTCACATTTTGCAAAAATGAGGAAAATGTAGACTTATGAGATCGATCCGGGAAAATGTGTGTCTGTCTGCCCTTCTGTCTGTCTGTCTGTCTATCTGTGTGTCCCCCCCCCCCTATCAACTCCTAAACGGCTGCAGCAATCGAAACGAAATTTAGTGTGAGTAAAGATGTATACCGGAATATCTCAAGCCCATATTTGAAAATGATGTCAGTGCTACCAACTGCTGAAAAAACACACTAGAAATTTGAGCTCCATGTTGTATATCATAGAATCTATGCATGGGAGCTATTCCAAAATTAGCATACATGCAGATAATACTATTTCAGTTTAATTTCAAGGAGACCATATATAACAGTGTTGTCAAAATGATTCTAAGCCTTCTGATAAGTCCAATTATTAAATGCATATAACTTTTACAATATTAATTGTATTTCATCCTAATTTTGTATGTAATATGTGTACATAAACTGATATGACTGAGTGTATTCTTAAGAGCCACCAGGGTTACCAACTGTTAATAATTGCTCTCTCTATTTTTTATCCAAATACCAATATATCAGAAAGTATGCAAGCCGACAGCTTTAAAATATGCACACTTATAGTACCTGACATTTAGGATTGATTTGGAGTAACTTATATACGCCAGTTCTACCGACTTGATTCTAAGCCTGCTGATAGGAACAATTTTTAAATACATGTAGCTCCTATACTATCAGTTGGATTTCAACCAAATTTCGTATGTGCTATGAGTAATATAACAGATATGACTATAAGTATTCTTAGGAGCAATCAGAGCTGCCAACTTTTAATAAATGCTGTCTATATATTTTTACCCTAATATCAATATATCAGAAAGTGTGCAAGCCACTAGCTCTCTACTTTGCACACGTATAGCACCTGACATTCTAGATTAATGTGGAGTAATTAATGTAAGTCAGTGCTGCCAACATGATTCTATGCCTGCTGATATGTCCAATTTTAAAATACATGTAACTTCTATACTAACAAATGGATTTCATCCAAAATTGGCACAACAAGATATAATATTTCAGATTATTTCTGACCAGCACACGCATGGTATTGTTGGCAACATGCTTTTACGCGTGCTGATAGATCCAGTGATTAACTGCATGTAACGTCCATTGGACTTCAACCACATTTTGTATTCTGTACCTTAAGAGATGGAACTAAGAATATATTCAGTCACCAGGGCTGCCAACTGTAGTGCTCTATTAGGCTACATTATACCAGGTATATTTCGAACTAATTATACATTTCGATATTACCAACTTAATTTCGTCAACATTCTAGATAGGTTCATATATTGTAGATCTTAATCTTAATTTTAAGAAAAGTAGGCTCTTTAGTTCGTCACGGAACTTCTTGTTTTAGATAGCTTATTGCTATAACATAGGGTCAGTCTTCGATAAAATTGCTTACAGGACTCGTGGATGAAGTTAGTAGTCCACTTAAGCAATTTAGGTAGCAGTCAGGCAAGTGACATTATAGACTGAACTAGTTTGAATTATTCAAACAGAAAATCAATACCTAAAGACCATGGCTGTCAACCCTGATGGAAGGATGTCTGTCGAACCCATGATCACCAAGGCGTTAACCGTGGAGTAGATACCACGGCTGGGGTGATGGCGGGTGATATCCATTTGATGTTTCCAGTAATAAGATGAGTACCCATATGCATTAATTTCATTAAAGTAGCTAGTTTTGGTAAACGGGAACTGTTGTGGATATAGTTTGAGTGTTTATAATATTTTTGTTGTGTGTTTAGAGTAATTGTTGTTACCGACTTTTAATTTAATTATGGGGCTCATCGTGGCTTCGTTTTGTTGTGTTTGTGGATGTTACCTATTAAACATTTTAGGATATCAAAGCCGGAGATGAAAAGTATTAAGTATTTCAGGTGGCAGATAAAAATCATTTAAGAACAGAACGTTGCAAATACCCTATATTAGTCATCTATGTTGTGGAGCAACTATTCAGATTATATTTGTGTTGGCGGAATATTAATTTTAATTTAATAAACATATTTTTCAAATCAAATTTTGGAAACGTGACTTAATGCCTTTCAGCTCCATGGTCAGTTTAGTGCAGCATAAAGCCTTCCAGAATGAATATTTCACATGATATTTTATTTAAAAATGTTTTTTTATAAAATAAAAACCACCTTAACCCTGTACAGATGTAATTTACAACAGCACTGTAACACGCGGGAATCTTGCAGTGTGGCCAACATTAAGTACGATACACGGCGCTGAAAGGCAGCAAGTCTCTTCTGATCGCAGTGGTTTCTGACTTAAACAGAAGGCTGACTTAATTCCTTCCTTTGCCGTTCCAAGGCCCTTGGGTCGATACTCCAGAATACTAATTTTATAAAATATGACCAATGTTGACTTAACACAAGAATACTAACAGTATTCTATTGATGCTTAATACTAATAATACGTTAAATTCACGTAAATTACAAACTTTGTGCTAAGGCACCAATTAGTTAAATGGTTGAAACTCTTCCCGTGTCATTTCCGGAATATTCCGCATTTTCGTTGCGTGTCGTTTACGATCTATTCCGCAACATGTTTCCCGCTCCAGCGGGTCGTTTACGGAATATTCCGCAAGATGTTTCCCGCTCCAGCGGGTCGTTTACGGAATATTCCGCAACATGTTTCCCGCTCCAGCGGGTCGTTTACGGTATATTCCACAACATGTTTCCCGCTCCAGCGGGTCGTTTACGGTGTATTCCACAACATGTTTCCCGCTCCAGCGGGTCGTTTACGGAATATTCCGCAACATGTTTCCCGCTCCAGCGGGTCGTTTACGATATATTCCACAACATGTTTCCCGCTCCAGCGGGTCGTTTACGGAATATTCCGCAACATGTTTCCCGCTCCAGCGGGTCGTTTACGATATATTCCACAACATGTTTCCCGCTCCAGCGGGTCGTTTACGATATATTCCGCAACATGTTTCCCGCTCCAGTGGGTCGTTTACGGTATATTCCGCAACATGTTTCCCGCTCCAGCGGGTCGTTTACGGAATATTCCGCAAGATGTTTCCCGCTCCAGCGGGTCGTTTACGGAATATTCCGCAACATGTTTCCCGCTCCAGCGGGTCGTTTACGATATATTCCACAACATGTTTCCCGCTCCAGCGGGTCGTTTACGGAATATTCCGCAACATGTTTCCCGCTCCAGCGGGTCGTTTACGATATATTCCGCAACATGTTTCCCGCTCCAGCGGGTCGTTTACGATATATTCCGCAACATGTTTCCCGCTCCAGCGGGTCGTTTACGGAATATTCCGCAAGATGTTTCCCGCTCCAGCGGGTCGTTTACGATATATTCCGCAACATGTTTCCCGCTCCAGCGGGTCGTTTACGGAATATTCCGCAACATGTTTCCCGCTCCAGCGGGTCGTTTACGGAATATTCCGCAACATGTTTCCCGCTCCAGCGGGTCGTTTACGGAATATTCCGCAACATGTTTCCCGCTCCAGCGGGTCGTTTACGGAATATTCCGCATCATGTTTCCCGCTCCAGCGGGTCGTTTACGATATATTCCGCAACATGTTTCCCGCTCCAGCGGGTCGTTTACGATATATTCCGCAACATGTTTCCCGCTCCAGCGGGTCGTTTACGGAATATTCCGCAACATGTTTCCCGCTCCAGCGGGTCGTTTACGATATATTCCGCAACATGTTTCCCGCTCCAGCGGGTCGTTTACGATATATTCCGCAACATGTTTCCCGCTCCAGCGGGTCGTTTACGGAATATTCCGCAAGATGTTTCCCGCTCCAGCGGGTCGTTTACGATATATTCCGCAACATGTTTCCCGCTCCAGCGGGTAGTTTACGGAATATTCCGCAACATGTTTCCCGCTCCAGCGGGTCGTTTACGGAATATTCCGCAACATGTTTCCCGCTCCAGCGGGTCGTTTACGGAATATTCCGCAACATGTTTCCCGCTCCAGCGGGTCGTTTACGGAATATTCCGCATCATGTTTCCCGCTCCAGCGGGTCGTTTACGATATATTCCGCAACATGTTTCCCGCTCCAGCGGGTCGTTTACGATATATTCCGCAACATGTTTCCCGCTCCAGCGGGTCGTTTACGGAATATTCCGCAACATGTTTCCCGCTCCAGCGGGTCGTTTACGGAATATTCCGCAAGATGTTTCCCGCTCCAGCGGGTCGTTTACGGAATATTCCGCAACATGTTTCCCGCTCCAGCGGGTCGTTTACGATATATTCCGCAACATGTTTCCCGCTCCAGCGGGTCGTTTACGGAATATTCCGCAACATGTTTCCCGCTCCAGCGGGTCGTTTACGATATATTCCGCAACATGTTTCCCGCTCCAGCGGGTCGTTTACGATATATTCCGCAACATGTTTCCCGCTCCAGCGGGTCGTTTACGGAATATTCCGCAAGATGTTTCCCGCTCCAGCGGGTCGTTTACGATATATTCCGCAACATGTTTCCCGCTCCAGCGGGTCGTTTACGGAATATTCCGCAACATGTTTCCCGCTCCAGCGGGTCGTTTACGGAATATTCCGCAACATGTTTCCCGCTCCAGCGGGTCGTTTACGGAATATTCCGCAACATGTTTCCCGCTCCAGCGGGTCGTTTACGGAATATTCCGCATCATGTTTCCCGCTCCAGCGGGTCGTTTACGATATATTCCGCAACATGTTTCCCGCTCCAGCGGGTCGTTTACGATATATTCCGCAACATGTTTCCCGCTCCAGCGGGTCGTTTACGGAATATTCCGCAACATGTTTCCCGCTCCAGCGGGTCGTTTACGGAATATTCCGCAAGATGTTTCCCGCTCCAGCGGGTCGTTTACGGAATATTCCGCAACATGTTTCCCGCTCCAGCGGGTCGTTTACGATATATTCCGCAACATGTTTCCCGCTCCAGCGGGTCGTTTACGGAATATTCCGCAACATGTTTCCCGCTCCAGCGGGTCGTTTACGGAATATTCCACAACATGTTTCCCGCTCCAGTGGGTCGTTTACGATATATTCCGCAACATGTTTCCCGCTCCAGCGGGTCGTTTACGGAATATTCCACAACATGTTTCCCGCTCCAGTGGGTCGTTTACGGAATATTCCACAACATGTTTCCCGCTCCAGTGGGTCGTTTACGATATATTCCGCAACATGTTTCCCGCTCCAGTGGGTCGTTTACGGAATATTCCACAACATGTTTCCCGCTCCAGTGGGTCGTTTACGGAATATTCCACAACATGTTTCCCGCTCCAGTGGGTCGTTTACGATATATTCCGCAACATGTTTCCCGCTCCAGTGGGTCGTTTACGGAATATTCCACAACATGTTTCCCGCTCCAGTGGGTCGTTTACGGAATATTCCGCAACATGTTTCCCGCTCCAGTGGGTCGTTTACGGAATATTCCACAACATGTTTCCCGCTCCAGCGGGTCGTTTACGATATATTCCGCAACATGTTTCCCGCTCCAGCGGGTCGTTTACGATATATTCCGCAACATGTTTCCCGCTCCAGCGGGTCGTTTACGGAATATTCCACAACATGTTTCCCGCTCCAGCGGGTCGTTTACGGAATATTCCGCGACCTGTCATAAGTTTACATATAATTACGGCAGGTGGCAGTATGGTATTAAATAACGTATATGAACTCGCCCGGAACCGGAAATGACTACTTGAATCATTTCTTTTACTTTTTTAGTATTCGTTTGATAGATACTTGAGTTTGACGGTATCAGCTGATGCATCTTTAAGCCGATGTAAACAGTGAAATGGCGGGCTCGTACGACAAAAATGTGGCTACCATATCAAGTTATTTGGAGGAATCAGATAGTGATTACAGCGGCTTTGGAGAGATCGACGGTTCAGAATCAAGTGAAAGTGCAGTTGTTGAAGATGAGAGTGATAATGATGCAGATACAAGTGCAGTTCTCCAAGGTTGGCCTGCCATATCTTCATCCTGCGGGGTGTTTTGAAGATTATCACAAAAAGAAACACCTCTGATATAGAAAACAGTGAGCTTCACTCTTCATAGTATAATGTTGTGTGTGTGTGTGTGTGTTTTTTTTGTGAATTTATAAGTGATCAAGCAGTGTAATTTTGTTCAACAAGAAAAAAAAAACGTTTTGCCGTCTGAATTTAGCAAGTGTAAAACCATGGTTTTCCTGAACTGTTTCGTATTTGGTATTTTTTTTCTCTTTTCAAATGTATTTTCAAACAAAAATAAAATGTAAAAAAATTACATTTTGGGGGAATTTTCCTTAAAATAAATGATCACTCAGGCAAAATACAAAATATATTCAGCGACACTGGAATGGTTAATATAAACACTATTTATATACACTGAATCCTCTGTGGTGTTTGAAGTTTAATAAGCTAAGTTCCATCTTAAATACAACAAATACACAAGTCGTTTACTTTGACGTAAACAGCAGGACGTAATCTCTCCAGCTTCTTAAACTGTCTCTAGTTATTATGAGGTTGCCTTTATAATCTTTCTGAACTGATGTGACATATCTACATCAACCTCTTTGTTATTGCCATGGAGAAACCAAAATGTTGCTAAATTCAAGGTTAGTTTCGAGGGAATTCTTTGCCCCATGATTATGCCTCTAGAACTGATTGGCATTAATAACAAAAGCATTGACATCACCACCATAGACCAGTAGAAGCACTGCTGGAAGATGGTGAGGTGGGAACAGATATACAGTAGAGGGAATTCTAAGCAGTTAAATTATTCATACGCGTAAAATTTACGTATGTTAGTATTGTGGGGATAATGCTCTGCAGCTCCGACTGGTTCAATTATTGTGCGTTACTTTGCGGTCTGCCCTCGTATTATTGCACAATGTACAGTAGGCTATATTGGGGCAACATCCGGCCCACAGTCGGAAACATTTTATAGCCTGTCTTGTCTGGGTTATGACGTTATTGTCATCACTTTAGTACCCTTGTTCGTGTTTTATATTCTCTATATTTCCAAGTTGTTGGCCCAGTTTATAGACGGGGTAATGGCGCATAGAGGGAGGTGATGGCGGGAGAATAATGTTCCTAGCTCTCTACACACACTCAGCGGCAAGCATTCTTGGCTGTTGTCCCGGAGGTGCGGGTTCGATTTCTGCTTCTGTCACGCAATGTAATGCTGGTTTGAGGGCCTTGTCAGACAAAACTGAGAAGAATCCCAATTCTGCCATACTGGAAGTGGTTTTCCATGGTCACCCACTTCTAGTCCAGGAAAATGCTGGGATGGTGCAGGCCACGGCCACCTCCTTCCCAATCCCAACCTGAATTACAACAAGTAGTTCCGTGAAGAACTATACAGCCTATTTTCCTATATCCTACTTATATTAATTGCCTCTATCAACATAAAAATTTTCAGTTTGGTTGCTATCATAGTTTTTTTTAGCGTATGGCTTTTAGTGCCGGGAGTGTACGAGGACATGTTCGGCTCGCCAGTTTTGTAGCTGCTTCGAGACGGACACCCAATGGGTGAGCTGCAAGTACCATTGGGGAGGAACGTTGGAATGTAAGGACGAGGAGTTGGAAGGTAGCAGCTGTGGCCTATAGTTAGGGACCAACCCCGGCATTTGCCTGGAAGGAAGATGGGAAACCAGCGAAAACCATCTTCAAGATTGCCGGCGGGGGGATTCGAACCTCCTCGCCTCCCGGATGTGAGCGACTGCCAGCAGTCATACCGTAACGACCACGGCTAACTCACCCGGTTATCATAGATTAATAGATATTGAGAACCGTCTAAATATTTCGGTTGGTCGCCATTTTGGTCTTCTGTATATGTAGGCCATAGACTTATGTACTATTAGATGCCGATTTTTGCGTAGGTTCATTATTCAAACGATCATTTTGATCGCGTGATTAACAGACGAGAAATAAAAACTTATTTTAAAATCGTGCACAGCCGCCATCTTGTGGTTATGTGAACAATTGAACTAAATTGGATGCCAGTGCATCACAATGTGTATAAACATTTGCTGTAACAATTTTCACTGCGTTTGGATGGTAAAATCACGAGAAAAGTCTATTTAAATGTTACAACTTCGCTTGGCCGCCATGTTCGTTTTGTAGTTAACAGGTTTTTGAAAGTCCCATAAATGATCTTCTAGTAGTACCCTCTGTCATCGTACATGATTTCAGGGTGACATCAATAATAGGCTCGGAGTTATAGAATGCCGGTGAAATATTTTGCACAGCCTCCATGTTGGATTGGTGAGACGTAATACAATTTGAAGGGCACGGTCGGGTTATTAGGGGCGGGGGGGGGCTGGTTGGTTGGTTCCTCAGTTTAGGGGCTGCGACAACACGGTCATGTAGACCCGTGTACTTTGGGTGTGTGTAGAATATCTGATAACCGGAGTTAATTGTGATGACTGTATTAGTGTGTGTTTCTGTTTTCAATTCAAGTATGGACTGCAGACTTTGAAATTTTCAAGTAGTTCCTACTTTTGCCACCAAATGCCACCGTCAACGACTACCAGTTCAGAACTTGGCTACTAGACGTCACCGCAGTCGGCTCCTAGCGACGAACGTAGGAACCTGAGCATTAATTACATTTTTGACCTAATTTAGCTTCACACAGGTGTCATTAGTGGAAGGTTCTTTAACATGCCATAAACTTATGACATGGGACCGCCGGCTTTACTTCCCCTCCGAAGGAAGGCATATTGAGGGATTTTTAACGGTCTTAAAAATCCGACGACTTTGGCCGGGTTTGAACCCGCGATTTTGGGCATAGAAGCTCAGCAGGCTACCAACTACGCCACCGAAGCCGCTGAAAATAGGCTAAAAAGTAACTTCCGCTTGGAGCAAATGAATAAAAGACCAGTAAGCATGAATTGGCACCAAACTCTAAACAGCGTAACAAACAAACAAACAATTTTATCACCAACTTTCCATCACAAAAGTGCCAAATGCCTATCATTGTAGAAAATTATTAGGTGGTGCTACTGAACAGGAGAAAAGGTGTTTAAATATTGTAAGTAATGGAATTAACCAAAATACCTGTAGTAATGGTATGTGGAGATGATATAGTAATAGATGTCCACTCGTCTGCTGCCGTAGACCCACCATCCCGCCCTAATAGAAGCACGACTTATCTAGCTGAAATTGCTGCTCTGACGGCCATCTTTGTGAAGAAGTCCATAATGCCAACCCCACGCATTCGGTACCAATAGTTTTGACTAGACCAATATTTTCGTCCAGACCAATCGAGAATTGACTGGTTTTTGTGACGCACAGTAGAGGAAGTCACGCATCAATAATCTTTATCCAGGCCAATGGTTACGCCTTTTATTTCATTTTTCATGTTGGCAACGTGTCACGTGGGTATGACGTAGTGTCCGATGTGATTGTAAAATGGCCGACCTTGTTCAAATGAACACGACCAATAATGCTTTGTCTGTCTGTTAGGTAGTCAGCCCGAAGGCTGGTTGGATCCTCAAAAAGTACCGCCGTTACGTTATGTGAGTAGATACCCACAAAAACCCAAGGCAGCGCTATTTTGAGGTGTTCTAGGCAAGAAGAAGAGTGAGGTAGTTTGCCATTGCTTTCCTCACTGAGTCAGAACAGTAGTCCTAACCCTATGAGTAGAACCTTTCACAGCATTCACAGGCACTGACTGTGCCCCGAATGCCATTACTAAGCACCACCCATACCTCAGTAGCTTCCATATAATCACAGCCATGCTTTATTTACGTTAAAAGTAATTATTTCCGGTGCAGCAGTGGCAATTGGGAATGTGAAACGACTCCCAACAACTCCGAGAAAGGTTTGTCAGTCATAAATACTATATTTTCAGTAATATACCTTGTTGAAATTAACAAAAGGCTTGTTCTCCTGTTCTGTAGAATTAATAATTATTAAATAAATCCACAAAGAAACTAAATATGAGGTGATCGTGTTATGTTCTCCGCTCTCTCACTAAACATGGGAGCATTGTCTGCCATCTGGTGACGAATAGAGGGACTTTCTTACATAACCTCAGCACACTCATTGTTACATCACATTCAAGAATGGACAATGCCGACAATGATCATCATTAGCTGTTACAAGAACATCTTTGACTTTGTCTGGCAGTCACATTGTGGGCGAGTCATCAAGACGTAGGCGATTGGTTGGATGGAGTTTTCAGTGGTCCCATAGAGGTGTCATGGTAGTCAACACTGTGAATTGGGTTGAAGACTCATGAAGGTCACGTCTATTGCTAGCACCGAACACCATAAATGAAAAGTGTTGAAGTGATAAATGTCACAACGCAGATACCTGTCACAAATTAATACAACGCAATTCACACGCGGCATGCTGACCCACCGCACTTAATCGAAATCGTTGACAAATTCCAATGGCGACACGCAACCGCATAGTGGGGCTAGATACAGACTAATGACGCTGCGGTTGTTATACGGGGCACACCATCACTGCATCTCTCTTTCCTTTAAATGGCCATGGCCAGATGGACATGGTTCATTGGTTTAGATCGTAAGCTTTCGCGGACGGTGTCTACTTTATCTAGTTTTTACGGTGATGGATCCAATAAACAAGCTGACGCAAGTGGTGGGTAAATCAACCGAGAAAAAGCTGCCAATCCAGGACACGGGAGTTTACGAAGTGCCTTGCTCCTGTGGACTGGATTACATAGGGCAAACCAAAAGACGCGTTTCCATTAGGATTTCAGAGCACATTCCAGATACGAAATAGATGATCTACAATAGCTGAACATGCTTACGTCACGAGACACGCCATCGAATTTGATAAGGGCAAAACAGGTTAATTAGAGAGGCAATAGAGGTCGTGAAGCATCCCAATAATTTCAATCGCGAAGATGGTTTGAGACTTACAGGAGGAGGGTACGATGCATGGGTCACCGATTCGAACCATATTTAGTACACGTGTAGGGCATGACCAGGCGTATATGTGCGTTGTACGCTAGCAAGAAGCCAACAATTGCGTGGTGCAGCGGTCAGAGCCCTGCTTCGTAAGCGCGGGATCGCTAGATCGAATCCCACCGGTGAGCTCTTGCCGTGTCGTGGACGGAAGCATTTGGTAGCAAAAGTAGGAACTACCGGTACATGAAATTATCGTTTACATTCCTTGGTTGGTTGGTTCCTTAGTTTAGGGGCTGCAACAACATGGTCATGTTGCCCCGTGTACTTTGGGTGTGTGTAGAATCTGCCTGAAAACCGGTGTTAATTGTGATGGCTGTATTAGTGTATGTTATCTGTTTTTAATTCAAGTAAGGACTCCAAACGATAATTTCAAGTAGTTCCTACTTTCGCTACCGTCCACGACACCTAGCCGTGAACTTGGCTACTAATAGATGCCATCGCAACCAACGCCTGGTGATGATCGTTGGAACTTAAGAGCATTAATCAAACCTAACGTACAAATTTTGCTTCACACAAGTTTAATTAGTGGAAGGTTCTTTTACATGCCATTAATCTATAACATTGGCCCGCCGGTTTTACTTCCCCTCCGAAGGAAAGCATACTGATGGATTTTTAACGCTCTTAAAAATCCAACGACTTCGACTGGGTTTGAATCCGCGACTTTGGGCATAGACGTTCAGCATGCTACCGACTACGCCACCATCTGCAGTCCTAACTTGAATTAAAAACAGATAACATACACTAATACTGCCATCACAATTAACACCGGTTATCAGACAGATTCTATTGTTGTTTGAGTCTTCAGTCTTTTGACTGGTTTGATGCAGCCCTCCATACCTCCCTGTCCTGAGGTAATCGTTTCATCTCTACATAGTTACCACACCCTACATCCGAGGCAATCTGTTTAACATATTCTAACCTTGGTCTACCCCTACAGTTCTTGTCCTCGACCCTTCCTTCCGTAACTAAGCTTGTTATTCCTGGGTGTCTTAGTATGTGTCCTACCAACCTATCTCTTCTCTTCATTAGCAGTCGCCAGAAACATCTCTCCTCTCCCACTCGTCTTAATACCTCTTCGTTTGTAATCCTATCTACCCATCTGATCTTCATCATTCTCCTGTAACACCACATTTGAATCGCCTCAATTTTCTTCTTTGCTGCTGCTCCAATAGTTTCACTTCCATAGAGCGCCACGCTCCAGACAAAGGCTTTAAAAATGACTTCCTAATACCTAAATCTATATTCGATGTCAACAGATTCTACACATACCCAAAGTACACGGGGCTACATGACCGCGTTGTCGCAGCCCCTAAACTGAGAGACCAACCAGGGATGGGGCCGGACTTGGTAGCCATACTGTGGCCATTGTAATGGCTACTAATGACAATCGAATGATAACTCCTTGATGAGCCGTGTATCGCTCGTTACTGGAGTGGCTCCTTCTGCTGTTCCGGCCGGCCCGATATGATTATAGTCCCCTAGGGTCTGCCCTTACTGATCAAATCCCGCTCACTTGTGACCAATACTCTCTGATTAGACTGTTATCCCTTTAGGAGCGGCCTGACCTCATGTAGCCTAATACCAACAACTACAATACCAGCTATTAAAACTTCAACAGGTATACAGTAAGAGATCAGATAATCACATTTACCTTTCCACCTGGACACCACCATTAAATACGCCCTTTTGCCAGCGATAATAGTCTTTACCAGCTTAGGCAAACCTTCTTCCTTGTCAGCAAAATGTTGACCACTGAGTCCATCATTCGCTGTTGTTGAGTCCTAAGCCTTTTGACTGGTTTGATGCAGCTTCCCACGCCCCCTGTCGTGAGCAAATCGTTTCATCTCTACATAGCTACCACACCCTACATCCGAGGCAATCTGTTTAACATATTCTAACCTTGGTCTACCCATACAGTTCTTGTCCTCGACCCTTCCTTCCGTAACTAAGTTTGTTATTCCTGGGAGTCTTAGTATGGGTCCTACCAACCTATCTCTTCTCTTCATTATCAGTCGCCGGAAACATCTCTCCTCTCCCACCTCTTCGTGTGTAACCCTATCTGCCCATCTGATCTTCACCATTTTCTTGTAACACCACATTTCAAACGTTTCAATTTTCCTATTTTCTGCTGCACCAATCGTCCAAGTTTCACTTCCATAGAGCGCCACGCTCCGGACAAAGGCTTTCAAAAATGACTTCCTAATCTATATTCGAAATCAACAGATTCCTATTCTGTAAAAATGTTTTCCTTGCCTGAGCCAACCTACTTTTTATATCCTCTTTGCTTCGTCTATCACTGGTTATTTTGCTTCCGAAGTAACAGAAGTCTCCTACTTCCTTTAGTTTTTCACCTGCCAATTTGATGTCCAATTTGATTTATTTCGGCTGCATAACAATATTTTTGTTTTACATTTATTAATTTTCATCACGAATTCTTTCCTCATGACAAAGTCTGTATCATTCAAATCCTCTGGCGTATCGGCCAAGAGTACGATGTCATCAACAAATCTCAGAGTTGAAATTATTAGTCTTTGAATCTTCACTACCACGAGTCCATTATTTATGGGACCAAATATAAAGAACTCTGTAAGTGTAAGTCGGGACTATAAGGTTGGACGTGTTAGAACAGTACAACCAAACGTACGTGCGTGGTGATCTTTACACTGGTATGGGGACTACCATTATCATGTTTGCTTCTCTGGCCTGACTCATGCAATGCCGCCTTACAGGTTATTCATCATAGTCTGGTAGTCTTCAGAATTGAGAGTTGCCCCAAGCTGCAAGAATCAAACATGACGCGACCCAGAACATACCTACTCTCTTCTGGATACCGGATCGCAGTGGCGATACCACAATTTATTCCTTTCCGCTTCAGACTGGTGTAGAAGATCCTAAAGGATGTCATTCTCGATTTTCTGCGATACACAGTACTTCGTACATTTTCACTGTAATGTTGATAACAATTGAGTTGGCTTGCCACGGTGGGTGAGTGGTCAACGTGTCGGTCTACTAACCCCAAGCTTGCAGGTTCGCTTCTGGCCGTGGTAAGTGATTTTTGAAAGGCTTCAAAAATTGTGACACCATGTCATACGATGTTGGCATGTCAAAGAACCCATTTGAATTCAGTAGGCCGTGTTCATAATGGCAAAATTAATCTCGAGAGTTTCCGCCAACACAAAGTTCCTCCATTCTCTACTAGAAAGCGCTATAGTGTTAAAGGAGCTTAGATATCTAACCTGCTTGTCTTTCATAGGGCTTCAAGGAACAACGAAATTCGACATGCAAGCTACTCTTTGGGTGTCAAATAACAAAGCTTGCACCCGGCACCCGAGGCCATACGATGATATTATTATTATTATTATTATTACAGTTGAGTTAGGAAAGGAGATGTTGGAGCCATGCGATAAACCTGATTATTTTAAACATCATGGGTACGATACTTGTGTAGTGAACTATTTTACCGGTTTGGTTCATATGAAACTTAATGTGAGATTAAAAATATTTTAAGGTTATAAGTAAGAAAAATGATTTTTTTTAGAGCACTTTGATACGACGAGTTGTTCCTAAAAGTTAGGAATAACCTTACGTAGATGGAATTGCATCACTTTTGCAAACGAAAATTGCGGCATGATTATATTGTAAAATATATTTTGACCTTGTGGTTGTATAACCAACCGTAGCGACAATTCTCAATATCTAGCGATTTTTAGGTATATTTGGCTAGGGAGTAAGACACTCAGTGGCAGGCTGAGAGACAAAATACAGTGATCATTAGGCTCCCTAACCACCCGGTGGTTGGTTAGACACAATACAACAGCGGATCACAGCCCCCTTACATAAAATAAGATAGAAGAACTAATCACAATAAAGGGTCTGCACACTCCTCCGGTTGATAAGTAGGTGGCATTTCTAATGGACACAACTATGAAGATTGAAGTGGATAATCCACCTAGCTTCAGTTTCTTTTGTACATTATTAGCAACCCGCCCGAGCTTCGCCCGGGAACAATTATGAATGCATCAAGTGATAAGCGCTTTCTTTTCTATGTCAATGAACTACGACCTACACCTATCCGTTTTACGTCTGGACATGATGGGTTAAAATCACTGACTGGACTATTAATTATTTTATCATGGAGATGCATGTGCAACGAATTCTTGTCAGACGTAATTTAAGAATGGCGAGGTGCATGAAACACAAATCCCTCTTCCGTCCAATCTTAACTTGACTGTGTATTTTTCGGAACGAAAAGTTCTCATGCGAAATGAAGAAAAGCCGAGTAGCACTTGCAGGGAAACTCCAAACACAACCACTCTTCTCTGAAGTCTTAACTCAGCACGACTCGTCAGTTTGCTGCTGGCTGTATCTGGGGTGAAAGGCTCGCCTGCTAGTTAGGCTGTAACAGGGGTGATAGGCTCGCCCCTAGGCTAGCTCTTAATTGAATTGAGATTGTTGGAAGAAATGAAAACGTAAAAACACTTATAGTGGGCGATGTATAGAAGATAGAGTTATGCTCTCGCGTATGTTTTTGTTGAACTTTTCTTACTGAAGAGCCCTGGACCTGGACCCCACCACTCCATACTTCGACGCTTGACTTAGAAGTCGTCCCTCAGACACCAGGCCTCGTCGCCCGTGACGATGGTTTTCAAAATAAGCCATTCCATTCCACAGAACATTCACCCTTCTCACGGCCACCCGCCAAACAGATATGCATGGTAGGTTGCATAAATTCATCCTTCTCACTGTAACCTGCCGAATAGGTGTACATGGTAGGTTGCATAAATTCATCCCTCTAAACATGCACTGTGTGAAACAGGTCTTACACGTTGCGTTGTGTGTCGCCAATGTTGCCAGGTCGACCGTTCTGACTTTATTCACGGAACGCAACGTGACGAGGCTTTTGAACACCAACCCAAAGGACGCCTTCTTGCAAAGTTTCCAGGACATGTATCGCATTGCATAGTTACGGGAGGGGACTATTTCGAAGGACAGTAGGGTCACTGCCGTGCTTTGTTCATTATGTTGATAGTACAGGACTATTCACCGAACTTTATTGTCACAGGTTGTATTTTAATTTTGATGACGCCTGCCAATTTGTACAATTTGTGAAAATGAAAATCCACAGCCTGCTTCCTGTCTCCGACCGAGTCAGGAATGGAATGAATGAAGCCCCCATCTAGCGGCGAGGATATGAAGTGTGCCGGCTGGCGAAGCCTGTCGCACTCCTCTGGGTCAATGATTAAATAAATGACAGATGAGATGAAATGATAGTGGAGATTGTTGCTGGAATGAAATTGTGACAGGGAAAACCGGAATACTCGGAGAAATACCTGTCTGCCCCTTGTTTGCCCAGCACAGATCTCACATGGAGTGACCGGGATTTGAACCACGGACCCAGCGGTGAGAGGCCGGCGTGCTGCCGCCTAAGCCACGGAGGCTCTATAATGGTTTTAAATTGAACATTGTGATTTTTTTATGTTGCATATTGACTGATGAAGGGTTCAGAGGAGCCGAAATATGTATCACAAGTAGGAATAAAGTGGAGTAGTGGTTGATTAAAAGCATTGTGAAGTAAATGGACACTGTTGCACAGATATCGTAATCACTACGGGAAAAAGAATTATGGCTAAGATCATAGACACACACAACAAATATTACTGAATGAAGTCTATTTTTATATCAGAATTTAATAACTTTTCAAATTATTATTATTATTAGTAACGGAACAGTATGAGAATCTTGTGTTGTGGTTTCCAGCGAATTTAACTTGACTCGTCTGGTGAAGTTTAAGGCGCGCCAGCGAATTACAAGGCCAAGAAGTTACTCTAAACGGAAGTGTGTTATATCTCTCCTTGGAATGAAGACTTCTTAACCTCAAGTATTTAAATCTCGCCAAGTTTAACTGCCTGGAGCTGCACAATGACACCAACCCCACTTCCCGCTGCAGGGTAATTATTTTTAAATATGAGAAGGTACACTTTCAAGACGCGAGATGAAAGGCAAAGTATGACTCTCGCATTAATTTGATTGCAAGTCAGACTCGGGAAATACATTGCTTCTCAGTTACATCGTCAAATCACGTTACGATACCGTCGCTCACTGATGGTACAAGTCCTTTGAAGATTCAGAAATGGAGACATTAAATAATTCACTGATTACACAAGATGTGAGCCTTTTACTACCCAAGTGCCGAAGTTGCCAATACAAATGTAAACAAATTAAAAAGTATGTATGCTGTAGATGTTAGGCTCAGATATCCTCTGAAATGTTACTCGCTTTTGATATTGTATCTCCTTTCATAAGGATAGTTTATGCTTTCAAAGGCGATGACGGTTGAAACTTTCAGCCACATTTCGGAGAATTCTAATGGTGAAGTGCTATTATTTCAAAAACCAAATATTATATACGTATCTACTTGACGTAATGTGTTGGATAAAATGAACTAAAAACATTAACAATTAGAGTGTCAAAATTAAATATAAATATAGACATAAAAATCATAAAATAAAATTAGAATAATAAAAGAAATACAAAAATTAAGATAACAGCAAGAACTATACAGCCTATTTTCATATATCCTAAATAAAACTAACCCCGTGGCACTACATCCCTTGAAGGGCCTAGGACTACCAAGCGACCACTGCCCAGCCAATTGGCCTGCAGATTTTGGGGTGACGCGTGGTCAGCGCGCCGGGTCCCCTCGGCCGTTAATCTTGGTTTTCGTGACCGGGGCACTGTCTCACTGTCAGACAGCTACTCAATTGTCCTCACGAGGCTGAGTGCACCCCGTTCCAACCCTCACGTCAGTTTTAAAATCCCTGACGGAGCCGGGGATCGAACCCGGGGCCTCCGGGTGAGAGGCAGGTGCTCTACCCCAACACCACGGGGCCGGCATTTTCATATATCCTACTTAAGTTAATTTCCTCTATCAACATCACACAATTTCATTTTGATTGCTATGTTAGATTCGTAGATACTGAGAACCGACTAAATATTGCAGATGGTAGCCAGGTTGGATTTTTATGTATATACTATTACACGAAGATTATTGTGTACGTGTGGTTTTCAGACTTCAATGGCATGATTAGGACACAAGAAGTAAAAACGAGATTTTAAAATTTCGCACAGCAGCCATCTTTTGGTTATTAAAACAATTGAAATAAATTAGATACCAGTGGATTAACATTTGTATAAGCATTAACGTGCAAAGTTTCACTGCACTCAGATGGTTAAATCGCGAGAAACGTCCATTTAAATATTTATACTTCGCGTCGCCGCCATGTTGGAATTGTGCTCACCAGGTTACTGAAAGTCATATAGGTGAACTTATGTTCATAGCCTCTATGAACATTAAAAAAACAGTTTGATTGTTGGAAAAGATTCTTAGATATTGAGAACCGTCAAAATATTTCGGATGCTCGCCATTTTGGATTGTTATATATATAGGCCATAGAGTTATGTAACATTAAAGGAAAATTATTGCGTAGCTTCATTATTCAAAGTTTCACTTCGATCGCATGATTACGACAAAAGAATAAAAACTTAATTTTGAAATTTCGCACAGCCGCCATCTTCAGTTTATGTAAACAATTGAACTAAATTAGATGCCAGTGAATGACAATATGTATAATCATTTACTGTACCACATTTCAGTGCGCTCATATGATTAAATCACGAGGAAAATGTATTAGAATTTGTCGACTTCGCTTGGCCGCCATGTTCGTTTCGTAGTTTACAGGTTTTGAAAGTTACATAGATAATCTTGTAGCAGTGCTCTTTATCACCGTACAAAATTTCAGGTTGATATCATACATAGTTTCGGAGATATTGAATGCCTGTGAAATATTTCGCACAGCCGCCATTTTGAGGTTATGTAAACAATTGAACGAAGTTAGATTTCGGTGCATTACAATGTATATAAACATATACTGTGCCAAGTTTCATTGCGTTTGGTTGGTTAAATAGCGAGAAACGTCCATTTAAAAGTCGCAAATTCACTTGGCCGCCATGTTGGTTTTGTAGTTACCAGGTTTCCAAAGGCCACATAAGTGAGTTTCTAGTAGTTCCCTTTATCACCATACAAAATTCCAGGGTGATATCGGTAATAGTTTCGGAGATATTGAATGCTGGTCAAATATTTCGCACAGCCGACATGTTGTATTGGTGAGACGTAACAAAATTTGAAGGGCACGGTCGGGGTCGCCCGGGATAGAGCTATGAACTCACCGAGTTTCATTGAAATCTCTCGAGCAGTTTAGATTTTATTAGGGGGGGACACACACACGAATCACACAAACACACCCACACACACGGACAAAAGGTGATCTCATAAGCCTATTTTTAGGTAGATTTCTTTAGAAAGCTAACTATTGCAATGGGTCCCATGTTTCGACTTCCGGAAAATTTCGACATATCTTCGCGTTTCACATCCCCCAGACCCCAAAACCACCGTCAGTTCAAAAGTTTATATATAATTTATGTATATATGTATCTACCTATCTATCTATATATATATATATATCAGTTTCTTGTGGACACGATAACTGCCGCAATTTTGCACCAATCACTTTGAATTTTTTACATAATATGTATCCCTATAAAATCTCGGTCGAGTTCGTTAATGGGCAAAATCGGTCAAAGGGGGTAAATATGGGGGGCTTTTTTCGAAAAAGTGAAATATCGCTATAACTCTCTTAATACATGAAATATCGAATCCCTTCAAAGTTCATAATATGTGTCGGATAAGAGCCAAAAATTTATGTCAAATAAGTTTTTTGATAGCACCAACCATTGACCAAAGGGGTGGGAAAAAGTGGGTTTTTCGGGAAACATTAATCATATCTCTGTTAATAGGCACAATATCAAAACCGCACAAAATGGACTATATTCCTCCAATAATTACCTAAAACTTTTGTCTGAAAGAATTTTTGATATGACCCACCATTACGCCACGGGGTGAACAAAATGATTTAAATTATAAGAAAATGCCAAGTGCCAAGAGAGGTTGCCATGACCACTTTACTTTTAATTGATAAGGGATGACCATCAGCAGTTGCTATGACAACGCCACTGCACGAGATCACATTCAGTTTTCATATGTCAGTGGGAAGCGACTTCGGTATCGGAACTGGTAGCATGCTGAACTTCTATGCCCAAGGTCGCGGGTTCAAACCCGGCTGAAGTCGTCGGATTTACTAAGAGCGCTAAAAAACCTGAGTTTGCTTTCCTTCGGAGGGGAAGTTCCAACGTTCGTTGCGAGTTGCTGATTGAGATGGCATCTAGTAGCCAAGTTCACAGCTAGGTGTCGTTGACGGCAGTATTTTAGGTAGATTTCATTAGAAAGCTAACTATTGCAATGGGTACCATGTTTCTATTTCCGGAAAATTTCGACATATCTTCGCGTTTCACATCCCCCAGACCCCAAAACCACCGTCAGTTCAAAAGTTTATATATAATTTATGTAATATATGTATATATATGTATATCAGTTTCTTGTGGACACGATAACTGCCGCAATTTTGCACCAATCACTTTGAATTTTTTACCGAATATGTATACCCATAAAATCTCGGACGAGTTCGTTACTGGGCTAAATCGGTCGAAGAGAATGAAAATGGGGGACTTTTTTTTTCGAAAAAATGAAATATTGCTATAACTCTCTTAATATGTGAAATATCGAATCCGTTCAAAGTTCATACTATGTGTCGGATAAAGCTCAGAAATTTATGTTTGAAACTTTTTTTGATAGCACCAACCATTGACCAAAGGGGTGGGAAAAAGTGTTTTTTTCGGGAAACATTAATCATATCTCTGTTAATAGGCACAATATCAAAACCGTACTAAATGGACAATATTCCCCTAATAATTACCTAAAACTTTTGTCTGAAAGAATTTTTGATATGAGCCACCATTACGCCAAGGGATGAGAAAAATGATTTTGGAATTGTAAGAAAATGCCAAGAGCTATCAGTGGTTGACATGGCAACACTACTAAATTGATGAGGGATGAGCCATCAGACGTTGCCATGACAACGCACTTGCGCGAGATCAGATTCAGATTTCCATCTGACTAAGTGTGATGCGGCTTCGGTGACTTAACTGGTAGCATGCTGAACTCCTATGCCCAAGGTCGCGGGTTCAAAGCCGGCCAAAGTCGTCAGATTTTCTAAGAGCGCTAAAAATCCCTCAGTATGCTTTCCTTTGGAGGGGAAGTTCCAACGTTCGTTGCGAGTTGCTGATTGCGGTGGCATCTAGTAGCCAAGTTCACAGCTAGGTGTCGTTGACGGTAGTATCTGGTAGCAACATTAGGAACTACTGCTTGAAATTGAGCGTCTGCATTCCTTACCTGAATTACAGACTAATACAGCTATCACAATTCACACCGTTTATCAGACAGATTCTACACTCACCCAAAGTACACGGGGTTACATGACCACGTTGTCGCAGCCCCTAAACTGAGGAACCAACCAACATCTCTGCGGGAGATATAATTTTGCGTGAAGAAGTAACAGACCGTTACATAGTTACACATCAGTGTCGAAACTTTGCATAAGGACAGTGTGACCACAAGTATAAAAATGGACTCCAAATGACAAGAAGGTTACCGTCATCATAAGACAATAGAATGTTTAAAATATGCATAAAATGACGAAAAACAAAGTTAATTAATCTCCAATTATAAAATACTTTCACGCAATAAATGTGGTCCGATCCTTCTACGAAAACCTGCATATTCTGCCTACTTTCGACTATCCCCAAGTTTGTCCGGTGAAATCTACCTCCGCCTTCCGGCGTGCCGAGAGGACTTTTTTTATTTTTTTTCAAAATTGAAAATAGGCTAAAAATTATAATAAATACTTTATTGCGCATCATTTGTACAAACTTTTGTGAGGGATTCTACCCTCAGACATGATTACAGTCTTCTCGAAGCTTCTGTTCTTCCTAGGTTCAAGTTACTGCAGGACGACTCCTTCGTTCCGTGGTCTTCTTGGTGATCGAAAGGGACGCAAAATAGTCTCCTAGGCCAAAAGTCCGCTTGTTCAACTTGCTCTAGGTGCTGCCAGAGTATCCCAGTTTGAAAGCCTTGTTAGTTCCTAGGGTGTTCAACTCTTCACACGACATGGTACCGTCAATTACTTTCGAAGACATGAATTCCTTTACCCTCTCGGTAGTCGCATTTGGAGAGAGGTGACCCACATATAGCCAGGCAATACTTTCTCCGGCTTGAATGATGACGTGTCGGCTTTCTTTATATCTGTTCCTCCTCCTACTGACTGTCTCCCAATCCTTCTCTTCCTCCTCACCTCTGTCATGAAAATAATTGAAAAATCAATTCGATATTAATGAATTAAATAATTAAATAAGGAAAATATGAAAATTAAATCCATAAGAACATAAATTAAAAATTATAAATAAATATATAAACATTCAAATTAAAATAATATTCATAACTATTAAAACAAGAGGGCCCGTGAAGAAGTAAGAGCCTACTTTTCATGCCAATGATTATTCTACAGTATATGAATCTATCTAGAATAATGACGACATTAAGTTGGTAATATAGAAATATCCAATTAGTTCAAAATATACCTGGTATAATGTAGCCTAATAGAGCACTACAGTTGGCAGCCCTGGTGACTGAATAAATTCTTAGTTCCATCTCATATGGCACAGAATACAAAATTTGGTTGAAGTCCAATGGACGTTACATGCAGTTTGACACTGGGTCTATCAGCACGCGTAAAAGCATGTTGCCAACAATACCGTGCGTGTGCTTGTCAGAAATAATCTGAAATATTTTGATATCTTGTTGTGCCAATTTTGGATGAAATCCATTTGTTAGTCTAGAAGTTACATGTATTTTAAAATTGGACATATCAGCAGGCATAGAATCATGTTGGCAGAACTGACTTATACTAATTACTCCAAATTAATCTAGAATATCAGGTGCTATACGTGTGCAAAGTATACAGCTGTTGGCTTGCATACTTTCTGATATATTGATATTAGGGTAAAAAATATATAGACAGCATTTATTAACAGTTGGCAGCCCTGATTGCTCTTAACAATACTTAGAGTGATATCTGTTATGGTACACATAGCACATATGAAATTTGGTTGAAATCCAACTGATAGTATAGAAGTTACATGTATTTAAAAATTGGTACTATCTGCAGGCCTATAATCATGTTGGTAGAACTGACGTATACAAATTACTCCAAATTAATCTAAAATGTCAGAATATACGTGTGCATAGTTTAAAGCTGTTGGCTTGCATACTTTCTGATATATTGGTATTTTGATTTTAAAAAATAGATAGACCAATTATTAACAGTTGGCAGTCCTGGTGGCTCTTAAGAATACGCTCAGTCATATCTGTTTATGTACAGATGTTACATACAAAATATGGTTGAAATCCAATTGATAGTGTAGAAGTTATATGCATTTAAACATTGGACCTATCAGAAGGCTTAAAATTATTTTGGCAACACTGTCATGGTTGGCCTCCTGGAAATTAAACTAAAATAGTATTATCTACATGTGTGCCAATTTTGGAATAGCTCCCATGCATACCTTGCAAGATATCCAACATGGAGCTCAAATTTCTAGTGCGTTATTTCAGCAGTTGGTAGCACTGACATAATTTTCAAATATGGACGTGAGCTATTCCGGTGCACATCTTTACTCATACTAAATTTGGTTTTGATTGCTGCAGCCGTTTAGGAGTTGATAGGGGGGGACACACACACACAGCTAGACAGACAGACAGACACACATTTTCCTGGATGGATCTCATAAGTCTACTTTTTCCCCATTTTTGCAAAATGTGAAAAGTAGGCTAAAAATATTTTGCCCTATTAAGGGCGTCAGTTACTGAGATGTCTCGAGAATATTGCACTATTTGCTTTAGGATTATGTTTCACAACTCACTCGATAGACAGAGCAAGGAACAAATTAAATGAGCACTCCATGTATATTAAGTTATATAAATGTTGATTGTTCCTCAGTTTAGGAGCTGCGACAACATGGTCATGTAGCCCCGTGTACTTTGGGTGTGTGTAGAATCAGTCTGATAACCGGTGTTAATTGTGATGGCTGTATTAGTGTGTGTGTTATCTGTAATTCAGGTAAGGACTGCAGACACTGATCTCTATACATGGATGGCTGCTAGTTAAAGCAGCAGTAAGCCGAAAAGACGATGACAGGTATAGCAAGATGGCAGCGAGCGCATGGTGCAATATTGCGAATCCGGCTCTGTGATTGGCTACTGGTAGTTTGATGTTATACATGCATTTATACTGGCAGTAAATATTTTGTGGTTCTTGTAGTTGTAAAATGGGATGAATTTGGTTATTTAAAGCGTAAAATCTTAGTTTTAAGTACCGGTTTGGTGACCCATCATCCCAGGCAAGCCGGTAATACCTTTACTTCTCAGGCAGATAGGTCGCTTAGCCGTAATTTTGAAGTTATTGTGTAGTTAAGTATGCATATGCGGTGGTGCTGAACCAGACGTGATCGGGCTAGGCTATTGCGTGTTTAAACTTGATCCCATTTCAGGGTTTTTCGGTTCTGGGTGCGAATAGTTCGTTTAATAGTTGTAAAACGGTGGGGAGAGTATATTTTGAGTAGGTTTTTAGTTGTTTTAAGTTTTATGTGGATCTGAGGAGTGAAATTGGTTTGGCTTCAAGTGCATTTTTGGCTTTGATCTACTTCCCGTTATTATTAAGTTTATTGTGCTGCTAGCGTGATTAAAAGCTGTAGTATTTGATGTAGAGTGCTGGGATTACTTGGAGGAAGTGTTGGTTATTTCATGGAAACAGGAATTCATTACCAATTACCGATTACGATATGTCGAATCTAGGCCTGTATAGTGAGCTACGTTTATGCCTATATGTACCGTACATCATGCATAATGCATGCAAGAATGCATAATTTTGTGGCATATATACATGTATACCGTATATACAATTTACAAGAATGTTTCCAGAAATTGTTTTTCACTCGTTACTCTGTTACTGATCGCTAATTGCGTGTACTCAACACCTAAGTTGATATTTGTCAGCCGCTATTATACATTAATTTTTATTGATATTCCGGAGATTTACTGACCTCGGAATGACGTGTCAGTGATCCCAATGCTCTTATGCTATGAGTGAACATATCTCTATATTTCTATGTGCTCCAAAGCACAATTAATTGCGATTTAAAATTGACTAGATTATCATTGCTTGCCCATAAGAAGGGCTCGAGAATGGGTACGCCAACATGGCGGACCGCGCGCTCAACCTGGCGTACTTTCTCGCGCAGCGGAGAGCTGGCATCAGCGATCCATGTATAGAAATCAGTGACTGCAGACGATCGATTTCAAGTATTTCCTACGTTTGCTACCAACGACAACTAGTTTTGAACTTGATTACTAGATGCCACCACAGTCGGTACTCCTGGTGACGAATGTTGGAACTTAAGAGCGTTAGTCAAATCTAGCGTATAATTTATCTTCACACATGTGTAATTAGTGGAAGTTTCTTTAACATGCCATATATCTATGACATGGGCCCGCCGGCTTTATTTCCCCTCCGAAGGAAGGCATACTGAGGGATTTTTAACGCTCTTAAAAAGCCGACGATTTCGGCGGGTTTTAACCCGTGGCCTTGGGCATGGAAGCTACCCACTACGCCACCCAAGCCGCCCTTTGTCCAATTTTCTGGAGAAGATTGTCTAGCCCAAGATGCACCTTCAAGTTTTACACAACTTGGGGATCTCATGACAACGAATCATTCAAACAAGATTTCAATGTATTGGTAGTGCTGGAAATTGAATGCTGCCAGGTAATTTGGCTATGCACTACGCCACGTGACGAACAGTACTCCTATTGTTTTTGAGAGAGCTACAGTTCAATAGAAACGAGCGGCTTAGCGGGAAGTGGATTGATAAAGCATTGAAAGCTTTCCCAGGTTCCGACATTAGATATATGCTCAGCACTTCCGGAATCGAAACCCGGACTCTCTCATCCCAATTCGGGCCATTTATCTTTGGCCTCACGGATACACTATCGATTAGTGAAGACGGACCGGTGCTAAAGAAGATAAAGTATGGTCTCGCATTGTGGTGCGGTCATTAGCTCCCGTGGAACACGTTCAACACCAAACCTTCCCTATCGCAATACTTTCTGTCTGATGATGTTCGACTTTCCGTTAATCCTTAGTAGCCTATTTTTGCCCCACACAGGGCCGTATTTCTAAATAGGCTAAGTAGGCTCCAGCCTAGAGCGACAAATTTTCAGGGGCGGCAGTTTGGCAATTCATTCAAAAGCTAAAATGAAGTATTTCAGACGTTAATAATATTTTTCATACGAATTTAAGAATACATGTTACTTAAAAATAGCCTTGTTTCTAAAACTATAACATACTAGCAGATACCCGCGGCTTCGCCCGCGGTCAAGACAATGGGGACGGTGCATTATTGCTGATAATTGGTCTATTCTATTACAGCAATCGCGGCTATAGGTGTGTCCATTCTAATTCTGAATATTCTGATACATACAGTATATTGATATGATCAGCAAAGTGGGAATTTTATCGAGTTGTGAACGTCTGCAGGGTTCGATGTTACATTATGTTAACACATTTTAAAATTACGTTTATGGTTTTGCCATCTTCTGCTGAGACATAACGATTTTGTTGTCCGGATGCTCGCGATCACGCCACATACAGTTGACCATGGGAAAAAATTGTTTTGTCTAAATGTACACGTGCTACTGTTAAGTGTGTGTCATTGCGCTTTGTTAAAGAAATTGCGAATATTGTTTGAAGAGGGAACTGCACTCTTGCACACTGGAATGGCAAATCTATCGGAATATGGGGAATTAAATGTATTCTTACTTAAGCTATTCTGGATGTAATTTGGCCATACTAATTGATGATTTGAACGTAAACATATCCCTATTAATAGACCTATAGTTAAATATCGCTCACCTTGGCCGCTGATGTACATTATGCAGTCTCTCCCAGTGTTACATCCCAGGGATTGAAATTCTCCAACGACCCTTTTGCCCCACATGCCTCTCTAAGTAATTAAAATTCCTGATTGTTGTTGTTTGAGTCTTCAGTTTTTTAACTGGTTTGATGCAGCCTTCCATGTATCCCTCTCCTGAGCTAATAGTTTCATTTCTACATAGCTACCACACCCTACATCCGAGGCAATCTGTTTAACCCTGGTTTACCCCTACAGTTCTAGTCTGCGACCCTCCCATCCATAACTACTGTCGACCAAACTATTATGTGTACTCGAGTTTGAAGTTTGTGAAGTAACCGACAGACCTATATAAAATCCAATAACATCATCATTTTCGTCGTTCTATTTTACGTTAGATCATGTAGGATTGGAATTTTTAATTTATATTTTAATATTTTTTATCACAGTTGGAACATAAGAAGTGCCTGTTTTTAAGCGTTTTTCAACCATGCGTCACATTTAAGAATTATTATCTCACAAACCCGTCATCAGATCGAATCCAAATTTTAACACAACATACACTGGAATGTTGTATAACAGGTTTATTAATTTTAATTTTTTTTGTGTCCAAGAAACAAAGTTGTTATTCTTTTTGTAAGGTAACTTTTCCTCGGCTCGGGATGGTTTGAAAATGTACTTCTTGGTCGCGTTGTAATCCTTGTACATCAGAACGGTATGCTGTATGATTGTGAAATACGTAAATTAATTCACTTATTGTATATCGGTTTGTATTTGTACGGAGAATTAAGACATGGTTCACCAGTTAGCCGCTCCGGTGAATGCAGTACATCATTACCAAGATGGGCTACATCACGCGTCATGGCACGTCTCGCTCGGAAGTGATGGGCTCCATATCAGCAACGCTGTATAGCATTTCCTGGAGCGGCTAGCTGGTGAACCATGTCTTAATTCTCCGTACAAATACAAACCGATATAAAATAAGTGAATTAATTTACCTATTTCACAGTCATACAGCATAACTTTTTGATGTATAAGGATTACAACGCAACCAAGAACTACATTTTCCAACGACCCCGACCCGAGAGAAAGAGTTACCTTACAAAAATTATAAGAACATTCGTTCTTGAACACACAAAATTTTGAAATTAATAAACCAGTTATACAACATTCCAATGTATATTGTGTTAAAATTCGGATGATTCGATCTGATTACGGGTTTGTGAGATAATAATTCTTAAATGTGACGCATGGTTGAAACACGCTTAAAAAGGGGCACTTTTTGTGTTTCAACTGCGATGAAAAATATTAAAATATAAATTAAAAATGCCAAACCTACGTGAACTAACGTAAAATCGAACGTCGAAAATGATGATGTCATTGTATTTTATGGAGGTCTATTGGTTACTTCACAAACAACCTTCAAACTCGAGTGCACATAATATTTTGGTCGACAGTAAGCTTGCTATTCCTGGGTGTCATAATATGTGTCCTACCCTCCTATCTCTTCTCTTCATTAGCAGTCGCCAGAAACATCTCTCCTCTCCCACTCGTCTTAATACCTCTTCATTTGTTACCCTAACTACCCATCTGATCATCATTCTCCCTTATCACCACATTTCAAAAGCTTCAATTCTCCTCTTTTCTGCTGCACCATTAGTCCATTAGTACAAATCAGCAACTTTTCTAGGTTTAAGCCGTGCCTTGTGCGGGGATTCAATGGCCGTGAAAGACAAAACAACAACTTGATTGAAATAAGTTTGCCCAATTCCTCAGTAAGAGTAATTAAGAAACAATAATAATTAACGTGCCAGCCGGTAGAATACGACACATTCGACTGTGAATCAACGTTGCAGATCATGGTTAAAAACGAAAAAGAGCAGATCAAAATTGGCAAACAAAAATATTCAGTTAAGAAAAAAAAAATTACAAAGAAAATGAAAGCATACCGTGCAAAATCGAAAGTATCTTAACATTGTAAATTCGAGTAAACTTTTGAAAGCTCGCTTACAACAACCAGCTGAAAGAGTCAAAATCACGATCGTATCCGAGCCCCAAAAGCAGCCTCTCTATATAAAATATATCTCATTTTACGCGTATCAATGCGAGGAGCAACGTTGGTGGTTAGAGGTGGGAAATGAACCCAGCGTTTTAAGGCCCTAAAACGAACGGTTTTCGAGATATTGCCAGAAAACTATCCCCGGTCTGCGAAATTTCAGCGGTTGCCATAGTAACGTTGATCTGTTTCTCAGAGGGAACACAGTTATTTGGGAATATCTCCGAAACCGTTCATTTTAGGAACTTAAAAAGTGTGTTTCGGGGTCCCTACAGGACCTCCGAGTATTGTTTCTCGTATGTGGCGGCTTAAAATGAGCTAAATCCGAACATTTTACCGACTGTCCTTGCTCAGTGCCAAAGGGCCGAAAAAAGTCACTTACAAATTGAATTTTCAAAAACCGTTTCTTAGTGGGCCTCTACATACTCGGATCAACCAACATGCAAAATTTCAGCTTCCTAGGTCTAGTGGTTTGAGCCCTGCGGTGATGAGTCAGTTCTGGATTATATATAAGAGATTACAGACTCACAAATACAACAACAACACTTTCACATGAGTACATCATTAACGAGTTTGCCATCAAGAAATCTATGTAAATTTGAACATCAAGATTATGTGGGGTGAGATATTTTAGAGAAATTTGTATAATTTTCAACTACATTTTGTGTAATTTCATTTCACCACGTAGGACAACTTAATAAAAATTGAGCATAGTTCTTCAATTACGAAAAAGATGGTCATTGGTATTAAAATATAAAAATATGTGTAAAATAGTGAACACTGATCTCCAAGAACAAATTAATTAATGAAGTTTGAAACCCATTTCATTTCTTAACGAATCTTAAAAGAATTTAAAAAAAAAAACAAGTATATAACTAATTTCATTATATAATTTATTATGTAAAGCATTAAAATTGTAGTTTTATATAAACTAAATGAACTTAATGTTTAAAATAGTTGAAAACGCCAATAAATTCTATCCCTTTGTTGTATAAAACAAATGTATTAAGCAAATATGAACTACAGAGGGGGCGGCAAATGGACTTCAGCCTATAGGAGCCATATTCTTAAATCCGACCCTGGCCATATGTGGTGGGTGTCAGACACGCAAGAAACAGTAACAGATCAGCCATTATGTTACAACAATGCAAATGTTTGTGACACGCCATCAATCAGTTTAGACCACGGGTGCACAATATTTTTGTAAGTGGGGGCCAAGTTAATGTTTACATAATAAGTTGCGGGCCGCAAGTTTCCTTACCACTTACCAAACCCTACCGCTACCTTCTATTACGTGAATAACCTATTTTACCAGCAGACTAAAAATGTGTTTCAATTCCATTTTTGAAGTTTTTTTTTTGCAAATTTCGTTATTAAATTATCAAATTAATGATTTACAATCAACTTACTCCTAATTCGAAAAGGTTTAGGGGTATATAAATTAAAATAATACTATCCCAAGGAGGTTGTAAAGTTTTATATTTTACAAAAAACAGAATTATTAACATCAAAGTACGAAATGAAAATCAATATATCGTCAAACTGTCCATCAAATCAAGTAGTAGCCTAATGCTCCTAATATGATGTTTGTCAATATCAGGTTCAATGTAAGAGCTCGAAATACGCAAGTTTCCCTCCTACAATAATGAGAAAAATCTCATCATTCACAATATATATATATTCATGTTGTCAACAGTATAAAATATTTTATGTTCGACTCTGGCGAAATGTAAATATTATATGTCAGAAAACTGTGTTATAATAAGGCTCATTATAGTACAAGCTTTCATTATGATACATTTTCTCCCACCAATCAGAGTTCAATAAACAGTTTCGTGACCAATTAGGTAAGGATAGCTTCGCGCATGCGCTCAAAATCCAACATGTCGGACATGAATTACATGATTTGAAAGTTAAAATTGGATATCGGATCAACCATTGTAGTTACAATCCCAAACACAAAGACAAAATCAGCACGGTCCTTTACGGTAACAAGAAAATACTATGACATATGCAAGAAATGTATGAATCTACGTCCAGAAGTTAGCAACACAGCATCCTTCTATATAAATTACTGACATGGAAAGTGCACCGTCCATATGTTCCTGTAAATAAACTGGCAAATATGAGACAGGAAATAGCATTCTACCTTAATATACCCAACTCCAATTTGTTCACAGCGCATTGCTTTCAAACGACTTCGGTGACAATATTAGTGAACGCTAGAGCTGGACGGTACTAGTCATCATGAAGGCTGTAAACAATAGCATCGTCAAGCAAAGTAAATGGTCCCTGCTTTCGAGGTTCGTTGAGCCACGCATTCGCTCTGTTCAGTCAGCAAAGCCAGCGCGCCCTGTTCGCTAACTGAAGTAACTGAATCCCACAGATATTTATGAATATGTATGTTAAAACATATAATAAAGTTATAATTATCGTCGAGCATAAACAGTCGTATGCAACTCGCCTATAATGGTAATTATTATTTATCGTATGGCGTATACATGAGTCACAAATTTATATTTACACTATTTACATAGTTAATTGCTTGTGGCGTCCCCAGGAAAAATTCTCTTCTATCTCCATCGAAACGGCTCAGTGGGTATTCTTGGATGATGTGCTTCACAGTTTGCCTCTCAGCACCACAGTCGCAACAAGATGATGACTTTTTCCTCCATTTGTATAGCAGATCTGCACACACACCATGGTTAGTTCGGATCCGGTTTAACTTAGACCATACTTTCCGAGGTTGTTCTGTGTGATTCATGGCATTTCCAAAGACTCTGCTGGGACGAATAGTCTCCATTCATTAGACCATTTCTCAGTCAGGTTGAAATTACACATTGCCAGTTTCTCCGCCGTGCAGATGGGTGGATATCTTGACTTCAGTTTATCTATATGTAGGTGGTGGATATCCTCATGAATGGGCAGTCTTTGATTAATCTGGATCTTCTTGTATTCATTCATCAAAGCATTGCATCTGCGGAGGTGGGGTGGGGGAATATGGCTTAATACAGGCAGCCACTGAATAGGAGTTGATCTGATCGTGCGTCTGATCATTCTCATTGTGTCATTTAATTTAACATCTATTCTCTTCACATGAGGGCTGTTAATCCAGACAGGAGCACAATACTCTGCAGTAGAGTAAACCAGGCCAAGAGCTGAGCAACGTAAAGTAGTTGCACTTGCACCCCAAGTAGTACCACATAGTTTTCGAATGATGTTGTTGCGTGTCTGAATCTTGGCAGCGCTCTTTCTCAAGTGTTCTTGGAACGACAGCGTTCTATCGAGTGTAACACCCAGATATTTGGGGTGTTTAATGTGGCGGAGAAGGGTGTTATCGAAGTATACCTTGAGATCCCTTGACGCCATTCGGTTGTTCAGATGAAAACAAGAAACTTCTGTTTTACTCATGCTTGGTTGGAGTCTCCATTTTCGGAAGTAGTTTCCTAAAACAGCGAGATCTTTTGTCAGCGTTTCCTCTATCTCCTCGAAGCATAGGTCGTTAGTGGCAAGTGCCCAATCATCTGCATAACCAAATTTCCTGGATTTTGTGGGGGGTATATCTGAAATATATAAATTGAACAGAAGTGGGGCAAGCACTGATCCTTGTGGAAGTCCATTGTTTAGTTTGCTGGATCTGCTGATTTCACTTCCCATGACTACGCGAAATGTTCTGTCACTCAGCATGTTGTTTATAAGGTGAGCCAGACTCCTGCATGAAATCACTTTAAGGAGTTTACTGATAACGCCTTCTCTCCACACTGTGTCGTAAGCTGCCTTTAGGTCTACAAATGCTACCGAAGTCTTTAGTCTTTGTTGGAATCCTGCTTCGATGAAGGTAGTTAATGACAGGAAATTATAAAACGAGCGAAGCGAGTTTTATAAACATACTCGTGTCTTAATTATTGCCATTATAGGCTATGCTCGTTGCATAATGTACTATATCCGTGGGCCGCATCAACTGGCTTTGAGGGTGGCAAGCGGACCGCGGGCCGAGGGTTGTGAACCCCTGGTTTAGACATTGGAAGGTGCGCGACATTCTGGAGTGTGTCTCTTTTGTTAGTTATTGTTGTTTAAAGCGGCGGAACTACGAGGTCATCTGCCCCTGCAATGTGTCTGATGTATAAATAAACACCATTCACATTCCTCATCTGGACTAAGGAAGCTTCATCAAACCACACAAATTGAGAAAACAATATTTTTCATTTTTGTTTCGAAATGATTGATGTGGTGTCTTACCTGTCGTAATTTGTTATATCCTGGAGCCCCGTACATTAGGCAAGAAGAATAGCGATATCTTGACTGTTGGGCCCCTCGAGAATTCAGTTATCTGCAAAGCGTCTTCGTCTTTATGTGTGTATCACAGCTGGTGCGCTCTTGCGGTGAGGGGCGCAGCTTGTTCCACTAACTTGTGCAGCGAGATTCAACCCCACCGCAACTGTTGGGCAGCCACCGCTATCTGTAGCAAGGATCCAACCAGTCTCCCTCAATACAAGTTCTCCTTGTCGAGCAAGTAGTTAAGTTTCTGTTCGGCCCTGACTATTATATGTCAGAAAACTGTATCATAATGATGGGCATTATAAAACTATTTTTCATTATGAAACAGTTTCTCGCACCAATCACAGCTCAACCAACAGTTGTTTGACCAGTTAGAAAAAGGATAGAATCGCACCTGCACTGAGTTGCAAGGCCTTCTAATTTAAATTTCACTGCGTTGCCTAGTGTTATAGTAGGGTAATCGAGGAGGCCATGGTGAAAAGCAAGGCATTCTCTGCGGCCCATGCGCTCTGTTCAGTAAATAAACCTGGCGAAATCTCGACAGATATTTATGAATATGTATGTTCGAACGTAAAATATACTGCTCAAAAAAATAAAGCACCACTTTTTTCAAAGGCCACCAAATTTTGAAAAGTTGACCTACAAGCTCGAAATCTCAGTATGACGTTTGTCCTGACGCCTACCAAGCATATGCTTCAGCACAACTCCCCAACTTGAGTAGTTTCGGGGTAGCACCCCGAAAACCAGCCCATTTTCGAAAACCGCAAATTGAAGTTTGCGAAAAACGCTGCAGGACTTGTCGCAGGTTGCCAAAGCAGTCGAAAATGAATGAGTCTTGCTCTTAAAGGTTCCACATACACGTTGAAATCGTTACATTTGACGTTTGGGCATTTTCAACCCCCTTCATCATCCCCTAAACATAGACTACCGTTGGGGGCGTCTGAGAAGGTACCGGGTGTGTTTAACCTTCTGAAAACATACACACCGTCCTCAATTGCTGATTTCAGTAAGTTCTTAAGGCCTCCGGCAATGTCCACACCCCCTAACACCCTCAACTGGCATGGGACCAAACCACCCCCTCTCGATTCACCCCTAAGGAAGGTTTTAATCGAGATGTTTATCAGTGCTGTCAATGCGGGGCCTTCCCTTACCGTTTCAAAAAAGGAGCTGTGCCTTTGTCACCACCCCTTCCCCTGCAAACCCCGTTTGTATGATTTTTCGAATCAGGCCCTTTTTAAGGGCTGAAATGAGGTCTTAATCGCTGAAAGGGCTGTAAAGGTCCTTAGAAGTAGTGGTGACACGAAATCAACCCCTTCCGATCGATGATTGGCATTCCGTCCCCCAAATTAGAAATGTTTGCACCCCCAACCCTCCCTGTCTGGACGCGTAACGCGTCATGGCAGAGTTTTCAGAGTTGGATGAAAATGAAGCTTATGGCCTGACATGGAGCCCAAAACAGCAGGTTGGATGGAAATTCATCGGTAGGATGGGAAACGTGACCAAAAAGTTTTCAAAAACGTTAACAGCCTCTAGTAAGTACACCAATGCATAGGCAACCCACATCACGTCATTTTTCTCCCATTGCCAAACTTTGTAACCTATTGCCGATCATAGGCAACCCATACGCACGGACGTCATGTGGGTTGCCTGTGCATGGGCGTACTTACTGTAGGCTGTACACTTTTTTGGAAAATTTTGGTCCCGTTTCCCAACCTACCGATGAATTTCTATCCAACCTGCTGTTTTGGGCTCCATTGCAGGCCATAAGCTGGTGACTCTGAATATATTCCTAGTTCCATCTCTTAAGGTATAGAATGCACATACAAAATTTGGTTGAAGTCTAATGGATAGTATGGACGTTACATGCTGTTTGATATTGGATTTATCAGTGCGCGTAAAACCATGTATATGATGCTTGGAATTTATCTGAAATATTACGATTTATGATAGTGCCAATTTTTGATAAAATCCATTTGTTAGTATCGAAGTCACATGTAATTAAATATTGGAACTATCAGAAAGCTTAGAATCATGTTGGCAGCACTGATGTATATTAGTTACTCCAAATTAATCTAGAATGTCAGGTGCTATACGTGTGCAAAGTTTAGAGCTGATGGCTTGCATACTCTCTGTTATGAATATAAGAGTTAAACAAATAGAGAGAGCATTTATTAACCGTTGCCAGTCATAACTGTTATGGTACACAAAGCACATACGAAATTTGGTTCAAATCCACTTGTTAGTTTAGAAGTTATATGAATTTAAAAACTGGACCTATCAGCAGGCTTAGAATTGTGCTGGCAGCACTGATGCAGGCCTATATACTTTACACCAAACTGAGGTCGTATGTCAGGTCCTAAACGTGTGCAAAGAATAGAGCTGTTGGCTTTCATACTTTCTAATATATTGCTATTAGGGTTAAAACATACAGAGAGCATTTATTAACAGTTGGCAGCCTTGGTGGCTCTTTAGAATATGTACAGTTAAATCTGTTGTAGTACACATATTTGGTTGAAAAGCAATCGATAGTATAGAAGTTACAAGCATTTAGAAATAGGACTTATCGGCAGGATTAGAATCATGTTGGCAACACTGGCATGTATGGACTTCTGAAAATTAATCTTGAATGTTATTATCTATATGTGTGCCAATTTTGGAAGAGTTCGCAAGCATAACTTCTGAGATATCCAACATAGAGCTCAAATTTCAATTGCGATTTTTCAGTAGTTGGTGGAACTGACGTCAATTTCAAATGTGACCCTGAGATATTCAGGTATAGATCTTTGGTTGGTTGGTTGTTTGGCTCCTCAGTTTAGGGGCTGTGACAACGCGGTCATGTAGCCCCGTGTACTTTGGGTGTGCTTAGAATCTGTCTGATAACCGGTGTTAATTGTGATGGCTGTATTAGTGTGTGTATCTGTTTTTTAATTTAAGGACATACTGCAACTTTAGAATTATTCAAACAGTTCCTACTTTTGCCGCCAAACGCCACCGTCAACGACTGCTAGGCCTAGTTCAGAACTTAGCTACTAGACGCCACCACAGTCGGCTCTTGGCATCGAACGTAGAAACCAAAGAGCGTTGTTTACATTCTTAACCTATCCAATTTAGCTTCACACAGGTGTAATTAGTGGAAGGTTCTTTAACATGCCATAAATCTATGACATGGGACCACCGGCTTTACTTCCCCTCCGAAGGAAGACATACTGAGGGATTATTAACGCTCTTAATAATCCGACGGCTTTGGCCGGGTTTGCACCCGGTATAGATCTTTACTCTTACCAAATTTGGTTTGCATAACTGCGGCCGTTTAGGAGTTGATAGGGACACACGCACACACACAGACAGACATAGGCCTACATACATTTTCCTCATTTTTGCACAATGAGAAAAGTAGGCTAAAAAGAGGAAGGATGGGAACAAAAGATGGTGTGTGGGCTTTCACGTCCAGTGGATTAAAACTCAGCAACTGTTTTAGGTTTGTGCGTGCCTTGTACAAGAAAGCCAGTATACCATCTTTTGGAAGCCTTCATAGGGAGGTTATGGCTGCTTGAGCTTTAATTTCTCGCAGTGAAGAGGCGCAGGTGTGCTCCATATAGGAGGGAGTTAGCGTGCAGTTCGCTACTTCAGTGGGGGTCCGGGCGGGGACACCGAGAGCCCGCTGATGAGCCAGCTTGGTGTCCTAGGCGAAACCCCACACAAGACACGGCACGAAACTAGAAAAATTACTGAGATTTCATGACGATTAACATTATCAAAACAATAGAGGCAATTTAGAGCTTACGTCTGTGAAATGCGACCAAGATCCAGCACAGATCCAGGAAGTTCAACAAAGTTCCAACTTCAAGTACGGTACTCAGAAAGCACATCTATTATTTGCAGTAGTTTAGTTTATTACTTATATTCTTGAAGAAGTTTTATGCTTCCAGACCACGTCAAAGTGTAGTTTATATTGTGTACCCGTTCGTCCTGGGGATGCGATGACCCATCTGCTATAACATCGCATTCCTGGAGTTCCAGGACAGAGCGGAGTTAAATGAACCTCTAGTCAAATAAGGAATGTGTCGGAAATTCAGCTGAGTTATCGAAAAAGCAGTGGGTATCACGAGACAAAGTATCTCTAGGGTCGTTACGGGCTTAAGTTTAATAAAAATAATGCAAATATAAATGGGCGCCATCAACTGAATTCCTAGCAAACCACTTCCTTTCCGGATAAGCCTTACTCAAGACAAGGAAAGAAAAAGGAACATCACACCATCATCAGATCACAACTAAGATAAAAACAAATTTATTTTACTTTGATAGTCAGACAGACATTTTAAATATAATTCCTACCTAAGAGTATGGTCGAATGCAAAGTTAAATTGTCATTGTCCAAAATCGAACCATCTCTTTTCTAATGCAAAATTATTTTTATCCACATAACAAGAAACATTTATAAAGTTCTCTTGGGTTCTCAGGATCACTGTAGCACTATGTCTTTCGTCACTGACATTTGTGAAACCTGAGACCTAATTCTCTTTAATTTAACATCAATGTGGATTTAATTAAGTAATTAATCTGCCTAAACATACACATATAATAATCACTCATATTAAATATCACATAAATTATGGTTTGCATGGTATAATTTGAACATAGAACATGTTAATCAAATGTTCCTAAACATTGAATAATTAATTTACACTATTTACATCGTCATTAACAATCAATCACTTATCTGTGAATTACAGAAAATTCATAGCTTATTGGTCATCATTATCGTCATCATCAAAATTAAATATTTCTCACTTTAATTCTCACTTCAAAATTCTACATGTTCCTGTCAGAATCGTTAATTCATCACCATTACATCATTTAAATTCACATTTCAAGTTGCAATTCCTTCACATTATCTCTCAAATAAATTTATTTAATTCCATATAAATTCATTGATCATAAGCTTCTTTAATTAATTATCACCTTCTGATTCAGTTATTCATCATCATTACAATCGTCTATTAATTTATTTCAATCAGTTTATTTTATCAATCTTCAATTCATCCATCTATTTAATTCATTGATTTATTTCAAAATTTAATTTATCAACTTATTTAAATTTCAATCATCTGGTTATTTTGATTTTATTATTTCATCTAGTCATTCTGATTTTTATTTCATTAGGTCAGATCGTTAATATGCTTGAATCTCAGATTATTATTTCGTTAATTATTATTTTCAGAAAATCTTGTATTATCAACTTCATTTATTTGTTTAATTTCCTAACAAATTGTTTAATATGGTTTACAGAACGTTGTCTTACAGTTTTATTACTTCCAAGTTATATCTCGTATTTAATTTATCATGCCAAAAAATATTATTGTCTCCACGACATCACGTTGGATCTAACTATCCACAACGACATTACATTTCTTCAATATTTCAAATATCACATTTGAATATAAGAATTACTCCAAAAACTCCATAAATATTCAGCACATACAGCATGAATCTCAACAATTGCTAGACTGGGTACGACGACCTCATGTCTGCTTCAAAATACTTTATTAACGATGCAACTATCACATGGCAACTTCCACAAAATGCCTATCACAAACTCCACTTAACCATGTTGCATGATCTACAAAAAATACATAACTGGCTTCAAATTATCAACGCACACAATCTCCAATAACTGTAATTAATCTGATCACATCTAGACAACTTCTTAAACAATTGGAAAAATATTACTTCAGTAATTTAAGATCTGCTTTCAAATAGCATAAATTCTCTTTTACAAATTCTTCATAAATTCACATCGCAGAAAAACACCAATGTGTTATAATCTCTCATATCAAAATCTGCACTACTGATCTGCCTTAAAATAATTATGACCATTAATGATTAATCTTACAAGATTCAATTACTTTAAATCCTTCTCAAAGGTATCAAACACAATTATAAAACTCATCAAAAGCATCGGCTGTAACAGCTGTTAAACAGAAATTACTCTCAAAAGAGTATAGCAACAAAATATTGGATTGGCAAACAAGAATTACTAAATGCAATCCTGTTGACATTTATCGTTACTTTATTTAACAAAATTTCGACTGATATGTGACTAGTAGTTCCTTGTTTAATTCACTTACATCTCGTGTACATTCGGATGATAAAAATGAGTCCCTCAATGGCGAGTAAGATGTGTAACCACCGTACAGTCGTATAAATACGAAAGACCTCGCCCCGTCGACTTGGATGATAGTTCCCTAAACGATGGGTAAGGTGAGTAGCCACCATACAATCGTATAAATACGAAGGACCCCACCTCGTAGGCTGTATGAATGAATGTACCAGAAAGGAATCAACAAGTTTCTAGTTGTCATATAAAAGCGATGTTCATGCACTAAAGTGAATAACTTCTTAATATCTCCAAACAATCTAATGGAAAAAAATCCCTACTGATGAATAATACACACTCGCTAGTATGCAATGAACTGACGAAGTAATTTCTGATAATCAATTGCAGATCACGAGTTCGAAATACTCGTTACACAAAAAAAACTATTCATGAAAAATATCCTAGCTGGAAAAATGTCTAAAAGACCAAACATCTGCTTAATAAAGCCAAACAACGGTGAGAATTTCGTATAATGATGCCTGCCATATCATATGGTCACTCCATATTCTAGCAAATTCGAAGTATATAAATTCAAACCATGTCTTAATAATCATATCACTCCTATTAGAAAAACATACATGTGTGCCCAGTATTCATGAAAATAATCGTATCAGGTAGTTAGAACTCTTACAATACCTTTCATTATCAGTTGTAATATAATTTCCAAGATCGTCGATTTTCCCTACATAAGAATTTCTCGTAAGATCGGCGTGAATATCATTTCATCCATGAAATGACGATTTCCTTCGAAATCCCAAGCGAATCAGCTGTTGGACTCCTCTCGTCAGGAATCGAATCCATCGCTCTGTGGTGCCATCTTGTCTCTATTCACGTTTACTCGGTCATGTTGAACCTCGGATTACCCATAGAGGATATTGTCCAACTCCTTCTCGGAAAGTTCATGAAAACAGTGGACCCCCTTACTCCTCTTCTAATATACGCCACTGTTCCTTTAAATGTTCAGTTTGAGAATTGTAAGTCCAATCTCAACTCACTGCAAAGTTCCACTTGAGTAAAATAAAATTTTACTTGAGAGTGTTCAAGATTACGAAACACCCTGTATCTGTTCGTAATAGGTAACTCATGAAAATTGTATAAGATATAAATCTTATAAATGCACGATATAATGTTCATCAGAGCCTATGCTAAACATTCAGTTTACTTGGAATAGTAAAAGTCGCTTTGAATGTGTTATATAACAGCATGGTTATAAGGTTATTCGTAAAAGCCTGTGTTTGAACAGCGTCGAAATGAAGCTTGAAATAAAGTCTTCAAATACGAGCAGTGTGGTTTTGAAATACCCCGGCTGTCTACAATTGTCTCCTCGGCCAGCCCGCCTGGATCAACGACCCACTCGGCCTTGGCTGCTCGGCGATGCGAGAAATGTCGCCTACACTTATGCCGTGACGGTTTCCGTACGTTGCGTGACCTTCAATGTCCGTCTCGCTGTGCTATAGAGCTGCTCTGAACTGCCCGTCTTCCTGGGCTCAACTGACTTGCTAGCGCTGTGTTCTGGCTTATGTGCTCCGCGCGGCACGTGGCTTGTTCCCCCACCACTGTGCTCCCACGTCATGAACATAGTCTCGAACCCGAATCCTCTCGGCTGTTCTGTTATAAAATAACTTATTTCCATAAAATCATTTCCACATATAATGCATGTTATATATCCTCTTCTAAGATGTTTTAATTGTTATAATTCCATATATGTTTCAATAAAGCTTCACATCTCTATTCATAATTCTATCTTCTCACAGATTTCAATGCCTCCTTGATTCTTGACCTCCTACGTCATCTTGGCATTCTTCTTGACGCGATCGGTGCGCTATCTTTTCTTATTGCTTTCCAAAACCTCAACTACAGCTTAATGTCTGCTGGCGTAGCCGATAGCCTAAAATAGGTATCGGTTACATCTCTCCCGTACATCTCCTTTTTTATCAGGATTGAGAAAAAAAAATACACTCTCAGGCATTCTATATATAATACATGTACACGATAGCTCTACAATTCCTTTACTCAGCATGATGGTTCTTTCTGACTCTCAATAATGATGACTTCCAATGATTAACATCTTGATTCCGTGTTATTCTGAGGTTTATTTCTTCTTTCTTCATTCGTGCTTGCTTGATTGACATCTCTCACTGTCTCTTCGAGTGGGGCACTAGGCTGTCTATCCTCTTGTCTCGACCTCTCATGTCCACGATTGTCCCGTCTGTCGTTAGGATCGTTTCTTCGGCCATCCTGTCGGTCGTTTCCATTATATTGTTGACCTTGGTTCCAGTTATTCCTTCCCCGATATCTGTTATTATACCGATTCCTGTCCTGATACCTGGAATTTTGGTTATAATTCCTATACCGGCTATCTCTCGCTTCTTGATCGTATGGCCTTTCATATGGTCCTCTATATCGATCATTTCCTCTTGCGTTACGGATGTTTCCTCGATTCCCTTCGTTCCGTCGGTTTTCCCAGGAATCCCTTCTGTCCGTTTGAGCTGCATTGTCCACGACTACCGCATTTACTTCTTGCGTGTTTCTGTTGTCGTTTCTATTACTTCTAGGCGTGACCTGTGCGCTTGTATAATCCAATCGCCGCAAAATATCGTCATAATGTTCCAGCGTATTGGCTCCCGATGCTATCAGTGATCGCTGTACCTCTATCGGTAACTGTCGCGCTATAGCTTGCAAAAGCTCTTCTTCTGGCAATGGAGGAATAAGGAACTGTAATTTAGCCAGCTGTGACGTGAAATAGTTGGCGTAATGCGTCGGATGTGACGTAGAATAGCGTTTGGAGTACATCTCCGCTCTTACGTTAAGTTGATCCTCGGCACTCCAGAATCTCCTCAAGAAAGCCATGGCAAATTGCTCCATGTTCGCAAAATTGCTTCTGAACGCTCTAAACCACGTAAGTGCAGATCCATCTCAGGCGCGTTCTACTATCCTTAGCTCTCTTTCTTTGGCTACCCTGTGTTCCGCCATGTAGTCTCGAATATCTCGCAGAAATTCTACTGGTGTAACTCCTGTATTTCCTGAAAACTTTCTCGGTTTGTCATCCAGATTCCTTATAATAGTGACTGGACCTGAGTATCGTTCGCTTGGACCCAACGTACTCCTATTCGAACTTGGATTATCCTGAGGGGTTGAACTAGCCCTTTCGAATGTCACATTCGGTTGCATTTGACGGTCTTCTACCATGCTCGGTTCTTGATTCGTCATACTGCGGTCTATCGCTGTTTGATTTATCAATGTTTCCCCTGATGTTACATTCTGACTGGTGAAACTGTTAACTATGGATTCTAGTTTAGTCATCCTGTCTTCCGCTAATCTCTTGACCTGAGTCTTCAACTCATCTAGCGATGTAACATCCTGCGTCTTGTCACTCTCGTCTAGATCGTTCCTTAACTTGTCGATTTTTTCTTCGCACGTGTTCTTTACTAACGCGACTTGTTCTTTCAACAGATCAACATCTGTTCTAAATAAAGTTGAATCTATTTTCATCGCTTCCTTGCTTTCCGTAAACCTAGCTTCTAAGTTTGCCATACCTGCGATTAATTTTTCATCTAACCCTTCACGTTTCTCTTTTGCTTCGGCATCGACCTCACTATACCGTTCTTCCACAATTGCTCCGACTCTATTTTTAAATAAAGCTAAGTTTTCGTTAACCTTTTGCTCTATATCGTCGTCTATCTTCCTAATATCCTTCTGCAATTGATTTTCTAACGACTTTAAATTAGAATTGACCTCTCCCAAGACTTCCTCTTTAATGGTCCCAATTACTGTCTTTAAATCTTTTATTTCGTTACCTAGATTCGTTTCTAGACCCTTAATCTTAGTCTCGAAAGATACTTCGGTAGACCAATCTTGAATTTTACCTACATCTGCCACTAAACCATCGATGTCGAATCTCAACTTCGATACATCTGACTTAATGTCTTTCTGTATGGTCATAACGTCTGTTCTTAAAGTAAAAATATTTTCTTCCCCTCTACTTTCCAATTCAATAATATTTTTCCTTAATATTTGAACATTTTCCTCTCCTTTCATGTTTACTGCAATTATGTCTAATTGTAAAGTCTTCAGCATCTCATTATTCTTTAAAGTTAAGCTATTCTCTAATCTAGTTAACTTGTTTTCTAATTCAGTGTTAGTTTCTTCACTACGAAACTGTAATTTCTCTTCCAATGACTTAAAGTTATCTTTCAAGATAGCTTCACTATTTGACTGTAATCTTTCTTCTAATGACTTAAAATTGTCCTTCAAGTTAGCTTCACTAGCTTTTAAATGACTTTCAGTACTAGATTGTAGCCTAGTCTCCAATAACATCAACTCATCTTTGCTATTTGTCTGTAACCTAGTCTCTAATGATTTTAAACTGTCGTTCAGACTGCCTTCGTTACTAGCCTGTAATGATTTTAAATTTTCTTCAGTACTAGTTTGCAATAATTTTAAATTTTCTTCATTACTAGCCTGTAATGATTTTACATTCTCTTTACATTTAGCTTCTAATCTAGCTTCTGAATTATTAATTTGTTCTTTAACTTCCGTTTCCATCTTAGAAATAGTTTCTGCAATTCCAGACATACCCGTCTGTAACTCTCCTAACACCTTCGCTAAATCCTCCGGCAACATAATTATATTTTCAATATAGAATTATATAGAGACGTTAGACAACAACACATCACAATGTCTCAATTCCTGCATTCACTTGGGTATAGGAAAAAATGTCTTATAACTAACATGATATTACTAATACGATTAACATGAACACTGGATTGGGCACACAAGTACATTGTCTGACTAAGATTAATAAATTTTGTAACACACTTAAATGAACTTGAGATCAATCTCTCAGTAATCTAAATCTGATGTGATTCCATAGAATAAACAAAATCGAAAAGCCCCACTAGTTGGATAAAGCCAATTCTCCCTCTCTCTCTGTACCCGTTCGTCCTGGGGATGCGATGACCCATCTGCTATAACATCGCATTCCTGGAGTTCCAGGACAGAGCGGAGTTAAATGAACCTCTAGTCAAATAAGGAATGTGTCGGAAATTTAGCTGAGTTATCGAAAAAGCAGTGGGTATCACGAGACAAAGTATCTCTAGGGTCGTTACGGGCTTAAGTTTAATAAAAATAATGCAAATATAAATGGGCGCCATCAACTGAATTCCTAGCAAACCACTTCCTTTCCGGATAAGCCTTACTCAAGACAAGGAAAGAAAAAGGAACATCACACCATCATCAGATCACAACTAAGATAAAAACAAATTTATTTTACTTTGATAGTCAGACAGACATTTTAAATATAATTCCTACCTAAGAGTATGGTCAAATGCAAAGTTAAATTGTCATTGTCCAAAATCGAACCATCTCTTTTCTCATGCAAAATTATTTTTATCCACATAACAAGAAACATTTATAAAGTTCTCTTGGGTTCTCAGGATCACTGTAGCACTATGTCTTTCGTCACTGACATTTGTGAAACCTGAGACCTAATTCTCTTTAATTTAACATCAATGTGGATTTAATTAAGTAATTAATCTGCCTAAACATACACATATAATAATCACTCATATTAAATATCACATAAATTATGGTTTGCATGGTATAATTTGAACATAGAACATGTTAATCAAATGTTCCTAAACATTGAATAATTAATTTACACTATTTACATCGTCATTAACAATCAATCACTTATCTGTGAATTACAGAAAATTCATAGCTTATTGGTCATCATTATCGTCATCATCAAAATTAAATATTTCTCACTTTAATTCTCACTTCAAAATTCTACATGTTCCTGTCAGAATCGTTAATTCATCACCATTACATCATTTAAATTCACATTTCAAGTTGCAATTCCTTCACATTATCTCTCAAAAAAATTTATTTAATTCCATATACACACATCAAAAAAAGTTTTGCATCACCTCGATTCCCAGATCTCCGGCATATAGACGTTGACTGTGTATATTGTATCCAAGATACAGTCCCTTTGACTGTTCATAGATGTCACTAAAACTGCTCAAGGATGTAAACAACCATGCATGAGCAGGGCCTATTAGACGGAGGGGGTACGACAGCCGATCAGTTCCAGTCATTCCACCAGGACGAAGGTACGCTGCTCATGTTGTCTGTAGTTCTACCATGCCTAGAAGGTCAATACCGCAGTTCGATCGCGTCCGCATTGTTACTTTGTGTCAAGAAGGGCTCTCAACAAGGGAAGTTTCCAGGCGTCTCAGAGTGAACCAAAGCGATGTTGTTCGGACATGGAGGAGGTACAGAGATACAGGAACTGTCGATGACAGGCCTCGCTCAGGCCGCCCAAGGGCTACTACTGTAGTGGATGACCGCTACTTACGGATTGCCGCTCGGAGGAACCCTGACAGCAATGCCACCATGTTGAATAATGCGTTTCGTTCAGCCACAGGACGTCGTGTTTCAACTCAAACTGTGCGCAATAGGCTGCATGATGCGCAACTTCACTCCCGACGTCCATGGCGAGGTCCAGCTTTGCAACCCCGACACCATGCAGCGCGGTACAGATGGGCCCAACAACATGCTGAATGGACCCCACGGAATTGGCATCACGTTCTCTTCACCGATGAGTGTCGCATATGCCTTCAACCAGACAATCGTCGGAGACGTGTTTGGAGGCACCCTGGTCAGGCTGAACGTCTTAGACACACTGTCCAGCGAGTGCAGCAAGGTGGTGGTTCCCTGATGTTTTGGGGTGGCATTATGTGGGGCCGACGTACGCCACTGGTGGTCATGGAAGGCTCCGAAACGGCTTTACGATACCTGAATGACATCCTCCGACCCATAGTGCAACCATATCGGCAGAATATTGGAGAGGCATTTGTCTTCATGGACGACAATTCTCGACCTCATCGTGCACATCTTGTGAATGCGTTCCTTCAAGATAACGACATCGCTCGACTACAGTGGCCAGCATGTTCGCCAGACATGAACCCTATCGAACATGCCTGGGATATGTTGAAAAGGGCTGTTTATGGACGTCTTGACCCACCAACCACTCTGAGAGATTTACGCCGAATTGTCGTTGAGGAGTGGGACAATTTGGACCAACAGTGTCTTGATGAACTTGTGGATAGTATGCCACGGCGAATACAGGCATGCATCAATGCAAGAGGACGTGCTACTGGGTATTAGAGGTAGTGGTGTGTACTGCAATCTGGACCACAAATGCTGAAAGTCTAGCTGTATGATGGTACAACATGCAATGTGTGGGTCTCATGAGCAATAAAACGAGCTGAAATGTTGTTTGTGTTGATCTCTATTCCCTTTGTATTTAACGGTTCCGGAACTCTTGGAACCGAGGTGATGCAAAACTTTTTTTGATGTGTGTAAATTCATTGATCATAAGCTTCTTTAATTAATTATCACCTTCTGATTCAGTTATTCATCATCATTACAATCGTCTATTAATTTATTTCAATCAGTTTATTTTATCAATCTTCAATTCATCCATCTATTTAATTCATTGATTTATTTCAAAATTTAATTTATCAACTTATTTAAATTTCAATCATCTGGTTATTTAGATTTTATTATTTCATCTAGTCATTCTGATTTTTATTTCATTAGGTCAGATCGTTAATATGCTTGAATCTCAGATTATTATTTCGTTAATTATTATTTTCAGAAAATCTTGTATTATCAACTTCATTTACTTGTTTAATTTCCTAACAAATTGTTTAATATGGTTTACAGAACGTTGTCTTACAGTATTATCACTTCCAAGTTATATCTCGTATTTAATTTATCATGCCAAAAAATATTATTGTCTCCACGACATCACGTTGGATCTAACTATCCACAACGACAGTACATTTCTTCAATACTTCAAATATCACATTTGAATATACGAATTACTCCAAAAACTCCATAAATATTCAGCACATACAGCATGAATCTCAACAATTGCTAGACTGGGTACGACGACCTCATGTCTGCTTCAAAATACTTTATTAACGATGCAACTATCACATGGCAACTTCCACAAAATGCCTATCACAAACTCCACTTAACCATGTTGCATGATCTACAAAAAATATATAACTGGCTTCAAATTATCAACGCACACAATCTCCAATAACTGTAATTAATCTGATCACGTCTAGACAACTTCTTAAACAATTGGAAAAATATTACTTCAGTAATTTAAGATCTGCTTTCAAATAGCATAAATTCTCTTTTACAAATTCTTCATAAATTCACATCGCAGAAAAACACCAATGTGTTATAATCTCTCATATCAAAATCTGCACTACTGATCTGCCTTAAAATAATTATGACCATTAATGATTAATCTTACAAGATTCAATTACTTTAAATCCTTCTCAAAGGTATCAAACACAATTATAAAACTCATCAAAAGCATCAGCTGTAACAGCTGTTAAACAGAAATTACTCTCAAAAGAGTCATCATCATCATCATCTTGAGCAGTTTCCAACCGCTGGTCGGGTCTGCTTGGAACATAAGCCTCTCCATCGTTTCCTGTCCATCCACCATCTCTCGTCATTTACTGTGACCCAGCACACTCCTCTTTCCTCCACACTCTTCTTAACTCCTTTTGTCCATCTGTCCCTTGGTCTTCCCCTTGGCCTCCTTCCCGTCATTTCCATTCCAAACATCTTCTTCGGTATCCTCTCCTCTTCCATCCTCCTCACATGTCCATACCATTGTAGCCTAGATCGCTCTATTCTATTTTGCAATGGTTCCTCTCTTACCATCTCCCTGACTCTCTCATTCCTTACTCTGTCCATTCTTGTCACTCCTACCCTACTCCTCTGGAACTTCATCTCCACTGCTCGTATTTTATTCTTGCCCCTTTCCTTCATCATCCATGTTTCTGAACCATATGTCAAAATTGGCACAAAGTAGGTCTTGTAGATGATTCCTTTACATTTTTGTGGTACATCTTTATTCCATATCATCCCCCTAACACTCTTGAAAAATCCATCTGCGCACCTTCCCCTCTCATTTATTTCCATCCTATTGCCTCCCTTTTCTTCAATTATGCTTCCCAAGTACTTGAAGCATTCTACTTTCTGCAACTGCTGTCCTCCAAGTGTTATGCCCATATCCAGTCTGTTCTTCTTCCTCGTTGTGATGACCACTTCACTCTTTTGTGCTGAGAACTTCATCCCATATGATAACACTACCTTCTCCCACTCATCTAATTGCTCTTGTACTTCTTCCTCATCCTCTCCCCATACCAGAAGGTCATCAGCAAACAACATTGCCTTCATTTTCCCTTCCCCAATGCTATTTACCACTTTTCGTATGATTTCATCCATCACCACTATAAATAACAGGGGTGAGAGGGCACTTCCCTGTTTCAGACCACTCTCCAGTTGAAACCATTCCGTTCTCTCTCTTCCCACCTTTACACAGCTTTTGCTTCCCTCGTACATTGCTTTCACTCTTGCCACTGTCTCCTTGTTCACTGCTTTTGCTCTCATTGCTTCCCATACCTTGTTTCTATTAATACTATCATATGCTTTCTCAATATCCAAGAAGGTCATCACCAGATCTTTCCCATATTCATAATGGTGTTCTTGTAGCTGTCTTACTGCAAAGATGAGGTCAACTGTTGACCTTCCTGGCCTGAATCCATACTGTTCTTCCCTCAGCCCATCTTCAACTTCTGTCCGAATTCTTCTCTCCAGTACCCTCTCAAATATTTTGGCGCAGTGGCACATGAGTGTAATTCCCCTGTAGTTCTTGCATTCCTTCCTACTTCCCTTTTTAAATATGGGTATTATTATCCCTCTTTTCCAGTCCTCTGGTATTTTCTTCTCCCTCCATATCACTTTCATTACTCGAAAGAGCCACTGTGTTCCTATCACCCCTGCTGCTCTCACCATCTCCACACTCACTTCGTCTATTCCCGGTGCCTTTCCCCCTTTCATCTTCTTTAATGCTTCCTCCACTTCTTTCCATGTCAATTCCTTCTCTGAAATGTCTTGGTCACTGTCTGTTTCTTCCTCCACAATGTCCACTACGCTGGTTTTAGTTGGATTTAGGAGTTCCTTGAAGTATTCTCTCCAGATAACCTTTACTTCTTCCATATTTTCGACCTCCTTTCCATTCCTGTCCACCATTCTGACATTTTCCCCTGTATCTCTTCTCTTTGCCTTTATCATTCCATACAACACTTTCTTACTGCCATCACAGTCCTCCTCCATCATTTCTGTCCATTTCTCCAGCCATTTCTTTTTCTCTTCCTTCACTACTTCTCCTGCTTCTTTCTTCCGCTCTTGGTATTCTTCTCTTGTTCTGTCTGTCCTCTGTTGGAACCATTTCCTGAATGCTTCATTTTTCTTTTTCACTGCTTCCTTAGTTCTGGGGTTCCACCATGGTGTTTCCTTCCACCTTTTCTTTCCACTAGTTCTGCCACACACGACTTCCGCTGCTTCTACCAACACGTCCTTGAACCTATTCCATTCTTCTTCACCTGTTTTCGGATCATCCTTCGGTAATTTGTTCCTCACTAATATCTGGAACTTCTCCTTATTTCCATCCTCCTTCAGCTTCCATGTCCTTATTCTTCTTTCTTGGTTCTCAGTTCTCCTCTTTTCCTTCAGTCCTCTCACCTTGGCGACCAGCAGACGGTGGTCACTGTCCAGGGCTTCTGAAGGTATTACCCTTATATCCGTGATACTCTTCTTTGTCTCCTTCCCGCATAGAATATAGTCCACCACTGATTTCCTAGTCAAATCCCTGCTGTACCAAGTAATTTTATGGCTCTCTCTCTTCTTGTACCATGTGTTTCCAACCATTAGCCCATTTATCTTGCACAGTTCCAACAATCTCTCTCCTTCCTTATTCCTGTTTCCCCATCCCTCACCACCAATCACTTTCTCAAAACCTCTTCTATCAGTTCCGACATGGGCTTTTAGGTCTCCCATGACTATCAGGTCTCTCCCCACTAACTGCTTCTGCAACTCCTCTTCAAACTCATCCTTCTCGCCTTCTGTGCATCCCACCTGTGGTGCATAGACTTGCAGAATGTCCAGGTTTCTACCTTTCACAGTGATTCTGGCTCTAATTATTCTATCACTTACCCTCTTTACTTCCTCCCTCAGCCCTTCTCTCACCACCATTCCAACTCCATTTCTCTTCCCCTCCTCATTTCCTATCCAGTATAGCTGCAAGCCATTTCTCAGTTCTTTTCTTCCTTCCCCTCTCCATCTGGTCTCTGCCAGTCCGAGTACATCCAGTTTTCTCCTCTCCTTCATATCCACAACCTCCTCCACTCTTCCCGTCAATGAAGTTATATTCAAAGTTCCGATTCGTAGTCCATTTCCATAGCCAGGTCTGCTTCCTTTAGATCTGTCCTTTCCGAGGCCCGTTCCCGTTTTAAAAGCAGTTCCATATCCACTACTGGCTTGCTAGGCCTAACGTAGCTTCACCATAACCCTGGCAAGGGGCCTGTTTTTGGTCCGCGAGAGGTATTTTATTTCCCTCAAACCCTCCGGACAAGTCCGGCGAGCCCCCCTATCCGCCACCTGGGACGCGCCCGATAGAGGAACAGGCAAACCCCCAGGGGTATAGCAACAAAATATTGGATTGGCAAACAAGAATGACTAAATGCAATCCTGTTGACATTTATCGTTACTTTATTTAACAAAATTTCGACTGATATGTGACTAGTAGTTCCTTGTTTAATTCACTTACATCTCGTGTACATTCGGATGATAAAAATGAGTCCCTCAATGGCGAGTAAGATGTGTAACCACCGTACAGTCGTATAAATACGAAAGACCTCGCCCCGTCGACTTGGATGATAGTTCCCTAAACGATGGGTAAGGTGAGTAGCCACCATACAATCGTATAAATACGAAGGACCCCACCTCGTAGGCTGTATGAATGAATGTACCAGAAAGGAATCAACAAGTTTCTAGTTGTCATATAAAAGCGATGTTCATTCACTAAAGTGAATAACTTCTTAATATCTCCAAACAATCTAATGGAAAAAAATCCCTACTGATGAATAATACACACTCGCTAGTATGCAATGAACTGACGAAGTAATTTCTGATAATCAATTGCAGATCACGAGTTCGAAATACTCGTTACACAAAAAAAACTATTCATGAAAAATATCCTAGCTGGAAAAATGTCTAAAAGACCAAACATCTGCTTAATAAAGCCAAACAACGGTGAGAATTTCGTATAATGATGCCTGCCATATCTTATGGTCACTCCATATTCTAGCAAATTCGAAGTATATAAATTCAAACCATGTCTTAATAATCATATCACTCCTATTAGAAAAACATACATGTGTGCCCAGTATTCATGAAAATAATCGTATCAGGTAGTTAGAACTCTTACAATACCTTTCATTATCAGTTGTAATATAATTTCCAAGATCGTCGATTTTCCCTACATAAGAATTTCTCGTAAGATCGGCGTGAATATCATTTCATCCATGAAATGACGATTTCCTTCGAAATCCCAAGCGAATCAGCTGTTGGACTCCTCTCGTCAGGAATCGAATCCATCGCTCTGTGGTGCCATCTTGTCTCTATTCACGTTTACTCGGTCATGTTGAACCTCGGATTACCCATAGAGGATATTGTCCAACTCCTTCTCGGAAAGTTCATGAAAACAGTGGACCCCCTTACTCCTCTTCTAATATACGCCACTGTTCCTTTAAATGTTCAGTTTGAGAATTGTAAGTCCAATCTCAACTCACTGCAAAGTTCCACTTGAGTAAAATAAAATTTTACTTGAGAGTGTTCAAGATTACGAAACACCCTGTATCTGTTCGTAATAGGTAACTCATGAAAATTGTATAAGATATAAATCTTATAAATGCACGATATAATGTTCATCAGAGCCTATGCTAAACATTCAGTTTACTTGGAATAGTAAAAGTCGCTTTGAATGTGTTATATAACAGCATGGTTATAAGGTTATTCGTAAAAGCCTGTGTTTGAACAGCGTCGAAATGAAGCTTGAAATAAAGTCTTCAAATACGAGCAGTGTGGTTTTGAAATACCCCGGCTGTCTACAATTGTCTCCTCGGCCAGCCCGCCTGGATCAACGACCCACTCGGCCTTGGCTGCTCGGCGATGCGAGAAATGTCGCCTACACTTATGCCGTGACGGTTTCCGTACGTTGCGTAACCTTCAATGTCCGTCTCGCTGTGCTATAGAGCTGCTCTGAACTGCCCGTCTTCCTGGGCTCAACTGACTTGCTAGCGCTGTGTTCTGGCTTATGTGCTCCGCGCGGCACGTGGCTTGTTCCCCCACCACTGTGCTCCCACGTCATGAACATAGTCTCGAACCCGAATCCTCTCGGCTGTTCTGTTATAAAATAACTTATTTCCATAAAATCATTTCCACATATAATGCATGTTATATATCCTCTTCTAAGATGTTTTAATTGTTATAATTCCATATATGTTTCAATAAAGCTTCACATCTCTATTCATAATTCTATCTTCTCACAGATTTCAATGCCTCCTTGATTCTTGACCTCCTACGTCATCTTGGCATTCTTCTTGACGCGATCGGTGCACTATCTTTTCTTATTGCTTTCCAAAACCTCAACTACAGCTTAATGTCTGCTGGCGAAGCCGATAGCCTAAAATAGGTATCGGGTACAATTGCGACATCCTTGTGGTGCCATAGCAGGATATAAACCCGTTTCCATCTGAAGTACCATACCATACCACCAGGAGTCAACGAGAATGACTGAGAAGAGATTAGAGATCAGCACATCAAACAGTAATTGGCAGTTGCTGTGTTCACATTAAGAAGATACATCAAGTTTTATCTTGCAATTACTTCAAGAAAGAAAAAGTCTCGAGGTTTGAAAGTTATATTACACAGTATTTACTTGTGTGTGCTGGTTTTCAATAATGTATGTCTGTTTCTTTATTTGGTGTCACAACACCTTGGTAGAACTTAGCGTAATTAATGACAATAGAACTACTTCAGAAGGGTTACATTCCCGCGTGTTATTTTAAGTACTGAAAGCATTTTAAAATATTAATAACTAGCAGTAGTGCCCGGCTTCGCCCGGATGATTTATTTGTTTTATGGATGATAATGAATACTGCTACAGAACTGGTACATGATACTTATACTAACAGAAATAAAATATTTTGCAATATAACTTTTTGTGGTGGCGGTAGTGGGGGTGATAAGCAGTACAGTATAATGGACGTAACATTCAGGTAATTTTCCCGTAATGATAATGAATAGGGAAACGGCTATTTACTAAATACGGTACTGACACATGCAATTTACAAACGAATTCGAAAATATGATTAGAAGGGGAAGTATGTGAAATAAAAGACACTGCCTAGGGCCTGTATCTCATTGGCTGTTAGAAAAGTAGAGATCAATAGTGTCGTCTTTTGTCGCATAGCGCCGTTGGAAAATAATCAGAGTACTTTGGAAAACTTCGGATGTCTCGAACTCCTGAGGTAGCAATTCTGTCATTTATCGCCTCATACCGCTAAAGAATAAAGATCTTACATGTAAGTATGTAAAATTTGGTTCAGATCGGAGGAACGGTGTAGATTTGTGCCAAAGGGCCTGAATGCTCGGAATGGAGTGGTATGTCCAAAATTCCATGTACACTCGCAGGGTTCCAAAGGGTAAGTATACACATTTTGGTTCAGATTGGTGAAACCGTATGGATTTGTGCCAAAGGGCCTAAATGCAGGGAATGGAGTGGCCTGTCCGAAATTTAAAGTTGACAGTGTTACCCGCAGGGTTCCAAAGGGTAAGTACACAACGTTTGGTTCAGATTGGAGAAACGGGGTGGATTTGTATAAATAACAGACAGACAGACAGACAAACATAAAAACCCACATTGAGCTTTTAATATATATATATATACTAGAACTAGAGGGCCCAGCAGACGTTGTCCTGCCCGAATATATAGAGCGAGTTCAGCTAACATATTTTAATTTTCGATGAAATTTATACTAAGAGACATGTAGCATTGATTTTTAAAGAAGAAAGTTGTTCCGTGACGAACTAAAGAGCCTACGTTACTTAAAATTGAAGATTCATGCCAATGATTTCGTCTAATATAATTTAAGTTAGTAAAACTGACATTTCTAATTGGCTCGAAATATACCTGAAATAGTGTAGCCTAATATAGCACTACAGTTGGCAGCCCTGGTCACTCTGAATATATTTTTAGTTCCATCTCTTAAGGTACAAAATTCACATCCAAATTCAGTTGAAGTCAATGGATAGTGTGGATATTACATACGGTTAGACATTGGATCTATAAGCACGCGTTAAGTCATGTTGGCAACAATGTCATGTATGTTTTTTTTAGATTTAATCTGAAATATTATAACCTACTAGCTGACCCGGCAGACGTTGTCCTGCCAATTAAAGAAAGTGTTGGGGTTTTGACTTTGTTAGTTTCAGTACTTTTGGATTCCCAATCTTTTCTTCTTTTTCCGTTAACCACTTCAAAACTATTATAAAACAAGTAGTTCCGTGAAGAACTATACAGCCTATTTTCATATATCCTACTTATGTTAACTGCCACAATCAACATACAAAATTTCTGTTTAATTTCTGTAACAGATTCGTAGATATTGAGAACCGTCTAAATATTTCAGATGGTCGCCAGGTTGGATTTTTATTTTTGTACTATTACATTAAGATTATTGTGTACGTGTGGTATTCAAACTTCAATCGCATGATTAGACAACAAGAAGTAAAAACGAGATTTTAAAATTACGCACAGCAGCCATCTTGTGATAATGCAAACCATTGAAATAAATTAGATGCCAGTGGATCAACATTTGTATAAGCATTTAACGTGCAACGTTTCACGGCACTCGGATAGTTTATTCGCGAGAAAGGTCCATTTAAATATTTATACTTCGCGTCGCCGCCATGTTGGATTTGTGCTCACCAGGTTCCTGAAAGTCCTATAGGTGAACATATGCTCATAGTCTCTATGAACATAAAAAAAAATAAGTTTGGTTGCTGTAAAAGATTCATAGATATTGAGAACCGTCTAAATATTTCGGGAGCTCACCATTTAGGAGTGTTATGTGTATAGGCCATAGAGGTATGTACCATTCAAGGACAATTATTGCCTAGGTTCATTATTCAAACATTCACTTCGATCGCATGATTACGACACAAGAAATTAAAACTTAATTTTAAAATTTCGCACAGCCGCCATCTTGAGGTTATGTCAGCAATTGAATTAAATTAGATGGCAGTGCATTACAATCTGCAAAATCAATTACTGTACCACATTTCACTGCGCTCAGAGAGTTAAATCACGAGAAAAGTCTATTAAAATATTTCAAATTCGCTTGGTCGCCATGTTCGTTTTGTACTTTACAGGTTTATGAAATATACATAGGTATACCTGTATCAGTACCCTTTATCACCGTACAAAATTGCAGGGTGATATCTGTAATAGTTTCGGAGATATAGAATGTCAGTGAAATATTTCGCACAGCCGCCATTTTGAGGTTATGTAAACAATTGAACTAAATTAGACTCCAGTGCATTACAATGTGTATAAACATTTGCTGTACCAAGTTTCATTACATTTAGATAGTTAAATCGCGAGAAAAGTCTATTTAAATGTCTCAAATTCGCTTGGCCGCCATGTTGGTTTTGTAGTCACCAGGTTTTTGAAAGTCTCATAGTTGAACTTCTAGTAGTGCCCTTTATCACCGTATACAATTTCAGGGCGATATCGGTTATAGTTTCGGAGATATTGAATGCTAGTGAAGTATTTCGCACTGCCGCCATGTTGGATTGGAGAGACGTAACAAAATTTGAAGGGCACGGTCGAGGTCGCTGGGAATAGAGCTATGAACTTCCCGAGTTTCATTGAAATCGCTCCAGCCGTTTCGATTTTATTAGGGGGACACACACACACGAATCACACACACACGCACGCACACACACACACACACACACGCACACACACACGGACAAAAGGTGATCTCATAAGCCTATTTTTTCAAAATTGAAAATAGGCTAAAAAATACTATAACAGAAACATTCACGGGAGCGTGATCAACAACTCACGAAAGTTACATCGCAATGAAATGGATGGTATATGGACGCATACGGGTCTGCTGAAACGATTAGAGCGCCGTCACCCATTTGTTGAATATACTCGTACGCTACCTATTGTAAAATGGATTTACTAACTCGAAAACCTTTCCTGGCGTGTACACAACAACTCATCCAAGTTGTCTTTGTCGAAACACTTCGTGCGTCGTCACTCATTTGTTGAATCCATTCGTGCGCTACCTATTGTAACATGGATTTACTAAGCTAGAAATCTTCCCTGAAGTATACACAACATCTCACCCACGTTTATAGCCTATAGCCTACTTTCTCCTAAATGCATGGGTATTGTTATTACTCTTTGTCCTTTTCAAGGAGTATAATTGAATGTTGGTTTTAGTAGCTTGTTGAAATACAACGTGCTATAGGGATATTAAACATGAATATGAGGTGAGTAGTAAGTGTTTGTTAGACTCTAAATATTGCATCATCATGACCAGAAATTGCGTAATCCTGATGACGTCATGGGATGACGTCATGGGTCCTTAGAGCGAGCACGTGGTCCAGGAGCGAGCATGTGCGGTGCACGTGTTAGCGTGGGAAGGGGGTGACCTCTTGGCTTGTTTATGTGATGGTGATAAAAAGTTAATGGGTGTTGACGTCATGGGGGTTGTTTATTAGGATGCTAACTGTCATCTGACACCCGTGCGAGTGTGAGCATGTGTGCCAGTGCCAGCGATCCGCACATGTGGTGTGCAGCTGTTATGTTTTTTTGCTTTGGATGCTAACCGTCATTTGACACCCGTGCAAGTTTGACCATGTGCAGCAGTGTGATTGATCTCGTCTGCTGTGTTCGCGTGAGACAGAGTTGACCTTTAACGTCATTGGCTAAGAATGTAATCTTCGACTTCTTTAAGCAATAGTGGAAAAAGGAAATGATTGCGTTAGAAGCTAGTTTGCGGCATATGGTTTCTGGAGTGTGGGTGGGGGTGAAGGATATATAAATGGATGAGTGCATGGAAGAGTTTAACTTTTACTTTTGCGCGAAGAGTGTGTGAGTGTGTGTGAAAGAAATAAAGAAAGTCAACGACGAGGAACAAATTGTGTGATGGAAGCTCTAGCGAAGTTCAATAACTTATCATCTTGTACTGAGTATTCTAATAAGAAACTAGCTGAACTAGTCATTGATTTACCATATGTGGTCCAAATTATTCGCCCCGTACAGACGAGGTTTGGAAGAAAAATAGTTGTGGATATTAACATCGAAGATGAAGTAACAAGTGTATTTCTACCGGCAGTATTTTCAAAATTAAGCACATCAGAGATCGATGAACTAAACTCAATGGGAGGCACACTGATGCTGGTGTATTTGGGGGTGAAGAACCGCTCGCATCAAGTCATTTTGAAACAGTACTCGAAGGCAAACTGATGACGGTGTAGTTTGGGTTGAAGAACCGCTCACATCGACATGTTTTGGTGAGTATTAGATTATATATTATGTAATGATTGATATAACGATTGATATATTTACTTGCTAATTATTTCTTAATTTGTTTAATTTTTCAGATTATCTAAAAAACTAATAAAACAACCAGCATAATGAAGTGGAAAACTGTTAATTTCCTGAGTGGAACTGAACATCGATCGCACCCGCTAATAGAATATCATCGTGTATGCTTTCAACAACCGGAAGAAGAGGAAGAAGATGATAACGAGGTGAGTTGTAATGAGAAAGAAGCTTGTTTTAACAAATGGACATCTTCGAGTGGAATTTCAACATTTTCAGTCTACGTTACCAATGTTAGCAAATCAGAGGATAGTCAGCGAGAGGTGACAGAAACAGTTCTAAGATATCTATTGAAAGAATTATGTGAAGATGAACATTTTATTTGTTTCTTCGGATACAATACATTTGATGAAGTTTTCAAAATCGAATTTTCCATGACGTGTTACGATGTGACAAAATTGAATGTGTATAGAAACAATTTGCTTGGTAAACTTCAGGATGAATTTCCTTTTGAGGCTGTTCATTGTTCATTGGAGATTACAGGCAGTAATTTATCACAATGGCTTGAATATACTTTAAAAGATTATAGGTTTATGGTAAACCGATGTTACAGCAACTGCTGGTGGTGTATTAACAATAGTGCAAATTGGACGTATGCTTAGACATCAGTGATGGTACACCAACTGTTGGTGGTGTATTAACTTTAGTGCAATTTGGACATTTGCTTAGACAACAGCAACAATGACCTCGCCTCCTAGCAAACGTAGAAAGGTCGATATTGTATTACATAATAACAGTGAAAATATAAGAAACCAATTGGACAAAGCATTTGAAAGTGTTTCTAATTTTCGAAGTGAACTAAACGGTGCTATTTCAGTATCATACCAAATCGGGGAAAACACTCAAACCGAGTTGATTGAGAACAGTGATGAGTTGATTGAATGTTGGAGAGTTATTAGTGAGCACATATTGCAACAAGCTGTGAATTTCGAAGAAATTACAATTCAAATAAAGGATGAATCTTTCTTGAGCTGTGAGTTAATTGAAACGGCATTCAATTCTAGAGTGTACACACTTGCAGTATCAAATGTTAAGAATGAGTTTTTGGATCCTCGCGAATTTTTAGCGAATGCTAATATTTGGTTTACAAAGTATGTTAAGAAAGCGTTAACTGTACAAGCTTTAAAGGTGAATTCAGTTTTGTGTGCACAATACGTGCTTCGCGACATATCAGAAACAAAATATTTTGCTATCAAAAATGAGGTAGTTTTCGAGTATACTGATTTAAATGAATTTTATAATAAGAATATCATTGAAGGTACATTGACAAAAATGAGCGAATTTGAAGCAAATGGTTCCGGGTGGGCTTTAGAAAAAATTCATAGTTTGAGAATTAATATAAATAAATATGTTGGATTTCGAGTAGGAATGTCCAATACTAGTCGATTGCCTGATGTAATAGTCAATAAAAAAGCAGTGCTAAATTTGTATGATACAAAGGAAGCTTGTTTTGCGTGGAGTGTGGTTGCTGGTTTGTATCCAAAAACTCGAAACATGAATCATCTTTCTTCCTATCCTAATTACAGAGATGTTTTAAATTTAGATGGTATTCCAATTCCGATGGAAATGAAATATTTAAACAAGTTTGAAAACCAAAACAATATTTCTGTAAATGTGTTTGGAGCACAATATGATGAAAACAATTGGGTATGTATGGGAACAAACGAAGTAAAAGGAAAAAAAACTTTTACTATTGTACCTTTGTATGTATCAGATAAAGTATATGAAAGGAGTGTAGACTTATTGATGTTGCAGATTGGAAACAGTGAAAGTTATCACTTTTGTTTAATTAGAAATCTTGCTCGCCTTGTGCGTTCAAGCATCACTAGCACTCAGAGAAGGATTTATATATGTAGACGTTGTTTGTCATATTATCTTCTTGAGGATGAGTTAAATGTTCACTTTGCAGACTGTAAACAGTTTCCTGTTGCAAAAAGCATAATGCCGACTGATGAACAAAGATTTGTTAATTTTACAGAATTCCGAGTTAAAGATACAGTTCCATTTATAATATATGCAGACACTGAATGCGTTTTGTCTCCAATTTCCTCCTGTTTTCCAAATAGTGACATTCATAACTCTACTTTAACACATAAACATATTCCTTACAGCATTTCTTTATACCTTCATTGTAATTTCGATAGTGAATTGTGCAGTTTCAAGCTCTTTAGGGGAAATAATTGCATTGAATTGTTTGTAAAGGAACTTTATAGTATTGTGGATAAACTTCAAACATATTACTTATCGGTTAAGCCAATGTTAAAGATGACCGAAAATGAAGAAAGATTATTTTTGTCAAGTAAAATGTGTCACATTTGCGAGAAACCGATTGCAGTTAATGAACTCAAAGTACGCGATCATTGTCACTTAACTGGAAAATATAGAGGAAGCGCACACAATAGTTGTAATTTAAATTACAAAGTAACAAAGGTTTTGCCTATAGCATTTCATAATCTAACCGCCTATGATGGACATTTTATAATTAAAGAAATTTGCGAGAAACGTGATGGAGAGGTGTTACATAATCCTGGTCATATAAAATTGTTAGCGATGAATATGGAACGTTACAAAGGGTTTACAAAGTATGTACGGGCTAAGAATGGATTCATTCAGTTAAGATTTTTCGATACATATAATTTCTTGTCCTGTTCACTAGATCAATGTTCATCTTCGTTAAGCGAAGATTCAAAGCAAATAACACGACGTTATTTTAATGATGATGCACAGTTTCGACTTACTGCGAGAAAAGGTGTGTTTCCCTATGAATACGTCACGAGTATGGATGTTCTTAACGAAACTAAATTACCTGAAATATCCAAGTTTTATAGCAGCCTTAATGATCAAACAATATCGAATGAAGAGTATGAGTTTGCTCAATCGGTGTGGGAAACGTTTTCCTGTCAAACATTAGGAGAATACGCAGATTTGTATTTAAAAGTTGACACACTTCTTTTGGCGGATGTCTTTGAAAATTTTAGATCGAATGGCATGGAAACTTATGGCATTGATGCAGCTCATTTTTACACTGCTCCATCTATGTCTTGGTGTGCTATGAAAAAGATAACCAACGTTCAACTTGAATTGCTTCAAGATATTGATATGTTACACTTTTTTGAACGATCTATTCGAGGAGGAAATGTTCAGTGTATAACACGACATGCGATTGCTAATAATAAGTATATGAAAACTTATGATGAGAAAAAGCAAGAGTCCTACATAATGTACTTTGACGTTAATAATTTGTATGGATATGCGATGATGGAATATCTTCCAACGGGTGGCTTTAAATGGATTGCAAATGTTGAAGGCTTTGATGTTTTAACTATTGATGATACTTCAGAAATTGGATATATTTTGGAAGTAGATTTGACTTATCCTCAAGAGTTACATGACAAACATTCAGATTACCCTCTATGTCCAGAAAAGTTGACAAAGCTAATGGCTACCCTAGATAATAAAGAACGTTATGTTTTGCATTATAGATTGTTAAAGCAATGTATTCAACTAGGAATGAAATTAGATCGTATTCACAGAATAATTGAATTCAATCAGAGCCAATGGCTAAAACCATATATTGATGTGAACACAGAGAAACGAAAACAAGCCAAAAATGATTTTGAAAAGAATTTTTATAAATTGATGAATAATGCAATTTTTGGTCGTTCACTGATGAATGTGAGGAAGTTAAGGGACATCAAATGGGTCACCAAATGGCATGGAGCTCGTGGTGGTAGGACTTTAATAGCTAAGGCTAATTTTAAACATAGAATTATATTCGATGAACAATGTATGGTCATCGAGATGAGTAGACTAAAGATTTTTCACAATCAACCAGTATATGTTGGTGCATCTATATTAGATTTGTCTAAATGTAAAATGAATGACTTTCATTACAATGTTATTTTAGCAAATCCTGAATCAAATGTGAGGTTGTTATACACAGACACCGATAGTTTTATGTATATATTCTATTATGATATTTATGAGTTCATGAAACAACATTCAAATTTGTTTGATACTGGAAACTATGAAACAAACAATCCTTTTGGCATTGTGAGACAAAATAAAGGTGAAATTGGTTTAATGAAAGATGAAAATAAGAGTTTAGTGCTTTTCAGTCGGTCAACACGAATGTACCCAAAAGAGATGGGTTATGCCCTAATCCTGAAATAAATTACATGAGATTAATAAAACACTAGGATGACCAGTTTCGATCGTCAAGCGATCATCATCAGATCCAATACACTTAGGCTATAAAATCTATGTTTGAAATACAGGTGAAAATATTTACAATATGTACAATTATTTAGTTGCAGTATTGGTACTGCAACTGTCAGTGTATGCTAAATGCAGTATATATGTTAGGTGAAATGCTAAATGGTGATGGCTATCCGGAGATTGTACTTTAGAGAGATTATATGGTTGTAAACTATGGTTAAACTATACAATTTTAGGCTAACTACTTATCTGATTGTCTTCCGTACTACAGCTATTCGCAGTTTCCGTGCTCACTTGAACTCGCTGTGCGGCCGACTGCGGTGGTTATCTTAACGACTGGTTTTTCCCTGCCTTCCCCCCCTGTCCCTACGTGCTGTGGGGAGTGATCGCGATGTGTTTATGTGAGGTGTTGCCAACCTAGATAAGATGTATGTTATTGAATGAGGTGGATCTACAACTATTAAAGACCGTGGATTAGTCCTCGCCACGCGTGGAGCATAACCCATTCGAACTAAGCGTTGACGGTCTTATGAGGACGTCCCGGCACCTTTAATACTGCCTCTAATATGGGCCTTGGTTTATTGCAGAAGAAAAAGTACATCGTACACCTGATCCAGATAACATTTACCTATTAAAAACCCCCTAATTTCCCCCCTTTTTTTATCTAGCTTGGCTGTGTCGCTAAATTGAGTTTTGTTTCCGACAGGGTGTGTTTTTTAGTAGCGTGAAGAGGGGTGAGCTCTCCATGAACGTGTGTTCATTTAGATTGTTGGGATTGTTTCGTTTGGCTAGGTGTATCTCGATTGCTTCCTTTATGTCAAGAGCTCTGCCTTTCGATTCGTGATGGATTATTTTAAGGTCCGACTCTATGTTGGTAAAGCTATGCCCTGCGTCACACATATGTTCGCACACGGCTGAATGTGTTCCGTATCTTATCGCATTTCTATGTTCATTATAACGTGTGTCTACTCGCCTTCCACTCTGCCCGATGTAATTAGCTTGACAATCGGTGTCTTGGCACGTTATAGAATATACCCCTGACCTTGAATACGGGTCACGTTTATTTAGATTACTATTTAGGAGGTGCCTAGCGGTTGTGTTTTTCGTTGTGAAAGCTATCTTTATGCCTTGCTTTTTGAATAGGTTAGTGATTTTATATGTATTCGCATTCACATAGTTGAAACGCGCAAATTTTTTCTCATTACTGTCCGGTTTGGGAATCGTTTTATCTTTATTTTTATGTTTGGCTATAATTTGATTTATTTTGCTTGGCGAGAAGTTGTTTTCCCTTGCTATTTGCATAATAGTTCTTATTTCCTTATTATAGTTGTCTTTTGACATGGGTATGTTTAAAGCCCTGTGCACCATTGAATTGAAACCCGCTAGTTTGTGCGTACTGGGGTGATTAGACTGATTGTCGATTGCATGCGAGGTAAATAGGTAAATGTTATCTGGATCAGGTGTACGATGTACTTTTTCTTCTGCAATAAACCAAGGCCCATATTAGAGGCAGTATTAAAGGTGCCGGGACGTCCTCATAAGACCGTCAACGCTTAGTTCGAATGGGTTATGCTCCACGCGTGGCGAGGACTAATCCACGGTCTTTAATAGTTGTAGATCCACCTCATTCAATAACATACATCTTATCTAGGTTGGCAACACCTCACATAAACACATCGCGATCACTCCCCACAGCACGTAGGGACAGGGGGGGAAGGCAGGGAAAAACCAGTCGTTAAGATAACCACCGCAGTCGGCCGCACAGCGAGTTCAAGTGAGCACGGAAACTGCGAATAGCTGTAGTACGGAAGACAATCAGATAAGTAGTTAGCCTAAAATTGTATAGTTTAACCATAGTTTACAACCATATAATCTCTCTAAAGTACAATCTCCGGATAGCCATCACCATTTAGCATTTCACCTAACATATATACTGCATTTAGCATACACTGACAGTTGCAGTACCAATACTGCAACTAAATAATTGTACATATTGTAAATATTTTCACCTGTATTTCAAACATAGATTTTATAGCCTAAGTGTATTGGATCTGATGATGATCGCTTGACGATCGAAACTGGTCATCCTAGTGTTTTATTAATCTCATGTAATTTATTTCAGGATTAGGGCATAACCCATCTCTTTTGGGTACATTCGTGTTGACCGACTGAAAAGCACTAAACTCTTGTTTACTAAGGCAACACTGAAAATATGGCTTCAAACACCACAAAGATGAAAATGCTGGAAGGATTGTTGAAGAATTTGTGGGGTTACGACCCAAAATGTATGCAATAAAATTGTGTGATGAAATGAATAGCTTGTGTAAGGCTAAAGGCATTAAGAAGAGTGTGAGTAAAAGTATGAATATTGATGAGTATCGAAAGTGTCTTTATAACAGAGAAAAAGTCAACAAAGTTCAAGTTTGTATAATTTCAAAATCTCATTCTGTATTTACTGTTCGGCAAAATAAGTTGGCAATTTCATCAAACGAAGATAAAAGACACATAACTGAAAACGGAATTGATACTTTACCGTTTGGTCATTTTTCTCTGAAAAATGATTAGAAACAAATTGAGATTAAAGCAGTTCATCTCACTTACTTTATTTCTTTCACACACACACTTTTATGCTGGTAATAATACTAATTTTTGTGTGTTCCTTTGCTTATGAAAAAAGAATAAATAATAACCCAAATTTTGTGTGTATTATTTAAAAAAAAAAAAAAAAACACCTCCCCCCACCATTTCCCATTTTCCAGAAATATATATGTATAATTACTTTATATTACATATCATTTAGTAATGGTGCGTTGTAAGAGGAGCAACTCTACCACTCAATATAAACGAACAGGAAGTGGATCATTAATCAGTCGTGTACTTAATAAAACTATTGATAATTTACCCGTGGAATTACACATCCCGGGATATGAATATTGTGGACCAGGAACAAAATTAGAAAAGCGATTGAGCCGTGGTGATCCAGGAATAAATATATTAGATAAAGCGTGCAAAGAGCACGACATTGCTTACGCAAAGCATAAAGATTCAAACAAAAGAAGAGAGGCTGATGAAATTTTAGCTTCAAAAGCTTGGTCTCGTGTAAAATCCCGTGACGCATCATTTGGAGAGAGAGCGGCTGCACTAACAGTGGGTGGCATCATGAAAGCTAAGTCTAAGATTGGAGGAGGTAAGCGAAACTTAAATAATAAAAAAAAAAACAAGAAAAGATTAAAAAAAAAAAGAAGAACATCGAAAAAGCAAGGTGGTATTTTACCCCTACTTCCGATATTTGCAGCCTTGTCGGGCTTGGGGGGTCTAGCAGGCGGAGCAGCAGGGGTGGCGTCTGCTATAAACAAGGCGAAAGCTGCTCAAGAAGAACTAAAAGAAATGAAAAGACACAATCGAATGATAGAAGCAATGCGAGGAAAAGGAGGTCAAGGCATTTATTTAAATCCTCCTGCATACAAAAGATAATTAACCAAATACCAAATAAAGCATTAAGTAATTTCGATTTAGCTAAATACGCACATCAATTAAAGATTCCAAATTTTAGAGGAGTCTTTATGCGAGATACGTTACCAAGATATCCTCGAAAAAATGAAAACTGTATTGTTAACCTTGAACCGATGGATAAATCCGGTTCACATTGGGTAGCTTTCAGTAAACATGGTAAATATGTGCATTATTTTGATAGTATTGGTAATTTAAGACCACCATTTGAAATTTTAACATATCTTAAAAATTGCTATCTACAATATAATTTTCATTCATATCAATCGATTACTTCTTCGATTTGTGGACATTTATGTTTAGTCTTCTTGTATTGTATAAATAAGGGAAACACAGACCGTCTTTAAACATTTCAAAGATGGCTTTCGAAAGACGGATAACTCTTGAAGGTAAAGGCTCGAAGATTGATGTTACATTGGAGAACCCGATTCATCTTGTAGGAGCAGAGTTTTTTGAAATAGGACTTGCAGGATTGTATACATCTAATTCTATTCGAAATGTTACCAACAGAAATAATAAATTTCGCATTCATTTTACTAATTTTTTATCAATTGATTTAGTGGTACCACCGGGTATTTATGAATTTGAAGATCTAGCCTCAGCTTTTGATGATTTACTTAGTTATCACTCATTGTCGAAACTTATACCAGAACATTTAGAAAAAACAAAATTGTATGTGGAAGAGGATATAGATGGAAAAAGAGACAACCGTCTCGTTTTGTCTTCCCCGTTTAATATTGATTTCACTGTAGCCAACAGTGTAGCAGGGCCTTTAGGTATTGAAAAGAAAGTTTACCCTAAAGAGAATAAAAGAGAAATTGAAATTCATCGAAAAATAGAATCGATAATGAAGTTTGCAATTAACGAGAATAATAACATTTTGGCTATAAAGTTGAACGAAGCGGATAGAGCGATTTTAATAATACCCAATGCTAGCTATACGTTAAAACAATTAAGTGGAAAGATTGATGATTTATTAGTTGAACATTTATTAGGCGACAAAGACAAATTCCCATCATTTTATATTAATTATGATAAAGTCTTTTATCATTGTAAACTACATTCGAAAGTGTTTGCTATAGATTTTGGTGTTGCAGATTCTATTGCAGATTTGTTAGGCTTTTCTCATAGAAAGTTCAAGGCAAACACAACTCATCATTCTGAATATATGATTAAAATTAACACTGTTAATAGTATTCGAGTATGTTGCAACCTTGTGCTTGGTACGAGTTCTTATTTGAACCATAAACCAACACACTCTTTATATAATTTTAAAGCTCATGTTCCTGCTGGTTACCCGATTGTTGTACAACCAACAACGATTAATTTTTTGCCCATGAACACCAAGCTTATTCAACATGTATCTGTGCAACTTGAAGATCATCTTCAACAGCTCATTGATTTGCAAGATGAAGATTTAACTGTAGAATTAATTATTCGTCCAGCACGATATCTTGCTATATAAAGTAATGAAATACTGTTATGTTTTCATTCTACTTGAGTAAGCATACTAGAAAACAATCACAAATATGGCTATACTATATAATACTCAAAGTTTGAAAAAAAAGAAGTCGACTCTGATTCGAAAAAATAATATAAATCAATCAGCTAAAATTTGTAAAAAAAACAAACAACGACATCGCACCTTGAAATCTAAGAAACAGTTATCGAGTAACAACAAACAATTCTTACAGTCTTTAGGCTATCGCGTACTTTAATTTCAATATAAATATATATGCAATTGTTAATCTTATTTAGTTTCTATCTATAGTTGAAGCTGTTAACATGTTTAACATAACAGATAAAAGAGAGGTTGACAACAGAGTTGTGCGACGAGAAGAAAGAGTTTATCAACCTTATTCAGCTAATAAATTCGAAAATAATGATGAAATTCGAATACCGATTCAAAATGAAGAAAACATAGTTTTATTATCAGAAGGTGTTCTTCACTTAGAAGGTCAAATTATTACTTCTAACATAAATCCAGCTGCTTCTACTACAGCGCATCCTGACCAAAATTTTGGGGCTAATCTTTTTAGCGAAATTCGCATCACGTTAAATGGTAAAGAAATTGATCGTACACGCCATCTAGGTATAACAAGTTCTATAAAAACCTTTGCATCATATTCAAAAAACGAATATACAGCTTTACAAAATGCCGGTTATTTTCCCTCTTTAACAACGCCAGCAAGTGAAGCAAATATTGTTGATAGTAACACAAAACGTTTTCATATAATACTTCCTTTAAGCAACCTGTTAGGAATAGCAGAGGATTACAGAAAGCCGATTTTAAACTGCAAGCATGAGGTAATACTTCTCCGATCGTCAAGTGACGCACGTGCGTTGCAATCGACAACCGAAAACGATCTTTCTAAGGTCAAGTTATTTAAAGTTTATCTAAAAATCCCCGTTTTATTATTATCAGACGAAGAACAAATTAAAAGATTAAAACTAATGCAGAAAAATATTCCCATTCAGGTTGGTTATCGATCGTGGGATGTTCACGTCTTGCCTTCTCTTCCTAGAACAACTAAATATAGTTGGACTGTAATGACAACTTCTGAAACTCAAAAACCGCGTCAATTTTTATTAGGTTTTCAAACTAGAAGAAATTTACTAAACACATGCTCTTCCTATTTCGACCATTGTAACATTAAATCTATAAGAGTTTTTTTAAATTCAATTTTTTATCCCTATGAAATGCCAACTTCTGAAATTGCCATAAATGACTACAGCGAGTTGTATGACATGTTTGTTAAATTTCGTAATGTATATTATCAGATCGATGATGTTCGTTCAGAGACTCTGGTTTCACGAGATGAATTTAAGTCTCTTTGTCCTATTATTGTAATTAATTGTCTCGAACAAGTGGAAGCAGTGAAGACATCTTCAGTCGATGTGCGAATTGAAATCGAGACAAGTGAGAATATACCTGAAGATACAACTCTTTATTGTGTTCTTATTCATGATCGTCAAATATCTTACAGACCATTAACGAATGAAGTAATTATCTAAACCAATATTTGCTAAGTTATAAGCAAGCAAGTAAACAAGTATTCTCACTTTAGTTGCAATCATGGAATTGACAACAACAAACTCTCCTTCTACTGATGCTGGCACGTGGAATAAGAAGCAACCAATAGTTGCAGACATTCGCAAGCTACCAAACGGTAGTTTGGAACTTGCTTACTGTATGTTAAATAACGGTAATATACCTTCATTCAGCCCCGTGATCACATGGGTTGCAGCATATTGTGAAAAAACTCTTTCTTCTTTTTTTGAGTCTATTAAGAATAAATATGATTATTTAGTTGTATATAATTTGCCACAGGAATTTTCTTTGTTTGCACTAAAAGCACTTTCCCCAGACTCATTATTCGATCTTAATACGATTGATGGAATGTCAGACCTAATGTTGAGGCATAGCCATCGTTTACCTACAGATTGTCCAAAACATTTACCATCTCTAGCAATGGGAAGCAATAGTTGTGCTAAATTCAACGTCAATGCTGTTCAACATTGGTTAAATTCTTCTGATGGCATCATGAAAATCGTGTGTTCGATAATAAACAAGTTTCGAAACAGTGGACTTCGAGGTTTTAATAAGTTTGATTGGAACTACTTTCCTATAAACGTGCTGACTATATATGAACCACAACGAATTCGTCTAGAGTGGGAACATCTACCAGATCATCTAAAGAGGAAATTTCAACTGTTTCATCTTCGCTGCAAATGTGACAACTGTAATCGCTATCTATAAAAGGTGAATAATTTAGATCTACTACTGTAGTTGACAGCTATACATATTTTGTTTTTAGTTTGCTTTTTAACACAGTGTATCTTTTTTTTGTCTACAGAAAATAATCATCTGGACAACTAAAAAGAAGAAGATCATCTCAACACAGCCACACTCATCTGGACAACTAAAAAAAGAATGAGATTACTTCAAGAGAAATAAAATTGTATTAATTGTAATTCTAAATGAATAAAGAAGAAAAAAAAAATGTCTTTTGTACCATTTCATATGAAAGTTCTTATTAATGATCAATTACCTCCTCACTCTACATGTAAATAAAATAATAATAATAATAATAATAATAATAATAATAATAATAATAATAATAATATTGTCAGGTGAGGGATTCGAACCCTCGCTTTCAATTTCTGAAAATTAGATCTTAAGTCTAACGCCTTAGACCGCTCGGCCAACCCAACACGTGCATATTAGCCAACGTGTTTTGTTGATTCATGTCAGTTCGCATTTAGCTTTGTGTGGTGAACATCTTTTCTTTGTGAAGTAAACCAGCATCATGAAGTATTTTAATTGTGTAAAGTATTCCAAAAAACAGTTAATGCAAATGATATTGAGTCAAAAAGAAATGAATTTAAAATCTGAAAGAGATCGGCTAAAAACATTTAAGACCTGGTCTTCAGACAGTTTTACGAACACTGCATGGTTAGCAGCTGCAGGATTTTTCTATTTTGGATATAAGGATATGGTTAGGTGTGCTTTCTGTAATCTGCAACTTAGTTATTGGGAAGAAGATGATGATCCGTTTGAAGAACATAAGAAATGGGCTTTTTCTTGCCCCTACGTAAACAATATTTCTCCTAGCATAGAATTGAAATGCGAATATGATAGACTTAAAACTTTTCAAAATTGGCCTCTTCCCTGTCCAAACGAATTTTGTTTAGCACCAGCAGTGTTTTATTATACTGGACATGGTGATAAGGTGAAATGTATATTCTGTAAGATTGAAATTGAAAATTGGAGGGAAAACGATAATCCTTTAAATGATCATGAAAAATGGGCGCCATATTGTCCATATATAAGAGGGTTTTACGTCGGCAACGTTGATTTAAATCCTGAAAATCCTACTATTATTCCACATAATACAAGTTATGATACGTGTGGAAGCAATATATGTTGATGTGATGTGATTTTTTGTGCAGTGTGCATTCTCAGACGTAAACGTAGACATGTTGAAGTTTGTTAAGCAGTCAAACACTCTACCAGTAATTTCATTTACTAATGCTGAAAACCAGAGTAAAAGTGAAAAAAGAAAGCATGGTGTTTTACTACCGAACACAATTCGATGTATCATTTGCGGTCCATCGAACTGCGGTAAAACAAACGTAATGCTAAATTTATTATGCCACAAAAATGGAGTTCGTTTTGAAAACGTTTATATTTATTCTAAATCACTTGCTCAAAGTAAATATGTTGAATTAAAAAAGTTTTTGGACTCCATAAAAGAAATAAAAAGTGATTTTTTTTCCGATAATGATGAAGTAATGCCTCCAGAAATGGCTAGAAAAAACTCTATATTTGTTTTTGATGATGTAGCCAGCAATAAACAACAACACATGAAAGATTATTTCAGTAGAGGTCGTCATCACGACGTTGACGTATTTTATCTTTGTCAAACATATTCTTGTATACCTAAACATCTAATTAGAGATAACGCTAATTTTTTAATTCTTTTTAAACAAGACGGAACAAACTTGCGTCACGTATATAACGATCATGTAAATACAGATATGAGCTATGAACAGTTCTTTGATATTTGTTCGTATTGTTGGCAAAACTCTAAGTTTGGTTTTTTGGTTATCGATAAAGATAGCGATTTACAAAATGGTCGATATCGCAATGGATTTGATGTTTATTTTCAGTTATAAATATGACTTCAAAAAGAGGTAAATGGCCATTCGTGTTATAGCTTTTGCGTGGTTAACAACTTAACTATGACATCGTTTAACAAAACCAATAATGTGTCTATCGGACGACCGACTTCACGACATGATATTGCAACTAAATCATATGTTGATGATAAGCTAGTGCAATATGAAAATCAACTAACAACAAGAACAAGCGACGGACATCTAAGTATTAACGGCAAACGGTTAAAAAATGTCGGAATGCCAATACATGTTGAAGATGCATGCAACAAAGGTTATGTAGTGAAGTTATTAAATGAGCTAAATAAAATCGAGTCTAAAGAAGACATACAACGAAACTTTAACGAGCTTAAAGGTTTAATTTTTTCAATTTGTAAAATAGAGAAAAAAGAACTTGACTTTCAAAACAAACGTCTCGCGGGCTTAGCTTTACCATCATCTGCAAATGATGCAGTAAACCTTATTGCAATGCAGCAACATACATCGAATATAAAAAAATATCTTGAGACCCGAATAACAGAAGTGTTACAACGAGTAGAATTCATTCATGGTTTAGTGCGAGAATTTTCAGAAGATCACTTTCCGTATGATCAAGATACTCTCGACTTGGGTAACAAAAGAATAAGAAATGTTAAAGATCCAATTCAAAATCAAGATGCGGTAACGTATTCTTTTCTTAAAACTCATGTAACAAATGAACTCGATGAAATTAAAAAATCTCTTTTGAATATAAACAGAGATGATGAAACTGTAGATATGTTAAATAGAAGAATAACAAACATATCTCAACCAATCGATTCGTTAGATGCAATAAACAAATATTACTTAGAAAACTTTGCTGCCTCTCGAAAAGATCTAGAAGACTTAATCGCTAAATTTAATAAACAAAACGTTTTAAACGTAGACGATGGTGGAACTTTAAATATGATGAGTGGACGAATTACTCACGTAAACAACCCCATATACGATAACGATGTTGCAAATAAGACGTTTGTTGAGCAATATGCCGCTTCCCAACGTGAATTTGATCAATTGAAACAAACTGTAAACAATCTACAACATCAAAAACAAACAAATGTTGAGTTCCCTGTTAACGACCAAGACGTGACAAATAAACGGTTTGTAGAACACTATGCTGCGTCACGAACTGAAGTTAATCAACTAAAAGAAATTTTAAGCAATTTACAAACTCGTATTGAGGGTGTTGCTAACAATCTCAATATTGTTAAAAAAGAAGATCTTGAAAGTTATGCTGCTGAATCCAAAGAAGAATATAACAAGTTAAAAACTGAACTGGGAAAAATTGAGCAAATGGTTAACAAAGAACCACTCGAAAGTTTTACTGCATCCAAAGAAGAATATGGTATATTAAAAGATGAAGTAAAGAAAAAGAACTTATCGAAATTTATTCTGAAATTCTCCAACACACCATCAATCCATTCACCAGTATACACGCTTCATAATCATAACATACAGTACCAACTTCCCTACAAAGGTGTATTAAAACCAATTTTTGTTTCACCAAGATCTCCAATTGTGTATGCAATTTTAAATATACGTCAAGAGATTGAACTGGATGGCAGTGATATTGTCGTTGAAGAGCAAGATGAAATTCAGTTTCGACTTAGAGACCCGAAAAAACATAAAACTGATGATCTTCCTCTTCAAATCGATTTTGAATATACTATAAATAAGTAAAACAACCACAATTTCCGTTTAGTCATGGAGAAGAGGTCAAAGATTAAAGCTGAAAGTCGAGTAAAGGATAAACTTTCTCGCTTAAAAAAAGATGTTAAAGACAAGTATCTTTCACTTCAAGATGATGTTAGACGAAAAGAATTAGATATAGAGACTAACTTTAAACCAGTAACAAGTTCATTAAATCAACTTGTAGCTATTGCTAATACGTCGACTCAAAATAAAGAAAATCGAAAAAGAAAAGGAAAATATGACGATTCTGAATCCACTGCTACTTCAGACGAAGAAGATGGAGATAGCATCAAAATAATTTCACTACTTAACCGCTACTTTGATCCGTTCATTAAACAAAACGTGGATAGAACATTTGGTATAACGATAAGAAATGATAAACAATACTTGGGACGCGAACGAGTTTTCTTCGATAAAAAGTGGATAAAAGTTGGCGGTGAAAAATTTCCTATTACAGAAGGTCTACTTGAATTGATTCAAAGGAAAGTACCAGACCCCACTCTAATAGATAGGAGTGATTTAAGTTCATATTTGAAATTATTAAATGTTTCAAACGTGCACAAAAGAAATTATACAAGCAATGCAGCTCCAAGAGGAACGCAATCTTATAAGTATAAAAATATAATTGAACCCCTTCTCACTGAAGACATAGATAGAATTATAAAAACAGCAGATGAAAATGAAGAAGCAAATACTACAATGCATACTGGATATGGTCAAAAAAAACACATCGCGCCACAAGCCATTTGGAAATTTGAAGGCGGAAACAATATTGAATTCGTTCACTGGAATGAACCAAACAAATTGGTATCAAGACTTAAAACATTAATTGCATCGAAAGCTGCAGGTCACACAGGAGTAGACAGCGAAATCTTTGCAATAGAAGAAGAACTAAGAAATGCTGGATATATTGAATAAAAATTCCAACGTTTGTAAAACAATGCACAGTATGTTATAAAACATTGTTTGGAAAATAACTATGAACGAAATCAGACGAGAAATTGCAAAAGAACTTCACGCACCGCTTAGAAAAAAGTTTAAAAGACGACGTGTTATTAGCAAAGGAATCGATGACCTCCATGAAGCTGACATTGTGGACATGTCCAAACTTGCAAAATGGAATAATGGATTTAAATATTTATTAACCATTATTGACGTTTACTCGAAATATGCATGGGCAATTCCTCTTAAAACCAAAAAAGGAAGTGAGATTGTGAACAGCTTAAAATTTGTTTATTCTCAAAGTAAAAGATTGCCCAATTATTTTCACACCGATCGAGGAACGGAATTTTATAACAGTGAATTCAAAACATGGTCTCAGAAACAAAATCTAAAGCATTATTCCACTGGCAGCTCCATTAAAGCGAGTGTGATAGAAAGATTAAATCGAACTCTTAAGGAATCGATGTGGAAAGAATTCACAACACGAGGTTCTTACCGATGGGTACATATTTTGCCTGAGTTACTAGTAAAGTATAATCACAAAATACATCGCAGCATTGGCATGAAACCTAATGATGTGAAAAGAAACAATCCACCCCGCTTGCCAACACAATATAATGAAACTTTAAGAAAACCAAAATATAAAATCGGCGACATTGTAAGGATATCAAAAATCAAGAAACACTTCAGTAAAGGGTACGAAGGTAATTGGACAACAGAATTATTTACAATTTATAAAGTTCAAAATACTAATCCACGAACATATCTTTTAAAAGATAATAAAAATACCCCAATATTTGGTGCGTTCTACGAAGCAGAGTTACAACGAACAAAACATCCTAATATTTACTTAGTCAACAAAGTACTACGTAGAAAAGGAACCCGAGCCTTCGTATCTTGGCTTGGATTCGATTCAACTCACAACTCTTGGATCCCCAACAAAAATATCTTATAATTAGAACAGTGTAAGTTTTTTTATTTTTATTTTTTATTCCTCACAAAGATATTATTATTATTATTATTATTATTATTATTATTATTATTATTATTATTGTATTATTAAGTGAGACACCGGAGGAAGTAGACGTGTGCCTGAGTGCTCCGCAAAAAGTTTAAGTATAGCAAGGAAATGGTTTGCGACCGCTGTCAAGAAGGACTCCCAAGTGATGGTGACTATGTATACTGCACAGGATGCAAAGGGAAATATCATTATGAATGTACATCAGTCACAATACGTACGTGGAAAGGTATGGCAAAACAAGCTAAGGAGTCATGGCGGTGTCCACAGTGCCGTAGCTTCAAAAAGACAACGTCAGCATCTGTTGTCGCAAGCGGAGGAACGATGACCCTACCAGCTGCTGCCAACACTGATTACACAGCGACTCCACCTTCAACACCGGACACGGAGATAATACACGCTTCGGATATCAAAGGTATGTTTTTAGAATTAAAGAAGCAGATTAGTGAACTGAAAAACCAAGTGAGTGAAAGTGTTAAAAGTGCCGACTTTATTGCGCAGAAATATGATGAGTTGATTAAGGAAACTAAGTCAAATGCAACTCTTCTGAAATCACTTACAGCAGAAATAAAAACCCTAAAAGACGAAAAGAATCTACAAGACAAAATAATATCAGATCTAAACGAGAAAGTGCACACAATGGAACAGAACGGTAGGCAACAATACATTGAAATATGTGAAGTGCCACGCGCGAAAGACGAATGCCTGGATGAAATCGTCCACAAAATTGCTGAGACTCTAGAAGTAGATCTAAACATGTTTGATGTAGAGGAAGTTTACAGGCCCCCACTGCAAAGAAAGAACAAAATCCCCCCAATAGTGGTAAAATTTAACTCCATATCCAAAAAGAATGAATTTTTACAGAAAAGAAAAGGACAAAATTTCCTCACTCATGGGAACACTAAATCTAGGTTTTTCATTAACGAAAGTCTAACGTCATTTTACAGGGAGCTACTATGGAAAACTAAAAATCAGGCCAGAGAAAATAACTGGAAATTCATTTGGGTTAAAAATGGCAAAATACTTGCGCGAAAAAACGACGAATCTGGTATATTGAGAATCTCCCGTGAGGAAGACATTAACAAAATTAGGTAACCCCCCCCCCCCCCGCCAAAAAGAAAGAATTATTATTGAATTATTATATTAATTGATATTATGAACAGTTGGGATAGCAATATAAATGTTTCTGGAATACAAAATGAACTCACATTTCTCAATATACCCGATTTCGTCGAAAATGGTAATAAGACTAGAAATAATGCTGAAATCAATATCCTCTCTCTAAATATTCAATCTATATCAAAAAACTGGGATTATTTAACCATAACCTTAGGCAAGAAAATTAATGATCTGGATATTATTTGCTTAACAGAAATTAACATACTTGAATCTAATAATTACCTATTTACTTTGGATAATTTTAATGTTGTATTTTGTAATAGAACAAATCGTAAAGGAGGAGGCATAGCCATATATGTAAAGAACAACATGGCTATTAGAACACACAATTCATACATTTCCAATACTCATGAATCAATGGTAATAGAAATACTTCACATGAACAAAAAGATTGGATTAACATGCATTTACAGACCACCTAGCACTAACATAAATGACTTTCTTGATGAACTGGAGACACATATAACACAACACACTAGTAAGTACAGCGAATACGCCATTTTAGGAGATATCAACATTGATACTTTATCTAATGACATCAGTCTATCAGCTATCAAATATACAAATATTATGGCAACTCATGGATTCCTACCACTTATCACTCAATGTACTCGTTATGATCCAAATTTAGACTCGAGAACATGTATTGATCACATAAACTATCGTAGCAGACTAGATCAATATACTTCTGCAGTCATACAATCAGATATCTCTGACCACTACATAACATATGCAGGTATTTGGCCAAAAAATGATAAGACACAATTACAAGATAATGAATCGTACATTACGCTAATGAACGATACTATAATACGCACAAGCCTTAACAACACAGACTGGACAGATTGCCTTGAATTAAAAAATCCTAATGATATATATAACAATATAACAACCAAATTTAAGGAAATCTACCAAAAAGCATCTTACATAACAACTCGTAAACACAGGAAAAGCAAACAATGGTTCACTTATGACCTAAAAATACAATGTAAGGAAAGAGACAGACTTTACAAAACAATGCTCAGAAACAAGGATAATATTACAATAAAAAATGAATACAAAGCTTTCAGAAACAAATTAAATAAGCTAATAAACAAAACAAAACATCAATATTTTAAAAATAAGATAAATAGTTCCAAAAACGATAATAAAGGAATGTGGAAAGTCATTAATGATATAACAGGTCGGAAAACACAAACTGTCAATGAAGTCATAAACAAACATTTAATATTACATTATACTAACGAAGTGATAGTCAATAAATTCATCAATACCTTTAGTGAAAAAATAAACAGCCTAGCTCATAACTGTAGTATCAACATATGGCAATCAAATAGAAACACATTAATGAATTCCTTTACATTACTTGAAACTGATGAATATGAAATAGAAAACATAATTAAGGAATTAAAAACAGACAAATCGCCTGGGGTAGACAATATACGCTTGAAAGACATAAAGGCAACATCCAAAAAAACTATACCAATCATAACACATCTCATAAACAAGATATTCGAATCAGGCATAATACCAAAATATCTGAAATACACAATTATTAAACCAATATATAAGAATGGCGATCACTTAGACTTTGGCAACTACAGACCAATATGCATTTTATCAATCCTCCACAAAATAATGGAAAAATGCTTGGATAAGAGATTGAAGAATTTCCTAAATAAATATGATATTTTAAAGGGACACCTATACGGTTTTAGGAAGGGGAAAAGTACTGAACTACTCCTGGCTGAATTTGCCAATGTAATAAATAATGCCTTAAATAAGAACAATCACATAATGGTACTTTTTCTTGACTTTTCTAAAGCATTTGACACAATAAATCACAATAAACTACTTGCTAAATTACACGATATTGGAATAAGAGGCACGACTTACAAACTATTTGAAAGCTATCTGAAAAACAGGGAAACGGCAGTTATGGTCAATAACACTATCAGTGACGCAGTAGAAGGAACACAAGGTATCCCTCAAGGCAGCATTATTTCACCTACACTATATAACCTGTTCGTAAACGACATGAATGAAGCCATTAAACACAGTAAAATATTTATTTATGCTGATGACACCACTATATATACCATACATAAAGACTCGAAAACAGCTTTTGAGAGACTTCAAGAAGACTTCAATAACATCACAAGATGGTGTCATGACAATAATTTGTATATAAATACAACCAAATCTAAAATAATGCACATCAGAGTTGATCACTTCACACAAGAAAAATACAAACTAACGCACCACAGCTTATCATGCATACACCAAAACATCCTGGCAGGTTGCAAATGTAACACCTTCATAAATAGTACTTCGACACAAAAATACCTAGGAATTACCCTTGATGAACACTTTAAAATGAACACACACACAGTAAACATAATAAAAAACCTAAGAGCAAATCTCTACATCTTCTACAATCTCCGATTTTATGTAGATAGGAAAACTTACAAAACAATTTACAGTGCTCTGATTGAAAGCAAATTAAGATATGCTATAGCAGCTTGGGGAAATCAAAACACAACTTTAATTAATAATCTTCAAGATAGCCAAAACAGGTTCTTTAAATATTTCACTGATATCCCTTATTTTAATATTAAAGAGTTGTTTCAAATTACTGTACTGAATCTCTACTACCATGATCCAAGATTCAGGCATAAGGTCTCTCACAACATACAAACAAGAGCCATAACAAGTACTAAACATGTTAAACCTTTATGTATAAATAGCTATGGTTTCAAGAGACTAAATTATATTATACCATCACTACTTAATGAACTACCACCTGGACTGACAAACATTAACAGCAAACAACTAGCTATAAGTCGCATTAAAAAATATTACTTAACCAAACATTAACTCATAACATAAATGTATTAATATAACTACCATAGTGTAATTTTTTGTATCTTTAATTATTTACATTAATATTTTATCATTAACATTACAAAAAAAAATGCATGCACTCTTGTACTGAAATGTAATCTATTTATATGTTGTAAATAATAATTAATATGTCTCACAGATAATCTGTACTGTCATCAGATTCGTGAGACATATCACAATAATGTAACATAAATAGTATTTAATAAATAAATTAAATTAAAAAAAAAAAAAAAAAAAAAAAATATTATTATTATTATTATTATTATTATTATTATTATTATTATTATTATTATTATTATTATTATTATTATTATTATTATTATTATTATTATTAATGTGTCTCTATATATATATTTTTCAGCTCACTAAAACCAACACACGCAAGAAAGAAAAGAATGATTGTACTTACCCCGTGCACAAGACCAGCATATTCCACTCTGCAAACAACACAGCATCTTCAATTCTCTCTGCAGCTTGTTGGAAAAGGAACTACTTACCACTTTAAGAACGAAGATCATATCATTTTTCACTATTTCATATTATATAATTAATGTAAACCACAAATGATCAAATAAATATATTTAAAAAATAAAATTTACACTGCACAATATTAATCCACTGTCCACTGTCCATTGAATTTAATTTAAGATTTGAACATCATCATCATCATCATCATCATCATCATCATCATCATCATCATCATCATCTTCTTCTTCTTCTTCTTCTTCTTCTTCTTGTCGGTCTTCTTCTTCTCCTTCCGCTCGATGTTCTTCTTCTTCTTCCATTCGATGGTCTTCTTCTTCTTCTGCTTCTTCTTGCACTTCTTCCATATGCTCTTCCATATGCTGTTCCTCTAATGGCCGTTCAAACACGGCCATTAGCTCTTCCGCCAATGTAGGTTCAAACACGTTGAAATTCATCGAGCCGATGGATCTCAACTTGTCAATAATAATATTGACAATGTGAAATGTCATGCCGTTGAAAATAATTTCACGGCAGTGGTGTTGATCCCTCATCAGCTCGAATATTTCGGCGCTTAAAAGCTCCTTTTCTCCCGGTGTTAAGGTGTTATACCACACCTCCTCCTCTATTTTCGTCGCACTGACGATGAAATGCAACCCTTGATTCAGGGCACTTTCCGCAAACATCATAATGTGTTGCAATTTTACTAACTTTTCTATCAACCCCTCGCACAGACTCATGATATTGCAGATAAAGATAGCTAACTACTGCTCCATAGCAATCTCCTCTTATATATATATTAAGAAGTTAGAGCGCCAAAAAACCTCTTTAAAACATTTCGCATGAAGCTCTGGGAACCAACATCCAATCTCGTTCTCGCATTAAAAATTACAGACTTGACTAATGACGTCTGGGAATCTAAAAACAAACAGATCGAAATTCATTTCACACACTCAAAGTTATACATGTCATATAAAACACTTTAACCAGATTGAGATCATGAAGCAAGCCAGAACACAAAAATGTTAACATCATTTAAATTAAACAGACATAACATAGCGAGAAGGAGTAACACAACTCCACTCCCACGCCGTGGTAATATATGTCATACTTAAACGGAGTGTAGCATTACAACATATGATTGCTTATTTAGCTTGCGCGAGCAAAAACTTTAACGACAACCATGCACTACATGAGCTGAGTGCTCTCATGGCTTGCCGCACGGCGCGAGCAAAAACGGAACAGCTGCACACACATGTCTGGTAGCGATCCGGCTATGTCGAGTGCCTCACCGTACACTCTCATTCAAAAGTTATGACACCCAAGACTCTCTACACTTCCTTGGGAAATTACCAAAATATAATTCAATAATCAATCAATACTTAATAACCATGATACACAGGCTGCCCCCCGGGAATTAAATAACAAAACACGGAATCGAACCAAGAAACCCCCCTGTAGGAGTGGAAGAGGAGTCTGAATTTCGAGTTACCATCCTAATAAACAACCCCCATGCCGTCAACACCCATTAACTTTTTATCACCATCACATAAACAAGCCAAAAGGTCAACCCCTTCCCACGCTAACACGTGCAGTGCACATGCCCCGCTCCTGGACCACGTGGTCAGGATTACGCAATTTCTGGTCATGATGATGCAATATTTAGAGTCTAACAAACACTTACTACTGAGGTGTCCTTTGCTAGTGCTACCTCTGTAAAAATTTCATTCAATTCGGTTTCACCGTGTTTGAATTGATATGGGCAATGGATTTGCACACATACATGGCCGCTATTTGCAAACTATTGGGCTGATGACCTTGTAGTTCGGTCAGAATATGCTTCTCACATAAAGGTATGCTGTTGCAAAATTTGGTAGAGACTAGATTATTAGGTTGGTCGTAATTACATTTTAGCTTTTAAAATTTGGGTGGCCGCGATTACGTTTCCGTCAAGATGGCGGTGATATAAAACTTGACACTGAGGTGCCCTTTGCTAGTGCTACCTTTGTACCAAATTTCGTTCCATTGGGTTTCACCGTGTTCGAATTGATAGGGGGAATCGATTTTCACACAAAGATGGCCGCCATCCGCAAAATATTAGGCTAATGACCTATTAGTTTGGTCAAAGGATGCTCCCTCCATAAGGGTATATTGTTGCAAAATTTGGTTAGATCGAATGGTTAGGTTAATCGTAATTTGATATAAGCTTTGAACATTTGTGTGGCCGCCATTACGTTTTCGTCAAGATGGCGGCGATATGAAACATGACACTGAGGTGCCCTTTGCTAGTGCTACCTCTGTACCAAATTTCGTTCCATTCGGTTTCGCCGTGGTTGAATTAATAGGGGGAATCGATTTTGACATAAAGATGGCTGCCATCCGTAAACTATTAGGCTAATGACCTATTAATTTGGTCAAAGGATGCTTCCTCCATAAAGGTATGTTGTTGCAAAATTTGGTAGTGATCGAATGATTAGGTTAGTCGTAATTTGATTTAAGCTTTAAACATTTGTGTGGCCGCCATTACGTTTCCGTTAAGATGGCGGCGATATAAAACATGACACTGGGGTGTCCTTTGCTAGTGCTACCTTTGTACCAAATTTCGTTCAATTCGCGTTCACCATGTTCGAATTGATAGGGGGGGGGGGGGGGGAGAGACATTCAGAGTACACACACTCACACACACGCATACTCACACACACACACACACACACACACACACACAGACAGACACACTTTTTTTTCGCCCTGCGTTGATCTCATAAGTCTACTTTCATTTTTTGCAAAAATGGAAAGTAGGCTAATAGACAGAATATTAATGAACTGTTGGCAGTCCTAGTGGCTGTTAAGAATACTGTTATGGTAAAAATAGAACAAACAAAATTTGGTTAGAAACCAATTGTTATTATATAAGTTTTATGTATTTAAAAATCGGACCTATCAACAGGCTTTGAACCATGTTGGCAACACTGTCATGTAAGAACTCCTTCAAATTTATCTGGAATGTTATTATCTATGTGTGTGCCAATTATAGAACAGTTTTCATGTATACCTTCCGAGATATCCAACATTCAGCTCAAATTTAAATTGCGATTTTTCTGCAGTTGGTAGTACTGACATCATTTTCCAATATGGCCGTGAGGTATTCCGGTATCTCTCTTAACTTGTACCAAATTTGGTTTCGAATGCTGCAGCCTTTTGGGAGTTGATAAGAGGGGGGAGGGGGGGAGGGGGGAGGGGGAGGGGGGAGGGGGGGGCTAACACACACAAATAGACAGACAGAGAGAGAACATTCCACGGATCGGTCTCATAAGTCTGTGAAAAGTTGGCTAAAATCTCAAATCATTTCCATGGAAGCCTACATCATATATCAAAAATTCGACATAACCGCCACCTATGGTACAAAAACATAACCATGAATTATTCTCAGAAAGTCAATTATTCATGAACTTTTTTGAAGAAACCACTGCCAAAGGAACGGGCTTGGGAGAATTAGTGGGGAAGATGACCCTGCTTTGCGGAGAGTTAAGTTTTCGCTAAGGCTAGCTGTTTCCATTACGACAGATTTCGTTTTGTTGTCTGTATCTCGTGGTTCTAAAAGTGTATTCACTCTACATTTTGGACGCTACGCCACCTACCGGGTCCAATTGTGAATCTAAACTATACAGGGACCCACCCTAATCTACATACAAAATTTCATCAAAATCGGTCCTGCTGTTTAGGAGTTCAGTACCATAGACATGTGTCGAAGAATTATATATATAAAGACAAGCAGTACACGGCATGCGTTGCAATGCCAATCAAAGAAATTGTTGGTGTTGTAATTTTGTTTCTTGATGTGCTTTTGGATTCCCAATATTTCTTTCAATTTCCGTTAACTGGCTATAAACTATCGTGAAATGGATTTACTAATCTAGAAACATTCGTGGGAGGGTGCACAACAACTCACCAAAGTTTCATCGCAATCGGATGAATGGCATATGACGCATACGGGATTTTGTTTAAATGATTCGTGCACTGTCCCCCATTTAATGAATCTACTTGTGTACTACCAACTGTGAAATGGATTTACTAAGTTGGAAAGCTTCACGTAGGTGTACACAACAACTCATCAAAATTTCATAGCAATCGATGAATAGTATATGAACGCACACGGGATTTTGTTGAAACGCCTCGCGCGTCGTCACTCATTTGTTACATCTACTTGTGCGCTGCCAATACTGTAAAATGGATTTACTAAGTTGAAGATCTTCCTTGGCGTGTACACAACATCTCACCAACGTTTCATCGCTATCGGATTAATGGTATATGAACGCATACAGGACTTCGTTGAAACGATTCGCGCGCCAAATTCATTTGTTGAATCTACTCGTGCGCTACCTATTGTAAAATGGATTCACTCAGCCAGAAACCTTTCCTGGAGTGTACGCAACATTTCACCCAGGTTTCATCGTAATCGGACGAATGTTATATGAACTCATACAGGATTTTGTTTTAACGATTCGTGTGCTGTCACTCATTTGTTGTACCTACTCGTACGCTACCTCCTGTGAAATGGATTTGCTAGGTTAGAAACCTTCACGTATGTGTACACAACAACTCATCAAAGTTTATCGCAATCGATGAATGTTATATGAACGCATACGGGACTTTTTGTAAACGCTCTAACGTGCAGTGTCAAACAGAAGAATTCGACATCACCGGCACCTATGGTACAAAACATTACTTTCCGCCACGAGTGATGAGTAAGGTATGGCGGTAGTTGCACGGGTTGCAACCAAGGGTCTCTAGCGTGCAGAGACGAACAGTCCAAAGACTCCAGTTTTCACTAAGGTTAGCGGTTTCCATGACGACTGTTTTTGACTGTATATTGTGGTTCTAAAATTGTATGTAAATTGTGGTTAAAAATTTGTGTTCATTCCACCTACTGGATCAAATCGTGAATCTAAACCAAACATGTACCCACCCTAATATACATACAAAATTTCATGAAACGTAGTCCAGTCATTTATACTATTTGCTTTTATTTAACAGAATACATCTGTATCACTTTAATCTGTCTAGACCTTCATAGATTAGTTTTGCTGAAGGGATTGTCATTTCTAAGTTCCTTTTTGGGGTTCTTAATGCCTTAATATTTATTAGTTGTAATTAAATGGGCGTATGAATTCGCAGTTCCGCCCCTAAAACAACAATTAATTACCATGGAAACAGCTGGCGGGTATAATCCGACATCCGTCCACACCAGGAAACTACTGTAGGATGTCGTCCGCTAAGGGTTAACAGATTTTTGCTGAGCTAACAAACAGAGGTGGTGCTGGATATTATTTGCAAGATTATATAAATAAATCGGGTTTTGTAATTTGTTGTAATTTATTTAAAATAATCATAAAATGAAGTATTGTTTTATGATTTTAAAGTAAATAAATATGTATTCATTGAAGCAATAATTTAATGAATCGATGTTTGTTTGTGGAAGAGGGACTTGAGGCAATTCGTTTGTAACTCTACTAACTTTATGATTATCTCATCCAATTCCCACTGTGTATTTGTGTCCAAGTGACCTGAGCTGTCAGAATCAAGCCCACTTGAAGTAATGCTTCCAGAAAATGGTTGTCCTCACTTTGAATGTTCGGAGAAGACTTGTGAAACACCCAGTAGTATACGGATGGACGGGGGGTTAGGGTTTAACCCCCTCCCCCAGAAACATTTGTTTACTTGAACCATATATTGCCCCATCAATCTCCTTCTTTACAGAACAAACATGCCATTCTCAAGCGATGGAAAGAGCATTTCGAGGAGATCTTAAACATAGAGTTTCCGCATCCAACAATCTCAGAAGGTGTCCCAACTAGTGGGCCTATCCCCCAAATCACTCCACAGGAAGTTACCACTGCCCTAAAAAGCATGAAAAATCATAAATCTCCTGGACCAGACAACCTCCCTGCTGACTTCTGGAAACTTCAAGAACTGCAATCTACTGCGATAGATTGGCTTGTTACCTTTTTCAATGCCATATTGGACTCTGGCCACATCCATATTAACTGGGCTACAAGCATTACAGTACCGGTTTTCAAGAACAAAGGAGACCCAACGGAATGTTCAAACTATCGCCCAGTACGTCTTCTCTTACATATAATGAAGATCTTTGAGAGAATTCTTGATCGACGCCTACGTGCCATCACCGAAATCAGCTCCAACATGTGTGGGTTTGTCAAGGGGGCTGGAACCGCTGACGCCATCTTCGCAGCACGGTTACTCATGGAGAAGCACCGTGAGAAAAGAAAGCCTCTGCATATTGCCTTTCTTGACCTTGAAAAGGCCTTCGATCGTGTTCCTCATGAGTTGATTTGGTATGCGCTCCGCAACCATGGTGTGCCAGAGTCATTTGTAAATGTGGGCAAGATGTTATACACGAACGCCAGCAGTAGAGTACGTTGTGCTGTTGGCACCTCGGAAAACTTTCCTGTAATTGTCGGCGTCCACCAAGGCTCAGCACTATCACCGTTCCTTTTTGTTCTTGTGATGGATACCATCACTCGTGACCTGCAACGGAATGTTCCTTGGACCCTTCTGTATGCAGATGATATAATGGTTGCAGATGACACCCGAGAAAAACTCCAATGTCAAGTTGAAGACTGGAATAACCGCCTCTCCCAGTATGGCCTATGTCTGAATGTGAAAAAGACGGAGTATCTGGAGTTAAACCCAAGCGACGGTACCATTCAAGTCGCTGGACAAAATCTAGTCAAGACAGAATGCTTCAGGTACCTTTGATCTCGTCTTCAGAGTGATGGCAACTTCAATTATGAAGTAAAAGCCAGGGTAAAGGCAACCTGATTGATGTGGAAGGAGGTCACGGGTGTGCTTTGCGACAAGAAAATGCCACTTCGGCTCAAATCGAAGATATATCGGATAGTGGTACGCCAGTTGCGCTGTATGGAGTTGAATGTCGACCATCCGACACAATTTCAGAACGTCGCCTGCACGCCATGGAAATGAGAATGCTCCGTTGGACAGTGGGCATCTCCCTTATTGACCATGTCAGAAACGACACAATTCGGCAGCAAATGGGTGTCACCCCAATTGTGGACAAAATGAGAGAGAAACGGCTCCCATGGTATGGACATGCCCTGCGTGCGGTGCCTGATACTGTTGCTAACTCTGTCCTTCATTTTGAAGTTGAAGGCCTACGCCCCAGAGGACGACCTAAGCAGCGTTGGCAAGACACTGTATGTGCCATCACTCGGCCTAAATCCAGCTGACGAAAGAAACCGGACAAAATGGAATTCAATGACCAAAAAAGCGGACCCTGCACCAGCGGGACAACGCTAGGAAGAAGAAGAAGATCATGTTCCTCACTTGGTGAATGTCCTGTGCTCCACTCGCAGCGAGACTCCTTCAGTGTCGGAGCAAGCCATGGATCAGTTTTACTGTTTAAGTGTGTGATCGGTAATTTTTATCACATCTCTTTAATTGTGTGTCCGTTTCCTTATAGGATAATTCAGTGCATGAGGAGTTTCTGCAATTTATTCCAATTAATGACACGGATAAAGTCATCAAGATGGCAGATTTTGCGGGTCAATAGTAATGGCAGTGGAAACACGGAGAGCAAAACATTAATAGCCTACTTTCTTTTTTGCAAAAAAATGAAAGTAGACTTATGAGATCAACACAGGGCCAAAAATTGTGTGTCTGTCTGTGTGTGAGAGAGTGTGTGTACTCTGAATGTCTGTGCCCCCCCTATCAATTCGAACACAGTGAAACCGAATTCAACGAAATTTGGTACAGAGGTAGAACTAGCCAAGCGCACCTCAGTTTCAAGTTGTATATCGCCGCCATCTTGACGGAAACGTAATGGCGGTCACCCAAATGTTCAAAGCTTAAATCAAATTACGACTAACCTAATCATCCGATCTGTGCCAAACTTTGCAAAAATATACATTTGTATGGCGAGAGTATTTTGACTAAACTACAAGGTCATCCGGCCAATAGTTTGCAGACGGCGGCCATTAATGTGTGAAAATAGATACCCCCTATCAATTCAAACACGGTGAAACCGAATTGAACGAAATTTGGTACAGAGGTAGCATTAGCAAAGGAGACCTCAGTGTCATGTTTTATATCGCCGCCATCTCGACGAAAACGTAATGGCGGCCACCCAAATGTTAAAAGCTTAAATCAAATTACAACCAATATAATCATCTGATCTCTACCAAATATTGCAACATTATACCTTGATGTATAAAGAATCTTTGGACAAACTTCAAGGTCATCATCCCAATAATTTGCGAATGGCGGCCATGTAGTGTGCTAGTCGATTCCCCCTATCGTTTCAAACACGGTGAAACGGAATTGAGTGAATTATTTTACAGAGGTAGCACTAGCAAAGGCACCTCATATTCATATTTAATATCCCTATAACGCGTTGTATTTCAACAAGCTACTACAACCAACATTCAACTATACTCCTTGAAAAGGACAACAAAGTGTTATAACAATACCAATGCTTTTAGGAGAAAGTAGGCTATATGTTTTTTACTGAATTTATTGTTTTTCTCTCACATAATATTAATATTGTCAGCAATCACGTTTGGACATGATGAAAACACTGCATCGGTTCAGTTTTAATATTTAGTTACTGTTTTCAATATCAAAAAGTTTTTTTTTCATTTTTAGCCTATTTTCAATTTTTAAAAAATAGGCTTACGAGATCACCTTTTGTCCGTGTGTGTGTGCATGTGTGTGTGTGAGTTTGTGTGTGTGCGTGTGTCCCCTAATAACTTCTAAACGGCTGGATCGATGTCAATGGAACTCGGTAAGTTCATAGCACTATTCCGGGCGACCCCGACCGTGCCCTTCAAATTTTGTTACGTCTCACCAATCCAACATCGCGGCTGTGCCAAATATTTCACCAACATTCAATATCTCCGAAACTATTCCCGATATCACCCTGGAATTTATTACGGTGATAAAGGAAACTACTAGAAGTTCTTCTATGTGCCTTTTGAAAAATTGATAACTACAAAACCAACATCGCGGCCACGCGAATTTGCGACATTTAAATAGACGTTTTTCGCGATTTAACCAACTAAACGCAATACAACTTGATACAGTATTAGCGGTATCATCCTGAAATTTTGTACGGAGATACAGGGCACTACTGGAAGTTCATCTATAAGACTTTCGAAAACCGATTAACTACAAAACGAACATGGCGGCCAAGTGAATTTGAAAATTTTAAATAGACCTTTCCCGCGATTTAATGTTCCAAACGCAATGAAATCTGGTACAGGAAATGTTTATACACATTGTAATGCACTGGTATACAATTTAGTTCAATTGTTTACATAACATCAAGATGGCGGCTCTGCGAATTTTAAAATTAAGTTTTTATTTCTTGTGTCGTAAACATGCAATCGAAGTGAAAGTTTGAAAAATGTACCTACGCAATAATTTTCCTTTAATGGTACATGACTCTATGGCCTATACATTTAGTAATCCAACATGGCGACCTTCCGAAATATTTAGACGGCTCTGAATATCTACGAATCTATTATAGCAATCAAACTGAATTTTTTTATATATTCATAGCGGCTATGAACATAAGTTCACCTATAGGACTTTATATAAACTGGTGATCACAAATCCAACATGGGGGCGGCGCGAATTATAAATATTCACATGGTCGTTTCTCGCAATTTAACCCTCCGAGTGCAGTGAACCTTGGTAGAGTAAATCCTTATACGAATGTTAATCCACTGGCATCTGATTTATTTCAATTGTTTCCATAACCAGAAGATGGCAGCTGTGTGAAATTTTTAAAAACCCTTGTTACTTTTTGTGTCCTATACATGCGATTGAAGTTTGAATGCTACACGTACACAATAATCTTCATGTAACAGTGCACAACTCTAGGACCTACAGTAGTGTGTTTTGGCCGGTTCAAGGCCCGCCTCCACCTCCCCACTTCAGAAGATGGCGGTGGCACGATATCTCTCGAACTTATGGTCGGATCTTGACGAATGAGGTGTCGTTGAACTCGGGCTGACACCCCCTTTCCAATGGACAACATATATCTACCACAAAATAAAACCTACCCCTACTAGGGGGTGAAATTGTATTTTTTTTTAGAAAATCTCTCTCTCCAAGTGCAACATGTGAGAGTTTGAATGCCAATATGGAATTAAACGTTGTTCTACACAAGAGACATATATACGGTGGAAAGCCACTATGAATTGACATGCTTGTTTTTTGTTTTTTGCGCATGACCACTCATGGCTTTTGTAAGAGGGTGGGGGAGCGGCTCCCTGAGGACGGGTCATTGTTTTGGCGGGTCATTGTTGACAGGTCATTGTTGACAGGTCCTTGTGGACAAGTCCTTGTGGACAAGTCCTTGTTGACAGGTCCTTGTGGATGAGTCCTTGTTGACGAGTCCTTGTTGACAGGTCCTTGTGGACGAGTCCTTGTGGATGAGTCCTTGTTGATGAGTCCCTTTGGACTGATCCCTTTGGACTGGTCCCTTTGGACTGGTTCCTACGGACTAGCCCATGAATTTATTTAAATTATGTCAAAGGGCCTAACTACATTTTACATGTAAAGCAGTGTGTTGAACTGACGTTGTTCACTAATCCCCCACTACTATAATGTGATAACGATATGAATGGAAAGTGACGAAATACATGTGAACACGTGTGAGATGACCTTATTACCGTCCTCCTTGTGAAACAAGTTACATCCTGTTTTGGTTCATATGTGAGAAAATGCAAGTTGTGTGTGTGTGTATATTATAGCCTCAAGTATTTAACGCTTGTTGTGTGTAGCGACCATCTTGTCCCAGTAACCACTGAGCAAGTTTTAACAGTCAACCCATAGAAAGAGTATAGGTTAGTTGTGTGTGGTTCATGTACTTGTGTGTGAGCATTAGCATCATGCACTAGCTTTACCGTACCCTCTATAGGTAGAGCGTAATCCCTTTCCTTTCTGACATTACCAATGACCACATTCACCCACAAGTTTTACACTTAAACCATTGGCTTGTTTTTGATTAAGTTTGGTTCGGTTTAGTTCGGTTTAGTTGGGTTTGATTCAGCTTGGATCAGTTTAGTTCGATATCGTCACCATTTTGGAATTTAGCTATCCTCTTTAACCAATCAATTAATGATTGTCTACTCTTATTTCTTGAATCGATAAATCAGATTTTGTATACACCATTTGTCATTTATTATCCCATACCTACAACCTATACTCTCTCTGTACTGCAGTTTGATCTGAAAACAAGTTCCAATGGTGAAAGACTTGTCAGTCACCATACATGTAGCCTACAATAATTCTTTCACTACCTAGCTATGTTTCATCACTCACTGTAAACATTTCACATGTCCATATCCGATTATTAGTTTATAAAATCTCAGATCGATTACCTTGATGTATTGGGTATTTCTGGGTAAATTCATTGGCCATGGGAAAAGGGTTGACCATTCTAAGTCCTATGACACCTCACATGTTGATATCCGATTATTAGTTTTATAAAATCTCAGGTCAATGACCTTGCTGTTTTGGATTTTTGGGGTAAATTCATTGGTCATGGGAAAGGGTTAACCATTCGTAGTCCTATAACACCTCACTTGACAATCTCTAATGATAAGTTTATAAAATCATAGGTCAATGACCTTGCTGTTTTGGGTATTTTGGGTAAATTCGTTGGTCATGGAAAAGGGTTGGCCATCCTGAGTCTTGTGACACCTCACTTGTCCCTCTCTGATTATTAGTTGATAAAATCTTAGGTCAATGACCTTGGTGTTTTGTTTTTTGGGGTAAATTCATAGGTCATGGGGAAGGGTTGACCATTTTAAGTCCTATGACACCTCACTTGACCCTCTGTGATTATTAGTTAGCGAGATATTAACGAAAGTGCAGTTAGGCCCTTTTGACAAAAAATGAATAATACATTCAAAAACAGGGCGTCATCCCAAGTCCAACGACCCCTCATACAAGTCCCTAGCCTTTTTAGTTCATAAGATATTAAAATGCCGATGACCTATTAGTTTTTGGACCTTTGGTTAATTTGTTAAAAAAACGTATCCATAAATCATTATTCAAAAAGCCCGCCCTCTTACAAAAAACCCAATTGCGCAATCGTAAAACAAAAAACAAAAATGATAAATCATAGCGGCATTCAGTTGTATGCATGCACTTTATGTGGAACGAGTTTAATTTCATATTGGCATACAAACTCTCACATGTTGCACATGGAAAGCGACTTTTACCTAAAAATTATTATTTCTCCCCCTAGTAGGGGTAGATTTTATTTTGGAGTGGAAATAAGTTGTCCATAGGAAAGGGGTTGTCTGCCCGAGTAATTTGACTACTCGTACATGTCTCTAGCCTTATTCCCACCACTGTCAAAACAGGTTGTGACTTGTTAGCTCTTATCGTGCACGTGCACAGGTGAACACCTGTGTGTTAGGTCATAATACACATGAACTTGCATTTTCTCACATATGAACCAAAACAGGATGTAACTTGTTTCACAAGGAGAACGGTAATAAGGTCATCTCACTCGTGTTCACATGTATTTCGTCACTTTCCTTTCATATCGTTATCACATTATAGTAGTGGGGGATTAGTGAACAACGTCAGTTAACACACTGCTTTACATGTAAAATGTAGTTAGGCCCTTTGACATAATTTAAATAAATACATGGGGTCGTCCGTAGGAACCAGTCCAGAGGGACCGGTCCAAAGGGATCAGTCCAAAGGGACTCATCAAGGACTCATCCACAAGGACTCGTCAACAAGGACTCGTCCACAAGGACCTGTCAAAAATGACCTGTCATCAATGACCTGTCAACAATGACCTGTCAACAATGACCCGTCCACAGGGATCCGCTACCCCACCCTCTTACATGAGTGGGCATGCGTAAAAACAAAAAAAAAGCATGTTAATTCATAGTGGCTTTCCACCGTATAATGTCTCTTGTGTAGAACAACGTTTAATTCCATATTGGCATTCAAACTCTCACATGTTGCACTTGGAAAGAGAGATTTTCTAAAAAATTACAATTTAACCCCCTATTAGGGGTAGGTTTTATTTTGGGGTAGATATATGTTGTCCATTGGAAAGGGGATGTCAGCCCGAGTTCAACGACACCTCATTCGTCAAAATCCGACTATACGTTCGAGAGATATCGTGCCACCGCCATCTTGTGAGGTGGGGTGTTGGAGGCGGGCCTTGAACCGGCCAAAACACACTACTACCTACATATATAAAATCCAACATGGTGACCATCCGCTATATTTAGTCGGTTCTCAATATCTACGAATCTATTACAGCAATGAAACTGAAATTTTGTATGTTGATAGTGGCAATTAACATAAGTAGGATATATGAAAAAAAGGCTTTAGTTCTTCACGGTACTACTTGTTTATTGTGCTGCAAATATAATGAGGCCCAAAATAGTTTTTATCCAAAGTGACTGGTTATTTAATTATTGTTTTTATGAATGTTTATCGAAATATTTTAATAATGTATGATGATGTTGAAGATGACTTTCGTCGTTTTAGGGGTGGAACCGCAAGGTCATCTGCCCTGTAGTCCTACAAAATTACTCTTCTATAGTAACGAACACTTCCCCAAGAAGGAAATCCTGCGTACGGCACTGAAAACACCCTATACATCAGTGTTTCCCAACCTTTCTCAGCCGACGCTCCCCTTTTCAGATACGGGATTTCATGCCCCCCCCCCCTCCACTCATCGCTTCTATAACCTCTTCGATTGACGCGGAGGATATAGACCTAACCTAATAATAGAATAGAATAAGCCTATCTATTGCATACTAACTTCATTTTAGCACAATACAAAGAACACTCTTTTACAACAAATCCTTAAATTAATCAACAAATGTCAATCAGAGAGTTGACACTGTTTTCTCTTGGTAATATTCGGTATGTTTGGTTTGACATTTGACAGAGCACAGCGAAGATCACTTGCAACATCAACAACAGCGCTGCTTTGCTTCTATGTCACTCAGCGTTGAAAATCCGGACTCGCATAAATATGTCTTTGAAAATGGGACAATGACAGGCAATGCAAATTTGGCTATTACAGGATACACTGCAAGACAGTTTACCCAAAAGTCACCCAGTCCTAATATTTTAGAATCATCTTTTAGCTTTGATTCACACTTCAAATCTATGGCTTCTTCTTGAAGCTGTGCTGGCAGTGCTTCAATGTCAATGGTGAACGAATTTCTTGTTAACATCCAGGACCATTCTCCCGACGAGATATTAGGAAAGTAGAAGTTGAATTCTAGTGCCAGGGAATCCAAATGTGACTGAATTTTCATTGAAGTTTAATACGATCAAGTTCATTTTCCTGCAAAATTTCATTACGGCGGTGAAAGAATGAGAAGCCGGCGTTTCCATAACTCTATTTTTTCAGGACTGCATAATATTGGAGTTTTTGCCTTGGAGCTTTATGTTCAAACTGTTCAAAGCTGCCTACTGCCAACGAGACGATAAAATTGGCATGATTTTGCTCCTTACAACACAGCAAATTCCTTATTTTACCTCCAACCTCGCTGAGGTTTGTGCCGACAGTTGGCAATTACCAGACTTGGTGCGACAATCTGTTGGAGAGATTCGAAGGATGTTTCTTTTACAAAATTGTATTATTCGACTTTAAAAAAACTTAATTCGGAAATCACTTCAGCCCCCCCCCCCCCCTTTTGATAAAGTCCCACGCCCCCCAGGCTGGGAACCCCTGCTATACATAAATTCATGTCATCAATAGCCTTTTAAGATCTGCCAACTAGGATCTGAATTAAACTGTTAGGACCTAGTGAAGGGTAATTGAGTGGGAACAGGAGTGCCAATGGGGGCTCGTAAAACTGTAGCCTGAGTCCGTAAGCTGAAAGCTATGAGCTCTCTGGCTAAATACCTGCAGTTACTGTTGGCGCACGAGATTTACCCCCAACGAGGTAACGACGTGTGTATGAGACGAGCTGTGGTCACATACAGTATCTGGCCTCAGTGCAACAGGGGACTAAAGCCTGCAGCGCTATTCGCTATTTACCACAGGTGATGCCAAGCGAGGATCACGGTTCACCAACAGATCCTAGATCGCGAAGTCGCGAGGTTTTTAAAAATAATGTCATAAACATCACAGTGCAAATAAGATGTGGAACCTTACAATACAAGTGTGAAATTCTAACAAGTATGATTGATGTGATACAAATGAATGCGTTCAGCTGTTATTATGCACAAATAGCGCAAACCATAGCCGCTTCGGTGGCGTAGTTGGCAGCATGCTGAGCTGCTATGCCCAATATCGTGGCTTCGAACCCGGTCGAAGTCGTCCGACTATTTTAGAGCGTTAAAGATCCCTCAGTATGCCTTCCATCGGAGGGGAAGTAAAGCGACGGGCCCATATATTAGATTTATGGCATGTAAAATAACCTTCCACTAACTACGATTGTGTATAGTTAATTTTGTATGTTATATTTGATTAACGCTTTCCAACGCCACATGCTGGTTGTGGTGGCATGTAGCAGCCAAGTTCACAGCTAGGTTTCGTTGACAGTAACATTTGGTAGCAAAAGTAGGAACTACTTGAAATTGATCGTCTGCAGTCGTTACCTGATTTACAGATAACACACACTAATACAGCCATCACAATTAATACCGGTTATCAGACAGATTCTACTCACACGGGGCTACATGACCGCGTTGTCACAGCCCCTAAACTGAGGAACCAACCAACCAACTAAGCGCAAACCATGTGGATAGAAATTATATGACCCCATCGGGACTCAAAATTAAGACTTCCAGTATTGTTCGCCGGTGCAAATAAAAGGCACTTTAATACTTACATTGACAATAATATCCACAATTGTTGGAACAAGCAATCCGACACAGCGGCGACTCGCGGAAATAGGTTGTTCAGTGAGGAGTGTTGGACAGTGCCGGCTGAATGTTTCCATGTATCCCTGGACAACATTACTCGAATCTTAGCCCCCAATCATGCTTAATATTATTATTATTATTAATCTTGTTTGATCACATTGGACCACTTGAGTCGTTCCACAATCACTTCTTCTTTGAAGGTAGTACTGCTGGTTCTTGCGCTCTTTCCAGTACTTTTTCATTCTTTCAGATCGGGATTTTCTCAACTCATCTGAAATCTCCATAGGCTTTCTATGTGTCATTTCTGCAGAAAATTTGTGAGTTTTAAGAAAGATGTTAATTTTATTTTTCTCCTCGGTATCTGTTATCTTGAGTCCAACTGCTTTGCGATCTTGTAGGATTTCTTGGATCCATTTTCTTCCAGTTTTCTTTCCTAGATTTCTCATCACTATTTGGCGTACAATTCTGTTTTCTGGAAGCCGTAAGATGTGAAAAAATTATGAAATTCTTTTCTTCTTCATTGTGCTGGATCAATCTCACGATAGACAGTTACTTTTTACGTATGCACGTTCTAATGATTCTTCTTTTTCCGTTTAGAGGAGCTGATCAGTTCTTTGTTCATTTTTAATTCGGAACAGTGTTTCACAAGCATAAGTGGTTTCAGGGAGAGTTACAATTTTATAATGTTGGCATTTTTAGCCTATTTTCATTTATGAAAAAAAATAGGCTTATGAGATCACCTTTTGTCCGTGTGTGCGTGTGTGTGAGGATTTTTGTGTGCCCCCCCCCCCCCGCCCTTATAACTTCTAAACGGCTGGAGCGGATTCAATAAATCTCAGTAAGTTCATATCACTATTCCGGGTGACCCAGACCGTGCTCTTCAAATTTTGTTACGTCTCACCGATCCAACATGGCGTCTGTGCGAAATATTTCACCAGCATTCAGTATCTCCAAAACTATTACCGATATCACCCTGGAATTTTGTACGGTGATAAAAGAAACTACTTAAAGTTCACCTATGTGACTTTTGAAAACCTGAAAACTAGAAATCCAACATGGCGGCCAAACGAATTTGCGACTTTTAAATAGACGTTTCTCGCGATTTAACCAACCAAACGCAATGAAACCTGGTACAGTATATGATAATACACATTGTAATGCTCCGACATCTAATTTCGTTCAATTGTTTATATAACCTCAAGATGGCGTATGTGCGAAATATTTCACCGGCATTCTGTATCTCTGAAACTATTAGCGGTATCACCATGAAATTTTGTACGCAGATGAAGAGCACTACTGGAAGTTCATGTATGAGACTTTCAAAAACCGGTTAACTACAAAACGAACATGGCGGGCAAGCGAATTAGAAGGTTTTAAATAGAGTTTTCTTGCGATTTAATGTTCCAAACGCATTGAAAACTGGTAAAGGAAATGTTTATACACATTGTAATGAACTGGTATCTAATTTAGTACAATTGGTTACATAACCTCAAGATGGCGGCTGTGCGAATTTTAAAATTAAGTTTTCATTTCTTGTGTCGAAATTATGCGATTGAAGTGAAAGTTTGAATAATGAACCTACGCAATAATTTCCCTTTAATGGTACATGACTCTATGGCCTATACATTTAACAATCCAACATGGCGACCATCCGAAATATTTAGACGGCTCTGAATATCTACGAATCTATTATAGCAATCAAACGTTTGTTTTTATGTTCATATGGGATCTGAACTTAAGTTCACCTATAGGACTTTAAATAACCTGGTGATAACAAATCCAACATGGCGGCGACGCGAAGTATAAATATTCACATGGACGTTTCTCGCAATTTACCCATCCGAGTGCAGCGAAGCTTGGTACAGTAAATCCTTGTACGAATGTTAATCCACTGGCATCTAATTTATTTCAATTGTTTCCAAAACCACAAGATGGCAGCTGTGCGAAATTTTAAAATCTCGTTGTTACTTCTTGTGTCCTAATCATGCGATTGAAGTTTGAATGCTACACATACACAATAATCTTCATGTAACATTACATAACGCTAAGACCTACATATATAAAATCCAACATGGCGACCATCCGAAATATTTATATGGTTCTCAATATCTACGAATCTATAACAGGAATCAAATTGAAATTTTGTATGTTGATAGTGGCAGTTAACATAAGTAGGATATATGAAAATAGGCTGTATAGTTCTTCACGGAACTACTTGTTTATGATATGTTGACCAGGTTAGAGATTGTTTCTTTTTCATTTTATTTGTTCTATTTTTCCAAGTTACTTTTTTGTTTAAGTTATGAGTGATAATTACTCCAAGATATTTAAATTGAGGAACTGGGTTAATTTTATGATCATTTATATAGTCTTTATTTATATCTAAGGGTTTCATAGGCATTATCTCAGTTTTTTCAAAGGATATCTGTAATCCTAACCCTTGAGCAATTTCTTGGAGACTAGTCATCTGAATACAAACCTCTTCCCTGTCTATTGCTTAAAGAGCCAATACATCTGCAAATCCTAAGCAGTTTATTTTTATTGATGGTTTTGTTCCAATTTTGATTTTAGGAGGGTTTTCCCTTTTGCCAAACCTTCATGATGTAATCAAGAGCCACATTGAAAAGCACCCTGATAGCCTCCCTCTTTCCGCGTGTCATAGAATTGGTTTCAAATAAAATAACAAGTAGTTCCGTGAAGAACTATACAGCCTATTTTCATATAACCTACTTATGTTAATTGCCACTATCAACATACACAATTTCAGTTTGATTGCTGTAATAGATTCGTAGATATTGAGAACCGACTAAATATTTCGGATGGTTGCCATGTTGGATTTTATATATGTAGGTCCTAGAGTTATGTACTGTTACATGCAGATTATTGTGTACGTGTAGTATTCAAACTTCAATCGCATAATAAGACACAAGAAAAAACAAGGAGATTTTAAAAATTTTCACAGCTGCCATCTTGAGGTTATGGAAACAATTGAAATAAAGTAGATGCCAGTGGATTAACATTCGGATAAAGATTTACTGTACCAAGCTTCACTGCACGCGGATGGTTAAATTGCGAGAAACGTCCATGTGAATAATTATAATTCGCGTCACCGCCATGTTGGATTTGTGATCACCAGGTTATTTAAAGTCCTATAGGTGAACATAAGTTCATAGCCCCTATGAACATTAATAAATGCAGTTTGATTGCTAAAATAGATTCATAGATATTCAGTATCGTCTAAATATTTCGGATGATCGCCATGTTGGATTGTTAAATGTATAGGCCATAGAGTCATGTACCATTAAAGGAAAATTATTGCGTAGGTTCATTATTCAAACTTTCACTTCGATCGCATGACTACATCACAAGAAATAAAAACTTAATTTTAAAATTCGCACTGCCGCCATCTTGAGGTTATGTAAACAATTGAACTAAATTAGATACCAGTGGATTACAATGTGTATAAATATTTCCTGTACCAGGTTTCAGTGCGCTTGGAACATTAAATCGCCAGAAAGGTCTATTTAAAATGTTCAAATTCGCTTGGCCGCCATGTTCGTTTTGTAGTTAACCGGTTTTTGAAAATCCTATAGATGGACTTCCAGTAGTGCCCTTTATCTCCGTACAAAATTTCAGGGAGATGCCGCTAATAGTTTCAGAGATATAGAATGCCGGTGAAATATTTCGCACATCCGCCATCTTGTGATTATGTAAACAATTGAACGAAGTTAGATGTCGGTGCATTACAATGTATATAAACATATACTGTACCAAGTTTCATTGCGTTTGGTTGGTCAAATCGCGAGAAACGTCTATTTAAAAGTCGCAAATTCGCTTGGCCGCCATGTTGGTTTTGTAGTTACCAGGTTTTCAAAAGTTACATAAGTGAACTTATAGTAGTTCCCTCTATCACCATAGAAAATGTCAGGGTAATATCGGTAATTGTTTCGGAGATATTGAATGCTGGTGAAATATTTCGCACAGCCGCCATGTTGGATTGGTGAGTCGTAACAAAATTTGAAGGGCACGGTCGAGGTCGCCGGGAATAGTGCTATGAACTTTCCGAGTTTCATTGAAATCGCTCCTGCCGTTTAGATTTTATTAAGGGGGGGGGGGGGACACACACGAATCACACACACACGCACACACACACGGACAAAAGGTGATCTTATAAGCCTATTTTTTTCAAAATTGAAAATAGGCTAAAAAATGAACAAACTTATGCACTATAATTCCTCAGCTAAATATTTATACATCTTGAATTGCACAAGTAAATAAAAGTAAAATATGTTTAGCATTTTATTGAGATGAAATGCAAACTAACATCAAACAAATAATACATTAAAATATTAATTATACCGGTACTGCAACATTTGGACTGGAAACACTGGCAAAATAGTAAGATACAAGCAGTAGAAATGAAATGTTTAAGAACTTCAGCTAAAAAGACAAGAAGGGATAGGATTCAAAATATTAAAATCAGAGAAGAGTTCAATATGGAACCGTTAAATCAAAAGATACTGAAAGCAAGGTTACGTTGGTTCGGACATGTAATAAGAATGGGTAAAGAAAGAGTAGCAAGAAGGGAATTAGAAAGAGACCAGTTGGAAGACCGAGAAGAAGGTGGTTGGACCAAATTTTGAAGGACATTGGAGAAGCTGGATTGGATGTGGCAGAAGTGATGGAACAGGAAAAATGGAAGGACCGAAAGAAGTGGAGGAGGCTTGTAAACTACACCCGGGTGACTGGAGTGGGACTTGGATGATGATGATGTATTTAAATTAACGTTGTGAATAGTTATAAGTTTTATTATTAATGTTTTTATTAAGCTATGGACATATTAAATGATTTAAAAGTTTTACTTTTTAGTGGGTACTATTTTTGATAAAATAATATGTAACCTATAACCGTGCGAGAACTCTCGCATGTGTATAAACCACCCACCTGGCTTTACTGTTATGTGGGCTTCTATAAATATGTTTGTTGAAACCCGCCTTAAAAAAAAATGTGGGTTGTATGTGTACAGTGCTATGCAGGCTGGGCGCGACAAACTTGAGGCAGGGGCTAACATCTTGTTTATTTAAAAGCACTTTGTAAACAAATAAAGATATTTCCGTTGACTTTTCATGAAATACAGGATTTTGCCTGTACTATTGAGACGATTTGGAAGATTTTGGTACAAACCACACCTTCTAACTCCCTCTGGTTTAGGAGCTTGAGTTGTGAAACATACACCTTAGCGAATTATATAATAAGATAGATGGGCTACGGGAGGGAAAATAGGTTGGGAACCGCTGATCTAAAACACGTATTGTAATCTATTGCCCCGTTCTATCAATCGATTTACAAAATATTTGTGTAGCTTCTGTGTTTGAGTACTTCTATCTATGGCGAAGACAAGCATCATTTAGTCATTGGGTGCTTGATATTGCTCCACTTTGTGAGGGATTGGTTCCTTAGTTTAGTTGGTTGGTTCCTCAGTGTAGGGGCTGCGACAACGCGGTCATGTGAAGGAGTGTAGCACAGTCAGTGTAGAACAAATCAGAGGAACTAGCTCGGACCAAGTTGTGACATCAGTTTGTAAGTTTTAGAATGGTTCACTGAAGTACAGGAAAGAACAAACAGCCGTACTTCTGAGCGGAGGAAGTGAACTGAGATATTTATGTCCCTCTCGTACCAATATCAAGGCTCGTATTTTATTTGGGCACAGGTGAAATAGTAGGGACTTCCCATAAACTCTACATCCGAGTCTCCTAAGATATCGTTAAATTTTAGATTTGTGTTTCTATGCGATAACTTATTACTCACAACAAGTCGATAAACGTATTCCTGTGATGCTTTCATACTAGTTCTCCGCTGATTCTCTTATAATTATTTCCCCTAACTTACGGACAGCGTTGTTGTTTGAGTCTTCAGATTGATGCAGCGCTCCAAACCTCCCTGTCCTGAGCTAATCGTTCCATCTCTACATAGTTACCACACCCTACATCCGAGGCAATCTGTTTAACATATTCTAACCTTGGTCTACCACTACAGTTTTTGTCCTCGACCCTTCCTTCCATAACTAAGCTTGCTATTCCTGGGTGTCTAAGTATGTGACCTACCAACCTATCTCTTTTCTTTATTAGCAGTTGACTAATTTATTTATTTAGCATATGGCTTTTAGTGCCGGGAGTGTCCCAGGACATGTTTGGCTCGCCAGAGGCTGTAGCTGCTTCAAGCGGACACCCATGGGGTGAACTACAAGTTCCGTTCAATTTCAAGTAGTTCCAACTTTCGCTACCAGATGTCACTGGCACCCAGTGGTAAACGTTGGAACTATGATAGAGCGTTTCAACGAAATCTGACCTAGAAATTTAACTTCACGCAAATTTAGTTAGTAGAAGGATCGTTTACATGCCATAAATCTATGGCATGGGCTCGCCGTCTTAACTTCCCCTCCGAAAAAAGGCATACTGAGTGATTTCAACGTTCTTAAAAATCCTATGGCTTAGGCTGGGTTTGAACCCGCGATCTTGGGGACAGTAGTTCAGTATTCTACTAACTAAGCCACCGAAGCCGCTAGTCACCTTAAATCGAAATTGTTCCTTCTGGATGTTATTCTTCAACGCGCACGTGAATACCATTAAACGTGTGAGAGTGACTTCATTCAGTGAGATGCGGATTTGATTGAAGAGATTGAGAAATTCCCTGTCCTTTGTTGAAGTCATCTTGATTTCTTGAAAGATAATTTATTATCATAAGAACAATGGCTCATACTCTATGTGCTTTACGATTCGACATTAGGTACTGTACCCAATTGTCGTGTCCGATTGGGCACAGTACATGAAATGATGTCTGAGTTTTGACTAACAAGGCTCCTGGTGTGCTGCAATCTACAGAGTAGATAGCGCCCTCGTCAACAGGGTAGAGCGGGCGTGTTTGTGAGACCTAAAGGTGGTGTCCTTTACCGGCTAGAAAGAAATCTCACCGCCGGATAGTAGCCTATATCCGTGTGTTGAATTCCGATACAAGACGATGTGCCGTTTCACCATAGCGTGGGCGTCCAGCAAGCAGGCAAGGAAATTATCAACTGGCCAATATTATTGGGATTATGCGGTTTGACCTTGAAGCGGTCTTCATCTGATCTCGATCACTGAGTTGAGGTTTACATTCATGGTTGGTTGGTTCCTCAGTTTAGGGACTGCGACAATGCGCTCATGTAGTCTCGTGCACTTGCCATCTCACTACGGTAACATTGTAGAGCATACAATTAGTGTTTTTATTTTGATTCGTAATTTGTCGTTATGTCAAGTTAGTTTAACATGACCACGATAGCACATTTCCTTATTGACGATGTAGTTAAAATAACAAGATGTTCATTAAAGAACATAACTTATAGCCTACTTTTTCCTAAATGCGTGGATATTGTTATAACTCTTTGTCCTTTTCAAGGAGTATAATTGAATGTTGGTTGTAGTAGCTTGTTGAAATACCAAGTGCTATACGGATATTAAACATGAATATGATGTGCCCTTTGCTAGTGCCACCTCAGAAAAAAATGTCATTCAATTCGGGTTCACCGTGTTTGAATTGATAGGGGGAATCCATTTGCATACATGCTTGGCCGCCATATGCAAACTATTGGACTGGTGACCTTGTAGAGTGGTCAAAGAACGCTGCTTACATAAAGGTATGTTGTTGCAAAATTTGGTAGAAATCTGATGATTAGGTTGGTCGTAATTTGATTTAAGCTTTGAACATTAGGGTGGCCACCTTTACGTTTCCGTCAAGATGGCGGCAATATAAAACATGACACTGAGGTGCCCTTTGCTAGTGCTACCTCTGTACCTAATTTCGTTCAATTCAATTTCACCGTGTTTGAAAAGATAGGGGGAATCGATTTGCCCACATACATGGCCGCCATCCGCAAATTATTGGGTTGATGACCTTGTAGTTTGGCAAAAAGGTTCTTAATACTGAACCCGCTGAGCTATGGTTCATGTGATATTTTTTATGACAGAGCAGTTATGATGGGATGTTGTACTTTTGAACACACCCAGGAAGCCACGTGAAGCTGAGAGATCACGCGATACTTTTTGAAGTAGCGGTGAATCGCACTTTTGACTTTGGTGTAAACTGCTAATTATTTATCTGAGGTGTTATTAATCTATATATTTAAAACACTAAGCTGTTTTTTGTACACACGAGATTGTGAAAACGACTTAACCGATTGGCTTCGTAAGACATTCTAACGAAAGCTCTTGGCATGCAGATTTGCAGAGTTTCTTTAAAAGGAAAATATATGTTACGGTATATTTTTAAATGATTAAAGAAATATGTAATATTTGACACTCCCGCGCATGCGCACAATGGCCTTTCTCAACAAGGAAAATGGCGATTACGGTCGCGTCTAACTGAGATCTTTGTTTATGAGAATTAAAAAGGGTCTCCAATAATGTTAATTATGTTTTTACAATATGCATTGAATTAGAATTATATTAAATAAACCACGAATTAAAGTACTTAAACTGCAGGTTGAGCGTGTATACTGGTTAGATAGCTTAATATTGAAGCCGCCCATAGTTGTCTGGATGGTCAAGGGGATAAGGTTATTGCCTTAGAAATATGTATTATGCATGATCGAGAGGGTTCGATTCCCACCTCGGATATGTTTTTTTATTTTCGTTTTCTGCCTTCCTACGATTGGTATTACATTTTAAAAACATATTTCACTTTTATCATTCCCGTCAAGTAACGAATTCATTGTTGCCATCCTTTGCATGGTCGAGAGGGTTCGATTCCCACCTCGGATACGTTCTTTTATTTTCATTTTCTTCCTACCTACGGTTGGTATTACATTGTAGAGACATATTTCACTTTTTTCATTCCCGTAAAGTAACGAATTCTCTGTTGCCATCCTTTGCATGGTCGAGAGGGTTCGATTCCCACCTCGGATACGTTCTTTTATTTTCATTTTCTTCCTTCCTACGATTGGTATTATATTGTAGAGACATATTACACTTTTTTCATTCCCGTAAAGTAACGAATTCTCTGTTGCCATCCTTTGCATGGTCGAGAGGGTTCGATTCCCATCTCGGATATGTTTTTTTTTGTTTTCTTCCTTCCTACGATTGGTATTACATTGTAGAAATGTATTTCACTTTTATCATTCCCGTAAAGTAACGAATTCTCTGTTGCCATCTATATATTTAAAACACTAAGTTAAGCTGTTTTTTGTACACACGAGATTGTGAAAACGACTTAACCGATTGGCTTCGTAAGACATTCTAACGAAAGCTCTTGGCATGCAGATTTGCAGAGTTTCTTTAAAAGGAAAATATATGTTACGGTATATTTTTAAATGATTAAAGAAATATGTAATATTTGACACTCCCGCGCATGCGCACAATGGCCTTTCTCAACAAGGAAAATGGCGATTACGGTCGCGTCTAACTGAGATCTTTGTTTATGAGAATTAAAAAGGGTCTCCAATAATGTTAATTATGTTTTTACAATATGCATTGAATTAGAATTATATTAAATAAACCACGAATTAAAGTACTTAAACTGCAGGTTGAGCGTGTATACTGGTTAGATAGCTTAATATTGAAGCGGCCCATAGTTGTCTGGATGGTCAAGGGGATAAGATTACTGCCTAGAAATATGTATTATGCATGATCGAGAGGGTTCGATTCCCACCTCGGATGTGTTTTTTTATTTTCGTTTTCTGCCTTCCTACGATTGGTATTACATTTTAAAAACATATTTCACTTTTATCATTCCCGTCAAGTAACGAATTCATTGTTGCCATCCTTTGCATGGTCGAGAGGGTTCGATTCCCACCTCGGATACGTTCTTTTATTTTCATTTTCTTCCTACCTACGGTTGGTATTACATTGTAGAGACATATTTCACTTTTTTTATTCCCGTAAAGTAACGAATTCTCTGTTGCCATCCTTTGCATGGTCGAGAGGGTTCGATTCCCACCTCGGATACGTTCTTTTATTTTCATTTTCTTCCTTCCTACGATTGGTATTATATTGTAGAGACATATTACACTTTTTTCATTCCCGTAAAGTAACGAATTCTCTGTTGCCATCCTTTGCATGGTCGAGAGGGTTCGATTCCCATCTCGGATATGTTTTTTTTTGTTTTCTTCCTTCCTACGATTGGTATTACATTGTAGAAATGTATTTCACTTTTATCATTCCCGTAAAGTAACGAATTCTCTGTTGCCATCTATATATTTAAAACACTAAGTTAAGCTGTTTTTTGTACACACGAGATTGTGAAAACGACTTAACCGATTGGCTTCGTAAGACATTCTAACGAAAGCTCTTGGCATGCAGATTTGCAGAGTTTCTTTAAAAGGAAAATATATGTTACGGTATATTTTTAAATGATTAAAGAAATATGTAATATTTGACACTCCCGCGCATGCGCACAATGGCCTTTCTCAACAAGGAAAATGGCGATTACGGTCGCGTCTAACTGAGATCTTTGTTTATGAGAATTAAAAAGGGTCTCCAATAATGTTAATTATGTTTTTTACAATATGCATTGAATTAGAATTATATTAAATAAACCACGAATTAAAGTACTTAAACTGCAGGTTGAGCGTGTATACTGGTTAGATAGCTTAATATTGAAGCGGCCCATAGTTGTCTGGATGGTCAAGGGGATAAGATTACTGCCTAGAAATATGTATTATGCATGATCGAGAGGGTTCGATTCCCACCTCGGATGTGTTTTTTTATTTTCGTTTTCTGCCTTCCTACGATTGGTATTACATTTTAAAAACATATTTCACTTTTATCATTCCCGTCAAGTAACGAATTCATTGTTGCCATCCTTTGCATGGTCGAGAGGGTTCGATTCCCACCTCGGATACGTTCTTTTATTTTCATTTTCTTCCTACCTACGGTTGGTATTACATTGTAGAGACATATTTCACTTTTTTCATTCCCGTAAAGTAACGAATTCTCTGTTGCCATCCTTTGCATGGTCGAGAGGGTTCTATTCCCACCTCGGATACGTTCTTTTATTTTCATTTTCTTCCTTCCTACGATTGGTATTATATTGTAGAGACATATTACACTTTTTTCATTCCCGTAAAGTAACGAATTCTCTGTTGCCATCCTTTGCATGGTCGAGAGGGTTCGATTCCCATCTCGGATATGTTTTTTTTTTGTTTTCTTCCTTCCTACGATTGGTATTACATTGTAGAAATGTATTTCACTTTTATCATTCCCGTAAAGTAACGAATTCTCTGTTGCCATATATATTTAAAACACTAAGGTATTTTTTGTACACACGAGATTTTGAAAACGACTTAACCGATTGGCTTCGTATGGCATTCTAACGAAAGCTCTTGGCATGCAGATTTTCAGTGTGTCTTTAAAAGGAAAATATATGTTACGGTATATTTTTATATGTTTAAAGAAAAATGTAATATATGTGGCTATTGCGCGTTGCCACAATGGCGTTTCTTCATGAGAGAAATGGCGGATAAACGATCCACCGTATCGTAGTGTGATCTTTGTTTATGAGAATTGAAAAGGGAAATATCGCTTATGTTGTATCCCGATATATACTGGAATAGAATCATGAAATAAGGGACATATTGATGAACTATAACTGGCAGTTGAGTGCGTTTGTTGTTTACGTCACTTAATATTGCACTCTAATTTCGTTGTCTGGGTGGCTCAGCGGCTAACATTGTGGACAACGAAATTGATTATGCATCGTCGGAGGAGTTTGATTCCCACCTCAGACATGTAATTTTATTTCCCAATTATTCTATCTTGCAATTGGTATTACATTGTCTAAACATATGTTACGTTTATTATTCCCGTAAGGTAAGGAATTCTCCATGATTTACGTTGCCAGATACTTTTAAATTATTAAATAAAAATCGGCACAATCGCTTCGCCTTGAGAGAAAATTGTCGAACATAATCCATTTGATGGACTCAGACATCGTGGTCACTCAGCGCCGTCTACTTTGTTGTGTGAGTGTAAACCTTTCTCTGATAACCTGTGTTAATGTGATGGCTGTATTGATGTGTGCAATTGTAATTAGTATGGGGAATGGAGAGTTGACGACTGAGGCTTTAAGTTAGGAACTATCCCGATATTTGCCTGGAGTGGAAGTGGGAAACCACGGAAAACCACATCCAAGATTGTTGAGATGGGAATCAAATTTTGCTCTTCTTAGGTTTGCCTCAAGAGTGCGCCCCGTTCCAGCCCTCAGACCAGAATTAAATTTCTTGGCAGAGCAGGGATCGAACCTGGAATCTGGGGCGATAGCTCAGAATGTAGCCTTAAGACTGGGCTTCCCTGTGTTAATACGATCTTTGAAAAACACTGAACATATAATTCTAAAACTCCCTCCATTACGGTGGCTGGCGAAGTGAGTCCATGCTCATTCCAGTAGAGGGGGGCGTGGTGGCTCAGCGGTCTAGCTGTATGCCTCTCACCAAGGTGGTCCGGGTTCGATTCCCGGTCAATGCATGTGAGATTTTCGAAGTGAAATGCCATGTCCCGTGGTTCGGATTCCACGTAAAAAGGAGGTCCCGTGGCTTATGATCTCAAGATTAACGGTCACGTTAAACTACAAGCTTCCTTCCTTCCTTCATTCCAGTAGTGGCGAAGTGATTCTATGCTCCCTTGCATAATTTACTGTCATGGAAATGCAAAGTATTGTACCTTCAACAGGTGATGGAAATTGATTATTTAGAGCAGTTTCATTCTGTTTATTTCAAAATGAAGTTCGTCATCCTGAGTTGCGTTTGCAAGCAAATTGCAAAAATTGCAAGGATTTTATTATTGGCGATCAGTCTCATCGCATTCTCATCAGCAACCAACTTGAGAATGGAAGTCTCTGAACTTAGTTGTATAAGTGAATATTATTGTTTATTGATTATTTTTTTAGAGTACATAACAATGAGTCTAACCACGCAGTTGATTTTGGCAATGGAAGTAAGTTATTGTTTGCTATTTAATATTTGGCTGCTGCGTTGATGCAGGCCACTATAGTATTATTTAATATGACGTTAATTTGGGGAGAAATGCTGCTATAAATAAAAAAAAGATACGAAGCCACTTTTAAACTCCAATATGAATACGGCATTTCAGATACAATTCCAGATACTATACCGTTACAGTGTAGGGTCCTTGACGAACAAATGTAAACATTGTTCTGCACTGTATTTCTCTTGAGAGAAATCTACACTTGGTTACTTTGACCTTTGCTGTTGTAGTGGTAACATTGAAATGAAAATCCACAGCCTGCTTCCAGTCTCCGACCGGGTCAGGAATGGAATGAATGAAGCCCCTATCTAGCGGCGAGGATATGAACTGTGGCGGCTGCCGAGGCCTGACGCACTCCTCTGGGGCAATGATTAAATGAATGACAGATGAAATGAAATGATAGTGGAGAGTGTTGCTGGAATGAAATTTTGACAGGGAAAACCGGAGTACCCGGAGAAAAACCTGTCTGCCTCCGTTCTGTCCAGCACAGATCTCACATGGAGTGACCGGGATTTGAACCACGGACTCAGCGGTGAGAGGCCGGCGTGCTGCCGCCTAAGCCACGGAGGCTTACTAGTGGTAACATTAATCTGACTAAATATAAAATATTTGACATGCTGCAACAATTATTTTTCACTGGAGATGATATCTCAAGGAATTTCAGAGAGATTAATCGGCAGTACAATGCTATGTCCTTCGTTTCATTTGGTGCCAATGTTACTGTGCCACACCCATACGGTCCACATTGTTTTAAGATGTATGGAGGTGCACATGATCGCATTTCTTCGTTATATACCAAAATTATATGTGACGGTTTGCGGCCAGTTTTATTAGACTCCTCAGAGTTCTTGAATTCCTTGGAACTAAATGACTTGCCTCCACATATTCCAAACGCTTGAACCGTTATGCTGCTTAGAAATCTGAACGTTTCCCAAGGGCTCCTAAATGCAACTATATTGCTTGGATTTGGAAATAATAAGTGCAGTTAAAATTAGGCAGAGAGGTCTAATCCTTCTACTTGATTTAACAGCATCCGATAAAACACTATCATTTTGTTTTAAGAGGCAATATTTTCCAATTTATTTGGCATACTCTGTCACAATCAATGAAGCTCAAGGGAAAACTCTGGAACGTATATGTCTCAATTTGCCTCATCAATTTTTCAGTCATGGCCATCAGTATTTTGCAATGTTGAGAGTGCAATCTTTTGACGCCCTTATAGTTTCAATAGAGCCAAAAAATAATCGTACAAAGAATATACAGTAGGCCTACATAAGAAAATTCTTCAGTAAATATTTTTCTATTGACCGTCATTTTTGACGGGTTTCAACTAGTTAATTTTTATCTTTCCACAAGACTCAGAATATTCCATTTCGTCATGCTGCATTATTAAAACATTTTGGAGAATGTTTATTTTTACTTTAGGTAAGGTAATACCCTTGCAGATACGCAAAAAGGAACGTAAGTAGTCGCTCAACGACTTCGTTTTGACGACCTACTTTCTAGAGACACCCAGTGCCTTGCACTGCGTCTGGAGAATCTACCTTGTGTAGGCGTGGAATTACATTTGTCCTACGAGACGTAGAAGAATATCCGCTGTTGAGCGTTGAAAGTGTTTATAAGGTGCCATCGAGCCCGCTAATACTATTATTCACTCTTGTTGAAGCCCTATGAACTAAAGAAGAAGCTTGGGAAATAATTATTGGCAAGTATAGTGTATTGCACAACATTGCTGTAACACCACATTTTACCCACGCGTATGTGGAGGGCAGATGCCCAGTGGAAATATACAGGTAATAGTGTTACAATTATCCTGAATAAGTGTGATTATAATTGTATGAGATATTTAAATTGCCAAAGTGAAAATTTCATTTTAAAAACGTCGTATAATTCACGGATGCTGCGTGATACAAAAGTAGCGTCACTAGCACGTGCAGAATTATAAAACAGTGTTAGCTCACATGCTAATCCACATCTGCAAAATTAAGGCTGTGTCGTATTTTATAATTGAAGCCTATAACATTCACGACGGACATTATAATTTTGAAAGTGAGAGGATGAATTATTACGCAACTTATTTCACTACCCACGTGATTGGACTTTTCTTCACCATGGTTGAAGCAGTCACCATGGGCTAATACCATCCCGGTATGAGGGTGACGTTTCTACGGGAACCAGCATGATGGTGGAACTTCCAGGACAACGAACGAGAAGGAAGGAGCCAAAAATGCCATTTCCAGGCATATCCACGAAGTTGTCGACAGGGACAAATCGAACTCTGGTCTTTGGAGGAGTCCAGATGGGAATCCTGATGAGGAGGATACCGTACCAGAGAGCCAGAGGATTTTGTACAACCCTTGTTGTGGAATAGAGAGCTGAGTGAGAGGTCCTCCATTTCGTGAGTTTTTGTCACACCCCTTCCTTGTTCTAGTTTCTGGTGGTATAGTAGATTTAATGTAGTTTGTGAACCAACCGCACTCAGTGTCAGCCATTTTTCTAGGTAGGGATGTAACTAGATTAGTTAGATGTCATTTATTTCAGTTTAGAGTGAGACACCCTTGGGGTCAGACATTTTGGTCAGCCCTGGTGCAGCCTGATGAACGTCGTAGAACGTCAATGCCTACCTTTTGCTGAACCTGACTGTAGTCATTTTGAGGCTATTTTGTTCAACCCTACTTGGGGTAATTTTCAAGTCTTTGCTGACTTTAGTTATGGCAATCAGATGCCATGGTTATTAATTAACTGCATTCTTTGCAGCCATCCTTTGTTATACCCCTGACTGTCGTTAGAACGGTCGTATCATTTAGGTAGTCGATTGTAACTACCAGTTTTGAAATTGCATTATATTTCATTTTGAATAAGCTCTGATAGCTATTCTTGGTCAAGTTTGAACCTAACAACTAGAAGGAATGTTTCGTTGCCTAGCATCGAACTCAGTTCCCAAAGTATCATTAAGCAGATCTAGTGTGTGAATCTGCGCCACAATTATCATTTTTGCTTGTGTCCTGTAAGACACGTTCTTATTTGATGTACTATCAACTATTGAGTTGTATTTTTTAAAGCAAAGAGCTCCAGAAATTCTAAGATTACTTTCATTTAGACGTCTTTGGTAGAAAGACGGAATTGTATTGTTCTATTCAGATTTATAACGTGTGTTTTATACACGGACTCTTTAGAGGTGCGTAACCTATGGTAAAGTTTTTTTTATGAACTGGCCAGGCGTAGGGTTTTATATTGATTAAATCGCCGGCCTTGAATAAACTGGTTATGTAACCCAGTGACCTGAAAGCACGCCTGCTTCATTGTGAGACAAAACTACTATTGACAAGGACAGAGTATGATTTGTATTCGCTTCTCCTTTCATTGCTATTTTGCTTATGGAAATCAGTTTCCACTCTTGTATTTGATCACTTGTTTTATAGATCGCTTTCTGTTAGTTAAACGCTCTGCTGCTTGTACTGTCTTCTGACAAGTACAGTTATGTCAGGTTTTCTATAGTATGGTGAAGGCTACCCTGTTATAGCAGGATGTTATTGTATGAAGGTATTTTGAGTATGCCTTGTCCGGGAGTGATCCCGTTGACTAGATGTTATTGGAAGGTAACTGTCGTGGACAGGCCTATCCCAGAGTTATTGAACGTGAGCTTAGCGCCGCTGGTAACCCGTGTTATTGTGTGTCCGAGTTGTTGTACTCGTTGATTATATTCCGACTGTTGAGTCGAGGCTTTTTGGTGGAGAATGATCTCAGTGGAGACACTCCGTGCCCAGGCTATTGTCAATGTTATTCGCCATAAACCTACGATAAACCTATAAACCGACATCTTAATAATAAGACGCATAACTGTTGTAAAACAAGGCTAACTAACGATTCTTTCTATCTAACTTTGTTCTTTGCATTCTGGAACTGTTGACATAGCCGTGCAGTTGAAGATAATTTCCTTGTGAGGAAATGACTAGGACAGTTGACATTTTTGTAGCGACCTGAAGCATGCGCGAACCTAGAGTTCGTAGCTTGTGGAGCTCAGGCCATGCGATGTCAGACATGGTCTCAACTACGCATTCGTCACCGTAATTATACACATTATATGACTATGGCTTACAAAGAGTAAACCAAGGTGTAGGCAGGGATTTTTAATAAAACTACTGTGTCTATTTCATTATTTATTTATGATGTCAAGTGTATAAATCCTACATGTTACCTTATTGTGTGCTGTTAGCACATAGTTATTAAGCATAATTAAATTGTTTGTTTTTCATGGCTGTACACTTAGCTTTTGGATGTAATTGTTTTCTTTTACGGACGTCATCGCCGTAAATTTTGTTAATTGATAGGACTTAGCTATAGTAATTAACGTTAAATGTAAATGTCGAAATGGTACCATCCTAACTTAGATTTGTTTTGCTACCCTGTTAAATGTAAATTCAGATATTAGCTTGATCTTGTAACTTGAACTAGGGACTTGCGTTGTACCATATTCCTAGCGTTGCTGTTGTTGCTTTATTATTGTGAGTTAGATCTTTCGCGAGGGTTTTCCGTGTCTTCTCAGGTAGGGACCTGCTCTTTATTTTTGTTTATTTATTAGTTTGAGGACTAGCCGATTATAACCTTCCGAACTAGGCTAGGGGCTTGTGAATTTTAAATAAATTTTCACGGTGTTTTACATAAGTCTGGATGTATATTTTCTCAGTCTAGTTTTAAGGTGAACCTTTCCTTAGGCGGTCTATGACCATCGTCACCATGTACCACGATCCCTGTGGACTACGGACTCTCGTGCCGCTTTAGCCTTTATGGAAGGTCACCTGATCCTCACGGTAATTTTATTCGATTTATGGGACGTTAGGAAAGTCATCTTGGTTGTTGACTCGACTAAACGGTCACAATACATAAATATATAACATCACAAACTTTGGTAGAGATCAGATGATTAGGTTGGTCGTAATTTGATTCAACCTTTGAACATTTGGATGGCCGCCATTTCGTTTTCGTCAAGATGGTGGCGATATTGAACATGCCACTGGAGTGCCCCTTGCTAGTTCTACCTCTGTACCAAATTTCGTTTAATTCGGTTCCACCATGTTTGAATTGATAGGGCGAATCATTTTGCACACATACATGCCCGCCATCTGCAAACTATTGGACTGATGACCTTGTAGTTTAGATAAAAGACGCTCGTTGCACGTATATATGATGGTGCAAAATTCGGTGGAAATCAAGTGATTAAGTTAGTCGTAATTTGATTTAAGCTTTGAACATTTGGGTGGCCGCCATTACGTTTCCGTCAAGATGTTGGCGATATAAAACATGACAATGTGGTACTATTTGCTAGTACTACCTCTGTACCAAATTTCGTTCAATTCGGTTTCACCGTGTTTGAATTGATAGGGAGAATCAATTCGCACACATACATGGCCGCCATCCGCAAAGTATCGAGCTGATGACCTTGTAGTACTGTCACAGTATTTTTCATATATAAAGGAATAATGTTGCAAAATTTGGTAGAGATTCGATGATTAGGTTGGTCGTAATTTAATTTAATCTTTTAGCATTTGGGTGGCCGCCATTACGTTTCCGTCAAAATGGCGGCGATATAAAACATGACACTGAGGTGCCCTTTGCTAGTTCTACCTCTGTACCAAATTTCTTTCAATTCGGTGTCACCGTGTTTGAATGATAGGGGGGGGGGGGGCGACAGACATTCAGAGTAAACACACTCACACACACACACACTCACACACAGGCACACAGACACACACACACAGACAGACACACAATTTTTGGCCCTGTGTAGATCTCATAAGTCTACTTTCATTTTTTTGCAAAAATCGAAAGTAGGCTAAAACGTATATAAACATAAGTCAATAGTGTTGGAGCCCCAACCCTCATACAAGGGTTGTGCCTACACCTTTACCTAAGTTATTAAAAGTTAATAGAAGAAACTACGGAACTACGACCATGGGAATATAATTGCCAAAGGCATGAAAGGTCATATCCCTAAGGGTGCCAGCTAGCATGTTAACGAGGACACAGCGGGCATTACACTCACATTCCGCTGACTGGAATGAAGCTACACGATTACCTTATAAATACGAGGTATAGCCACGCGCCCGTCCTCTTGCCTCGTGTCGCTTGGCTCTTACTTCACTTACTTCTTGTGCTGCAAAGGAACGGTAAGGGCGCTGCACTTATCCGGACGCCAACGCCATCCACATGGACATGCGACATCGCTAGGGTGAGTAAGTGTGTCTGATAAATTCCTTTTTCCACTATTAATCACCCCCACCCCCTTAATCTAACCTAATCGCCACCCCTCATCAGTAGTAATATACCCTGTTTTTTACAGTCAAGTGCTTTATCTTTTTATTTCACATAATTATAGAAGCCTTCCCCCTTTGATCATAACTTAGATTAAGATCTGCACTGCACGCTGTTGAGCAGTAGTCGCTGTACCAGCAAGCGCTTGGCTTGCTAAGGCTCCCCAGGTAAGCATGGTGAGTATGCCCCCGCAACCCTTCTTAAAGCCCCACTTTTACATTAATTGCTCCCTAGACGGCTCCACATCTCTTCGCAAAACACCATGATTATACATCGTAATGAAAATCCACAGCCTGCTTCCAGTCTCCGACCGGGTCAGGAATGGAATGAATGAAGCCCCCATCTAGCGGCGAGGATATGAACGTGCCGGCTGCCGAGGCCTGACGCACTCCTCTGGGGCAATGATTAAATGAATGACAGATGAAATCAAATGATAGTGGAGAGTGTTGCTGGAATGAAATCGTGACAGGGAAAACCGGAGTACCCGGAGAAAAACCTGTCTGCCTCCGTTTTGTCCAGCACAGATCTCACATGGAGTGACCGGGATTTGAACCACGGACCCAGCGGTGAGAGGCCGGCGTGCTGCCGCCTAAGCCACGGAGGCTTCCATACATCGTAATATATCTCCGAAAATGCTAAGGATGCCAGCTAATCAACTGGTGGTTGGGCACCATCAATTCCCCAACAATAGTTACTTGGTAATTAAATAACCAATACATTTCTTGCCCATTCATAAAATTACCTCGTAACACGTATTTCCAACGTTTTCATCCCATTATTTCTCTACCTCGCAAATGCAAACCAAACTATCAGTTATAACCCAACTATTTCAACTTATCTAGTTTCACATCGACATCTCTTCTATTCCACGCTGTATTATCAAGACTTGTTCATCTTTTTCTTGACACATTTTTTAACAGATCTGGTTTTAAAAATTTTAATTTGTGATCTTTTGGAAAAAGAATATTTTTAGAATCCTCTGTTATGCCAAATGTATATTAAGTGTATGATGTTGTCCTAAATTACGCTGTGGAAGGTCACAATGTCACTGAAACCGGAACGATTTTAATGTACAACATAAATAATAATAAAATTAGAGCATGCCCTTAACTCTATTATGTCCATGGTTTCTTACTGTATCGCTCCGGAGCCGTTGGTTGTGATCATAACCAATACATGTAATTTCTTTCAGGAGTGTTATTTACATATTATATACATTGTACCTTGCAAGCTAGTGTCAACCAACTGAAGACTTGCAACTAACAGTTCTGAAGGTTAAAAACCTTAAGTCATTATCAATTTGTACTTTTTATTGTACATTGTTTCCTTCCTCAGCGCAGATAATAACATGAATAGAAAAGCAAGACTTACAGTACATTAAACAATACCATAAAAGAAGGTTCAAAACTATTTTAAAAGGAATTGTCTAAAAGCTAAAAAACTCATACATTAAAATTCAAAAAATAAGATCTGTTATCAAAAATATGTTAAATACGAAAGAAATATATCTTGATATAAAACCAGCTTGAAGAAGGAACAGTGATCTAGAAAGAAGATTAAGATAGAAATGAGAAACAAATTCTATAAAGTCATAAAGTAGAGCGAAAATAATATTAACCTTAGAAAACTTACGAGCATGTTTATACACACAAAAAATAGGTTAAGATTGCAAGTTGTCTGAATGGGTGAAATAGTGAAGAAGTCTGTGTGAAGGGAACAAACAGTATAACAAGTACAGTAGAGTCCATCTAATCCGAACTAATTGGAACTGAACCCTGTTCGTATTAGCGAAAATTCGGATTAGGTGGATTATCGTTATAAACGACAACATATTCACTGTTTATGCGACGTTGGCGAAACATTGCCTTCTCAAGCCGTTTCAGTGCGTTGCGTCAAAGGAAGAACACTGACTTCACTTGTTAAGTGTTGATTTGCTTTTCCGTTTGTTTTGTTGTTAACGTAAAAAGAATGCATTCAAACTTTGTTATGCACATTGAGTTACTACGTCCAGGCCTTCCGTTTTTAGTTTTCGTGTACACGATAGTCGCCAGATTGACTGTTTACTCCTCTAGCTTTCATTTCATGTTTTTCTGTGCTAATAAATACAAGTTTTTACTTGGAAAAACTAGTTTGTTCTTAATCTTTATTTCTTCCTGTTTTAAAATTCAAAATAAATTTGGTAGATTTTCAGATTAGCGGGGTTCGGATTGGCGGGACTCTAGACTACTTGTATGTAGTAAAATAAATGTATTCGTTTTTTTTACCGTCGACTTGAGCTTCTGAACTGCGTGTTAACAACCACTCACATTTTTGTGTCTGCATCGTGTTCGTTTGCCGGCTTGGACATCTTACCAGTATCTCTTGAGCCCATCTATCAGCTTGTTCTTCCGCTCCTCTGTCAAAGAGCCTCTCCGTCTTCTGGGTTCTGCCTCCACCATAAAACCCTGATAGCTTTTCACCATCTTTCTGAAACTATTCCTGTCTTTGATTGTATCCTCCGTAATGCCCACCTGTCTCATATCTTTCTCACACTCTTGGAACCATTTCAACTTGGAGATCTTCGGGTTAAGACAATTCCTGATTATCTTTGTGAGCCGGTCGTTATTCATACGGAAGATGTGTCCATAAAACAGCAATCTTCGTTTTCTAATTGTTGTTGTTATCGGTCCCATCTTGCCGTATGCTTCTTTATTTGATATCAGTCGAACCTGTCCGTCAACTCATCTGTTGCCCAAGATATTCCGTAGTAGTCTGCGTTCTCTTTTAAGTAGATGATTGACTTGTACTGTCCGATTCATACGCAGGGTCTCCGAAGCATATAAACCTTCTGGTCTGACAACAGTGCTGTAATGCCTTAGTTTGGCTCCTATACTTAGCCTCTTATTATTGTAGATGCTTTAGTCAGTTGGAACGCTCGCTCTAGTTTCAGAATTCGGATATTGGTCGCTTCTTGTTCTATCTCATTCTCTTGGATTACTTCACCCAGGTATTTAAACTTCTTGACTCATCGAATCTTTCCATGGTCTGTGGACAACCATTCTGGACCTTAACCGATGTTAGTCTTGTATTTCGTTTTCTCAAACGAAATTTGTAGTCATACTTTCTCTGCTGTTTCTTTAAGATGGTTTACCTGCCTGATTGCTGAACTGGTGTTGTTTGCAAATATGGCTACGACGTCCGCGAACAGTCGACATACGCTCCTTTGTGTTCGGGGCCTTATCGAAACTGATCCTCATTTCCTTCTTCTTTGTTCAGTGATTTTCTCCATTCTCGAATTACCTTTTCTACGATAGTTTGTGAAAGTTGGACAGTACTTAGTGTGGAATGATGCCGTTGAAATAAATATTCCAAGCTGTCTTTAACATAATATTACGTATCATATTTTTGCAGTAAGTGATGAGTTGGTTATGCAGATTGTAAGAGTCTCTGTTCCACAATTTCATCAGACTCCAGGTGAACTTAGCACCTTTGTTTTGACGCAATATAAACTCAGCAGGGAGTTGAGTTGAGCTCTGTCAGGAATAAAGTAAGATGCTGCGCAGAGACATTGAAGGAACGCCGGGCCTTATCAGACGTCGCCTCGCCTCGCCTCACCGCCTGCACAATCAGTTCACGGTGATTTACAGTGTCTTACGAATATCTGCTCCGTGCCTGGAATACTTCTTCTCTTAGCCCTCGATAAGCAGTTTGATTTATCACACACTTCTCTAACCGATCCACTTCCTACCAATTTATACATTTTACAAATGTTCGGGAAAGCGAGCGATCCTTCTCATATTCCTTATGTAAATCCGAAAAAAAAGACTAAAAGACAAACTAAATAGTACAGTGCTTTCAGAAAGTCTAGGCACAGGACTAAATTGCGTTTGATGCACATTGGTCCCTAAAGTAACAGCATTACAGTGGCTATTATGTTTCAGAGAACTGTACTATAATGAGGCTCATTATAACATTATTAGCCTATTTTCAATTTTGAAAAAAATAGGCTTATGAGATCACCTTTTGTCCGTGTGTGTGTGCGTGTGTGTGTGATTCGTGTGTGGGTCCCCCCCCCTAATAAAATCTAAACGGAAGGAGCGATTTCAATGAAACTCGGAAAGTTAATAGCACTATTCCGGGCAATCTCGACCGTGCCCTTCAAATTTTGTTACGACTCACCAATCCAACATGGCGGCTGTGCGAAATATTTCACCAGCATTCAATATCTCCGAAACTATTACCGATATTACCCTGACATTTTCTATGGTGATAGAGGGAACTACTATAAGTTCACTTATGTGACTTTTGAAACCCTGGTGACTACAAAACCAACATGGCGGCCAAGCGAATTTGCGACTTTTAATTAGACGTTGCTCGCGATTTGACCAACAAAACGCAATGAAACTTGGTTCAGTTTATGTTCATATACATTGTAATGCACCGACATCTAACTTCGTTCAATTGTTTACATAATCACAAGATGGCGGATGTGCGAAATATTTCACCGGCATTCTATATCTCTGAAACTATTAGCGGTATCTCCCTAACATTTTGTATGGAGTTTAAAGGGCACTACTGGAAGTCCTTCTATAAGACTTTCAAAAACCGGTTAACTACAAAACGAACATGGCGGCCAAGCGAATTTGAAAATTTTAAATAGACCTTTCTCGCGATTTACTGTTCCAAGCGCACTGAAACCTGGTACAGAAAATATTTATACACAATGTAATCCACTGGTATCTAATTTAGTTAAATTGTTAACATAACCTCAAGATGGCGGTAGTGCGAATTTTAAAATAAAGTTTTTATTTCTTGTGATGTAGTCATGCGATCGAAGTGAAAGTTTGAATAATGAACCTACGCAATAATTTTCCTTTAATGGTACATGACTCTATGGCCTATACATTTAACAATCCAACATGGCGACCACCCGAAATACTTAGACGATACTGAATATCTACGAATCTATTTTAGCAATCAAAGTGCATTTTTTAATGTTCATAGGGGCTATGAACTTAAGTTCACCTATAGGACTTTAAATAACCAGGTGATCACAAATCCAACATGGCGGCGACGCGAATTATAAATATTCACATGGACGTTTCTCGCAATTTAACCATCCGCGTGCAGTGAAACTTGGTACAGTAAATCCTTATCCGAATGTTAATCCACTGGCATCTAATTTATTTCAAGATGGCAGCTGTGAAAAATTTTAAAATCTCCTTGTTACTTCTTGTGTCCTAATTATGCGGTTGAAGTTTGAATACTACACGTTCACAATAATCTGCATGTAACAGTACATAACTCTAGGACATACATATATAAAATCCAACATGGCGACCATCCGAAATATTTAGTCGGTTCTCAATATCTACGAATCTATTACAGCAATCAAACTGAAATTGTGTAAGTTGATAGAGGCAGTTAACATAAGTAGGATATATGAAAATAGGCTGTATAGTTCTTCACGGAACTACTTGTTTTTCATTATGAAACCGTTCCTCCTCCACCAATCAGAGCTCAAGATTAATTTCATTATGAAACAGATTATTGCACCTGCGCACAACGCAATTGTTTGCAAAATCAAAGATGTCGGACACAAGTGAAAACATTGAACTTACACCACCGGAAATTTCCGCAAAAGCTCTGAATGTGACTAATACATTATTGCTTCAAAAGTCACTAAAAATGTACGACAAATTATATGGGCAGTTCATGGATTGGAGAAGAGTAAACAACGTAAAATCTTTTTCAGAAAATGTATTGCTGGTGTACTTCGAAGAACTGTCAGTAAAGATGAAATCATCAACCTTGTGGACCCACTACTCAATTTTAAAATCAACATTAAATATTAAGAACCAAATTGACATATCAAAGTACCCCAAATTAAATGCTCTACTAAAACTTAAATCGGAGAAATATAGAGTGAAAAAATCAAAAACATTTTCACCTGAAGAATTGAGGGTATTCTTAAATGACGCACGAGATATAAAATACCTCTTGCTAAAAGTAAGTAAATTTCGTTCAACTTCAGCAGTGTTACAATTAGCATAAAAGTAGTTTCAGATCTGGCAAAAATATAACGTTACGGTATTTGTATTCTTACAGGCAGCAACAATTTTTGGAATTATGGGAGCGTGCCGAAAACATGTATTACATGATCTGAAAGTGGAGTATGTAAATGATATTGGTTCAACTATTCATGTTACAATCCCAAATACAAAGACGAAAAAAGCACGGACCTTTGCGGTAACTGGAAAGTACTACGTAATATGCAAGAAATGTATGGACCTACGTCCACAAGTTTGCAATACTCCATCGTTCTTTATAAAATACCGAGAAGGGAAGTGCACGATCCAAAATGTAGGCATAAATAAACTGGGCAACATGGGAAAAGAGATAGCACTGCACCTTGATCTCCCAAACGCCAATCTGTACACCGGGCATTGCTTTCGTAGGAGCTCGGCGACAATTTTAGTCGATGCTGGTGGAGATATAACGACACTGAAACGTCATGGAGGCTGGAAATCCACTACTGTGGCCGAAGGATATATTGAAGACTCAATCCAAAATAAAATTGAAATCTCCAACACAATACTAAACTCAGTAGAGAAACAAAACACTCATATCAACATCAATCTACCGACTACTTCCAATATTCCACAACCACATGGCACATTCCCACAAATTCACTTCACCAATTGTACAATAAACAATTTGTATATGAAATAAAGCTAGGTTATGTATATTCTAAGTTCCTTGTATGATAAGCTTGTTCCCAAGCTTTGAAAACATATGATCTTAATTGCCTGAGGTCTTTGATTCACCCAGCGCATGCGCTGCGTAAAGACACAAATATTTCTAACTGCGCATGATACCATAGCTTATGGAATGATGAAACGCCACTTGGTACAACAATTCTCCAACAGAGTTCACTAATCTCAACTCAATGGAATCTTGACAGATATTTATGAATATTTCTGTTCAAACATATAATAAAGTTGTAATTATCGTCGAACATAAACAGCCGTATGCAACTCGCCTATAATGGTAATTAAGACGCTCGTATAAAAATTATAAAACTCGCACACGCTCGTTTTATAAATATGCTCGTGTCTTAATTATTGCCATTATAGGCTCGTTGCATAATGTACTATTACATCATGTTATTGGACATCAATATGAGAAGTTCATTTAAAATGTCGCTGCTCTAGCTCTAATACATTAGGAGATGGAATGTTTTTCCTTCTTTAAAACCTGTTTTTCCTACATTTTTTTATTTCTCAAAAACTGCTAGTCCTGCAGCTATGAAATGTTTACTGCGGCTTTACTACAACATATCAATCATAAAAATAACAAGAAGTTCCGTGACGAACTAAAGAGCCTACTTTTCTTAAAATTTAAGATTCATGCCAATAATTAATCTATATGGATCTATCTAGAATAATGACGAAATTAAGTTGGTGATATCGAAATTTCTAATTAGTTCGAAATACTGTATACCTGGCATAATGTAGCCTAAAAGAGAACTACAGTTTGCAGCCCTGGTGACTGACTATATTCTTAGTTCCATCTCTTAGGGTACAGAACACAAAATTTGGTTGAAGTCCAATGGACAGCATGAACGTTACACTGTTAAACATTGCATCTAACAGCGCGCGTAAAATCATGTTGGCAACAATGACATACATGTATTGGTCAGAAATAATCTGAAATAATATGATCTATTGTTGTGTAAATTTTTTATGAAATCCATTAGTTAGTATAGAAGTTACATGCATTTTAAAATTGGACCTATCAACAGGCTTAGAATCATGTTGGCGGCACTGGCGTAGGCCTATATTAGTTACTCCAAATTCATCTAGAATGCCAGGTACTATACGTGTGCAAGGTTTAGAGTTATTGGCTTGCATACTTTCTGATATATTGATATTAGGGTACCAAAAAGAGAGACAGTATTTATTAACAGTTGGCAGCCCTGGTTGCTCTTACGGTACACATAGCACACGCGAAATTTGGTTGAAATCCAAGCGATAGTATAAAGGTTACATGAATTTAAAGTTGGACCTCTCAGCAGGCTTATAATCATGTTGGTAGCACTGACGTATATAAGTTACTCCAAATTAATATAGAAGGTCAGGTACTATACGTGTGCATAGTTTAAAGCTGTCGGCTTGCATACTTTCTGATATATGGGTACTTGGATAAAAAGCATTAAGAGCATTTATTAACAGTTGGCAGCCCTGGTGGCTCTTAAGAATTCGCTCAGTCATATCTGTTTATGTACACATAGCACTTACGAAATTTGGTTGAAATCCAATTGATAGTGTAGAAGTTATATGCATTTAAAATTTGGACCTATCAGCAGGCTTATAATCAATTTGACAACACTGCCATATATGGCCTCCTGGAAATTGAACTGCAATATTATTATCTATACGTGTGCTAATTTTGAAATAGCTCCCATTCATACCTTCCAAGATATCCAACGTGGAGTTCAAAATTCAATTGCGATTTTTCATCAGTTAGTAGCACTGACATCATTTTCAAATATGGCCGTGAGATATTCAGGTATAGATGTTTACTCCTACCAAATTTTGTTTCGATAGCTGCAGCCGTTTAGGAGTTGATAGGGGGACACACACACAGCCAGACAGAAGAACAGACAGAAGGACAGACAGACAGACAGACAGACAGAAGGACAGACAGACACACAGACACACATTTGCCCGATATCATAAGTCTACTTTTTCCTCATTTTTGCAAAATCTGAAAAGTAGGCTAAAAATACAACCTGGTAAGAAAGCACTACTCATTTGGCCGCCTCTCAAACAAACTTTCTTCCCCGGTAATTATGGCGGCAAAATTGGTCAATTTCGTTCCGCGATAACTTCCGATTGGCAACACTTGGATCTATTCTGACTGAGCGTTTGTTTTCTACATGTCTTGTTTGTGATGGATCCACTGTGGGCGCTTTTTAAAACATATTAACATATTAACCCTCCGACACTCGCGATAGTAATAGATACAGCGTTACTCGCGTGGGCTACATATGTAGCCCAAACAGTTATTCGATCTGATGGACTCGCCCACGTTTTTTTTTGGTGTTCAGTTTCAATAATATGTTAAATAGTAGGTAGAAATATGCTAAGCTAAATCTGAGGATTTTATGTTGGCTTTAATTTCCATATGGAGAGAAAATACAAACCTAAGAAGGAAATTCAATTTTACGTACATCTTCGGTAAAACTGCAACAGCAATAAAACTAATAGAACTAGAACTGTTCAATTATTTTTATGTAAACCTAAATACTGGTGCATATATGGATTAGAATTAAACAAAAATAGGGTACTAGGTTAGACAATTTCCATAGAAAATCAGCACTTATTATGAACAATTTCAGTATTTTCATTTGCGTTTTTCTTGAATTCTTGAATTTTATTTTTGCCCTTTTGGCTACATTCTATAGTAGCCCAGGAAATACATAAGCATGCTCACACAAATTTGTCGCCCAAGCATTCAATGCAAATGGACACAATGATCCGAGAAGATTTTGATTGAACTTTGCGCATCTAGGCCAATTCCTTGTTGATTGATCCCTTCCTCGGCCACACAAGAAGCAACAGCCTACTTTATTTCAACAACACTCAACTTATCATTACTTTCTTCTTAACACTGACTAATTTGAAAGTCATCTCCATGGCCACCTCCTGTGAGACAACATTTCCTGCACGATCAATTCTGAAACAGCAATGCTCGCGCGGGCTACTCTTGTAGCTCCGACGACTTCTAATGCATTTAGTGTCAGTTTGGTGCAATTAGTTCAGTCGGAATCACACCTGGCCTCTACAGGCTGCTCAATATTCCTAGCTAAACATGTACTCTGCGCTACAACAAAATAAATCACTGGGCTACACCTGTAGTCCGCGCGAGTATCCGAGGGTTAATTAGTTTTAATATGTTGAATTCTGTTTTGAGCGACACTGTTAGTTGCAATATTTTTAGGGTGAACAGTGAAAATATGTGAAAATGCTTCAGAACGAAATGGCCTTACTTTAATAGCATTTTTTTTCAAAATTACTTTTTCAAAATAAATGCCCCGTTTTCTCAGGAATTACTGGTGGTATATCCATAATTATTAGCCTACTTTCGATTTTTGCAAAAATTGAAAGTAGACTTATGAGATCAACACAGGGCCAAAAATTGCGTGTCTGTATGTGTGTGGGTGTGTGTGTGTGTACTCTGAATGTCTGTCCCCCCTCCTGTCAATTCGAACACGGTGAAACCGAATTGAACGAAATTTGGTACAGAGGTAGAACTAGCAAAGAGCACCTCAGTGTCATGTTTTATATCGCCACCATCTTGACAAAAACGTAATGGCCGCCACCCAAATGTTGAAAGCTAAAATTAAATTATGACCAACCTAATCATCTGATATCTACCAAATTTTTCATCCTTATACCTTTATGTACGAAGAATATTTTGACCAAACTACAAGGTCTTCAGTCCAATACTATGCGGATGGCGGCCATGTATGTGAGCAAATCGGTTCCCCCTATCTATTCAAACACGCTGAAACGGAATTGAACAACATTTGGTTCAGAGGTAGCAATAGCAAGGGGCACCTCAGTGTCATGTTTTATATTGCCGCCATCTTGACGGAAACCTAATGGCGGCCACCCAAATATTGAAAGCTTAAATTAAATTACGACCAACCCAATAATCTGATATATACCAAATTTTGTATCATTATACACTTGTATATGAAGAATCTTTTGACCAATCTACAAGGGCATCAGTCAAATATTTTGCGGATGGCGACCATGTATGTGAGCAAATCGATTCCCCCTAACAATTCAAACACGGTGAAACGGAATTGAACAACATTTGGTTCAGAGGTAGCACTAGCAAAAGGCACCTCAGTGTCATGATTTATATTGCTTCCGTTTTGACGGAAACGTAATGGTGGCCACCCAAATGTTAAAAGCTTAGATAAAATTATGACCAACCCTATAATCAGATCTCTACCAAATTTTGTAACAATATACCTTTATGCGGGAAGCATATTATGACCAAACTACAAGATCATCAGCCCAATAGTTTTCAGATGGCGGCCGTGTATGTGTGCAAGTCGATTCCCCCTATCAGTTCAAACACGGTAAACCCGAATTGATCGAACTTTTATACAGAGGTTGCTCTAGCAAAAGGCACCGCACTGTCATCTTGACGAAAACGTAATGGTCGCCACCCAAAAGTTAAAAGCTTGAATCAAATTACGCCCAACCGGATCATCTGATCTCTACGAAATATTTCAACGTTATACCTTTATATATAAGGAAGCCTTTGAGCAAACTATAAGGTCATCAGCCCAATAATTTGCGGATGGCGGCCATGTATGTGTGCAAATCGAATCCCCCTATCTTTTCAAACACGATAACACCGAATTGAACGAAATTTGGTACGGAGGTATTACAAGCAAAGGGCACCTCAGCGGCATGTTTTATATTGCCGCCATCTTGACGAAAACGTAATGGTGGCCACCCAAATGTAAAACTCTTAAATCAAATTACGACCAACCTAATTTTGCAACAACAAACTTCTATGTGAGAAACGTTCTTTGACCAAGCTACAAGGTCATCAGTCCAATTGTTTGCATATGGCGGCCTTGTATGTGTGAAAATCGATTCCCCCTATCAATTATTCAAACACGGTAAAACCGAATTGAACGAAATTTGGTACAGAGGTAGCTCTAGCAAAGGGTCCCTCACGGTCAAGGTTTATATCGCCACCATCTTGACGGAAACGGAATGGTGGCCACCCAAATGTTAAAAGCTTAAATCAAATTACGACCAACCTCATCACTTCATCTCTACCAAATTTTGCAACAACGTACCTTTATGTGGGAAGCATCTTTTGACTTAACTACAAGGTCATCAGCCCAATAGTTAGCAGATAGCGGCCATGTATATGTGCAAATCGATTCCCCATATATATCCAAACACGGAGAAACCGAATTGAATGAATAGCACTAGAGCCACGAGGGTAGTTTGCACCCATGGGGTTACACAACCCACTTCTTTTAAAAAGTGCATTTAAATAAATAAACATATTTATAGAAGCCCGCATAACAGTAAAGCCAGGCGGGTGGTTTATTCGCATGCGAGAGTTCTTGCACTGGTCCGCTAGATTAAACATTTCTATTAAAGTTTTCCATTTGAATGACGATCAGTACACTGAGGAAGAATCAATAAACAGTCTGTAAAAAAAACAAGATGTTCAGTAAAGAACATATAGCCTACTTTCTCCTAAATGCATGGGTATTGTTATAACTCTTTGTCCTTTTCAAGGAGTATAAATGAATGATGGTTGTAGTAGCTAGTTGCAATACAGCGTGCTATACGGATATTAACATGAATAAGATGTACCTTTGCTAGTGCTACCTCTGTAAAAATGTAATTCAATTCGATTTCACCGTGTTTGAATTTTCAAGGTGTTTTAATCAATATGGGGAATCGATTAGCACACATACATGTCCGCTATCTGCAAACTATTGGGCTGATGACCTTGTAGTTCGGTCAAAAGATGCTTCCCACAAAAATGTATGTTTTTGCAAAATTTGGTATAGATCAAATGATTAGGTTGGTCGTAATTTGATTTAAGCTTTAAACATTTGGGTGGCCACCATTCCGTTTCCATCAAGATGGCGGCGATATAAACCATGACACTGATGTGCCCTTTGCTAGTGATACCTCTGTACCTAATTTAGTTCAATTCATTTTCAAGGTGTTTTAATCAATATGGGGAATCGAGTTGCACACATACATGGCCACCATCTGTAAACTATTGGGCTGATGACCTTGTAGGTTGGTCAAAAGATTTTTCATACATAAGGGTATAATTTTGCAAACTTTGGAAGAGATCGGATGAATAGGTTAGTCGTAATTTGATTTAATATTTGAACATTTGGCTGGCCGCCATTACGTTTCCGTCAATATGGTGGCAATATAAAACATGACACTGAGGTGCCCTTTGCTAGTTCTACTTCTGAACCAAATTTCGTTCAATTCGGTTTCACCGTGTTCGAATTGATAGGGGATGCAGACATTCAGAGTACACACACTCACACACACACACACACACACACACACACACACAGACTCACACACTGACAGACACGCAATTTTTGGCCCTGTGTAGATCTCATAATTACCGGGTGAGTTAGCCGTGGTGGTTACGGCATGACTGATGGCAGTCGCTCACATCCGGGACGTGAGGAGGTTCGAATCCCCCCGCCGGCAACCTTGAAGATGGTCTTCTGTGGTTTCCCATCTTCCTTCCAGGCCTGGGTTGGTCCCTAACTATAGGCCACAGCCGCTACCTTCCAACTCCTCGTCCTTACATTCCAACTTCCCTCCTTCCCTCCCCAACGGTACTTGTAGCTCACCCATTGGGTGTCCGTCTCGAAGCAGCTACAACACTGGCGAGCCGAACATGTCCTCGGACACTCCCGGCACTAAAAGCCATACGCTAAAAAAAAGATCTCATAAGTTTATTTTCATTTTTTGCAAAAATCGAAAGTAGGCTAATAATTAATATATCTAATAGATGCTGAGAAATTGGGGCATTTATATTATGATTTTAACATTGGCAATGCAGGTATTTACTACTCCCCTAAAACAAAGATATTGAACTTGATAAAGGCGAGTCTATGAGGTGACTAACAGGATCAAGCACGTGGAGAGTGGAAATACTTTAGTCTCATTAGACGACTGGACTCGAGGCTGTTCTAACACTAATTGGAAACTTTAAAATAGAGCTTTTGTACGTTTCTTGTCTCCACTGTTCGCTGGCTGCCGATTTGCAGCGTGAAACGAGGGACCTCGTTGTTCAGTCCTTTAAAGCAACAATGACCAACTAACTAACTTGAGGCGAGAAGTTTTGTGTTGTAAACAACCTACTTACATGAATATCTATGACTTTAGTCATAATTGTCAGTTATCGTAGGTAGACAAGGAACGACGGACATAAACACATTCGTCGTATTCCTTTCAATGTGTGACGTGACAGTTCTGGTCTCCAAACTACGGGTGATGGACAGAATTTGTAAAAGTTATTAACCAAGCAACTTCCGTATTTTCTTCTCTACCAGGTTAACAAACACAGGATTTTATACAAGACGTCTGTACAACGGGATCCCTTATTTGGAAATGATGATTTCAACGATGATGAGTCAACGCCTTGAATTTTATAAAGTTTTTAAATTCTTTAAGCATTTTATGTCCAATGTTTTAATTGCAATCACCATCCTCACGACAGCCCTCTGTTGGCCTTCTGAAGAAGTCTTCCACATTCTTTCCTGTTAAGTGCTGAGCTCCTCCAATTCTTGATTCCAATTGTCTTTAAACGTTTGCGGGGTCGTCGTAAAGAGATCAGTCTGGCTATTTCTTCTTCAACGCCAACACCCAGCAATCCTGGAGGGCCTTTTAATTGCAATGAAGATGTGATTTTTTTCTTTTTTAACAAATTAGATTGAGAGGTCACTCTGATTAACCCTAGACTGTTTTGTGAGAGTTTCATTAGTGCTATTGACTGAAGAAGGCTCAAAATTAGCCGAAACATGTATCAGAGTTCATAAGGACACCGTATGATAAAAAATTGTATTGTAAAGCGGATTCTTCCTCCTCGCCTTTTCCTGTTACGCGGGGTCGGCTTTCTTAATCCTGAGGCGCCACTCATTTCTTTGTAAAGCATCATCAGCAGATAGGCCCAATACTCTCATGTCCCTCTGTAAAGTGGATATTCTTATAATATAACTACTTACATTAGTTCCAATATAATGAAGAATTCAGCAAATGAAAGAAAAAGTTAAATAAAACAGCAGGAAATCAAACGAATGTTACTATTTTATTCCTAGCAACATTCTAAGGAGAACGTAATCTAGTCGTGAGCATGTGCGCTGATCGGAGGTTCGAATTCCAGCTGTACTATGTGGGACTTTTTCTACACACCCAAGTACACGGCACTGATGACCAATGACATCCAAAGCTCCTGAAATAAATTAGGTTACAAACAACAGATTGGCTGTGGCGGGCACTGGTACCAACCTGAAATGTTCAAGCCACAATGTGCGCTCTGGTAGCGGATATGGTTCGTTGTTGCTTTCTTTCAGTTTCCTTTGTTGAAATCTGGAACGCATCGCGATTGATGTATCTTTAAGCTCCTGGACATGTACAGCATTCAACACGGAACTGTAAAATGGGTTGCCTACCCACCCGCAATCGGCTTGAAATCTGCTCGCAGCGCGCTGATTGCCGCCTTCTTATGCAGCATTGCAAAGTATTTTGCTCTTTCAAAATATATTGTTACGTGCCACCCCCTAGTGGCAAGTTCCGTTAACTTGATTACGGTGGGTGAAAGCACAAACACAATTGTTCCTTTAACGAAATATAATTTTATTACAAGTCTACAAACATACACCGTGCACACATACACACACACTGAGTCTAACCTCAGAAAACACTACTAGTTACTATTAGTTTCCACATTTACAATCTACCACTGTCCTCGCTATTTATGTTCTCTCTGTCCGTGAGGCGTAACAGTGTTCCAGCTTACACTCACACGTACAGTGCACACAGGTTCTCCACAGCCTTGCCCCTGCCACTTCACTTACTTCCAGAGTCCACTTGCTGCTCCTTGTGCGCTCTTGCCCGTCCCGTGTCGAACCCACGACCACGTCTTCCACGAAGCACCGCGACACCTCCAAGCACTCACAGTCCTGACTCAAAGTTGCACCCTGGCACACAGGCTTCCACTCTGTTACCGTAGACGTCCAGTAATAATCGCTGTACTGCTCCGAACGCACTCACTCGACAACACTTCAGTACACACTAGCACTGACCAATGCACTGCCTCCTCGCCGCGGCTCGCTGGTTTAAATGGGATCAGTCCCTGGCCTGGAAAGTTCGAAATGTCACAACCTATTGCCGCATTGAGTCTGTTCTCGATGGTTCCACATCCAGACTTTTCACGTATTCTCTGCCCGGCCTGCGATGACTCACAGATGTTCCGCTATTCTGTCTGCCGGTGGGAGGGGCCGGGAGGGTGTGGGAACTTTCTCTCTCCGGCTGATGGTTCTGTCCAAGGCCAACGAGACAGCTGCTTTGGTCTGTGACACTGTCGCTCACCCGAAAGTCTCCTGCCGGTTCGCGGCGGTACGTAACACTGCTCCCCTCTTTAAAGCAACTCGCCTTGAGTTGTTCGTCGTAAAGGCCGCCCAAGGTCTGAAGGGATGGCATCGACGGCGCTGACAAGCCCCTGTTTTGGCTGGCCCAGGCCCTCCCCCTCTTTTCTAACCGTGAGGCTGTTCCTCGCCGACAGCTGCTCATTAGATGGCCCCTTTCACACCGTAGCCAACAGGTGGCTCTCCTACTGCAACGGCGTCCGGGTGATGGTTTACGCCACTTTGGTGGAGGGTAGCCAACCTCCACTGCCTCTTCGTCTCCGGCGGCGTTACTCCTCCTCGGTGGCGTTACCCATGTTGTCCTCCTCGTCGCCGCCATTCCCAACGCGATAGTCTTTACCTGCCGCGGGTAGCGCGTTCTACTGAGCATCGAATACCCACGTGCTATAGCGTGGCGATGCCCATCCACGAAGATATATGCTGCCTCTCGGTGCACATGCTCGGGAGGCGAGCCAGTCAGCACGAGCACTTCAATTGAATTACTCGCGCGCTCGTTCCTCCCTTCTAGCCGTAGGTGGTACATGGCAGGTAGCTGGTAGTCCCCACGATGCTCCTCCAGCGTCGCGACGATCCCGTTGTACCCAGTCCCCGTCCGGACGTTGTGTAGCGCCTCCGCCATGCGAAGTCCTGTGGTGAGCTGAACGGCTACGTCCTCCAACATACACCTGGCATGGTCCACTACAGTGTCGAACACTGTCCCGCAGATCTGCCATGATGTAGTCTCATCGACGTGCGGCGTCCTCACACTCGTAACACTGTTCCTGCCATCAGAGCTGCTAAGCCTTGGCCCGATTTCCATGCCCGTGACGCTTCCCAGTGGCTCGTCCCTGACTCGCTGAGCATTCCGAACTCCGAACTCCACGAACTGTTTGTCTTGGCCATCAGCGTCCTCTGCCGCGCCACTTTCCATATCACCTCCAAGCTTGTTATACTCCGGTCTTGATTTCAGGTCTGATTTCAGCTCGTCCTGACTAGTTCCATGCTCCATTTTCTTTTCAGAATTTTCGGAACTTTCCCCAATTTTCTTTTCCAAATTTTCCGAATATATCACCATTTTCTTTCCCAGGTTTTTAAAATGTTCCGTCATTTTCTTTCCAAAGTTTTCAAAATGCTCAGTTATTTTCTTTTCAATTTTTTTTTGGTCTTCCAGACTCTTGGTAGTCAGGTCCTCTGCTAACTTCTTCTGGCCGTCTTCCATCTTCTTCTGGACATCGTCTATCTTGGAAGTTAACTTTTCACAGGAGTTGTAATTGCGCATCCATTTTAATTGTCTGACTTGTGAAAGGCATGCACCCTCAGGAAAATTAGTGAGCTGTGATAAAATGACCTGCAATTTTTTTTGAAACCAGGACCTTCAGGTGTTGTGCTTGTGCTTGAGTTCGTAATACGGCTTCTGACACCAGTTGTCACGTGCCACCCCCTCGTGGCACTTTTGTTAACTGGATTACGGGGGGTTGAAGCACAAAACAGATTGTTCCTTTAATGAAACGTATTAGCTTTATTGCGGCCAGAAAGATACACCATTCAACAGCAAATACAAGCAATTAGAACCTTACTCCAGTTTTCTCACGGAGAGAACACTTCCCTTTCACTTGTCCATAAGCCGCAGAAGTTAATCCCTCGTAATGAGGTGGCCCCGTGTGCTGGCTGGAAATATCTGCACTCAGCCTGTCACCGTACTACACACTGTTTCACAATTCACCACAATCACCGCTGTCGCACTCAAAAACACACTCGTTCAAGACACAGTTCCTCTGTAGGCTTCTCACTCTCTTGCTGTCAAGAGAATCAGCTTCACTAGGGGTTTCGCAAGTCACGTCGCCAACAACTGTCGCTCAAGGTAAACGCTCGACCCCGCTTGCCAGGTCGCTCTTATATAGCAGGCCGGTGACTCAATAAATGCTTCTAGACCCATCCAGGGTTCACGGTTTCTCGAGGTTTCCATCACTGGCTGGGTCACGAATATTCTGGATCATCCCTTTTTCCTAGTAGTCCTGTTGCGTAAGGCGCACGAAATACACTGGGGCAGAGCACAGCCCAGCCCGGGGGCAGTTGTGACTCATTCGGCGAGCGATGAAACAAACTCACAGCCGTAACCATATTTACACACCTTCACAATAAATTTGAACGATTTCAGTTTCAGAACTTGTTATTTTAAGCTTCTGTTAATGGCTTTTGCAGAGCATTTCTATGAAATAAAATTGTATTTTACAACACAGTTTAATACAACACAATGTATTTTTGTGTTGCATTTTATTTACAACACAATTTATTGCTTTTTAACCCAATACCACAAAACGAGATACAATTTGGAAATAATTTGTTATAAAAGTGTTATCAGTCTTCGATGTGACTAAATAGAGTTAATTTATCACAGACGTTACATCTACTACAAATGGACAGTTACATAAGGTGTTCGAAGTGGCGTCCATCATTTTCCAAGCAGAGGGCCACTCGTCGCATGAAGTTCTCTCTTGCGTTCGACAGCATCTGAGGAGTAATTTCCGCAAAGGCTTCGGTAATGACGAGCTCCATTTTTTCGAGTGTTTGCGGTGATCTTAAAAATGCTCTCTACCTGTCGTAGACCCAAATGAACAATCCAGGACGGTGTTTACTGAAAGAAATTAAAACTTGTCTCCAGGGCGAGTACATGCGTGTGGCTGGCTTGTGAAGTGAGGAATGAATGAGACAGGAAGGCTGAATGATGGCCTTGCTTACGGTGCGGGTATCGAATACAAGTGTTTGACACCAGGCAAGGGGTCAAGGCTGTGTGGCGCAGCTGAGCGAAGGCTTGCTGGTAGCAAGCCAGGGTTCGAGCCAGAAACTCAGTAAGTACAAGGAGGCAGTTTAAGAGGGTGTGAATGGTTTAAGTCTCACAAGTGTAATGTGAAAGGATTCGCTAGTTAAGCTCTGCGACGTGAAGTTGCCCGGAATGAATGAAATGATTACAGCAAGCTAGGTTTGGAATAGAAAGGAATTACCGAGGAGAACTTTGAGTACACTCACCTGAACTGCAGAACGGTCGCGAAGACGTCGGACGACAACTCGGTGGACGAAAGATCCTTAGTCCTTTGTGTGGCTGGTATTCCAGCAAATTGCCAGAGTTTGGGGGTTGTGGCATGAAATGGGGACGATAGGAAGTGACTACACCCTATGGGAACCCCAGGGTATAACCGTATATAACGTAATGGTATTATGTGGAAACATATGAAAATCGCATGGCGCTAAGTTTGGACTGTATGAAGGTTGTTGCCATACCTTCCACTTGCATCGCTGCAGCAGTTCTGACGTTTGGTGGGCCGTATGAGGTGTTGTGTAACATAAACAAGGATCTCGTGGGACGACGTTTCCGAAACGATGAGGAGGTTAAAGCAGCGTCATCCAGGTGGTTACTTAGCGCTGGAGGTGATTTCTACGCATCCGGATTCGTAAAGTTGGTAGCCCGTTTTGAGAAATGTTTACCGTATGTTGGGGACTATATGGAAAAGTGATCTTTCATTGTTTGTTGCCATTGCCGTGTTGCCTATGTGTATGTGGTTTAATAAAGGGAAGTTCTGGGCCCAAGGTTGCAGGTTCGTATCCTGGCGCAGTCAGCTGGCATTTGAGGGTGCGCAAATGCGAGGGAGCCGTGTCAGTAGATTTACTGGCACGTTAAATATCCCCTTCGGGGCAAAATTCCGGCACCCCGGCGTCTTTAAAATCCAGAGTAGTTAAAAGGGACGTAAAACCAATAACAATTAATAAAGGGAAGTGTAACTTACTTTTTGATTCACCCTCGTATGTGCAGAATATACTGTAAAAGACTAGACGGGCATCGAACAAGGCAAGGCACATGGTGGAGAAGAAGAGGTATTGTTTATGTCAATGCTGAGGTGTGTTTCTGTAGTAGCCTCGCTGTAGGATGATAGATTACATCGCACGAGACACTCTGAAGATACATCTGTCATCTTAATGTCCCTCTTGGAGCTCCGAGCGGCACACCTCATATTTTCCCTCCATGAAATGTATTGCAATTTAGTGTTAGGACATTACCAGGTTTAGAACGTTCCTACTAGTGGCCTTCCTGAACAATAACTTTCACTTTCTACCAGCGCTATTCTGCTCAGCGCAGTTGGCGGTGATTCTTGCTTTAAGGATCGACCTATGGCATTTGTTACACAGTCATTCTACAATTTAGAAATATTAAACTCAAATTGGACAGTGAATAATTACAGAAACTGAACACCACATCTCCCGAATAACCAGTTAAGTACTTTAATCCATATTCAAGTTTTAAACACCAGCTTGAATATTTACTAAGTTAGTTTATCACAACTGAACAAGTAAACTTGAAGAGCAATGCAAAATAATACATAATATTAACAAACCTGACACTCCTGCAACTAACCTAGTGTATGATAGAGGGCTACCACCCACACGGCTTTACTGTTATGTGGGCTTGAGGCGACACAGGGGCTATCGTATTGTTTATTTGCTTAAACTCACTTTGTAAACATATTGCCATATTTATAACATCAGAATGCAATTTGTCTTATCCCATTGATTTCGTAATGCATTCTAACGAGAGCTCTTGGCATGTAGACTTAGGGAGTGTCCCTAAAAGGAAAATATATGCTTGGGTATATTTTTAAATTATTTAAGAAAAATGTAATATTGGCCGCTCCCGCGCTTGCGCACAATGGCTCTACTCCACCAGAGAAATGGCCGCTCCCGCGCTTGCGCACAATGGCTCTATTCCACCAGAGAAATGGCCGCTCCCGCGCTTGCGTACAATGGCTTTATTCCACCAGAGGAATGGCCGCTCCCGCGCTTGCGCACAATGGCTTTATTCCACCAGAGGAATGGCCGCTCCCGCGCTTGCGTACAATGGCTTTATTCCACCAGAGGAATGGCCGCTCCCGCGCTTGCGCACAATGGCTCTATTCCACCAGAGAAATGGCCGCTCCCGCGCATGCGCACAATGGCTCTATTCCACCAGAGAAATGGCCGCTCCCGCGCTTGCGCACAATGGCTCTATTCCACCAGAGAAATGGCCACTCCCGCGCTTGCGCACAATGGCTCTATTCCACCAGAGGAATGGCCACTCCCGCGCTTGCGCACAATGGCTCTATTCCACCAGAGAAATGGCCGCTCCCGCGCTTGCGCACAATGGCTCCACTCCACCAGAGAAATGGCCGCTCCCGCGCTTGCGCACAATGGCTCTATTCCACCAGAGAAATGGCCGCTCCCGCGCTTGCGCACAATGGCTCTACTCCACCAGAGAAATGGCCGCTCCCGCGCTTGCGCACAATGGCTCTATTCCACCAGAGAAATGGCCGCTCCCGCGCTTGCGCACAATGGCTCTATTCCACCAGAGGAATGGCCGCTCCCGCGCTTGCGCACAATGGCTCTATTCCACCAGAGGAATGGCCACTCCCGCGCTTGCGCACAATGGCTCTATTCCACCAGAGGAATGGCCGCTCCCGCGCTTGCGCACAATGGCTCTATTCCACCAGAGGAATGGCCGCTCCCGCGCTTGCGCACAATGGCTCTATTCCACCAGAGGAATGGCCGCTCCCGCGCTTGCGCACAATGGCTCTATTCCACCAGAGGAATGGCCACTCCCGCGCTTGCGCACAATGGCTCTATTCCACCAGAGGAATGGCCGCACCCGCGCATGCGCACAATGGCTCTATTCCACCAGAGAGATGGCCGCTCCCGCGCTTGCGCACAATGGCTCTATTCCAGCAGAGAAATGGCCGCTCCCGCGCTTGCGCACAATGGCTCTATTCCACCAGAGAAATGGCCGCTCCCGCGCATGCGCACAATGGCTCTATTCCACCAGAGAAATGGCCGCTCCCGCGCTTGCGCACAATGGCTCTATTCCACCAGAGGAATGGCCGCTCCCGCGCTTGCGCACAATGGCTCTATTCCACCAGAGAAATGGCCGCTCCCGCGCTTGCGCACAATGGCTCTATTCCACCAGAGGAATGGCCGCTCCCGCGCTTGCGCACAATGGCTCTAGTCCACCAGAGAAATGGCCGCTCCCGCGCTTGCGCACAATGGCTCTATTCCACCAGAGGAATGGCCGCTCCCGCGCTTGCGCACAATGGCTCTATTCCACCAGAGAAATGGCCGCTCCCGCGCTTGCGCACAATGGCTCTATTCCACCAGAGGAATGGCCACTCCCGCGCTTGCGCACAATGGCTCTATTCCAGCAGAGAGATGGCCGCTCCCGCGCTTGCGCACAATGGCTCTATTCCACCAGAGCAATGGCCACTCCCGCGCTTGCGCACAATGGCTCTATTCCACCAGAGAAATGGCCGCTCCCGCGCTTGCGCACAATGGCTCTATTCCACCAGAGGAATGGCCGCTCCCGCGCTTGCGCACAATGGCTCTATTCCACCAGAGAGATGGCCGCTCCCGCGCTTGCGCACAATGGCTCTATTCCACCAGAGGAATGGCCGCTCCCGCGCTTGCGCACAATGGCTCTATTCCACCAGAGGAATGGCCACTCCCGCGCTTGCGCACAATGGCTCTATTCCACCAGAGAAATGGCCGCTCCCGCGCATGCGCACAATGGCTCTATTCCACCAGAGGAATGGCCGCTCCCGCGCTTGCGCACAACGGCTCTATTCCACCAGAGAGATGGCCGCTCCCGCGCTTGCGCACAATGGCCCTATTCCACCAGAGAAATGGCCACTCCCGCGCTTGCGCACAATGGCTCTATTCCACCAGAGAAATGGCCACTTGCGCGCTTGCGTACAATGGCTCTATTCCACCAGAGGAATGGCCGCTCCCGCGCTTGCGCACAATGGCTCTATTCCACCAGAGGAATGGCCACTCCCGCGCTTGCTCACAATGGCTCTATTCCACCAGAGAAATGGCCGCTCCCGCGCTTGCGCACAATGGCTCTATTCCACCAGAGAAATGGCCGCTCCCGCGCTTGAGCACAATAGCTCTATTCCACCAGAGAAATGGCCGCTCCCGCGCTTGCGCACAATGGCTCTATTCCACCAGAGGAATGGCCACTCCCGCGCTTGCGCACAGTGGCTCTATTCCACCAGAGAAATGGCCACTCCCGCGCTTGCGCACAATGGCTCTATTCCACCAGAGGAATGGCCGCTCCCGCGCATGCGCACAATGGCTCTATTCCACCAGAGGAATGGCCACTCCCGCGCTTGCGCACAATGGCTCTATTCCACCAGAGGAATGGCCACTCCCGCGCTTGCGCACAATGGCTCTATTCCAGCAGAGAGATGGCCGCTCCGGCGCTTGCGCACAATGGCTCTATTCCACCAGAGGAATGGCCACTCCCGCGCTTGCGCACAATGGCTCTATTCCAGCAGAGAAATGGCCGCTCCCGCGCTTGCGCACAATGGCTCTATTCCACCAGAGGAATGGCCACTCCCGCGCTTGCGCACAATGGCTCTATTCCAGCAGAGAGATGGCCACTCCGGCGCTTGCGCACAATGGCTCTATTCCACCAGAGAAATGGCCACTCCCGCGCTTGCGCACAATGGCTCTATTCCACCAGAGAAATGGCCACTCCCGCGCTTGCGCACAATGGCTCTATTCCACCAGAGAAATGGCCGCTCCCGCGCTTGCGCACAATGGCTCTATTCCACCAGAGAAATGGCCGCTCCCGCGCTTGCGCACAATGGCTCTATTCCACCAGAGGAATGGCCGCTCCCGCGCATGCGCACAATGGCTCTATTCCACCAGAGAAATGGCCACTCCCGCGCTTGCGCACAATGGCTCTATTCCACCAGAGGAATGGCCACTCCCGCGCTTGCGCACAATGGCTCTATTCCACCAGAGAAATGGCCGCTCCCGCGCTTGCGCACAATGGCTCTATTCCACCAGAGAAATGGCCACTCCCGCGCTTGCGCACAATGGCTCTATTCCACCAGAGAAATGGCCGCTCCCGCGCTTGCGCACAATGGCTCTATTCCACCAGAGAAATGGCCGCTCCCGCGCTTGCGCACAATGGCTCTATTCCACCAGAGGAATGGCCACTCCCGCGCTTGCGCACAATGGCTCTATTCCACCAGAGAAATGGCCGCTCCCGCGCTTGCGCACAATGGCTCTATTCCACCAGAGAAATGGCCGCTCCCGCGCTTGCGCACAATGGCTCTATTCCACCAGAGGAATGGCCACTCCCGCGCTTGCGCACAATGGCTCTATTCCACCAGAGAAATGGCCACTTGCGCGCTTGCGCACAATGGCTCTATTCCACCAGAGAAATGGCCGCTCCCGCGCTTGCGCACAATAGCTCTATTCCACCAGAGAAATGGCCGCTCCCGCGCTTGCGCACAATGGCTCTATTCCACCAGAGGAATGGCCACTCCCGCGCTTGCGCACAATGGCTCTATTCCACCAGAGAAATGGCCACTTGCGCGCTTGCGTACAATGGCTCTATTCCACCAGAGGAATGGCCACTCCCGAGCTTGCGCACAATGGCTCTATTCCACCGGAGAAATGGCCGCTCCCGCGCTTGCGCACAATAGCTCTATTCCACCAGAGGAATGGCCACTCCCGCGCATGCGCACAATGGCTCTATTCCACCAGAGGAATGGCCACTCCCGCGCTTGCGCACAATGGCTCTATTCCACCAGAGAAATGGCCGCTCCCGCGCTTGCGCACAATGGCTCTATTCCACCAGAGAAATGGCCACTCCCGCGCTTGCGCACAATGGCTCTATTCCACCAGAGAAATGGCCGCTCCCGCGCTTGCGCACAATAGCTCTATTCCACCAGAGGAATGGCCACTCCCGCGCATGCGCACAATGGCTCTATTCCACCAGAGGAATGGCCACTCCCGCGCTTGCGCACAATGGCTCTATTCCACCAGAGAAATGGCCGCTCCCGCGCTTGCGCACAATGGCTCTATTACACCAGAGAAATGGCCGCTCCCGCGCTTGCGCACAATGGCTCTATTCCACCAGAGAAATGGCCGCTCCCGCGCTTGCGCACAATGGCTCTATTCCACCAGAGGAATGGCCACTCCCGCGCTTGCGCACAATGGCTCTAGTCCACCAGAGAAATGGCCGATCCCGCGCTTGCGCACAGTGGCTCTATTCCAGCAGAGAAATGGCCGCTCCCGCGCTTGCGCACAATGGCTCTACTCCACCAGAGAAATGGCCGCTCCCGCGCTTGCGCACAATGGCTCTAGTCCACCAGAGAAATGGCCACTCCCGCGCTTGCGCACAATGGCTCTATTCCACCAGAGAAATGGCCGCTCCCGCGCTTTCGCACAATGGCTCTATTCCACCAGAGAAATGGCCGCTCCCGCGCATGCGCACAGTGGCTCTATTCCACCAGAGAAATGGCCTCTCCCACGCTTGCGCACAATGGCTCTATTCCACCAGAGGAATGGCCACTCCCGCGCTTGCGCACAATGGCTCTATTCCACCAGAGAAATGGCCGCTCCCGCGCTTGCGCACAATGGCTCTATTCCACCAGAGAAATTGCCGCTCCCGCGCTTGCGCACAATGGCTCTATTCCACCGGAGAAATGGCCGCTCCCGCGCTTGCGCACAATGGCTCTATTCCACCAGAGAAATGGCCGCTCCCGCGCTTGCGCACAATGGCTCTATTCCACCAGAGAAATGGCCGCTCCCGCGCATGAGCACAATGGCTCTATTCCACCAGAGAAATGGCAGCTCCCGCGCTTGCGCACAATGGCTCTATTCCACCAGAGAAATGGCCGCTCCCGCGCTTGCGCACAATGGCTCTATTCCACCAGAGAAATGGCCGCTCCCGCGCTTGCGCACAATGGCTCTATTCCACCGGAGAAATCGCGCTTGCGCACAATGGCTCTATTCCACCAGAGAAATGGCCGCTCCCGCGCTTGCGCACAATGGCTCTATTCCACCAGAGAAATGGCCGCTCCCGCGCTTGCGCACAATGGCTCTATTCCACCAGAGAAATGGCCGCTCCCGCGCATGCGCACAATGGCTCTATTCCACCAGAGGAATGGCCACTCCCGCGCTTGCGCACAATGGCTCTATTCCACCAGAGAAATGGCCGCTCCCGCGCTTGCGCACAATGGCTCTATTCCACCGGAGAAATGGCTGCTCCCGCGCTTGCGCACAATGGCTCTATTCCACCAGAGAAATGGCCGCTCCCGCGCTTGCGCACAATGGCTATATTCCACCAGAGGAATGGCCACTCCCGCGCATGCGCACAATGGCTCTATTCCACCAGAGGAATGGCCGCTCCCGCGCTTGCGCACAATGGCTCTATTCCACCAGAGGAATGGCCACTCCCGCGCATGCGCACAATGGCTCTATTCCACCAGAGGAATGGCCACTCCCGCGCTTGCGCACAATGGCTCTATTCCACCAGAGAAATGGCCGCTCCCGCGCTTGCGCACAATGGCTCTATTCCACCAGAGAAATGGCCGCTCCCGCGCTTGCGCACAATGGCTCTACTCCACCAGAGAAATGGCCGCTCCCGCGCTTGCGCACAATGGCTCTATTCCACCAGAGAAATGGCCGCTCCCGCGCTTGCGCACAATGGCTCTATTCCACCAGAGAAATGGCCGCTCCCGCGCTTGCGCACAATAGCTCTATTCCACCAGAGGAATGGCCACTCCCGCGCTTGCGCACAATGGCTCTATTCCACCAGAGGAATGGCCACTCCCGCGCTTGCGCACAATGGCTCTATTCCACCAGAGGAATGGCCACTCCCGCGCTTGCGCACAATGGCTCTATTCCACCAGAGAAATGGCCACTCCCGCGCTTGCGCACAATGGCTCTATTCCACCAGAGGAATGGCCACTCCCGCGCTTGCGCACAATGGCTCTATTCCACCAGAGGAATGGCCACTCCCGCGCTTGCGCACAATGGCTCTATTCCACCAGAGAAATGGCCGCTCCCGCGCTTGCGCACAATAGCTCTATTCCACCAGAGAAATGGCCACTCCCGCGCTTGCGCACAATGGCTCTATTCCACCAGAGGAATGGCCACTCCCGCGCTTGCGCACAATGGCTCTATTCCACCAGAGGAATGGCCACTCCCGCGCTTGCGCACAATGACTCTAGAAACAGCGGATCCCGCCGCGTTTTACAGAGATCTTTGTTTATGCGAATGAAGAGGTGGGTACATTTTGTTGTGGCTCTATGGCTCAAACTTTCAGAATAAGTATATGTGGAGGCAAATCACTTATTGGGCAGAGAGCTATAATCTTCCGATAAAACACTTCAATTTTCCAATTTCCAATTCGCTTGGCGTACTTTATCACAATCAATAAAGCTCAAGGGAAAACTCTGGACCGAGTAGGTAACTCACTGTTTGCCTCATCAAGCTTTCAGTCATGGCCAGTTATATGCTGCGAAGTCGATCTTTTGATGCCCTTAAAGTTGCAACAGTGTCAAAAAGTAATCGTTCAAAAAATGCATATAAGAGAATCCTTCAGTAAATATTTTCCCAATGATCGTCATGTTTTGAAGGGTTGTTGTTGTTGTTGTTTGTGTCTTCAGTCTTTTGACGGGTTTGATGCAGCACTCCGTTCGCCTGTCCTGAGCTAATCGTTTCATCTCTACATAGCTACCACACCCTACATCCGAGGCAATCTGTTTAACATATTCTAACCTTGGTCTACCCCTACAGTTCTTGTCCTCAACCCTTCCTTCCATAACTAAGCTTGCTAATCCTGGGTGTCTTAATATGTGTCCTACTAACCTATCTCTTCTCATCATTAGCAGTCGCCAGAAACATCACACCTTTCCCACTCGTCTTAATACCTCTTCGTTTGTAACCCTATCTACCCATCTGATCTTCATCATTCTCATGTAACACCACATTTCAAACACTTCATTTATCATCTTTTCTGCTGCACCAATAGTCCAAGTTTGACATCCATAGAGCGCCACTCTCCAGACAAAGGCTTTTAAAAATGACTTCCTGATATCTAAATCTATATTCGATATCATCAGATTTCGTTTCGATAGAAATGTTTTCCTTCCCTGAGCTAACCTACTTTTTATATCCTCTTTGCTTCGTCCATCACTGGATATTTGGCTTCCTAAGTAACTGAAGTCTCCTACTTCCTTTAGTTTTTCACCTGCCAATTTTATGTCCATAGAAGTTTCTGATTTATTTCGGCTGCATTCCAATATTTTTGTTTTACATGTATTAATTTTCATTATGAATTCTTTCCTCAAGGCGGAGTCCATACCATTCAAAAATTCATTCAACTAATTATTTTTATTTCTATTGTCAGTACATATACATCTTAGGAATCTCAACCATCCGTATGTGTCCCTCCATGCGCTGTGCATAGCTGAATACCTCGCCTGTTCTCATGCTCATAACTGGCAAGATCCTTGGGGTCAGGAATGCCACGCGCACTGCATTCTTCAGATCATCAATTCCAACATACTGCTGCTTCCTCACCTGTTCCTTGATGTAATCCCAGAGTGTTGTTAGATCAGGGCTCCTTGGTGACCATGGAAGGGGAGCTGGATCATTGTCCGAACCTCTACCGATCCAGCGATTCCCAAAAGCTGCGTTGAGATGTTGTCGAACAGCCTCTGCAGGCACCCCCACGTGTTGCAACCATACACCGTCTGAAACAGACGAACGCTTTCCCGACCACATGTAAACCACTGTCGCCAGCTGTAGCCGATCCCGTCCACTGGCTGCAGCACTTCCTTTCCACACGGGCGACACGTCAGGCAAGTTCCCGCTCGCAGTAATCATGACGGAGCCGTCTCTCTTCTGTCGATATGGCCTTCCTCATCACAGTATCTGTCCTTGAAATAATTGGTTTAATTTCCTGTAGTAGCTCACTGAAGAAGTTTTAGACATTCTGAAGAAGTGGAACAACTTATCCCGATAATTGCAGAGTTTGTGATATAAAGAATGAAACTGCCCAAACTGTTGCCGGACTTCTACAATTTGATGTTTCCACATTCTTCGCGTTTTCCTTCTTCTTTTGTGACTTCTCATGAGCAAAGGAAGTACAGCCTCCTTTTCAGAATCCATCCTGTGAATGACCGAAGTTCCACTTGCCGAGCGACATTATTAAACCCCTTTATATTACTCCGTCCTCGGCCGATCCACATTTTGACGCCGGCCTAGCCACAAAATGTGGCCATACTGAACTACAGAAGTGGTCGGGGTGGCGAAAAAGAAGCGTATTTTTGTAGTCGACAGAAAAACGCTCGTGTTTAAGGGCCCGTAAAGATTCCCGCATTTTGCAACTGTGGGATGAACCAGTCATTAATCATCTGGAGGTGTTGTGATTAACTGAACGATACAAAAATATAGGTCAAACAGATGCATTTGTGACATTCCGGTTCAGATAATGACGTGTGATGGGTTTCGCTTGAATTCTTGAGAAAAAAAACAAATATGGATTTTATTTTCCCCAAAAATAAACATTGCGACTACGGGAGCTTCGATTGTTCGTCAGTTAACACGACTTTTGCCTCCTGAGCCATTCTTTGGGATTGTTCAACGTCCGACCACAAGCATAAACACGTCTCTCCAGATCATCATCTGATAATTCATTGACACTCAATGGACGCCAACATCTCATTTTCAGATCCACTTTGATGTGTTCCCTCCTACTTGATTCCGGTAGGCACAACTCTCACGCACGTTTTTGTATGGATTTGTCCAAAGATTGATCGATATATTTCTCCACGTCAGTACAATGTTCGAGTCTCGTGGATGGTCTTCCACTTCTCGGCACGTCGCAAACAATGCCCATTAAAAAGTCTTTCTTTTCCCATGCTTTGCCGGTGCTGCTTTCACAAACCGCGCAACGAAATCGTCCCTCACATTTTTAATTGATTTCCCATTAACTTTAAGCTCATGAACCCACACAGCGGCCAGCAAACGTTCTTCAATCACTTGTATTCTTTTAATATCTTGGCATCAAATGCTGTTCAGTTTTGCTCTTTTGTCGTGTGAGTTGCATTGACTCCGTTAATATCACGTAAATTATGAGTTCCGCACTTGTTTCTAACTGCTCGTAGAGACGGCGGCAGTAAGTCACGTGGACTCGCAAGTATTTTAAATGGCTTGTTCATGAAACCTGTCTTGTATCAGACACCAATAACAGACCGTTATGCGATGTTAAAATTCTTCCCCCGGGACAGTTTTATCGCCAGGGTAAACGTGAGTAGCGCGCTAACACAGTCACGATCGAGCCATTGCATTGCCTGTGTTTCCGATAAACATGAGCTGCACGTGTCGTATGATGGATTAATTACTAACAGTGCACATGTTCACACCATTCCTTTAGATAACAACGTTCTGGCCATATTATTGCCAATTAAGTGAACACTGGGTCAAAATTTAAAAGAGATATCTCTTCATTAACCTCTTTATTAATTTATTAATTATATTATATTTAATTTTATATAATTCTAGTACATAAGTTTTCCTAGTATTTTAGTTTAGTAGGTTAAGAATAACATATGTGAGTATTCATGTAAGTTGCACTGTGTGTGGTTAAGTGCAAGAGAGGGCCTAGAGCCCTAACTTCGCCACAATAAAGACACCAATAAATAAATAAATTAATTAATTAACTGAGTATTTTTGAGCTCTTGGTGTAACCTGCCCTGTGTATTATTTCCAGCCAATTGTTACGACAGTGTAGGCGGGAATATTAGCAATAATAATGTTGTGTTATAGTATAATAAGGAAATTTCAATGTAATAATTCAAGATAAATTTTGACCATTTTTACAGTAACTACAAGGTCATTTCCTGATTAGAACTTAAGAGTTATTTCCGTATGACCTAAACTGTTCATTTCCGCACATTGAGAGGGGCAAATGAAACGTATCTAATGCTATCGAGATCAAACGTGTAGGTTTGCTTTCATTGATTGTCTTGTATTGCTCCCCACACAACTCAAAAACAAACATATGACCAAAACAAAGAGCAAAAGGCAGAATTCAAAAGAAAAAACAAAAGCGAAAAACAAACACAAAACCAAAAAACAAACAAAAAAAACAGTGCAAAATTCAAAAAGAAAAGAAAAATCAGAAAACGAACACAAAATCAAAAACAAAAATACAAAAAAGCAAAAATCAAAAACAAAAGCAAATACAGAAAACAAACACAAAAACCACAACGCAAAAACAAAAATTCTAAAACAAAAGAAAAAGCAGAAAATGAACACAAATTCAAAATCAAAAAACAAAAAATCAAAAATCAAAAACAAAAGCAAATACAGAAACAAAAATTCAAAGACAAATGAAAAAGCAGAAAAAGAACATAAAATAAAAAAAAGAAGTAAAATTCAAAAACCAAAGCAAATAAAGAAAACAGACACAAAAACAAACAACACAAAGCAAAAACAAAATAAAAAGAACACAAAACAAAAACAAAAACAAAAGCAAATATAGAAAACAAACACAAAAATAACACAAAGCAAAAACAAACATTTATAAAAAAAGAAAAAGCAGAAAACGAATACAAAATCAAATAAAAAGACAAAAAAACAACCAAGATGCAGGAGGCGGGAAATGTCGTAACTGCTGCCAACCTGCTGCCAAAACATCAATTTTCTCGAAGACATTCGCCTTGCCGTGAAAACTCGACACGCCCAGGAGGCGTTAGCGGTAAAAGATGGAGAACGTATATATTCTTCATGCCCATTAAATTATAACATACGAACATATACGTCATACCCAGTTAAGAGGTTAACTAGACTGTGTCTTCATGCTATGCCGGAACTTTCAAGAATGTTAGTGATTGTCTCTGAAGGTGGTAACCGATAGAATGGCTTTTCCTAAACAGAACTGTGTCAAAACATTCACAAGTTTAGCGACTCCTTCCGCGGGAAATAAGTATTGAAAACATTACCAACATTTTACTTGCTTACTTACTCTTACTCTCCTGGCTCCACAAACCACAGTAGGTTCTCGCAGGGGCGTGTATACAATTTTTTTCGGGGGGAGAGGGGGTCTATCCAGGAAAATTGTGAGTATTCTCAGCGGATTGACACCGCAAAATACCCAGACATATCAACCAATATCTTAGAGCATATAAATTTGTGTAATTATTTTAGATGAGATTCTAAGTTTATATAGCCTACTATTACTGGCAATACAAGAAGAGTTGTAAAATACAACACACAAATAAATAAAATTGTATACTTAATGAATTTTCTATTATGGCCTATGGAGTATATGAATGGCAAATATCTAATGTTTGTCAATTTACTAAGCAGAAAGGTAAACAGTTATTTTTTACAAGTTGATAATCTATTTCTCAAAAGTGCCGTACTGTGGAATTCACAGTTTCACCTCACAAGGCTGAGTGTATCCCGTTACAGCCCTCAGACCAGAATTTTTTTTTTCTCAGAGCCGGGAATCGAATTCGGACCTCTGGGGCGGCAGCCAAGAATGCTAGCCACTACATCACGAGTTAGTCTAATTTCAAACATAATATTGTTTACAACTTAGCCAATAACTTAAGATTAGGTTACAACCAAATATTCAATTATTTTATGCTCTTATCATAGCAACACTTTCTTAATTTTATTGGCTTTTTTCAAGGGGGGGGGGGCTGGAGCCCCCTCATATACGCCACTGGGTTCTCGGCCACGTCAAGCAGCCTCCTCCACATCGTTCCGCCCTTCGCATCTTCCACTCGTGCTCCCAGTAGCTTGATGTCCTTGGCTACCTGGTCTCTCCATCTTATATTTGGTCTGAAAATAGGTCTTCGTCCATCTGGCTTCTTCTCACACATTTCTCGCAGTCTATATCCCTACATACACGTGGCCAGCCCATCTCATCCCTCTTGTCTGAGCTTCCGCAACAACATCGGGTTCTTTATACAACACCTTTAGTTCCCTGTTCTTTCTGGGCATTTGCTTAATCTCCATGTTTCTGCACCATATAGTAATACTGGCCTAATCTCCGTGTTTCTGCACCATATCGTAATACTGGCTTAATCCCCGTGTTTCTGCACCATATAATAATATTGGCCTTATCCCCATGTTTCTGCACCATATAGTAATATTGGCCTAATCTCCGTGTTTCTGCACCATATAGTAATACTGGCCTAATCTCCGTGTTTCTGCACCATATAGTAATACTGGCCTAATCCCCGAGTTTCTGCACCATATAGTAATACTTACCTAATCTCCGTGTTTCTGCACCATATAGTAATACTGGCCTAATCTCCATGTTTCTGCAACATATAGTAATACTGGCCTAATCACCGTGTTTCTGCACCATATAGTAATACTGGCCTAATCTCCGTGTTTCTGCACCATATAGTAATACTGGCCTAATCCCCGTGATTCTGCACCATAAGGTAATACTGGCCTAATCTCCGTGTTTCTGCACCATTTAGTAATACTGGCCTAACCCCGTGATTCTGCACCATATAGTAATACTGGCCTAATCTCCGTGTTTCTGCACCATACAGTAATACTGGCCTAATCCCCGTCTTTCTGCACCTTATAGTAATACTGGCCTAATCTCCATGTTTCTGCACCATATAGTAATACTGGCCTAATCTCCGTGTTTCTGCACCTTATAGTAATACTGGCCTAATCTCCGTGTTTCTGCACCATAGAGTAATACTGGCCTAATCCCCGTGTTTCTGCACCATAGAGTAATACTGGCCTAATCCCCGTGTTTCTGCACCATAGAGTAATACTGGCCTAATCCCCGTGTTTCTGCACCATGTAGCAATACTGGCCTAATCGTCATGCTTCTGCACCATATAGTAATACTGGCCTAATCTCCGTGTTTCTGCACCATATAGTAATACTGGCCTAATCCCCGTGATTCTGCACCATATAGTAATACTGGCCTAATCTCCGTGTTTCTGCACCATATAGCAATACTGGCCTAATCCCCGTGTTTCTGCACCATAAGGTAATACTGGCCTAATCTCCGTGTTTCTGCACCTTTTAGTAATACTGGCCTAATCCCCGTGATTCTGCACCATATAGTAATACCGGTCTAATCTCCGTGTTTCTGCACCATACAGTAATACTGGCCTAATCCCCGTGTTTCTGCACCATATAGTAATACTGGCCTAATCTCCGTGTTTCTGCACCATATAGTAATACTGATCTAATCCCCGTGTTTCTGCACCATATAGTAATACTGGCCTATTCTCTGTGTTTCTGCACCATATAGTATTACTGGCCTAACCCCATGTTTCTGCACCATATAGTAATACTGGCCTAATCTCCGTGTTTCTGCACCATATAGTATTACTGGCCTAATCTCCGTGTTTCTGCACCATATAGTATTACTGGCCTAATCTCCGTGTTTCTGCACCATATAGTAATACTGGCCTAATCTCTATGTTTCTGCACCATATAGTATTACAGGCCTAACCCCGTGTTTCTGCACCATATAGTAATACTGATCTAATCCCCGTGTTTCTGCACCATATAGTAATACTGGCCTAATCCCCGTGTTTCTGCACCATATAGTAATACTGGCCTAATCTCCGTGTTTCTGCACCATATAGTAATACTGGCCTAATCGTCATGCTTCTGCACCATATAGTAATACTGGCCTAATCCCCGTGCTTCGGCACCATATAGTAATACTGGCCTAATCTCCGTGTTTCTGCAGCATATAGTAATACTGTCCTAATCTCCATGTATCTGCACCATATAGTAATACTGGCCTAATCTCTGTGTTTCTGCACCGTATAGTAATACTGGCCTAATATCCGTGTTTCTGCGCCATATAGTAATACTGGCCTAATCTACGTGTTTCTGCACCATAGAGTAATACTGGCCTAATCTCCGTGTTTCTTCACCATATAGTAATACTGGCCTAATCTCCTTGTATCTGCACCATATATTAATACTGGCCTAATCTCTGTGTTTCTGCACCATATAGTAATACTGGCCTAATCCCCGTTTTTCTGCTCCATATAGTATTACTGGCCTAACCCTGTGTTTCTGCACCATTTAGTAATACTGGCCTAATCCCGAGTTTCTTCACCATATAGTATTACTGGCCTAATCTCCGTGTTTCTGCACCATAAGGTAATACTGGCCTAATCCCCGTCTTTCTGCACCATATAGTAATACTGGCCTAACCCCGTGTTTCTGCACCATATAGTATTACTGGCCTAATTCCCGTGTTTCTGCACCATATAGTAATACAGGCCTAATCTCCGTGTTTCTGCACCATAAGGTAATACTGGCCTAATCCCCGTGTTTCTGCACCATATAGTAATACTGGCCTAACCCCGTGTTTCTGCACCATATAGTATTACTAGCCTAATCCCCGTGTTTCTGCACCATATGGTATTACTGGCCTAATCTCTGTGTTTCTGCACCATAAGGTAATACTGGCCTAATCCCCGTGTTTCTGCACCATATAGTAATACTGGCCTAACCCCGTGTTTCTGCACCATATAGTAATACTGGCCTAATCTCCGAGTTTCTGCACCATGAGGTAATACTGGCCTAATCCCCGTGTTTCTGCACCATATAGTAATACTGGCCTAACCCCGTGTTTCCGCACCATATAGTAATATTGGCCTTATCGCCATGTTTATGCATCATAGAGTAATACTGGCCTAATCTCCGTGTTTTTTCACCATAAGGTAATACTGGCCTAATCCCCGTGTTTCTGCACCATATAGTAATACTGGCCTAACCCCGTGTTTCTGCACCATATAGTATTACTGGCCTAATCCCCGTGTTTCTGCACCATATAGTATTACTGGTCTAATCTCCGTGTTTCTGCACCATAGAGTATTACTGGCCTAATCTCCTTGTTTCTGCACCATAGAGTAATACTGGCCTAATCGTCATGCTTCTGCACCATATAGTAATACTGGCCTAATCCCCGTGTTTCTGCACCATATAGTAATACTGGCCTAATCTCCGTGTTTCTGCACCATAGAGTAATACTGGCCTAATCCCCGCCTTTCTGCACCTTATAGTAATACTGGCCTAATCTCCATGTTTCTGCACCATATAGTAATACTGGACTAATCCCCGTGTTTCTGCACCATAGAGTAATACTGGCCTAATCCCCGTGTTTCTGCACCATGTAGCAATACTGGCCTAATCGTCATGCTTCTGCACCATATAGTAATACTGGCCTAATCTCCGTGTTTCTGCACCATATAGTAATACTGGCCTAATCCCCGTGATTCTGCACCATATAGTAATACTGGCCTAATCTCCGTGTTTCTGCACCATAGAGTAATACTGGCCTAATCCCCGTGTTTCTGCACCATATAGTAATACTGGCCTAATCTCCGTGTTTCTGCACCATATAGTAATACTTGTCTAATCCCCGTGTTTCTGCACCATATAGTAATACTGGCATAATCTCCGTGTTTCTGCACCATATAGTATTACTGGCCTAATCCCCGTGTTTCTGCACCATATAGTAATACTGGCCTAATATTGTCATTTAGACTTTCACGGCCCGTGTTACTATTCATAATGTTGAATTTTGGGATTATGCCGTGTTTATTATATTAAAATTCGACGCGTTTCGAATGAAACCATGCCTTTCTTCGTCAGGAATAATCTGGAATACGACAATGATTGCTAAGAGAAAGCAACAAAGAACATATAGAAGGTGCCCAAAGATGGACGCCATTATAGCCCCATGTTAGGGACAACGGAAAGCAGCAGTGAATTACTATCTCAGGGTTCTGATAATAGGTAGCCAGGATTCACTAAGATATTAGCCGGTGTCGCTGTTGAAATTATCTGGGTGTTTACGTATTTCAACCGCCTCCCTGATGATTCTGGGACGATATTGCTTTATACGGGCAAGAACATCCACTCCTTGGAACATGACATCATGGCCAGGTGTTAATGCATGATCGGCAACAGCTGCTTTATCAGGTTGAATGAGCCTGATACATCTATTATGTTCCTTAACCCTTTGGGGTCCAATTGATTTCCCGCCTGCATCCTACACAGGTCCAATTTAACATTAGGCAAGTATGGGAAGGAAATACTCACATAAGTAAAGAGCTGAATATTTACATTAAAAATATGAACAGCAAATGTATTTATTATCAGTCAAGTTAACTACATTATCAGCGATATTTTTTCAAAGTATGGTACTTCCGGAAGCATTTGTTAGGGTGTAGTCCTGGGTTCCCTGGACAGGTCTCACAATAAAATTATGTCTCCTTTCTGCCACCTTTCACCTTCCTGTCGGGATACACGGCACAGTCCTTGGTTTTCTTGACCTCACGAGCATCTATGATGTGTAGCTTCCCGTTCAGTCGAAATTCTTCGTCACAGCTGCTCCGTCGGCCGCGTTTACGGGCATTTTTGTTCCTAACGTCCCCAACAAGCCCCATGATAACTTGGTCCCTGAAAGTCTTATGTTTCACTTTGGGCTTATTTTCTGCCTTTCGTTAAAAATTATATAGGTGAAAACTGTTCAACAAAGCAACCTCTAACACCCAGAAATACAATTTCCTCCACCACTTCAGGCTTTTCACTACAAAAACGGTCACCTTCTTCATAAACTTTCCATTCGTCACATCCTACATAACCGCTTTCATCACTAACTTCCGCCTCAATTTCCTCCTCCTCTGTCAATATATCATTCTCACATTCGGGAATACTAATGTCACTATCAGAATCCGTAAACAAATCATCATCATCATCAATATCGCCACTGTTACATTACTGTTCGTAAATATCATCGGGCTCCATGCGGCTTGTGGACGCCATGTTGTTAACAAAAGTAAACACAGCTGTGGCAGTGAGTAACTATCTCCAAAGAAAATACAATTCAGCTTCAAGAAATTAAACAGCAGATGGCAGTAGGTACCAGAGAAAGGCCTAGGCTGTATACTGTGTAAATTTCGGCACAATTTTTGCTCCAGCATACGAAATATATAACCTTAAAGTTGTGTCGGACTAGGTCCGACATAGGACCGGAACTGAAAATTAACGATGTCGGACTGAGTCCGACATTGGACCCCAAAGGGTTAATGCGAGTGCATATTGTTCTCGAAGTCTGCCCGATGTAAACCTTGCCACAAGTACAGGGAACTCTGTAGATACCCGGTTGTTGCAATTTAGGCAAAACTGTCCTTAGTTGGTCGCAGGAGTTGCCTAATCTTAACAGAAGTTCCAAATACAGTCCGTATGTTGTACCGACGTAGGATTTTAGCAATACGATCCGTCGTGTTATGTATGTAAGGTAGGTAAGCAGTTCCTCTTACATCTCTTTTCTCAACTGACGTCCTATTATTATTTGTTGGTTTCAGAACCGTAGAGATCAAAGCCTTGCTATAACCGTTGCTCTCAAAGGTGGTTCGCAAGGTATTAATTTCTTCTTGTAAAGAAGACACTTCACAAATCCTCCTAGCCCGGGTAGTTAGAGTTGTAAGGATACCATGTTTCTGGGCAGGGTGATGGTGAGGACTTGCGTGGAGATATCTATTGGTGTGTGTTGGCTTACGAAAAACGCTGTGTCCTAAAGATCCATCCTCTTTCATGGTGACGAGAACATCTAAAAACGGTATTTTGCCGTCAGATTCCTTTTCCATGGTGAAACAAATAGAAGGGTGCTGGAGAATAAGGTGATCCAGGAAATGGCTAAGATTTTCCTCACCTTCCATCCAAACAACGAACGTGTCATCCACATAACGCCACCAGACCTTCGGTTTGAAAGGAGCCGACGACAAAGCTTTCTCTTCAAAGTTCTCCATGAAGAAATTAGCCACAACAGGAGAGAGAGGACTACCCATGGCCACACCATCAGTCTGCTCATAAAAATTCCCATTCCATAGAAAGTAGGAGGAGGTCATGCAGTGATAAAAAAAGCCTTGTGATGTCTTCAGGAAAAAAGCCATTAATGAGAGACATAACACCATCAATAGGTACTCTCGTAAACAGAGACACCACGTCGAGACTCACTAGGATATCACCCGGCTGAAGTGTTATAGCTTTCAACTTTTCCACGAAGTGTGTGGAATCCTTAATGTACGAAGGCGTGTTACCCAGAAGCGGCTGAAGTAGTCTACCTAGGTATTTGGAAAGGGCATATGTAGGAGAACCAATCGTACTAACAATAGGTCTAAGAGGAACATCTTCTTTATGTATTTTAGGAAGACCATAGAGTCTCGGAGGAATAGCATCCCCTGGAAGGAGAGTCTTCGCTGCATCCGCTGGAATAGATGATTGCTTGATCAAATTGACGGTGACATTTGAGTAGCGAGTAGTAGGATCACGACTATTAATCCTATATACAGGATCTGATAACAAAGACGAGATCTTGGAATCATAATCAACCTTATCCAACACCACTCTCGCGTTACCCTTGTCAGCGGGGAGAATTATACTATCAGAATTGTCCCTTAGATCTTTAAGTGCCCGGCTTTCGCCTTGTTTTAAGTTGGTGTTAGATGGCTTAGCGTTCTTGAGAACTCTGGAACATTCTTGTCTGGCTTCCTCGGCCTCTTCAGGTGTGAGGTGATGTACCGAGGATTCTACAGATGTAATAAGTTCTTCAATAGGAATTCTTCTAGGCGCTACAGCAAAATTGAGACCTTTAGCGAGAACTGCCTGTTGGGTATCATTTAGGGGCATGCTGGACAAATTTACGACAACCTTGTTAGCATCAAGTCTATGGCTTGAGATTTCTGCATCTGACATAACCTATCATATTTGGAAATATGTCTTGCCCTCACCTGATCTAGAACGTTGTTAGCTTGCACTGAAGAATTACGATCAAAGATCTTCCATAATTCCTCACTTACGAAGTTCGAGGATTTTATTTCGAGGGAGTTACTACAGCTACATCTACGCCTCTCGAACTTCGTGTGTGAGGAATTATGGAAGATCTTTGATCGTATTTCTTCAGTGCAAGCTAACAGCGTTCTAGATCAGGTGAGGGCAAGACATATTTACAAATATGATAGGTTATGTCAGATGCAGAAATCTCAAGCCATTAGACTTGATGCTAACAAGGTTGTCGTAAATTTGTCCAGCATGCCCCTAAATGATACCCAACAGGCAGTTCTCGCTAAAGGTCTCAATTTTGCTGTAGCGCCTAGAAGAATTCCTATTGAAGAACTTATTACATCTGTAGAATCTTCGGTATATCACCTCACACCTGAAGAGGCCGAGGAAGCCAGACAAGAATGTTCCAGAGTTCTCAAGAACGCTAAGCCACCTAACACCAACTTAAAACAAGGCGAAAGCCGGGCACTTAAAGATCTAAGGGACAATTCTGATATTATCGTTCTCCCCGCTGACAAGGGTAACGCGACAGTGGTGTTGGATAAGGTTGATTATGATTCCAAGATCTCGTCTTTGTTATCAGCTCCTGTATATAGGATTAATAGTCGTGATCCTACTACTCGCTACTCAAATGTCACCGTCAAATTGATCAAGCAATCATCTATTCCAGCGGATGCAGCGAAGACTCTCCTTCCAGGGGATGCTATTCCTCCGAGAATCTATGGTCTTCCTAAAATACATAAAGAAGATGATCTTCTTAGACCTATTGTTAGTACGATTGGTTCTCCTACATATGCCCTTTCCAAATACTTAGGTAGACTACTTCAGCCGCTTCTGGGTAACACGCCTTCGTACATTAAGGATTCCACACACTTCGTGGAAAAGTTGCAAGCTATAACACTTCAGCCGGGTGATATCCTAGTGAGTCTCGACGTGGTGTCTCTGTTTACGAGAGTACCTATTGATGGTGTTATGTCTCTCATTAATGGCTTTTTTCCTGAAGACATCACAAGGCTTTTTTATCACTGCATGATCTCCTCCTACTTTCTATGGAATGGGAATTTTTATGAGCAGACTGATGGTGTGGCCATGGGTAGTCCTCTCTCTCCTGTTTTGGCTAATTTCTTCATGGAGAACTTTGAAGAGAAAGCTTTGTCGTCGGCTCCTTTCAAACCGAAGATCTGGTGGCGTTATGTGGATGACACGTTCGTTGTTTGGATGGAAGGTGAGGAAAATCAGCCATTTCCTGGATCACCTTAATCTCCAGCACCCTTCTATTTGTTTCACCATGGAAAAGGAATCTGACGGCAAAATACCGATTTTAGATGTTCTCGTCACCAAGAAAGAGGATGGATCTTTAGGACACAGCGCGTTTTTCGTAAGCCAACACACACCAATAGATATCTCCACGCAAGTTCTCACCATCACCCTGCCCAGAAACATGGTATCCTTACAACTCTAACTACCCGGGCTAGGAGGATTTGTGAAGTGTCTTCTTTACAAGAAGAAATTAATACCTTGCGAACCACCTTTGAGAGCAACGGTTATAGCAAGGCTTTGATCTCTACGGTTCTGAAACCAACAAATAATAATAGGACGTCAGTTGAGAAAAGAGATGTAAGAAGAACTGCTTACCTACCTTACATACATAACACGACGGATCGTATCGCTAAAATCCTACGTCGGTACAACATACGGACTGTATTTGGAACTTCTGTTAAGATTAGGCAACTCCTGCGACAAACTAAGGACAGTTTTGCCTAAATTGCAACAACCGGGTATCTACAGAGTTCCCTGTACTTGTGGCAAGGTTTACATCGGGCAGACTTAGAGAACAATATACACTCGCATTAAGGAACATAATAGATGTATCAGGCTCATTCAACCTGATAAATCAGCTGTTGCCGATCATGCATTAACACCTGGGCATGATGTCATGTTCCAAGGAGTGGATGTTCTTGCCCGTATAAAGCAATATCGTCCCAGAATCATCAGGGAGGCGGTTGAAATACGGAAACACCCTGATAATTTCAACCGCGACACCGGCTACAATCTTAGTGAATCCTGGCTACCTATTATCAGAACCCTGAGAAAGTAATTCACTGCTGCTTTCCGTTGTCCCTAACATGGGGCTATAATGGCGTCCATCTTTGGGCACCTTCTATATGTTATTTGTTGCTTTCTCTTAGCAATCATTGTCGTATTCCAGATTATTCCTGACGAAGAAAGACATGGTTTCTTCCGAAACGCGCCGAATTTTAATATAATAAACACGGCATAAGCCCAAAATTCAACATTATGAATAATTCTGGCCTAATCTCCGTGTCTCTGCACCATATAGTTATACTGGCATAATCCCCGTGTTTCTGCACCATATAGTAATACTGACTTAATCTCCCAGTTTCTGCACCATATAGTAATACTGGCCTAATCTCCATGTTCTGCACCATATAGTAATACTGGCCTAATCTCCGTGTTTCTGCACCATATAGTATTACTGGCCTAATCCCCGTGTTTCTGCACCATAATGTAATACTGGCCTAATCTCCGTGTTTCTGCACCATTTAATAATACTGGCCTAATCCCCGTGTATCTGCACCATATAGTAATACTGGCCTAATCTCCGTGTTTCTGCACCATACAGTAAAACTGGCCTAATCCCCGTGTTTCTGCACCATATAGTAATACTGGCCTAATCTCCGTGTTTCTGCACCATATAGTAATACTGATCTAATCCCCGTGTTTCTGCACCATATAGTAATACTGGCCTAATATCTGTGGTTCTGCACCATATAGTATTACTGGCCTAACACCGTGTTTCTGCACCATATAGTAATACTGGCCTAATCTCCGTGTTTCTGCACCATATAGTATTACTGGCCTAATCTCCGTGTTTCTGCACCATATAGTAATACTGGCCTAATCTCTGTGTCTCTGCATCATATAGTATTACTGGCCTAACCCCGTGTTTCTGCACCATATAGTAATACTGATCTAATCCCCGTGCTTCTACACCATATAGTAATACTGGCCTAATCCCCGTGTTTCTGCACCATAAGTTAATACTGGCCTAATCCCCGTGTTTCTGCACCATATAGTAATACTGGCTTAATCTCCGTGTTTCTGTACCATATAGTAATACTGGCATAATCGTCATGCTTCTGCACCATATAGTAATACTGGCCTATTCCCCGTGTTTCTGCACCATATAGTAATACTGGCCTAATCTCCGTGTTTCTGCACCATATAGTAATACTGTCCTAATCTCCATGTATCTGCACCATATAGTAATACTGGCCTAATCACTGTGTTTCTGCACCATATAGTAATACTGGCCTAATCCCCGTGTTTCTGCACCATATAGTAATACTGGCCTAATCTCCGTGTTTCTGCACCATAGAGTTATACTGGCCCAATCTCCGTGTTTCTGCACCATATAGTAATAATGGCCTAATCTCCATGTATCTGCACCATATAGTAATACTGGCCTAATCTCTGTGTTTCTGCACCATATAGTAATACTGGCCTTATCCCCGTGATTCTGCACCATATAGTATTACTGGCCAAACCCTGTGTTTCTGCACCATAAAGTAATACTGGCCTAACCCCGTGTTTCTGCACCATATAGTATTTCTGGCCTAATCTCCGTGTTTCTGCACCATAAGGTAATACTGGCCTAATCCCCGTGTCTCTGCACCATATAGTAATACTGGCCTAACCCCGTGTTTCTGCACCATATAGTATTACTGGCCTAATCCCCGTGTTTCTGCACCATATAGTAATACAGGCCTAATCTCCGTGTTTCTGCACCATAAGGTAATACTGGCCTAATCCACGTGTTTCTGCACCATATAGTAATACTGGCCTAACCCCGTGTTTCTGCACCATATAGTATTACTGGCCTAATCCCCGTGTTTCTGCTCCATATGGTATTACTGGCCTAATCTCCGTGTTTCTGCACCATAAGGTAATACTGGCCTAATCCCCGTGTTTCTGCACCATATAGTAATACTGGCCTAACCCCGTGTTCCTGCACCATATAGTAATACTGGCCTAATCTCCGTGTTTCTGCACAATAAGGTAATACTGGCCTAATCCGCGTGTTTCTGCACCATATAGTAATACTGGCCTAACCCCGCGTTTCTACACCATATAGTAATATTTGCCTAATCGCCATGTTTATGCACCATAGAGTAATACTGGCCTAATCTCCGTGTTTCTGCACCGTAAGGTAATACTGACCTAATCCCCGTGTTTCTGCACCATATAGTAATACTGGCCTAACCCCGTGTTTCTGCACCATATAGTAATACTGGCCTAACCCCGTGTTTCTGCACCATATAGTATTACTGGCCTAATCCCCGTGTTTCTGCACCATATAGTAATACTGGTCTAATCTCCGTGTTTCTGCACCATATAGTAATACTGGCCTAATCTCCGTGTTTCTGCACCATAGAGTAATACTGGCCTTATCGTCATGCTTCTGCACCATATAGTAATACTGGCCTAATCCCCGTGTTTCTGCACCATATAGTAATACTGGCCTAATCTCCGTGTTTCTGCACCATAGAGTAATACTGGCCTAATCCCCGACTTTCTGCATTATGGTAATACCTGCCTAATCTTCATGTTTCTGCACCATATGGTAATACTGGCCTAATCTCCGTGTTTCTGCACCATAGAGTAATACTGGCCTAATCCCCGTGTTTCTGCACCATAGAGTAATACTGGCCTAATCCCCGTGTTTCTGCACCGTAGAGTAATACTGGCCTAATCCCCGTGTTTCTGCACCATGTAGTAATACTGGCCTAATCGTCATGCTTCTGCACCATATAGTAATACTGGCATAATCTCCGTGTTTCTGCACCATATAGTAATACTGGCCTGATCCCCGTGTTTCTGCACCATAGAGTAATACTGACCTAATTTCCGTGTTTCTGCACCATATAGTAATATTGACCTAATCCCCGTGTTTCTGCACCATAGAGTAATACTGCCCTAATCTCCGTGTTTCAGCACCATATAGTAATACTGGCCTAATCCCCGTGTTTCTGCACCGTAGAGTAATACTGGCCTAATCGTCATGCTTCTGCACCATATAGTAATACTGGCCTTATCTCCGTGTTTCTGCACCATATAGTAATACTGGCCTAATCTCCGTGTTCCTGCACCATATAGTAATACTGGCCTAATCTCCTTGTTTCTGCACCATAGAGTATCACTGGCCTAATCCCCATGTTTCTGCACCATATAGTAATACTGGCCTAACCCCGTGTTTCTGCACCATATAGTAATACTGATCTAATCCCCGTGCTTCTGCACCTTATAGTAATACTGGCCTAATCCCCGTGTTTCTGCACCATAAGTTAATACTGGCCTAATCCCCGTGTTTCTGCACCATATAGTAATACTGGCTTAATCTCCGTGTTTCTGCACCATATAGTAATACTGGCCTAATCGTCATGCTTCTGCACCATATAGTAATACTGGCCTATTCCCCGTGTTTCTGCACCATATAGTAATACTGGCCTAATCTCCGTGTTTCTGCACCATATAGTAATACTGTCCTAATCTCCATGTATCTGCACCATATAGTAATACTGGCCTAATCTCTGTGTTTCTGCACCATATAGTAATACTGGCCTAATCCCCGTATTTCTGCACCATATAGTAATACTGGCCTAATCTCCGTGTTTCTGCACCATAGAGTTATACTGGCCCAATCTCCGTGTTTCTGCACCATATAGTAATACTGGCCTAATCTCCATGTATCTGCACCATATAGTAATACTGGCCTAATCTCTGTGTTTCTGCACCATATAGTAATACTGGCCTTATCCCCGTGTTTCTGCACCATATAGTAATACTGGCCTAATCTCCGTGTTTCTGCACCATATAGTAATACTGTCCTAATCTCCATGTATCTGCACCATATAGTAATACTGGCCTAATCTCTGTGTTTCTGCACCATATAGTAATACTGGCCTAATCCCCGTATTTCTGCACCATATAGTAATACTGGCCTAATCTCCGTGTTTCTGCACCATAGAGTTATACTGGCCCAATCTCCGTGTTTCTGCACCATATAGTAATACTGGCCTAATCTCCATGTATCTGCACCATATAGTAATACTGGCCTAATCTCTGTGTTTCTGCACCATATAGTAATACTGGCCTTATCCCCGTGTTTCTGCACCATATAGTATTACTGGCCAAACCCTGTGTTTCTGCACCATATAGTAATACTGGCCTAACCCCGTGTTTCTGCACCATATAGTATTACTGGCCTAATCTCCGTGTTTCTGCACCATAAGGTAATACTGGCCTAATCTCCGTGTTTCTGCACCATATAGTAATACTGGCCTAACCCCGTGTTTCTGCACCATATAGTATTACTGGCCTAATCCCCGTGTTTCTGTACCATATAGTAATACAGGCCTAATCTCCGTGTTTCTGCACCATAAGGTAATACTGGCCTAATCCCCGTGTTTCTGCACCATATAGTAATACTGGCCTAACCCCGTGTTTCTGCACCATATAGTATTACTGGCCTAATCCCCGTGTTTCTGCTCCATATGGTATTAATGGCCTAATCTCCGTGTTTCTGCACCATAAGGTAATACTGGCCTAATCCCCGTGTTTCTGCACCATATAGTAATTCTGGCCTAACCCCGTGTTCCTGCACCATATAGTTATACTGGCCTAATCTCCGTGTTTCTGCACAATAAGGTAATACTGGCCTAATCCGCGTGTTTCTGCACCATATAGTAATACTGGCCTAACCCCGCGTTTCTGCACCATATAGTAATATTTGCATAATCGCCATGTTTATGCACCATAGAGTAATACTGGCCTAATCTCCGTGTTTCTGCACCATAAGGTAATACTGACCTAATCCCCGTGTTTCTGCACCATATAGTAATACTGGCCTAACCCCGTGTTTCTGCACCATATAGTAATACTGGCCTAACCCCGTGTTTCTGCACCATATAGTATTACTGGCCTAATCCCCGTGTTTCTGCACCATATAGTAATACTGGTCTAATCTCCGTGTTTCTGCACCATATAGTAATACTGGCCTAATCTCCGTGTTTCTGCACCATAGAGTAATACTGGCCTAATCGTCATGCTTCTGCACCATATAGTAATACTGGCCTAATCCCCGTGTTTCTGCACCATATAGTAATACTGGCCTAATCTCCGTGTTTCTGCACCATAGAGTAATACTGGCCTAATCCCCGACTTTCTGCATTATGGTAATACTGGCCTAATCTTCATGTTTCTGCACCATATGGTAATACTGGCCTAATCTCCGTGTTTCTGCACCATAGAGTAATACTGGCCTAATCCCCGTGTTTCTGCACCATAGAGTAATACTGGCCTAATCCCCGTGTTTCTGCACCGTAGAGTAATACTGGCCTAATCCCCGTGTTTCTGCACCATTTAGTAATACTGGCCTAATCGTCATGCTTCTGCACCATATAGTAATACTGGCATAATCTCCGTGTTTCTGCACCATATAGTAATACTGGCCTGATCCCCGTGTTTCTGCACCATAGAGTAATACTGACCTAATTTCCGTGTTTCTGCACCATATAGTAATATTGACCTAATCCCCGTGTTTCTGCACCATAGAGTAATACTGCCCTAATCTCCGTGTTTCAGCACCATTTAGTAATACTGGCCTAATCCCCGTGTTTCTGCACCGTAGAGTAATACTGGCCTAATCGTCATGCTTCTGCACCATATAGTAATACTGGCCTTATCTCCGTGTTTCTGCACCATATAGTAATACTGGCCTAATCTCCGTGTTCCTGCACCATATAGTAATACTGGCCTAATCTCCGTGTTTCTGCACCATAGAGTATCACTGCCCTAATCCCCATGTTTCTGCACCATATAGTAATACTGGCCTAATCTCCGTGTTTCTGCCCCATATAATAATACTGGCCTAATCTCCGTGTTTCTGCACCATATAGTATTACTGGCCTAATCGTCATGCTTCTGCACCATATAGTAATACTGGCCTAACCTCCGTGTTTCTGCACCATAGAGTAATACTGGCCTAATCCCCGTGTTTCTGCACCATATAGTAATACTGGCCTAATCTCCGCGTTTCTGCACCATATAGTAATAGTGGCCTAATCTCCATGTTTCTGCACCATATAGTAATACTGGCCTAATCCCCGTGTTTCTGCACCATAAGGTAATACTGGCCTAATCTCCGTGTTTCTGCCCCATATAATAATACTGGCCTAATCTCCGTGTTTCTGCACCATATAGTATTACTGGCCTAATCGTCATGCTTCTGCACCATATAGTAATACTGGTCTAATCTTCGTGTTTCTGCACCATAGAGTAATACTGGCCTAATCCCCGTGTTTCTGCACCATATAGTAATACTGGTCTAATCTCCGTGTTTCTGCACCATATAGTATTACTGGCCTAATCTCCATGTTTCTGCACCATATAGTAATACTGGCCTAATCTCCGTGTTTCTGCACCATATAGTAATACTGGCCTAATACCCGTGTTTCTGCACCATATAGTAATACTGGCCTAATCGTCATGTTTCTGCACCATAAGGTAATACTGGCTTAATCCCCGTGTTTCTGCACCATATAGTATTATTGGCCTAATCTCCATGTTCTGCACCATATAGTTATACTGGCCTAATCCCCGTGTTTCTGCACCATAAGGTAATACTGGCCTAATCCCCGTGTTTCTGCACCATACAGTAATACTGGCCTAATCCCCGTGTTACTGCACCATAATGTAATACAGGCCTAATCTCCGTGTTTCTGCACCATTTAGTAATACTGGCCTAATCCCCGTGTTTCTGCACCATATAGTAATACTGGCCTAATCTCCGTGTTTCTGCACCATACAGTAAAACTGGCCTAATCCTCGTGTTTCTGCACCATATAGTAATACTGGCCTAATCTCCGTGTTTCTGCACCATATAGTAATACTGATCTAATCCCCGTGTTTCTGCACCATATAGTAATTCTGGCCTAATATCTGTGTTTCTGCACCACATAGTATTACTGGCCTAACACCGTGTTTCTGCACCATATAGTAATACTGGCCTAATCTCCGTGTTTCTGCACCATATAGTATTACTGGCCTAATCTCCGTGTTTCTGCTCCATATAGTAATACTGGCCTAATCTCTGTGTTTCTGCACCATATAGTATTACTGGCCTAACCCCGTGTTTCTGCACCATAAAGTAATACTGATCTAATCCCCGTGCTTCTGCACCATATAGTAATACTGTCCTAATCTCCATGTATCTGCACCATATAGTAATACTGGCCTAATCACTGTGTTTCTGCACCATATAGTAATACTGGCCTAATCCCCGTGTTTCTGCACCATATAGTAATACTGGCCTAATCTCCGTGTTTCTGCACCATAGAGTTATACTGGCCCAATCTCCGTGTTTCTGCACCATATAGTAATACTGGCCTAATCTCCATGTATCTGCACCATATAGTAATACTGGCCTAATCTCTGTGTTTCTGCACCATATAGTAATACTGGCCTTATCCCCGTGATTCTGCACCATATAGTATTACTGGCCAAACCCTGTGTTTCTGCACCATATAGTAATACTGGCCTAACCCCGTGTTTCTGCACCATATAGTATTTCTGGCCTAATCTCCGTGTTTCTGCACCATAAGGTAATACTGGCCTAATCCCCGTGTCTCTGCACCATATAGTAATACTGGCCTAACCCCGTGTTTCTGCACCATATAGTATTACTGGCCTAATCCCCGTGTTTCTGCACCATATAGTAATACAGGCCTATTCTCCGTGTTTCTGCACCATAAGGTAATACTGGCCTAATCCCCGTGTTTCTGCACCATATAGTAATACTGGCCTAACCCCGTGTTTCTGCACCATATAGTATTACTGGCCTAATCCCCGTGTTTCTGCTCCATATGGTATTACTGGCCTAATCTCCGTGTTTCTGCACCATAAGGTAATACTGGCCTAATCCCCGTGTTTCTGCACCATATAGTAATACTGGCCTAACCCCGTGTTCCTGCACCATATAGTAATACTGGCCTAATCTCCGTGTTTCTGCACAATAAGGTAATACTGGCCTAATCCGCGTGTTTCTGCACCATATAGTAATACTGGCCTAACCCCGCGTTTCTACACCATATAGTAATATTTGCCTAATCGCCATGTTTATGCACCATAGAGTAATACTGGCCTAATCTCCGTGTTTCTGCACCGTAAGGTAATACTGACCTAATCCCCGTGTTTCTGCACCATATAGTAATACTGGCCTAACCCCGTGATTCTGCACCATATAGTAATACTGGCCTAACCCCGTGTTTCTGCACCATATAGTATTACTGGCCTAATCCCCGTGTTTCTGCACCATATAGTAATACTGGTCTAATCTCCGTGTTTCTGCACCATATAGTAATACTGGCCTAATCTCCGTGTTTCTGCACCATAGAGTAATACTGGCCTTATCGTCATGCTTCTGCACCATATAGTAATACTGGCCTAATCCCCGTGTTTCTGCACCATATAGTAATACTGGCCTAATCTCCGTGTTTCTGCACCATAGAGTAATACTGGCCTAATCCCCGACTTTCTGCATTATGGTAATACTGGCCTAATCTTCATGTTTCTGCACCATATGGTAATACTGGCCTAATCTCCGTGTTTCTGCACCATAGAGTAATACTGGCCTAATCCCCGTGTTTCTGCACCATAGAGTAATACTGGCCTAATCCCCGTGTTTCTGCACCGTAGAGTAATACTGGCCTAATCCCCGTGTTTCTGCACCATGTAGTAATACTGGCCTAATCGTCATGCTTCTGCACCATATAGTAATACTGGCATAATCTCCGTGTTTCTGCACCATATAGTAATACTGGCCTGATCCCCGTGTTTCTGCACCATAGAGTAATACTGACCTAATTTCCGTGTTTCTGCACCATATAGTAATATTGACCTAATCCCCGTGTTTCTGCACCATAGAGTAATACTGCCCTAATCTCCGTGTTTCAGCACCATATAGTAATACTGGCCTAATCCCCGTGTTTCTGCACCGTAGAGTAATACTGGCCTAATCGTCATGCTTCTGCACCATATAGTAATACTGGCCTTATCTCCGTGTTTCTGCACCATATAGTAATACTGGCCTAATCTCCGTGTTCCTGCACCATATAGTAATACTGGCCTAATCTCCTTGTTTCTGCACCATAGAGTATCACTGGCCTAATCCCCATGTTTCTGCACCATATAGTAATACTGGCCTAACCCCGTGTTTCTGCACCATATAGTAATACTGATCTAATCCCCGTGCTTCTGCACCTTATAGTAATACTGGCCTAATCCCCGTGTTTCTGCACCATAAGTTAATACTGGCCTAATCCCCGTGTTTCTGCACCATATAGTAATACTGGCTTAATCTCCGTGTTTCTGCACCATATAGTAATACTGGCCTAATCGTCATGCTTCTGCACCATATAGTAATACTGGCCTATTCCCCGTGTTTCTGCACCATATAGTAATACTGGCCTAATCTCCGTGTTTCTGCACCATATAGTAATACTGTCCTAATCTCCATGTATCTGCACCATATAGTAATACTGGCCTAATCTCTGTGTTTCTGCACCATATAGTAATACTGGCCTAATCCCCGTATTTCTGCACCATATAGTAATACTGGCCTAATCTCCGTGTTTCTGCACCATAGAGTTATACTGGCCCAATCTCCGTGTTTCTGCACCATATAGTAATACTGGCCTAATCTCCATGTATCTGCACCATATAGTAATACTGGCCTAATCTCTGTGTTTCTGCACCATATAGTAATACTGGCCTTATCCCCGTGTTTCTGCACCATATAGTAATACTGGCCTAATCTCCGTGTTTCTGCACCATATAGTAATACTGTCCTAATCTCCATGTATCTGCACCATATAGTAATACTGGCCTAATCTCTGTGTTTCTGCACCATATAGTAATACTGGCCTAATCCCCGTATTTCTGCACCATATAGTAATACTGGCCTAATCTCCGTGTTTCTGCACCATAGAGTTATACTGGCCCAATCTCCGTGTTTCTGCACCATATAGTAATACTGGCCTAATCTCCATGTATCTGCACCATATAGTAATACTGGCCTAATCTCTGTGTTTCTGCACCATATAGTAATACTGGCCTTATCCCCGTGTTTCTGCACCATATAGTATTACTGGCCAAACCCTGTGTTTCTGCACCATATAGTAATACTGGCCTAACCCCGTGTTTCTGCACCATATAGTATTACTGGCCTAATCTCCGTGTTTCTGCACCATAAGGTAATACTGGCCTAATCTCCGTGTTTCTGCACCATATAGTAATACTGGCCTAACCCCGTGTTTCTGCACCATATAGTATTACTGGCCTAATCCCCGTGTTTCTGTACCATATAGTAATACAGGCCTAATCTCCGTGTTTCTGCACCATAAGGTAATACTGGCCTAATCCCCGTGTTTCTGCACCATATAGTAATACTGGCCTAACCCCGTGTTTCTGCACCATATAGTATTACTGGCCTAATCCCCGTGTTTCTGCTCCATATGGTATTAATGGCCTAATCTCCGTGTTTCTGCACCATAAGGTAATACTGGCCTAATCCCCGTGTTTCTGCACCATATAGTAATTCTGGCCTAACCCCGTGTTCCTGCACCATATAGTTATACTGGCCTAATCTCCGTGTTTCTGCACAATAAGGTAATACTGGCCTAATCCGCGTGTTTCTGCACCATATAGTAATACTGGCCTAACCCCGCGTTTCTGCACCATATAGTAATATTTGCATAATCGCCATGTTTATGCACCATAGAGTAATACTGGCCTAATCTCCGTGTTTCTGCACCATAAGGTAATACTGACCTAATCCCCGTGTTTCTGCACCATATAGTAATACTGGCCTAACCCCGTGTTTCTGCACCATATAGTAATACTGGCCTAACCCCGTGTTTCTGCACCATATAGTATTACTGGCCTAATCCCCGTGTTTCTGCACCATATAGTAATACTGGTCTAATCTCCGTGTTTCTGCACCATATAGTAATACTGGCCTAATCTCCGTGTTTCTGCACCATAGAGTAATACTGGCCTAATCGTCATGCTTCTGCACCATATAGTAATACTGGCCTAATCCCCGTGTTTCTGCACCATATAGTAATACTGGCCTAATCTCCGTGTTTCTGCACCATAGAGTAATACTGGCCTAATCCCCGACTTTCTGCATTATGGTAATACTGGCCTAATCTTCATGTTTCTGCACCATATGGTAATACAGGCCTAATCTCCGTGTTTCTGCACCATAGAGTAATACTGGCCTAATCCCCGTGTTTCTGCACCATAGAGTAATACTGGCCTAATCCCCGTGTTTCTGCACCGTAGAGTAATACTGGCCTAATCCCCGTGTTTCTGCACCATTTAGTAATACTGGCCTAATCGTCATGCTTCTGCACCATATAGTAATACTGGCATAATCTCCGTGTTTCTGCACCATATAGTAATACTGGCCTGATCCCCGTGTTTCTGCACCATAGAGTAATACTGACCTAATTTCCGTGTTTCTGCACCATATAGTAATATTGACCTAATCCCCGTGTTTCTGCACCATAGAGTAATACTGCCCTAATCTCCGTGTTTCAGCACCATTTAGTAATACTGGCCTAATCCCCGTGTTTCTGCACCGTAGAGTAATACTGGCCTAATCGTCATGCTTCTGCACCATATAGTAATACTGGCCTTATCTCCGTGTTTCTGCACCATATAGTAATACTGGCCTAATCTCCGTGTTCCTGCACCATATAGTAATACTGGCCTAATCTCCGTGTTTCTGCACCATAGAGTATCACTGCCCTAATCCCCATGTTTCTGCACCATATAGTAATACTGGCCTAATCTCCGTGTTTCTGCCCCATATAATAATACTGGCCTAATCTCCGTGTTTCTGCACCATATAGTATTACTGGCCTAATCGTCATGCTTCTGCACCATATAGTAATACTGGCCTAACCTCCGTGTTTCTGCACCATAGAGTAATACTGGCCTAATCCCCGTGTTTCTGCACCATATAGTAATACTGGCCTAATCTCCGCGTTTCTGCACCATATAGTAATAGTGGCCTAATCTCCATGTTTCTGCACCATATAGTAATACTGGCCTAATCCCCGTGTTTCTGCACCATAAGGTAATACTGGCCTAATCTCCGTGTTTCTGCCCCATATAATAATACTGGCCTAATCTCCGTGTTTCTGCACCATATAGTATTACTGGCCTAATCGTCATGCTTCTGCACCATATAGTAATACTGGTCTAATCTTCGTGTTTCTGCACCATAGAGTAATACTGGCCTAATCCCCGTGTTTCTGCACCATATAGTAATACTGGTCTAATCTCCGTGTTTCTGCACCATATAGTATTACTGGCCTAATCTCCATGTTTCTGCACCATATAGTAATACTGGCCTAATCACCGTGTTTCTGCACCATATAGTAATACTGGCCTAATACCCGTGTTTCTGCACCATATAGTAATACTGGCCTAATCGTCATGTTTCTGCACCATAAGGTAATACTGGCTTAATCCCCGTGTTTCTGCACCATATAGTATTATTGGCCTAATCTCCATGTTCTGCACCATATAGTTATACTGGCCTAATCCCCGTGTTTCTGCACCATAAGGTAATACTGGCCTAATCCCCGTGTTTCTGCACCATACAGTAATACTGGCCTAATCCCCGTGTTACTGCACCATAATGTAATACAGGCCTAATCTCCGTGTTTCTGCACCATTTAGTAATACTGGCCTAATCCCCGTGTTTCTGCACCATATAGTAATACTGGCCTAATCTCCGTGTTTCTGCACCATACAGTAAAACTGGCCTAATCCTCGTGTTTCTGCACCATATAGTAATACTGGCCTAATCTCCGTGTTTCTGCACCATATAGTAATACTGATCTAATCCCCGTGTTTCTGCACCATATAGTAATTCTGGCCTAATATCTGTGTTTCTGCACCACATAGTATTACTGGCCTAACACCGTGTTTCTGCACCATATAGTAATACTGGCCTAATCTCCGTGTTTCTGCACCATATAGTATTACTGGCCTAATCTCCGTGTTTCTGCTCCATATAGTAATACTGGCCTAATCTCTGTGTTTCTGCACCATATAGTATTACTGGCCTAACCCCGTGTTTCTGCACCATAAAGTAATACTGATCTAATCCCCGTGCTTCTGCACCATATAGTAATACTGGCCTAATCCCCGTGTTTCTGCACCATAAGGTAATACTGGCCAAATCCCCGTGTTTCTGCACCATATAGTAATACTGGCTTAATCTCCGTGTTTCTGCACCATATAGTAATACTGGCCTAATCCCCGTGTTTCTGCACCATAAGGTAATACTGGCCAAATCCCCGTGTTTCTGCACCATATAGTAATACTGGCTTAATCTCCGTGTTTCTGCACCATATAGTAATACTGGCCTAATCGACATGCTTCTGCACAATATAGTAATACTGGCCTAATCCCCGTGTTTCTGCACCATATAGTATTACTGGCCTAATCTCCGTGTTTCTGCACCATAAGGTAATACTAGCCTAACCCCGTGTTTCTGCACCATATAGTATAACTGGCCTAATCTCCGTGATTCTGCACCATAAGGTAATACTGGCCTAATCCCCGTGTTTCTGCACCATATAATAATACTGGCCTAACCCCGTGTTTCTGCACCATATAGTATTACTGGCCTAATCCTCGTGTTTCTGCACCATATAGTAATACAGGCCTAATCTCTGTGTTTCTGCACCATAAGGTAATACTGGCTTAATCCCCGTGTTTCTGCACCATATAGTAATACTGGCCAAATCCACGTGTTTCTGCACCTTATAGTAATACTGGCCTAATCTCCATGTTTCTGCACCATATAGTAATACTGGCCTAATCTCCGTGTTTCTGCACCATATAGTAATACAGGCCTAATACCCGTGTTTCTGCACCATATAGTAATACTGGCCTAATCGTCATGTTTCTGCACCATAAGGTAATACTGGCTTAATCCCCGTGTTTCTGCACCATATAGTATTACTGGCCTAATCTCCATGTTCTGCACCATATAGTAATACTGGCCTAATCCCCGTGTTTCTGGACCATAAGGTAATACTGGCCTAATCCCCGTGTTTCTGCACCATACAGTAATACTGGCCTAATCCCCGTTTTTCTGCTCCATAATGTAATACTGGCCTAATCTCCGTGTTTCTGCACCATATAGTAATACTGGCCTAATCTCCGTGTTTCTGCACCATATAGTAATACTGGCCTAATATCTGTGTTTCTGCACCATATAGTATTACTGGCCTAACACCGTGTTTCTGCACCATATAGTAATACTGGCCTAATCTCCGTGTTTCTGCACCATATAGTATTACAGGCCTAACCTCCGTGTTTCTGCTCCATATAGTAATACTGGCCTAATATCTGTGTTTCTGCACCATATAGTATTACTGGCCTAACCCCGTTTTTCTGCACCATATAGTAATACTGATCTTATCTCCGTGTTTCTGCACCATACAGTAATACTGGCCTAATATCCGTGTTTCTGCACCATATAGTAATACTGGCCTAATCTCCGTGTTTCTGCACCATATAGTAATACTGGCCAAATCCCCGTGTTTCTGCACCATATAGTAATACTGGCTTAATCTCCGTGTTTCTGCACCATATAGTAATACTGGCCTAATCCCCGTGTTTCTGCACCATATAGTAATACTGGCCTAATCCCCGTGTTTCTGCACCATAAGGTAATACTGGCCTAATCCCCGTGTTTCTGCACCATATAATAATACTGGCCTAATCCCCGTGTTTCTGCACCATTCAGTATTACTGGCCTAATCTCCGTGTTTCTGCACCATAAGGTAATACTGGCCTAACCCCGTGTTTCTGCACCATATAGTATTACTGGCCTAATCTCCGTGATTCAGCACCATAAGGTAATACTGGCCTAATCCCCGTGTTTCTGCACCATATAGTAATACTGGCTTAATCTCCGTGTTTCTGCACCATATAGTAATACTGGCCTAATCTTTGTGTTTCTGCACCATAAGGTAATACTGGCCTAATCCCCGTGTTTCTGCACCATATAGTAATACTGGCTTAATCTCCGTGTTTCTGCACCATATAGTATTACTGGCCTAATCTCCGTGATTCAGCACCATAAGGTAATACTGGCCTAATCCCCGTGTTTCTGCACCATATAGTAATACTGGCCTAATCCCCGTGTTTCTGCACCATAAGGTAATACTGGCCTAATCCCCGTGTTTCTGCACCATATAGTAATACTGGCTTAATCTCCGTGTTTCTGCACCATATAGTAATACTGGCCTAATCGTCATGCCTCTGCACCATATAGTAATACTGGCCTAATCCCCGTGTTTCTGCACCATATAGTAATACTGGCCTAATCTCCGTGTTTCTGCACCATATAGTAATACTGCCCTAAACTCCATGTATCTGCACCATATAGTAATACTGGCCTAATCTCTGTGTTTCTGCACCATATAGTAATACTGGCCTAATCCCCGTGTTTCTGCACCATATAGTAATACTGGCCTAATCTCCGTGTTTCTGCACCATAGAGTAATACTGGCCTAATTTCCGTGTTTCTGCACAATATAGTAATACTGGCCTAATCTCCATGTATCTGCACCAAATAGTAATACTGGCCTAATCTCTGTGTTTCTGCACCATATAGTAATACAGGCCTAATCCCCGTGTTTCTGCACCATTCAGTATTACTGGCCTAATCTCCGTGTTTCTGCACCATAAGGTAATACTGGCCTAACCCCGTGTTTCTGCACCATATAGTATTACTGGCCTAATCTCCGTGATTCAGCACCATAAGGTAATACTGGCCTAATCCCCGTGTTTCTGCACCATATAGTAATACTGGCCTAACCCCGTGTTTCTGCACCATATAGTATTACTGGCCTAATCCCCGTGTTTCTGCACCATATAGTAATACAGGCCTAATCTCCGTGTTTCTGCACCATAAGGTAATACTGGCCTAACCCCGTGTTTCTGCACCATATAGTATTACTGGCCTAATCTCCGTGATTCTGCACCATAAGGTAATACTGGCCTAATCCCCGTGTTTCTGCACCATATAGTAATACTGGCCTAACCCCGTGTTTCTGCACCATATAGTATTACTGGCCTAATCCCCGTGTTTCTGCACCATATAGTAATACAGGCCTAATCTCCGTGTTTCTGCACCATAAGGTAATACTGGCCTAATCCCCGTGTTTCTGCACCATATAGTAATACTGGCCTAACCGCGTGTTTCTGCACCATATAATATTACTGGCCTTATCCCCGTATTTCTGCACCATATGGTATTACTGGCCTAATCCCCGTGTTTCTGCACCATAAGGTAATACTGGCCTAATCCCCGTGTTTCTGCACCATATAGTAATACTGGCCTAACCCCGTGTTCCTGCACCATATAGTAATACTGGCCTAATCTCCGTGTTTCTGCACCATAAGGTAATACTGGCCTAATCCGCGTGTTTCTGCACCATATAGTAATACTGGCCTAACCCCGTGTTTCTGCACCATATAGTAATATTGGCCTAATCGCCATGTTTTTGCACCATAGAGTAATACTGGCCTAATCTCCGTGTTTCTGCACCATAATATAATACTGGCCAAATCCCCGTGTTTCTGCACCATATAGTAATACTGGCCTAACACCGTGTTTCTGCACCATATAGTATTACTGGCCTAATCCCCGTGTTTCTGCACCATATAGTAATACTGGTCTAATCTCCGTGTTTCTGCACCATATAGTAATACTGGCCTAATCTCCGTGTTTCTGCACCATAGAGTAATACTGGCCTAATCGTCAAGCTTCTGCACCATATATTAATACTGGCCTAATCCCCGTGTTTCTGCACCATATAGTAATACTGGCCTAATCTCCGTGTTTCTGCACCATAGAGTAATACTGGCCTAATCCCCGTCTTTCTGTACCTTATAGTAATACTGGCCTAATCTTCATGTTTCTGCACCATATGGTAATACTGGCCTAATCTCCGTGTTTCTGCACCATAGAGTAATACTGGCCTAATCCCCGTGTTTCTGCACCATAGAGTTATACTGGCCTAATCCCCGTGTTTCTGCACCGTAGAGTAATACTGGCCTAATCCCCGTGTTTCTGCACCATGTAGTAATATTGGCCTAATCGTCATGCTTCTGCACCATATAGTAATATTGGCATAATCTCCGTGTTTCTGCAACATATAGTAATACTGGCCAAATCCCCGTGTTTCTGCACCGTAGAGTAATACTGGCCTAATCGTCATGCTTCTGCACCATATAGTAATACTGGCCTTATCTCCGTGTTTCTGCACCATATAGTAATACTGGCCTAATCTCCGTGTTTCTGCACCATATAGTAATACTGGCCTAATCTCCGTGTTTCTGCACCATAGAGTATTACTGGCCTAATCCCCATGTTTCTGCACCATATAGTAATACTGTCCTAACCTCCGTGTTTCTGCCCCATATAATAATACTGGCCTAATCTCCGTGTTTCTGCACCATATAGTATTACTGGCCTAATCGTCATGCTTCTGCACCATATAGTAATACCGGCCTAATTTCCGTGTTTCTGCACCATAGAGTAATACTGGCTCAATCCCCGTGTTTCTGCACCATATAGTAATACTGGCCTAATCTCCGTGTTTCTGCACCATATAGTAATAGTGGCCTAATCTCCATGTTTCTGCACCATATAGTAATACTGGCCTAATCGTCATGCTTCCGCACCATATAGTAATACTGGCCTAATCCCCGTGTTTCTGCACCATATATTAATACTGGCCTAATCTCCGTGTTTCTGCACCATAGAGTAATACTGGCCTAATCCCCGTGTTTCTGCACCTTATAGTAATACTGGACTAATCTCCATGTTTCTGCACCATATAGTAATACTGGCCTAATCTCCGTGTTTTTTGCACCATATAGTAATACTGGCCTAATACCCGTGTCTCTGCACCATATAGTAATACTGGCCTTATCGTCATGTTTCTGCACCATAAGGTAATACTGGCTTAATCCCCGTGTTTCTGCACCATATAGTATTACTGGCCTAATCTCCATTTTCTGCACCATATAGTAATACTGGCCTAATCCCCGTGTTTCTGCACCATAAGGTAATACTGGCCTAATCCCCGTGTTTCTGCACCATACAGTAATACTGGCCTAATCCCCGTGTTTCAGCACCATATTGTAATACTGGCTTAATCTCCGTGTTTTGGCACCATATAGTAATACTGGCCTAATCGTCATGTTTCTGCACCTTATAGTAATATTGGCCTAATCTCCATGTTTCTGCACCAGATAGTAATACTGGCCTAATCCCCGTGTTTCTTCGCCATATAGTAATACTGGCCTAATCCCCGTGTTTCTGCACCATATAGTAACACTGGCCTAATTATTGTTTCATATATACGTATTTTGGTCCCTCTTGATAACAATTTGGATGTGAGTAGTTTGTTAACTGAATATGATCTGGATGCAGCTTTAATCTTCACTGCTATCTCCTGTTCTTCTTCGTATCTATTGTTTATTAGTGTCCCCAGGTATTTGAACTCGTCCACTAATAACGATTTTAGGATAACAAGCAAGAAAATAAATAATAAACTGATCATCAATTTGGTGAACTACAAACGACTAAGGATGTGGTCTAACGATGGTGTTCATGACTTTGTCAGTGGCGTAGTTGGTAGCTAGCTGAACTGCTGTGTCCAAGATAGCGGGTTCAAACCCGGCCGAAGACGTCGGATTTTTTAAAAGCGTTTAAAATCTTTCAGTGTGCCTTCCATAGGAGGGAAAGTAAAGTCGGCGGTCCCATGTCATAGACTTGTGGCATGTAAAAGATCCTTCCACAGACTAAACTTGTGTGAAGCTAAATTATTAGGTTGGATTTCGTCGGAAGACTCTGTCAAAGCTCCAACGTTCACAACTAGGTATCATTGATAACTGGTAGCGAACGTTGAAACTACATAAAATTGAACGGAACTTGTAACTCACCCTAAGGGTGTCCGCTGGAAGTAGCTACAGACTCAGGCGAGCCGATCATGTCCTCGGACACTCTCGGCACTAAAAGCCATACGATACATAAAATAAATAAATAAATAAATAAATAAATAAACTTGTCAGTCAAAGCAGAAGTAGATTTTTCGATCTTGAATTGACCATGTATGGGTCAACACTAGCGCTCGAATTGATAGATTTAGTGAACTTCATACGACAAAGGATGTGGACTAACGCTTGGTGACCATGTATTGTTTGAACAAAAATATACGATTTTGAATCTCGTCCTGAACACAGGAGGTTTGGGCTTGAATCCCGAAGATATCTACAGCAATATGTTTCCAGGAATAAAAATTGCCTACATATTTTGTGTATATTGCCAACCCAGTAACCATTCCAATTTTAAAGTCCTCCGGTATTCCTGATCTGAAGTCTCGTCATCCTCTTTGTGTAGTTGGAAGTTTAATGTATTTGATGATAGGTACGAGAGCCGATATTGTAAGAGTATTGTCTCGCCACCTTGAAAATCCAACCAACAAAGACGTCACCCTCCTGAGAAAAGTTTTACTTTACCTAGCTGAAAGCATCGACATTGCCATCAAATACAACCATGGAAATTCCCATGATCTCGAATGTTTCAGTGATACAGATTTTTCAGGATGTAACGATACCCGTCGTTCATACAGTATAGCGCTCATAAACTTCGCTGTTGGTTCCATTTCGAGGCGAAGTAATCGTCAGTCCACTCTTCGGCTGAAGCTGCATTGTAGCCGTCCTGAGGATGTAAAAGAGATCATTTGGATCAATCATCTGTATACTGAGTTGTTGGGTAAAATGGAGAGCCCACTGTTCAGATTGGCAACGTGGCAGCGATCCATGTCTCTAAGCATCCTGAGTTCGAAAACCGTACCAAGCATGTGGATCGAAAGCAATTCCGTATCCCGGAGCTTGTCACCGATGGAAAGATCAAAGTCGAAGGAGCTTCTTCAAAAAATCAAGTGGTCGACATCATGAGCAAACCATTTTTATTTTTAATTTTTTTTAATTTTTACAGCATGCCCCAGTACAATGTAGTAATACTACATGCTTAATTATTACTTATTAATCATTTCAGATTAAAACTATACAATTTTTATTATAAATATTTTATATCTATGGCCTGTTAAATGAAATTTGTGACACTAAAATGTTTAACAGTTAAGAAAATATAAATAAAAATTATCTATTTAGTATTTCAAATGAGATAGAGTTTACAAAAGTAAAGAATTCCCTAAGGTAGTTTCTAACAAGTTCATCTTTCTTTATAGGCCAGTTGTCTGATCTTAAAACATTTGCTATTAATATACCTCTTTCTTTCCCTAATAACTTACACTCATATAGTAAGTGATCTACAGTCTGGTGACCGTTATTGCATATACATGTTGGACTATCTATAATTTTAAATATGAATAAGTATGATTTAATATTGCCGTGTCCTGTTGTCATAACTGTAAAATTGGGCGTTATGTTCATTTTCAATTTTAGTCTGTCCTGTACACTGGGGAAAAATGATTTTGTAATTTTGCCCTTGGATGTATTGTCCCATTCATTCTGCCACTTTCTCAAACTAAACACACTTAATTCTTTTAGCATATTACTTTTTGGAATTCTATTATAGCACTCACTTAAACCGCTTTGTGCTGCTTCTTTAGCCAGCTGGTCCGCTAATTCATTTCCCTCATTTCCGTTATGCGCCTTAACCCAACTGAAGACAATCACCCAATTCTGTTTCTCCATTTCAATTGCTTTTCTTCTAATTTTCTCTATGAGAAATGTATGGTTTTTGTAGTTTTTAAGTGCATCTATTGTAATTTGGCTGTCTGTGAAAATGAGAGCGGTTCTCTGCTCCGTGTCCATGGATTCTAGATGTTGCAATGCCTTAAAGATAGCTAGCTGTTCTGCTTGATTATTAGAACATCGTTTGTCTAGTTTATATTGCAGCTGTTGAATGAACTCGTTTCCATTGTATATGGCAATTCCTGATCCTACTCCATCCTCACTTTTACTTCCATCAGTGTAAACATTGAAAGAATGCATCTGTTCATAATTTACGTCAATAATTTTAACAATGTCAGCAGGGTGAGACCATTGATTTACTTCCATGTCCATGTCAATTGAGCGCTCTTCTTTACTATTAACTTTAATAAGATCGTAGTATGCTACCGTCTCCTCAAACCATTAGTATTCAAAAGATTTGCTCGCATCCGAGACTGGCTCGGATTATCAGAAATTAAGGATACGGTACCTAAATATTCCATCTTTTTGTAATCAAGCGAAAATAACGGATAACAAGAAGTTCCGTGAAGAACTAAAGCGCCTACTTTTCTTAAAATTTAAGATTCATTCCAATGATTAATCTATATGGATCTATCCAGGAAAATGACGAAATTAAGTTCGTAATATTGAAATTTCTAATTAGTTCGAAATATATCTGGCATAATGTAGCCTAATAGAGCACTACAGTTGGCAGCCCTGGTGACTGAATCTATTCTTAGTTCTATCTCTTAAGGTACAGAATACAAAATGTGGTTGAAGTCCAATGGGTAGCATGGACGTTATATGCAGTTAGACATAGGATCTATCAGCGCGCGTAAAATCATGTTGGTAACAATATCATGCATGTGTCGGTCACAAATAATCTGAAATATTATGATCTATTGTTGTGCCAATTTTGGATGAAATCCATTTGTTAGTATAGAAGTTACATGTATTTTAAAATTGGTCCTATCAGCAGGCTTAGAATCATGTTGGCAGCAGTGACATAGATTAGATACTCCAAATTAAACTCGAATGTAGGTACTATTCATGTGCAAAGTTTACAGCTGTGAGCTTGCATACTTTCTGATATATTGATATTAGGTTCAAACAAGAAGTTCCGTGAAGAACTATACAGCCTACTTTTCATGCCAATGATTATTCTACAGTATATGAACCTATCTAGAATAATGACGAAATTAAGTTGGTAATATCGAAATATCCAATTAGTTCAAAATATACCTGGTATAATGTAGCCTAATAGAGCACTACAGTTGGCACCCCTGGTGACTGAATATAATCTTAGTTCCATCTCTTAAGGTACAGAATACAAAAAATTGGTTGAAGTCCAATGGACGTTACATGCAGTTAGACAATGGATCTATCATCACGCGTAAAAGCATGTTGCCAACAATACCATGCGTGTGCTGGTCAGAAATAATCTGAATTATTATGATATCTTGTTGTGCCAATTTTGGATGAAATCCATTTGTTAGTATAGAAGTTACATGTATTTTAAAATTGGACATATCAGCAGGCATAGAATCATGTTGGCAGCACTGCCTTGTATTAATTACTCCAAATTAATCTAGAATGTCAGGTGCTATACGTGTGCAAAGTATAGAGCTGTTGGCTTGTATACTTTCTGATATATTGATATTAGGGTAAAAAGAATATAGACAGCATTTATTAACAGTTGGCAGCCCTGATTGCTCTTAACAATACTTATAGTCATATCTGTTATGGTACACATAGCACATACAAAATTTGGTTGAAATCCAACTGATAGTATAGAAGTTACATTTATTTAAAAATTGGTACTATCAGCGGGCTTATAATCATGTTGGTAGAACTGACGTATATAAGTTACTCCAAATTAATCTAAAATGTCAGAATATACGTGTGCATAGTTTAAAGCTGTTGGCTTGCATACTTTCTGATATATTGGTATTTGGATTTAAAAAAATAGAGAGAGCAATTATTAACAGTTGGCAGCCCTGGTGGCTCTTAAGAATACGCTCAGTCATATCTGTTTATGTACAGATATTACATACAAAATTTGGTTGAAATCCAATTGATAGTGTAGAAGTTATATGCATTTAAACATTGGACCTATCAGAAGACTTAAAATTATTTTGGCAACACTGTCATGGTTGGCCTCCTGGAAATTAAACTGAAATAGTATTATCTACATGTGTGCCAATTTTGGAATAGCTCCCATGCATATCTTGCAAGATATCCAACATAGAGCTCACATTTCTAGTGCGTTTTTTCAGCAGTTGGTAGCACTGACATCATTTTCAAATATGGACGTGAGCTATTCCGGTGCACATCTTTACTCATACTAAATTTGGTTTTGATTGCTGCAGCCGTTTAGGAGTTGATAGGGGGGGACACACACACAGCCAGACAGACAGAAGGACAGACAGACAGAAGGCCAGACAGACAGACACACATTTTCCCGGATCGATCTCATAAGTCTACTTTTTCCCCATTTTTGCAAAATGCGAAAAGTAGGCTAAAAATAGAGGCAGCATTTATTAACAGTTGGAAGACCGGGTTGCTCTTAAGAATAGGCATAGCCATATATGTTATGGAACACATAGCACATACGAAATGTCGTTGAAACCCAATTGATAGTGTAGAAGTTACATGCATTTAAAAATGATCATATCAGCAGGCTTCGAATCATGTTGGTAGCACTGACGTATATTAGTTGTTCCAAATTAATCTAGAATTACAGGTAATCTACACGTGCATAGTTTAGAGCTGTCGGCTTGCATACTTTCTGATATATTGGTATTTGGATAAAGAAAATAGAGAGAGCATTTATTAACAATTGGCAGCTCTGGTGGCTCTTAAGAATACGCTTCGTCATATCTGTTTATGTGCAGTTGGTACATACGAAATTTGGTTGAAATCCAATTGATAGCGAAGAAGTTATATGCATTTAAAATTTGAACCTATCAGCAGGCATAGAGTCATTTTGGTAACACTATCATGTATGGCCTCCTAGAAATTAAACCGAAATTTTATTATCTATACGTGTACCAAATTTGGAATAGCTCCCATGCATACCTCCCAAGATATTCAACATGGAGCTCAAATTTAAATTTCGGTTTTTCAGCTGTGGTAACACTGATATTATTTTCAGATATGGCCTTGAGATATTCAGGTATAGGTATATACTCATACCAAATTTGGTTTCGATTGCTGCAACCGTTTAGGAGTTGATAGAGTGGGGGGGGGGGGGGGGTTACCTGCAGACACACAAACAGACAGAAGGACAGACAGACAGACAGACACACATTTGCCCGGATCGATCTCATAAATCTACTTCTTCCTCATTTTTGCAAAATGTGAAAATTTGGCTAAAAATCTGGGATAGTATTAAAAAGAACTGTATTTACTTATTTTTAGCAGCACGGTTTTTCCGACTGTTAATAATTACCATACGTTTTTGATTTTCACGGGCAATATAACATTTATATTCAATCTGACTGTAATTATTTATTTTTTGGAAAGGAATCGATAGAGATACGGCCATCGTAATGTACAGTCCGTAAGGCCCCTACTGTGACGTCATGCCTAGGGTCGTTATAGTCGCAGCAGCAAGTGCGATAACTCCCTTCACACGCAGTCACTTCAAACCAAATATAAATTACGCTCCTGCTTCAAGACGTAGGAAAATATTAATACTATTTTGGACTGATTGGACGTTCCATCAGTAACCACTACATACGCCTGAATATCGCTCTGCTTGTTCGAATCCGGCCGAAGTAGCTGGCATTTTGCGAGGTATCAAAATTGTACATTTCCGGCACATTTACTAGGACGTCGACACACACAAACAAACTGGGCTAAATTGCAGTATTTTGACATCCAGAATAAGATCTATTCTTGACCATTTTATTGTTGCTCACCGCTTTGGAATGGTTCTTGGTAGATGCCTGAAAAACTCCCACATCACTCTCGGCTATTCAACACATCACATTCTAAACTGCTCGTGGATGATAACCAATGTAACCTATCTCGAACTGTAATCAATGCACGGGCCACACTCAACGTGACTTAAACAGGGCCTATCCTAGCAGCACACATTTTCAATGACTCAATCTAACTTGTATCTTGCATCAGGAATTTACAATGGGTAGTAATTTTGAAATCGGGTATCAATAGCCTGCATACACCAGGTGCTAACAATCCAATTAATGTACATACAGCAGCCTACAGAAATGCTTCCACGAAATAATTATCATGTTCACTTGAGCTCGATCGAGAGACCATTCTCACAAAACAATTATCTTGGACTGACTTCAATAGATATTGAAAATCACTTCTCTGTTTTACATAAGTATGTTAACCTCAGCATTATCATATTAGAAATATTTCCAATCCTAGCATAGGCTGACATTTGGAAAATCCATACAATAATTGAAACCATTTTTACTTACAACCTACCATTAAGGCGATTGGCTCTTCTTTTAAGAAGTATCTTACTTTCAGGGAAGTGATTAACATACACTCTTGTATTACTCCTAATGTACAAATCATTTCTAGGAATTGTGTGTATGCATTGCTTTCTTAAATTTCCTCGTCGGTGGAGAAGGAAAAGCAAGGTACGTACAGCACCGTACTCATTTTAGGTAGATTTCATTAGAAAGCTAACTATTGCAATGGGTACCATGTTTCGACTTCCGGAAAATTTCGACATATCTTCGCGTTTCACATCCCCCAGACCCCAAAACCACCGTCAGTTCAAAAGTTTATATATAATTTATGTATGTATATATATGTAAATCAGTTTCTTGTGGACACGATAACTGCCGTAATTTTGTACCAATCACTTTGAATTTTTTACCAAATATGTATACCTATAAAATCTCGGTCGAGTTCGTTACTGGGCTACATCGGTCGAAGGGGGTGAAAATGGGGGGCTTTTTTCGAAAAAGTGAAATATTGCTATAACTCTCTTAATATGTGAAATATCGAATCCGATCAACGTTCATACTATGTGCTGGATAAAGCCCAAAAATTTATGTTTGAAGAGTTTTTTTATAGCACCAACCATTGACCAACGGGGTGGGAAAAAGTGGGTTTTTCGGGAAACATTAATCATATCTCTCTTAATAGGCACAATATCAAAACCGTACAAAATGGACAATATTCCCCTAATAATTACCTAAAACTTTTGTCTGAAAGAATTTTTGATATAACCCACCATTATGCCAAGGGGTGAGAAAAATAATTTCGGAATTATAAGAAAATGCCAAGACCTATCAATGGTTGCCATGGCAACACTACTAAATTGATGAGGGATGAGCCATCAGACGTTGCCAAGATAACGCACTTGCACGAGATCATATTCAGAATTCCATCTGACTAAGTGTGAAGCGGCTTCGGTGACGTAACTGGTAGCATGCTGAATGTCTATGCCCAAGGTCGCGAGTTCAAAGCCGGCCGAAGTCGTCGGATTTTCTAAGAGCGCTAAAAATCCCTCAGTATGCTTTCCTTTGGAGGGGAAGTTCCAACGTTCGTTGCGAGTTGCTGTTTGAGGTGGCATCTAGTAGCCAAGTTCACAGCTAGGTGTCGTTGATGGTAGTACCTGGTAGCAACATTAGGAACTACTGCTTGAAATTGACCGTCTGAAGTCCTTACCTGAATTACAGACTAATACAGCCATCCCAAAGTACACGGGGTTACATGACCTCGTTGTCGCAGCCCCTAAACTGAGGAACCAACCAAAATCTCTGCGGGAGATATAATTTTGCGTGAAGAAGTAACAGACCGTTACATAGTTACACATCAGTGTCGAAACCTTGCATAAGGATAGTGTGACCACAAGTATAAAAATGGACCCCAAATGACAAGAAGGTTACCGTTCCCATAAGACAATAAAATGTTTAAAATAAGCATAAAATGACGAAAAACAAAGTTAATTGAGCTCCAATTATAAAATACCTTCTCGCAATAAATGAGGTCTGATCCTTCTACGAAAATCTGCATATTCTGCCTATTTTCGCCTATCCCCAAGTTTGTCCGGTGAAATCTACCTCCGCCTTCCGGCGTGCCAAGAGGACTTTTTGTTTTTTTATAGAATTTGCTTTTTCATCAAACGTCTGGCATACCTACGACCTGGGAAAGAATAATATTGGTTTACTGAACTAACAACATTTAATTACCATACAAAAAACCTTGAATGAGTCGAAATAATAAGTGATATAGAGGTCCTAACTACAACATAACCTTCAGTCTGATGACAAACATGAAACGCAAAATTTCCGTTGGTACAATAACCTACCTAAAAATGAAGATTTGTTTCAGAAAATATATAATATTCATTCTGGATGACGTAAGTAGAAGCGTCCTCAAGTATCACTTTTCACGTGTATACTCATTTATAAAACAAATAAACAACACACCACAAATCAAAATGGTCGTCTTCTCTACCCCCCTACTGATCAGCTGATCAATTCGTCAGAGTCGCTGCATGATGGCATCCCCACTTTACTGACGGTAAATAACGAAACAATATGATATTGAACCAGTATCGGTTCAGGTGACAGGTTATTGTTTGGGATCTGAGATGCACACTCACCTGAGGCCTGATGCCTGGATGCGGTTGGGCAGAGTCTCTGACGGACACAGATACCTTCCCCTTGGGGGGTGGTCTTCTTAAGCGTTTCCGAAGTGCCAACTCTCCAATATTGCTGCATAGCAGTTTTGGTAGCAGCTTCTGTGTGCATGTTAACGAAGTTATGTAAGCGTTAGCGCAAGAGCTGTGGCTTCAGCTCTGCTAGCTTTGTGTAATGAAGGTATGTTGTAGTTGCTGTTGATTCTAGCTTGGAGGTGTTTAAGGGGTGAAAACGGTGTTGGGTCTGGGACAGATGGTTTGATAAATGTAGCAGTTGAAGGAGTATTTGTAGATGTCTGTAGAATGGTAGTTTTATGCGTATACACTTCCTAAGGGTGTTATATACCTTTGGATGTGTGACAATATGAACCAGAAGCTTATGGAGCATGCATATTCAAGTATCGAAATGGGATGTGAACCCAGGCTTGTTTGGAAAACAACCAAGACCTGAGACACATGGAAATTATGTAAATTGAAAGGATCCACTACTTAACGATGTGAGGTCAGGTCAAGGGACTTTGGAAACAAGAAACATTGAAGATTATGAATTAATACATTGAAGATCCAGTACAGATTAGTCCAGTGGCTTGAAACGCACACAGGCGACTTGACAACTCTATAGATTGCAGCTTTCGGAGAGCGGAGCAGACAGGCTCCAAGAGTCGGTAACGTCAGTCACCCAGCACTACTTTCATACCGGGGAGTTCCTCCCGTGACGTCTCGTCTCACAGAGGAATATATGAACTACAGCCAAAGAGTAAATAGAGGTGTCTCTTCTTATAGAAGAATACAAGAGCTTGATACATTCATGTCATTAATATTGTATCAGATTTCAACTAACTATGAGCAACAAAACCGGTATAATTCTCACCCTACGACACTGAAGTGTCCTCAGGCGTGCCAAAAAGATTGAACTCTGTAAGTAACCAGAAAGAAATTTGACTCACCGTTTAATATGTGGACGTATGTGCTGGCGGGCTGCGCGTTGTTGGGCACGCACGAGTAGTTGCCCGAGTGGTCGCGAGAGGCGCTGCTGATGTACAGCGTACTCGTCTTGCTCTGGAACTCTGTTGTCACGTTGACCCCACGATCCTTATCGTAGTTGATCATGCGGTTGTTGTGATACCAGAACACGTAGACTGGCGGCTCGGTGCTCTGGCGTAGGGTACATAGCAGCTTGAGCGCGCTGCCCAGTTTCAGGTACTTCTCTGAGGTTCCCGAGATCTCCGCTCTCGCCTCTGGAACAGTCAAATACTCTTCAATACTTCTCTGAGATTAGTAATAATACTTGCAATACCTTTTATTTTTATAAATTTTATTTATTTGTCTAGAAAAAGATTCCCGAGAGCAGAGCTCTGTCGTGGGGAACAGTACATAGTTCATTACATACCTGACGGACTAACTATACATATGCTAAATTATAATACATTTAGAGTACAGGATACAAATAAGCAATTGAAGTGAATTCAAAGCGACGCTTTTGACACAATACATGACCAAGGAAAAAGCGGTATAATATAGTTGGAGAAATGAGACTATAAGCTAATGAGCATGCTTTGAAGTTATGAGTCAATTGGTGTTGATAAACATAAAAGATAAAACTCAGCAATTCTTCTACGTTTGTGCCGTGTCTTGTGTGGGGTTTCGCCTAGGACACCAAGCTAGGCTCATCGGCGAGCTCTTGGTGTCCCCGCCCGGCCGTGAAAGCCAATATACCATCTTTTTGGAAGCCTTCATAGGGAGGTTAAGGCTGCTTGAGCTTTTAGTTCTCGTAGTCAAGTGGTGCAGTTGCACCTTATATAAAGGGAGGTGGCGCGCAGTTCGTCACTCCTGTGGGGGTCCGGGCGGGGACACCAAGAGCCCGCCGATGAGCCTAGCTTGGTGTCCTAGGCGAAACCCCACACAAGACACGGCACAAACCTAGAAGAATTGCTGAGTTTTAATTCACCGGCCGTGAAAGCCAATATACCATCTTTTATAAAAGATAAAGATTATTTGGAAGAATGGTGTATCACAAGAGTAAGTTATTATACATCTAGAGTAAATTATTATACATATATTATTATACATTCAGAGTCAGCAAATAGTACTTTTTCAACTTAACACGAAATGGCCCAATTTGAGAGATTCTTGCTAGATCAAGTGGTCCCAGGTTGTACACTGAGATGAGCGAGTGCTGCAGTGCATTAACACCAAATTTAGTTGTTCTATTGCTGACTACATATAACTTATTTTTAGCCCACTTTCGAATTTTGCAAAAAATGAAAGTAGACTTATGAGATCAACACTGGGCGAAAAGAAGTGTGTCTGTCTGTGTGTGTGTATGTGTGTGTGTGAGTCTGTGTGTGTGTGTGTCTGTGTGTCTGTGTGTGTGTGTGTGTGAGTATGTGTACTCTGAATGTCTGTCCCCCCCTATCAATTCGAACACGGTGAACGCGAATTGAACGAAATTTGGTACAAATGTAGCACTAGCAAAAGACACCACAGTGTCATGTTTTATACCGCCGCCATCTTGACGGAAACGTAATGGCGGCCATACAAATGCTCAAAGCTTAAGTCAAATTACGACTAACCTAATCATCCGATCTCTACCAAATTTTGCAACAACATACCTTCATGGGGGAGCATCCTTTGACCAAACTAGTAGGTCATCAGCCTAATAGTTTGCGGATGGCGGCCATCTTTGTGTGAAAATCGATTCCCCCTATTAATTCGAATACGGTGGAAACGAATGGAACGAAATTTGGTACAAAGGTAGTACTAGCAAAGGGCACCTCAGTGTCATGTTTTATATCGCCGCCATCTTGACAGAAACGTAATGGCGGACACACAAATGTTCAGAGCTTAAATCAAATTACGACTAACATAATCATCCGATCTCTACCAAATTTTGCAACAACATAGAGGGAGCATCCTTTGACCAAATTAATAGGCCATTAGCCTTATAGTTTGCAGATGGCGGCCATCTTTGTGTCAAAATAAATTCCCCCTATTAATTCAAACACGGTGAAACCGAATGGAACGAAATTTGGTACAGCGGTAGCACTAGCAAAGGGCACCTCAGTGTCATGTTTTATATCGCCGCCATCTTGACGGAAACGTAATGGCGGCCACACAATTGTTCAAAGCTTAAATCAATTTACGACTAACCTAATCATCCGATCTCTACCAAATTTTGCAACAACATACCTTTATGGAGGGAGCATCCTTTGACCAATATAATAAGTCATTAGCCTAATAGTTTGCGGATGGCGGCCATCTTTGAGTCAAAATAGATTCCCCCTATTAATTCGAACACGGTGAAACCGAATGGAACGAAATTTGGTACAGCGGTAGCACTAGCAAAGGGCACCTCAGTGTCATGTTTTATATCGCCGCCATCTTAACGGAAATGTAATGGCGGCCACACAAATTTTCAAAGCTTAAATCAAATTACGATTAACCTAATCATCCGATCTCTACCAAATTTTGCAACTACATACCTTTATGGAGGGAGCATCCTTTGACCAAACTAATAGGTCATTAACCTAATATTTTGCGGATGGCGGCCATCTTTGTGTGAAAATCGATTCCCCCTACCAATTCAAACACGGTGAAACCGAATGGAACGAAATTTGGTACAGAGGTAGCACTAGCAAAGGTCACCTCAGTTTCATGTTTTATATCACCGTCATCTTGACGGAAACGTAATCGCGGCCACCCAAATGTTAAAAGCTAAATTGTAATTACGACCAACCTAATAATCTAGTCTCTACCAAATTTTGCAACAACAAATCTTTATGCGGGAAGCATATTTTGACCAAACTGCAAGATCATCAGCCCAATAGTTTGCAGATGGTGGCCAAGTATGTGTGCAAATCGATTCCCCCTATCAATTCAAACACGGTGAAACCGAATTGAACGAAATTTGGTAAAGAGGTAGCATTAGCAAAGGGAACCTCAGTGTCATGTTTTATATCGCCGCCATCTTGACGGAAGCGGAATGACGGCCACCCAAATGTTAAAATCTTAAATCAAATTACGACCATCCTAATAATTTGATCTCTACCAGATTTTGCAACAACAAGCCTTTTTGTGGAAAGCATCTTATGACTGACTACAAGGTCATCAGCCCAATAGTTTGCAAATAGCGGCCATGTATGTGTGCAAATCCATTCCACATATCAATTCACAAACGGTGGAACCGAATTGAATGAAATTTTTTACAGAGGTAGCACTAGCAAAGGGCACCTCATATTCATGTTTAATATCCCTATAGCTCGTTGTATTTCAACAAGCTACTACAACCAACATTCAATTATACTCCTTGAAAAGGACAAAGTGTTATAACAATCCCCTTGAATTTAGGAGAAAGTAGGCTATATGTTCTTTACTGAACATCTTGTTTTGTTTTGTCTTGTGCAGTGCATGTGAATTTCATTAACGAAAGAGAATGTAGTGTTTGTGGTCATGAGACTATGCAATATTTTATAAATAATTAAAGTAGAGTTGAAAGATACAAGCAATATATTAGTTTCAGTGTACATTCTACAGCGATGGAACCCATGCATTGATCGTAGAGCCCTGTTTTGTAGAACCTCAAGATTAGATCACTTTGTGGTGATGGATGACATAATGAGCCGAGTGGCACACGTAATTGGGCAAGGAAAGATGAAAGCAATGCACAGTGGATCAAAATCGAAACCTAGGAGGACAACATTATTTATTTTCTTACTTAAAAATCAAAATGTATTACTTCCAACGCATTCTCATATAATTGCCGCTCACTATTCTGGGATATAAACGCATCTTGGTGTAAATCTGTCACCACTGTTCGGGCAGTCTGAATTGGAGGGTGAATGTAAGTGGCTGTGGTTTGGTTGTCTTTGTGGTTAGTGTGATGCTTTAAGATGGAACATGCAGCGGAAGGTATGATCTTTGTAACGTGTTTTAGTTATTAATGGGCGTAATTGTTAAGTAATTTTAGCTATATTTGCATTATATAATATTAAAATATTATTTTTAAAATTATATTTTCACTTAAATTTTTAGTATGTCGCGTCACTCTGCGTCACTTTCTACTTAATGTTAAAATGTAGATAATGTCTTGTAGTTTACGCCTGCCATAAGATTGTTTGCATCTTTTTGCAACTTTCATAGTTATTTTAAGTTTTAGAAGATGCCGCGCAACCAGTTTTCACGCGTTTACAACTGTTCGAAGCACTGGGTTCGACGATTATGTCAAAAGTGGAACTTTGCGGCTTTGTTAAAAGTAAATTAGGTGTAGAAAATTGTTCTGAAGAGATAACTGAATGTTCTATCCAACTCCTAGTCATAGATAATTTCATGCATGTGTAGACGTAGCTTAAAAAAGGGCTTAACTAATGTTTATTATGAATTAAACAAATTGCTTTCACTCTAAATTCATGATTAGAACGTAAAAATAATTTTGTCGCCCTAGATTTCGATTTTGACCCACTGTGCAATGGTGTTTGCAGATGATTTGATGATTTGGGGAAACAAGGAGGAGGAAGTAAAGGAGCTGTTGGACGTGTGATAAGGAATAATACAAGGATATGGGATGAAATTTAGCATAAATACTGTAAGAGTGAGATGGTGATCACAACAAGGAAGAAGGAAAGAACCACAACGGGAATAAAAATTGGTGGGGAACAGCTGAAGAAAGTGGAGAGTTTCAAGTATCTGGGAAGCCTGATACAAGATAATAGAAGAAACGATAGAGAAATAAATGAGTGGGTGAGACAGGTACAAGCATTCCGGAGGAGTGTGAGAAGCATGTTAAGGAGCAAGGATGTCCCTAAGAACAGCATAAAGATCATATATCGGACGTACTATGTCCCTATCCTGACGTATGCCTCGGAGACCTGGGTTATGAAAGGAAGGGAGAAGAGCAAAATACAGGCCAGTGAGATGAGGTTCCTGAGAAGCGGTATTGGAGCTACAAAGAAGGACAGAATAAGAAATGAGAGGACCAGAGGATTAATGAAGGAGGAACCATTACAGGATGATATATAGAGAAATCTAGACTTAGATGGTATGGACATGTAAAACGAATGGAGGAGAAGAGGATACCCAGGAGGATACATGAGGCGAAATTGGAAGGAAAGAGACCGAGAGGAAGACTGAGAGACAGGTGGCTGAAGGGGGTGGAAGAAAGCGTGAAGAAGAGAGGAGTGGAGGCTGAGAGATGGTGGGAAGACAGAAGACGTTGGAGAGGCTTGTGTTCCAAACAGACCCGGCCAGTGGATGGAAACTGTGCAAGATGATGATGATGATGATGATGATGGGGGAAACCGCTGTGTTGCAATAATATCTTACAAAGAATGCTCGGGAAGACTTAATTATGAAGTGGATCAGTTCAAACTTATAATAATTATTATTATACTTCAAACTTATGCAATGCTGGAATAGGCCTCTAGTCCGGATATAAAGAACACTGAGTAAAAACATTAGTTGATTAGTTGAGCGAGAATGGAGTATGTGAAAGTCACTTATAAGTTTTATCATCTGTGAGGAGATATTATCTGGTTTATCACAATTTAAAATACAGTGAGATTCCTTTGCTGGAGCGGGACCAGCGGCCGACTGCCGGGGCGTGCGCCTTCCGCCAGCCAACATAGCAGGGTTGCGCGAGGCGGAGGAGAGCTAACCAGGGTCATTCAATTCATTATGCCACTAAACTTTCATCTACTAGGGTGTTTAGTGTCAGCGCACAGATAAGATGGAAACATAAACAATAGCTGCAAGATTTAATTAACGAAGCACAGATGTTTTTATATTTCTTGAGAATCTGGATGACCTCACGTCACAGAAGATACTAAAAATGTTCTCCTTCGGCTGACAGACAGTTACATCGTTACATTATGTAGCTACTCCTGCACCCCCCAGCGTGTTTACTGTAATTAATAGAAGCACGGACCTAAGCCCGTTTGTTGTTCAATTGTGGGTTTATTTAAAATACAAAGTGTATAGATCAATTACCCTCGAGAACAATATACGGCATCAGATATCCCTCACAACAGAAGGGAATCACAACGTGTAAACGCTAATTTATTTACACGGTACAACCCGCCTGTGTGTCAACTGAAGGATAACACTCTCAGCTTCTCCTGCGGATAGGCAAGTCCTTTAATCATGATTTGCTGGTTAATTTACCATTAATTAATGTACTTTCTTACGGTTTCCACCGGCGCGCAATCCGCGGCGCGAGCTCGGTTGGCTGGCGGCCCCGCTCCAACAAAAGAATCTCCCTGTAAATTAAATTGAATTTTCAACTTACTTGAGGTTAAACTATAATTTTGTATCGGCTCTGGTTTGTCTTTTGTTAAACGTTATTGTTATATTTTAAGGGTCCAGCAGAATCACACTACTCAAATATATAGTTTTATTAAATCATTGGAATGTCAGTTATGGTATTAAACTGAGTGGAGCGTTATGTTATTCATAAGAAAATTCTCTAATAGTAATACATTCGCAAAATATGTAATAATATAGGAAAAAGTGGAAGCAATGCCGGACACAGCTGGGGTCCCGTGGTCGCCAACCCACGTCTCACAAGTTGTGAGCCCCTGCGGGGGTTGTCAGGTTGAGAATCGATACGCAGCTTAGTTATGAATAGTGGCCAGCAGTTTTAATCCGCATGTGGTAGCGGACCTTGTTACTCACTGACATTAATATTATCACTACTATTCGATAATTATACTTATACACTTGACGTTGAGACTCCTTCAAAACGTGGCATTATACAATGTATGTGTAAATCTGTACTCTTCTGGACATGGAATGCACATTAGCTCGCCAGACATGAACATGCAACATCCTGCCTATTCGCGCGACAGAAAACACACCTGTATAAAGGTTGTGTTGTTGTTGGCACTAACATAAATCTCCTTGTACGAGGTAAATAGCCACACTCTCACTAACACAACGACAAGTAAACACAATAATAGGATTCAAATGTTAAATATTACTGACGGTTTTTGATGGAATTATCGCAGAATGAGTTTTTGAACGGTATGGACTCTGTCTTGAGGACAGAATTCGTGATGAAAATTAATAAATGTAGAACAAAAATATTGGAATGAAGCCTAAATTAATTAGAAATCACTAATGACATCAATTCGGCAGGTGAAAAGCTAAAGGAAGTAGGAGACTTATGTTACTTATGAAGCATAATAACCAGCGATGGACGAAGCAAAGAGGATATAAAAAGTAGGTTAGCTCAGGCAAGGAAAGCATTTCTACGGAAAAGGAATCTGTTGAGATCGAATATAGGTTTAGGTATTAGGAAGCCACTTTTGCAAGCCTTTGTCAGGAGCGTGGCGCTCAATTGAAGTGAAACTTAGACTGTTGGTGTAGCAGAAAAGAGGAGAATTGAAGCGTTTGAAATGTGGTGTTACCGGAGAATGATGATCAGATGGGTAGATAGAGTTACAAACCAAGAGGTATTACGACGAGTGGAAGAGGAGAGATTTTTCTGGTGACTGCTAATGAAGAGAAGAGATAGGTTGGTAGGACACATACTAAGACACCGAAGAATAGCACGCTTAGTTAGGGAAGCAAGGGTTGAGGACAAGAACTGTAGGGGTAGACCAAGTTTAGAATATGTTAAACAGATTGCCTTGGATGTAGGGTGTGATAACTTTGTAGAGATGTAAGGATTAGCTCAGGATCGGGAGGCGTGGAGGGCTGCATCAAACCAGTCAATAGACTGAAGAATCTAACAACAACATCACAGAAACGCATCGTCATGGAGAGATAGCCGTCGTTAAGACTCCAAACGTAATTTCACAATCAAACAGAGGAAAGAGAAAGGAACATTGTACTGTAGTTTTACGTGCCCGTTAATTTCAAGATAATAAGGCACGGGATCTCCCTTTTTACGTGGAATCCGAACCACAGGACGAGGCCGGGAATCTAACTCTGTACGCCCTGGTAATAGACTATCACTTTGATCACCGCGCCGCCACGTCATGCGAACTGAGGCTGAAAGTAATATACAGTGGATAGGTGGTGAGATGTCCTTTTAGTAACATGAATCGCGTTACTTGGAAGATGAACATTACTCTCCGAGTGCCATTCTAAAGTATCTCTAATAAGGGAAATAATTAATTTTCTACTTATTAAACCAACGTCACCCTTGCACCGTCTGTATGTCGATTATATGTGAGGATGATGATAATTGTCGTTTTAAGGGGCCTAACATCTAGGTTATCGGCCCCTAATGGTTTGGGTGACAATGAAAGGTTTGAGAAAGAAAACTATAACTAATACTAACTACAGACTTACAAACTAGAATAAGAAATGGTAAACAAATAAAGGATAAGACAAATAAAGGACAGGAAGAAAAGAATTGCCCTCAATCCTCGAAGAATGAGGATTGAGGGACTAGGAAGGAAGGAGAGCCATGAAAGGCAGATAGGAAAAGGGAAAAGGAGAGTGCCCGCCCCAAAGTCCGTGGAAAAAGGAGAAAAACGGACCCAGCTCAGGAATCCCCCGGGATCGCAAATTTCCGAACTCACGAGCCGTGAGCCCGTGAGGGTGTAGCACTATCCAGGGTGCACCAGAAGTGGTGGGGCTACACCCACCCTGCCTCCTTGAGGGTCTTGAGCAGAAGGCAGGAGATAACATGAAAAGAAAAGACGGGCTAACCACTTGAAGAATGAGGGGATCTGAATAGATGACGCAAGGGCCAATTAAGGCAGGAAATAGAAAGACTCCCCACGCCTCGGATACCCTAATACCGTCGGGGTCGGAAGGGAACAAGAATTGACCAAGAGAGGTCGAAAGGAAGGAAGACGGAGAGGAGACCGGCGCAAGTAAGAGGAAACAATGCCGGACCAGCCAACCCACGTCCCACTAGACGTGAGCCCCTGAGGGGACAGCAATTATACAAGGGGTGTTCAAATGACAAGTTACGAAACGATACCTTGGGTACAAATTATTCGTTATTCATAAATAATCACCACATGCCTGTGCAGAGGTGTCCCATTGCTTCACTAGCCGCAAGATTCCCTGTTCCCAGAAGTCTGGTGGTTGTGACATGAGCCAATCTTTTACGGTGTCATTTAGTTTGCCGTCCGATTGTACACGCACGGACGAACCATTAACAGTGACGTGTATTGTGCGGCAGTCCGTAGCCTACGCAAGTCCATCAAGAACAAACGGCCTGGATTGCTCACGAAGGGAGTGATTCTTCTCCATGATAACGCTCGCCTACACGTCTCTAACGTCACACAAGGTGTATTCGCCACGTTGAAGTGGGAGCAACTTGAGCATCCACCCTACTTCCCTGACGTATCCCCATGCGACTCCATGTTTTTGGTCCGTTGAAAATCACCCATTTTCCCCACGTTTGCTCAACAAAGGTGCATCTAACGTGAGGTCGATCCTGAAATACGCAATTTGTGATCAATGGCGATCAATAAAATTAACTCTTAAATCCAAATACCTGTATAACCTTATGATATTTCGTGGTATAGAAGTTTTAATGGAGTTACTGTTGATCGAGAGGACATAAGAATTACCTTTCAAAAAGATGCCCACAAAATTAGGTTCAAATACGCCACTGTTGATGAAACAAGGGCATATTGTTAAACTAATTATATCTACGAGTAGTAGACTTGTGACAGTGTGTGCACCTTACTTCTGTCACGTTTGATGAGTTATGAGCCTGATACTCAAGAAGTTCGTTTGTTAGCATAAAAAGAAAAAAGTAGTTCCGCGACGAACTAAAAAGCCTACTTTTCTTCAAATTATGGAGACCATATATCAACAGTTGACAGACCTGGCCACTCTGAATATATTCTTAGTTCCATCTCTTAAGATATACAATGCACATGCCACATTTGGTTGAGGTCCAACAGATAGTTGCACGTTACATGTATTTAAAAATTGACTTTATCGCCATGCATAAAATCAGGTTGGCGACACTGCCATAAATTGGATGCTCAAACTTAAATTGAAATATTATGATCTATATATGAGCCAATTTTCAAAGAGCTTCATTTATTGGTATGGACGTTACATGTGAATCAACATTAAATATATCATCACGCGCACAATCATGTTCGCAGCACTGTCGAATGTAGGTTACTGAAAATTAACCTACATTTGCAAGTACTATATGTCTGCAAAATTTAGAACTGTTGGCCTGCATACTTTCCGATATATTGAGATTAGGATAAAAATGTATAGAGAGCAATTTTCAACAGTTGACAACCCTGTTGACACAATAAAATGTCATATTCATATCTGCTCCGGTGTGCAAATCACATACCAAATTTGGTTGAAATCCAATAGATAGTATGGAAGTTACGTGCATTTAAAGATTGGACTTATCAGCAGGTATAGAATCATTTTGGCAATACTCTCATGTATCGGCTCCTGTAAATCTATATGTGTGTCAATTTTGGAACAATTCCCTTGCATATCTCTTGAGACATCCACCATAGACCTCAATTTTCAATTGTGATTTCTCAGCAGTTGGTAGCACTGACGTCATTTTCAAATATGGCCTTGCGATATTCAGGCCTAGCTCTTTACTCATACCAAATTTGGTTTCGATACTTACAGCCGTTTAGGAGTTGATGGGGACACACAAACACACACACACACAGAAGGACACACAGACACACATTTACCCGGATCGATCTCATAAGTATACTTTTTCCTCATTTTTACAAAATGTCAAAAGTAGGCTAAAAATGAAATTGAAATGACCATGATAACCCGATTCCCTATTGACGATGTAATTATAAGATAATATAATGTAAATAGGCTAACCATAACTCAATATATATTGTACTTGTACCGGTTTGTGACCTTCCTTAGCGTAATTGAGGACAACAACATACACTTAATATGTATTTTGCCATAACAGAGGATTCGAAAAATATTCTTGTTCTAAAAGGTCACAAATAAAAAATAAAAATAAAACAGATCTGTTACAAAATGTGTTAAGAAAAACATGAAAAGTGTTGATAAAACAGCGTGGAATAGAAGAGATGAGGATGTGAAATAGTGAGGTTATAACTGGTTGGTATTTGCGAGGTAGAGATATAAAGGAATGAGAACCTTGGAAATACGTGTTATGAGGTAATGTTATGAATGGCTTGGCAACTAAATAACTGATGCATTTCTTGCCCATCGACTGGATGTACATAGAGGGTTGAAGTAAGGAATAAGTAAAATGTGACGCTATATTGCACTTCAAAGATCATAATCGGACATACTACAGGAAGTGGTGCAACACTACAATACTGTCGTCACAAATCCACACCAGCGCCCGTAATTCTCTTTAACCATGCACACGCAACTACTGACGTCACAAAAGGAACACAATGAATTGCAATTGGAAGATCACCCTGTACGATGGTAGTAAAAAGCTGGCTCAAATTAACATTAAGGGGACAGTGTTGTGATAATGGATTATTTCACACAATGAAAAAACAATTTTCTGTTATTTCCTTTCGGTCAATGGTTGTTAATTGTGTAATATAAGCCATTGCCACAACCCAGTGACATTGAGCATATTTTTACTCAAATGAAAAGACGCAGAAGTGAAGTACGCTGCCTTGTTGAAACGATTCACATTTATTTTATTTATTTATTTTTTTGAAAATATAAAAATCACACGCTTAAACCCAATTTGTAACCTACCTGGCAAATCTGTTTAGATTTAACTGTCATTGCCTATTTTTAGCCTACTTTCGATTTTTGCAAAAAATGGAAGTAGTCTTATGATATCAACACAGGGCGAAAAATTGTATGTCTGTCAGTGTGTGTGAGTCTGTGTGTGTGTATGAGTGTGTGTACTCTGAATGTCTGTCCCCCCCCCACATATCAATTCGAACACGGTGAAACCGAAATGAACGAAATTTGGTACAGAGGTAGCACTAGCAAATGGCACCTCAGTGTCATGTTTTATATCGCCGCCATCTTGACGGAAACGTAATGGCGGCCACCCAAATGTTCAAAGCTTAAATGAAACGACGACTAACCTAATCATCTGATCTCTAGCAAATTTTGCAAAAACGTACCGTTTTGGGGGAAGCATCATTTAACCAAATTACAAGGTCATCAGACCAAACTTGTGCAGATGGCGGCCATGTATGTGTGCAAATCACTTCCCCCATCAATTCAAACATGGCGAAACCGAATTGAAGGAAATTTTGTACAGAGGTAGCACAAGCAAAGGGCACCTGAGAGTCATGATTTATATCGCCGTCATCTTGACGAAAACGTAATGGCGGCCACTCAAATGTTCTAAGCTTAAGTCGAATTACCACCAACGTAATCATCTGATCTATACCAAATTTTGCAACGTTATACCTTTATATATGGACAGTCCTTTGACCAAACTACAAGGTCATCTGCCGAATACTTTTCGGATGGCAGCCATGTATGTGTGCAAATCGATTCACCATATCAATTCAAACACGGTGAAACCGAATTGAATGAATTTTTGTACAGACGTAGCACTAGCAAAGGGCACCTCATATTCATGTTTAATATCCGTATAAGAAGTTGTATTTCAACAAGCTACTACAATCAACATCCAATTATACTCCTTGAAAAGGACAAAGAGTTATAACAATAACCATAGATTTACGAGACATCTTGTTTAAAATTAGCCTATACACACAAAGAAAGAACTTAAACTTAGGGAGTAATATTTTGTCGCTAGCAAAGCAACTGTAAAGTGATTGAAGACTTACCGACGACTCTCAGCTCGATGAAGATACTGGTGGGCGGGTGAGACGACACTTGGCATTCGTAGAGGCCCGCGTCTCGATGTTGTACGTATTTGATTTGGAGCGTCCAGTCCTGGAATACAGACGGAGATGTATACATTAAAACCTGCACTTGTCAGAGTATCAACGTACATTTAAATAAACTGCTTCATAAAGCACATTGCTTCTTGTATTTGATACAAATCATTAGTGCACTTTTCCACTGAGGGAAAAGTTTAGCATGCGGCATTCAGTCCGGATCTTGGATTAAGCGATTTCCGAGATGAAAGGTGGAAATGCTGAAACAGTGGTTTTCTAACGCTAGGGAGTAAAGATAGCTTCGAAGCCATTATTCAGTTGGCAGGTTCCTCAGTTTAGGGGCTGCGACAACGCGGTCATGTAGCCCCGTGTACATTGGGTGCGTGTAGAATCTATCTGATAAACGGTGTTAATTGTGATGGCTGTATTTGTGGGTGTTATCTGTAATTCATTTAACGACTGCAGACGATCAATTTCAAGGAGTTGCTGCCAACAAATGCTATCGTCCACGACATCTAGCTGTGAAATTGCCTACTACTATATGCCTTCGCAATCAGCGCCTGGTGACGAACGTTGGAAGTTAAGAGCATTGATCAAACCTAACCTACAAATTTAGCTTCACACAAGTTCAGTTAATGGAAGGTTCTTTTACATGACATAAATCTATGACATGGGACCGCCGGCTTTACTTCCCGTCTGATGGATGGCATACTGAGGGATTTTAACGCTCTTAAAGAAGCTGACGACTTCGGCCGGGTTTGAACCCGTGACCATGGGCACAGAAGCTCAGCATGCTACCCACTGCGCATTGGAACCGCCATTCTTTCAGTCGGTCAACACACTATCACTGGAATATGTGAAAAATAATCTAAAAAAATTACATGTGATGAAGATTTTATGGACTATTGAAGGAGAAGTAAACTAAGGGATGATATGTTTCGCTCGTCAAGCGAGCATCATCAGGTCCAAATAGCTCTACAAAACACTACGACTCCTACAGTGACACTCACAGACAGTCTCTGCCCTCCAAAATAAAACTTTACGAGCCTTACAGTAGTCGCATATGATGTGTAACATCTGACATAGAAGAACCCTCACGTGAAATTGTTGATATACCGGTATTATTGGCACAAATATTAATCTATTGTAAAAGGGAGTGTTTTACAGATATTTTAGTTTATAATACGGAACTCATTTTATTAGATGATTTGTAGCTTCCACCAGCACTAGCTTAAATAATGAATACGATATGGATCAACTTGATTAATAGACGCAACACCGCTCATAACCTTAAATTTCTTATAAACAGGTCCTCTTGATTCACAGACCAACACATAATTTCATATGGATTCTGTTAAAAGGAGTCATATTGATATGATAAATATCGTTTAAAATGATAATCTGGTTGCAAAAATATGTACCCTGTCCGGGATTCGAACCCGAGATCTCTAGATTCACAGTCATAGGCGCTAACCCCACGGTTATTTCGACTACGCAAAATTTGTGCACTAGATGGTGACTTATTTCCACGTTCCAATAATAGGCTACTGCATTACGGAATTAAGTTTCATTTATATTTTGCTTGTTTCGATAGTGTTCCTGCGTGAAATTGAGTTTAAAATGCCTTATCAATAGACCCTCTTGTGAGTAAAGAGAATGTATTCAGCAACAGTTCATGAAGGCTTGCTCAGTTCTCGTATAACCACAACGATTATATTATATTGATGACTGCATTACCGTTATGTGGGTTAATATTTGAATAGCCATTGTGCAGAAACATAATACCGGCAATGCCGACTACCTTCAATGTTTGATGTTAAGGCATTTTACCATTTAAATACTGATACGGAGACTTCGAACATGTACCATGTCATTTGTTACAATCACTTGACACCAGATTTCGCATGAGCGGTTTCCGTTCAGTATGTCATATACATTCCACATGGCCGGGAGTACGTCATGGTATCAATTTCCAACACCGCGCGTTCATTGTTTCTCTTACCACTGCCAGCTGGATCTTACCACTGCCAGCTGGATCTTACCACTGCCAGCTGGAACGATCGATCGAGCTGGAAGTGCGTCTTACACTTCCCTTCGATCCACCACTGCCAGCTAGCACACTTCCGTTCGAGGACAGTTCCGTTCCATGGAAGGGAAGTGTGCCAGCTGGTGCCATCACGATCGTTCCCATCCACTTCCATCCCATTTTTCAAAATCACTCCCACAAAATAACCAGCAACCGAGTGGAAATATGTTACACATCAAAAATTCAAGAACACCCGTCAGAAAACTGAGAGCTACAATTAATGGTCAGGGAATTGAAACAGGGTCATGTACAAGTTACTTCTAGGTTTAACGGCTCGGATGGAGCAGCTGCTCTTCAATCGGTCAACACGTATAGAGAATCCCAATTATTTTGGGCAAATAATGAAAATATACGTGAAGAAAATAAAATGTGTAAATAGTAATTTCTACCACTTAAGGACAGATGGTTCTGAGCGCGCCATGCAATAATGCTCAGACTACCATGCCATTTCTTGCCGTGTCTACCGTAATATTACAGAAACAGTAGAAATGCAAACCATTTACCATGTTAAGTCAATGCCCCGGCGATTACAATCAATTGCAATTTATTGGAATTAGGCCTCTCATTTTTCTTAGCACATTTTATAAAATTGAAATGTTTCAAGGTCTTGTTGAAACATGCCGTTATGTTGGTACGCTTTCCAGCTAAAGTATTCATACCACTGCAAACAAATGCTTTCCACACTTTGAAAACATTCATAACTTTATGAAACTCTAAAATTTTTACACTAGATAAATATTTAATCATTCACTCATAACTTGAAATTTTTATTACAAAGTATATCGTTTTAGCAACATTTAACGTTTTATAATAAGCGTGATTAAAAAGCTACTATAAAATTCTAGACTTTCGTAGAGCTGTTAATGCATATAAAGTGTGGAAAAGAACTCGGATGCAGTGGTATGAATACTTCAGCAGGAAAACGTCCCAATATACATGTTGCATGATTCAACAAGACCTTGAAAAATGTCACAAATTTTAAAAAGTGCTTAGTGAAAACGAGAAGCCTAATTACAATAAATTGCAATTCTTTGGAATCATCAGGGCTTTGACTAACGTGGTGTAATGTTTTGCATTTCTACGTATAACATTATGGCAGACAAAGCGAGAAACGTCATGGTAGTTTCAACACTATTTCATGGTGCACTCAGAGTCATTTGTCCTTAACCCTACAAATGCCAAGAGTCAATGTTTTCTACTCTTCCGTTTGCTGATGATGCCGAAAATATCGACAATAACTACGTGCGTGTTTTCAGACATATAGCGACGTGTTTTCGCAATTCTTGGGAGCAGACGGGGACGAGGAAGTTTCGTGATTGCGTTTAGTTAAGTTGGTACACTAATAGGATACGTATTTCTGTTGTATTTACTCGTTGAAGATACAGTACATGGGTCATGTGGTCATTGTAAACAAATATGGCTGACCAAAATGGAAACATTGCAGGAGATCTTGGGAGAATAAGTAGTTTATTATATTTTAGTGATGTGATAGACGGTAAAATAATAGCAGTGATTCTGAAGAAGATAATAACATCATACATGATCCTAGGGTTGCCCAAAGAAGTGGATTTAGGGATGTACAAACATTTGGAGACCCTGATGATGAAGATATACCACTGCAGGTACGCCTTAACCGTATTATTAATTGTAATCCAAACTGAGAAGTCTGAAACATTGTGTGATGTTAGTTCATGATATTTTCAACAAATTGTATGCGGTATTGTATATTCCAAAAGTATTTACTTACTAGGCAATTCTTTTCACAAAAACACCTCAAATTTTGAATCTAAAAATAGAAAATAAATGTATAAAGAAAACTTCTGTCAAAATGTTTTGAAATATATATCTTGTATTTATGTTGAAAATAATGAACAAACCTTCCGCTTTAAAATGCTGTATCATTCATAACAAGAAGTTCCGTGATGAACTAAAGAGCCTACTTTTCTTAAAATTTAAGATTCATGCCAATGATTAATCTATATGGATCTATCTAGAATAATGACAAAATTAAGTTGGTAATATCGACATTTCTAATTCGTTCGAAATACTGTATACCTGGAATAATGTAGCCTAATAGAGAACTACAGTTGGCAGCCCTGGTGACTGAATATATTCTTAGTTAAATCTCTTAACGTACAGAATACAAAATTTGGTTGAAGTCCAATGGATAGCATGGACGTTACATGCAGTTAAACATTGGATCTAACAGCGCGCGTAAAATCATGTTGGCAACAATGTCATACATGTAATGGTCAGAAATAATCTGTAATAATATGATCTATTGTTGTGCCAATTTTGAATGAAATCCATTAGTTAGTATAGAAGTTACATGCATTTTAAAATTGGACCTATCAGCAGGCTTAGAATCATGTTGGCAGCACTGACGTAGGCCTATATTAGTCACTCCAAATTAACCTAGAATGCCAGGTACTATACGTGTGCAACGTTTAGAGCTACTTGCATACTTCCTGATATATTGATATTTGGGTAACAAAAATAGAGACAGTTTTTATTAACAGTTGGCAGCCCTGGGTACTGTTAAGAATCAGCATATTCATATATGTTATGGTACACATAGCACACACGAAATTGGGTTGAAATCCAAATGATAGTATGGAAGTTACATGTATTTAAAGTTGGACCTCTCAGCAGGCTTAGAATCATGTTGGTAGCACTGACGTATATAAGTTACTCCAAATTAATATAGAATTTCAGGTACTATACGTGTGCATAGTTTAAAGCTGTCGGCTTGCATACTTTCTGATATATTGGTATTTGGATAAAGGAAATTAAGAGCATTTATTAACAGTTGGCAGCCCTGGTGGGTCTTAAGAATACGCTCAGTCATATCTAGTTATGTACACATACAACATACGAAATTTGGTTAAATTCCAATTGATAGTGTAGAAGTTATATGCATTTAAAATTGAACCTATCAGCAGGCTTATAATCATTTTGGCAACACTGCCATGTATGTCCTCCTGGAAATTAAACTTCAATATTATTATCTATACGTGTGCCAATTTTGAAATAGCTCCCATTCATACCTTCCAAGATATCCAACATGGAGCTCAAATTTCAATTGCGATTTTTTAGCAGTTGGTAGCACTGACATCATTTTCAAATATGGCCGTGAGATATTCAGGTATAGCTCTTTCCTCTTTCCAAATTTTGTTTCGATTGCTCCAGCCGTTTAGGAGTTGATAGGGGGGACACACACACACAGCCAGACAGACAGACAGACAGACAGAAGGACAGACAGACAGAGACACACACATTTGCCCGATCTCATAAGTCTACTTTTTCCTCATTTTTGAAAAATGTGAAAAGTAGGCTAAAAATGTGCCCATTAAAAGTGACTAAATTTAATTATTATTCCATCAAGTAATTTTGTACACTATTCTCCTACAGACTCTACTGCATGGCACTTGTAGGGTTCAAGTAATTAGAGGTATGATGTGTTTCCTTCATCACACCAACAATTAGATACAGGTTAATTATGTTAATCTGTAATCATATGAGCAGTCGGTGCCCTCGTTACTAGTCTATGAATGCGGTTTTAGTGATAAAACTTATAAGCGTTCCGGACTACACCTGTGGACACAATTAAGTTAAGTTATTGTCTACGAACACAGCGCTACTGGTTGTTTGCTTTGCACTGTTTGTTGGTCACTGTCCAATGAGGGCTCCCCTGTGATGTTGCTTTATGCCTTTTTATTATGATACAGTTTCTCCAACGAATCAGAGCTCAATATATTTTCATTCATTGACCAATTAGGTAAGGATAGCTTCGAACATGCACTCAAAACGGATCATGTCGGACATGAATTAAATGATTTGAAAGTTGACAGTGCATACTGGATCAACCATTGTAGTTACAATCCCAAACACAAAGATAAAATCATCACGAACCTTTACGGTAACAGGAAAATACTATGACATTTGAAAGAAATTTATGAATCTACGTCCAGAAGATTGCAACACACCATCCTTCTCTATAATAATAATAATAATAATATCGTATGGCCTCGGGTGCCGGGTGCAAGCTTTGTAATTTGACACCCAGAGGATAGCTTGCATGTCGAATTTCGTGGTTCCATGAATCACTATGAAAGTCAAGGAGGTTAGATAATAGATATCTAAGCTCCTTGAACATTATAGCGCTTTCTAGTAGAGAAATTAGGAACTTTGTGTTGGCGGAAACTCCCGAGATTAATTTTGCCATTATGAACTCGGCCTACTGAATTCAAATGGGTTCTTTGACATGCCAACATCGTATGACATGCGTATCGTATTTTTGCCGCCTTTCAAAAATCAGTTACCACGGCCAGGGGCGAACCTGCAATCTTGGGGCTAGTAGACCGACACGCTATCCACTCACCCACCGTGGCAAGCTATCCTTCTCTATAAATTACTGACATGGAAAGTGCACCGTCCATATGTTCGCGTAAATAAACTAGCGAATATGACGCAAAGCAAGCTTGTAGTTTAACGTGACCGTTAATCGCGAGATCATGAGCCACGGGACCTCCTTTTTACGTGGAATCCGAACCACAGGACATGGCATTTCACTTCGAAAATCTCACATGCATTGACCGGGAATCGAACCCGGACCGCCTTGGTGAGAGGCATACAGCTAGACCGCTGAGCCACCACGCCCCTAGCGAATATGAGACAAGAAATAGCACTGTGCCTGAATATCCCCAACTCAAATTTCTACACAGGACATTGCTTTCGTAGGACTTCGGTGAGAGTTTGAGTGAATGCTGGTGTTGATCGGCAGGCTGTAAACATATGGCATTGCCAAGCAGACAGAGCGCATGCGTGGGTCAGAGAACTTGCAAAGCACAGATAGCAAACCCAGCGTTTGCACTCCGATCACTAAATTCAAGTGACTGCGCCAGGATTCGATCCTGCAACCTTGGGCGAGAACGTTACCGACGATCCACGCGGCCAGTCGACCATAGTTGATCCAAGCGTGGCATTGACGTTCTTTTGTCACCCCCAGAAGTCACTGCCTTCCTGATCAACAGAGCTGCTCATGGCCGGGAAAATTGGTTCATAGCCAATCAGATTTAATACATTAAAGTAATGTATTTTCCACGGCTTCTTCAAATGGTCTACAGCAGACATGGGCGAACTTTTTAGGAGCACGGCCAGACACAATACAAAGTAATCCAGGCGGGCCGAAAAATAGAACAACAAATGTTTATTGATTATAAACTTTTCATTTTTGAATTTTAAATCAAACAAAACTTACGGGCTACAGAAAACCTAGGAAACGAGATGTTCAGTAAAGAACATTATAGCCTACTTTCTCCTAAATGTATGAGTAAAGTTATAAGTAGGGCTCTGATCGATATGCTCGATAAAATCTCCAGATATGCTCGAAAGCCATGTGTTTTATCCTCGATAGATGTGCTCAAAAACATTATATGCTCGATAGATATGCTCGACAACCCCATTATCTGCTGTTAAATATGCAGAATATGCTCGAAAAACACCGTTAAAAGCTATAGAAAGGAAAGAGAATCGAAAAAACCAATAACATACCTTTATATAAGAGCTTTATTTTCTAATTGTATGTATGATACACTGCAATATACTCGCATTCAAGTTTTTCAAGTACTGTATATAAGAGGAGTTTTCTTATAAAAGTTACAGTTTAAAAGATAATTTACAAAATGTTCGGAATTAGGCAAGTCAATGAAGTAGATCTGCATTGGTCTGTACAACAACATTGTTTTCTATGTTTTCAGCTTTGAATGATTTTCTTAAATCAGTCAATAAAAGTTTCAATGACGAAAACGACCTCACTAAAGGTTAAAAACCTGCGGTTCTATTATTCGCACCAGATGGGCTTTTCAATAATTTTATTATTTCTGTTTTCGAACCTTAAGGATGGTCAGGGCCCGAATCCGGGGTGGGGAATTCTAAGAAAAGGTAACTATTTGGACGAAAACCACAAGAATATGCATTTATATGCTTCTATTCTGAAAACCGCGGTTTTATGCATTTATATGCTCGATAAATTTCAATTCTGTTGGTCCCAGAGTGGTGATAATACCACCGAAAGGCTTCTTTCAATGTGTACTATTCAGGAAAAAAATATGCAAATATGCTCGAATCCGAGCCCTAGTTATAACTATTTGTCTTTATCAAAGAGTATAATAGAATCATTTCTTGGTTGAAGGCCCCAGAAAGTATTTGCCTCTACCAAACACCAGAACCTCGAAAAAACTACTACGGTACCATCATAGAAGAAAGAAAGACAAGACATATCTCAAGAAATTTATGGAACTGGAGACTGGACGTGGGCAACATCCAACTTTGAGTTGAGGCATGTGTTTACACGTCTGGCTGTCCATGGTTTTCACCACCTTAATTGCTTTAACAAATCATTCCATGACCTACAGTGACGTGTGTATGCCAACTATGTGGACAAGCATGTGAACGCTACCACTTAGAGCTCCGTAGTGAAAGAAAACAATCAATCCAATCTATGCAATTCAAATCCCCAGAGTGCAATTTTAATGTACATGTTCATTCTTTATTTTCGATTGCTATTTGGCTGCAATAAAATTATTAATTATTATCCTGAACTAGTTTTGTCTTCAGTTCCAATAACACACAATAGGCTCTTACAAACGCCTTAATATAAATATGTATCGTATTTTCAACTTTTCATTGTTCAAATTCGATGCGTATAGAATGACAACCAGTGGAGTCCCAAGTAGAACAGTCATGACATCTGCCGGATATAATTCTAATGGGGAGAGTGCATTCTAGCGGCCATAAAAGGAAACTGTTCAATTAAAGCTGAAAGGTACTCTGTGGGCCGTTGGACAATACGTTGGCCATTTTAGTTCTCCTGTTTGCTGTTAGATGTCTCTTGCAGATCCGCTGGCGAAATTTGTTTTAATTAAATATATATTTTCCATTGTAATATGCACAATATACCGCTTAATTTTAAAACTTCTGAGTAATTACAAAACAGCAAATATAAAAAAAGCAAGGAAACCCAACTATACTAGGATTGGAACCCCAGTCATACGAGTAAGAGGCTAACGCTTTACCACGCAGCCAAACAAGTCAACCGAAATTCGCCGATATTAGTTGAATTACATACAACGTCTTAGCAAATAATGATTTAGACTTAACGATTTCTTCAGTGGAGTATACTTTTTATATATAAAGCATTTCATACAAACGGGCCGATAACCTAGATGTTAGGCCCCTTAAAACAACAATTATCATCATCATCATTTCATACAAAGACTATGTTATTCTTATCAGTAGGCTATATTGCATGCAATACTCAAACTAGTCAAATATAAGTGTGGCTCAAGATATCAGCTGCCATCTTGTCTTCTGAGACGGCTCAGATTTTTAAAGTCACTTCTGCACTTTTAATTTTGAACGGACCACATCCTTTAGAACAGTTTAAACGATTCTCGATTCGATAATCGGAACTGGTGGGCCCCATATTATGGATTATAAAGTTTGCATAATTCACACGGCCGTCATCCTGAAATGGTACGACGGGTGACCTTGTAGTGTGGGCACACAATGCGTCCTATATGAAGCTATATTGTTACCAAATTTGGTAGAGATCGTATGGTTAGTTTAGTTGTTAATTTGATTTTACGTTTTGAACGTTTGAGTGGCCGCCATTGAGTTTTGGTACCTCTGTACCAAATTTCGTTCAATTCGGGTTCGTCGTGTGTGAATTGATAGCGGGAAAGGGGGGGGGGGGCAGACATACCAAATCCCACATACACACTCACACACAGACAGTCACACAATTTTTCCACTTAATTTTTGGGGGGGCAAAAAACGACAGAAGGCTAAAAAGGTGTATGTGACAAGTGAAACTGTGACTGTGGTTCGAAAAGTTAATCATAATCTTGTTGAAACTGGGACGAGCTGATTCTTAGTAGCGCCGCTAAATGGTGGTCTCTCAATTTACTCCTGACGCTACTTTAGTGAAACATCATTGTAGAAAATACCTGTTCACAGAATAGTAAGATGCGAACATGGCAGTTATCTTTTGTGCATGAGATTTCAAGTTTGGGAAGCTTGATTTTGGTAGGGCTTTGTAGAACTCAATTTTCGAAAGGTTGAGGAATAGTATCTTCAATTCGTTGTTACATTGCAACTCAATCAGTTCTCGCTGCAACTCTGATTTTACTGCTTCACAGTCAACATTAAATGCCATGCTGAAAACATCCAAGTCCTGTTCAATAACTTTGAAGTGCTGAGATCTTCATTCAAATTCGTCGTGGAGATTTTTCGCACAAAATGATATTACACAAAACGCATAAACACAATGACATTGAAACTGTTGCTCACTTCTGGGTACATAGAACAGGAAATATGACCTATGTGCAATTGTAGGTGGTATAATTGGGAACCGTGTCACGGGCCGGATTAGACTAGCTCATGGACCGCAGTTGGCCCGCGGGCCGTACTTTGCCCGTGACTGGTCTAAAGTAACAAAGCGGCATAACGTGCCACAAGTCCTCAAGGAGAGCTATTGGAAAGGGCAGATAAACACAGCCGTGCGACCCTTACCTCCTGTGGCGTCCTAGTCCAGGAATTAGAGTGGAATTGACCTGTGCATTGTGGGGCAATGAGAAAAAGCCACGACATATCGCCATTGAACTCGGGTGTGTGGGAGGGATCGTTATAATTTGTGAAGTGGGCGTATCACGTAGTGAGCTGGCTCAGGCCGCATGCAAAGTAAACATTAGAGCTGCGGGTATGTGTGTGTGGTGTGATTCCCAGCCTCTTCACTGCAAGCAGCTGCTGAGTCTCCTGGGACCTGGGATATATTGCACTGTTCCCAAGCGAGGAACACGAAGCACAGAACGTGCATCCTTTAAACTTGCTGCTTTTTATCAAACATTTTCAGGAAGCTAACTAAACCGATAAAGTTGTGTGGTAGTGTAGAATGTTAAGTAGTGATTTCGTAATCTAGGCCCGGATTCATTTCCTGTGTAAAGCTTTGATTGATTTAAATGTACACTAAAACTCAGCAATGTTTCAAGGTTAGTGCTGTGTCTTGTGTGGGGTTTCGCCTAGGGCACCAAGCTGGCTCATCAGCGGGTCCCAGGTGTCTGCGCCACAAACCTAGAAAGGTTGCTGAGTTTTAATTCACTGCCCGTGAAAGCCAATATACCATCTTTCTAAAGGTGCACTGTTACTTCAAAACAGCTTTTCTTTATTATTTTTACATTACAGAGTATCGAGAAATCACCCGACGTTATAACAAACACGATACAATAGAATATTAATGTGGAGGTAATAAGCAATATTTTAAACTTCGAATTTTATATGATCTAACTCTGCTGGTAGAAATAAATACTTTACTACTGCTAGTGAGAGTTGAGATCCCTTCCCTCTTTGGTCGCCAGCAATCTCAGATCTCACGTGATGTTCCTCAACGTCTCATCAAAAACGGTGGTTGCTAGAACGTGTCCAAGTGTTTCAAACTCACTGCAGTGGATACATTCTCTGGAGTTACAACTCACAGTAGCTTCAAACCTGTGAGAGATTCCATTAACTTGTTAGAAATCACTCCCGTGCTGGAGCTGGTCACAGGGACTGACCTGACTTGTGCCATGTGCGATTGGTTCCTGATCAGTTCCAAAAGCTCTCTGTATTTTGACAGCAATCTTACATGTTTTGTTAACAAGTTGCCACTGTTTGGGATTGCCACACCTATGGAGGTGGTGTGCTTCATGCATATGTCAACAAGAATCAGATCAGGTCTTTTGTGCACGGCTGACAGCTCTGTCAATACAGTACGATCCCAGTACTAGGTAAAGTTGTCGTTTTCCAGTACACATTCTGGGGCATATTTATAGCACGGCACTTTCTCTTGGCTCAGCAGTTGAGGGCGTACAGCCAGCTCTTGATGTACTATTTTGGCAACAAAATCATGTCCCTGCGAAATGGCAACAACCTAAAATGTTATGCTGAACAGTCTCCGATGTTGGGCAACCGTATCTGTAATCTTGCAGAGACGCATTCTTGATAATGAACTTACTTAGTTCCTCGTGTGAACAACATGGTTCAGAATAACCAACATAAAGCCTTCTGTTTCATATATCAGCCAGACGTTCGACGCTAGCTTGCCGACGTGAGTTAGGATGACTTCATTGGGATGTTTTCCGTCCAGTGGCTTGGGCAGCCAGTCATTCAATCTATCCAAATCACTGCGCATCTGATATTGAGTCTCTTGCTGAGTAGTGAAGTTGAATCATGTACTTCTGTGACAGCCTTGTGCAGCATCGAATGGTTCGGTGCTGAACAGATACACTTTCTTAGTTCATAGATCTGTCGAGCTATTTGGCAGTTTATATCAACTCGTTCCGCAGAAATGCTGGGATGGTGTTTTCGTGATTGGGTCACTAATTTTCTGTTCTAGACTTTCAATATCAGTTTTACTCCACTTCACGGTCCCAAAACGAGAAACTATGGATAAGGACAGCATAAGCGTTAAATGCTTTAAGCAATATTTTACTGTTGAGACTGGTGTTAGAAACAAGCTTTATTCTTCTGATAAATTCCCTCGTCAGATCTATTTTACTACTGAGTGTTCTTTTTGCTTCATTCCCAGATTCTTGTTGGCCTCGTTAGCGAGCATTGTTGCAATCTGTTGGTCCTGAGCTGCTTCTTATACAGTGGTATTGTGCCCGCCTGTCTACATGGGATGCGAGGCAGCATGAGCACGAGATCTGATCTCAGGGCGTTCTGGGCTGCAATAGGTATTTACCACACACTGCACCCATGCTCCCGGCAAAGGATGAAGAACGACACACAACATCAAGTGAGAACACAGATATTAAGATAAAACCAATTCACCAAATTTTATTTCAAATGAAGCTGCCTGATGGCAACAAGAGAAAAAACAAGTACTTCTTCCGTGAAGAACTATACAGCCTATTTTCATATGTCCTACTCATGTTAATTGCCTCCATCAACATACAAAATTTCAGTTTGAAGGTTGTGATAGATTCGTATATATTGAGAACCGTCTAAATATTGCAGTTGGTCGCCAGGTTGGTTTTTTTTGTACTATTACATTAAGATTATTGTGTACATTTGGTATTCAAACTTCAATCGCATTATTAGAACACAAGAAGTATAAACGAGGTTTTAAAATTTCGCACAGCTGCCATCTTGTGATTATGCAAACACTTGAAATAAATTAGATGCCAGTGAATTAACATTTATATGAGCATTTAACGTGAAAAATTTCACTGCACTCGGATAGTTAATTCGCGAGAAACGTCCATTTAAATATTTATATTTCGCGTCGCCACCATGTTGGATTTGTGCTCACCAGGTTACTGAAAGTCATATAGATGAACATATGTTCATAGCCTCTATGAACATAAAAAATTTCAGTTTCATTGCTGTAAATGATTCATAGATATTGAGAACCGTCTAAATATTACGGATGCTCGCCAATTTGGATTGTTATATGTATAGGCCATAGAGTTATGTACCATTCAAGGACAATTATTGCTTAGGTTCATTATTCAAACTTTCACTTCGATCGCATGATTACGACACAATAAATAAAAACTTAATTTTAAAATTTCGCACAGCCGCCATCTTGAGGTTATGTAAACAATTGAACTAAATTAGACTCCAGTGAATTACAATGTGTATAAATATTTGCTGTACCAAGTTTCATTACGTTTGGATAGTTAAATTTTCAAATTCGCTTGTCCGCCATGTTGGTTTTGTAGTCACCGGGTTTTTGAAAGTCTCATAGGTGAACTTCTAGTAGTGCCTTTTATCACCATACACAATTTCAGGGTGATATCGGTAATAGTTTCGGCGATACTGAATGCTGGTGAAACATTTCGCACATCCTCCATGTTGGATTGGTGAGACACAATGAAATTTGAAGTACACGATCGCGGTCGGCCAGAATAGTGCTATGATGATTCCGAGTTTCATTGTAATCGCTCCAGCCGTTTAGAAGTAATTAGGGGACACACACACACACCTCTCTCACACACACACACATACACACACACACACGGACAAAAGGTGATCTCATAAGCCTATTTTTTAGCCTATTTTCAATTTTGAAAAAATAGGCTTATGAGATCAGCTTTTGTCCGTGTGTGTGTGTGCGTGTGTGTGTGTGTGAGGTGTGTGTGTGTGTCCCCTAATAAAATCTAAACGGCTGGAGCGATTTCAATGAAACTCGGTAAGTTCATAGCACTATTCCCAGCGACCTCGACCGTGCCATTCAAATTTTGTTACGTCTCACCAATCCAACATGGCGGCTGTGCGAAATATTTCACTAGCATTCAATATCTCCGAAACTATTACCGATATCGCCCTGGAATATTTTACGGTGATAAAAGGCACTACTCGAAGTTCACCTATGAGACTTTCAAAAACCCGGTGACTACAAAACCAACATGGCGGACAAGCGAATTTGAGAATTTAACGATCCAAACGTATTGAAACTTGGTACAGCAAATATTTATACACATTGTAATGCACTGGAGTCTAATTTAGTTCAATTGTTTACATAACCTCAAAATGGCGGCTGTACGAAATATTTCACTGTCATTCTATATCTCCGAAACTATTACAGATATCACCCTGCAATTTTGTACGGTGATAAAGGGTACTGATACAAGTTTACCTATGTATGTTTCATAAACCTGTAAAGTACAAAACGAACATGGCGACCAAGCGAATTTGAAATATTGTAATAGACTTATCGTGATTTAACTCTCTGAGCGCAGTGAAATGTGGTACAGTAAATGATTTTGCAGATTGTAATGCACTGCCATCTAATTTAATTCAATTGTTTACATAACCTCAAGATGGCGGCTGAGCGAAATTTTAAAATTAAGTTTTTATTTCTTGTGTCGTAATCATGCAATCGAAGTGAAAGTTTGAATAATGAACCTAGGCAGTAATTGTTCTTGAATGGTACATAACTATGGCCTATACATATAACAATCCTAAATGGCGAGCTTCCGAAATATTTAGACGGTTCTCAATATCTATGAATCTTTTATAGCAACTTACTGAATTTTTTTTTATGTTCATAGAGAATATGAACATATGTTCACCTATAGGACTTTTAGTAACCTGGTGAGCACAAATCCAACATGGCGGCGACGCGAGGTATAAATATTTAAATGGACGTTTCTCGCGAATTAACTATCCGAGTGCCGTGAAACGTTGCACGTTAAATGCTTATACAAATGTTGATCCATTGGCATGTAATTTATTTCAATTGTTTGCATAATCACAAGATGGCTGCTGTGCGTAATTTTAAAATCTCGTTTTTACTTTTTGTGTTCTAATCATGCGATTGAAGTTTGAATACCACACGTACACAATAATCTTAGTGTAATAGCACAAAAATGAAAATCCAACCTGGCGACCATCTGAAATATTTAGACTGTTCTCCATATCTACGAATCTGTTACAGCAATTAAACTGAAATTTTGTATGTTTATAGACCAATTAACATGAGCAGGATATATGAAAATAGGCTGTATCGTTCTTCACGGAACTACTTGTTTTTCATAAAATGGAAATAGGCTAAAAATCAACAATCATCACTTCCCTTGATGGCGAGATAACTCTACAGTGGTGCCAGAAATTAGCATTCGATTATGCATCTCAAACTAGAAAAAAACATAATCTCTTCTCGATATAGTTCATGGGTTTGACTATGGTTGATTTATTTATTTTCTTTTTTTCTTAGTCGTTTCCCCTCCAGGTTGGTGGAACCCACGGACTCAGCGAGGGAACTCACCACTACCGCCTCTACGGGCAGTGTCCTAGAGCTGGGAACATCTAATCGGAGTGTATACAACTGGTGAGGTGTGATTGTCACCTCGCCCAGGCAGCCTCCCTGCAAAGCGAATATGGGCCTAATGAGGGAAGGGAATGGAAGGTCAGGATGGATAGGCAAGGAAGAGGGAAGGAGGCGGCCGTGGCATTGAAGAAGATACCATCCTGGCATTTGCCCGAAGACGAAGTGGGAAACCACGGAAAACCACTTCGAGGATGGCTGAGGTGGGAATCGAACCCCCTCTACTCATTTGGAACACCCGAGGCTGAGTAAACCCCGTTCCAGTCCTCATACCACTTTTCAAATTTCGTGGCAGAGCCGGGAATCGAACCCAGGACCTCCGGGGCGGCAGCTAACCATGCTGACCGCTACGCTACGTGGGCGACCACGGTTGATTTATAACAATCATTTTTACCCTAAACAAGCGAGATTGCATAACCTCTTATACCACACACACAAAAACATCTAAACCTGACTTAATTGATGCAGTTCATAATTAATTGTCCTATACTCAAATATATTATTTACATTTGAAATTTTCAGAATTTCGACGATATTTCACACACGTATTTCACTGTTCTTTTATAACATAATTATTATGGGTTTGGAATAGACCATTTAGAATAGCACTTAACGGCACAGCATATCACATTGCATAGACTTGACACTTGATATTGTTGTTGTTGTTTGAGTCTTCAGTCTTTTGACTGGTTTGATGCAGCTCTCCATGCCTCCCTGTCCTGAGCTAATCGTTTCATCTCTACATAGCTACCACACCCTACATCCGAGGCAATCTGTTTAACATATTCTAACCTTGGTCTACCCCTACAGTTCTTGTCCTCGACCCTTCCTTCCATAACTAAGCTTGCTATTCCTGGGTGTCTTAGTATGTGTCCTACCAACCTATCTCTTCTCTTCATTAGCAGTCGCCAGAAACATCTCTCCTCTCCCACTCGTCTTAATACCTCTTTGTTTGTAACCCTATCTACCCATCTGATCTTCATCATTCTCCTGTAGCACCACATTTCAAATGCTTCAATTCTCCTCTTTTCTGCTGCACCAATAGTCCAAGTTTCACTTCCATAGAGCGCCACGCTCCAGACAAAGGCTTCCAAAAATGACTTCCTAATACCCAAATCTATATTCGATGTCAGCAGATTCCTTTTTTGTAGAAATGCTTTTCTTGCCTGAGCCAACCTACTTTTTATATCCTCTTTGCTTCGTCCATCACTGGTTATTCTGCTTCCTAAGTAACAGAAATCTCCTACTTCCTTCAGCTTTTCACCTGCCAATTTGATCTCCATAGAGGTTTGTGATTTATTTCGGCTGCATTCCAGTATTTTTGTTTTACATTTATTAATTTTCATCATGAATTCTTTCCGTAAGACGGAGTCCATACCATTCAAAAACTCATTCAAATCCTCAGGCTTGTTGGCCAAGATGACGATGTCATCAGCAAATCTCAGAGTTGAAATTATTTCTCCTTGAATCTTCACTCCCACTTTAAATTTTTCTCTAATTTCCTTCATTGCTTGTTCAATGTAAAGATTGAAAAGTATGGGTGATAAGTTGCAGCCTTGCCTTACACCTTTCTGAATACCAGCTTCTCTCTCATGTCCTTCAACTCGAATGACTGCTGTCTGGTTTCTGTATAGATTGTATATCACCCTCCTATCCCTGTACTTTATTCCAATCGATTTCAAAATGTCAAACAATTTAGTCCAATCAACGTTATCAAAGGCCTTTTCTAAGTCTACAAAAGCCATGAACGTTCTCTTATCTTTCCTTATTCTACCTTCCAAAATCAGCCTAAGACTTAGTACAGCTTCCCTTGTTCCTACATTTCTCCTGAAACCAAACTGGTCTTCACCCAACTCCGTTTCTATCTGGCTCTCAATCCTCTTGTAAATTATTCTAGACAGGATCTTTGAAGCATGAGTAATCAAGCTGATTGTACGATAATCTTCACATCTGTCAGCTCCCACTTTCTTTGGTATAGGGATGATTTCATTCTTCTTGAAATCAGGGGGTACCTCACCTGTCTCATAAATCCTACACACCAAGTGAAATAACCTGATCAGACCTTCCTCTCCTATGCAGCGTAGCAACTCAATCGGTATATCATCTATGCCTGGTGCTTTGTTCCTGCTTAAGTCTTCCAAAGCTCTATCAAATTCTGATCTCAATATTAAATCTCCTTTCGCATCCTCATCAATTTCCTCCTCCCTTTCCATTACATGATTCTCAATCTCCTTTCCCTTATACAAACTCTCTATGTAAGCTTTCCATCTCTCAACCTTTTCTTCCCTATCTGTTAGAGGCTTTCCATTTGTGTCCTTAATATTACAGCACTTAGTCTTCTTTTCCCCAAAAATATTCTTAATCCTTCGATAAGCTGTGTCTACTTTTCCTAATTTCAGACAATTTTCTATACCAGCACATTTCTCTTTCAACCATTCTTCTTTCGCTTCCTTGCACTTCTTGTTAACCTCATTTCTCAGACGTCTGTATTCTGCTTTCCCCTTTTCATCTCTTACATTCTTGTGCTTCCGCCTTTCATCCATCAATTCGAGTATATCCTGAGTGATCCACGGTTTTCTACCTATTCTCTCTTTCCTACCAATGTTTTCTTCTGCGGATTTTGTTATTTCATTCCTCAAAAGTGCCCATTCGTCTGCAATTGAAGCTTGTTTAGGGTTTTTCATTAGTCCTTCCTTTATACTCTTCTTGAATCTTTCGTTTACATCCTTCTCTTGATATTACCAAATAAGTTATACTAAAAATTATTTTGATGTGACAATAATATAAAAAATAATAATAATAATAATATAAATAATAATAATAATAATAATAATAATAATAATAATAATAATAAAAATAATGATCTGTAGGCTTCACCTAATATGGACTGTAATATCTGGTTGTACTTTTCATAATTCCATGCTTTAATTAGAAGATATATATAACACTGAACACTAATTATACACAAGCCGTCACAAGAATCGGCGTAACATTTGACGCGACGTCATTATATTCCTAAACAAACCATTGACCAAGATTAATTTATCTTATGGGAATTGTATGTTTTTGGACTGATATTCGAAGCAATTAATACCATTATAGGACAGGATATCACTCCCATTCATCAGAGGACCAAAACCTCAAAGCACCTGAGCTAAACTCAGAAAACACATAAGTGAATCGGGGACAAGTCAAGTATCCCAATAGCAACACTATTCCACTTAGAAGTAAAATCATTAGGCTTCGTTTCAAGAATGTCCAATACAATCCAAAGATCATGAGATCCCATACTCGTAAATAATTAACAATGGTTTATAATTTATCATTTCTGATCATTTATCAAATATCATTTTCCTCTTGAAATATTACACTGATTCTTATTTATCGAAATTCAGTGTTCCTCCTACATAAATTTGTCGAGATTTTATTATTATTATTATTATTATTATTATTATTATTATTATTATGGAATTAGAAAGTATTTTATGATCATCAAGACGTGATCAAAAATGGTGTAAATGCTTTCAATTTGTCATAATCCTGCTGCCTTTTATGCAAATGGGCTAGGACATCCCATATTATTATTATTATTATTATTATTATTATTATTATTATTATTATTATTATTATTACACACATCAAAAAAAGTTTTGCATCACCTCGGTTCCAAGAGTTCCGGAACCGTTAAATACAAAGGGAATAGAGATCAACACAAACAACATTTCAGCTCGTTTTATTGCTCATGAGACCCACACATTGCATGTTGTACCATCATACAGCTAGACTTTCAGCATTTGTGGTCCAGATTGCAGTACACACCACTACTTCTAATACCCAGTAGCACGTCCTCTTGCATTGATGCATGCCTGTATTCGCCGTGGCATACTATCCACAAGTTCATCAAGACACTGTTGGTCCAAATTGTCCCACTCCTCAACGACAATTCGGCGTAAATCTCTCAGAGTGGTTGGTGGGTCAAGACGTCCATAAACAGCCCTTTTCAACATATCCCAGGCATGTTCGATAGGGTTCATGTCTGGCGAACATGCTGGCCACTGTAGTCGAGCGATGTCGTTATCTTGAAGGAACGCATTCACAAGATGTGCACGATGAGGTCGAGAATTGTCGTCCATGAAGACAAATGCCTCTCCAATATTCTGCCGATATGGTTGCACTATGGGTCGGAGGATGTCATTCAGGTATCGTAAAGCCGTTTCGGAGCCTTCCATGACCACCAGTGGCGTACGTCGGCCCCACACAATGCCACCCCAAAACATCAGGGAACCACCACCTTGCTGCACTCGCTGGACAGTGTGTCTAAGACGTTCAGCCTGACCAGGGTGCCTCCAAACACGTCTCCGACGATTGTCTGGTTGAAGGCATATGCGACACTCATCGGTGAAGAGAACGTGATGCCAATTCCGTGGGGTCCATTCAGCATGTTGTTGGGCCCATCTGTACCGCGCTGCATGGTGTCGGGGTTGCAAAGCTGGACCTCGCCATGGACGTCGGGAGTGAAGTTGCGCATCATGCAGCCTATTGCGCACAGTTTGAGTTGAAACACGACGTCCTGTGGCTGAACGAAACGCATTATTCAACATGGTGGCATTGCTGTCAGGGTTCCTCCGAGCGGCAATCCGTAAGTAGCGGTCATCCACTACAGTAGTAGCCCTTGGGCGGCCTGAACGAGGCCTGTCATCGACAGTTCCTGTATCTCTGTACCTCCTCCATGTCCGAACAACATCGCTTTGGTTCACTCTGAGACGCCTGGAAACTTCCCTTGTTGAGAGCCCTTCTTGACACAAAGTAACAATGCGGACGCGATCGAACTGCGGTATTGACCTTCTAGGCATGGTAGAACTACAGACAACATGAGCAGCGTACCTTCGTCCTGGTGGAATGACTGGAACTGATCGGCTGTCGTACCCCCTCCGTCTAATAGGCCCTGCTCATGCATGGTTGTTTACATCTTTGAGCAGTTTTAGTGACATCTATGAACAGTCAAAGGGACTGTATCTTGGATACAATATACACAGTCAACGTCTATATGCCGGAGATCTGGGAACCGAGGTGATGCAAAACTTTTTTTGATGTGTGTATTATTATTATTATACAATGAAATTTTGAGGATCCACCTCACCTACAAGTCCAAGCATTAAATCAAAATATTCGCCTGGCATAATATGCAACCAATATGATATAACGACTAAGGAAGTTAACGGATTATAACGGAAATTATGGATATTCATGGCCCAAAAATAAGATTCACCTAAGTTGCAAGGCTTCTACCTTAGATGTTCTGTGGCGGAGGATCATCTCACGGTGCGGGTCAGACCCTGGGACCACGGACCCGTGATGGCTGCACACTAGGGAAGAGTCGTATCCCAGCATTTGCCTCATGCTACCTTCACATCCACAAGAATATGGCCATAACAGGCATCGCTTCTGGTACCCCATCCAGCAATCTTGGTATCGATCGCCTTATATATTGCCTCTCTAGCCGACCATCATATTGGAATCCTATGGAGTCGATCTGGACTCCTTCAGGAACGCACACTCTGTATTTCGGTATTGTAGTCCACAGTTTTTGAATATCCAATTATTCTGACTGTCTCAATTATAACCAGGGAAATATTACGTGGCTTGATAATAATAACATCCATGTGACATAATATCTCAGATATGCCTGGTCTATTTCAAGCACGAAGTTTTCCACAATATCACATTGAATAAGTTCTTATGGTCGCTCACAATCACTTCACAGTTGGACATAATACTAGTTCATAACTTTGACATAATTCCAGTTCATAAATATCACGCATTGGGTGGAAGTTTACAGACAGTCATATTATCAGTCAGTTGCGTGTAAACAAGCCCATATCCACATACCTTTAATTATTCCAATATTCCTGTAATTATGAATTTTCACAAGCACATGAATAATAATAATAATGCCTAGGGAAGTTGTGGTGAAGCACAACGGCACTTTACTTTACACGCACTGGTCTCTGTCTTCCAACATACAAGCAGATTAACGTGGAGATGTTACTTTAAGATTTTTATAATAGAGGCCTAGCCTCACGGAGTATTTCCGCAGTATTACGACGGCGTAACATCACACGAACAATAACAGGTGAGCACCAATGATCCAAGCTGATCAACACTGACTGAATGCTGATAGAACGCTGCCTTGGCCTTTCAAGATCTGGCTTTTATACCATATCAATGTCATATATCGATACCTGTAGTTGCATTACGTAATGTGATGCCTTCGCTCCTATTGATTCCCACGTTGGAATATACTGGAAGGTTTCTCATATCAATTGAAACTGCTTAAATTAAACAGGAGAATAATTCCAAATGGAATTCCGAAGTGCTGATGCCTTCCTCTTCCTTATCTAAATACAAACAAGTTGATTGTGCTCCGTCATTCTCTGGCAGTACTTGGGCCACGCGCTCGCTTCAAAACATGGTAAATCGACAGCTTGTCGCGACAATGGTCTCGGCTCAGCGCGCTCATTTCAAATCACGCCAGTATCTCCACTGTGTCTTATAAGGTCACAGTATGAAGTTGGGATAGAAGGAGGCAAAGAGCTGACAAGGAGAGGTAGGGTGAATACAAGAATTTGGAACAAGTATGAGGAATGAAAAGCCAAGATTATAACCATGGCAGCCCTTGTCCTTATTGACGAAGTTTAAATATTCAGTCAATTAAAACCTTAAGTCAATAACCAGTTGTACTATCACATTGTGAACTACTTCAGTGGTAAATTATAAAATACGAGAAGAAGCAGGACTTACATACTTATTATTATTATTATTTAGCGTACGGCATGGTTACATAATTACAAGCTAACGAACACATTAAACATATTCATTAGTATTTAGCCTAAAAGAACAATAAATATTAAAATAAATTTTGCATAAGGAGACAAATATTCAATAGATAAAATGTTCAGATTTACAAGGTAAGATTTAAATTGGAAATCCAAACTAGAGCAGGCTGCGTTGCATCATGAAAGTCTTTTAGGTTCCCATTATAGGCTCGAAGGCTGCAGTCCTCCACGATATGTTGGATGGTCTGTCTTTAAAAACCACAGTCTCACTGATGTGAGGAAGCCTTATTCCATTTGAATAAGCTGTCTGCGCAGATTCTTAACAAAAGTTGTTATCAAAATAATTACTTAGAATGCTGAAGGCTGGAAAAACACTTAGAAATTTCAAAAAACACATCTGCCACAGTGTGTTAAAAATAAAATATATACTGTAAATCTTGATTAAAACAAGAAGTTCCGTGACGAACTAAAGAGTCTACTTTTCATAAATTTAAGATTCATGCCAATGATTAATCTACTGTATATGGATCTATCTAAAATAATGACGAAATTAAGTTGGTAATATCGAAAATTTTAATTAGTTCGAAATACTCTCTACCTGGAATAATGTAGCCTAATAGAGCACTACAGTTGGCAGCCCTGGTGACTGAATATATTCTTAGTTCAATCTCTTAAGGTACGGAATACAAAATTTGGTTGAAGTCCAATGGATAGCATGGACGTTACATGCAGTTAGACATTGGATCTAACTGCGCGCGTAAAATCATGTTGGCAACAATGTCATGCATGTATTGGTTAGAAATTATCTGAAATAATATCATCTATTGTTGTGCCAATTTTGAATGAAATCCATTAGTTAGTATAGAAGTTACATTCATTTTAATATTGGACATATCAGCAGGCTTAGAATCATGTTGGCAGCACTGACGTATATAAGATACTCCAAATTAACATAGAATGTCAGGAACTATACGTGTGCATAGTTTAAAGCTGTCGGCTTGCATACCTTCTGATATATTGGAATTTAGATAACAAAAAATGAGGGAATTTATAAACAGTTGGCAGCCCTGGTGGCTCCTAAGAATATGCTCAGTCATATTTGTTTATGTACACATAGCACATACGACATTTGGTTGAATTCCAATAGATAGTATAGACGTTATATGCATTTAAAAATTGGACACATCAGCAGGCTTATAATCGTTTTGGCAACACTGCCATGTATGGCCTCCTGGAAATTAAACTGAAATATTATTATCTATACGTGTGCCAATTTTGAAATAGCTCCCATCCATACCTTCCAAGATATCCAACATGGAGCTCAAATTTCAATTGCAATTTTTCAGCAGTTGGTAGGACTGACATCATTTTCAAATATGGCCGTGATATATTCAGGTATAGATCTTTACTCCTACTAAATTTTGTTTCGATTGCTGCAGCTGTTTAGGAGTTGATAGGGGGACACACACACACAGCCAGACAGAGAGACAGACAGAAGGACAGACAGACACACATTTGCCCGATCTCATAAGTCTACTTTCTCCTCATTTTTGCAAAATGTGAAAAGTAGGCTAAACACAGCTTGTCGTTAAAACAGTGATGTAGTTATTATTTGTGCATGGAAAATTTTTAGATTACACGACTTACGAGAAGAGGAATGTGAACGAATATACCGTATACACAGTAAATATAATGGGACTTTGAATTTATTATAGAAGAAATTGAGTTATCCAGTGTGTATTTACGGCAAGGACTAGCCCTTCGACTATTAGTAATTTAAGTAATTATTTTCCTAACAATTTTTGATCAGAATTTTTTGTAGGTAAGTCTTGCTTCTTCTCGCATTTTATAATAAACCGCTGAAGTAGGTCCCATTGTGGTGTGTTTAATGTACAACTATTAATTGACTCAAGGTTTTAACTTACTGAATATTTAAGTTTGAGAAAGTTATGCCACACTCACGATGCCTCACAAGTTAGGGTGGATTCTTTTAACGGGTGCAATTTCTTATGTGTAAGGTATATTTGAACTAATAAGAAAGCTATCTCTCCCAAGCAGAGGCTAAAAACTTTCCCCGAGACGCGAGAGTTGAACTAGTTGCTAACACTATTGAACGGAGGAAGTTATTCTGTGCAGGTTCCCAACTTTTATGCGGGCATATATATTCCCTTGTGAGCGACCTCGTGACTCCTTCGCCCGGGAATACATTAACAATATTGGAACGTAACGTGTTACCCTCTACCCATCAACACACGGAGGATATCTCGGGTAGATGACCTTAATGTTCCAACACTTATATCATCTAGCTAATACTAAACTAATACCAAAAACTCCCCACTGTCGCAGGTCATATCCATGTAAAAGTGTTTCTTAAACGTTTTAGTGCAGATTTGAGACATTCCAATCTTTGTGGGACTTCTAGTGTCCTCGATCAAACTCGGGAATCAGATTAAAATATGGTATATTGGCTTTCACGGCCAGTGAATTAAATCTCAGGAATTTATGATGCGTAACATCTTTCCACTCGGTAGCTGGACATTTTTGTGGGAGTGATTATGGATGGGACGGAAACAATGAGGGCGCGTGATGGCGGGGATTGGTACCACGACGTACTGCCCGCCATGTGGCTATGGGAATGTATATCGCATAGGCCTACAGTTTAATTCAAGGTTTGGAGACCCCATTTAAGATATTCCTACAATAAATCATCCTTAAGTTGTCGTTCTTTAGTGTGAAAATATTCATTTTATCATATTTGCTGAAAACAATTACGATTTAATAAATCTTCATACTTTTGCTGTATTCTTATTTAATGTTAGCACTCGATGTACTGTCGGCCACGTGGCTATGTGGAATCTATATCGCATCAACAAACTCTCCAAACAACGTAGGAATTCAGTATATTAACGCTGACTACTACTAATAATTGAAACTTCGTTGATCTAAACATATCACTGGGAGAAACACATTTAATATACCTTCCGCACACCTAATTTTTAATCGCGCCTGTACTTGGCAGTGCGCTCTATCGGCTGAACGATGCCATTTTCAATAACATCGCAGGCCGGTATAGAGCGCAGCTCGCATCAAGTAGGCAGTGGATTGCTTCCACCACGGCAAATAACAATTATGATTCATTACGGTCAGGATTTGGCACTGGAGTTTTACAAGTAATTTCAATGACCAACAGAGTTCACTGTCAACAACGGATTTGCGCCCCCGGGAGACACAAAGTTGGATAACATGTCACATGTTACACATCATATGCGACTACTGTAAGGCTCGTATATTTTTAGCCTACTTTTCACATTTTGCAAAAATGAGGAAAAAGTAGTCTTATGAGATCGGGCAAATGTGTGTCTGTCTGTCTGTCTGTCTGTCTGTCCTTCTGTCCTTCTGTATGTCTGTCTGGCTGTGTGTGTGTCCCCCCCTATCAACTCCTAAACGGCTGCAGCAATCAAAACCAAATTTAGTATGAGTAAAGATGTGCACCGGAATAGCTCACGTCCATATTTCAAAATGATGTCAGTGCTACCAACTGCTGAAAAAACGCACTAGAAATTTGAGCACCATGTTGGATATCCTGCAAGGTATGCATAGGAGCTATTCCAAAATTGGCACTCATGTAGATAATACCATTTCAGTTTAATTTCCAGGAGGCCAACCATGACAGTGTTGCCAAAATAATTTTAAGCCTTCTGATAGGTCCAATGTTTAAATGCATATAACTTCTACACTATCAACTGGATTTCAACCAAATTTTGTATGTAATATCTGTACATAAACAGATATGACCGAGCGTATTCTTAGGAGCCACCAGGGCTGCCAACTGTTAATAATTGCTCTCTCTATTTTTTATCCAAATACCAATATATCAGAATGTGTGCAAGCCGACAGCTTTAAACTATGCACACGTATAGTACCTGACATGTTTGATTAATTTTGGAGTAACTTATATTCGTCAGTTCTACCAACATGATTCTAAGCCTGCTGATAAGGCCAATTTTTAAATACATGTAACTTCTATACTATCAGTAGGATTTCATCCAAATTTCGCATGTGCTATGTGTAACATATCAGATATGACTATACATATTCTTCAGTGCAATCAGGGCTGCCAACTGTTAATAAATGCTGTCTAAATTTTTTACCCTAATATCAATATATCAGAAAGTATGCAAGCCAACAGCTCTATACTTTGCACACGTATAGCACCTGACATTCTAGATTAATTTGGAGTAATTAATACAAGGCAGTGCTGACAACATGATTCTATGCCTGCTGATATGTCCAATTTTAAAATACATGTAACTTCTATACTAACAAATGGATTTCATCCAAAATTGGCACAACAAGATATCATAATATTTCAGATTATTTCTGACCAGCACACACATGGTATTGTTGGCAACATGCTTTTACGCCTGCTGATAGATCCAGTGTCTAACTGCATGTAACGTCCATTGGACTTCAACCAAATTTTGTATTCTGTACCTTAAGAGATGGAACTAAGAATATATTCAGTCACCAGGGCTGCCAACTGTAGTGCTCTATTAGGCTACATTATACCAGGTATATTTTGAACTAATTAGATATTTCGATATTACCAACTTAATTTCGTCATTATTCTAGATAGGTTCATACACTGTAGAATAATCATAGGCATGAAAAGTAGGCTGTATAGTTCTTAACGGAACTTCTTGTTTGTTTTGTTTTTGTTTTGGAAGCCTTCATAGGGAGGTTATGGCTGCTTGCGCTTTTAGTTCTCGCAGTAAAGCGGCGCAGGTGCGCTTCATGAAAAGGGAGGTAGCGCGCAGTTCGCTACTCCGGGCGCAGGCATCAATAGCCCGCTGATGAGCTAGCTTGGTGTTCTAGGCGAAACCCCACACAAGACACGGCACAAACCTAGAAAATATTCTGAGTTTCAGATCAAAATATTACTTGTCCACTGGATGGTCATAATTTAGAGGCGAAACTGAGAAGGGGTGAGTTCGATTCTCATCTCAGCCATCTTGAAAGTAATTATTTGTGTTTTCCCATTTATATTCCAGGCAAATGCCGAGATGGTTCTTAACTTCAGGCCACGGCTGCCTCCTTCCCATACTCATCTATATTTCAAATGCGCTCAATAATACAGCCATTAACATAACAGGTTATCAGACGATTTCCACACATCCCAACATCAGGTGAGAACTTCACTCCGCCGTTACTGGGGTTCGAGCCGCGACTTCCAAGTGAGAGGCAATCACAACATCACGTCACCAATAATTCCCTTAACGCTGTTATTTAGGAAGCAAAATAACCAGTGATGGACGAAGCAAAGAGGATATAAAAAGTAAGTTGGCTCAGGCAAGGAAAGCATTTCTACAAAAAAGGAATCTGTTGATATCGAATATAGATTTAGGTATTAGGAAGTCATTGTTGAAAGCCTTTGTCTGGAGCGTGGCGCTCTATGGAAGTGAAACTTGGACTATTGGTGCAGCAGAAAAGAGGAGAATTGATGCATTTGAAATGTGGTGTTACAGGAGAGTGATGAAGATCAGATGGGTAGATAGGGTTACAAACGAAGAGGTATTAGGGCGAGTGGGTGAGGAGAGATGTTTCTGTCGACTGCTAATGAAGAGAAGAGATAGGTTGGCAGGACATATATTAAGACACCCAGGAATAGCAAGCTTAGTTATGGAAGGAAGGGTCGAGGACAGGAACTGTAGGGGTAGACCAAGGTTAGAATATGTTAAACATATTGCCTCAGATGTAGGGTGTGGTAGCTATGTAGAGATGAAACGATTAGCTCAGGACAGGGAGGCATGAAGGACTGCATCAAATCAGTCAAAAGATTGAAAACTCAAACACACACCCTTGAGAATTGGCGTGAAAAAATATGTATAACACGAGGACTGGCGCCGGGTGATGTTGACCCATAGTGTGACACTGGCCTTTTTTTGTCGTAGTCGTACGTATTTTAATGAAGTAATTTTACACCTGGTGTCTTCCTATTCCGAAAATAAAATCAGATTTATTTATATTTTTCAAATTCAACATGCAGGAAATGGCAATAATTTTCATAACAGTCAGCTCAATTTGTTTGAACAAAGGAGCTGATGACCAAGGTGTCCATAGACCCTAAACATGGATCAACAAGAACGTGAGCTATGTGATTATGCTGCACCAAAATAGGTGGATTTCCCCCTTTATTTTTGTCCCGACTAACGAAAGCTGAAAATTGTCTCTCGAGGATTGGTGCCATGGGTAAATCTGACCCGACCGTAAATAATATAGAAATAACTTGAGTATACCAAAAGCTATGGACATGTTACTTTTGCAGGGTAAACGTCAAGGCTATGAAGGAAGGTACAGTAAGCGACAGGAAATAAGGGCTGACCAAAACGAAAATATAGAGCGTTATTTAAGCCCCGAATCAAGAATACCCTCGCGCCAGTTCTCGCGGGTTAAAGAGCAGATTTCATAATGCGTCGATTTTAATTTTTGTATTTTTTTAAATCGAGTTTACCCTCCATGGTGGTGGCTCCCAAAACTCAGCGAGGGAACTCACCCACACCGCCATTTTTCAGGCAGTGTCCTAGAGCTGGGAACATCTAATCGGAAGGGATACAACTGGTGAGGTGGGATTGGCAACTCGCCCTGGCGGCCTCACCTACAAAGCGAACAAGGGCCTCATGAGGGATGGTAATGGATGGTTAGGATGGATAAGCTAGGAAGAGGGAAGGAGGCGGCCGTAGCCTTGAAGAAGGCACCATCCCGGCATTTGCCCGAAGACGAAGTGAGAAACCATGGAAAACCACTTCGAGGATGGCTGAGGAGGGAATCGAACCCCCTCTACTCATTTGGACCACCCGAGGCTGAGTAGAACCCATTCCAGCCCTCATACCACATTTCAAATTTCATGGCAGAGCCGTGAATCGAACCCAGGACCTCCGGGCGACAGCTAACCACGCTGACCGCTACGCTAAGGAGGTGACTTACAAATAATTATAAAATGATATTAGTTCTGAAAAGTATTGTTCCTGTATGCTTGTGAAGATTGTACAGCTGCAGCCATTCGTGAAACTTCGAGTGTATGGGTATATGTTGTAATGAATTCATGGTCTCGTTATCAATACCCATTGAGTGGAAAGTTATAAGACTGAGCCTGGTGAGAACTCCACGGCTGGTGGCTTATTCAGTCCGCTGGCCACATTGGAATGTGATGAGTGTTATTGATCAGTGCCAGGGACCGGAATATACAACAGAGTAATATGTGACCTCATTCCGCAATGACATTAGCGGCTTCGATGGCGTAGTTGGTAGCTAGCTGAACTACTGTGCCCAAGATCGCGGGTTCAAACCCGGCCAAAGTAATCGGATTTTTCAAGATCGTTAAAAATCCCTCAGTATGCCTTCCTTCGGAGGGGAAGTAAAGCCGGCGGTCCCATGTCATAGATTTATGGCATGTAAAAGATCCTTTCACAGACTAAACTTGTGTGAAGCTATATTGTTAGGTTAGATTCCGTCGGAGCGCTCTATCAAAGTTCCTACGTTCACCACTAGGTATCATTGATATCTGGTGGCAAAAGTTGGAAATACAGTACTAGAAATAGAACGGAACATGTAGCTCACCCTAATAGTGGTGTCCGCTGGAAGCAGCTACAGCCTCAGGGGAGCCGAATATATCCTCGGACACTCCCGGCACTAAAAGCCAACGATAAAATAATAATAATAATAACAATGACATTTACATGGATCACGTGCGCAATGTCCGACAGAAACATTGCCTACTTAAAGACCACTCCCAAGTAAGAGATCTTGTTACAGAAACTCAGATTTATTCTCAATTCGCAGCAGATCAGTTTATGAATTGTTCATTAAACAAGAAATAAAAACTTTATTTTAAAATTTGCACAACCGCCATCTTGAGATTATGTAAACAATTGAACTAAATTAGATACCAGTGCATTACAATGTGAATAAACATATACTGTACCAAGGTTTATTGCGTTTGATTGGTTAAATCGCGAGAAACATCTGTTTAAAAGTCACAATTTCACTTGGCTGCCATGTTAGTTTCGTAATTACCAGGTTTTCAAAAGTCACATAGGTGAACTTCTAGTAGTTCCCTTTATCACCGTAAAATATTCCAGGGTAATATCAGTAATAGTTTCGGAGATATTGAATGCTGGTGAAATACTTCGCACAGCCGCCATTTTGGATTGGTGAGTTGTAACGAAATTTGAAGGGCACGGTCGGGGTCGTCCGGAATGGTGCTATGAACTTACCGAGTTTCATTGAAATCGTTTCAGCCGTTTAGAAGTTATTAGGGACACACACACACACACACGCACACACAGACACACGCGGACAAAAGGTGATCTCATAAGCCTATTTTTAGCCTACTTTCGATTTTTGCAAAAAATGAAAGTAGACTTATGAAAGGAAGCTTGTAGTTTAACGTGACCGTAAATCTGTAGATCATAAGCCACGGGACCTCCTTTTTACGTGGAATCCGAACCACAGGACATGGCATTTCACTTCGAAAATCTCACATGCATTGACCGGGAATCGAACCCGGACCGCCTTGGTGAGAGGCATACAGCTAGACCGCTGAGCCACCACGCCCCCTAGACTTATGAGATCAACACAGGAAGAAAAAAGTGTGTCTGTCTGTGTGTGTGTGTGTATGTGTGTGTGTGAGTCTGTGTGTGTGTGTGTATGTGTGTGTGTGAGTCTGTGTGTGTGTGTGTGTGTGTGTGTGTGTCTGTGTGTGTGTGAGTGTGTGTACTCTGAATGTCTGTCCCCCCCTATCAATTCGAACACGGTGAATGCGAATTGAAGGAAATTTGGTACAAAGATAGCACTAGCAAAGGACACCTCAGTGTCATGTTTTATATCGCCGCCATCTTGACGGAAACGTAATGGCGACCACACAAATGTTCAAAGCTTAAATCAAATTACGACTTACCTAATCATCCGATCTCTACCAAATTTTGCAACAACATACCTTTATGGGGGGAGCATCCTTTGACCAAACCAATAGGCCATCAGCGTAATAGTTTGCGGATGCCGGCCATCTTTGTGTGAAAATCGATTCCCCCTATTAATTCGAACACGGTACAACCGAATTGAACGAAATTTGGTACAGAGGTAGTACTAACAAAAGGCACCTCAGTGTCATGTTTTATATCGCCGCCATCTTGATGGAAATGTAATGGCGGCCACACAAATGTTCAAAGCTTAAATCAAATTACGACTAACCTAATCATCCGATCTCTACCAAATTTTGCAACAACATACCTTTATGGGGGGAGCATCCTTTGACCAAACTAATAGGACATCAGCCTAATAGTTTGTGGATGGCGGCCATCTTTGTGTGAAAATCGATTCCCCCTATTTATTCGAACACGGTGCAACCGAATGGAACAAAATTTAGTACAGAGGTAGTACTAACAAAAGGCACCTCAGGGTCATGTTTTATATCGCCGCCATCTTGACGGAAACGTAATGGCGGCCACACAAATGTTCAAAGCTTAAATCAAATTACGATTAACCTAATCATCCGATCTCTACCAAATTTTGCAACAACATACCTTTATAGAGGATGCATCCTTTGAACAAATGACTAGGTCATTAGCCTAATAGTTTGCGGATGGCGGCCATCTTTGTGTGAAAATCAATTCCCCCTATTAATTCAAACGCGGTGACACCGAATGGAACGAAATTTTGTACAGAGGTAGCACTAGCAATGGGCATCTCAGTGCCATGTTTTATATCGCCGCCATATTGACAGAAACGTAATGGCGGCCACACAAATGTTCAAAGCTTAAGTTAAATTACGACTAACATAACCATCCGATATCTACCAAACTTTGCAACAACATTCCTTTTTGGAGGGAGCATCCTTTGACCAATCTAATAGGTTATTAGCCTAAGAGTTTGCGGGTGGCGGCCATCTTTATGTCAAAATTGATTCCCCCTATTAATTCGAACACGGTGGAACCGAATGGAACGAAATTTGGTACGGAGGTAGTACTAGCAAAGGGCACCTCAGTGTCATGTTTTATATCGCCGCCATCTTGACTGAAACGTAATGGCGGCCACACGAATGTTCAAAGCTTAAATCAAATTACGATTAACCTAATCATCCGATCTCTACCAAATTTTGCAACTACATACCTTTATGGAGGGAGCATCATTTGACCAATCTAATAGGTCAGTCGCCTAATAATTTGCGGATGGTGGCCATCTTTGTGTCAAAATCGATTCCCCCTATTAATTCAAACACGGTGAAACCGAATGGAACGAAATTTGGTACAGAGATACCACTAGCAAAGGGCATCTCAGTGTCATGTTTTATATCGCCGCCATATTGACAGAAACGTAATGGCGGCCACACAAATGTTTAAAGCTTAAATCAAATTACGACTAACATAACCATCCGATCTCTACAAAACTTTGCAACAACATACCTTTATGGAGAGAGCATCCTTTGACCAATCTAATAGGCCATTAGCCTAATAGTTTGCGGATGGCGGCCATCTTTATGTCAAAATTGATTCCCCCTATTAATTCGAACACGGTGGAACCGAATGAACGAAATTGGTTCAGAGGTAGCACTAGCAAAGGGCACCCCAGTGTCATGTTTTATATCACCCGCCATCTTGACGGAAACGTAATGGCGGCCACACAAATGTTCAAAGCTTAAATCAAATTACGATTAGCCTAATCATCCGATCTCTACCAAATTTAGCAACAACATACTTTTATGGAGGGAGCATCCTTTGACCAAACTAATAGGTCATCAGCGTAATATTTTGCGGATGGCGGCCATCTTTGTGTGAAAATCGATTCCCCTTATCAATTCGAACACGGTGAAACCGAATGGAACGAAATTTGGTACAGAGGTAGCACTAGCAAAGGGCACCTCAGTGTCATGTTTTATATCACCGCTATCTTGACGGAAACGTAATCGCGGCCACCCAAATGTTAAAAGCTAAAATGTAATTACGACCAACCTAATAATCTAGTCTACCAAATTTTGCAACACCATATCTTTATGTGGGAAACATATTCAGACCAAACTGCAAGAACATCAGCCCAATAGTTTGCAGATGGTGTTCAAGTATGTGTGCAAATCGATTCCCCCTATCAATTCAAACACGGTGAAACCGAATTGAACGAAATTTGGTACAGAGGTAGCACTAGCAAAGGGCACCTCATATTCATGTTTAATATCCCTATAGCACGTTGTATTTCAACAAGCTACTACAACCAACATTCAATCATACTCCTTGAAAAGGACAAAGAGTTATAACAATACCCATGCATTTAGGAGAAAGTAGGCTATATGTTCTTTACTGAACATCTTGTTTCATAAATGAAAATAGGCTAAAAACTTGAATCCACTACAATATATAATATATAAGATATTCTGTTTAATACGCTAAGGTGTATTTTTCACCAAACTCAAACTCCTAAACGAGAGGGAGTTAGAAGGTGTGGTTTGTACCAAAATCTTCCAAATCGTCTCAATAGTACAGGAAAAATCTTGCATTTCTTGAAAGGTCAACGGAAATATATTTATATGTTTACTAGCAGAAGTACCCGTTCTTCGAACGGTGTTCGGTGTTAACACCAGACATTATCTATTGAGCTACTGTTGCAATGGTTAGGGGTTTGTCATTCCTTCATAAGTTTATCAGAACGAAGTTAGTTTTCTGGGAATATCACACACACTGTTAATTTAAGGGCCTTAAAATGCGGTTTTCGGAGACCCTTTATAGACTCCCGAATTTTGTGTCTCATATTGAGAAGCGCAACATATGCTTTGGTCGTCCTTCTAGAATAATTTTGTATTTCGCCTATTTCAGCATGTATTTTGAGAAGTTTTCCCTATATCCACCCTTCTACTGTATGAAAAGTACGGTGAAGAGTTTTATAAATGATTGGTGTATTGACTCATGGTTACCATACCTAATTTTACGATGCACCAAGCATCCGAACACGAGTTATAGGCGTAAATAAAGTTACACAGAAAGACAGACAATTCTATTGTCTACAACGTATCACCCAGATATCCAAATATAGGTATATCTACAATACGTATCAAACAAAATCATCCTTACGATGAACCCGTATGTCGACCAAAAAAAACGATTAGTTAAAATGTGCTCTCAAACTAAATTCACCTAACGTGTACTTCCTGACGTCAAATAGAATTGAAAGCCTCGTAGACGAAACGCAATACATGTCACCTAAGAACTTACCCTCTACGTTGTGTTAGGTCCCCATACACAGGAAGGCCCCTTTCATAAATTATAAAGGCCTATGGTGTATGAAAATTCAGGTTATTTAGCCTCAAATGGCCCTAATTCCTAAAAGCCGCAAAAATGCTGATTCAATTCAGGAATTTTGGGAAATAATGTTGCTGTTTGGAGATATAATAGACCTTCTGTACTATATGTCGCACGTGAAAATTGCATGAAAAAATTCTAGGTTACCACTTGACCCACTTAATTGCATTGATGAATTATACAGTCTACATTGGTTCCATGATAACCTTATAGCCATTTGCAAACTTTCACAGAAATGTTAACAAATGGAGTGACATTGCTTCTTACAGAAATAGACGTAAAGTTGGATAATGTTGTCATGGTTACGGATTTGCATTCCTTCGTTAGTATGTTAAATTCAATCAGTTTTCCGGGAATATTTCAGAAACTGTTGGATTTAGAGCCTTATAATTTTGTTTTCGAGGACCCTTTAGGGCCCCCGAGTTTTGTTTCTGGCACCGAGGGGCTTTGTCTCGTCGTTGTACGCCATAATATAATACTAATAATAATAATAATAATATAATATAGGGATAGGAATATAATAGACCTGCCATACCACACCCGCAGGTGTAAATCGCGTGAAAAAAATCTAGAGTACCCCTTGACCCCCTTAAGCGTATTATACGTATTGATGAATTTTACAGCTTATTTGGTTCTGTGATAACCTTCTAGGCGTTTGCAAACTTTCACACTAATGTAATTAATGGAATTGCATTGCGTCTTACAGCAAGATGGACCTCTGAGAATCTGTTGCGTTGTTTACCGGCTTGCATTCGTTCATTAGTTTATTAAATGAAATTAGTTTTCTGGGAATATCTCAAAACATGGGTTTTCGGGCCCTAAAATGTGTTTTTTCCACGAGTTTTGTCTCTCACATGAGGTGCTAAAAATGAGCTTTTTCTCGTCCTTCTACGCCTATTTCAGCATGTATTTTAAGGGGGTATGCCCCCTTTTATGAGAGGTACGGAGAAGAGTTACATCAATGATTAGTGTCGTGCCTCTGATGGATATCTGTACCAAATTTTACGTTGATACACCCAGCCGTTCTCGAGTTATAAGGGAACAAATTTGTCCACAGACAAACAAACAGACAGACAGCCAAAAATATATTTTCGCTCGCATCCATCATAAAACAGTCTGAAACGCGTAAACAACTCAAATTTCCGTAGAAATTCAGAGAAAAACACACACTTTTTCATTTTTCTATATAGAGAGATCTACTGCACCGGTCGGTGTTGACCGTGTTTTATTGCACAGATTTTGGTTTTACTCGCTAACCGTTGGAGATATACGAAAAGTGATAAGGAACTTTTGGATAGAAAATTAAATGTTAAAGCTCGTGTATACCATCAAAAGTTTGCTATTTCTTAGCGTTCTCTTTTTATTTGAAAAGGAAATATGAAATTTTGAAACCAAAGGGTGTAGTGACGTCACAAATGTCTGTTTTACTCGCTAACTGTTGGAGATACACGAAAAGTGATAAGGACCTTTCGGATAGGAAATGAAATTTCAAAGCTCGTATGTGCCATCAAAAGTTTGCTATTTCCTACCGTTCTCTTTTTACTTGATATGGAAATATGAAATTTTGAAACCAAAGGGTATAGTGACGTCACTAAAATGGTCGCCATTTTTTAATAGTGCAAAATTTCGAAATCAAAAGTATCCTATATGTAAACCTGGTAAATCAGCTACAAACATGCAAAATTTCATTTAAATCGGACCAGTGGTTCTTACGTTATTGAGTAACAGACAGACAGACAGACACACACCATCTCATTTTTATATATTAGTATGATATAGCTTTTAAACAAATAAACAAGACGATAGCCCCTGGCAGAAATGTGTCGCACACAGCCGCATAGCACCAGTGGCAGGCGGGTGGTCTGTACACATGGGGCGCATACTACCGATTGTGCAACCAGCAGCAGTGATGAATTGCTCTCTGATTTCTTAAAAGATATCGACAATTTGTTTAAAACGTGCGTTTAAACAAATAAACATATTTATAGAAGCCCGCATAACAGTAAAGCCAGGCGGGTGGTTTATACCCGTGTGAGCTCGCACGGGTCCGCTAGTTAATAATAAATACGCTGGCGGAAAGGATATCCCAACATCACGAAATAAGAAATGAACAGTGAGGACATTTCTGCAATACATTTGGTGAGGTAACATATTTAATTGATTAAAGGTACAAGGCAACAGGTTAATGTCCGCGCAAGACAAGCCATCGCAAATGTGCCATTAATAACCGGTATAAACGCCAGACTGTTCAATGCAGGCATGCATTGTATCGTACAGGTGCCGGATGTCAGCTTGTGGGATGGAGTTCCATGCCTGTTGCACTTGGCTGATCTATACAGGGACGGTTAATGCCAGTTGTGGATGACGCTGGAGTTCTCGTTCAATGATGTCCCATACAAGCTCGATTGAGGACAGATCGGGGGATCGAGCAGACCAAGGCAGCCTGTCGACACTCTGTAGAGCAGGTTAGGTTACAGCAGCGGCATGGGGGCATGCGTTATCCTGTTGAGAAACACCCTAGGGAATGCCGTTCATGAATGGCAGCGGAACAGGTCAACTTAGATTTTAGTACTTCCTTGACAGTATTTTTGATGGAATGTCTAACCACTCTCCAGAAATAATGCTTCAAACCTTGCAATTTGTCAATCATGAATTCTTACCACTGTGTCATTCTACCTAGCCAACCTTGTATTACATATGTACTATACATTTTTCATTTCACACCTCGGTATTTTAATTAGTTTTGTTTAGTTACTGATTAGAGTAACTTAGTACAAATTTTAAGAGACCAAGACGGAGTACCTCACCATGACTCGTGGGCAAGGCCACGTTTTTGGCAACTACATTCGCTGCGGGTGGGGACCAGTCCTACATGAGGGTCCATGAATGTAAATACCTAGGAACGCGTTTCACGGAGAACTCATCTTGTGAGGCAGAGATCAACGCCAGGATCCAATCAGGAAACCAAACTCTCTGCAGCCTAACACAGCTTTTTCGGTCCAGATGTCTCTCCGCACAGTTCAAAATTCATCTGTATAAAACTCTGATCCAACCCGTTGTTCTATATGGATGTGAGACATGGAGTATCCGAAAACAGGACTTTCATAAACTGCTCGTATTTGAGGGATAAATTCTTCGGAAGATCTTCGGACCGGTGAGGGATGTACACACGGGTGAATGGAGGATTAGATACAATCACGAAGTGGAAAGCCTGTACCATGATGCAAAAATAGCTGGATTCATCAAAACCAGAAGACTGCAGTGGGCTGGAAGACCACAGATGGGCACGGAAGCTACTGGATTTCATCCCCACAGGAAGGAAACCACCAGGGAGACCAAGGAAGCGGTGGAGTGACGGACTCCATGAAGATCTACAACAGGCAGCGATACGTGTGGACAGTTGGCGGATGGCAGCTATGGATAGGAGACGATGGAGAAGCGCGCAGTCCACTGGGCCTGATCGCGTAAAAGAAGAAGATAATCTATAAGATAACATACTGTGTAATCTTTATGCCACTGTAATTGAGATGAAAATCCAGGTGTACGCAAATAAATAAATCACCAGACGGACGTACACACGTGCAGTCAGGGTGCGTGGGATATCCACGAGAGAGATCCTGCTGTCATAGGAAATTATTGCTCGCTAGACCAGAATGAATGAAGCCCCCATCTAGCAGCGAGGATATGAACTGTGCCGGCTGCCGAGGCCTGACGCACTCCCCTGGGGCAATGATTAAATGAATGACAGATGAAATGAAATGATAGTGGAGAGTGTTGCTGGAATGAAATTGTGACAGGGAAAACCGGAGTACCCGGAGAAAAACCTGTCTGCCTCCGTTTTGTCCAGCACAGATCTCACATGGAGTGACCGGGATTTGAAGCACGGACCCAGCGGTGAGAGGCCGGCGTGCTGCCGCCTAAGCCACGGCGGCTTCATAAATATTTCATTCCTTTCCTGACCCGGTCGGAGACTGGAAACAGGCTGTGGATTTTCATTTTCAGACCAGAATGCCCGGTGTAGGTCCAGTGTGTTGACGCTGCAGACAGATGGAAGGCAGGCGTTCACCTGCCTCCTTCTAACCTACACACGGTCATCACCGGCACAAAGACAGAATCGGCTTTAATCGAAAAACAAAACGGACCTCCTCTCAATCCTCCAATGAGCTCTCCATTGACACCACTGAAGTTGCAGACGGCGGTAGTTTGGGGTATGTGGAATGCACGCCACAGAGCGTCTGGCTTAGAGCTGTCCTTCAAGTAACCGACGTCAAACAGTTCTTTGCGTCACTATGGTGGCAACTGCCGCTCGAATTGCTGATGCAGACGCCGACCGATGCGCCAAAGCCATACGCCAAATACGGCGGTCCTCCCTCTCGATGGTGCCACGGGGACGTCTGGAGACCGGTCTTCTGGCGACCAGTGCTGCCAGCACGCATGCACAGTGGAGACATTCTGCAATAGAGCGGAAGGAAAATCCGCATTCACGTAGTCCTATTACACGGCCTCGTTGAAACGCAGTGGCCTCTACGTCGTAAAGGCACTCTTGACCCACTCACAGCCACTCCGTCCAATCTCACAGTAACTAAAGCTCTCGTACAGAACAGCCCGTATTTAAAGCAATCCTGATGTGGAACGTCATGGGACCACAACTAGCGCCACACTAATGCGATTTGCGGAAAATTTGAATCAACGTCATTTTTCAGAAGAATACACACTCCGACCAACGTTCGTTAATGTAGCACACGCCCTTCTTGGTGTAGGGATATTTTTTCCGCCAGTGTATTATTATCGCGTTTATTATCTAAATCAGCGTACTTGTGGCTGCTAAGACACACATTGAACGTGCAATATGTCCGTATTAAATTATTACGGCAGTAGCATTCACTGCAACACTGATCGTTATTCGCACACAAATAATTATGTTTGTAGCACTAATTTTGACGTTCCAAATATGTACAAAACATCTTGAAAGTAAACTGTGCTAACTTTGATGTTCACTTTTTATCTGACTGTGGTTTTGGGGTCTAGGGAATGTGAAATGCGGAGATATGTGGAAGTCGCAACATGGTTCCCATACAATAGGTAGTTTTCTTATGAAATCGCCCTAAAATGTGCAAATGCAGTGAGTTGGCAGATGAATAAAGAAGACGTGGCATCACTTGCCTTCTCAGCGACAGGTAGGTGTTCTTCCAACACTACAATTTCTGCACGTGTAACATTATTGCACTGTCAAAGCCGATACAAAGACAAGTCGTTAGGAAATAAAATAAAATAAAATAAATAAAACTCTATACCAATATCTAAATCACAGTGTATGTTAGTGATTGAGGTTCAGTTTGTAGGTTGAGGTTTGCTACACGCTTTAAAAAAGGAAAGGTACGAAAATTTTTATACACTTGGAATTGATAAGGGACACAGTGATACATTGTTAAAAAGGCGGGAAATTTTGAAAAATTTAGTTTAAAATATTATAATTAGAATTTGTATATTATTAAAGTTGCTTTTGGTTGCCAGGAACGATTCCAATACTGGGACAGGTGCAGCATTTGTCAACAATATGTGTAGCATATTTAACAATCCTCTGTTAAGCTGGGTCTCCTCCCCCTTTGGCAGAAATCAGGTTTCTACGCGATACTGCAATGTCCCTGGTGGGAGTAAACCATATTTCCACCTTTAGCTGCTCTCTCACTGTCTAGATTAGGCACCAGGTAACTTCTAAGCATTGAAGATGACTCTACACGTGGTGTCGTTTGGCCACCAGTGACGGTACTGAAGATGTATCCACGACTAGAGACACCAGTGACGGTACTGAAGATGTATCCACGACTAGAGACGTTCTGTGTGCAACTCTAATACAGTCTTGGATTGGGAAAAGTGTCGCTGTAATTGCAATAACTTACGATTGCTTGAGAAGTGGAGAAAACTAGAATAACCATGGCCCCTATCAGCGTTGCAGCTTCCCTCGAGGTCGTGGGTTCATATACTGTCAGAAAAGTGAGGCACACACATGTTAAACAGAATGTTATATTAAGGTAGCATGAATGTGAACCACCTGGGAGCAGGCAGCACAATAACACAAAGTGTTCCTTGTTAAATATTCATCGTGGACGGGAAATAGCTTGTCACAACTAATGTATGCCACTGACAGATGATGGTGGGTACTTTAACTCAAGTTCCACGAGGGAAATGGGGAGACGAATTTTCGAACATGCTAGGTTTCAATCCCGAATACGTTGTTTTTAGCAGCCGATACATGGTAGTGTTGCCAACATGATATTGCGCGTGCTGATAGATTCAATCATGTAACTTCCATACCATCAATTGGATTGCAAACTAATTTCGTACGTGCTTAGTGTACCATAATATATATGACTATGCGTGTTCACCAGGTGTGCCAGCTGTTGATCATTGCTCTCTATGGTATTTTAACCTAATCTCAATACCTCAGAAAGTATGCACGTCAGCAGATCTAGATTTTGCAGACTTATAGAACATAATATTCCAGATTAAGTTTGAGTAACACAGACATAGCAGTGTTGCCAACATGATTCTACGCATGATGATCGCTTCAACTGCATCAGACATTTAATGGATAACTAACAAATGCTGTAAGGGATATATTTGTATGCATTTCTAGAGACAGCAGACTTACCAACTACCTTTGAGCCGTAGATTCTCAGTATGTGAGAATCCGTGGAAGGCGAATGTATCAGGCTGGTATATTAGAACAATATCTAATATATAAAAAGTCCTCTCGGCACGCCGGAAGGCGGAGGTAGATTTCACCGGACAAACTTGGGGATAGGCGAAAATAGGCAGAATATGCAGATTTTCGTAGAAGGATCAGACCTCATTTAATGCGAGAAGGTATTTTATAATTGGAGCTTAATTAACTTTGTTTTTCGTCATTTTATGCTTATTTTAAACATTTTATTGTCTTATGGGAACGGTAACCTTCTTGTCATTTGGGGTCCATTTTTATACTTGTGGTCACACTGTCCTTATGCTAGGTTTCGACACTGATGTGCAACTATGTAACGGTCTGTTACTTCTTCACGCAAAATTATATCTACCGCAGAGATTTTGGTTGGTTCCTCAGTTTAGGGGCTGCGACAACACGGTCATGTAACCCCGTGTACTTTGGGATGGCTGTATTAGTCTGTAATTCAGGTAAGGACTGCAGACGGTCAATTTCAAGCAGTAGTTACTAATGTTGCTACCAGGTACTACCGTCAACGACACCTAGCTGTGAACTTGGCTACTAGATGCCACCGCAACCAGCAACTCGCAACGAACGTTGGAACTTCCCCTCCAAAGGAAAGCATACTGAGGGATTTTTGGCGCTCTTAGAAAATCCGACGACTTCGGCCGGCTTTGAACTCGCGACCTTGGGCATAAACATTCAGCATGCTACCAGTTACGTCACCGAAGCCGCTTCACACTTAGATGGAAATCTGAATCTGATCTCGTGCAAGTGCGTTATCTTGGCAACGTCTGATGGCTCATCCCTCATCAATTTAGTAGTGTTGCCATGGCAACCACTGATAGGTCTTGGCATTTTCTTATAATTCCGAAATTATTTTTCTCATCCCTTGGCATAATGGTGGGTTATATCAAAAATTCTTTCAGACAAAAGTTTTAGGTAATTATTATGGGAATATTGTCCATTTTGTACGGTTTTGATATTGTGCCTATTAAGAGAGATATGATTAATGTTTCCCGAAAAACCCACTTTTTCCCACCCCTTTGGTCAATGGTTGGTGCTATAAAAAAAACTCTTCAAACATACATTTTTGGGCTTTATCCGACACATAGTATGAATGTTGAACGGATTCGATATTTCACATATTAAGAGAGTTATAGCAATATTTCACTTTTTCGAAAAAAAAGCCCCCCATTTTCACCCCCCAACGACCGATTTAGCCCAGTAACGAACTCGACCGAGATTTTATAGGTATACGTATTCGGTAAAAAATTCAAAGTGATTGGTACAAAATTACGGCAGTTATCGTGTCCACAATAAACTGATATACATATACATACATAAATTATATATAACTTTTGAACTGACGGTGGTTTTGGGGCCTGGGGATGTGAAACGCGAAGATATGTCGAAATTTTCCGGAAGTCGAAACATGGTACCCATTGCAATAGTTAGCTTTCTAACGAAATCTACCTCTGGTTGGTTCCTCAGTTTAGGGGCTGCGACAACGCGGTCATCTAACCCCGTGTACTTTGGGTGAGTGTAGAATCTGTCTGATACACGGTGTGAATTGTAATGGCTGTATTAGTCTTAATTCATGTAAGTACTGCAGACGGTCAATTTCAAGCAGTAGTTCCTAATGTTGCTACCAGGTACAACCGTCAACGACACCTAGCTGTGAACTTGGCTACTAGATGCCACCCCAACCATCAACTCGCAACGAACGTTGGAACTTCCCCTCCAAAGGAAAGCATACTGAGGGATTCTAGTGCTCTTAGAAAATCCGACGACTTCGGCCGGCTTTGAAACTGCGACATTGGGCATAGACATTCAGCATGCTACCAGTTACGTCACCGAAGCCGCTTCCCACTTTATCAGGCGGCTTTGGTGGCGTAGTCGGTAACATGCTGAGCTTCTATGCCCAAGATACCGGGTTCAAACCCGGCCGAAGCCGTCGGACTTTTTAAGAGCGTTAAATATCCCTCAGTATGCCTTCCTTCGGAGGGGAAGTAAAGCCGGCGGTCCCATGTCATAGATTTATGGCATGTTAAAGATCCTTCCACTAATTGCACCTGTGTGAAGCTAAATTGGATAGGTTAAGAATGTATACAACGCTCTTAGGTTTCTATGTTCGTTGCCAAGAGCCGACTGCGGCGGCGTCTAGTAGCTCAGTTCTGAACTTGGCCTCGTAGTCGTTGACAGTGGCGCTTGGCGGCAAAAGTAGGAAATATCTGAAAAATTGTTAGTTGCAGTACTTAAATTAACAAACAGATAACACACACTAATACAGTCATCACAATTAACACCGGTTATCAGACAGATTCTACACACACCCAAAGTACACGGGGCTACATGACCGCGTTGTCGCAGCCCCTAAACTTAAGAACCAACCAACCAACCACTTAATCAGATGGATATACTGAATCTGATCTCGTGCAAGTGCGTTGTCATGGCAACGTCTGATGGTCCATGCCTCATCAATTTAGTAGTGTTGCCATGGCAACCACTGATAGCTCTTGGCATTTTCTTATAATTCCGAAATCATTTTTCTCGTCCCTTGGCGTAATGGTGGGTCATATCAAAAATTCTTTCAGACAAAAGTTTTAGGTAATTATTAGGGGAATATTGTCCATTTTGTACGGTTTTGATATTGTGCCTATTAAGAGAGATATGATTAATGTTTCCCGAAAAACCCACTTTTTTCCACCCCTTTGGTCAATGGTTGGTGCTATCAAAAATCTTATTTGACATAAATTTTTGGCACTTATCCGACACATATTATGAACTTTGAATGGATTCGATATTGCACGTATTAAGAGAGTTATAGCGAAATTTCACTTTTACGAAAAAAGCCCCCCATTTTCACCCCCTTCGACCGATTTAGCCCAGTAACGAACTCGACCGAGATTTTATAGGTATACATCTTCGGTAAAAAATTCGAAGTAATTGGTGCAAAATTACGGCAGTTATCGTGTCCATAAGAAACTGATATACATATATATATACATATATATATATATACATAAATTATATATAAACTTTTGAACTGACGGTGGTTTTGGGGTCTGGGGGATGTGAAACGCGAAGATATGTCGAAATTTTCCGGAAGTCGAAACATGGGACCCATTGCAATAGTTAGCTTTCTAATGAAATCTACCTAAAAGTGAAAGTCTGTATGTATGTATGTATGTATATATGTTGGTTCCGTATACAAATCTACACCGTTCCACCAATCTCAACCATATTTTGCATACACATAGTTTAGGACCCAGAAGGAACCGCTGGCTACATGTATTTTCAATAGTCTTTCTCATTCTTCTGATTTTGGCCCTTTTTCGCTCAAAAACAGGCTAATCAAATCATAAAATATACTCATGAAGGAATGGCAAGGCGGATAGTTTCCATGGCAACATAGCTCAAGTCGAGACACGGCCGACTGGATGCCATTTGCGCTCTGCACTACCGGTATAGAAAATGAGGATCTTTACTTGAAATCCCGTTAGTTACTCAGCTGCTCACACAGCAGTGTCAACCGAGTTTAGCACAACAAAGACTTGACACTATCTTCTTTCTACTATATATTTGTCAAATACCACTCACTCACTCACTCACTCACTCATTCATTTATTCATCACGAAATCTCAGAAACCACCGAACGGATTGGAATGAAATCTGGTATGCAGCTTCCTCAAGGGCCGCAAATGCCCACTAAGAGAGAAATTTTGGCTATTCAGGTTCTAAAGGGGTGTTAAGGGGGTAGACCTGCATTTAATTGAATAGCAATATCTCCCGATTGGTTTCATGGGGGGATGTGATACTCGGCATATAAACTCATCATTAAAAATAAGAAGACATGTGTCTGAGGGTTTTTCGATGTGGTGTATATAATGAGGTGAAAGGGGTGAAAAGTGGGGATTAAAAGATTCTTAACGGAGCGTGTGTCTCTTAAACGACATAGGCGAGGAGTTTGAAACACAGCGAAAAAAAATCAACATAAAAAAGAAGTAAATATGTGTTTGACAGTTTTTTCATAAATCCAATTAAAGGGGCCCATGGGGAGAGATGAAATTCTGGGGGGGGGGGGAACAGGAAAGAAAGTGTCCTAACTGATTGACTGACTGGCTCACTCATCAAACTCAGGGGGTAAAACTGCTTTAAAGTAAGTAAATAGCTGTTCGACAGTTTTTTTTTTTCATAAATCAAATTTAAGGGGTTCATGGGGAGGGGTGAAATTCTGAAAAAAGAAAATTGAAAGAAAATGTCCAGACTCACTCACTTACTCACTCACTCATCATCGCCTAGCCAAAATTATTGAAGTTAGAAACATGACAGTTTGGGGATATGTTCATTGTATGTCAAAACCGTCTACTAAGGGAGGATTTTCGGATATTCAGGTTCTAAAGGGGTCTTAAGGGGGTTAAACCTGCATTTTATTGAATAACTATATCTCCCGATTGGTTTCATTGGGGGATGTGATACACGGCATATAAACTTATCATTAAAAAGTAACAAGACACGTGTCTGAGGGTTTTTCGATGTGTTTATGAGGTTAAAGGGGTGAAATGTGGGGATTGAAAGATTCCTAACGGAGCGTGTATCTCTTAAACGACATAGGAGAGGAGTTTGAAACTCAGCGAAAAAAAAAATCAGCGTAAAAATAAGTAAATATGTGTTTGACCGCTTTTCCATAAATGCAATTTAAGGGGCCTATGGGGAGGGGTGAAATTCGGGGGGAGGGACAAGAAAGAAAGTGTCCTAACTGATTGACTGACTGACTCACTCATCAAACTCACAGGAAAAAACTGCTTTAAAGTAAGTAAATAGCTTTTCGACAGTTTGTTTTTCAATCAAATTGAAGGGGTTCATCGGGAGGGGTGAAATTCTGAAGAAAAAAAAAATTGAAAGGAAATGTCCTGACTCATTCACTCACTCATCATCGCCCAGCCAAAAATATTGAAGTTGGAAACATGACATTTCGGGGATATGTTCGTTGTATGTCAAAACCGTACACTAAGGGAGGTTTTTTGGATATTCGGGTTCTAAAGGGGTCTTAAGGGGGTTAAACCTGCATTTCATTGAATATCAATATCTCACGAGTGGTTTCATTTGTGGATGTGATACTCGGCATATAAACTAATCATTAAAAATACGCAGACATGTGTTTAAGCGTTTTTCGATGTGGTGTATTATTATGAGGTGAAAGGGCTGAAAAGTGGGGGTTGAAGGATTCCTAATGGAGCGTGTAGGCCTATCTCTTAAACGACATAGGCGAGAAATTTTAAACTCAGCGAAAAAAAATCAGCTTAAAAAGTAAGTAAATCGGTTTTCGACTGTTTTTTCATAAATTAATTTAAGGGGCCAATGGGGGTGGGGTGAAATTCTGGGGAAAAAAGGAGAGAAAGTGTCCTAACCGACTGACTCAGGGTAAAAAGACAGCTTAAGAAATAAGTTAATAGGTGTTCAAGCGTTTTTTAATCAATCCAATTTAATGGGCCCATGGGGAGGGGTGAAATTCTGGTAAAATAAATGAAAGAAAATGTCCTGTCTGACTCACTCACTCATCACGCCCAGCGAAAACTATTAAAGTTGGAAACATGAAATTTTGGGAAGATGTTGGCTGTATGTCAAAAACGTTAACTAAGGAATGATTTTTGTTTATTCGGGTTTTAGAGACTTGTCAAGGGGGTAAACGTGCATTTCATTGAATAACGATATCTCATGAGTTGTTTGTTTGGGGATGTGATATTCGGTATATAAACTAATCATTAAAAATAATCAGACATATGTCTAAGGGTTTATCGATGTGGTGTATATTATGAGGTGAATGGGGTGAAAATTGGGGGTTGAGGGATTCTTGACGGAGCGTGTATCTCTGAAACGACATAGGCGTGAAGTTTGAAATTCGGTGGGAAAAAACAGCTTAAAATACAGGTAAATAGGTGTTCGAACGTTTTTTCATGAATCCAATTTAAGGGGCCCTTGGAGAGGGGTGAAATTCTGGGGAAAAAAAAAAACAGGAAAGAAAGTGTCCTAACTGATTGACTCACTTACTCACTCATCAAACTCAGGGGGGAAAACAGCTTTAAATAAGTAAATAGGTGTTTGACCGTTTGTTTCATAAATCCAATTTAAGGGGTTCATAGGGAGGGGTGAAATTATCAAAAATAAATGAAAGAAAATGTCCTGACTGACTCACTCACTCTTCATCGCCGAGCCAAAATTATTGAAGTTAGAAACATGAAATTTTGGGGATATGTTCGTTGTATGTCGAAGACGTCCACTAAGGAAAGAGTTTTGGATATTCAGGTTCTAAAGAGGTGTTAAGGGGGTAAACGTGCATTCCATTGAATAACAATATCTCACGAGTGGTTTCATTTGGGGATGTGATACTTGGCACATATACTAATCATTAAAAATAAGCTGACACATGTCTAATGGTTTTTCGATGTAGTGTATATTATGAGGTGAAAGGGATGAAAAGTGGGGGTTTAAAGATTCCTAACTGAGCGTGTATCTCTTAAACGACATAGGGAGGAGTCTGAAACTCGGAGGAAATCTATCAGCTTAAAAATAAATAAACAAATGAATAAATAAATAAAATAAATAGGTGTTCGACCGTGTTTTCATAAATGCAATTTAAGGGGCATATGGGGAGGGGTGATTTTCTGGAAGAAAAACGTCCACTAAGGAAGGATTTTTGGATGTTTGCTCTCATCGACCAACCAAAACTATTAAAGTTAGAAGAATGATATTTTGGGGATATGTTTGTTTGTTGTGTGTCGAAAACGTCTACTACGGAGGGATTTTTGGGTATTCAGGTTCTAAAGTGGTGTTAACGGGGTTAAACCTGCATTTCATTGAAAAACAATATGATACGACTATGACGCGAGCGATGCGAGGCTAAAATTGAGATGGTGTGTGTCTGTGTATTACTCAATCTCGCAAGTACCACTGGTCCGATTTACGTGAATTTTAGATGGAAGTAGCTGATTTACCTGGTTAACATATAGGTTACTTTTGATTTCACTACTTTGCACTATTTAAAATTGCGACCATTTTAGTGACGTCACTACACCCTTTGGTTTCAAACTTTCATATTTCCATTTCAAATAAAAAGAGAACGCTAAGAAATACCAAACTTTTGATGGCATATGCGAGGTTTAAAATTACATTTTCTATCCGAAAGGTATCTGCAACTGTTAGCGAGTAAAACCTAAATTTGTGCTATAAAACACGGTCAATGCCGAGCGGTGTAGTTGGACAAAATGTTCCATCCTTAATCTCCCTCGGCGCAGCACCTCGCCTATCCCCTGTTTTAACTGACACCTTCACATTTTAATTTATTTATGACGCGTAGCGAAGCACGGGTACTTCAGCTAGTTATTCATAAATGTCAGTATTACCAAATTAATTCCGTCATTATTCTAGATAGGTCTATATACTGTAGATCGATCATTGCTATGAATTAAAACTCAGCAATGTTTCTAGGTTTTTACCTTATCTTGTGTGGGGTTTTGCCAAGGAAACCAAGCTGGTTCGTCAGTGGGCTCTTGGTGATCGTGCCCAAAACCCCACAGGAGTAGCGAACTGCGCTACCTCCGACTTGATGAAGTGCACCTGCGCTTCTTTACTACGAGAGCTAACAGATTGAGCAGCCTTGACCTCCCTATGAAGGCTTCCAAAAATTGGTATATTGGCTTTCACGGCCAGTGAATTAAAACTCAGCATTTCTTCTAGGTTTATGCCGTGTCTTGTATGGGGCTTCGCCTAGGAACACTAGAGGCTGCTGGAGAGTTCAGCTCTCGCAGTAAATGGGTGCAGGTGCGTGTTATAAGAAGGGAGGTAGCGCGCAGTTCGCAACTCCTTTGGTGGTCCGTGCGGGGATCACCAAGAGCCCGCCGATGAGCCAGCTAGGTGTTCCTAGGTGAAGCCCCACACAAGACACGGCATAAAGCAAGAAATATTGTTGTGTTTTATAACACTGGCCGTGAAAGCCAATACCGTATAGCATCTTACTGCTATGAATCTTACATTTTAAGAAAAATAGACTCTTTAGTTCGTCATGAAACTGCTTGTTCTGTGTTGCCTTAGTAAATGAAGTTTAAATGCTAGTCAGTCAGTGAACATACTACTGTAATGGGTGTTGTTGTCTAAAGCTTTAAACCTATATTACATGAGATTAATGAATACACTTGAATGACTAGTTCCGATCAAATCCTTGACACTCAGGCTGTGTCTACAAATTATGTAGGTTAAGATATACGGCCCGGATTATTATTGAAACTATTCATGTGTTTTGGGCTAATGCCGAGGGAAAATACAATAAAACTCCAGACGTTTCGAAGGAACCTTGCCTTCTTTTCCAATGGAATTAAAGCAATGTGCCAAAGAAAGTGCATTAATGAGATTGTAAAAGAAAAGCAGTGGCTGCTCTCTGGTGACGAACAGAGGAATTTCTCTTTTTTTTTTTTTTTTTTTTTTTTTTTTTTTCCATTGCACCAAGAATTCTGCCATCCATCACAGCAACGACTGCAATCTGGAAGACCAGACTCATTGCTGCTGGATTTGACCTAAATGAAAGCTGGAAGCATGAGTGGTCAACTAAAACATTGGGAATAATTGCCCACCATCTTGATCCCACAAATAAACCAAACGGCTTTGACTTACCGAGGAACTTCTGGTGCCGCATCAACATGCTGAGGACTGGACATGGTTGAAGCAATTATTTCAGGTACAAGTGGGGCTGGATCAGCTCACCAATGTGTGAGTGTAACCTGGAAGAACAGACGATCGAACATATGGTCCAACGCTGTCCTCCTTATTCGTACCCTGGCATTCCTGACGATTTGTTCGCTCTCACACCCGATTTAACCGAATGGTTGAGAAGGATGGACTTTCAAGTTTGAATATAGGCCTACCTTGTCGTGTATAATTGTACATTGTATAAATTACCATATGATTAAATAATCGTAAACGTGCGTAACTACCGACATTCAAAATAAACAATTAATCTTGAAGGTCAATAGTCCCCAGCGTCATCAAAACAAACAATCACATAAAACTAAGAAATCTGACAAGTCACCCATTATATTTCGATCTAATCCTTTTGACGGACTGAAGAACTGCCGTTGGAATTTCTGTATTCCTATGAATGAATAATGCCAATGAAAGCGGTTTCAATTCTGGCGCATCAGATATACACACATCAAAAAAAGTTTTGCATCACCTCGGTTCCAAGAGTTCCGGAACCGTTAAATACAAAGGGAATAGAGATCAACACAAACAACATTTCAGCTCGTTTTATTGCTCATGAGACCCACACATTGCATGTTGTACCATCATACAGCTAGACTTTCAGCATTTGTGGTCCAGATTGCAGTACACACCACTACCTCTAATACCCAGTAGCACGTCCTCTTGCATTGATGCATGCCTGTATTCGCCGTGGCATACTATCCACAAGTTCATCAAGACACTGTTGGTCCAAATTGTCCCACTCCTCAACGACAATTCGTCGTAAATCTCTCAGAGTGGTTGGTGGGTCAAGACGTCCATAAACAGCCCTTTTCAACATATCCCAGGCATGTTCGATAGGGTTCATGTCTGGCGAACATGCTGGCCACTGTAGTCGAGCGATGTCGTTATCTTGAAGGAACGCATTCACAAGATGTGCACGATGAGGTCGAGAATTGTCGTCCATGAAGACAAATGCCTCTCCAATATTCTGCCGATATGGTTGCACTATGGGTCGGAGGATGTCATTCAGGTATCGTAAAGCCGTTTCGGAGCCTTCCATGACCACCAGTGGCGTACGTCGGCCCCACATAATGCCACCCCAAAACATCAGGGAACTACCACCTTGCTGCACTCGCTGGACAGTGTGTCTAAGACGTTCAGCCTGACCAGGGTGCCTCCAAACACGTCTCCGACGATTGTCTGGTTGAAGGCATATGCGACACTCATCGGTGAAGAGAACGTGATGCCAATTCTGTGGGGTCCATTCAGCATGTTGTTGGGCCCATCTGTACCGCGCTGCATGGTGTCGGGGTTGCAAAGCTGGACCTCGCCATGGACGTCGGGAGTGAAGTTGCGCATCATGCAGCCTATTGCGCACAGTTTGAGTTGAAACACGACGTCCTGTGGCTGAACGAAACACATTATTCAACATGGTGGCATTGCTGTCAGGGTTCCTCCGAGCGGCAATCCGTAAGTAGCGGTCATCCACTACAGTAGTAGCCCTTGGGCGGCCTGAGCGAGGCCTGTCATCGACAGTTCCTGTATCTCTGTACCTCCTCCATGTCCGAACAACATCGCTTTGGTTCACTCTGAGACGCCTGGAAACTTCCCTTGTTGAGAGCCCTTCTTGACACAAAGTAACAATGCGGACGCGATCGAACTGCGGTATTGACCTTCTAGGCATGGTAGAACTACAGACAACATGAGCAGCGTACCTTCGTCCTGGTGGAATGACTGGAACTGATCGGCTGTCGTACCCCCTCCGTCTAATAGGCCCTGCTCATGCATGGTTGTTTACATCTTTGAGCAGTTTTAGTGACATCTATGAACAGTCAAAGGGACTGTATCTTGGATACAATATACACAGTCAACGTCTATATGCCGGAGATCTGGGAACCGAGGTGATGCAAAACTTTTTTTGATGTGTGTATAATCAAGACGACTTTCTTTACCAGGAAGCGAGAAAGCGATCACGTGAGTTTGCGAAAATGTATTGACAGAAGTTTTTGGAGTCATGAAAGAAACAGTTCACCTGGAGTTTGAGGCACGTGTTAAATACCGGGCATCATCCGGCGTCGCTCGCTCACACCAATGTGCTGAGATCAAAGAGCCGCTCAAAGTTAGTCAATTAAAAGTTGATCGGAACCGAAACCTACCTCTCTCACCGCGCTAGAGAGACCTGTCATCACACGTCGTGCTCCGTTTGGTCTGGCAGATGGTAACTGTACTACTAGAGTAATTCAGTGCTGGTTGTACTTATGTAGAAAGAAACAATATTACTACACTGCATTATACTAATTTAGGTCATTATAATAACATGTACAGAACCATAAGTTAACATGTATTGTACATTAAAACCGTAGCACTTTCAGTCACATTGTGAACTTCCTCAGCATAATTTAGGACAAGAACATACACATAGTATACATTTCGCCTTAACAGAGGATTCTAAAATATTCTCTACCTCGCTAATACATACCAAACCAAGGAGGAAAGAATAAGAGGAGATGATGCTCTGAGCTCGTTTGAGTGAAGCCAAGCGCAGCAACCAAAGAGGGCGTAACCTTATCCTGTATTCGGTGTTCTGTGACTTGCATGAGGCATTGTGCATGGTGTTTTCTGAGTAATCCTTGCAGGATATATTTCCAGGCTTTTCTCGTCTTAACTCATGCTGGAGCAGAAGTGTAAAGTTATATATACTGTATATAAAACTCTTCAATTCTAATCTCAGTATGTTTATCCTACATACCAAAAAAGCCATTTCTCAGCAAATCCCAAATTATCAAACAGCTGTCGGTCAATAATTACGGTAGGCCTACGTTATGAATCAATTCGAGGCGAATCGCCAAGTTTCTACCCCCCCCCCCCCCCCCCCCACAAACAAAATACCGTACGGTACCAAAAAGTAGCCTATAGGCTATACCGTACTTTTGTGCAAATATGAGTCCTTTTTTAAGTGCTCTGTTTATTAATTTTAAGGTTCGTATTCTTGAATTTCCAAATGTGTACGAACAATGAGTGAAAGTGGCTGTGCTCGAAATTAGGCTGATGAATGCCTCAACACCAATACTGTAAGAACGTAAAGATCAATTTGGTGTAAATACCGTAAGTAGTTCGGCATCATTAGTTCCCAAGATATTCCTTCTTTGGTATAACTCGCACCTTCAGACACCTATATTCAATTTAATCAGTGTTTCAGCATATTATTACGTTTTGCCGCGTATATCTTACAAAACTAGCCTCGCAAAGGTGCTCTCATATTTCTAAATAAATTGGCTTTTAAAACGATAACGCAGCTTATTTGTGCCAAGTACCGTGATGTACAGAGTGTATTCTGCCTATCCAAGAAGAAATCTTGACTTGTCATTCCAGTTTTTTGTCACTAAAATCCAAGATTACTTGCAGTGGTTTACGGCTTTAAGCATTTTCTTGCTCCCCAAAGTGGGGGTGCCGCTTGGCTTCAGCAGCTTGCACTAGGCAGCACAGCGAAGGCACCTCCTGCCGTCCTTTCCTCCATAACTATCAGTTATAATCTTACTATTTCAACTTGTCTAGTTTAAAATCCACGTAAGTGTTTTTGTCTATTATATGTTTTTCCGTTCTGATTTCTAGTTTTTGTTTCTCATTCCAATTTCTTCTTTTTAGAAATCTTCTGTTCCACGCTGTTTTATCAACACTTTTTCTTGGTTTTCTTAACACATTTTGTAACAGATCTGTTTTTTTTTATTTTAATTTGTGAGCTTTTGGAACAAGAATGTTTTTAGAATCCTCTGTTATGGCTAAATGTCTATTAAGTGTATGTTGTTGTCCTAAGGAATGTCACCATTTGACTGAAACCGGTACAAGTACAATCTATTGTGCTGTCCGGGAGCTGGGGGGATGGACTTCTGCGCTTTATTATAATTACATCGTCAATAAGCAATCGGGCTATCATGGTCATTTTTAGCCTACTTTTCATATTTTGCAAAAATGAGGAATAAGTAGACTAACGAGATCGATCCGGGCAAATGTGTGTATGTCTGTCCTGCTGTCTGTCCTTCTGTCTGTCTGTCTGCCTGTCTGTCTGTCTGTATTTATGTCTGTCTGTCCTTCTGTCTGTATGTATGTCTGTCCTTCTGTATGTCTGTCTGTCATTCTGTCTGTCTCTCTGTCTCTCCTTCCGTCTGTCCTTCTGTCTGTCTGTCCTTCTGTCTGTCTGTCCTGCTGTCTGTCTGCCCTTCTGTCTGCCTGTCCTTCTGTCAGTCTGTCCTTCTGTCTGTCTGTCCTTCTGTCTGTCCTTCTGTCTGGCTGTCTGTCCTTCTGTCTGTATGTCTGTCTGTCCATCTGTCTTTCTGTCTGGCTGGCTGGCCGTCTGTCTTTCTGTATGTCAGTCCTGCTGTCTGTCTGTCCTTCTGTCTGTCTCTCCTTCTGTCTGTCTTTCTGTCTGTCTGTCCTTCTGTCTGTCCTTCTGTTTGTATTTCTGTCCGTCTGTCCTTCTGTCCTTCTGTCAGTCTGTCCTTGTCTGTCTGTCGGTCTGTCTCTCTTTCTATCTATCTGGCTGTCTCTCTGTCTGTCTGCCTGTCCTTCTTTCTGTCTGGCTGGCTGTGTGTGTCCCCTACTATCAACTCCTAAACGCCTGCAGAAATCGAATCTAAATTTGGTATGAGTATCTTAGGCCCATATTTGCATATGATGTCGGTGCTACCAACTGCTGAAAAACCACAATTGAAATTTGAGTTCCATGTTGGATATCTTGGAAGGTATGCATGGGAGCTTTCCAAAATTGGCACACATATGGATAACAATAATTCAGTTTAATTTCCAGGAGGCCATGCATGGCAGTGTTGCCAAAATGATTCTAAGCCTGCAGATAGGTCCAATATTATAATACATATAACTTATACCCTATAAATTGGATTTCAATCAAATATCGTACGTACTAACCGTAGCCTACATAAACAGTTATGTCTGAGCGTATTCATAAAAGCCACCAGGTCTGCCAACTGTTAATAAATGCTCTCTCTCTATTTTCTTATCCAAATACCAATATATCAGAAAGTATGCTAGCCGACAGATTTAAATTATGCACACTTATAGTACCTGACATTCTAGATTAATTTGGAGTAACTTATGTACGTCAGTGTTACCAGCATGATTCTAAGCCTGCTGTTAAGACCAATTTTTTAAATACATGTAACTTCTACACTAATAAATTGATCACATCCAAAATTGGCACAACAAGAGATCATAATATTTCAGATTATTTCTGACCAACACATGCATGACATTGTTGCCAACATGATATTACGCGCACTGAGAGATCCAATGTCTAACTGCATGTAACGTCCATGCTATCCATTGGACTACAACCAAATTTTGTATTCTGTACCTTAAGAGATGGAACTAAGAATATATTCAGTCACCAGGGATGCCAACTGTAGTGCTCTATTAGGCTACATTATTCGAGGTATATTTCGAACTAATTAGAAATTTCGATATTACCAACTTAATTTCATCATTTCTAGAAAGGTCTATAAAGAATGATAAGAATCTTAAATTTTAAGAAAGGTAGGCTCTTTAGTGCGTCACGGAACGTCTTGTTATGTGATTTTAATTTAGGACTTTTTAAGATAACTGTATGATTGCTGCTGTACTATAATCTTCTTCTTGTTTCGTATAGGCCATCTAAGGACCATGTTGGTAGTTACTCAGTGCTCCACTGCGTTGGTCTCGGCAGCACTTCCTTGACGCCCTATCTCGGGGTTAGTCGGCTGGCCGCGTGATCATGTGATCTGTGGCTTCTCGAGGCACGCAGCACATGGCTGACTTACAGCAGGACAAGCATGGCGCGGCTTGAAAGGGACCGAATTAAATCGTGACCATCACGGCTACAGCCAGTGTATTTAGTTGTGAAATATGTGTGAATATATAGTTTAAATATTAATGTGTGTGTAACGTATTATTTTTAAATTCTTCTAACCTAAACATACTGTGCCCAATGGACACGGCTGACTAGCATCGAACCGGGATCTTTATCACAATAAGACCAGGCCCATGATCCTGCGAAGAATCGAATCATTGATCTCTTAGGGGGAACAGCCACAGTGAACCCGAGGAACATTGAGTTATTACTGCATATAATTATAACAGCATGATTTCACGGCCAGAACGGGAATATTATAGCATTAAAGGCGGATTATTGCAGAAAATACAAGCGTATGTACGTTTAAGATGCTAAGAGCTCAAGAAAGCGAGCCAGCTTGACAGTTGACAAAGCGAAGTTGAAAGTGGGTGGAGTAGACGTGACGCCTATGCACTACTTTCGGCGTGGCTGGAGGGTGAAGGCCGTGATTAACGACTAAGAAAATCCCCCTTCAACAAGGCAGAGAAGCGAAGTGGGGGTGATCGCCCACAGATATTAATTAATTACGGCCAAATGGAGCAATGAATTGAGATGAAACTTACACCCAGATGCATATATTCTAGGAAATATAATTTAGGAGTGTCCTCACGCCTAAATTAAAGCCAGCATCTATAAAGGAACCTATGCACAGACCTAATCCGCGGCAGAGGCAGGATTTGTAATGAAGCCATAGGGGAAGAACCGGGGTAGCATCATGGCGCCGTGGAAGAAAGCAATTAATTATAATTAATTGTCCGAAGCAATTGCCTGCACGCGAGTGAATTTGGAATCTCCATGAATAGACGAATAAGGATTATACTTCACTTTGTCTGAAAATGTATTATTTTAAGAAGAGAGTCGCTCCTGGAAATCCAGTGAACTACTTTTCATCAGGAAGCTTTATATGGGGGAAGCTGGAGCGGAGAGTCAGTTCGTCTTGACTCAACTCGTGTGGTAACACGCTGTCGGATCACGCAAGAAAGTGCGCGGAATTTATAAAGTATTGACGCTCAAATGTACTAGCAGTGAACAATGAAAGGCGCATCATGCTGCTTAATAACAGTAATCCTGCATCATATAATAATTAGTCTACAGCAGACGTATAAGCAACAGTATACACGAGTATAGAATCAGTAAAGCGTAGAGATAATTTAGGATGATGTTTACAGACAAAGAACATAACCACAGGAAGTGTTATCATTGGTAAAAAAAAAATAACATACTATTGTAATGAACACTACAGTTAAGGGAACCTGGGATGCCTCACAAGTAGTTGTGACCTAGGATTGAACAAATTTGCAGTAGAGGAGACATAAACTGTAGGTGACGGGAGACGAACACACACACGCAAGATAGACTTTCAAGGAGACCAGCGGTTGTCAGGAGTTAGCTGCATCGCATCTCTGAGGTCAGGCGATAGTGGGAATCCGATCGAGGATCCATGTGTGAAAATTGTGCGAGAATTATGTATAAAGATATATTACAGTGATCTTTAAAAGTGTTTATGTTTATATGGTAAAAGAATGTGTATTGTGTTAAAGTGAAAATGCCAGTAGTGAAAAATATAATTACCATATGTAAAGTCTATGCAATGTGTCGTTAAAAATTATCATGATGGCTTAAAACAAGCATTATCGCAGGAGAATGGCTGGCATGCTGGACTAACCCAGCTAGGATGAAAGTGAGTACAAATTTAATATGTTGATATGATTTAATAGCTCACCATACAACGAAGCATTCCCTCAACGATTAAGAATTAACAGTCATTTGTGTACGAGATCACATCCCTCGTATTTTGGTAAAAAATATGGCTTTGAGGATGGCATACTTACGGCCATTTAGGCGTAAGACATTGATGAAAGTAACGGCAACGTTAGATAATAATAATAATAATAATAATAATAATAATAATAATAATAATCTGGGGTCGGAAACAATGATAAATATATAAATAGGCATGGCAGGCCTATAGTACGTGCAAAGTGTGTCATATCTAGCGTAAGAATACTGTGTTATTGTGAAAAGTAAGAAAGAAAGATAAATATCGAGATAAAGAGAGCTTTTAAGTGTCATTGAAATGTTAAATAAATGTTTTATTATGGTATATTCTACAGGGTTGTATTTGAGAGCCATTAAGATAGTCAAATGTACGCCAGTAAATTTATACTTGTTTTGGAGCTACGTAGAACTTTGGCTTATGAGTAAATGTATAGAGGACGAGAGTGCTTTAAGAATTGAGTCATCTGTAAGAAATATTGTTTGAGCCGCAATCAGCGAGCCAGTAACGTAGAATCAAGAGATTTACGTCATTAAGTTGCGGGGATCATCCGAAAATAGTTCGCGCATTGTCGAATCTAGTCGGCTAAATCTTCGAAGCTCCGATATAGTATTGCCTTAGAGCATACATGTGTATTCGCAACAGAGTTGAGACAGAGTCTGTCTGTATCCACTGTTAGCAGAGTCTTCGCCACCAGGGATAACTGCTAGACACCCTAGGTCGGCCAATATATTAATTGATCTGCCCTTAGAGGTAAGACAAATGGTTCTTCGTGTAGGAAACGTTGATTTCCTCTTGTTATATGCATGCCCGTCCAGTGAGATAACAGTGAAACTCATCTGAGACGCGCGCAAAAGCCACTGATTACGACCACAGAACGGAAAAGATATTTCGTGATCCATCCCTTGCCTTGAATAGTAATTAGGAGCCGAGATGAGCCCATTAAATACTCTAAATGTAGGTATTAAATAATTAGATTGACTCAATTCGTAATGACACGACCCATTCAGGGTACCTCTAGCACAGCTGCACCATTCAGTGAACACATGACCGTGCGGGAAGTCATGCGGGGTAGCAGGTATAATCCACTAACCAGGCAGCCATCTTGCCGAGGACGGCCCATGACTAATCCATTGTTCGCACGAAAGGAATTCAATAGACCGGATCCTTTTATTTTAAGATGGTAGTGGGACACTGATGAATCTCGATATTTCGAAAAGTAATTAAGATGTGCTTGATATGATGGTATCAATTGAATTAGATGCACTGTTTCCATACATATGCAATGTAGGAATGAAGTAATCGGATAACATTTGGCCCAGTTATTCTCTGAGGAGAAATTAACTGCACCAAATAAATAGAGGCATTTTTGTAAAGAGTATTTACCCAGTTCACACTAATTTATTCATACGGGTAGCGTAATTTGAATGATGTGACACGTTTGTAACGATGATGTTATGACCAGACACAGAAAATCGTTGTATGGTGATGCTATAAAATATCTATATCTATGTGTATTTTGGATGGGAAAGTGTACCACTTCAGCGTTTGAAACTTATGGGAAAAGAATACGATTCGCACGGGACAACACTTATTAAACAAGGCATAAGCTAATGAATCAATGTTATTTAAAGTAAATGTTCCGTGTAAAACGGATAAATGTTTAATAATTGCATATTTAATGTCATTTAAATATAATTTGTGTTTGTTGTGTTGTGATATTCCGATTTGTGTTAAATTGTGCCACGTGAAGAACAATATGGACACTCGCAAATGTCAAAGAGTATCAACAATAGGATGTTTAGGATAGACATGAGTGCGGTGGAGCACAAATCCTGATGACAAGAGACTCACAGATAATTTTGATTTTTGTTGTGGGAAATAAATGTAAAGTATTTTTTTTGTGTGTTTTGTTTCTTTTTGCCATGAATTACTACCATTAAATGTTATACTTAGGAATATGTTGTTTCTTTCAAGTAGAGTAGTCACTTGACAGACTCAAATCCTGAATATGTGCTCGTATTGTGGGTTGAACGCCCCATACCTCGAAAGACCTGAGTTAGCTGGGACACGAACACATGTTCCATATGATGACGAATGGGTTGAATACATAACCAGCGAGCATCTCCTGGCCACCGCATGGTATCAGGAATCGTTCCGTGAGAGAAAGGAAGATGGTCATACCGGGCCGGATTTGTGAAAGTTTCGTAATGCAAAAATATTACGTGGTCCTCCGGTGCATTTGAGTATACTTTCCGAGTGCGGACAACCTGTGGCTAGAATATTGGAGCACGTGCAACATCATCCCGGCGGCATGCTGTACACGATGGGGAGGACACAAAGGATTATAGGATAAGTGCACATCATAGCATTTACCGAGGTCAGTCAATCCTTGTATTTCTTTCCTTTTCCTAACTTATCATGGAGTCTAGTGAGAAAAACCTGTTGGTGAAACGACGAGTGGTCATTAAAGGGTCACTGACACGTATCAGTAAATATGCAGACAAGTTTGTGGCAGGCTCCGATATTAATAGGTTACGTAGCGTGCTGAAGCAATTGCCTTCACTCTGGGAAGAATGTAAGCATGTCCAATATAAGCTTGAAATGAATGACGACGAAAATAGTGAAACCCATGAACAGGATAGGGAACAGTTCGAAGAAAACTATTATGATTTAGAAGCCAAAATGACTACACTTATAGATCGGAGCATAACTTCAGGGCAGAATAACGGTCAATTATCTCAGCATTCTTGCGGTAATTCACAACAGGCTTCCTTGGAGGTACGATTGCCCGTCATTAACCTCCCTATATTTCATGGACAATATGAGACGTGGACACATTTCCAGGACACCTTTCAGGCATTAATTGTTGACAATTTTAAACTATCAAACATCCAACGTTTCCACTATCTACTGTCCGCACTTAAGGGTGAACCTCACCAATTGATTCAAAATATCCCAATTTCTAACCCTAACTTTCCAGTAGCTTGGGAAATCGTGAGCAGGAGGTACAACAACAGAAAATTGATAGCAACACAACACATCAAGGCTCTGTTGTCGTTACCTACTTGTCACAAAGACACAGCATCTGATCTTAGGAAATTGAGCAACCACTTAGTAAGCAATTTGAATGCTATTCAAAATCTCAACCTTTCAGTGCCGCTACATGAAGTCTTACTTCAGCAGCTGATGTTAGATAAGTTAGATCCCGCTACCCGAAAGGAGTATGAAATGAAGGCTCCCAGAGATAATTTTCCAAGACTCACTAAGGTATCCACGTTCTTGGAAGAGAGGGCAGAAGTGTTGGAGCTAATGATGGCAACACGGGAACAAAGAGGGAACACAGCAAATCCACCCAAGAATCAACATGTGAGGAACAATGACAATCCAGGTCGAGTTAGCTCATACGTATCTACAAGGGGGAAGTGTGATTTTTGTGATGCAGATCACCCGGTACTTCGGTGTGAGGGTTTTCTGAAGGCTAGCGTAAGTCAACGGTATGAATTTGTCAAAAGGAAGGGTCTGTGCTTGAACAGTTTTAGACATCATAATGTCAGCTGATGCAAATCTGATAGGTGTAAGAGATGCCAAGGCAGACATCGTACCCCAATTCCTTTCGACAGTCCCACAAGCAGTCAAACGACTACAGACAGGGATGCCCCAGCTGGTAGAGGTATTCGAGAAGACGAAGGAGGGCATAGTAAGGCAAGTTACTGCACACTTAAATTCAAGCCACAGTCACAAATAATGCTGTCTACTGCAGTAATAGGAGTGGCAGACAACAATGGTAGAGCGCTACTCGACAATGGATCACAGTCCCATTTTATAACTGAGTCACTTGCAAGTAAGCTTAATTTGCAACAACACAGAAGCTCTATTCCAATTAGTGGTATAAATAACACTGCGGTCACTGCATCTCAAAGTGTTGTTGTTCGTATCAGTTCTAACGTGTCCAATTTTGAAATTGTTATCACATGTTCTATACTCCCTCACATAACAGGCAATATTCCGGCAAACTATGTTGATTGTAAATTGTGGAACCTACCTAAAGATATCAAATTAGCGGATCCTCACTTCAACGAGCCAGGACCAGTAGATATGCTCATCCGTGCAGAGATTTTTATGCATCTGTTGCGAGAAGGGTGGCGGAAAAATTGCGATGAATTACCCATTTTGAAGAATACCGCCCTGGGATGGATACTGTCAGGTCCCATAAAATCCCAGGATCGGACCAGTAAGAAGACGGAAGCACCACCCACTTCATCATTTTTCCTCAGACAGGACGATGACCTCGTCAGGAAGATGGAAACATTCTGGTCGATAGAAGAAGTGACAACTAGAAGAACCAACTTAACCAAGGAAGAGCAGTATTGCAAGGAGCATTTCACAACTCACACCAGGCGGGACGACAGCGGACGTTTCAGTGTAAGGTTACCTACAAGGGAAGAAAGTCCACAACTTGGAAAATATTACAAAATACCGGAGGAACGATTCAGACTACTGGAACAGAGATTCGAGAAGAGATCTGATCTGCGTGCAGATTACGTGAGATTCATGGAGGAGTATGAAAACCTGGGTCATATGAAGTTGGCTCCAGATATAAGCAAGGACGAAGAAGCATTCTGCTGTCTCCCTCATCATGCAGTATTGAAGGCTGAGAGTACCACTACTAAAACACGAGTTGTATTCGATGCTTCCTGCAAAACTGACAACGGTGTTTCACTTAATGACACTCTCGCGGTGGGACCTACCGTTCAACAAGATCTGCTATCAATTGTGACCAGGTTTCGTACTCATCAGATTGCGATGACGGCAGACGTTACAAAAATGTACCGTCAGATCAGAGTAGACGACGAAGATGTTAACTTACAGCGCAGACTGTGGCGAAAACATCCATCTGAGCTTGTACGCACATACCAACTAAAGACTGTAACATACGGTACTTCGTCAGCGTCCTTCCTAGCCACAAGATGTCTAACCCAGCTGGCTGAAGAAGAAGCACATGCGTTTCCCACAGCATCTCGCGTATTGAAACGGGATTTTTACATGGACGATGTATTGTGTGGTAGCGACACTGTGGAAAATGCTATACATCTACGAGGAGAACTACAAGAGTTACTGCAACGAGGAGGATTCCCGCTCCGCAAGTGGACGTCGAATCACGCGGCTGTACTTGAGACTATACATAAAGAACTCAGAGAATCACAGTTACCACTACGATTTGATAAGGAAGACAACATCAGAACGCTAGGATTACTATGGCATCCCTTTCTTGACAAGTTCCAGTTTGAGGTCCACATCAAGGAGAACAGTGGAAGCCCCACAAAACGGAAGGTACTTTCAATTATAGCTTCTATATTTGATCCCCTCGGGCTGATAGGACCAGTAATTGTGAGCTGTAAAATTTTCATGCAACAATTATGGCAAGAAAAATTAGGATGGGATGAACCACTACCATCTCCGTTACTTGAAGGCTGGATCAAAACCTTCACTGATCTTCCAGCTCTAAATAACATTCATGTCGACAGGTTGATTCTCTCTACGGGAAGGGTGATCCTCATACAAGTTCATGGCTTCTAAGACGCTTCGGAATGGGCCTATGGAGCGTGTGTTTACATTCGAAGCACCAACCAACACAGGGAAGTTTCAGTAAGGTTGGTATGCTCAAAATCTAGAGTGGCTCCTCTGAAACAACGGTCCTTACCTAGGTTAGAACTGTGTGGAGCTCTTTTGTTGGCACGTCTGGTTGATAAGACTACCAACACCTTAAACCTGAAAATTGACCACATGTTCTTGTGGACTGACTCGAAAATTGCACTATCATGGCTTGCAGCTGAACCAACAAAATGGAAAACGTTCGTCGCCAACCGTTCTCCGAGATACAGCAATTGACTGGAAGAGCCAGGTGGGGTCATGTGATGTCAGAAGATAAACCTTCCGATATTCTTTCAAGGGGAGAAGGACCACTCAGCCTGCAGTGCAATCAACAGTGGTGGCATGGTCCAGCATGGTTACTACAAGATTTAAGTAGCTGGCCCACTAGGGACTCGAACGACTCTGCAGGTGAACTTCCAGAAAGAAGGGATACGGTGCAATGTCTAGTTAGTGCTACTCCATCAGACGAAATCACGACGAGGTTCTCATCCCTCCGTCGCCTACAGAGAGTAATGGCTTATTGCAACAGATGTATGTTCAATTCCAGAAGACATAACGTAAGAAAAACGGGACCACTATCTGCAGAAGAGCTTGAGACTGGACTTCAGACGTGTATCAAGCTTGCTCAACGTGTGACATTCGCACGGGAAATAGGCGAGTTGAAGTCAAACTCATCAGTTTCACAGCAAAGTGCAATAAGAAATCTGAACCCCTTCTTAGACGGGAACGACTTATTACGAGTAGGTGGTCGCCTACAAAACTCGTTGAAACCATTTGCAGAAAGGCACCAGATCATATTAACTCAACGTCACAATGTAACCCAGTTGATTATGGCTGATGAGCATGTTCGTCTGCTACATGCTGGTGCTAATCATGTAACGGCTTCACTTAGGTCCAGATATTGGATAGTAAGCATAAAGAAAGTGATACGGACTGTCATTCACAAGTGTTTGAAGTGTTTTAGACTACGAGCCACTACAGCAACTCAACTCATGGGACAGCTACCATCTCCTCGAGTGACTCCATCACGGCCATTATTGAACACGGGAGCTGACTACGCTGGCCCGCTGTACATTAAACAGGGTGCAACCAGGAGCAAGGTCAAGGTAAAATGCTATGTAGCGTTGTTCGTTTGCCTTTGCACCAAGGCGATACACTTGGAATTGGTTCGTGACTTGAATACACAGGCTTTCATCGCCGCCTTACGGAGATTTGCAGCCAGGAGGGGAAGATGTACAAATCTATACAGTGATAATGCTACTAACTTTCTAGGGGCTAGAAATGAATTGTTGAGAGTGCACCAGTCCGAGCAGTGGAAGATAGAAATGCTGAACAACGCATCCCAAGAAGGATTCACTTGGCAATTCATTCCTCCTAATTCGTCACACTTCGGTGGTTTGTGGGAAGCTGGAGTTAAATCCATGAAACACCTTTTAAGAAGAACAGCTGGCAATGCCTGCTTGACGTATGACGAGATGTACACCCTACTTTGCCAAATAGAAGCATGCCTGAACTCACGACCGCTCGTTAGTCTATCGGACGACCCTGATGAACCATCATACTTAACTCCTGGCCACTTTCTAATAGGTGCTCCCCTGTTATCCTTCCCTGAACCTGACCTTAGAGATGGTGTGCACTGTTATACTTCCAGATGGCGCTACATTCGAGCGCTGCAGCAGAAGTTTTGGAGACAATGGTCTAATGACTATCTTAATAGCTTGCAACAGCGGCAGAAATGGTTGACGAGTCAGCCTAACCTTCAGCCTGGAACTGTCGTGTTGGTTAAGGACGACAACACTCCTCCTCTCTCTTGGAGGCTTGCAACGGTCGAGGAAACATATCCTGGGTAGGATGGACGAGTGCGTGCAGTCACCATTCGTACCAGCAGTGGAATTTTGAAGCGTTCTGTACATAAACTATGTCCATTGCCAATTCAAGGTTGATATGTGCAATTACTTTCCGTGTCATCTTGTGGTTTAGTTAATTACTTTATTCTTGTGTCGCAAGAGTTCAATTTTGACCAGTGTCCTTTATTGTTTGTATATAGTGTTGAACCTTCTTATTGTATGATTCAACATGTTCATTTCATTGTCATTTACTATAGGCTGTGTATTTTTGTTCCTAAGTTGTTTTGGTTGGGGTTTGTGTGTGTTTTGTATTCGGCGATCCATACGGACTGGTGGTGAAAGAACTTTAAATTACCACTGTTGATTCATGTAAATGAATCATTTTCTTACAGTTGTTAAATGTGATACATTTAGGTGTGGCGGTATGTTGGTAGTTACTCAGTGCTCCGCTGCGTTGGTCTCGGCAGCACTTCCTTGACGCCCTGTCTCGGGGTTAGTTGGCTGGCCGAGTGATCATGTGACCTGGGGCTTCTCGAGGCATGCAGCACACGGCTGCCTTACATCAGGACAAGCATGGCGCGGCTTGAAAGGGACCGAATTAAATCGTGGCCATCACGGCTACAGCCAGTGCATTTAGTTGTGATATATGTGTAAATATATAGTTTAAATATTAATGTGTGTGTGTAACGTATTATTTTTTAATTCTGATAACCTTAACATACATAACCAGCGAGCATCTCCTGGTCACCACATGGTACCAGGAATCGTTCCGGGAGAGAAAGGAACAGACCACGACATTCAACTGTTACATTTGAAGTGGGCTTTGATGTTTGCCCAGTAGTCTGTGTTGTTCACTCCTCTCCTGTGCACAGAGGTCACCTGTCTTCTTTCTTGGCGGTTTGTCCTGGAACCTCATTTGCTGAAGCATCTTCCTGAGAGATGTCTTGTCTTTTAAGACCCTTTCCGTCCCTCCAGGTTTTTGCAGATTTTTGCTGACTTCCCACAACAATGGTAACTTGGTATTCCACTTTTTCCAGTAACCGAAGAGCTGGTTGGTCAACCTGGTAGGATGCATCCTGTTGACGTGACCATAAAATGCTAGACGTCGTTTCCTATTCATTCCCATCCTTAACAGGCCCCAATATCTTCCTCATTATCTTTCTCTCCTGTACTTCGAGTTTGTCCGTGAGTCCCTTCCGGTTGAATACTGGACATTCGTAAGCATATAAGGCTTCAGGACGTTTAACTGTTTGGTATTGTCTCATTTTAGTATTTCAGGAGAGACACTTGTATGGTCTTGGTTATTCTAATAATTTTCTTTCTTTGTTATGAGATGATTGAATGTTCCTGTGTCTAATAGTAGGCGGCTCTGTAAGAACAAGTCAAAGGTAAGGAGGCGAGGTGAGAGATTGGACTGTGTAATTGTTAATATAATTGCGATTCATGATTTAATTATAATTGGCACCTGCCGACAAGGGTAAGCTTGACAGAACCAAAATTGTACGTATTGCATTAAATTAATAATGATGCCACGAACAGTGCCAATGTTCTAAGAGAGTTATGCTCCCTTTATTCAAAATTCGCTCACCACCGCAATCCATATTAGAATAACAGTTTCCCGTAGGATCAAGGATATATTAAAATACAAATGATTAACCCGTACCGTACGCACTCCGCCTTGACCCCAAAGTGTGATCATCTTATCGTAATGGAGTAAGGTGACATATAATATATGATCTGTAGTGTTTTCATTATTTGACAGTGTTGTATAATCCCAGAGCCAGTATTTCTCGTGAGCCGTGGACTACATTATAATGGCCCCTAGACGAGCTGGTTTCGAAATATAGGCTAATGTGCCCCTCATTTGGGACTACTATGAAGCAGACACGGTTGTGACGTCAAACTAGACGAGGTTCGTGAAGAAACCCATTAAGTCGTGTAGCGACTAATTAATCATATTTCGCATATCTGCGAGGAAAATTAAGGTCCGATATTACCATAAATCCATAAATTCAAAGTAATGTTGTGATATATCCATGACGACGTTAAATAATTCGTAGAATTCCAAATTAAAGATGTAAGTTATTTCCTCTCGGTCAGAAGGTTAGAATGTGATACTGGAGGCAAATAAGTGTAGGAACTAACACAAAGCTTTCACGGTGCACTCTGGCTATATGCTCATCAAAGTTATCACGGGCTCAATACATGTTGGTATGGAGTAAAGGCATCAGTTGAATTTAAGCTGTTAGGCCGTAGAAAGTGATTGACATTCCATTCCTCGCTATCTCTGCACATCAAGCCATCCTGGAACGCAGCTATCTACTTTACGTATTTCCGGAGATAAGCAGGCAATGAAGATCAATCATTCCTCGTCTAAATATTGCATTAGTAAAGACTGGATGGCGTGTTCCTCGGATTTTAGAGCCGTCTCAAAGGCTTCCATTAATTTAAAACGTCAACCAGTGAGCATCGCGCAGCTAGCTTATAGAAGAGGATGGTTACAGCTGTGGAGGAGCACACTTCGTTCATGATGCTCATTTATGGGTATATGATAAAATGGCACAACATGTATGTAGTCTATATAACAAATCGTAAAATCTATAAACCAATCGATTTTACGAATATTCTCGCTGTGAAATGAAATTCTCTATCTCGTAGGCAATGCAAGTTGGGTTTGATCTTCTGAATAACAAGTAGTTCCGTGAAGAACTATACAGCCTATTTTCATATATCCTACTTATGTTAATTGCCACTATCAACATACACAATTTCAGTTTGATTGCTGTAATAGATTCGTAGATATTGAGAACCGACTAAATATTTCGGATGGTCGCCATGTTGGATTTTATATATGTAGGTCCTAGAGTTATGTACTGTTACATGCAGATTATTGTGAACGTGTAGTATTCAAACTTCAATCGCACAGTTAGGACACAAGAAAAAAAAAACAAGCAGAGTTTAAAATTTTTCACAGCTGCCATCTTGAGGTTATGGAAACAATTGAAATAAATTAGATGCCAGTGGATTGACATTCGTATAAGGATTTACTGTACCAAGTTTCACTGCACGCGGATGGTTAAATTGCGAGATACGTCCATGTGTATATTTATAATTCGGGTCACCGCCATGTTGGATTTGTGATCACCAGGTTATTTAAAGTCCTATAGGTGAACTTAAGTTCATAGCCGCTATGAACATTAAAAAATGCAGTTTGATTGCTAAAATAGATTCGTAGATATTCAGTATCGTCTAAATATTTCGGATGGTCGCCATGTTGGATTGTTAAATGTATAGGCCATAGAGTCATGTACCATTAAAGGAAAATTATTGCGTAGGTTCATTATTCAAACTTTCACTTCGATCGCATGACTACATCACAATAAATAAAATCTTAATTTTAAAATTCGCACTGCCGCCATCTTCAGGTTATGTAAACAATTGAACTAAATTAGATACCAGAGGATTACAATGTTTGTAAATATTTCCTGTGCCAGGTTTCAGTGCGCTTGGAACATTAAATCACGAGAAAGGTCTATTTAAAATTTTCAAATTCGCTTGACCGCCATGTTCGTTTTGTAGTTAACCGGTTTTTGAAAGTCTTATAGATGGACTTCCAGTAGTGCCCTTTATCTCCGTACAAAATTTCAGGGGTTTACCGCTAATAGTTTCAGAGATATAGAATGCCGGTGAAATATTTCGCACATCCGCCATCTTGTGATTATGTAAACAATTGAACGAAGTTAGATTTCGGTGCATCACAATGTATATAAACATATACTGTACCAAGTTTCATTGCGTTTGGTTGGTCAAATCGCGAGAAACGTCTATTTAAAAGTCGCAAATTCGCTTGGCCACCATGTTGGTTTTGTTGTTACCAGGTTTTCAAAGGTCACATAAGTGAACTTATAGTAGTTCCCTCTATCACCATAGAAAATGTCAGGGTATTATCGGTAATAGTTTCGGAGATATTGAATGCTGGTGAAATATTTCGCACAGTCGCCATGTTGGATTGGTGAGTCGTAACAAAATTTGAAGGGCACGGTCGAGGTCGCCGGGAATATTACTATGAACTTTCCGAGTTTCATTGAAATCGCTCTAGCCGTTTAGATTTTATTAGGGGGGGACACACACACGAATCACACACACACACACACACACACACACACACGCGCGCGCGCACACACACACGGACAAAAGGTGATCTCATAAGCCTATTTTTTCAAAATTGAAAATAGGCTAAAAATGACGAATTTCTACTTATGTAAGTTATATGGGATTGAAATTCTGTGAAAAGTGATTTGGTTAGACTTTCTTCGTGTGACTTGTTTTATCATTCATCAAAGTTTCTATTATTATATACCATTGCGATTGTAGTGAAATTTGGCACATTTTGTATTTCTTCGAATTTTATTTCAGATAAAGTAGTGCTTGTGACCAATCTTTAAAATTGGAATTTATTTTGAATTTTTAAAAATAACTGACAAATCATTCATTATACTTCTACTGGGTACTTGTAATTAAAAAGAACTATTATTATCTTATTCTCTAATTTTCCCTGAATACATTGATATTATAAAATGCCATATTTAGTTACAAATTTGTATTTATTAAAATTTTCAACAAACATATCTGCACGCTGCCGTAAAAAGGCTAACCACTTATGAGAGAAACGTTCAGCACTTGGAGGGTTAACTTGTATTGTAAGAAGGAAATTAAAGCTACTAATAAGATTCAAGGAGAAATAATTTCATCTCTGAGATTTGCTGATGACATCGTCATTGAATGAGTTTTTAGTGTATAGACTCCGTTTTGAGAAAATAATTCAAGATGAAAATCAATAAATATAAAACAAAACTGATGGAATGCTGTCGAATGAAATCAGAAATCCGTCTTGGCATCAAATTGACAGGTGAAGAGCTGAAGGCGAAAGATCTTTCTGCTACTTAAAGAGTAGGTTGACTTGGGCAAGGAAAGTATTTCTACAGAAAATACAATACATAAAGCACTAATAAACAAGTTGTTCCGTGACGAACTAAAGAGCCAACTTTCCTTTAAATTTAAGATGCATAGCAATGATTTATTTCATAGATCTATCTAGAACAATAACAAGTAGTTCCGTGAAGAATTATACAGCCTATGTTCATATATCCTACTTATGATAATTGCCTCTATCTACATACAAAATTTCAGTTTGATTGCTTTAATAGATTCGTAGATATTGAGAACATACTAAATATTTCGGATGGTCGCCATGTTGGATTTTATATATGTAGGTCCTAGAGTTATGTACTGTTACATGAAGATTATTGTGTACGTGTAGCATTCAAATTTCAATCGCATGATTAGGACACAAAAGTAACAAGGCGATTTTAAAATTTCACACAGCTGCCATCTTGTGGTTATGGAAACAATTGAAATAAATCAAATGCCAGTAGATTAACATTTGTATAAGGATTTACTGTACCAAGTTTCACTGCACTCGGATGGTTAAATTGCGAGAAATGTCCATGTGAATATTTATACTTCACGTCAACGACATGTTGGATTTGTCATCACCAGGTTATTTAAAGTCCTATAGGTGCACTTAATTTCATAGCCCCTATGAACATAAAAAATATTCATTATGATTGCTATAATAGATTCGTAGATATTCCGAGCCGTCTAAATATTTCGGATGGTCGCCATGTTGGATTGTTAAATGTATAGGCCATAGAGTCATGTACCATTAATGGAAAATTATTGCGTAGGTTCATTATTCAAACTTTCACATCCATCGCATGATTAAGACACAAGAAATAAAAAAATAATTTGAAAATTCGCAAAGCCGCCATCTTGAGGATATGTAAACAATTGAACTAAATTAGATACCAGTGTATTATAATGTGTATAAACATTTCCTGTACCAGATTTCATTGCGTTTGGATCATTAATTCGCGAGAAAGGTCTATTTAAAATTTTCAAATTCGCTTTGCGGCCATGTTTGTTTTGTAGTTAACCGGTTTTTAAACGTCTTATACGTGAACTTCCAGTAGAGCCCTTTATCTCCATACAAAATTTAGGGTGATATCGCTAATAGTTTCAGAGATATAGAATGGCGGTGAAATATTTCGCACATCCGCCATCTTGTGGTTATGCAAACAATTGAACGAAGTTAGATGTCAGTGCATTACAATGTGTATAAACATATACTGTACCATGTTTCATTGCGTTTGTTTGGTTAAATCGCGAGAAACGTCTATTTAAACGTCGCAAAATCGCGTGGCCGCCATGTTGGTTTTGTAGTTACCAGGTTTTCGAAAGTCACATAGATGAACGTCTAGTTGTTCCCTTTATCACCGTAAAATATTCCAGGATGATATCGGGAATCGTTTAGAGATATTGAATGTTGGTGAAATATTTCGCATAGCCGCCATGTTGGATTGGTGAGTCAAAACAAAATTTAAAAGGCACAGTCGGCATTGTCCTAAATGTTGCTATGAAGTTACCGTGTTTCATTGAAATCGCTTCAGCCGTTTAGAAGTTATTAGGGGGGACACACACGAATCACACACACACGCACACACAGACACACGGATAAAAGGTGATCTCATAAGCCTATTTTCTCATAAAATGAAAATAGGCTAAATCATTCAATTAAATATCTATTGTAGTTTCCGATATATATAACTAACTAGCAGAAGTACCCATTCTTCGAACGGTCTTCGGTATTAATAACCAGATGTTATCAATTGAGCTACTGTTGCAATGTTTAGGGGCTTGGAACCTGTTTGTTGGCAAAGAAAAATTATTAGTTAAAATGTGCTCTCAAACTAAATTTACCTAACGTGTTCTTCCTGGCGTGAAAATAAAATTGAAAACTTGGTAGAAGAATCGCAATACACGTCACATACGAACTGACCCTAACCGTTGCGTCAAGTGCCCAACTACAGGAAGACCCCTTTTAAAAATTATAAAGGCTTGTGGTGCATGACAATTCAGTGTTTTTAGCCTCCAATGGCCCTAATTCCTAAAATCAGCAAAAAACAGTCTACTATTTCTATTCAGGAATTTTTGAAAATAATGTTGATGTTTGGAGATATAATAGACCGTCTGTACGACATATCGCACGTGTAAGTCGTGTGAAAAAAATCTAGGGTACTCCATTTGCAACCTTTCACAGAAATGTAATAAATGGAGTGGCATTACTTTTTCCAGAAATAGATGGAAAGTTGGATGCCACCTCTTGAGATACTGTTGTCATGGTTAGTGGCTTGCATTCCTTCTTTAGTTTATTAAATGAAATTAGTTTTCTGGGAATATCTAAGAAACTGTTGGGTATAGAGCCTTAAAATATAGTTTTCGGGGACCCTTTACGGCTCTTGAGGGGCCCCGAGATTTGTTTCTGACCCGAAGGGTTTGGAAATGAGCTTTGTCTCTTCGTTGTACGCCATAATAATGATAATAATTAAAAGAATAATACTAATAATAATAATAATAATATAACAAAATAGGGATAGGGATATAATAGACCTTCCGTACCATACCCGCACATGTAAATCGCGTAAAAAAAATCTAGATTACCCCTTGACCCCTTAAGCGCATTATATGTATTGATGAATATTTCAGCTTAATTTGGATCCGTTATAACCTTATTGCCGTTTGAAAACCTTCACAGTAATGTAATAAATGGAATTGTATTGCGTCTTACAGAAATAGATGGACCTCTGAGATTCTGTTGCCATTGTTACCGGCATGCATTCCTTCATTAATTTATTAAGTGAAATTAGTTTTTTGGGAATATCTCAAAAACTGTTGGTTTTAGGGCCTTAAAATGTGGTTTTCGGGGTCGTTTTAGGGCCCCCGAGTTTCGTTTCTCACATTGAGGGGCTGAAAATGAGCTTTGTCTCACGCTTATTTCAGCATGTATTTTAAGAGGGTGGACCCCCTGTTATGAGAGGTACGGAGAAGAGTTACATCAATGATTAGTGTCGTGCCTCTGATGGATATCTGTATCAAATTTTACGTTAATTCACCCAGCCGTTCTCGAGTTATAAGGACACAAAAAATGTCCACAGACAGACAGACAAAAATATATTTTTGCGTGCATCCGTCACAAAACAGTCTGAAACGGGCAAATATGTCAAATTTTCGTAGAAAAGCCGAAAAATCAGACAAACATTCATTTTTATATAATAGAGAAGGGATATAATAGACCTTCCGTACCACACCCACACGTGTAAATCGCGTGAAAAAATTCTAGAGTACCCCTTGTCCCCTTAAGCGCATTGTATGTATTAATGAATATTTCAGCTTAATTTGGATCCATTATAACCTTATAACCGTTTGCAAATCTTCACAGTAATGTAATAAATGCAATTGCATTGCGTCTTACAGGAATAGATGGACCTCTGAGATTCAGTTGCCATGGTTACCGCCATGCATTCTTTCATTAATTTATTAAGTGAAATTAGTTTTCTGGGAATATCTCAAAAACTGTTGGTTTTAGGGCCTTAAAATGTGGTTTTCGGGGTCCATTTAGGGCCCCCGAGTTTCGTTTCTCACACTGAGGGGCTGAAAATGAGCTTTGTTTCACCCTTCTACGCCTATTTCAGCATGTATTTTAAGGGGGTAGGGCCCCTTTTATGAGAGGTACGGAGAAGAGTTACATCAATGATTAGTGTGGTGCATCTGATGGATATCTGTATCAAATTTTACGTTGATCCTACCAGCCGTTCTCAAGTTATAAGGACTCGTAGAAGTTGTCCACAGACACACAGACAGACAGACAAAAACATTATTTTTGCGCGCGTCCGTCATAAAACAGCCTAAAACGCGCAAATATCGCAAATTTCCGTGGAAATTCAGAAAAAACAGACAAACTTTCATTTTTATATATATAGAGATAGAGAAGATCATCGGAAGCTACATTTTTGTATCGATTCACACGTTCCGGTTCCCTTAATCGTTATTTGTTACAATTAATCGATTTTCCGTTGGTGTTTCAGTAGTGGGGTGAAACTACCCCCCAAAATTGAAAAATTCATATCTCGGAAACGAAGAATCCTAAAATTAGGTGTGATAGCTTAAAAAATAGGGGATGATATGGGCTTTTATCTCGATTGGTCATTTCACCCCTAAAACAGTAAATAGTCATGTTATGGGAGGAAAAACGTGTTAAACACCTAAAAATGATAAATGAACCTAAGATCTTTTGTTTTTGATGAAAAATAGCAGGGGGGTGAAACTACCCCCCAAAATTGAAAAATTCATATCTCGGAAACGAAGAATCCTAAAATTAGGTGTGATAGCTTAAAAAATAGGGGATGATATGGGCTTTTACCTCTATTGGTCATTTCACCCCTAAATAAGTAAATAGTCATGTTATGGGGAAAAAACGTGTTAAACACCTAAAAATGATAAATGAACCTAAGATCTTTTGTTTTTGATGAAAAATAGCAGGGGGGTGAAACTACCCCTCAAAATTGAAAAATCCATATCTCGGAAACGAAGAATCCTAAAATTAGGTGTGATAGCTTAAAAAATAGGGGATGATATGGGCTTTTACCTCTATTGGTCATTTCACCCCTAAATAAGTAAATAGTCATGTTATGGGAAAAAAAAACGTGTTAAACACCTAAAAATGATAAATGAACCTAAGATCTTTTGTTTTTGATGAAAAATAGCAGGGGGGTGAAACTACCCCCCAAAATTGAAAAATCCCTATCTCGGAAACGAAGAATCATAAAATTAGGTGTGATAGCTTAAAAAATAGGGGATGATATGGGCTTTTACCTTGATTGATCATTTCACCCCTAAAACAGTAAATAGTCATGTTATGAGGAAAAAATGTGTTATACACGTAAAAGCATAAGCATCTTTGTGAAACCATGCTTTAATGGACATGTGTATGGAGGATGATTGTTATTATTATTATTAGGTAATTGTGGATTAATGTGTGTATAGATAACTAACCTGTGGGGAGCGTGATGGCGCAGGTGCTTAGCTGCTCGTCTTTACCCGGACGGCTGGGGTTCAAATCCCGGTGACAGCGGGGGTTGGAATTTTCACCTGAAAAAATCACGTGGCATTCGGCCTTAAATCCCCGGCCAAAACCAAAATGAGGCTGGTTGGCTCCGGCGACTCAAAATAATAGGGAAAAGCTGAAGAAAGAAAAAAAAGAAGAAGAAAAAATGGTAACTCACCAGTAATAGTAAACATTGGTTTGAGGTGTTGAAGAAGTCAGGATGGGCAACCCTTTGCCATGGTTCACGAATGGACCCCAAAAAGTTTTACCTGTCAAGACTCAGTCTACCCTGTTGCAGCCTTGAGAAAAAAAAATCGAACCGGGGCCTCTGTGGTGACAGTGAAGTTATATTCAATCATACGCTTGCCTACTACCGCTGTGTTGAATCTGCACAGAGATTCTGGCTTTGGTTTGTCTAGTGTGCCTTGGCGATAACAGTACAGCGACCTTGTCAGTAAGTTTCATATTACTCATTTGCTTGATAGCGGACGTGCTCTGCACATGACTAGATCGTTGTTAGGTTTGACAAAGGCTTAGTGAAGCTTATTGCAACCTTGAAATGAATGTCATGGTATAGTCGGGGTTGGAAGCCAAGACCTTAGGGTTGACAACCAAGTAGCTTAACCACTACACGGTGAGATGGTCAAATAATAATGTAACAGAACGTTTTCTATAGTTTAACGAATTGGCATACCATGAGAGGTGTAGGTAATGGAAATTGAATCCTTAGCTGATGATTATACTACTTTCCATGCCCACGTATAAGCTATCATGGTAGAAAAAGAATGGTATGGCTTGTTTTAAACGGAGAATAATTGTGTTTACTGTGAAACACAAATCTGAATTTAAAATTAATTTAAAATAATTAATAATTTAAAATTAACTAATTTAAAATTAGTTTAGTACGCTGAAGTTAAAATGAATAATGATCACGTTACAGGCAGCTAGTTTCGAAGCCATGAGAACGAAGTGAACAAAGAATAAAATTCTTGAGCCAGTGAGGAATTCAACATGCTGTCCTTTGGACAAGAGAGAAGCGTTCTACAGCGACCCTCAATGGTTTGGGTCATCGTAAAGATGAAAATTAAATCTAAGCTACTACACTCTTATATACTAGAAGAAGAAATGGAAAACAAAAGGGCAATAGGCCAAATAAAGGACAGAAGGAATAAAAAAATGGCTCTCAACCCTCAAGCATGTGGATTGAGGGAGTTGGAAGGAAGGAGAGCCATGAAAGGCAGATAAAAAAGTGCATGCCCCAGAGGTAATGGATAAAGAGGAGGTAAACTGGACTCAGCTCAGAAATACCTTGGGGTCGCCAACTTTTAAACTGATCAGCCGTAAGCCCCTTGAGGGTGTAGCCATATGCAGAGTGCATCGCAAGTGGTGGGGCTTCTTGAGGGGGCTTGGGCAAAAGACAGGAAATAACATGAAAATAAAAAAGCAAGGCTACCTCCTCACACTAGTAGGATATCAGAAAAAATAAATAAACCAGGGCCAATGAAGTTGCAAAAGGAAGAGACTCCCTAGGGCTCGGATACCCTAATCATGTTGGGGTCGGTAGAGAACAAGAGTTGAGCAAGTGTGGTCGACAGGAAATAAGACAGAGAGGAGCCTAGCACAAATTAGTGGAAGCAATGACGGTCTCAGCTGGGACTCCGTGATCGTCAACCTACATGACACTAGATATGACGCCCAGGGGTGGAATTAAAGACCTCTTTTGTTTTATATCACATGGCATGCCTTATAATGCAATACTGGTCCTAGGGTGTGCAAAATTGTATTAGAAACTCAGCTAATAATAGTGTGCTTGCCCATGATTATTTTCCCAAGGACTGATAACCATGATTTCCAAGCCCCTAAGTAAGACAAAAAACAAATTATTTTCATTTTTCCAATGAGTTGGGGTGAGGTGAGTTTTCTATACACCAAACTGATGTGGTTTCCCACTTCTACTCCAGGCAAATGCACATTTGATGTTAAGAATAGTCAAATGGTTTGCAACTGCCCAATGCTAGGACCTGATTAGTGGCTTTTAAAAAATGGAATGGAATGGAGAACACTTCCCCCAAAACCAACAAGAGGAGTGTTCGATCCCCCACAACAACCATCCTTAAAGTCAATATAAATGACTATGCACTTCAGCTCATGACAGTCTCCTCTCCCCAATCCTACCCCTTGCTGGTGAAAGACACACTCTAATACAACCATCATAGTGACAGGTTATCTGTTAAATACCTAACTATCCCCAGATTTACCTTAAATTTTCCTAAAATCCACTACATTTTCCGAAAATTGACCAAATGACACAACATTCCAGCAAAATTCAACAAATGACTACCAGATTTATTGAAATTCCATTGATTTACCTAAGCATGGTTTAAACTACCTCAAATTCATACAAAATTAGACGAATATAGATGAAAATTCACTAAAATTTACCGAATTTAGCCAAGTGGTGTACAAACCATGAAATTTATCCAATTTTATTAAAATTGACTACATGTACTCGAAAATTCCATAATATTCCCTTTACATGTATGCTTTTTGTTGCTGTTGTTGTTGTTTCGTTTACCACACTCCCTGTAGACAATCACCTCAACATGACTTTCTCCTAGACTAGGAGCTTCACATTCGACATGATAGCTGAGTTTCATTTCCCATAAACTTGTCTCTGAGGTGGGTGTCAGGAAAAGGCATCCAGCTGTAAAAACCACACCCTTACGTAGACTTTCATAACCTCTTACGTTGAGGTTCCTTACACTAACGACATTAAATGATTGAACGGTTTCCTTTTCACAATTCCTGTCTATACTTTCCTCTTTAAGGTTGCAAGATGTTTGCAAGATTCCTAAAATGCAATTAAATGTAATAAATACCTTAAGATGGTTTCATTTGTTTAATGATATGGTGTTGATGATGGATATATACGTTAAGACTAATTTTTGTTAGGTCTTGACTGGCCTTGCAATTAGAAATTGACAAACCAAACATGGGTTATCTACCAGGGGAACACTTTGGCCACTATGTTGGTTATTGACCAGTAAGTACAGTTCTAGTAATGAGACAGAAATCCAACACAAACAATGAGCGCGCAATGCGGCGGAGATTGGTACCACGATGTACTGTCGGTTATGTAGCTATGTGGAATGTACATCACATATGGTTTACTTGAAGGTTTGGAGATTCCATTAAAGATATTTCTACAATAAACCATTTTCAAATGGTCATTCGTTGGTGTGAAAATATTTATTATATGGTATTTTATGAAAACAATTATGATTTATAAAAAAAAATATACGTTTACTGTATTCTTATTTAATGTAAGCACTCGAGGCACTATCGACCAAAATACGGCACTATTAGGAATATATATTGCATACTTGAAGGTTTGGTGATCCCATTAAAGGTATTCCTACAATAAATGATTTTCAAGTTGTCGTTCTATGGCGTGAAAATATTTAATATATGATATTTGCTAAAAGGATTTACCACTGGAATTATTTTACAAGTAGTTATTTTAATGACCAATATAGTTCACTGTTAAGAAGGTAGAGCCCTATGTGGAATGTAGGATAACATGTTATACATGATACGTGACTACTGTAAGGCTTGTGATTTATTTAATGCCTTTAACCCTATATTAAACACTCAGTTTGCAATACTGATAACTGCAATGTTACTGAAAAAAATTGAAACAAAACAAAAATCAGCATTGAAAAACCAAAAAGTGGTTGAGCATATATATAGTGGGGAAAAGAAAAGTTTTGTAAACACTAATGTCCAACAAGACTAATTAAATCAGTAACTGTCAGGGTGGCCGAGTGGTTAAGGCGTTTGACTTAAGATCAACTTTCCAAATATATAAGGAAGCAAGGGTTCGAATCCCTTCCCTGACATAACTATTGCTTGAACATGCAAGAAAACAAGAAATATACACAAACTATGTTTATCAATTTAATCATTTTTTTTACAAGAGATAGACACACAGAATACAGCTCTTTTTGTTTATCATTTCTTTTAAACATAACACTTGTTGAAAATTATTTTTTAGGGGATGGGAGTGTTGCTACGTTGACCCATCACACAATAATAGCAGCTTTACGAAGTTCATTTTCTATATTTAATAGCTCTTTCTCATAACCAATATGACCAAGCTGTTTACAGGCATGCAAGAGCTGTAGACGTTCGACTAATATATTAGGATCGTTCCATTTACTATTTTTTATGAATGGTTTCAGAATCTCGGGAAGAAGTTCATCATTATCACCATCATTATGATTATCATCCTCATTATTATAATCATTTTCATAATGATGATCATTATCATCGTTATCATTACCATGATAATTTCCACCTGTGTCCACAGTCTGTTCAATGGTTTGAGTTGTCTTTGTTAGTGTTGAAAGCTTCTTTTTAGATGTGCTAGAATGCTTTAACATTGTTATGTTATTACCACTATTACCTTTCCCCACTAACTTTTTGATGGGGTATATTGTCTCTGATAGGGTTGAGGGCTTTTGAGATGTGGGTGCATGTCTGAACATGGGTTTCACAGGAGGTGTTAAAGGTTTCTCATTAAACAACTCGCTAACAGCATGAGTGCGTTGTAGTGTATTAAAATTGAGGTTAATATTATCTTGAGCAGTACTATCTTTCTCTTGGACTTGGTTTCTTGCTTTGGTTTGGGTTTTCCTTAGATTTAGACTAGCGTGATTATTAAGTTTACATTCATGATTGTTTGAAGAAAGTACGTCCAATTCTTTTGTTTTAAGCATTCCTCGACAATGTTTCGATCGTTGCTTTGAACAGCGCCAAATAACAGTTCCATTTTTATTGCTTCGTTTCACAATATATGAATATCCTTTATAGTATGCATAAGGCTTACCATACCTAGTCACTGATACCTCCATATCAACTGTCAAGCACAAACTAATCTCTAGTAAAGACAACTTGGTAATAACAACAATAGTTTAATGTGGGAGCATATATACATGCAAAAAGTGGGAGCAAAGGTGGGGGGTAAAAAGTGGGAACAAAAGTGGGAGCAAATGTGGGAGAAAAAAATAACTGTGAGCAAAAAGTGGGAGCATATATGGGATCAAATGTGGGAGCAAAGCAAATATAAAAAAAAGTGGGAGCAAATATGCTAACAAATATGTCAACAAATATACCAGCAAAAGTAAATACACAAGTCAAGATAGATTAAAGTGCAAAGAAAATATGCAAGCAAATATGAGAGCAAAAATGGTGTTTTTTCTAAAGCAACTAGACATAACAAACTTAGTCATAACCTAACCTAACCTAATCTAACCTCACCTAACCTCACCTAACCTAACCTAACCTACCCTCACCTCACCTAACCTCACCTCACCTAACTTCACCTAACCTAACCTAACTTAACTTCACCTAATCTAACTTGCTGAACTTTACCTAACCTAACCCATCATAACTTCACCTAACCTAACATTACCTAATCTAACTTCACCTAACCTAACTTTCAACTCACAGATCAAAATTAAATTCTAGGCATAGTTGAGTTGGAACCCAAGACTTCAGGGATAACACACAAGTATACTAGCCACTACACCGCAAAATGGGCAAATTATCATGCAACACAACATAAAGTAAAAGTTTCCTGTAGTGTAGCTCATTGGCTGTCAACCATAGTTTGCGAATTCAAACCCAAGACCTCAGGACTTTTGTTTTGAACATTATCAGAAATATTATTCCATTTACATTTTGCTGCTGCTGCTTATAGTTATAAGAGTTGGCATTAATATGGAAAGCAAAAATAATGTGGGAGCAAAAAAAAGTGGGTGGAAAACGTGTAAGCAGAAGTGGGAGCAAACAAGTGTGAGCAAATATGGGAGCAGAAAGTGGGAGCAAATGTGAAAGCAAAAGTGGGAGCAAAAAGAGCGAGCAAAAGTGAGTGTACAAAGTAGGAGCAAAATGTGTGAGTAAAAAGTGGGGGCAAATGTGGTGTTTTACTAAAACAATCTCCCCTAACCTAACCTAAACTAACTTCACCCAACCTAATTTCACTTAACCTAACTTTACTTAACCTAACCTTCCAACTCTCAGATCAAAAATTAAATTCTGGCCATAGTCGAGTTGGAACCCAAAACCTCTGGGATAACACCCAAGTATACTAGCCACTACATCGCGAAATGGGCAAATTATCATGCAACACAACACAAAAATAAAAAGTTTTCTGTAAACTCATTGGCTGACAATCATAGTTGAGAATTCAAACCCAAGACCTCAGGACTTTTGTTTTGAACATTATCAGAAATATTATTCCATTTACATTTTGCTGTTGCTTATAGTTATAAGAGTTGGCATTAATATGGGAGCAAAAGTGAAAGCAAAAAGTGGGTGCAAGCATGGCTGGTTGTAGAGGCTTTCATATCAACAAATACACATAAATTAAATTTTAGTAAAGTGACTTGGCTAATAATAATAATAATATTAACAGTTAAAAAAAATCAAGGGGATTGATATTTTTCAGGGTGTAATTTCCAAAGTACTGTCAAGAATAATAATTACACGAACAGATTCCAAGAACTCTAGAGTGCTTTTAAGGTTAATGATTGGCTAGGAGTGAGATAGAGCTAGCTAACCTAAGTTAACCTCAGCTCAGTAAACCTAACCTTGTCACATGGCATGTTCTACAAGTATAGACTTGCTTTGAGACTGGCTATGACGTCACAGATGAATGGCGGTGGGAGGCTGGCAAAAAGGAAAATGTTTTTGGGTAAAAAAGTCATGTCCAGCCTCCCACCGCCATTCATCTGTGACGTCATAGCCAGTCTCAAAGCAAGTCTATACTTGTAGAACATGCCATGTGACAAGGTTAGGTTTACTGAGCTGAGGTTAACTTAGGTTAGCTAGCTCTATCTCACTCCTAGCCAATCATTAACCTTAAAAGCACTCTAGAGTTCTTGGAATCTGTTCATATAATTATTATTCTTGACAGTACTTTGGAAATTACACCCTGAAAAATATCAATCCCCTTGATTCTTTTTTAACTGTTAATATTATTATTATTATTATTATTATTAGCCAAGTCACTTTACTAAAATTTAATTTATGTGTATTTGTTGATATGAAAGCCTCTACAACCAGCCATGCTTGCACCCACTTTTTGCTTTCACTTTTGCTCCCATATTAATGCCAACTCTTATAACTATAAGCAACAGCAAAATGTAAATGGAATAATATTTCTGATAATGTTCAAAACAAAAGTCCTGAGGTCTTGGGTTTGAATTCTCAACTATGATTGTCAGCCAATGAGTTACACTACAGAAAACTTTTTATTTTTGTGTTGTGTTGCATGATAATTTGCCCATTTCGCGATGTAGTGGCTAGTATACTTGGGTGTTATCCCAGAGGTTTTGGGTTCCAACTCGACTATGGCCAGAATTTAATTTTTGATCTGAGAGTTGGAAGGTTAGGTTAGGTGAAGTTAGGTTAGGTGAAATTAGGTTGGGTGAAGTTAGGTTAGGTTAGGTTAGGGGAGATTGTTTTAGTAAAACACCACATTTGGCCCCACTTTTTACTCACACATTTTGCTCCCACTTTGTGCACTCACTTTTGCTCGCTCTTTTTGCTCCCACTTTTGCTTTCACATTTGCTCCCACTTTCTGCTCCCATATTTGCTCACACTTGTTTGCTCCCACTTCTGCTTACACGTTTTCCACCCACTTTTTTTTGCTCCCACATTATTTTTGCTTTCCATATTAATGCCAACTCTTATAACTATAAGCAGCAGCAGCAAAATGTAAATGGAATAATATTTCTGATAATGTTCAAAACAAAAGTCCTGAGGTCTTGGGTTTGAATTCGCAAACTATGGTTGACAGCCAATGAGCTACACTACAGGAAACTTTTACTTTATGTTGTGTTGCATGATAATTTGCCCATTTTGCGGTGTAGTGGCTAGTATACTTGTGTGTTATCCCTGAAGTCTTGGGTTCCAACTCAACTATGCCTAGAATTTAATTTTGATCTGTGAGTTGAAAGTTAGGTTAGGTGAAGTTAGATTAGGTAATGTTAGGTTAGGTGAAGTTATGATGGGTTAGGTTAGGTAAAGTTCAGCAAGTTAGATTAGGTGAAGTTAAGTTAGGTTAGGTTAGGTGAAGTTAGGTGAGGTGAGGTTAGGTGAGGTGAGGGTAGGTTAGGTTAGGTTAGGTGAGGTTAGGTGAGGTTAGATTAGGTTAGGTTAGGTTATGACTAAGTTTGTTATGTCTAGTTGCTTTAGAAAAAACACCATTTTTGCTCTCATATTTGCTTGCATATTTTCTTTGCACTTTAATCTATCTTGACTTGTGTATTTACTTTTGCTGGTATATTTGTTGACATATTTGTTAGCATATTTGCTCCCACTTTTTTTTATATTTGCTTTGCTCCCACATTTGATCCCATATATGCTCCCACTTTTTGCTCACAGTTATTTTTTTCTCCCACATTTGCTCCCACTTTTGTTCCCACTTTTTACCCCCCACCTTTGCTCCCACTTTTTGCATGTATATATGCTCCCACATTAAACTATTGTTGTTATTACCAAGTTGTCTTTACTAGAGATTAGTTTGTGCTTGACAGTTGATATGGAGGTATCAGTGACTAGGTATGGTAAGCCTTATGCATACTATAAAGGATATTCATATATTGTGAAACGAAGCAATAAAAATGGAACTGTTATTTGGCGCTGTTCAAAGCAACGATCGAAACATTGTCGAGGAATGCTTAAAACAAAAGAATTGGACGTACTTTCTTCAAACAATCATGAATGTAAACTTAATAATCACGCTAGTCTAAATCTAAGGAAAACCCAAACCAAAGCAAGAAACCAAGTCCAAGAGAAAGATAGTACTGCTCAAGATAATATTAACCTCAATTTTAATACACTACAACGCACTCATGCTGTTAGCGAGTTGTTTAATGAGAAACCTTTAACACCTCCTGTGAAACCCATGTTCAGACATGCACCCACATCTCAAAAGCCCTCAACCCTATCAGAGACAATATACCCCATCAAAAAGTTAGTGGGGAAAGGTAATAGTGGTAATAACATAACAATGTTAAAGCATTCTAGCACATCTAAAAAGAAGCTTTCAACACTAACAAAGACAACTCAAACCATTGAACAGACTGTGGACACAGGTGGAAATTATCATGGTAATGATAACGATGATAATGATCATCATTATGAAAATGATTATAATAATGAGGATGATAATCATAATGATGGTGATAATGATGAACTGCTTCCCGAGATTCTGAAACCATTCATAAAAAATAGTAAATGGAACGATCCTAATATATTAGTCGAACGTCTACAGCTCTTGCATGCCTGTAAACAGCTTGGTCATATTGGTTATGAGAAAGAGCTATTAAATATAGAAAATGAACTTCGTAAAGCTGCTATTATTGTGTGATGGGTCAACGTAGCAACACTCCCATCCCCTAAAAAATAATTTTCAACAAGTGTTATGTTTAAAAGAAATGATAAACAAAAAGAGCTGTATTCTGTGTGTCTATCTCTTGTAAAAAAAATGATTAAATTGATAAACATAGTTTGTGTATATTTCTTGTTTTCTTGCATGTTCAAGCAATAGTTATGTCAGGGAAGGGATTCGAACCCTTGCTTCCTTATATATTTGGAAAGTTGATCTTAAGTCAAACGCCTTAACCACTCGGCCACCCTGACAGTTACTGATTTAATTAGTCTTGTTGGACATTAGTGTTTACAAAACTTTTCTTTTCCCCACTATATATATATGCTCAACCACTTTTTGGTTTTTCAATGCTGATTTTTGTTTTGTTTCAATTTTTTTCAGTAACATTGCAGTTATCAGTATTGCAAACTGAGTGTTTAATATAGGGTTAAAGGCATCTTAAAAATCACAAGCCTTACAGTTGTCACGTATCATGTATAACATGTTATCCTACATTCCACATAGGGCTCTACCTTCTTAACAGTGAACTCTATTGGTCATTAAAATAACTACTTGTAAAATAATTCCAGTGGTAAATCCTTTTAGCAAATATCATATATTAAATATTTTCACGCCATAGAACGACAACTTGAAAATCATTTATTGTAGGAATACCTTTAATGGGATCACCAAACCTTCAAGTATGCAATATATATTCCTAATAGTGCCGTATTTTGGTCGATAGTGCCTCGAGTGCTTACATTAAATAAGAATACAGTAAACGTATAATTTTTTTTATAAATCATAATTGTTTTCATAAAATACCATATAATAAATATTTTCACACCAACGAATGACCATTTGAAAATGGTTTATTGTAGAAATATCTTTAATGGAATCTCCAAACCTTCAAGTAAACCATATGTGATGTACATTCCACATAGCTACATAACCGACAGTACATCGTGGTACCAATCTCCGCCGCATTGCGCGCTCATTGTTTGTGTTGGATTTCTGTCTCATTACTAGAACTGTACTTACTGGTCAATAACCAACATAGTGGCCAAAGTGTTCCCCTGGTAGATAACCCATGTTTGGTTTGTCAATTTCTAATTGCAAGGCCAGTCAAGACCTAACAAAAATTAGTCTTAACGTATATATCCATCATCAACACCATATCATTAAACAAATGAAACCATCTTAAGGTATTTATTACATTTAATTGCATTTTAGGAATCTTGCAAACATCTTGCAACCTTAAAGAGGAAAGTATAGACAGGAATTGTGAAAAGGAAACCGTTCAATCATTTAATGTCGTTAGTGTAAGGAACCTCAACGTAAGAGGTTATGAAAGTCTACGTAAGGGTGTGGTTTTTACAGCTGGATGCCTTTTCCTGACACCCACCTCAGAGACAAGTTTATGGGAAATGAAACTCAGCTATCATGTCGAATGTGAAGCTCCTAGTCTAGGAGAAAGTCATGTTGAGGTGATTGTCTACAGGGAGTGTGGTAAACGAAACAACAACAACAACAACAACAAAAAGCATACATGTAAAGGGAATATTATGGAATTTTCGAGTACGTGTAGTCAATTTTAATAAAATTGGATAAATTTCATGGTTTGTACACCACTTGGCTAAATTCGGTAAATTTTAGTGAATTTTCATCTATATTCGTCTAATTTTATATGAATTTGAGGTAGTTTAAACCATGCTTAGGTAAATCAATGGAATTTCAATAAATCTGGTAGTCATTTGTTGAATTTTGCTGGAATGTTGTGTCATTTGGTCAATTTTCGGAAAATGTAGTGGATTTTAGGAAAATTTAAGGTAAATCTGGGGATAGTTAGGTATTTAACAGATAACCTGTCACTATGATGGTTGTATTAGAGTGTGTCTTTCACCAGCAAGGGGTAGGATTGGAGAGAGGAGACTGTCATGAGCTGAAGTGCATAGTCATTTATATTGACTTTAAGGATGGTTGTTGTGGGGGATCGAACACTCCTCTTGTTGGTTTTGGGGGAAGTGTTCTCCATTCCATTCCATTTTTTAAAAGCCACTAATCAGGTCCTAGCATTGGGCAGTTGCAAACCATTTGACTATTCTTAACATCAAATGTGCATTTGCCTGGAGTAGAAGTGGGAAACCACATCAGTTTGGTGTATAGAAAACTCACCTCACCCCAACTCATTGGAAAAATGAAAATAATTTGTTTTTTGTCTTACTTAGGGGCTTGGAAATCATGGTTATCAGTCCTTGGGAAAATAATCATGGGCAAGCACACTATTATTAGCTGAGTTTCTAATACAATTTTGCACACCCTAGGACCAGTATTGCATTATAAGGCATGCCATGTGATATAAAACAAAAGAGGTCTTTAATTCCACCCCTGGGCGTCATATCTAGTGTCATGTAGGTTGACGATCACGGAGTCCCAGCTGAGACCGTCATTGCTTCCACTAATTTGTGCTAGGCTCCTCTCTGTCTTATTTCCTGTCGACCACACTTGCTCAACTCTTGTTCTCTACCGACCCCAACATGATTAGGGTATCCGAGCCCTAGGGAGTCTCTTCCTTTTGCAACTTCATTGGCCCTGGTTTATTTATTTTTTCTGATATCCTACTAGTGTGAGGAGGTAGCCTTGCTTTTTTATTTTCATGTTATTTCCTGTCTTTTGCCCAAGCCCCCTCAAGAAGCCCCACCACTTGCGATGCACTCTGCATATGGCTACACCCTCAAGGGGCTTACGGCTGATCAGTTTAAAAGTTGGCGACCCCAAGGTATTTCTGAGCTGAGTCCAGTTTACCTCCTCTTTATCCATTACCTCTGGGGCATGCACTTTTTTATCTGCCTTTCATGGCTCTCCTTCCTTCCAACTCCCTCAATCCACATGCTTGAGGGTTGAGAGCCATTTTTTATTCCTTCTGTCCTTTATTTGGCCTATTGCCCTTTTGTTTTCCATTTCTTCTTCTAGTATATAAGAGTGTAGTAGCTTAGATTTAATTTTCATCTTTACGATGACCCAAACCATTGAGGGTCGCTGTAGAACGCTTCTCTCTTGTCCAAAGGACAGCATGTTGAATTCCTCACTGGCTCATGAATTTTATTCTTTGTTCACTTCGTTCTCATGGCTTCGAAACTAGCTGCCTGTAACGTGATCATTATTCATTTTAACTTCAGCGTACTAAACTAATTTTAAATTAGTTAATTTTAAATTATTAATTATTTTAAATTAATTTTAAATTCAGATTTGTGTTTCACAGTAAACACAATTATTCTCCGTTTAAAACAAGCCATACCATTCTTTTTCTACCATGATAGCTTATACGTGGGCATGGAAAGTAGTATAATCATCAGCTAAGGATTCAATTTCCATTACCTACACCTCTCATGGTATGCCAATTCGTTAAACTATAGAAAACGTTCTGTTACATTATTATTTGACCATCTCACCGTGTAGTGGTTAAGCTACTTGGTTGTCAACCCTAAGGTCTTGGCTTCCAACCCCGACTATACCATGACATTCATTTCAAGGTTGCAATAAGCTTCACTAAGCCTTTGTCAAACCTAACAACGATCTAGTCATGTGCAGAGCACGTCCGCTATCAAGCAAATGAGTAATATGAAACTTACTGACAAGGTCGCTGTACTGTTATCGCCAAGGCACACTAGACAAACCAAAGCCAGAATCTCTGTGCAGATTCAACACAGCGGTAGTAGGCAAGCGTATGATTGAATATAACTTCACTGTCACCACAGAGGCCCCGGTTCGATTTTTTTTCTCAAGGCTGCAACAGGGTAGACTGAGTCTTGACAGGTAAAACTTTTTGGGGTCCATTCGTGAACCATGGCAAAGGGTTGCCCATCCTGACTTCTTCAACACCTCAAACCAATGTTTACTATTACTGGTGAGTTACCATTTTTTCTTCTTCTTTTTTTTTCTTTCTTCAGCTTTTCCCTATTATTTTGAGTCGCCGGAGCCAACCAGCCTCATTTTGGTTTTGGCCGGGGATTTAAGGCCGAATGCCACGTGATTTTTTCAGGTGAAAATTCCAACCCCCGCTGTCACCGGGATTTGAACCCCAGCCGTCCGGGTAAAGACGAGCAGCTAAGCACCTGCGCCATCACGCTCCCCACAGGTTAGTTATCTATACACACATTAATCCACAATTACCTAATAATAATAATAACAATCATCCTCCATACACATGTCCATTAAAGCATGGTTTCACAAAGATGCTTATGCTTTTACGTGTATAACACATTTTTTCCTCATAACATGACTATTTACTGTTTTAGGGGTGAAATGATCAATCAAGGTAAAAGCCCATATCATCCCCTATTTTTTAAGCTATCACACCTAATTTTATGATTCTTCGTTTCCGAGATAGGGATTTTTCAATTTTGGGGGGTAGTTTCACCCCCCTGCTATTTTTCATCAAAAACAAAAGATCTTAGGTTCATTTATCATTTTTAGGTGTTTAACACGTTTTTTTTTCCCATAACATGACTATTTACTTATTTAGGGGTGAAATGACCAATAGAGGTAAAAGCCCATATCATCCCCTATTTTTTAAGCTATCACACCTAATTTTAGGATTCTTCGTTTCCGAGATATGGATTTTTCAATTTTGAGGGGTAGTTTCACCCCCCTGCTATTTTTCATCAAAAACAAAAGATCTTAGGTTCATTTATCATTTTTAGGTGTTTAACACGTTTTTTCCCCATAACATGACTATTTACTTATTTAGGGGTGAAATGACCAATAGAGGTAAAAGCCCATATCATCCCCTATTTTTTAAGCTATCACACCTAATTTTAGGATTCTTCGTTTCCGAGATATGGATTTTTCTATTTTGGGGGGTAGTTTCACCCCCCTGCTATTTTTCATCAAAAACAAAAGATCTTAGGTTCATTTATCATTTTTAGGTGTTTAACACGTTTTTGCTCCCATAACATGACTATTTACTGATTTAGGGGTGAAATGACCAATCGAGGTAAAAGCCCATATCATCCCCTATTTTTTAAGCTATCACACCTAATTTTAGGATTCTTCGTTTCCGAGATATGAATTTTTCAATTTTGGGGGGTAGTTTCACCCCCCTGCTATTTTTCATCAAAAACAAAAGATCTTAGGTTCATTTATCATTTTTAGGTGTTTAACACGTTTTCCCTCCCATAACATGACTATTTACTGATTTAGGGGTGAAATGACCAATCGAGGTAAAAGCCCATATCATCCCCTATTTTTTAAGCTATCACACCTAATTTTAGGATTCTTCGTTTCCGAGATATGAATTTTTCAATTTTGGGGGGGTAGTTTCACCCCCCTGCTATTTTTCATCAAAAACAAAAGATCTTAGGTTCATTTATCATTTTTAGGTGTTTAACACGTTTTTCCCCCCATAACATGACTATTTACTGATTTAGGGGTGAAATGACCAATCGAGGTAAAAACCCATATCATCCCCTATTTTTTAAGCTATCACACCTTATTTTAGGCTTCTTCGTTTCCTAGATATGGATTTTTCAATTTTGGGGGGTAGTTTCACCCCCAAACAGGGGATGTTGCCCCAAGTGCTAGGACCCCTCATACAAGTCCCTAGCATGATTGGTTCGCGAGATATGAACAAAAGTGTAGTTAGGCCCTTTCGACAAAAATGAATCCTACATTCAAAAACGGGGCGTCACCCCCAGGGCTAGGATACTGCCTATGGCAAAATCCCATCAGGGGTTCAGAAAATATTAACAAACGTATAGTTAGGTCCTTTTGACAAAAGCCGTCCGTGCGCGCACATACAAAAAATATTACTATTTCAACCCCCCGGGTGAGGGTAGTTTTTATTTTGGAGTGGATATACCCCGTCCATAGAAAAAGAGAGTTCACCACGAGTCCTACGACACCCCATAGGTTTAAATCCGATTATTGGTTAGCGAGATAGTAAAAAGCCGATGACCTATTAGTTTTTTTGGTTTATTTCAATACATATTAAAAAAACACTCATTTATAAATCATCATTTAAAAAGCCCGCCCTCTTACAAAACTCCTCAAGTGCGCATGCGTATAAAAAAACATTCATCGCCAAAATGTCAAAAAACAACATGTTTACCCCAAATGGCGTTTCCCAATTCCATCCATTTTTAAAAAATAACCTCACCATCATCTAGAGCGGAAAAAATACCATCTAAACGACCCCTCACTCAACCCCTACTCCTCCCCCACCACCTAACCCTTTCCCAACATAGGCATACATATTCAAGCACGAGCGCGACTTCAGGAAACCAACACTACCCCACTACTCGCGAATGACCTTTTAGTTTTGGTCTTTTCATTAAATAAAGAGGCTATAGGAAAGTAGGGGGCATTACTAGCAGTGCTAGGACACCCTGTATGTTCAAATCCCATGATTGGTTAGCGAGATATCAGGTTCGGGGCCGCTACGAGGGTGGCTCAATAAAAAGTGGAACAGCTCTCTCCTTACCACACTACTTGTTTCGATCCTTAATCTGTACAAATCACAACAAAACCTATTTATTAAAGACAGTTTAGATTCAATGCCTTCCTTATAAGTTATGAAGAGTTATTCTTGAAATAAAGATGACGAATTTACTAGCACAATGCATTACCAATCGTTCCAGCAAATTAAATTCTTTGGAATATAGAACTGACAGTCATTAATTATGAATTGTGTGATTGAACCTTGATTAATAACATTGAGTGTAATACAATGTAAAAGAGACCAGTCAGTTAATAGGCTGATTTCAATGAAAATCAAATCATGATTTATGATTCTAGAACACAAGTATGGTTATGCGTAACTAATTGCCAATTACACGCGGTTGGGCCTAAAAACTGGGTTCCTTTGAACAACTCTCTGTGATAATCGAGCTAAACCAATGTAGAATGGGGGTTAGTTATTATGAGGGGCGTGTTTAACCTGAACATTTATTCCACTCTAGACGAGCATGTTAAAACTTACGAGACAATGGGAACTGTTCCATCGCAACTGAAAGTGTGTTGTTTGAATTCGTATATAAGTATTGTACCCATGGTACTTGTGCTGACTGGCGTCGAACCTGATGCTCCAGAAAAGAAAAATCACGCATAGGATTTTTCGGGGTATCGAACCAAACGTCTTTTGAGGGGGTAAACCTCATGGTAACCAGAACCACATGATATAAGGTTATTCATGAAATTTCAGCTTAATTCCAGATTGTGTACAGGAATTATAAGCAATTTTGTAAAGTAAAAGATCTCCATACCACTGTAAGATGCAGTATTGGAACTAGAAAGCCCAGTTTCGAAGCAAGGTTGACATTTGACAAATTAGTAAAGTCAAAGAAGGCGTGTCAGATGGCGCCTACGGACTACTTACGTCTGCAAGGGGGAGTCAGGACAGAGACTAATTGCTATGGGATTCACCAAGACATAAGGAAGAAAGAATGGAAGGGGAAGGCTGCCGCATGAAATTAATTGATTACATCAAAACCAGGCATCCCAGAGAGTTGAGATCAACACCAACATGAATAAAATCCGGAGAGAATAATTATAAGCCCAAGAAGTATGCTTATTGGAGAAGATTAAGGATTTCAAGGACGGAGAACCTATGAATGCGGATGTGTGACCATTGGAGTAATACGCCGTAGGGGAATCCCGGGAGTAGCGTCACCAAGCCATCACTATGATCAATTAATATTAATTAATTGTACGATCAAATCACAGGCACGAGACGGGAAATGGTACCTACGTGAGAAATTGGACCAGATGGAGGCAATTACAGCTCTGCAAGCTGCAGTTTTAAAGGAAGGGTCAGTCCGTGAAGTTGAGTGAACTATGTTGCGAGAAGAAAGCCTTAAATAGAGCATGAAGCCATGAAGAATTCAGTTGACTCGGAGAACTCATACGGGGGAGATGCTATCCGTCTGCTCAGAAATATAAACAAAGACCGCGCAACTACAAGTGTAGAGTATTATACAAAGTTAACATGAAGAAATTAGACCGCGCAACTACAAGTGTAGAGTATTATAGAAAGTTAACATGAAGGAATTAGACCGCGCAGTTATAAGTAATGTACAAGTGCGTACAGGAACATTTTATGTGTAAGGTTTATAGAAGTATTTCAGTCAGGAAAATGTTCGTCAATACTGGACTGATTGGACGAGATTACGAGTGCATAGACGCCGTAAAAATAAACGCCAGGTAAAGCTAAGAGTTATCAAGCCGCACAGTATAGAATAAAGTGGTATTGAACAGTAAATTACACCGTTAAGTGGGTAATACGGTAAAGCGCGCAAGTCATGATCTAGTAAGCAACAATGGTCACACTATATCCATTAATATAGATCATGGGAAGGGAACCAAGTCACAGTTATTGTGATATTATGCCACTACAGACAAAGACACTGAGTAGAAGGGGGAGGAATATTCACACTAGCAGCCTTTGGAACGAGGATTAGACAGGGTCGCGGTTGATAGAGACTTTCATTGGAGTTGATATCAGAAATCGCGTCACCTGTAGCTCTGTTATTGCGAAATTGTGAAGTGTATGAAACATATCGTGTGAAAAGTGTCTGTAATATAAATAAATGTATGTCAGTGTTAAAAATAATGTATTGTGTGATGAAATGTAGCAGGAATATGTGTAAATACGGTCAATTGAAAATGTGTCTTACCGAAGTGAAAAGTGTATTGTGTCAACTAAAGGAATACGACATATCCATCACGATGCGTCAGTAAGCAACACGATGGTGGGCATAAGGTGGTGTCATAAGAGTCGACCACCAGAGCAATGTAAGTACAAGTTCCCATAATATCATGTAGAAGCTAGCGATACGATACGTTTAAGTCAGTCATGTAAAAATAGGTATTGTGAAGTAATATTTATACGAGCTAGCATTCCTGGTATTTGATGTAGATGTATTTGCCATTTGAGAATGAGTTGGCTTACAGCTGTTGCGCTTAAGAACGAAGTAAGTATAATATTAAAGTTAAACTATAACTTTATCAGCAAGAAATTCGAATAATAAAATATTCAACATGTTTGCATGAAGTGATAAAAGTTGCATCAGATCCCAGGTAATTTACAAAGGTAAAGGTTATATGTAAGAATGATATCATAATGTGTCAGCAATTAAAGTTATATATGATAAAGGTAATAAGTGAAACTGTTGTAATGTAAAGCCAGTAGAAATGCCAGTAAACCAAATACCAGTAAGGATAAGTAATGAGAGAAAATCAGTAAACACGCCATATAGTAGGGAAACTAAAAATGTCATATGATCTGCGGTATGCCAACAGAGCTAGTATTTGCGCTGCCGATATGCGAGCAGTTTAAGAGTAAAATCAACGTGATTAAGTTATTAATGCAAGGAACGTTTCTAGGACAATTGTCAGGACCATACAGGCTATTCTACGAAGGTTTGTATTGTTGTATCGCCATAGGGCATACCATTGTATTAATGACAGCGGGTGGAGACAGACAGGTGTCTGGGCTACCATACCAGCTTCATGGGGGCAATTGAGGATTAACGTTTGCCAACTCAATTAGCCACTCCATTGTATTGATCCGCACTGTGATTAGAGAATCTATTTGTACGGAAGGGTCGAGGACGCCTTACCGAGTCTTCATGTGTGACAGTGGCGAGCAGTAAGACCACTAAACCACGCCATTAAAAGCCGTGTGCAGTTCCCCAGGACTTTTGTACCTAGTATAACCATTCCTTTGCTATACTATGTTATTGAGCTACATTGAAGCCAATTAATGTTACCCTATCGATAGGAAGTAAATATTTGGATATCCAGTTCATATGATGAATAGTTTCTCCTTAAACTAAACAGAATCAGAGTGAGACTTGTGAAGTCTGGTTTGTGTGTGTGAATAAGTAATGAGACAGCTGGAAAAGAGACTGGAAGGCGAGGACCGTGCCACACAGCAGGGGGGGTCCCTACCGACCCGAGCTAGTAAGCTATTGTATTCACTAAGGGTGGTAGGTTTATGACCGACCCTATAATAAATGTGTACTGGAGACTGCGATATCATGGTCTGGCATATTAATTAATAAGAAATTGTTTATTTCGGCTACAGAAATGAATTCGTAGCATTATATGGATGTCATATCCGTATTTTAATTCTTGAAATCGAGTGATATTTAGCAAAGTTAGCTGTTCTGGACACTAACTGCGCTAAAAGCGACTGACACATTATCTGAAGTTTAAAACCCAGTTTCGAGATGCATATGTGCACACGGGTACCGTGAAGGTGGATTTGATGCAAACTAACTATAAATCGACTTATATCTTGGACAACTTGGAGACGTATTGTATCGTTACAGCGAAGTAGCATTGTTTCTGTAGACTATGAATGTACTGTTGTTAGCGTTTGTGGGGAGAGCGGACGAAGGACACAATACACAGAAATTAAAGTACATTGTTGTGCTAATAACCTATCGCAACAATGGCTAACGCATTGTTGACACATGAAATAAAGCAGTTAAAATTAAATATTATTTTTAGGAAGTTGTTTACCCTTTATGGTAGAGTAGTACCTGATAGCATTCGGATCCTGAATATGTGTTTGCACTGTGGGGAGACGCACCACACCCTGAAAGGACAGAGCCAGTCGGGATGTGAACACATGTTCTCCACATGACGTCATATGGGTACAGTATAAAACAAGAAGTTCCGTGACGATCTAAAGAGACTACTTTTCTTAAAATTAAGATTCATGCCAAGGATTAATCTACAGTATATGAACCTATCTAGAATAATGACGAAATTAATTTGGTAATATCGAAATGTCGAATTAGTTCGGAATATACCTGGTATAATGTAGCATAATAATATTCTTAGTTCCATATCTTAAGGTACAGAATAAAAAATTTGGTTGAAGTCCAATGGACGTTACATGCAGTTGGACATTGGATCTATCAGCACACGTAAAAACATTTTGGCGACAATGTCATGCGTGTTCTGGTCAGAAATAACCTGAAATATTATGATATCTTGTTGTGCAAATTTTGGATGAAATCCATTTGTTAGTATAGAAGTTACTTGTATTTTAAAATTGGACTTATCAGCAAGCATAGAATCATGTTGGCAGCACTGACTTATATTAATTACTCCACATTAATATAGAATGTCGGGTGCTATACGAGTGCAAAGTATAGAGCTGTTGGCTTTCATACTTTCTGGTATATTGATATTAGGGTAAAAATATATAGACAGCATTTATTAACAGTTGGCAGCCCTGATTGCTCCTAAGAATACTTATAGTCATATCTGTTATGTGACACATATCACATAAGAAAGTAGGTTGATATCCAATTGATAGTGTAGAAGTTATATGCATTTAAAAATGGATCTATCAGAAGGCTTAAAATTATTTTGGCAACACTGTTATATATGGCCTCCTTGTAGTTAAACTGAAATTATAATTGTCTACATGTACGCCAATTTTGGAATAGCGCCCATGCATAGCTTCTAAGATATCCAACATGGAGGTCAAATTTCTAGTGCGTATTTTTCATCAGTTGGTAGCACTGACATCATTTTCAAAAATGGGCTTGAGATATTCCGGTATACATCTTTACTCGTACTAAATTTTGTTTCGATTGCTGCAGCCGTCTAGGAGTTGATAGGGGGGGGGGGGCACACACACACAGCCAGACAGACAGAAGGACAGACAGATAGACAGACAGACACACATTTTCTCGGATCGATCTCATAAGTCTACTTTTTCCTCATTTTTGCTAAATGAGAAAAGTGGGCTAAAAATTGACGCGCCCTCTCGTGGGTTAAATGTACTAAATAGGCATTTTAGGCTCTAAAATAGTAGAATGGCGCAAAAGGTCCAAATAGGCATTTTAGGACACTATAGAATTTTATTAAATGTCAGACATTTATCATGAAATGTTATTTGTGGAACAAAGTATCGTCACACAGTAACTGGCGGTATTTCAGTGAAGACACTCCAAATGAAATCTAAACGACAGATGGGATTTCAATGAAACTCGGTAAGTGCATAATAATACCTCGACGAACCTTGACCGTGCCATTCAAATGTTAATCTGTCTCACCAATACAGCATGGCGGCCGCGTGAAATATTTCACTGGCATTCAATTTATCTGCAACGGTAACAGATATCGCTCTGAAATTTTGTTCGGTGACAAAGGGACTACTAGAAGTTCATCTTTGTGACTTTTATAACCCTGTTGGCGGCCAAGCGAAGTTCAATCATGTAAATATACTTTTGTCGCGATTTAACCATCCGAGCGCAGAGAAACTTGATGCAGCAAATGCATATATATAAGGTGCGTTCAAAAAGTAACGAGCCAGATGCATAATTACAGAAACCAGTACCTGTATGTTAGAAGTATTGGCCCTGGCTGTTGAGGCACTTGTCCCACTGTGACACGAGGCGGTGAATGGCTGTCTCATAAAATTCCCTGGGCTGCGATTTGAACCAGTTCCGCACGTACAGCTGGGCATAGGCGTCCGAGGTGAATCGTTGGCCCCGCAGAGCCCATTCCAGGGGACCAAACATGGCGTAATCACAGGGAGAGAGGTCTGGACTCTATGGAGGGTGGCCGAGAACCTACCATTTGAATTTCTGCAGGAGTGCCGCGACTGTGTTGGCCGTATGAGGTCGTGCATTGTCGTCGAGGGACCACGGCGGCTATGGCGTTCACTGTCACTCGGCGGTCCTGGGTAATGAGTGCATCAACCAGCTGGACGTTGTCATCGGTAATGCAGGGGGGTGCCCCAGACCGGGCATCATCGGCTAACGACACCCGTCCTTCCCTGAAGCGCTTGAGCCACGCCTTGACCCTTGCAAGGGACATGTAGTGTTCGCCGTACACTTGTGACATTCGGCAATGAATGTCGGTTCCCCTACTCCTTCCGCTCTCAGAAACCGAACAACACCTCTTTGCTCTTTGGTTGACGCCTCCATGTCACTGTTTGCAATGCGCCTGGCAGCGTCGGACGATTTATGCATGCTGCTGCTCGCTTTGTATCGTCACGTGACGTGCACGCGTGCCATCTAGCGACGGGCTGTGACCTTCCACGCTCTGGTCGGTACCACACCTCATTACACACGCCAGGATTAGCCGGTTTGCGCATTCCAGCCTCCGGCTCGTTACTTTTTGAACGCACCTTATACATAGTAATGCACTATATACGGTATAGTTTTAACAAATAAAGAGATATAAACATATAAAATATTCGATTTGAATGAACTAATTTATACCACACCTCTTCATAAATATATAAGATATAACACCATACGTTTTGCCAATAGGCCTACTAGCAGAAAAATCAAACACAAAATTATTATATGATACCATAAGTTTCATTCAGAGAAAGCAATGTTTGATCAAGTCAATTGTTGCTTCTCAATCTCGTCATACGTTAATTGATAACAGCTGCGTATGTCCACGATACCTGATAGTAACTTCGAAGGATTCAATACGTAGAACATTCTACGCTCCATTTACGCCTTGCAGCTTCACATCTTGCGAACGAGGGCGCGCCCCATAGTGCGTCACCTTCAAAATGTTTAACCTATTCTAAATTGCTTGTTTTTCTACTGACGATGTTTGGGGTTTGTACTGTTAATCACAATATTATATTTGTATTTCTGTTTGTATGGATATCCTTTTCGATTGATTATTTATTTCAATTACAAATTGATGATATATTATTTATTTATTTATTTATCGTATGGCTTTTAGTGCCGGGAGTGTCCGAGGACATGTTCGGCTCGCCTGAGTCTGTAGCTGCTTCCAGCGGACACCCTAAAGGGTGAGCTACAAGTTCCGTTCAATTTCAAGTAGTTCCAACTTTCGCCACCAGATATCAATGATACCTAGTGGTGAACGTTGGAACTTTCATAGAGCGTTCTGACGAAATCTAACCTAACAATTTTGCTTTACACAAGTTTAGTCTGTGAAAGGATCTTTTACATGCCATAAATCTATGACATGGGACCGCCGGCTTTACTTCCCCTCCGAAGGAAGGCATACTGAAGGATTTTTAACGCTCTTAAAAAATCTGACGACTTCGGCCGGGTTTGAACCCGCTATCTTGGGCACAGCAGTTCAGCATGTTTTCTTAGACAACATTCATTCATTAGAACATAGTTTTTCAGCAATCTTGTATTTTTATTACTGACCGAAGGAGACCTCAACGTACGTCGACATATCTATCATCATTGATACTTCTAAAAGTATTCATTGGCGTATTCATTACCATCGGGTAATTCTTCCATCAATACGGATTTCTAATTAATACTTTGCTATCATAGCAAATGTATTTGAATTCTATAACATATACCCCTGCCGGTTGAGTTGCTACGCTGCATAGGAGATGAAGGTCTAGTCAGGTTATTTCACTTGGTGTGTAGGATTTATTAGAGAGGTGAGCTACCCTCTGATTTCAAGAAGAATGTTATCATCCCTATACCGAAGAAAGTAGGAGCTGACAGATGTGAAGATTACCGTACAATCAGCTAGATCACTCCTGTTTCAAAGATCATGTCTAGAATAATTTACAAGAAGATGGATAGCCAGATAGAAACGGAGTTGGGTGAAGACCAGTTTGGTTTCAGGAGAAATGTAGGAACAAGAGAAGCTGTACTAAGACTTAGGCTGATTTTGGAATTTAGAATAAGGACATAGAAAAGGCTCTTGATAATGTTGATTGGGCCAATTTGTTTGACATTTTGAAAACGATTGGAATAAAGTACAGGGATAGGAAGGTGATCTACAATCTACACAGAAACCAGACAGCAGTCATTCGAGCTGAAAGACATGAGAGAGAAGCTGGTATTCAGAAAGGTGTAAGGCAAGGCTGCAACTTATCACCCATACTTTTCAATCTTTACATTGAACAAGCAATTATGGAAAATGGAGAAAAAATCAAAGAAGGAGTAAAGATTCAAGGAGAAATAATTTTAACTTTTGTTTTTCGTGTGGCTTCCTGAGAAGCCGAGTGCAGGTCTTTCTAGTTGACGCCCGTGGGCGACCTGCGCGTCGTAATGAGGATGAGGTGATGATGAAATCGTCACCAACACCCAGTCCCCGGACCACGTGCATTAACCCCTGGAGATTAAAATTCCTAATGGCCCGAACCCGGGACCATTCGTGTCAAAGCCTAGCGTGCTAACCAATTAGCCACGGAGCCGGACTGCTCCACTCTGTGATTTGTTGATGACATCGTCATCTTAGCCGACGCTCCAGAGGATTTGAATGAGTTTTTAAATGGTATGGGTTCTCTCTTGAGGAAAGAATTCATGACGAAAATTAATAAATATAAAACAAAAATATTGGAATGCAGCCGAAATAAATCAGAAACCTCTATGGACATCAACTTGGCAGGTGAAAAGCTAAAGGAAGTTTCGTTAACGATGTTGCGATTTAACGAATGACATTCGATTGTTTGTGATATATCGATTTGAATGGTTGTTTGTGATTGGTTAGTTAAAGTGATTTCGTTTCTGACCGCTAGATAGCTGTAGCGTAGCACTGAAACTTCAAGTCAGAATTAAGGATGGCTCTACTATAGACAAAAGTTTGGTGCTTTTCCGTCGGTCAACATGAATTTACCCAAAGAAGTGGGTTATTCCATAATCCTGAAAAACTTACATGAGATTAATAAATACACTTGGATGACCAGTTTCGATCGTCAAGCGATCATCATCAGATCCATTACACTTAGGCTATAAAATCTATGTTTGAAAATACAGGTGAAAATATATACAATATGTACAATTATTTAGTTGCAGTGTTGGTAATGAAACTTGTCAGTGTATGCCAGTTGTAGTATACAGGGTGTATTTGATATGATGGAAGTCCGTTACACTAGTGATAGAAGAGACTATTTAAGCTTCCTAGGTAAAAAAAATTGTCACCTATCTTTAAATTGAAAATTTATCATTAAAAAGTCAATGTTTTTAGGAATTTCCGAAATTCTTCAAACAGAAGGTGAGGCAGCAGACTGGGGTGGGCCGATAACCTAGCTGTTAGGCCCCTTAAAACAACAATTATCATCATCATAGACTGGGGTAAACGGGGCGGGGCTAGGTGGGGCGATGCGCGGAGGAGAAGTTATTACGTAATCGGAGCGTTGACCTTACTGGTTGAGGGGAGGTATCAGCTGTTACGAGGAGCGAGCGATAACCGTCTCGTAAGAAAGTTTGTATTGCTGTTGTTGTTGTTGTTGTTGTTGAAATTGCACGCAATGTCTTGGGACGTTATGACCGGTAGTATTGTGTAGCCTACTTTGTAAGTGTCATTGCCGTCCGACACTTTAATGAAATAGTGTGACAAAATTCCGACATCCCGTATTCTGTTCAGAACTAGGCATTTAAGACGGAAGTAAAATACTTGATGTTTTGTTTGAGAGGCTTGGCGATTTTGGTCATTTAGCCCCATGTAGCTGGGTGTGGGTAGAATTTGTGTGATAACCTGTGTTTTTGTGGTTTCTGTAGTAATGTGGGTATTTGTAATTCAGGTGAGGATTCGGAAGAAGGCGCCGGCCCTGTGGTGTTGAGGCAGTGCAACTGCCTCTCAACCGGAGGCCCTGGGTTCGATTCCCGGCTCCATCAGGGATATTAGAAACTGACGTGAGGGCTGGAACGCGGTGCACTAAGCCTCGTGAGGGCAATTGAGTCGCTGTCTGACAGTGAGGCAGTGCCCCAGTCAGGAAAATCAAGATTAATGGCCTAGGGGACCCGATGCACTGACCACGCGTCACCCTAATATCTGCAGGCCAAATGGCTGGGCACCGGTCGCTTGGTAGGCCTAGGCCCTTCATTGGCTGCACTGCCAGCGGTTATGGCTATTGAGAAGAAGGCGGCCGTGGCCTTAAGTTAGGAACAATCCCGGCATTTGCCTGGGGTAGAAGTGGGATCCCATGGAAAACTACTTCCAAGATTTAATACTAGTACGGTACCACATGTACATTTTGTGAATTGTCCCATCCCATCTCCAGCCCTGGGGTGGCCATAAACTGGAGAAGGGGGGGGGGGGGTGTTGATTTATTGGTTAATCAACAATGTACATACATATGAAAATACATGAAAATGAAAATAAAATACAAATACATTGTTATAATACAGTGTTATAATAATGAAATGAAAATCCACAGCCTGCTTCCAGTCTCCGACCGGGTCAGGAATGGAATAAATGAAGCCCCCATCTAGCGGCGAGGATATGGACTGTTCCGGCTGCCGAGGCCTGACGCACTCCTCTGGGGCAATGATTAAATGAATGACAGATGAAATGAAATGACAGTGGAGAGTGTTGCTGGAATGAAATTTTGACAGGGAAAACCGGAGTACCCGGAGAAAAACCTGTCTGCCTCCGTTTTGTCCAGCACAGATCTCACATGGAGTGACCGGGATTTGAACCACGGGCCCAGCGGTGAGAGGCCGGCGTACTGTCGCCTAAGCCACGGAGGCTTTGTTATAATAATAATAATAATAATAATAATAATAATAATAATAATAATAATAATAATAATAATATTAATAATAATAGGATAATAATAATAATAAGAGTCTGATAATAATAATAATAAGAGTCAGCATGTGTAGTTCTGGTGGTAGAGTACTAACCTTCCCGAGGGTGCGATCTACGTTCAGTCATGTAGTAAATGAATGGGATCTAATACGATCATGTCGATGGATTTCATGTCACATACAAGAAATCCTACGTACATTAAAGTCTGGCAACTCGACATACCAAAAAGAAACATAAAAGAAGTTAGTGTGTCTAAAAGCCTATTATTACTATTATTAGTATTATTAATATTTTTATTACAGTTGTTGCACTATCTTCACACAAAGATAGACCAACAGTTCCTTAAATTAATTACCCAAATCTTTAGGATTTCTATTTTCTATGCATAGTCCATGAAGCTGGCAAAATCCTAGACAGATCCACCAGCACTAGTCATGTAGCCACTCCCCATGAAGGTGTGGAACAGCTGTTTGTGTATTTCAATGTCATTGGCAGACAAGACGAGGAGGTCACTCAACTTCAGGCTCTTATCAACATTCCTCAGCGTGGGAGGGGAGGGGACGGGGAGAAGTCAGCTGTGCTGCTGAGGGAAACGGAGTGAAAGCCCGTTTCCAAGACATTGACCGACGATTTTTGTGATTTAATTCCACCTACACTAATTAAGACCCGACTTACGTTCATGAAGATATTTGCTCAGAATACCATCTTCTATCACCAGTGTAAAGGACTTCCATCATATCAAATACACCCTGTATATGATGTTAGATGGAATGCTAAAATGGTGATATAAATCCGGAATTTGTCTGTTTGGAGTGACTATATGGTTGTAAAAGTCAACTATGACAAAAGTTTGGTGCTTTTGTTTACTTAGGCAACACTGAAAAAATGGCTTCAAAACCTACAAAGTCAACTATCGTTGTACTGTAGAGTGCAGGCTAATACTTATCTGGCTGGATGTCTTCCGTTCTGAAACTGCGAGTAGTATCAACTTCCCTCTTGGAGCAGGGACGGTCGACCCCACAATCTACTATCGATATATACATTTATCGAGTGTGTAGAGACTTTCGCACCACCCTGTATACAGTCATATTGGGCACATTTGTGTTGACCGACTGAAGAGTCAGCCATGGCTTGGTGGGAACAATGCGGCGTGATGCATGTCTGTGGGCGGGTACAACTCTTGGCAGGTGTGAATGATGGGCTGTGCTCGGTGATCTGCAATTTAATATGCAATAATATGTGATAGATGACTTGCTGTTTGAATCCGGACCGGCGAGATAGACTGTTACACTAGAGCTCTCAGGAAAATATATTCCTTATTTTTGTGAGGCTCTCAACAAGCCTTGAGTTGAAGTCGAAACATAAGTCGTCACTGCATGATTTTGCGAGTCAAATAAGAAGATGACAGGACAAATGGATATCAGCTTTAAGGTACGTTAGTTGCAATCCTGCGCGCTACCTACCTCTCGTTTTATAAAGCGCCCCGTGTCTGTTTACTGCGAGAACCCAAAGCTCAATCAACCATAACCTCCCTTTGAAGGTCTCCAAGAAGATGATGTATTAGTTTTCACGGTCAGTGAATTAAAACTCAGCAATTCCTCTAGGTTTGTGCCGTGTCTTGTGTGGGGTTTTGCCAAGTTGACTTATCAGCGGCTCTCGGTGCGAACTGCACGCCACCTCCCTCTTTATGAAGCACACCTCTTTATTGAGGAAACTAAAAGCTCAAGTAGCCTTAACCTGTGAAGGCCTCCAAAAAGATGGTATATTGGCTTTCACGGCGGTTCGTAAAATGCTCCTGTGGGGTTCTGGCCGGTGACACCATGAGCGCTGATGAGCCAGGTGTTCCTAGGATAATCCCGACACAAGACACGGCACAAACCTAGAAACATTGCTGAGTTGTAGCTCGTTTATGACATAGCTTGGTAGGGGGACCTATCATGCGAGCAGAAACGTTTAGTCCTTTGCCTGAGATAGGCTATATTAATAACTAGCTGTACCCGGCAATGCCAATCAAAGAAAGTGTTGGCGATGTGACTTTGTTTGTTGAACTGCTTTTGGATTCCCAATATATATATATTTTTTATGTTAACCACCTCTTAACTATTATAAAATTGATTTACTATCTCAGAAACATTCATGGGATTGTACACATCAAATCATCGCAATCGGCAGAATGGCATATGAACGCATATGGGATTTTGTTTAAGCGCTTTGAGGGGCATCACCCATTTGTTGAATCTACATGTGCGCCACCCGTTGAAAAACGGATTTACCAATTCATAAACCTTCACAGGACTGCACTCAACTCACCAAAGTTTTATCACAATCGGAAGAATGGTATATGAACCCACACGGGACTTTGTTGGAACGATTCAAGCGCTGTCAATCATTAGTTGAATCTACTCGTGCACTACCTATTGTAAAATGGTTTACTAAGTCAGAAACCCTTCCTGGAGTGTACACACCAATTCACGAAAGTTTCATCGCAATCGGAAGAATGGTATATGAACGCATACGGGACATTGTTGAAACGCTTCGCGTGCCATCGCTCATTAGTTGAATCTACTCGTGCGCTACGAATTGTAAAGTGGATTTACTAAGCCAGAAACCTTCCCGGATGTGTACAGAACATCTCACCCAAGTTTCATCGCTATCGGACGAATGGTATTTGAACGCATACGGGACATTTTAGAAACGTTCCGCGCGTCTTCGCTCATTTGGTGAATCTACTCGTGCGCTACCTATTTTAAGATTGATTTACTAAGCCAGAAACCTTTCCTGGAGTGTACAAAACAATTCACCAAAGTTTGATCACTATCGGTCGAATGGTATATGAACGCATACCCGACTATTTTGAAACGCTTAGCGCGTCATCTCTCTTTTGTTGAATCTATTCGTGCGTTGCCTGTTGCAAAATGCATTTATAAAGCCTGAAACCTTCCCTGGAGTGTACACAACATCTCACCCAAGTTTCATCACTATCGGACGAATGGTATATGAACGCATACGGGACTTTGTTGAAACAATTCGCGCGTCGTTCATTTGTTGAATCCACTCGTGCTCTACCTATTGCAAATTAGATTTACTAAGCTAGAAACCTCCCCTGATGTGTAGTCTACACAACATCTCACCCCAGTGTCATCGCTATCGGACGAATGGTATATGAACGCATATGGGACGTTGAGTGTACAAATTTTGGTTCATATCGGTGAAACGGTGTAGGTTTGTATAAATAACAGACAAACCAACATTGAGTTTTATAGGTAAACTAGCAGTAGTGCCCGGCTCCGCCCGTGGATTTATATGTTTTATGGATGATAATGAATACTACTACAGGAGTGGCACATTATACATAATGTAACAGAAAAACAAAAGTAAAAATATAACTTTTTATGGGGGGTAGTCGTTTTCCCGTAATGATAATGATGATAATGAATAAGGAAACGCCTATTTACTAACGACAGTACTGACACAATGTAATTTACAAACGAATGGATAAGTATGATTAGAAAGAGGAGTAAGTGAAATAAAAGACACCTGCTAGGGCCTATATCTCATTGGCTGTTAGAAAAGTAGAGACCAATAGTGTCGTCTGTTGTCGCATAGCGCTGTAGGAAAACAATCAGAGCACTTTGGAAAACTTTAGCTGTCCCGAACTCCTGAGGTAACAACAGTGCCATTTAACGCAACATAGCGCTGAAGCATTAGGATCGGAATAAATGAAAGTAAATTTGAAAGCACCAACGCTTATTGCAGCTGACCTACACCTCGATGTACTGCACCCACACCATCGCACTTATAGAGAGGCATAATATTTTCATGATGATATCTTTTTTCAGGGGCCTAAGAAATCTTTTTGTACTAATTACTCCCCGTGACTGCAATTTATAAGCAGCGCAAGATGCAACACTATTTTCGCAATTCTGCACCAGAACACGGGTAGGGGCGGCGTGATGCAGCCCGCTTTGTCAGTCAATAATAGACTTTATGTTCGACCCTAACTATTATGTGTCAGAAAACTGTATCATAATGGGGCTCATTATAACACTATTTTAGCCTACTTTCGATTTTTGCAAAGTAGACTTATGAGATCACTACAGGGCGAAAAAAGTGTGTCTGTGTGTGTGTGTGTGTGTGTGTGTGTGTGTGTGTGTGTGAGTGTGTGTGTGTACTCTGAATGTCTGTCCCCCCCCCCCTATCAATTCGAACACGGTGAATGCTAATTGAACGAAATTTGGTACAAAGGTAGCACTAGCAAAGGACACCTCAGTGTCATGTTTTATATCGCCGTCTTGACGGAAACGTAATGGCGGCCACACAAATGTTCAAAGCTTAAATCAAAATACGATTAACCTAATCATTCGATCTCTACCAAATTTTGCAACAACATACCTTTATAGAGGAAGCATCCTTTGGCCAAATGAATAGGTCATTTGCCTAATAGTTTGCGGATTGCGGCCATCTTTGTGTGAAAATCAATTCCCCCTATTAATTCAAACACGGTGGAACCGAATGTAACGAAATTTGGTACAGAGATAGCACTAGCAAAGGGCATCTCAGTGTCAAGATTTATATCGCCGCCATATTGACGGAAACGTAATGGCGGCCACACAAATGTTTAAAGCTTAAATCAAATTACGACTAACATAACCATCCGATCTCTACCAAACATTGCAACAACATACCTTTATGGAGGGAGCATCCTTTCACCAATCTAATAGGTCATTAGCCCAATAGTTTGCGGATGGCGGCCATCTTTATGTCAAAATTGATTCCCCCTATTAATTCGAACACGGTGGAAACGAATGAACGAAATTTGGTACAGAGGTAGCACTAGCAAAGGGCACCTCAGTGTCATGTTTTATATCGCCGTCATCTTGACGGAAACGTAATGGCGGCTACACAAATGTTCAAAGCTAAAATCAAGTTACGATTAGCCTAATCATCCGATCTCTAGCAAATTTAGCAACAACATACCTTTATGGAGGGAGCATCCTTTGACCAATCTAATAGGTCATTCGCCTAATAGTTTGCGGATGGCGGCCATCTTTGTGTGAAAATCAATTCCCCCTATTAATTCAAACACGGTGAAACCGAATGGAACGAAATTTGGTACAGAGATAGCACTAGCAAAGGGCATCTCAGTGTCATGATTTATATCGCCGCCATATTGACGGAAACGTAATGGCGGCCACACAAATGTTTAAAGCTTAAATCAAATTACGTCTAACATAACCATCCGATCTCTACCAAACATTGCAACAACATACCTTTATGGAGGGAGCATCCATTCACCAATCTAATGGGTCATTAGCCTAATAGTTTGCGGATGGCGGCCATTTTTATGTCAAAATTGATTCCCCTATTAATTCGAACACGGTGCAACCGAATGTAACGAAATTTGGTACAGAGATAGCACTAGCAAAGGGCATCTCAGTGTCATGATTTATATCGCCGCCATATTGACGGAAACGTAATGGCGGCCACACAAATGTTTAAAGCTTAAATCAAATTACGACTAACATAACCATCCGATCTCTACCAAACTTTGCAACAACATACCTTTATGGAGGGAGCATCCTTTCACCAATCTAATAGGTCATTAGCCTAATAGTTTGCGGATGGCGGCCATCTTTATGTCAAAATTGATTCCCCCTATTAATTCGAACACGGTGGAACCGAATGAACAAAATTTGGTACAGAGGTAGCACTAGCAAAGGGGACCTCACTGTCATGTTTTATATCGCCGCCATCTTGACGGAAACATAATGGCGGCTACACAAATGTTCAAAGCTAAAATCAAATTACGATTAGCCTAATCATCCGATCTCTAGCAAATTTTGCAACAACATACCTTTATTGAGGGAGCATCCTTTGACCAATCTAATAGGTCATTCGCCTAATAGTTTGCGGATGGCGGCCATCTTTGTGTGAAAATCGATTCCCCCTATTAATTCAAACACGGTGAAACCGAATGGAAAGAAATTTGGTACAGAGATAGCACTAGCAAAGGGCATCTCATTGTCATGATTTACATCGCCGCCATATTGACGGAAACGTAATGGCGGCCACACAAATGTTAAAAGCTTAAATCAAATTACGACTAACATAACCATCCGATCTCTACCAAACATTGCAACAACATACCTTTATGGAGGAGCATCCTTTCACCAATCTAATAGGTCATTAGCCTAATAGTTTGCGGATGGCGGCCATCTTTATTTCAAAATTGATTCCCCCTATTAATTCGAACACGGTGGAACCGAATGAACAAAATTTGGTACAGAGGTAGCACTAGCAAAGGGCACCTCACTGTCATGTTTTATATCGCCGCCATCTTGACGGAAACGTAATGGCGGCTACACAAATGTTCAAAGCTAAAATCAAATTACGATTAGCCTAATCATCCGATCTCTAGCAAATTTGGCAACAACATACCTTTATGGAGGGAGCATCCTTTGACCAATCTAATAGGTCATTCGCCTAATAGTTTGCGGATGGCGGCCATCTTTGTGTGAAAATCGATTCCCCCTATTAATTCAAACACGGTGAAACCGAATGGAAAGAAATTTGGTACAGAGATAGCACTAGCAAAGGGCATCTCAGTGTCATGATTTACATCGCCGCCATATTGACGGAAACGTAATGGCGGCCACACAAATGTTTAAAGCTTAAATCAAATTACGACTAACATAACCATCCGATCTCTACCAAACATTGCAACAACATACCTTTATGGAGGGAGCATCCTTTCACCAATCTAATAGGTCATTAGCCTAATAGTTTGCGGATGGCGGCCATCTTTATGTCAAAATTGATTCCCCCTATTAATTCGAACACGGTGGAACCGAATGAACGAAATTTGGTACAGAGGTAGCACTAGCAAAGGGCACCTCAGTGTCATGTTTTATATCGCCGCCATCTTGACGGAAACGTAATGGCGGCTACACAAATGTTCAAAGCTAAAATCAAATTACGATTACCCAAATCATCCGATCTCTAGCAAATTTAGCAACAACATACCTTTATGGAGGGAGCATCCTTTGACCAAACTAATAGGTCAATAGCCTAATATTTTGCGGATGGCGGCCATCATTGTGTGAAAATCGTTTCCTCTTATTGTACCCGATACCTAGTTGAGGCTATCGGCTACGCCAGCAGACATTAAGCCGTAGTTGAGGTTTTGGGAAGAGTTAAGAAAAGATAGCGCTCAGATCGAGTCAAGAGGAATGTCAGGATGACGTAGTAGGTCTAGGATTTAGAAGGCGCTGACCGCAGTCAAGCAGATGGAATTATGGATGGAATTATGAAGCTTTATTAAGATCTATATGGAACATGGTATTTAAACATCTTAGAAGAGGAGATATAACATGCATTATATGTGGTAATAATTTGAAGGAAGTCAGATAACCCTTAAGTTATTTTATAACTTAATAGCCGAGATGATGGGGGTTCGAGATTATATTTGTGACGCAAGACCACGGTGGTGGGGAGGACGTCACGTGACCGCACCAGGCAGGTAAGGGTCGAGGCAGTGCAGAGACTGTCAGTCGAGCTCTGTGAGCCAAGCAAGAGAGTCAAGCTGAGTAGCGCACGCCTAGCGCATGGTACAAGGTCGCGCAGCGAACAGAAATTGTCACGGAAGGTGAAAGCGACAGTTTCAACTTCTCCGAGCAGCGAACGACAAGTAGGTCAGTGAGCCGGGCGGACATCCGCAGCAAACAAGCATAGGAGGCCGGGGTTTTTAAAACAGCATTGCGAGTAGTTGGAGAACTTTATTCCAAGCTGCATTTCAACGCAGAACAGAATAGTAGAGCGACATGGTGAGGCCAGCTTTAGGCAGAGATGATTATAGCATTGCAGTAAAACCGAGCGGGTTATTTCCCATTATATACGCAAGCATTATGACAGAAACTGAACTTCATTACTACATTGAGTTGGATCGTTTATTCAGCATATGAATTATAAAGACAGATAGTTACGAGATACTGCAACTTTGAACTTCGAATGAACATAGTTTTTCTTAATGACATTACGACTATGCATTTCATAACGCATTCCAAGTAACATTAACAATTTTAAGCAAACGGAATGTTGTAAGCATATGCACTTAGGAACATTAGAACGTGCATTAATGCAATTATTTCTTATGAAGTGTTATGAATTACCGAGTATGAACACAGCTACAGGGTGTTTCATAAACTTAGACACTCTGATAAAACAATTTTATTTTCTACAAGTAAAATTTAACCGCTGTGGAAATTGAACTTTCAACACTTAAACTGAACATTGTATAGAACAGTGGCGTAACGTAGAAGAGGAATAGGGGGTCCGCTGTTTCTATGAACTTTTTCGTGAGGATTTGGACAATATCCGCTATGGATAACCAGAAGTTCATCATGTCGGAGTAAACGCAGACAGAGACGCGATGGCACCACAGAGCGATGGATTCGATTCCTGATGAGGAGGAGGTCCACCAGCTGATTCACTTGGGATTTTGAAGGCAATCGTCATTGCATGGTTGGAATGATATTCACGCAGATCTTTCGAGAAATTCATTACATAGGGAAAATCGACGATCTTTGAAATTTAATAACAGCTGATTATGAGAAGGTACTGTAAGAGTTATAACTTTCTGATACGCTTATTTTCATGAATACTGGGCACACACGTATATTTTTCTAATAGGAGTGATACGATTATTTAAGACATGGTTTGACGTTATATGCTTCGAATTTTGCTAGAATATGGCGTGACCATATGATATGGCAGGCATCATTATACGATATTCTCACCATTGGTTGGCTTTATTAAGCAGATGTTTGGTCTTTTAGACATTTTTCCAGCAAGGATATTTTTCATGAATAGTTTTTTTTTGTTTGACGAGTATTTCGAACTCGTGATCTGCAATTGATTATCTATATTACTTCGTCAGTTCATTGCATACTAGCGAGTGTGTATTATTCATCAGTAGGGATTTTTTCCATTGGATTGTTTGGAGATATTAAGATGTTATTCACTTTAGTGAATGAATATCGCTTTTATATGACAACTAGAGACTTGTTGATTCCTATCTGGTACATTCACTCATATAGTCTTCGAGATGGGGTCTTTCGTATTTATACGATTGTATGGTGGTTACTCATCTTACCCATCGTTTAGGGCACTATCACGTTAGTCGACCAGGGCGAGGTCTTTCGTATTTATACGATTGTACGGTGGTTACTCATCTTACTTGCCATTGAGGGACTCATTTTTATCATCCGAGTGTACATGAGATTGTAAGTGAATCAAACAAGGAACTACTAGTCACATATCAGTCGAAATTTTGTTAAATAAAGTACAGATAAATGTCAGCAGGGTTAAATTTTGTAATTCTTGTTTGCCAATCCAATATTTTGTTGCTATACTCTTTTGAGAGTACTTTCAGTTTAACAGCTGGTACAGCTGATGCTTTTGATGATTTTTATAATTGTGTTGGATACCTTTGAGAAGGATTTAAAGTAATTGAATCTTGTAAGATGAATCATTAATGGTCAGATTTATTTTAAGGCAGATCAGTATTGCAGATTTTGATATGAGAGATTATAGCACATTGGTGTTTTTCTGTGATGTGAATTATGAGAATTGTAAGAGAATTTATGCTATTTGAAAGCAGATCTTGAATTACTAAGGTAATATTTTTTCCAATTGTTTAAGAAGTTGTCTAGATGTGATCAGATTAATTACAGTTATTGGAGATTGTGTGCGTTGATAATTTGAAGCCAGTTATATATTTTTTGTAGATCATGCAACATGGTTACGTGAAGTTTGTGATAGGCATTTTGTGGAAGTTGCCAAGTGATAGTTGCAATGTTGCTAATGCATTTTGAAGCAGACATGAGGTTGTCGAACCCAGTCTAGCGTAATTGTTGAGATTCATGCTGTATGTGCTGAATATTTATGGAGTTTTGTGGAATAATTGTTGTATTCAAATGTGATATTTGAAGAATTGAGGATATATAATGTCGTTGTGGATAGTCAGATCCAACGTGATGTCGTGAAGGCAATAATATTTTTTGGCATGAAAATTTAATACGAGATATAACTTGGAAGTGACAAAACTGTAAGACAACGTTCTATAACCCATATTAAACAATTTGTTAGGAAATTAAAGAAATAATTAAAGTTGATAATACAAGATTTTCTGCGAATAATAATTAGTGAAATAATAATCTGAAATTTGAGCATAATAATGATCTGACCTAATGAAATAAAAATCAGAATGACTAGATGAAATAATAAGAATCTAAATAACCAGATGAATAAATTTAAATAAATTAATAAATTAAATTTTGGAATAAATCAATGAATTAAATAAATGGATGAATTAAAGATTGAATAAATAAACTGATTTAAATAAATTAATAGATGATTGGATAGGTGATGAATAACTGAATTAGAAGGTGATAATTAATTAAAGACGCTGATGATTAATGTATTTATATGGAATTAAAATAAATTTAATTGAGATATAATTTGAGGAATTGCAACTTGAGTTGAGGATTTAAATAATTTAATGGTGATGAGTTAATGATTCTGACAGGAATATGTTGAATTTTGAAATGAGAATTAATGTGAGAAATATTTAATTTTGATGATGATGATAATGATGACCAATGAGCCGTGAATTTTCTGTAATTCACAAACAAGTAATTATGAATGACAATGTAAATAGTGTAAATTAATTATTCTATGTTTAGGAGCATTTTACTAACGTGTTCAACATTTAAATTATGCCATGCAAGCCATAAATTGCGTGATATTTAAAATATGTGATTATAATATGTGTATGTTTAGACAGATTAATAACTTTTTCAAATCCACATTTATGATGTTAAATTAAAGAGAAATTAGGTCTCAGGTATCACAAATGTCAGTGACGAAAGACATAGTGCTACAGTGATCCTGAGAACCCAAGAGAACTTTAGAGATTTTTCTGTTTTATGTGGATGGAATATTTTTGATTAGAAAAGAGATGGTTCGATTTTTGGACAATGACAATTTAACATTGGCATTCGACCATACTCTCAGGTAGGAGGAATATTTAAAATGTCTGTCTGACTATCAAAGTGAAATAAATTTGTTTTTATCTTAGTTGTGATCTGATGATGGTGTGATTTTCCTTTTTCTTTCCTTGTCTTGAGTAAGGCTTAACCGGAAAGGAGGTGGTTTGCTAGGAATTCAGTTGATGGCGCCCATTTATATTTGCATTTTTTTAATTAAACTTAAGCCCGTAACGACCCTAGAGATACTTTGTCTCGTGTTACCCACTGATTTTTCGATAACTCAGCTGAATTTCCGACACATTCCTTATTTGACTAGAGGTTCATTTAACTCCGCTCTGTCCTGGAACTCCAGGAATGCGATGAAATAGCAGATGGGTCATCGCATCCCCAGGACGAATGGGTACAGAGAGAGAGGGAGAATTGGCTTTACCCACCTGTGGGGCTTCGATTTTGTTTATTCTATGGAATCACATCAGATTTAGATTACTGAGAGATTGATCTCAAGTTCATTTAATTGTGTTACAAAATTTATTAAACTTAGTCAGACAATATACTTGTGTGCCCATTCCAGTGTTCATGTTAATCGTATTAGTATTATATCATGTTAGTTATAAGTCATTTTTCCTATACCCAAGTGAATGCAGGAATTGAGACATTGTGATGTGTTGTTGTCTAACGTCTCTGAATAAAACGTCTATTGAAAATATAATTATGTTGCCGGAAGATTTAGCTAAGGTGTTAGGAGAGTTACAGAGTGGTATGTCTGGTATTGCAGAAACTATTTCTAAAATGGAAACGGAAGTTAAAGAACAGATAAATAGTTTAGAAGCTAGGTTAGAAGCTAGATGTAAAGAAAATGTGCAATCATTACAGGCTAGTAACGAAGCTAATATAAAATTATTACAGTCAACTAGTGAGGATAATTTTAAATCATTAGAAGAAAGATTACAGTCAAATAGTGGAGACAATTTTAAATCATTGGAAGAGAAATTACAAGCTCGTAGTGAAGAAACTAACACAGAGTTAGAAAACAAGTTAACTAGGTTAGAGAATAGATTAACTTTAAAGAATAATGAAATGCTTAAGACTTTACAATTAGATATAATTGCAGTAAATATGAAAGGAGAGGAAAATGTTCAAATATTAAGAAAGAATATTATTGAATTAGAAAGTAGAGGAGAAGAAAACATTCTTACTTTAAGAACAGACGTAATGTCTATACAGAAAGACATTAAATCGGATGCATCGAAGTTGAGATTCGACATTGATGGTTTAGTGGCAGATGTAGGCAAAATTCAAGAGTGGTCTACTGAAGTATCTTTCGAGACTAAAATCAAAGGTCTAGAAATGAATCTAGGTAATGAGATTAAGGATTTAAAGTCAGTAATTGGGACCATTAAAGAAGATGTCTTAGGAGAGGTTAATTCTAATTTAAAATCATTAGAGAATCAATTGCAGAAAGATATTAGGAAGATGGATGATGATATAGAGCAAAAGCTTAATGAAAACTTAGCTTTATTCAAAAATAGAGTCGGTGCAATCGTGGAAGAACGGTATAGTGAGATCGATGCCGAAGCAAAAGAAAAACGTGCAGGATTAGATGAGAAATTAATCGCAGGTATGGCGAACTTAGAAGCGAGATTTACGGAGAACAAGGAAGCGATGAAGATAGATTCAACTCTATTTAGGACAGATGTTGATCTGTTAAAGGAACAATTCGCGTTAGTAAAGAATACATGCGAAGACAAGATAGATAAGTTGAAAAACGATTTGGACGAGAGTAACAAAACGCAGAATGTTACGTCGTTAGATGAGTTGAAGACTCAGGTCAAGACCGTAGAGAAACTGGCAGAAGATAGGATGACTAAACTAGAATCTATGATTAATAGTTTCACCAGTCAAAATACTACATCAGCGGAAATATCGATAAATCAGACAGCGATAGACCGCAGTATGAGTAATCAAGAAGTTAGCATGGGAGAAGACCGTCAAACGCAACCGAATGTGACATTCGAAAGGGCAAGTTCAACCCCTCAGGATAATCCGAGTTCGAATAGGAGTACGTTGGGTACAAGTGAACGATACTCAGGTCCAGTTACCATTATCAGAAATCTGGATGACAAGCCGAGGAAGTTTTCTGGAAACACAGGGGTCACACCAGTCGAATTTCTGCGAGATATTCGAGACTACATGGCGGAACATAGAGTAGCCAAAGAAAGAGAGCTAAGGATAGTCGAACGCGCCTTAGACGGGTCTGTGTTAACTTGGTTTAGAGCATTCAGAAGCAATTTTGCGAATATGGAGCAATTTGCAATGGCATTCTTAAGGAGATTTTGGAGTGCAGAGGATCAACTGAATGTGAGAGCAGAAATGTACTCGAAGCGTTATTCTACGTCACATCCGACGCATTATGCCAATTATTTTACGTCACAGTTGGCTAAATTACAGTATCTGATTCCTCCATTGCCTGAAGAAGAGCTTTTGCAAGCTATAGCGAGACAGTTACCGATTGAGGTACAGCGATCACTCATAGCGTCGGGAGCAAACACACTTGAGCACTATGACGACATTTTACGGCGATTAGACTATACAAGCACTCAAGTTACGCCTAGAAATACAAGAAACGACAATAGAAACACGCAAGAGGTGAATGCGGTAGTCGTTGATAACGCAGCTCAGACGGACAGAAGAGATTCCTGGGAAAACAGAAGGAACGAAGGAAATCGAGGAAACATCCGTAACGTTCGTGGAAATGATCGGTATAGAGGACCATATGAGGGGCCATACGATCAGGAAGCAAGAGATAGCCGATATAGAAATTATAACCAGAATTCCAGATATCAAGATAGGAATCGATACAACAATAGATATCGTGGTAGAAACAACTGGAGCCAAGGTCAACAGTATAATCGAAACGACCGGCAGGATGGCCGAAGAAATGTGCCAAATGAAAGACGAGATAATCGTGAATACGAGAGATCGAGGCAAGAAAATAGACAGCCTAGTGCACCACTCGAGGAGACAGTCAGAGATGTCAATCGAGCAAGCACGAGTGGCGAAGGAAAAAAAACGTCAAATTAACTTTAGAGAAAGATGCTAATCATTGGGAATCGATCATCATTGTCGAAACGTATCAGGTCAAGGACGAGGATTTAATCGAGGAGGAAGACATAGTACATCGAGGAAATAGACATGAATTGCCAGTTATCAGTGTGGAAGTCATGGGAAAGGAAATAAAGACACTAGTAGACACGGGGGCTATGGTGAGTTTGATATCCATAGGTTGCCTGGATGAGTTGAAATTATCAGGAGAAATTACAATGTTGCCAACTGTTGTTAGCAAGATTCAAGGGGTGATCCCAGACAGGAGTATGAAATGTAAAAGTCAGGTACTTTTAGATGTTGGGATTGGAACCAGAAGTTTTGAACAGATGTTCCTAGTAGTGGGTCAACTACATTTTGACATGATCCTAGGAGTGGATTTCATTAGTGAAAGTGGCCTGATCATAGATATGAAGAGTAGGCGCATGCACTTTCCAGAAGGGGTCATGGAAAATCAGGAATCCGAGATGACATTCTTTAGACAGAATATATTGGATGAGATAGTATGCAGCGTTGAAAGGCCTATAGAAGATAGAACTAGCAAGACAAGCAAGATAAATCCAGAAATTAAGGAACAGTTTGATGAAGCAATTTCAGAAAATGAGGACATATTCAATGACAAACCAGGTCTCATAGAAAATTTTACCTACAGCATCAAGTTGATGGATGACAAACCATACCATAAAAATTTATATCCCATTCCGGATAAATGGAAGGAGGAAGTTAGTATAATGATAAGCGATATGGAGAAAGATGGAATAATTAAGAAGATGCCAACTGCGTATTTGAATCCTTTAGCTGTTGTCAAGAAACCTAATGGTAAGCTGAGGATATGCCTAGATGCTAGAGCCCTTAATGAAAGAGTTCTTCCTGAACACGACAGGCCACCTATTCGTGAATTGTTACGCAGATTCAGAGGAAAGAGTTTCTTTTCGACAATCGATCTGACTAGTTCTTATTATCATGTAGAGCTAGCAGAAGACTGCAAACAATACACAGGGTTCTTGTTTGACCATAAAACATATGTATTCAATAGGTTACCTTTTGGAGTGAAAAATAGTGGTCCGGTGATGATCCGAGCACTAGATGAAAATTTGTCAGATGCAATTAAGGAGCATGTGGTGAGCTATATTGATGACCTGATTATAGCGTCTGAGACAGCGGAAGAACATATCAGGCACCTTCGAATGCTTTTTGAAGATCTTAGGAGGACGAACTTCAAGGTGAATTTCAATAAATGTCAATTCTTTCATGAAGAAATTGAATTTCTTGGACATAGAATCGATGGAGATGGTTATAGGCCCAATCCAAAGAAGATCATGGCAATTTCAGAATTTCCAACCCCACGAAAAATTAAAGAGGTACGGCAGTTTTTAGGCATGTGTCAGTTCTTTTCAACACATTGTCCTGAATATACTGAAACGATGGCACCTCTGCAGGATTTACTAAGGAAGGGAAATCGATGGAAATGGGACGATAAATGCAATCAAGCGTTTTTAGCGGCTAAGAATATGTTGATCCAAAATATCAAGCTTGAGTACCCAGATTTTACAAGAAGATTTTTTGTGGAGACAGACGCATCCAAAATAGGTATCAGTGGGATCCTATATCAGTTGGATGATGACAAAAAACATAGGTATTTAGCTTTCACCAGTCGCAAGCTCAGGAATTGTGAGAAGAATTACTATGCAACTGAGTTAGAGGCATTAGCAGTGGTTCATGCTCTTAAGACGTGGAAGAAGGTGTTGTTTGGACATGACATAACAGTGATCACAGATCATAAAGCCCTCCAATTTATTATGAAGACAGATTTAGCGAGTGACCGCATCACCAGATGGGCTCTGTTCTTACAACAATTTAACCCAACTGTTGTGCATAGACCTGGGAAATTAAATCTGTTAGCAGATGTGTTGAGCAGAAACCCTTGTGAGGAAGTAATTGTCAACCATATAAATTTGATTCAAGAGGATAATGGTACTCTAGAAAAGTTGAAGATGTTAGCGCAAACTCAGAAGAGATATGCACCTTTGCGAAGAATTTACCGTTTTTTGACACGTAGGATGGACAACGCTGATCCAGAATTTCAAAGAACTGAGATAGAGGCTAGAAAATACCATATTATGGGAGGTGTTATATGCCAATATATCGACCAGGATCATACTAAACTTAGAGTAGTGATCCCACCCAAGCTTGTCAAACCAGTTATTTGGATGATACACCGAACTGCAGCTCATGTAGGTGTAGACAAGACTTTGGCTCTCGCTCAAGAAACCTTCGTTTGGAGACAAATGGGACAAACGATTCGCGACGTCATAAAGACCTGTGACAGTTGTCAGAGAAGTAAATACTCATCTAAGTTAATGAAAGAGGTTCCTAGATCAATACTACCCAGCAAGCCAAGAGAACTTTTCGCTACGGACATTTTCGGTCCGATTCCTCGTTCGACGAAAGGAAATCAGTTCGTTTTGGTAACAGTTGACGTATTTTCGAAATACGTATCTCTATGCCCTATACAGAAAGCTACATCCAAGTACGTAATAAACAGACTTGAGAAAACAGTTATTCCGAGCATGGGGAAACCTGAAGTTTTGTTGAGTGACCATGGATCACAATTTACCCGTATGGAATTTTCTACTGCTATGGATTGTTTAGGAATAAGGCATGTGTTTAATTCTGTACGGTATCCAGAGGGAAATCCAGCCGAAAGAATTATGCTGGAAATCAGTAAGATGTGTCGCTTATATGTGTCAAGGCAGCACCATAGATGGATGGAAGTGATACCCATCATTAGTCAATGCTTGAATTCCACAGTACATGAAAGCACAGGACAGATTCCGTCCATGCTTCATCTTGGATTGAAACCGGATAGACCATGGGACCGAGTCGTGAGGGCACCAGCAGATCCTCAACCCACACAGGAAAGAAGAGTCGAGATGGCAGGAGAGAGACTCAGAAGACAGGCGGAGAAGAGAGCCAGGAGACAGGCAGGAAGGAGGTTCCACGAGCCATTTCAAGAAAATGATGAGGTGCTGATTAGGAAGCCAGTCACTTCGAATCTTCAACTGAAGATCTACCATAAATTTGCGCCATTGTACGCTGGTCCATTCCGTATTGAAGAAACGTACCGAAATAATAGCTACAAGATTGTCAGAATGGATACTGATGAAGTTGTAGGAACTTTTAATGCAGCTAGCATTAGAAAGTACCATCATGCTGATTAAGAGAATTGTAGAGCTATCGTGTACATGTGTTATATATAGAATGCCTGAGAGTGTATTTTTTTTCTCAATCCTGATTAAAAAAGGAGATGTACGGGAGAGATGTACCCGATACCTAGCTGAGGCTATCGGCTACGCCAGCAGACATTAAGCCGTAGTTGAGGTTTTGGGAAGAGTTAAGAAAAGATAGCGCTCAGATCGAGTCAAGAGGAATGTCAGGATGACGTAGTAGGTCTAGGATTTAGAAGGCGCTGACCGCAGTCAAGCAGATGGAATTATGGATGGAATTATGAAGCTTTATTAAGATCTATATGGAACATGGTATTTAAACATCTTAGAAGAGGAGATATAACATGCATTATATATGGTAATAATTTGAAGGAAGTCAGATAACCCTTAAGTTATTTTATAACTTAATAGCCGAGATGATGGGGGTTCGAGATTATATTTGTGACGCAAGACCACGGTGGTGGGGAGGACGTCACGTGACCGCACCAGGCAGGTAAGGGTCGAGGCAGTGCAGAGACTGTCAGTCGAGCTCTGTGAGCCAAGCAAGAGAGTCAAGCTGAGTAGCGCACGCCTAGCGCATGGTACAAGGTCGCGCAGCGAACAGAAACTGTCACGGAAGGTGAAAGAGACAGTTTCAACTTCTCCGAGCAGCGAACGACAAGTAGGTCAGTGAGCCGGGCGGACATCCGCAGCAAACAAGCATAGGAGGCCGGGGTTTTTAAAACAGCATTGCGAGTAGTTGGAGAACTTTATTCCAAGCTGCATTTCAACGCAGAACAGAATAGTAGAGCGACATGGCGAGGCCAGCTTTAGGCGGAGATGATTATAGCATTGCAGTAAAACCGAGCGGGTTATTTCCCATTATATACGCAAGCATTATGACAGAAACTGAACTTCATTACTACATTGAGTTGGAAAGTTTATTCAGCATTTGAATTATAAAGACAGATAGTTACGAGATACTGCAACTTTGAACTTCGAATGAACATAGTTTTTCTTAATGACATTACGACTATGCATTTCATAACGCATTCCAAGTAACATTAACAATTTTAAGCAAACGGAATGTTGTAAGCATATGCACTTAGGAACATTAGAACGTGCATTAATGCAATTATTTCTTATGAAGTGTTATGAATTACCAAGTATGAACACAGCTGCAGGGTGTTTCATAAACGTAGACACTGATAAAACAATGTTATTTTCTACAAGTAAAATTTAACCGCTGTGGAAATTGAACTTTCAACACTTAAACTGAACATTGTATAGAACAGTGGCGTAACGTAGAAGAGGAATAGGGGGTCCGCTGTTTCTATGAACTTTTTCGTGAGGATTTGGACAATATCCGCTATGGATAACCAGAAGTTCATCATGTCGGAGTAAACGCAGACAGAGACGCGATGGCACCACAGAGCGATGGATTCGATTCCTGACGAGGAGGAGGTCCACCAGCTGATTCACTTGGGATTTTGAAGGCAATCGTCATTGCATGGTTGGAATGATATTCACGCCGATCTTTCGAGAAATTCATTACATAGGGAAAATCGACGATCTTTGAAATTTAATAACAGCTGATTATGAGAAGGTACTGTAAGAGTTATAACTTTCTGATACGCTTATTTTCATGAATACTGGGCACACACGTATATTTTTCTAATAGGAGTGATACGATTATTTAAGACTTGGTTTGACGTTATATGCTTCGAATTTTGCTAGAATATGGCGTGACCATATGCTATGGCAGGCATCATTATACGATATTCTCACCATTGGTTGGCTTTATTAAGCAGATGTTTGGTCTTTTAGACATTTTTCCAGCAAGGATATTTTTCATGAATAGTTTTTTTTTTGTGTGACGAGTATTTCGAACTCGTGATCTGCAATCGATTATCTATATTACTTCGTCAGTTCATTGCATACTAGCGAGTGTGTATTATTCATCAGTAGGGATTTTTTTCATTGGATTGTTTGGAGATATTAAGATGTTATTCACTTTAGTGAATGAATATTGCTTTTATAAGACAACTAGAGACTTGTTGATTCCTATCTGGTACATTCACTCATATAGTCTTCGAGATGGGGTCTTTCGTATTTATACGATTGTATGGTGGTTACTCATCTTACCCATAGTTCAGGGCATTATCATGTTAGTCGATGGGGCGAGGTCTTTCGTATTTATACGATTGTACGGTGGTTACTCATCTTACTTGCCATTGAGGGACTCATTTTTATCATCCGAGTGTACATGAGATTGTAAGTGAATCAAACAAGGAACTACTAGTCACATATCAGTCGAAATTTTGTTAAATAAAGTACAGATAAATGTCAGCAGGGTTAAATTTTGTAATTCTTGTTTGCCAATCCAATATTTTGTTGCTATACTCTTTTGAGAGTACTTTCAGTTTAACAGCTGGTACAGCTGATGCTTTTGATGATTTTTATAATTTTGTTGGATACCTTTGAGAAGGATTTAAAGTAATTGAATCTTGTAAGATGAATCATTAATGGTCAGATTTATTTTAAGGCAGATCAGTATTGCAGATTTTGATATGAGAGATTATAGCACATTGGTGTTTTTCTGTGATGTGAATTATGAGAATTGTAAGAGAATTTATGCTATTTGAAAGCAGATCTTGAATTACTAAGGTAATATTTTTTCCAATTGTTTAAGAAGTTGTCTAGATGTGATCAGATTAATTACAGTTATTGGAGATTGTGTGCGTTGATAATTTGAAGCCAGTTATATATTTTTTGTAGATCATGCAACATGGTTAAGTGAAGTTTGTGATAGGCATTTTGTGGAAGTTGCCAAGTGATAGTTGCAATGTTGCTAATGCATTTTGAAGCAGACATGAGGTTGTCGAACCCAGTCTAGCGTAATTGTTGAGATTCATGCTGTATGTGCTGAATATTTATGGAGTTTTGTGGAATAATTGTTGTATTCAAATGTGATATTTGAAGAATTGAGGATATATAATGTCGTTGTGGATAGTCAGATCCAACGTGATGTCGTGAAGGCAATAATATTTTTTGGCATGAAAATTTAATACGAGATATAACTTGGAAGTGATAAAATTGTAAGACAACGTTCTATAACCCATATTAAACAATTTGTTAGGAAATTAATGAAATAAATATAGTTGATAATACAAGATTTTCTGCGAATAATAATTAATGAAATAATAATCTGAAATTTGAGCATAATAATGATTTGACCTAATGAAATAAAAATCAGAATGACTAGATGAAATAATAAGAATCTAAATAACCAGATGAATAAAATTTAAATAAATTAATAAATTAAATTTTGGAATAAATCAATGAATTAAATAAATGGATGAATTAAAGATTGAATAAATAAACTGATTTAAATAAATTAGTAGATGATTGGATAGGTGATGCGTAATTGAATTAGAAGGTGATAATTAATTAAAGAAGCTGATGATTAATGAATATATATGGAATTAAAATAAATTTAATTGAGATATAATTTGCGGAATTGCAACTTGAGTTGAGGATTTAAATAATGTAATGGTTATGAGTTAATGATTCTGACAGGAATATGTTGAATTTTGAAATGAGAATTAATGTGAGAAATATTTAATTTTGATGATGATGATAATGATGACCAATGAGCCGTGAATTTTCTGTAATTCACAAACAAGTAATTATGAATGACAATGTAAATAGTGTAAATTAATTATTCGATGTTTAGGAGCATTTTACTAACGTGTTCAACATTTAAATTATGCCATAAATTGCGTGATATTTAAAATATGTGATTATAATATGTGTATGTTTAGACAGATTAATAACTTTTTCAAATCCACATTTATGATGTTAAATTAAAGAGAAATTAGGTCTCAGGTATCACAAATGTCAGTGACGAAAGACATAGTGCTACAGTGATCCTGAGAAACCAAGAGAACTTTAGAGATTTTTCTGTTTTATGTGGATGGAATATTTTTGATTAGAAAAGAGATGGTTCGATTTTTGGACAATGACAATTTAACGTTGGCATTCGACCATACTCTCAGGTAGGAGGAATATTTAAAATGTCTTTCTGACTATCAAAGTGAAATAAATTTGTTTTTATCTTAGTTGTGATCTGATGATGGTGTGATTTTCCTTTTTCTTTCCTTGTCTTGAGTAAGGCTTAACCGGAAAGGAGGTGGTTTGCTAGGAATTCAGTTGATGGCGCCCATTTATATTTGCATTTTTTTTATTAAACTTAAGCCCGTAACGACCCTAGAGATACTTTGTCTCGTGTTACCCACTGCTTTTTCGATAACTCAGCTGAATTTCCGACACATTCCTTATTTGACTAGAGGTTCATTTAACTCCGCTCTGTCCTGGAACTCCAGGAATGCGATGTAATAGCAGATGGGTCATCGCATCCCCAGGACGAACGGGTACATTATCAATTCGAACACGGTGAAACCGAATGGTACGAAATTTGGTACAGAGGTAGCACAAGCAAAGGGCTCCTCAGTGTTATGTTTTATATCACCGCTATCTTGACGGAAACGTAATCGCGGCCACCCAAATGTTAGAAGCTAAAATGTAATTACGAACAACCTAATAATCTAGTCTCTACCAAATTTTGCAACACCATATCTTTATGTGGGAAACATATTCTGACCAAACTTGAAGAACATCAGCCCAATAGTTTGCAGATGGTGGCCAAGTATGTGTGCAAATCGATTCCCCCTATCAATTCAAACACCGTGAAACCGAATTGAACGAAATTTGGTACAGAGGTAGCACTAGCAAAGGGCACCTCATATTCATGTTTAATATCCCTATAGCACGTTGTATTTCAACAAGCTCTTACAACCAACATTCAATCATACTCCTTGAAAAGGACAAAGAGTTATAACAATACCCATGCATTTAGGAGAAAGTAGGCTATATGTTCTTTACTGAACATCTTGTTTCATTATGAAACTGTTTCTCCCACCAATCAGAGCTCAGGAAACAGTTGTGTGACCAATTAGATAAGGATACCTTCGCGCATGCGTTCAAAATCCAACATGTCTATATAAATTACCGAAATTGCACCGTCCATATGTTCCCGTAAATAAACTGAGACAAGAAATGGCACTGTACCTTAATATCCCCAATTCCAATTTCTACACAGTGCGTGGTTTTGAAACGACTTCGGTGACAGTTTTACTGAATACTGGAGCTCAATCTGAACATATGGCATTGAAGCACACAGAGCGCATGCGTCGGTTATCCAGAGAGCTTAGGAAACAGAGACATACTTCCCACCGCAGCTCCCGATCACACAATTCTAGTGAATGAACAGATATTTATGAATATTTATGTTAAAACATATAATAAAGTTATAATTATCGTCGAACATAAACAGTCGTATGCAACTCGCCTATAATGGCAATTAAGACACTCGTATGGAAATTATAAAACTCGCATACGCTCGTTTTATAAAAATACTCGTGTCTTAATTATGGCCATTATAGGCTCGTTACATAATGTACTATATTAAAATATTCTTACAGTTACACTACGACGTACATGAATGGGTCTAGGGCCTTAAATCTTGTTTCTCAAGTTCCTTTTTTCTGTTATTCTAAATATAGAGAGTGGGGAGGGTTGTCCAAAGTATCAAATGGACATTGTTACCAGCAGGGTTTCTAATGGTATGTAAAATTCGTTGCAATTAGGTGAAACGGTTTAGATTTTTGCCAAAGGGCCTAAATGCAGGAAATGGAGTGGCCTGTCCGAAATTTCAAGTAGACATTGTTACTCGTCGGGTTCCAAAGGGTAAATACATAAATTTTGGTTGAGATCGGTGAAACGGTGTAGATTTGTATAAATAACAGGAAACAAAAACAACATTGAGCTTATATATGTTGAGTGAAAGTGGCGGAGATGTGACGTCTATGAGGTCTATACTGTAGTACTCACTCTGGCCACTTGGTGCGCTAGCTGTCGAACTGTACACATTTTATATCACTCCCGCCAAATACATCATTTACGCTTGAATCCTCTTCGATAACAAGATATTAGGCCCTTGCATTTGTTTACAAAGGTTTTTTAATATATTATGTAACTTTGAGTACAAAATAATTATCTCAACTAGCAATAAGGTAACCTATTATGTTTATTGAAATGTTTGCTTGCCACGGTGGGTGAGTGTATATCATGTCGGTCTACTAACCCTAAGATTGCAGGTTCGCTCCTGGTCGTGGTAAGTGATTTTTGAAAGGCGGCAAAAATACGATACGCATGTCATACGATGTTGGTATGTCAAAGAACCCATTTGAATTCAGTAGGCCGAGTTCATAATGGCAAATTTAATCTCGGGAGTTTCTGCCAACACAAAGTTCCTCATTTCTCTACTAGAAAGCGCTATAGTGTTCAGGAGCTTAGATATCTAACATCTAACCTCCTTGACTTTCATACTCGAGGAACAAGGGAAATTCGACATGCAAGCTACCATCTGGATGTCAAATAACAAAGCTTGCACCCGGCCCCCGAGGCCATACGATATTATTAATATTATTGAAATTTTGATCGCCTCCGAGGTTAAGGCCTGATGGCTCATGATTTCAGATTGGGTTTGGCCTGACATGGGAAGTATGAGGTAAGACAGCTCGAAAACTATCTAGAAACTTTTTAGACCCAATCCTTGTACTATAAGAAGACAAGGTGCGGAAAATCAGCCGCCAGACTGAACTGCAAGGCCCCGAAATCATGTGGCGAATCTCTCGTATAAAGCAATCAGAAGTAGCGAGTACCTGACATGTTGAAGGGACAGCCCTGACTGCCCAGGCAATCAAGGCCTGTGGGACGCAGCCGCACGCTCCAGTCAGCTGGGAGATGCTGCGCTGTGTCTAGCAATAACAAGAAACAGCAATAACGAGTGCCGCAGGGATGTCTAGCTCCGCCAGCCGTCATCCCTGCGACCCAGGATATCAGGCACGATTTCAGAGCCTTGCAGTTAAATCTCGAGGCTGATTTTCCGCACGTTTTCCTCTTATAGTACAGCGATTGCATCCACAAAGTTCCAAGATAGGTTTCGACCTGTCATACCGGATTCTTCCCTTGTAATAGTATCCTGAGCGAGAATATACTGTGTAACCATGGTTTAATCAGCAAAGCACACCTACAGCAACATGCCACTGGATAAAACAGCACGTTTCTGGCAACCACGGTGGTGATAGGATCTTTGAAGATATCAATTCGCGTGGTTGTGTTTATGGTGATCTGAGATACCGTTGCTTGACATCCTTCACATTTGCCAATCGTGTGGAGAATCGTTTCACACCCAGAACCATTTGAGATGCGATAGCAACGACTTACACCGGGCCATTAGGCTACTCGAGTTAGCACAGTATATCGTTATACATGGATACAAAGGGGAGGACTCCTTCCTTGGCCCACCAGATCACCCGATCTTACCCTGTGGACTCAGTGAAAGCAGGCAGTATATTCACAGGAGCATGAAGATCCTGGTCACCTTTGGCAGCTGATCACTGAGGCATGCCGAGCAGTAACACCTCAATCCTACAACTAGCAATCCAAGCCACATGGGAATTGTGGGAAATGAGTCAGCGGATCCAGCTGCAAAAAGGTGGTATCACTACCACCTCGCCCAATGGAGGTCCCCGCTAGAGATATTCGCTCTCAGTTACGCCGACAAGTACTGGCAATTTGGGAGAGTCAGTGGCTAGCTGACCCACTGCCCAGTAAACTGAGAGCGTTCAAGAGAACTACTCGCGTGTGGCGGAGCTCTTTCCGGTCACGGAGGGAGTCAGTCATTTTGTGTAGGCTAAGGATAGGTCATACAAGATCCACCCACTCGTACCTAATGAGAAGGGAAGAGCCCCCACTTTGTACCTGTGGAGCCGTTTTCACCTTGGCCCACATGTTAACCGAGTATTTGGATCTTGCTGACTTACGAAGAACCCTTGATTTGCAGATCTTATATTAGCCGATGACGCGGTGGCTGCTCATCCGCTTTATAAGCGAGAGTGGATTAGGGCCAGCAATCTAAATTTTGACCCTAAGACTTGTTCTGTTTGGAATTCCGAATTGTTTTTTTATTCCGTACTTTTTGATGTGTAACATCTTTCCACTCGGTATCTGGGTATTTTTGTGGCACTTGGTAGCTGGACAGTTTTGTGGGAGTGATTTTGGAAAAGGGACGGAAGTGGATGGGACGGAAATGAATGGGACGGAAACAATGAGCGTGCGTGGTGGCGGAGATCGGTACAACGACGCACTGTCGGCCATGTGGCTATGTGGAACCTATATCGCATCAACAAACACTACAAACAACGTAGGAATTCAGTATATTAACACAGACCACTAACAATAATTGAAACTTCGTTGGTCTAAACGTATCATTGGGAGAAACACATTTATTATACCTTCTGCACACCTAATTTTTAATCGCGCCTATACTGGCAGTGCACTCTATCGGCAAAAGAGGCCATTTTCAATAACACCGCTGTCATGGGTTCACTAACAGGCCAGTATAGAGCGCAGCTCGCATCAGGTAGGCAGTGGATTGCTTCCGCATACCATAGTTCAACTAGTTGAAGGTAGATGTCACTACTGCAGATCCATTGGAGAACTTTGTATTAATTAAATATACATTTTCCATTTCAAAATGCACAATATAGCGCTCAATTGTATAACGGCTCAGTACTCAAAAAACAATAAATATAAAAAATCATGCAAAAAAATACAACATTGTTGCGATTAGAACCCCAGCTGGCTGGTTGAGAGACCAACGCTGTAACCACAGACCTAATTATGTCCTCTCAAAATGATTGTTATCAATCGATTAAGATACAACGTCGTAGCCAACAATGACTTTGACTAAACAATTTCTTCACTGGAGTATATTTCAAACAAAGTTCATTTCATAATAAGTTCCTATTATTTTTAGCCTATTTTCAATTTTGAAAAAATAGGCTTATGAAATCACCTTTTGTCCGTGTGTGTGTGCGTGTGCGTGTATGTGTGTGTGTGTGTGTGTGTGTGTCCCCTAATAACTTCTAAACGGCTAAAGCGATTTCAATGAAACTCAGTAAGTTCATAGCACTAATCCGGACGACCCCGACCGTGCCCTTCAAATTTTGTTACGTCTCACCAATCCAATATGGTGGCTGTGCGAAATATTTCAACAGCATTCAATATCTCCGAAACTATTCCCGATATCACCCTGTAATTTTTTACGGTGATAAAGGGAACTACTAGAAGTTCACCTATGTGACTTTTGAAAAAAGGTAACTATAAAACCAACATGCTGGCCACGCGAATTTGCGACATTTAAATAGACGTTTCTCGCGTTTTAACCAACCAAACGCAATAAAACTTGGTACAGTATATATTCATACTCATTGTAATGCACAGACATCTAATTTCGTTCAATTGTTTACATACCACAAGATGGCGAATGTGGGAAATATTTCACCGGTATTCTACATCTCTGAAACTATTAGCGGTATCACCCTGAAATTTTGTACGGAGATAAAGGGCACTACTGGAAGTTCATCTACAAGACTTTCAAAAACCGGTTAAATACGAAACGAACATGGCTGCCAAGCGAATTTGAAAATTATAATAGACCTTTCTCGCGATTTAATGTTCCAAACGCAATGAAATCTGGTACAGGAAATGTTTATACACATTCTAATGCACTGGTATCTAATTTAGTTCAATTGTTTACATAACTTCAAGATGGCGGCTGTGTGAATTTTAAAATTTAGTTTTTTATTCCTTGTGTCGTAATCATGCGATCGAAGTGAAAGTTTGAATAATGAACCTACGCAATAATTTTCCTTTAATGGTCTATTCATTTAAGAATCCAACATGGCGACCATCCGAAATATTTAGACGGCTCTGAATATCTACGAATCTATTATAGCAATCAAACTGATTTTTTTATGTTCATAGGGGCTATGAACTTAAGTTCACCTATAGGGCTTTAAATAACCTGGTGATCACAAATCCAACATGGCGGCGACGCGAAGTATAAATATTCACATGGACGTTTCTCGCAATTTAACCATCCTAGTGCAGTGAAAGTTGGTACAGTAAATCCTTATACAAATGTTAATCCACTGGCATCTAATTTATTTCAATTGTTTCCTAAACCACAAGATGGCGGCTGTGCGAAATTTTAAAATCTCCTTGTTACTTCTTGTGTCCTAATCATGCGATTGAAGTTTGAATGCTACACGTACACAACAATCGTCATGTAACAGTATATAACTCAAGGACCTACATATATAAAATCCAACATGGCGACCATCCGCAATATTTAGTCGGTTCTCAATATCTACGAATCTGTTACAGCAATCAAACTGAAATTTTGTAAATTGATAGTGGAAATTAACATAAGTTGGATATATGAAAATAGGCTGTTTGGTTATTCACGGAACTGCTTGTTTTGTTAATTATTATAATTATTAGTTTTTGTTTTGCTTTTTTTGTTTTATTAATTTTCTATTTTTTCATATTAAGGTGTCCACCTCTAAATTATTAATAATTTCATTCCAAATTTGTACACTTTAATCAGTGATGACCTCGTAGTCTCACCCCTTAACCTCAATAACTAACTACAACGTGGCACTGAAATCTGAATAAACAACTTGCTGCGCTGAACAAACAGACGGCATTTGCCAGGTGGTGAAAATAAGAAACCGCGAACATTTCCAGGACGGTCTACGTGGGATTGGAGTCCACCTCTCCGAATGCTAGCTAGGCACGAGCTACCACGTCAGCGCTCTCGTGGCCGGTTAAATAAATAAATAATCTGAGAAAAAGATAGTGCAATTCACAGTTTATAGCAGTGGTTCCCAACCTTTTCCAATTGACGCCCCTCATTTTCAGATACGGGTGGTCATCGCGCTTCAATAACCTCTTTGATAAACTGACGTGGAGGATACATACCTAACTTAATAACACGACATACAGGAATAATTATTACTTAAAAAATACGCGCTTTATATCTATTATATACTAAAAACATACGGGGTGAGTTAGCCGAGGTCGTTACGGCATGACTGCTGGCAGTCGCTCACATCCGGGAGGCGAGGAGCTTCGAATCCACCCGCCAGGAACCTTGAAGATGGTCTTCTGTGGTCTCCCATCTTCCTTCCAGTCAAATGCCGGGGTTGGTCCCTAACTATAGGCCACAGCCGCTACCGTCCAACTCCTCACCCTTCCTTTCCAACTTTCCTCCCCAACAGTACTTGTAGCTCACCCATTGGGTGTCCGTCTCGAAGTAGCTACAAAACTGGCGAGCCGAACATGTCCCCGGAAACTCCCGGCACTAAAAGCCATACGCTAAAAAAAAAACAAAAAAAAAACATGGTATATTAGCTTTCACGGCCAGTGAATTAAAACTCAGCAACTTTTCTAGGTTCGTGCTGTGTCTTGTGTTGGGCTTCACCTAGGACACGAAGCTGGCTGATTAGCCACATACTAACTTCATTTTAGCACAATAAAAAGAACACCCTTTTACAATACACCCTTAAATTAGTCAACAAATGTCAGTGAGAGGGTTGACACTGTTTTCTCTTGGTTAAGATTTGGTATGTTAGGTTTTATATTTGACAGAGCACAGCGGAGATTACTTGCAACATTCACAGTGCTTTTGAACGATTGACCTGGCGCGACAATCACTTGGAGAGATTCTAAAAATGTTTAATATACGAAATTGTAATATTCGAGTTAAGAAATAATCGTAAATCACTTCACGTCCCCCTGATAAAACCCCACGCCCGCCAGGTTGGTAACCCCTGCTTTAGAACAAATTAATACGTACAGTGCTCAACTTAAGTTTTGCATATTGCAATTTAGTGACGTGTTTATTTTTCCATGAGCATGTACTGTGATCACATTATGCACGATATAAGGGTACACTCAAAGAAAAACAACACAAAATCTGCTCTGAAAAAACGACAGATACACAAAAGAAATAACAAAAGTGATAATGTGGGACTTGGTACAAACGTTCTGTTCAGGTTAGGGCATATCAATACCGAGTATGGCCACCGCGAACTCTAAGGAATGCTTACAGACGGCGAGGCATACTGAGCACCAACAGAATCCAACGTGGATGGGCGCAGATCATCCCAGTCTTAACCTTTAACTCGGTATGTAGGTAAAATTTACGCAAGTGCGTATGTGGGTAGCTCACAACATCCCGACTAAAACTGCTCTTATAATTTTGAGGTCCAATATACCAATTTGAAGCTTTATTACTACTTTTAAAACATCACTATGAGGATTTTGTCCCCACCGTTTTAAATCGAAATTCCTATTTAAGTAATCCTGCCTCAAATGTTTGGTGTCGTACGGAAAATACATTTGTATCATTTTAAAAGGTTATGTCGACTTCGCTGGGGTCTGGCGTTACGTTACGGTGACGGGACGAAATGTACTGAGAATGCACTGAGGAGTGTGACGTCATAGTACTGCTTGAGCTTCTTCCTTTCCCCGCACGCTCCGGTGAGCGTGACGTCATCCAGCCAGCTACCTCCTTTGACCTTGGTTTGCACTTGCTTTTTTATTATTGATTTTTTAAATTATTTTTTATTTATTTTTTATTTTTCTAATTTTTGCTAACGGACTATGAGTTCACGCAGCATTTGTAGCATTTAAAATTATATAAAGTCTAGTTTTTCAGACTGACTATAAGTGTTTTTTAAGTTCAATTCCTCATTATTCCCAGGCAATTAGCCTATACCATACAAACATAACTATGTAAAAGCAAATTACTAAACCCCAAAACAGTATTTCGCCTGTTGAAATCAACAAACATGAAAGTTCCCTTCAACAATCGTGCGACACCGCGATAACTAACAGAGCAGCCTAATTTTGTTTAAAGAAAGTGAATGTTATACGTGGGGTGTTCTCAGCCACCTCCTTGCAGTTAGTGGAATCCCTGTATGAAATCTCTCATCCACTTGTCCCCACACTCGAATGCTCCTGTTGTATGGGTTCAAAGCAATGGAGACCTCATCAGTAAGAGAGTACGCTTCCAGTCTTCCTGCTGCCATATCTGATGAGTTGTTGCCCCCCTTACAAGTGCTGTCTTATGCTGTGGTTCTAGAGATCTTGTTGCTGGCACCCTTGACATCAATCCTGCTTCATGCAGCCAATTCCGCACTGTCTGTCCGGACACAATCCCTCCAGTGGCCCTTCGAAGAACCTGGCGGAAGGACGTGACAGTACCAAGTTGCCTACAACGTGCTGAAAGCAACAGACACTAAACCTCCCTGCAAGTGGTTTTGCGGGGGCGTCCAGTTTATTGTCGATCAGCAACAATTTTGCTATCCCTGTTGCTCCACACCCTCGAGACATCAGTTTGACTCACTCCAACACCAGCAGCGACATCCACTTCTCGGAATCCCTCCTGAAGGAATGTTCAAATTCCAATATGATCTGTAGTACGACAGGCATGTTTACAGTAGACTACAGTACCCTGGTCTTCCCCGTGCTCTTGAAACCGACTGTACAAGTGATGTTCCCAAACGGACTGACATGAGATATGCCTCCTAGCGGACAAACAGTCATTGTGTGGCTCTTAACATGACGAACAGTGTTTGCAGTATCGACCCATCTATCATATGTAATCGTCATATGAAAAACAATTAGCCTACTTTCGATTTTTGCAAAACATGAAAGTAGACTTATGAGATCTACACAGGGCCAAAAAATTATGTGTCCGTCTGTGTTTCTGTGTGTCTGTCTTTGTGTGAGTACTCTGAATGTCTGTCCCACGTATCAATTCGAACACGGTGAAACCGAATTGAACGAAATTTGGTACAGAGGAAGCCCTAATAATGGGCTCCTCAATGCCATATTTTATATCGCCGCCATCTTGACGGAAACGTAATGGCGGCCACCCAAATATTCAAAGCTTAAATCAAATTACGACTAACCTAATCATCCTATCTCTACCAAATTTGGCAACAAAATATATTTGTATGGCAAGCGGCTTTTGACTAAACTACAAGGTCATCAGCCAAATAGTTTGCAGATAGCGGCCATGTATGTGTGCAAATCGATTCCCCCTCTCTATTCAAACACGGTGAAACCAAATTGAACGTCATTTGGTACAGAGTTAGCCCTAGTAAAATGCAACTCAGTGTCATGATTCTATCGTAGCCATCTTGCCAGAAACGTAATGGCGCCCACCCAAATGTTAAAAGCGTAAATCAAATTACGACCAACATAATCATTTGATCACTACCAAATTTAGCAACAACATACCGTTTTGTGCGAAGCATCTTTTGACTGAACTACAATAGTTTGCAGAAAACGGCCATGTATGTGTGCAAATCGATTCACTATATCAATTCAAACACGGTGAAACCGAGTTGAATGAAATTTTGTACAGAGGTAGCTCTAGCAAAGGGCACCTCATATTCATGTTTAACATCCGTATAACACGTTGTATTTGAAGAAGTTACTGCAACCAACATTCAATTATACTCCTTGAAAAGACAGAGTTATAACATTACGCATGCATTTAGGAGAAAATAGGCTATATGTTCTTCACAGAACATCTTGTTTTTGAGAATTGTATGTAGCGATATCACATCCTCTGTAAATGCGATACAGTGGAGAGTAAAGTGCACTAAATAGCTGATCATCTGGCAAAACAAGCAGCAGGCAGGACAGACCTAGAAGTGGCTTTCAATAACATTCCTGATAGTGTAGTGAAAAGGCTATTGCGTGAGAGAAGTTTACAATTGTGAGAAGAAGAGTGGAGAGAAACTTCCAATGGATCTATGACAGAAAATATTTTCCAAGTGTTCAAGCGAGACTTGCCTCAAACATTCTCCTAAGCCATAATATGACAGTTTTGATGACAGGACATGGAACATATAGCCCTATCTGTATAGGTTTAACATACAAGAGTATATGACATGCCGGTGTGGCGAAGGATCGCAAAGTGTGGACCACGTCCTATACGAGTGTGAATTTCTAAAACACGAAAGGGGAAAATGAAGACAAATGTAATCAAATCAGGAGGCCACTGGCCTGCAAGGATGAATGAACTTGTTGATAAATATGTCAAATTCTGTAACCTTCTTGTGCAGAGCATCAATTTTGATTACTTGATGTAGGACATAATTACGTCAAGAAAGAAAACTATCGTTAAAGAACTGAAACACATTATATCTAGGCTAGACACACTACAATCAACCATGTAGATAGAGGTTACATAAAGAAAAGTTATATCATACTTATTTATAAGATCACCAATGAATATAGACTAGTATTACTTCAATTATTGTAAAGGAGCATGCAGTTAATACATATGATGTTTAAAAAAATATAGTACACCAGTCTGGGAGTTGAACGTGTTTTGTGGCAGCGATGCAATGATTTAGTCACCTTAGCTATGAAGAGCCATCTTACTGTTGCTAATCCTCATAGACACTTTACGTACAGTTACCGTCAGTTAGCTCTGCACTCCCCTGGTAAACAAATTCACAACATCATCCGAGGAAATAAAGATCATAAGAAGATCAAAAACCGAAAAGCACCGGAACCGGATCAAATCTGTATAGAGCATATCAAGGAAACTCTCGAGACGCTACTACCACTGTGGACCAATATCTTCAAAGATATTCCAGACACATGGAGGAAATCGATCATCAAAGTGCTCTACAAAGGAAAGGGCAATACATATAGAGGAGTGGCGCTAGAGAACAACCTCTTCAAAATATATATGCAGATAGTTACGGCAAGGCTAGAACTAGAAATCACAATTCCAGAAAGTCAATTTGGCTTCGCCGAAGGGAAATCAACCCTTCATGCAGCCTGGTGCCTGTTGGGAGATGTAGAAGCCTTAAGGATTCCTAAAGGGAAATACTTCACTGTATTCATAGACTACAGCAAGGCATTTGACTCACTCGACAGAAATCTACTGAGACAGAAAATCAAAGGCATGATTGGCATAGAGCACCCACTAATCCATTGGAAGACGTCCTCCAATATTACTACATCGGAATTGACGATGGTGTCAGCAGATCAATGACTATCACACAGACGAATGGAGTCTTCCAGGGCGACCCCATAAGCCCGTTATTGTTCAACATAATGATAGCAGATATCGTTAAGATACTCAAGGGAAAGAAGACAACCACGTTAATCGTTTAAGCAGACGACATGGTCTTAGGCTCGCCCAATCAAGAAGAGCTGCAGGAAACCTTGATGGAACTGGAAAAAAGGGCAGAGAAAAACCAACTTTCCATCAATATGCAGATAACCCATCAGATGATTTTCAGGAAGAGGGGGATAGGAGGAGAGGATATCACGAAACTTTATAATGACGCTCCACAATCAACCACTAACGATAGTAAATAGGTTCAAATACTTAGACGTAACCCTTCAAACGACAGCGAGCTCGTTCCGATGTCACATACAGGACAGGACAGCAGAGGCCAAGAAAGCAATATGCAGGATAAAGAACATTGCAGTAATATCACAGAAGAGGGCCATGACGATATCTCCCATAGTTACTTACGGAATGGAACTGACCAACACAGACTTAGAACGAATAGAAAAGGTGAAAGCAAGATTCATAAAATGTGCCCTCAGGGTTGGAAAATATGCGTCATCTGGTCTTGTCTATGAACTTGCCAAGGAAACGTTTTACATGGAGGATCTCCGACTATGCCTGCCTTCTACTGAGGCTTCCGTCAAGCTACAGGAGCGTTGGAGGAAGAAAAGAGCAGAGATAGACATTGACTTCTACGGTTCATCAGCGATGATCGATCACACCTCAACCAACACGAATCCAGGAGCAAAGACATATCATCACGAAACTGGCCATACAGGGTTTCCACCACAAGATTTGTGAGAACAAGCATGAATGAAAGATGTGTGTGCGAATTATGCGGACGGAGGTGTACGCTGTATCACATCACAGTGTGCCGGAAGAGGACGAAATCTCTGTCTGATTATAGTGAAAACTAATGCCCATTCGTGTAAAAGATATTTCAGTGTTATGTTTACTCATTTAGCTTATAATTAATGCTGTTTCGAGCGCTCCTTAATACATTTAAAACATTTACCACGCTGAGCGTGACAGCGTCTGATTGTGAGAACTACTGTCACGTGCGTCAATGTTCTCAGATAGGGAAGTATACGACCCACTCCCCACACAGCTCTACACCCCTCTCCTACCGCTGAGCTCTCAAGGACAAGTGCACAGCTTAATAGCGATATCTTGTATGAAGAAATGATTTCAACTCTGACATTTGCTGATGACATCGTCATCTTGGCTGACACGCCAGAGGATTTGAATGAGTTTTTGAATGGTATGTACTCCGTCTTGAGGAAAGAATTCATGACCAAAATCAATAAATGTAAAACAAAAATATTGGCATGGAGCCGAAATAAATCAGGAAGTCCCCATGGGCATCAAATGGGCAGGTAAAACGTTAACGGACGTAGGAGACTTTTGTTACTTAGGAAGCAAAATAACCAGTGATGGACGAAGCAAAGAGGGTATAAAAAGTAGGTTAGCTCAGGCAAGGAAAGGAATCTGTTGACATCGAATGTAAATTTAGGTATTACGAAGTCATTTTTGAATGCCTTTGTCTGTAGCGTGGCGCTCTATGGAAGTGAAACTTGGACTATTGGTGCAGTAGAAATAAGGAGAATTGAAGCGTTTGAAATGTGGTGTTACAGGAGAATGATGAAGATCATATGGGTAGATAGGGTTACAAATGAAGAGGTATTAAGACGAGTTGGGGAGGAGAGATGTTTCTGGCGACTGCTAATGAAGAGAAGAGATAGGTTGGTAGGACGCTTACTAAAACACCCAGGAATAGCAAGCTAAGTTATATTAGGAAGGTTCAAGGACAAAAACTATAGGAGTAGACCAAGGTGAGAATATGTTAGATTGCCTCGGATTTAGGGTGTGGTAGCTATGTAGAGATGAAACGATTAGCTCAGGACAGGGAGCAGGGAGGGCTGCATCAAGCCAGTCAAAAGACTGAAGACTCAAACAACAACTTGTATGATAGTTTTATACTTTCATTGTTCAGTAGTTTATAGGCCTACCACTGGAATACCGTAATAGTGTTGCTAATGACTTTATCTATATTCTCAAACATGAACTCAACGGGGAGTTATACTAAGGCAATATAGCCTATGTTTAAGTACCAATGTTTTTGGTAGGTTGGGATTTAAGTGTTCGTTGGGTTGCATATCTCAACAACAACATGGAACTTGTGGACCACCCAGTATATGAACACATATAGATGATACATTTTATCAGAGTGTGTAAATTAAAAGAGAGAGAGGGTTGGTAATTAAACTTGCTTTGGGAATTACAAGCACGGGATGTGTTTAGCTGGAGGCTCTCACAGAATGAGGTCACGAAATGGAGCCAGACTATTTAATATCCGGTGCGTTGCGGTCTTCAAAAGAGAGGCTGGACTAAGTACTTTAGACTAGCAGGCCACATATTATAACACTGCTGTACACACTCGTACCATTCCTAATGTTGTTAATAATATTATACCGAAAGTTAAGAATATGGTTGATACGTTTTGTCACATTAGGGACATGATGGGCCAGTTTCTGTATTGCCAACCTTCAATTTTTAATACTTATTTTGCCACCATGTCCTGTTATAGAACACAAAGACAACAGCAATATCATTTATGTTCGACGATGTCGGAATGTGAATATTATACGTCAGAAAACTGTATCATAATGATGGTCATTATAGTACTGTTTCCCATTATGATACAGTTTCTCCATCCAATCAGAGCTCATTCATTGGCCAATTAGGTAGGGATACCTTCGTGCATTCGCTGTCGGATATGAACAGAGCATCCTTCTATATACATAAATTACCGACATGGAAAGTGCACCGTCCATATGTTCGCGTAAATGAACTGGCGAATATGAGACAAGAAATAGCACTGTACCTTAATATCCCCAACACCAATTTCTACACAGCGCATTGCTTTCAAACGACGTCGGTGACAGTTTGACTGAATGCTGGTGCACATCAGCAAGCTATAAACATATGGCATTTGCAATCACACAGAGCGCATGCGTCAGTTGGTCAGAGAACTTGGAAAACAGAGATATCAAACCCAGCGCTTGCACTCCGATCACAAAATTCAAGTGACTGAATATTTATGAATATTTATGTTAAAATATAGAAGCCTTCGTGGCTTATCCGGCAGCACGCCGGCCTCTCACCGCTGGGTCCGTGGTTCAAATCCCGGTCACTCCATGTGAGATCTGTGCTGGACAAAACAGAGGCAGACAGGATTTTCTCCGAGTACTCCAGTTTTCCCTGTCAACATTTCATTCCAGCAACACTCTCCACTATCATTTCATTTCATCTGTCATTCATTTAATCATTGTCTCAGAGAAGTGCGTCAGGCCTCGACAGCTGGCACAGTCCATATCCTCGCCGCTAGATCGGGGCTTCAATCATTCCATTCCTAACCCGGTCGGAGACTGGAAGCAGGCTGTGGATTTTTCATGTTAAAACATATAGTAAAGTTATAATTATCGTCGAAAATAAACAGTCGTATGCAACTCACCTATAATGGTAATTAAGACACTGGTACACTCGTGCCATTATAGGCTCGTTGTAAAATGTACTATTTCATTATGCAGATTAAAAAGTTATACGAGTTAGTCATCAAATGATAGCAACTACCATGAATGTTACTTTCCATAAATAATGTAACCAGATACTCCTCGTCATCATTTGCTTTCAAATTAGTTATTTCTACAAGAGTTTAGTGCTTTTCAGTCGGTCAACACGAATGTACCCAAAAGAGATGGGTTATGCCCTAATCCTGAAATAAATTACATGAGATTAATAAAACACTAGGATGACCACCACAATGTTAGTTATTTCTTTATTTTCATTTATATATTTACTAGCAGGTACCCGCGGCTTTGCTCGCGTCATATTGTTATCCAATTGAAATGCCATTTATGTATTTATTTATTATAAAACAAAAGACTTTTAATTTATTAATTTTTTACACTAGCCTACGAATCAATTAAAATCCATTTTTGTTGTCTAAATTTAGAAATAATTTCCACGTTCATTACTTATTAATAGCCCGCGCCAGCATAGTATACTATGGTAAAATAATAAATATAATAAGGTAATGTTGAAAAAACAAAATGCATGAAGGTAGAGAGAAATTACAAGAGGACATGGAACTTTATAAAATTGATAACCATGTGTTTGAAAAAGTAGACGAGTTCAAATAACTGGGGACACTAATAATAATATATTTATTGCAGCTAAATAGCCATACACAAAAAAAAAGAAATAATACATTTATATACACTGTACTCGCGCGCTTGGGCCTTGGTTTGCATATTCTTTAATTGTTTTTGTTCTTTTGGTGCAGAGTTCTAGGTGGTAACGTTCACACATGTATCCACATAGTTCGCACTTACATGTCTCTGTCGGTTCATGGTATGAGGTGTTGTTACAAATTAGATGGTGGAGACCATGTACTGCCAGTCTTGTGAACACGTGCCTCATCTCGAAGCTGGATGTTGTCCACGTCCGGTCTATCATTGCTCCAGTTCCAAAGAATTCTGGTGGGTTGTCTTCTCTTTTTTTTGTTGAGTGTTGCTAGGAGATTTTCTGATGCTCTGGTGTTGGGCAGGCTCAGATGTGTTCTGAAGTCTTCAATGAGGAAGGATTCTCGTGTAGAAGGTAGACGAGTCTTGATCTTGTTGTCTTGGATACTCCGATCGCTCTCTTTATGTACAGAGCTTTTATTCTTTCTAGAGAGGATAGGTTCTTCTCTGTGAGGTACGGCCAAATGATTTCCATCCCATATGTTAGAATAGGCATGATTTTTGCTCTAAATAGTGCCATAGCCGTCTCTAGGCTAAGTGATCTAATGTAGTTGATTTCGTGCATCGCCCGTATTGCCTGTGTTGTTTTTTCTATTACATGCTTTGTAAAGCATTTGGCACTTTTTTTCAGAGTAATGCCAAGGTACTTGTAATCGTTTACTATGGCTACTTTCTGCTTCTTTATGAAGATTTCTGTCATTGCTGGGATCTTTCCTCATTGCCTAAATACCATCATTTTTGTTTTTGATGTATTAATTTCGAATGTGTGTTTGTAGCACCATTCCTCCATTTCTTTTATCACGTTTTGTAGTTTTCTGATGTCCTTTGATCCGATCACTATATCATCAGCGTAGGCGTACGATATTACGTCATCCTTATTGGTTATTCGCATTATTCTTCTGCTGCCAGGATGAAAAGTAACGGGCTCATTGGGTCACCCTGTAATACTCCGTTCGTTTGAAGTATCGGTTCTGAGAGTGATATGTTGTCAGAGATTCTTATTTTGTTCCATTGTAGTATCGTTTTTATGGTTTCAGTCCACACATGGTTCCTGTTTCTTCCAGCTTCTGTGTCACAAGTTCCCGGTTTATGAGGTCGAATGCTTTTGTGAAGTCTATAAACACTACTTAGAACTTTTCTCTTCTTTCAAGGGCTTACCTGATGTGATTGACTAGTAATTATATAGAGGTTACAGCTGATCTTCCTTTCCGAAAACCGAATTGATTTTCTGGTAGATTTTCATTTATATATTTACTAGCAGGTACCCGCGGCTTTGCTCGCGTCATATTGTTATCCAATGAAATGCCATTTATGTATTTATTTATTATAAAACAAAAGACTTTTAATTTATTAATTTTTTACACTAGCCTACGAATCAATTAAAATCCATTTTTGTTGTCTACATTTAGAAATAATTTCCACGTTCATTACTTATTAATAGCCCGCGCCAGCATAGTATACTATGGTAAAATAATAAATATAATAAGGTAATGTTGAAAAAACAAAATGCATGAAGGTAGAGAGAAATTACAAGAGGACATGGAACTTTATAAAATTGATAACCATGTGTTTGAAAAAGTAGACGAGTTCAAATAACTGGGGACACTAATAATAATATATTTATTGCAGCTAAATAGCCATACACAAAAAAAAGAAATAATACATTTATATAAACTGTACTCGCGCGCTTGGGCCTTGGTTTGCATATTCTTTAATTGTTTTTGTTCTTTTGGTGCAGAGTTCTAGGTGGTAACGTTCACACATGTATCCACATAGTTCGCACTTACATGTCTCTGTCGGTTCATGGTATGAGGTGTTGTTACAAATTAGATGGTGGAGACCATGTACTGCCAGTCTTGTGAACACGTGCCTCATCTCGAAGCTGGATGTTGTCCACGTCCGGTCTATCATTGCTCCAGTTCCAAAGAATTCTGGTGGGTTGTCTTCTCTTTTTTTTGTTGAGTGTTGCTAGGAGATTTTCTGATGCTCTGGTGTTGGGCAGGTTCAGATGTGTTCTGAAGTCTTCAATGAGGAAGGATTCTCGTGCTAGAAGGTAGACGAATCTTGATCTTGTTGTCTTGGATACTCCGATCGCTCTCTTTATGTATAGAGCTTTTATTCTTTCTAGAGAGGATAGGTTCTTCTCTGTGAGGTACGACCAAATGATTTCCATCCCATATGTTAGAATAGGCATGATTTTTGCTCTAAATAGTGCCATAGCCGTCTCTAGGCTAAGTGATCTAATGTAGTTGATTTCGTGCATCGCCCGTTTTGCCTGTGTTGTTTTTTCTATTACATGCTTTGTAAAGCATTTGGCACTTTTTTTCAGAGTAATACCAAGGTACTTGTAATCGTTTACTATGGCTACTTTCTGCTTCTTTATGAAGATTTCTGTCATTGCTGGGATCTTTCCTCATTGCCTAAATACCATCATTTTTGTTTTTGATGTATTAATTTCGAATGTGTGTTTGTAGCACCATTCCTCCATTTCTTTTATCACGTTTTGTAGTTTTCTGATGTCCCTTGATCCGATCACTATATCATCAGCGTAGGCGTACGATATTACGTCATCCTTATTGGTTATTCGCATTATTCTTCTGCTGCCAGGATGAAAAGTAACGGGCTCATTGGGTCACCCTGTAATACTCCGTTCGTTTGAAGTATCGGTTCTGAGAGTGATATGTTGTCAGAGATTCTTATTTTGTTCCATTGTAGTATCGTTTTTATGGTTTCAGTCCACACATTGTTCCTGTTTCTTCCAGCTTCTGTGTCACAAGTTCCCGGTTTATGAGGTCGAATGCTTTTGTGAAGTCTATAAACACTACGTAGAACTTTTATCTTCTTTCAATGGCTTACTTGATGTGATTGACTAGTAATTGTATAGAGGTTACAGCTGATCTTCCTTTCCGAAAACCGAATTGATTTTCTGGTAGATTTTCATTTATATATTTACTAGCAGGTACCCGCGGCTTTGCTCGCGTCATATTGTTATCCAATGAAATGCCATTTATGTATTTATTTATTATAAAACAAAAGACTTTTAATTTATTAATTTTTTACACTAGCCTACGAATCAATTAAAATCCATTTTTGTTGTCTAAATTTAGAAATAATTTCCACGTTCATTACTTATTAATAGCCCGCGCCAGCATAGTATACTATGGTAAAATAATAAATATAATAAGGTAATGTTGAAAAAACAAAATGCATGAAGGTAGAGAGAAATTACAAGAGGACATGGAACTTTATAAAATTGATAACCATGTGTTTGAAAAAGTAGACGAGTTCAAATAACTGGGGACACTAATAATAATATATTTATTGCAGCTAAATAGCCATACACAAAAAAAAAGAAATAATACATTTATATACACTGTACTCGCGCGCTTGGGCCTTGGTTTGCATATTCTTTAATTGTTTTTGTACTTTTGGTGCAGAGTTCTAGGTGGTAACGTTCACACATGTATCCACATAGTTCGCACTTACATGTCTCTGTCGGTTCATGGTATGAGGTGTTGTTACAAATTAGATGGTGGAGACCATGTACTGCCAGTCTTGTGAACACGTGCCTCATCTCGAAGCTGGATGTTGTCCACGTCCGGTCTATCATTGCTCCAGTTCCAAAGAATTCTGGTGGGTTGTCTTCTCTTTTTTTTGTTGAGTGTTGCTAGGAGATTTTCTGATGCTCTGGTGTTGGGCAGGTTCAGATGTGTTCTGAAGTCTTCAATGAGGAAGGATTCTCGTGTAGAAGGTAGACGAGTCTTGATCTTGTTGTCTTGGATACTCCGATCGCTCTCTTTATGTACAGAGCTTTTATTCTTTCTAGAGAGGATAGGTTCTTCTCTGTGAGGTACGGCCAAATGATTTCCATCCCATATGTTAGAATAGGCATGATTTTTGCTCTAAATAGTGCCATAGCCGTCTCTAGGCTAAGTGATCTAATGTAGTTGATTTCGTGCATCGCCCGTATTGCCTGTGTTGTTTTTTCTATTACATGCTTTGTAAAGCATTTGGCACTTTTTTTCAGAGTAATGCCAAGGTACTTGTAATCGTTTACTATGGCTACTTTCTGCTTCTTTATGAAGATTTCTGTCATTGCTGGGATCTTTCCTCATTGCCTAAATACCATCATTTTTGTTTTTGATGTATTAATTTCGAATGTGTGTTTGTAGCACCATTCCTCCATTTCTTTTATCACGTTTTGTAGTTTTCTGATGTCCTTTGATCCGATCACTATATCATCAGCGTAGGCGTACGATATTACGTCATCCTTATTGGTTATTCGCATTATTCTTCTGCTGCCAGGATGAAAAGTAACGGGCTCATTGGGTCACCCTGTAATACTCCGTTCGTTTGAAGTATCGGTTCTGAGAGTGATATGTTGTCAGAGATTCTTATTTTGTTCCATTGTAGTATCGTTTTTATGGTTTCAGTCCACACATGGTTCCTGTTTCTTCCAGCTTCTGTGTCACAAGTTCCCGGTTTATGAGGTCGAATGCTTTTGTGAAGTCTATAAACACTACTTAGAACTTTTCTCTTCTTTCAAGGGCTTACCTGATGTGATTGACTAGTAATTATATAGAGGTTACAGCTGATCTTCCTTTCCGAAAACCGAATTGATTTTCTGGTAGATTTTCATTTATATATTTACTAGCAGGTACCCGCGGCTTTGCTCGCGTCATATTGTTATCCAATGAAATGCCATTTATGTATTTATTTATTATAAAACAAAAGACTTTTAATTTATTAATTTTTTACACTAGCCTACGAATCAATTAAAATCCATTTTTGTTGTCTACATTTAGAAATAATTTCCACGTTCATTACTTATTAATAGCCCGCGCCAGCATAGTATACTATGGTAAAATAATAAATATAATAAGGTAATGTTGAAAAAACAAAATGCATGAAGGTAGAGAGAAATTACAAGAGGACATGGAACTTTATAAAATTGATAACCATGTGTTTGAAAAAGTAGACGAGTTCAAATAACTGGGGACACTAATAATAATATATTTATTGCAGCTAAATAGCCATACACAAAAAAAAGAAATAATACATTTATATACACTGTACTCGCGCGCTTGGGCCTTGGTTTGCATATTCTTTAATTGTTTTTGTTCTTTTGGTGCAGAGTTCTAGGTGGTAACGTTCACACATGTATCCACATAGTTCGCACTTACATGTCTCTGTCGGTTCATGGTATGAGGTGTTGTTACAAATTAGATGGTGGAGACCATGTACTGCCAGTCTTGTGAACACGTGCCTCATCTCGAAGCTGGATGTTGTCCACGTCCGGTCTATCATTGCTCCAGTTCCAAAGAATTCTGGTGGGTTGTCTTCTCTTTTTTTTGTTGAGTGTTGCTAGGAGATTTTCTGATGCTCTGGTGTTGGGCAGGTTCAGATGTGTTCTGAAGTCTTCAATGAGGAAGGATTCTCGTGCTAGAAGGTAGACGAATCTTGATCTTGTTGTCTTGGATACTCCGATCGCTCTCTTTATGTATAGAGCTTTTATTCTTTCTAGAGAGGATAGGTTCTTCTCTGTGAGGTACGGCCAAATGATTTCCATCCCATATGTTAGAATAGGCATGATTTTTGCTCTAAATAGTGCCATAGCCGTCTCTAGGCTAAGTGATCTAATGTAGTTGATTTCGTGCATCGCCCGTATTGCCTGTGTTGTTTTTTCTATTACATGCTTTGTAAAGCATTTGGCACTTTTTTTCAGAGTAATACCAAGGTACTTGTAATCGTTTACTATGGCTACTTTCTGCTTCTTTATGAAGATTTCTGTCATTGCTGGGATCTTTCCTCATTGCCTAAATACCATCATTTTTGTTTTTGATGTATTAATTTCGAATGTGTGTTTGTAGCACCATTCCTCCATTTCTTTTATCACGTTTTGTAGTTTTCTGATGTCCCTTGATCCGATCACTATATCATCAGCGTAGGCGTACGATATTACGTCATCCTTATTGGTTATTCGCATTATTCTTCTGCTGCCAGGATGAAAAGTAACGGGCTCATTGGGTCACCCTGTAATACTCCGTTCGTTTGAAGTATCGGTTCTGAGAGTGATATGTTGTCAGAGATTCTTATTTTGTTCCATTGTAGTATCGTTTTTATGGTTTCAGTCCACACATTGTTCCTGTTTCTTCCAGCTTCTGTGTCACAAGTTCCCGGTTTATGAGGTCGAATGCTTTTGTGAAGTCTATAAACACTACGTAGAACTTTTATCTTCTTTCAATGGCTTACCTGATGTGATTGACTAGTAATTGTATAGAGGTTACAGCTGATCTTCCTTTCCGAAAACCGAATTGATTTTCTGGTAGATTTTCATTTATATATTTACTAGCAGGTACCCGCGGCTTTGCTCGCGTCATATTGTTATCCAATGAAATGCCATTTATGTATTTATTTATTATAAAACAAAAGACTTTTAATTTATTAATTTTTTACACTAGCCTACGAATCAATTAAAATCCATTTTTGTTGTCTAAATTTAGAAATAATTTCCACGTTCATTACTTATTAATAGCCCGCGCCAGCATAGTATACTATGGTAAAATAATAAATATAATAAGGTAATGTTGAAAAAACAAAATGCATGAAGGTAGAGAGAAATTACAAGAGGACATGGAACTTTATAAAATTGATAACCATGTGTTTGAAAAAGTAGACGAGTTCAAATAACTGGGGACACTAATAATAATATATTTATTGCAGCTAAATAGCCATACACAAAAAAAAGAAATAATACATTTATATACACTGTACTCGCGCGCTTGGGCCTTGGTTTGCATATTCTTTAATTGTTTTTGTTCTTTTGGTGCAGAGTTCTAGGTGGTAACGTTCACACATGTATCCACATAGTTCGCACTTACATGTCTCTGTCGGTTCATGGTATGAGGTGTTGTTACAAATTAGATGGTGGAGACCATGTACTGCCAGTCTTGTGAACACGTGCCTCATCTCGAAGCTGGATGTTGTCCACGTCCGGTCTATCATTGCTCCAGTTCCAAAGAATTCTGGTGGGTTGTCTTCTCTTTTTTTTGTTGAGTGTTGCTAGGAGATTTTCTGATGCTCTGGTGTTGGGCAGGTTCAGATGTGTTCTGAAGTCTTCAATGAGGAAGGATTCTCGTGCTAGAAGGTAGACGAGTCTTGATCTTGTTGTCTTGGATACTCCGATCGCTCTCTTTATGTATAGAGCTTTTATTCTTTCTAGAGAGGATAGGTTCTTCTCTGTGAGGTACGGCCAAATGATTTCCATCCCATATGTTAGAATAGGCATGATTTTTGCTCTAAATAGTGCCATAGCCGTCTCTAGGCTAAGTGATCTAATGTAGTTGATTTCGTGCATCGCCCGTATTGCCTGTGTTGTTTTTTCTATTACATGCTTTGTAAAGCATTTGGCACTTTTTTTCAGAGTAATGCCAAGGTACTTGTAATCGTTTACTATGGCTACTTTCTGCTTCTTTATGAAGATTTCTGTCATTGCTGGGATCTTTCCTCATTGCCTAAATACCATCATTTTTGTTTTTGATGTATTAATTTCGAATGTGTGTTTGTAGCACCATTCCTCCATTTCTTTTATCACGTTTTGTAGTTTTATAAAATAAAATATTTATTTCAGATAATAGCCAAAGGAATGATACAGACAAAATGAAACATACATAGGAATAAACTATTCATTACAACAGAAGGACGTCAGAGATTCAAGTCTATATGTACAGTACATCGCATGATATCTTTCGCAACATTTGCCGCAACGTTCACATACACAGTCTGCGTCTGGCTGGTGAAACTCCTTTAACTTGCACAGCTTATGGTGAAAGCCATGTATGGCAAAGCGTGTAACAGTATGTCTTAGTTCGTAGCCTCCCCGTTTCCAATCATTGCAGGTCATTGCGTCAGTGATGTAGAAATCCCACCATATGTCTCTCTTCTTCGATTTCAGGTTCTCCATGAGTTGCACGTATGCTGGTGTAGACGGTAGCGACAGTTGGAGGCTGAGCTCTTCCACATAATATAATTCACGTGTTAATTCATAGACTAGTCTTGAAGGCGTGTATTTTGAAACACACAGAACCTTCTTTAAGAAAGTCGCTTTTAGTTTCTCCAACTTTTCCAGGTGTTTCAATTTGAGATGTGTCCAGTTATTCTCTAATCCATATGTTACAACGGGTGTAACCCTGAGCTGGAAGAGTTTCAAGGCTGTTTTGACGGAGAGTTTTCTCAACTGTCTGATATCATTTATGGCCCTCGTAGCCGCACAGATCCTATCGTTAACGTGAAGCGTAAAGACGTTGCCCGTTGTCTGAAGTGTCACGCCTAGATATTTAAAGTAGGAAACGCTCTCCAGGGGTTTTCTATGTGTGTGAAAAACTGCTGGTTTTCCCCCTTTGCGGAAAGTCATTGATACAGTCTTGTTTTCGTTTAGGCTGAGTTCATTCTCTTCCGCCCATTCCAAAAGCAGATCAAATGCAGATTGTAGATCCTCTTGCGATCTCGAGGCCAGCACAATATCGTCAGCGTACATATAGAGAATTACTTTCTCCGAGACTACCTGTGCGATATCCGCCGTCGCGATGATGAACAGTAATGGGCTTAGAGGGTCCCCTTGCAATACACCGGTTGTTTGATCTATTGGGTTTGATGTTGTGATTCCGTCGCTTATCTCTATGAAATTTGAGGCCAGGATGCTCGTGATAAGCCGTTTTGTATAGCTGTTACTTCTCATTTGATTTCCTAGCTTCTCTATGATGATCTTCCTATTGACCGTGTCGAAAGCTTTGGAGAAGTCTATAAATATGGCATATAGCTTTCCTTTTGGGACTGTCAGAGCTGTCTCAATATCATTTAGAAGGCATTGGATAGCCTGTGTTGTAGATCTTCCTTTTCTGAAACCAAATTGCTCCTCCGGGAGCTTAGGATCGATTTCTCTAATAAGGCGTTGGCATAAAAGTTTTGTTAGAATTTTGAATAACGCACATTCCAGTGCAATACCTCGGTAGGAGTTTGGGTCCTCGGTGCATCCCTTTCCTTTATACAGCAGTTTTACTGTGGACCTTCTCCAGCTATGGGGGATATTTCCTTGCCTGAGGCATTCATTCAGGAGAGATGTTATTGCTTCTTTTAGCACTGGGAGAGCAATTTTAAGGTGCTCGTTACATATATTGTCTGGTCCACAAGCTTTATTATTCTTCGAGCTGATAATAGCAGCCTCTACTTCCTCAGTTGTAAATATCTCTGTATCAATGTCCTCCTCAATCTCGGGGGTATCAGTTGGACGAGTGTCCTTATATTGCAGTACATTGCTAAGGTGAGTCACCCATGTCTCCATAGGGATGCTTCTGCAGTATCTCGGTTGCCTTGGACTCAATGCTTTGTAGGGGCACTGATCAGCTGCCGCTATCAGACTTTGTTCCTCTTGCTCTTGATACCGTTCCTTTGTTTCTTTTATGAGGGTCTTGTACGTCTTCCTATGATTGGAATATTCCCTTAGATGATCGTCGGTGGGATCTTCGAGAGCTGTGTGTAGGGCATCCAATGTGGTCCTACGGACTCTGTAGCAGGTTTCGTCAAACCATGATTTTGATTTTCTCGTTATGACTGCCTCCGGTATGACTTCACCCTGTAAAAGGTGTTCGAGCATATTTGCTGCTTCGTCGAGATCTCCTTTCAGGGCCTTCTCCACGATTGCCTGGTTGTCGGCCTCATATATGAACTGGTGTAGAGTCTTCCTTGAAAATTTCAAAGTTTTGGGCTTCACCTGTCCGCTATCATGACCGAGTTGGAATGTTGTTTCTACTAGCTGGTGTTTCCTGTAGGGAATCGGAATTATATCTTGCTTTATTGGCTTTATGTTACCTTGATTCGAGAAGACGAGATCTATCGTGCTGGTGCCGTTGTAACAAACATACGTCTTCCGTTCTTTGTTGTTTACAAGTGATATCCCTTCCTCCTCTAAATAGTCTAGGACTTCTCTTGTCTTCTGTGATGGAACATCAGTTCGACAATTTAGGTCTCCTGCTATAATGATGCTATCCTCCCGTTCCGTTATACTCAGAGCGGTGCCTATTTCATCTATAATCTGGTAAGATGTGAATCCTGGCTGAAAATACACACATATTAACACACACAATTTAATCTTCACTACTAGAACATTGTTGTTTTTATACATGACTTGGAATGGTGTGAACTGAACCTTTAAAAGGCAGGTGATTCCTCCTTTCGGTCTTCCCACCAGGCCTTGCTCTGCCAAATTGTTCACTGTATAGTGATTTCTCGCATTCCAATCTGATGTTAAGAATGTTTCAACCAGTATTACGACGTCATAGGGGTCAAATAAATTTTCTGGAGTTGAGTTCGTAGCGTTTAACAGGCCTTCAATATTCCATAAAAGTAACTTCACTTCCTGGTTGTTTGCACCTCGCGAGAGTTCTTGATCAAAAACGAAAACGAAAAGGTCGGAAAATCACATCAGCTGGCCAGAAGTTTGGGTCATAAGCATCATCCTTTCTCTCGAAGGGGATCCCGACTTTAAAAGCTTTATTTTCACCTCTGGTGGTGAGTTCCTCGCATTTTATGCCGTCTTTGATTCCCTTGTCTTTTAAGTGGTCCATGACATCGCTTGAGGTTACATCCGGATTCACGCGTCCTATGTATAACCATGCAGTCTTGTTTGCAGCACGTAGTTTTCCGGTGAACGCCGTTGATGTACCCTTCTGTATTCTTTTTTGTGCGCGGGGTCTGAGATGATCTCGGTCTTGATCTCCCGGCCCTCCGTCTACTGGCCGTGTTATGGCAGAGGGGCGCTCGCTATGGTGTAGTGGTTGTTGCCGTGAACTAGGACCTCCTAAATCTACTACGGTTGCATAGCGTACTGGGATTTCTGTCTCGGTATCGATGCTGTTCCCGCTACCGCCTGCACGATTATTACCTCTTTCTTCCTTGTGGTCCGGTTCTTTCCTGTCTTCTCTTTCTCCATCTTTATGCATTATTCTTTTAATCTGGGAGTCTATTAATCCCTCCAAGGTGCAGGATAAGAAATCCATGATGTTATCAACTTTCTTTGAAAGTACTGCAACTTCAGAAAGGTTCTGTTTCTGTTCGTTAGGCACCGCCATTTGATCGACACATTTGTTTGGTGTATTGGCCTCTGTTTCCTGAGTGCGAATTATAGAGAGCGTAACATGGCCCTCCATATCTACATCCTGTGCTGACCGTCTGTCTGCCAACTGAGTCATAGTTGAACCGATAGATGACTCTGTTTGTTCTTCATAGTGACTGTCCCCGTCTTCATTCGCTACATCGTCCTGTGTTCTGCCAAGAGATAGCTCCACTTGTCGTTTAGGGCACATTTCTATTCCCTGCACGCTAATATTCTTTCCCATAACCTCACTACGCAAATTATTGCATTCCTTACACTTGGTTATGACACGATTTTTCATCATTGTAGAGTAGTCTCTAACAACACTTACCGTTTTAAAAATGTCCTCCTTAATATCTTTCTTAAGATAGCCACCTACTTCTGCAATATTTACAAGACTTTGTAGAGCACATTCAAGCCGTTGTTCAATATCGTCCGCCATGATGGAGTGATCTATTACGTATGCAACCTCCTGTTGCCTGTGAATGACTATTTGCACTTTGGTCACGTATTTTTACCTTATGATGTATGGTATGTATCGGTGAAAGTTTGCTTGTATTTATAACAGGAACGTGTTACCAGTCCGTAATGAGTTACTGTCTATGTTTGCCTGCATTAATTGCGGTAAGGTGTTTGCAGTCCGTTATGAGTTGATGCCGTACGCGACACACTTGGTATACATGTATCGTTTGTGGTAAAACATTTAGCGAGGCATTGTTCTTCAAATATGCGGTTTGTAAATTGTTGTGGTTTGACCCACCTAACCTCACTAATACATTCAGTATATTTTCTGCTGGATTACTTCCTAATTACCTTTAATACTGTTGTTCCCTTGTTGTTCTCAGCAGAAGTAACCTCTCTTAGCTACGTAGCTTCCTTTTGAATTGTCTAAAACTCCGGTTTACCCTTTCAAACGTTCGAAAACCTTGGAGCCGTAGGTCGGCACGTCTTAACTTTGGCTTCGCGTATGCATAGAGTTTTGTAGTTTTCTGATGTCCTTTGATCCGATCACTATATCATCAGCGTAGGCGTACGATATTACGTCATCCTTATTGGTTATTCGCATTATTCTTCTGCTGCCAGGATGAAAAGTAACGGGCTCATTGGGTCACCCTGTAATACTCCGTTCGTTTGAAGTATCGGTTCTGAGAGTGATATGTTGTCAGAGATTCTTATTTTGTTCCATTGTAGTATCGTTTTTATGGTTTCAGTCCACACATGGTTCCTGTTTCTTCCAGCTTCTGTGTCACAAGTTCCCGGTTTATGAGGTCGAATGCTTTTGTGAAGTCTATAAACACTACGTAGAACTTTTCTCTTCTTTCAAGGGCTTACCTGATGTGATTGACTAGTAATTGTATAGAGGTTACAGCTGATCTTCCTTTCCGAAAACCGAATTGATTTTCTGGTAGATACTCGTCTATTTCTTCTCTGACTCTCCCCACGATTGTTTTTGTGAATATCTTGAACGGAATATTCTCCAGAGCGATGCCTCTGTATGTGTTTGTATCATATGGATCGCCATTGCCTTTATAGAGTACTTTTATAGTTGAATGTCTCCATCTCTCCGGTATTGAGGCCGTCTCAATGCATTTATTGTATAATTTTGTCCATGTAGGTAGTAGGAGGTGAGCAGTGTCTTTTATGTACTCACTGTAAATGTTGTCTGGTCCTGTGGCTTTGTTTTTCTTTGTGCTTGAGATGATGTTTTGGACTTCATTAGCTGTCAGCGGAGTCCATTCTGTTGGCGCTAGTGTATAGGTACTTTGATTATTTTCTGGGGCGTTCGTTATTCCTTCCTTGTTGAGTATATTGTTAAAGTGTGTCATCCATATTTCCATGTTTATAATGTGTCTGCGCTTGCTTCCTAGGACTTAGAGCGATATATGGGTCTTTCTTAGCCTCCTCTACGATTCTTTTACCTTCTTCCTCCCTGTATACCATTTTCTTCTCCCGCGTGAGCGTTTTATAGAGACTTCTTTTTCTGTTGTATACCTGATAGAGTGTAAGATTCTTCTTGTTTGTTTTTAGTTCATGCAGGGCCTTCAATACTTCTTTTCTTAGCAGGCAGGATTCCTGATCACACCATTGTTTCGTCTTTCGTTCCTTTCTTGGGGTTGCGGCTTGTATTAGCAGTCTTCAAGTGTTTGTGCCGCTTCTTCTAGTCTTGATTCTTCAGTAAGCGTTTCTATTTTTCTTATCTGGTCGGCTCGTCCTTCTATTTTTCCGACGTCAATTGTTCTTGATAATAGGCATTTTGTTTATTTTTTGGGTTTTCACCAATCACCATGAATTTTAATTTTCATGGTGATATTTTTTCTTATTGGTGTGTGATTTGCTGACCAGATAGGGGTTATTTCTCCATTTATTTTTCCTTTTATGAATGCCACATCTATGACGCTTTTTCTATTGTGAGATATATAGGTTGGTATGTTGCTGTTATTTAATAGGAGAAGGCCATCTTCTTGTAGGTTTTCCATTACTACTTTTGTTTTGTAATTGTGTACATCCAGTCTACAGTTTAAGTCCCCTGCTACGATTAGGGGGCTGTCTTGTTTACTCTGAGTGATAAGTTGTCCTAATTCGTCTATTATCTCCAAGGCCGTTGTGTGTGGTTGAAAGTAAGCGGCTATAATTGTCATGTGTTTTGTTTCTATTAGTAGAGAGTGATCCAGTTGTGTTATCATTTTTGTTGGGGTCAGCCAAGGCTTTAAGAGAACGGTTATTCCTCCTATTGGTCTTCCCTTTTCTCCTTGTTTCGCTTGTAGATGTATGCAATAATATTCTGCATGTAGCCAATGGCCTGTAAGGAACGTTTCTGTTAATATTATTATGTCATATCCTTTTAAGCAGTCAGTTGGTGACATGCTTAATGCGTTTTTAGCCTACTTTCGATTTTTGCAAAAAATGACAGTAGACTTATGAGATCAACACAGGGCGAAAAAAAAGTGTGTCTGTCTGTGTGTGTGTATGTGTGTGAGTCTGTGTGTGTGTGTGTGTGAGTGTGTGTGTGGACTCTGAATGTCTGTCTCCCCCTATCAATTCGAACACGGTAAACGCGAATTGAACGAAATTTGGCACAAAGGTAGCACTAGCAAAGGACACCTCAGTGTCATGATTTATATCGCCGCCATCTTGACTGAAACGTAATGGCGGCCACACAAATGTTCAAAGCTTAAATCAAATTACGACTAACCTAATCATCCGATCTCTACAAAATTTTGCAACAACATACCTTTATGGGGGGAGCATCCTTTGACTATACTAATAGGTCATCAGCCTAATAGTTCGCGGATGGCGGCCGTCTTTGTGTGAAAAAGGATTCCCCCTATTAATTTGAACACGGTGAAACCGAATGGAACGAAATTTGGTACAGAGGGCTCCTCAGTGTCATATATTATATCGCCGCCATCTTGACGGAAACGTAATGGCGGCCACACAAATGTTCAAAGCTTAAATCAAATTACGACTAACCTAATCATCCGATCTCTACCAAATTTTGCAACAACATACCTTTATAGAGGAAGCATTCTTTGACCAAATTAATAGGTCATTAGCCTTATAGTTTGCAGATGGCGGCCATCGTTGTGTGAAAATCGATTCCCCCTAATAATTCGAACACGGTGAAACCGAATGGAACGAAATTTGGTACAGAGGTAGTACTAGCAGAGAGCTCCTCAGTGTCATATTTTATATCACCGCCATCTTGACCGAAACGTAATGGCGGCCACACAAATGTTCAAAGCTTGAATCAAATTACGACTAACCTAATCATCCGATCTCTACCAAATTTTGCAACAACATACCTTTATGGAGGGAGCATCCTTTGACCATATTAATAGGTTATTAGAGTAATAGTTTGCGGATGGCGGCCATCTCTGTGTCAAAATCGATTCCCCCTATTAATTCAAACACGGTGAAACCGAATAGAACGAAATTTGGTACAGAGGTAGCTCTAGCAAAGGGCACCTTAGTGTCATTTTCTATATTGCCGCCATATTGACAGAAACGTAATGGCGGCCACACAAATGTTCAAAGCTTAAATCAAATTATGACTAACCTAATCATCCGATCTCTACCAAATTTTGCAACAACATACCTTTATGGAGGGAGCATCCTTTGACCAAAATAATATTTTGCGGATGGCGGCCATCTTTGTTTGAAAATCGATTCCCCCTATCAATTCGAACACGGTGAAACCGAATGGAACGAAATTTGGTACAGAGGTAGCACTAACAAAGGGCACCTCAGTGTCATGTTTTATATCACCGCCATCTTGACGGAAACGTAATCGCGGCCACCCAAATGTTAAAAGCTAAAATGTAAATACGACCAACCTAATAATCTAGTCTCTACCAAATTTTGCAACAACATATCTTTATGTGGAAAGCATATCCTGACCAAACTGCAAGATCATCTGCCCAATAGTTTGCAGATGGTGGCCAAGTATGTGTAAATCCATTCCCCATATCAATTCAAACACGGTGAAACCGAATTGAATGAATTTTTTTACTGAGGTAGCACTAGCAAAGGGCTCCTCATCTTCATGTTTAATATTCTTATAACACGTTGTATTTCAACAAGCTACTACAACCAACATTCAATTATACTCCTTGAAAAGGACAAAGAGTTATAACAATACCCATGCATTTAGGAGAAATTAGGCTATATGTTCTTTACTGAACATCTTGTTTAAGCCCTCAATGTTCCATAACATTATTTGTAGGTTTCTTCTATTCTTTTCTCCTCTGTAGCCTGTGTTGCTCCAAAGTCCGTTCTGTGTTTTATTCGAGTGGCATCCCTGTGTTCCTCCGAAAAAACTTAAAACGACTGACGGTGATGTTTGATGGCCAGAAGTCGGGGACACTAATAAGCAATAGAAACGAAGAAGAACAGGAGATAGAAGCGAGGATTAAAACTGCATCCAGAGTATCATATTCAGTTAACAAATTACTCACATCCAAATTGTTATCAAGAGGGACCACAATACGAATATATAAAACTACAAATAGGCCAGTGTTACTATATGTTGCAGAAACACAGGGATTAGCCCAGTATTACTATATGGTGCAGAAACACGGGGATTAGGCCAGTATTACCATATGGTGCAGAAACACGGGGATTAGGCCAGTATTCCTATATGGTGCAGAAACACGGGGATTAGGCCAGTATTACTATATGGTGCAGAAACACGGGGATTAGGCCAATATTACTATATGGTGCAGAAACACGGGGATTAGCCCAGTATTACTATATGGTGCAGAAACACGGAGATTAGGCCAGTATTACTATATGGTGCAGAAACACGGAGATTAGGCCAGTATTACTATATGGTGCAGAAACACGGGGATTAGGCCAGTATTACTATATGGTGCAGAAACACGGGGACTAGGCCAATATTACTATATGGTGCAGAAACACGGGGATTAGCCCAGTATTACTATATGGTGCAGAAACACGGGGATTGGGTCAGTATTACTATATGGTGCAGAAACTCGGAGATTAGGCCAGTATTACTATATGGTGCAGAAACACGGAGATTAGGCCAGTATTACTATATGGTGCAGGAACACGGGGATTAGCCCAGTATTACTATATGGTGCAGAAACACGGGGATTAGGCCAGTATTACTATATGGTGCAGAAACACGGAGATTAGGCCAGCATTACTATATGGTGCAGAAACACGGAGATTAGGCCAGTATTACTATATGGTGCAGAAATACGGAGATTAAGCCAGTATTACTATATGGTGCAGAAACACGGAGATTAGGCCAGTAATACTATATGGTGCAGAAATACGGAGATTAGGCCAGTATTACTATATGGTGCAGAAACACGGAGATTAGGCCAGTATTACTATATGGTGCAGAAACACGGAGATTAGGCCAGTATTACTATATGGTGCAGAAACACGGAGATTAAGCCAGTATTACTATATGTTGCAGAAACACGGAGATTAAGCCAGTATTACTATATGTTGCAGAAACATGGAGATTAGGCCAGTATTACTATATGGTGCAGAAACATGGAGATTAGGCCAGTAGTACTGTATGGTGCAGAAATACGGAGATTAGGCCAGTAATACTATATGGCTCAGAAATACGGAGATTGAGCCAGTATTACTATATGTTGCAGAAACACGGGGATTAGCCCAGTATTACTATATGGTGCAGAATCACGGAGATTAGGCCAGTAATACTATATGGTGCAGAAATACGGAGATTAGGCCAGTAATACTATATGGTGCAGAAACACAGAGATCAGGCCAGTAGTACTATATGGTGCAGAAACACGGAGATTAGGACAGTATTACTATATGGTGCAGAAACATGGAGATTAGGCCAGTAGTACTGTATGGTGCAGAAACATGGAGATGAGGCCAGTAGTACTATATGGTGCAGAAACATGGAGATTAGGCCAGTAGTACTGTATGGTGCAGAAATACGGAGATTAGGCCAGTAATACTATATGGTGCAGAAATACGGAGATTAAACCAGTATTACTATATGTTGCAGTAACACGGGGATTAGCCCAGTATTACTATATGGTGCAGAAACACGGAGATTAGGCCAGTAATACTATATGGTGCAGAAATACGGAGATTGGGCCAGTAATACTATATGGTGCAGAAACACAGAGATCAGGCCAGTAGTACTATATGGTGCAGAAACATGGAGATTAGGCCAGTATTACTATATGGTGCATGACATGGAGATTAGGCCAGTAGTACTGTATGGTACAGAAACATGGAGATCAAGCGAAGGTTCTTGAAAATAAAATCTTCATAAAGAGTCTCAGATCAATTTGTGAAGCAGGTGAGTGGCGAAGGAGAAAGAACAGGGAACTAAAGGAGTTGTATAAAGAATCCGATGTTGTTGCGGAAGCTAAGACAAGAAGGCTGAGATGTGCTGACCACGTGTATGGAGGCATGTGGACTGCGAGAAGTGTGTGAGAAAATGCCAGACCTTTAGGCAGACCAAAAACGAGACGGATAGAGCAGGTAGCCAAGGACATCCAGCTACTAGGAGCACGAGAGGAAGACGCCAAGGACAGAACGAGGTGGAGGAGGCTACTTGACGAGGCCAAGAACCGACTGCGGTTTGTGGAGCCAGGAGAGTGCGAGTGAGTAATATTACGGAATGTATAATTGTAACATTTAAACGAGATTTGTCTAAAATGAACGTAATATTGTGTTTGGTAATGGCAAGTTAAGTCTAGCTAGTCCTGAGGTACCAGAGAAATAGTGACGTATTTGAAGCACGCAGTGAAGCAATTCCCTAACCTGAGATCAGAGCAATGAACTATGTGACGAACGAGGAAGTTTATGTTTTGTCTCCCATCGGACGACACACTGGAAATCAGCGGAGACGGTTATAGATGGCGGGAAAATTCATAGAGGGTGGAATCACATGGTGTGCGAAGCTTTGACTCCATTGCCAAGTTGGTGATGATATGCCATTGTAGTGGCAATGGGAGCACGTACTCCCCGATCGCATTATAATGAGCGCTAATCTCGGAGCGTGGAGTCTCTATGCTCCATGCTACCGTATACAATTTTACGATTTGTTCTAAGCAGTGCCTTACCTTATCTTGATTTTCTACGTGTTACAGAGCACTTGATTCGCTCCTCAGCTCACTACGGTCGGCACACAACTTGACCAGAAGAATGATCATGGTGCAATAAATAATCGCAATCATTTTAAAACACGGATGACAAAATCAAGTAATTTAAGGCTCAATTGACAGTGCATAACATGCATCGTGTATCATGTCTGCAAACATTGTCGTAACAGACTTAGTTGTCAAGATATTTCAGTTTTAGTAAAATATGAAATCCCTTCCCAATTATTTTAATGTATAAGATACGGTACTTGTTTTGGGATGGACGGTTATTACTAGGGCAAGGCATTTAATGATTTTGCATCTTTTTTGTATGAAGGCCGAAAGATACTATAGCTCATATATGTGTTTCAGGAATTGACTGATTAAATAAGGGCAATTTGATAAGGCATTCTTTTGCATTTTTTGCCGTTTACAAGAGATAGGTCGTTTTTGGAGCAATTTTAGGTAATTTTTGGCATTATTAACTGTTTTCTAGTAAGTTTACAATACTTGTCTATTATACAGTGTGGTCCACCCGCCCCTTATTATTTATTTTTATGAAACCCAACTAACATCGCATTTCCCCCGATTATATTGCTCTGCGCTCTGACTGTGTGACAGCAATGTAATTGGGTCATGGGTCTAGCAAAGAAAAACCGACCTTTAACTTTTCCCCGCCAAATACTATGGCCGATTCTACTAACATATGACTTACTGCTCCTTGAAATAACACACATACACGTAATATGATCGAATTAATAGCTTACGCCACGTGATCTGTAATAGTAGAAAGTTAAATCAACACCATAAATCGTGATTGAAGACTTTGAGATGGACTTAAACGTTTGAGGTGGGACGGCTACTGTAACTACAGCCCGTTTAGCGTGCGGTATCTACCATGTGTTGGTGGCTGAGAGGGTTAAAGCCTGACCGTACGTGGTGGGCGCGATCGGGTAGTATTCTGCTTCGAATCCAGTAATAGGCATACTTTTTTGAACGAAATCCCTCATTCCATTTTAGTCGGGATGTAACTACATTGCCACATTTATTGCCTTACGACGTATTTTTGTGAAGGGTACGTTGAATTTTGCTGATTTATAAAGAGAATACGATCGAATTGGTACGTTACGCCACGTGACCTGTAATGGCAGAAAATTAAAAAACTGGCATGAATAGTAACATAACATATCGAAGTGTCGCTCCGGAGGTCCGGGTTCGATTCCCAGTTCTGCCAAGAAATGTAATACTTGTCTGAGGGCTGATATTGGGTACACGTAGCCTCGTGAAGCAAATATGAGAAGAAGTGGGTTTGATTCCCACCTTAGCCTCCCTGGAAATGGTTTTCCGTGGTTTCCCACTTCTACTCCGACCAAATTCCGGGACGGACTCTATCTTAAGGCCACGGCCGCCTCCTTCCCTATCCTTAATTGCAAATACACACATCATTACAAGCCCGCAATTACTCAAGTTATCAGACAAATTCTACACAAACACCCAAGTAAACGGCGCTTAATGACCGCGATGTTCTAGCCCCTCAAATGAAACAAAACAACATATCGAAGGATATTCTGATCGCCAGTGCTTGCATCGAAGTAAACGTATTCCTTAGAAATTCCCATGGTATTATTAGCATACTTTCGATTTTTCAAAAAATGAAAGAAAACTTATGAGATCTACACAGGGCCAAAAATTGTGTGTGTGTGTGTGTGTGTGTGTGAGAGAGAGAAAGACTGTGTGCCTGCGGGTGTGTGAGTGTGTGTACTCCGAATGTCTGCCCCCCCCCTATCAATTCGAACACGGTGAAACCGAATAGAACGAATTTTCGTACACAGATAGCACTAGCAAAGGGCACCTCAGTGTCATGTTTTATATCGCCGCCATCTTGACGGAAACGTAATGGCGGCCACCCAAATGTTCCAAGCTTAAATCAAATTACGAATAACCTAATCATCCGATCTCTACCAAATTTTGCAACAAAATATATTTATATGGCGAGCGTCTTTTGACTAAACTACAAGATCATCAGCCCAACAGTTTGCATATGGCGGCCATTTATGTGTGCAAATTGATTCCCCCTATCAATTCAAACATGGTGAAACCGAATTGAACGAAATTTGGTGCAGAGGTAGCACTAGCAAAGGACACCTCAGTGTTATGTTTTATATCGCCGCCATCTTGACGAAAACGTAATGGCGGCCTCCCAAATGTTAAAAGCTTAAATACATTACGACAAACATAATAATCTGATCTCTACCAAATTATGTGACAACATACCTTAATATGGGAAGCATATTTTGACTAAAACTACAATATCATCAACCCAAGAGTTTGCATATGGCAGCCATGTATGTGTGAAAATCGATTCCCCCTTCAATTCAAACACGGTGAAACCGAATTGAACGAAATTTGGTACAGAGGTAGCACTAGCGTAGAACACCTCAGTGTCATGTCTTATATCGCCACCATCTTAACGGAAACGTAATGGTGGCCACCCAAATGTTCAAAGCTTAAATCAAAATATGACTAACCTAATCATCCGATCTCCACCAAATTTTGCAACAACATATACCTATATGACGAGCGTCGTTTGACTGAACTACAAGGTCATCAGCCAATTAGTATGCAGATGGGGGCCATGTTTTGTATGTGTGCAAATTGATTCCCCCCATCAATTCAAACACGGTGAAACCGAATTGAACGAAATTTGGAACAGAGGTAGCACTAGCAAAGGGCACTCCAGTGTCAGGTTTTATATCGCCGCCATCTAGACGAAAACGTAATGGCGGTCATCCTAATGTTAAGAGCTTGAATCAAATTACGACCAACCTGATAATCTGATCTCTACCAAATTTTGCATCAACATACCTTTATGTATAGAGAATCTTTTGACCCCTCTACAAGGTCATTAGGCCAATAATGTGCGGATGGCGGCCATGTATGTGTGCAAATCGATTCCGCCTATTTTTTCAAACACGGTGAAACCGAATGGAACGAAGTTTGGTACAGAGGTAGCACTAGCAAAGGTCACCTCAGTGTCATGTTTATATCGCCGCCATCCTGACGGAAACGGAATGGCGGCCACCCAAATATTACAAGCTTAAATCAGATTACGACCCACCTAATCATTTGATCTCTACCAAATTTTTCAACAACATACCTTTTACTGTGGGAAGCATATTTTGACTGAACTACAAGGTGATCAGCCCAATAGTTTGCAGATAGCGGCCTTGTATGTGTGCAAATCGATTCCCCATATCAATTCAAACACGGTGAAACTGAATTGAATGAATCTTTTTTTACAGAGGTAGCACTAGCAAAGGGCATATCATATTCATGTATAATATCCGTATAGCACGTTGTATTTCAAGAAGCTACTACAACCAACATTCATTTATACTCCTTGAAAAGGACAAAGCGTTATAACAATACCCATGCATTTAGGAGAAAGTAGGCTATACGTTCTTTACCAAACATCTTGTTTTGTTATTAAATTTTAACAAAAAGTCTTAGCAGATCTTTAGGCCCGTATCACACGACACTCGCTGGCAAGGAAGCTGTTGTGATCACTGGTACAAAATCCTGTATGATTCTGTTCTCTTCGTCAGTACACCTGCTCGTGTGACCGAAGATTATCACACGCTAGCATTTTGTACGCTAAGTTGTATGAAATAAAACCAAAGGGCTGTCGTTTGAGGGCATTATTTGCAGTACATTCGCCTTATTAACGCAGAGCGGTCGCGAAACTTGCTTTAAGTAAATTAGAAAGCATGCCAGGTACTGAATGAATGCATTCCAATCAATCTTTAAGATCTAACTGTAATAATTGAATATTTTACCATACGCGTTAATAAGAAGCGCAACAAAAATTTCCAGAGTGTGTTGGAAAAGTGTGCAAGTATTATTGCGCCCGCTCGCTCTTTCGAAGATCCTGGCTTCAAGACTATCCGACGGCAGATATTTTAAATTCTCTTTTTTTTTAAATCGTGTTTACCCTCCAGGGTGGTGGCTCCCAGGGACTCAGCGAGGGAACTCACCCCTACCGCCTATCCAGCCAGTGTCCTAGAGCTGGGAACATCTAATCGGAAGGGATACAACTGGTGAGGTGGGATTAGCACCTCGCCCAGGCGGCCTCGCCTGCAAAGCGAACAGGGGCCTCATGAGGGAAGGGAGGGGAAGATTGGGATGGATAGGCAAGGAAGAGGGAAGGAGGCGGCCGTGGCCGTACGGTAGGTAACATCCCGGCAATTGCCCGAAGGCGAAGTGGGAAACCACGGAAAACCACTTTGAGGATGGCTGAGGTGGGAATCGAACCCCCTCTACTCATTTAGACCACCCGAGGCTGAGTAGACCCCGTCCCATTCCTCATACCACTTTTCAAATTTCGTGACAGAGCTGGGAATCGAACCCAGGACGTCCGGGGTGGCAGCTAATCACGCCGACCACTACTCAACGGAGGTGACTCTATTCGTGATAATTAGAATTTTAATAGTTCAATAATTATCACAGAATAATAATATGCCACGTTCTGTAATTACTGCCTTGCTGCGAGGCTCAGCGGTAACGTTTTCGCTTGCTGTGCCCAAGGTTGAAGGTTCGTATCCTGGCGCAGACGGCTGGCATTTGAGGGTGCGCAAATGCGAGGGAGCCATGTCAGTAGATTTACTGGCACGTTGAAGATCCCCTTCGGAGCAAAATTCCGGCACCCCGGCGTATCTAAAAGCCAGCGCAGTTAAAAGGGGCGTAAAACCAATAATGTTATAATTATCTGTATTTACTGTATGTTTGGGGCAGATGACCTCGTAGTTCTGCCCTTTAAAACCTCATTAACTAACTATTACTCTAGGCCTAAGTGTATAGCAAGCGCTTTTCGCACATACGCCGTTGAAAGAAATTATCGTTTTGGTCTGATGTAGGCTATTTATTCGTGAGCCTACCCACATAACAAATCTATTTGTTATGTGGGTCGTCTGAGTGAGTCGGAGTTTTCCTTTAAACAAAGGTGGTCAAAATTTCGAACACTTGCTACCTTGAATATACAGGATACCTTGCTTTCGTTCTACAGATCATAATGTCGTCGTCCAATATGGCTGCGTACCATCGGACAAGTACGGTCCTTTTGAGGATCAAATAAAAAATCACTTGTTGGAACAGATAGATATGCGTCCGTAATACATCCACAATAAACGACATTAAGCAAAAAATTAAAATTTACTAGTTCAAGGTTCGAACCTACTACAATGCAACTTCGTTGACGCTATTCTTGCAATTCTTGATTTAGCCACCATAGTTACCGAGAACCATGGTGTATAGCTGTAATTGAATCTATTCGTAGACACTTCCTGTACAAACGTAAGAAGGTGTTATTCGGAGCTCTGATCGTTTCAATCATGCATTACATTTGAGGTCATTGAAATAACACTGCCACTACTACTCTATTCGCGAGGATGTACTCAACGGTAAAGTTGTACAATGGACGTAAAGGAGCAGGTACTAATGTTTTAGGAAGACTGTGATATACGGGTTAGTTGGGTGTCCTTCCTCCAAAAATAATAAGGGGCTGGTGGACCACACTGTATATAACTTAGGCAAATAACTTGCTCACGAAAGAAAGTAGAAATTTTTCATTGTGCATTTCAATTAGAATTTATTTTAAACAGCCACTGAAGTTTGCTTTCTTAATTATTCTTTGTTAATTAAATGACACCTATTTGCTAGGAGAGTATTTCAAGAATATGCCAGTTCTAAAATATTTCATTTTTTTTCACCAGCAAAGTGGTATTTACTTTGTTAGTAACAAAAATAATTTAAACTTAATGCAATGACATCCATTGAAATTCTCTCTCAAATCAGCTAATTGTTTCATAAAGGATTAATAAATAAGTGATTTACGAATAATTTATTAGTAATTTCTTCAAATTTTGTCACTTTTTTACCATTTTTAGGTCATAAATGAATTCTTTATTTTGCATTTTCTTGCTATTTTTCGGTAATTAATTGCCTTGCCCTAGTTATTACCGTGCAGAATATGAGGGATTCCACTGAGATTCGTTGCACGTTACAGCGCTGAGTTCTCCCGGCCAATTACTGTGCCCACAAGTCAAATTAGTCTTCGCTCGCCCGTCACAGACAACGATGTTTATTCCGGAGTAAAAGAACTTCATTAGGTTCGAGTAATATTCTGCAACTGTAAAACGGAACGGTGCAGCTGCACAAGACGTTCATTGTCATAAATTACGGGGCGCGCTTTTTCTTTAAGGTCTCATATTAATGAGGTATGTATCGACCTGGGATCATCAGCTGCAGCGACAGTTCAGGGTCATAATTCACCCATTATTTACTTGAATCATAATTTATTGCAGAGGTTCAGAACATACCATCTGCAAGGCTCAACAAACGTATCAACATAATAATCACTGTCGATGGTAATCTATCATAGTTATGGTTCAAACCAAACTAATAACATGCCAAAGACATTGATGTCCAGTCGAAACATCTCTATGAACTTTGCCTCAAATATATAGGAGACATTTTCAAAAATTCATGTTGGTGTTCACTTTACAATTAAAAAAAACGATGTGAAAATCTCGCCTTCAGTGGTTATGTGGGGTGCTCACAACACCCCAGCAATATTATTTGTTATGTTGTAAAGTTACTAAGTTGACTATGATGGTGGCGGGCTCAGTAGCTTCTTACCGAACATTGTCATTTGAAATAAACTCTTTGTTGGCCATAAGTAACAAACTGTTTGAATGCTATAAACGTTTATTGACACTGGGGTGCTGTATACACCCCACCTAACAACTTGCGTAACATCTTTGTTGGCTAAGTCCTTTTTAGATTATACACCCAGTTCTGTGTAGAAGCATTGTTTGCCTTACCATGTCTTCCGATAAGGAACAACAGCGTATAAGGAAAATGCTTGAAGAAGAAACTGAAGAAGTCAGACAAGAAAACCATACACTTCTGCTACAGATGTCAAGAGCTCATGTTCCTGAATCATATGGACAGTACGGTATATGCCGCACGTGCTGCAATAATTCTTCCTCTGATGACACTGATGACTGATAAGATTTCAGTAATGGTTTCGTGACATAAGTGTATTAAAAATATAATGTAATATTTACATTAGTGAGTGATTTTTACATGAACTTTGGTACTAAAGATAGAAACTTTCCAATTTTTACTAATGATTATCAGTCTCCTTCTCTTTCAAAATTTCTCATTGTAAAACAGAATATCATTAATTTTGTGTTATTTTCTGGATGTGTGTTATGTTTAGATTAGTAAAACACAAAACTGAACATTTCTAAGAAATGAGCCAACGCAAAATCCTTGAAATAGCAACATGTAGAATCAAGCAACGAAAAAATATAGGTATATCTTCCAAAGGCTTTAATTTCTTTAGTGAATTAATTTATTGTTTTAAGGTAATTAAAACTGGCTTAAAAGGATGTGAATATTATGCAAAATAAGTAAGAAATTTTCAGAAAAATGTATGTCCGAGATATCCCAGGAAAACTTTGGGGTGATCTCAGCACCCCACCTAACCACTTATGTAATTAAAAACCACCTAACAACTTAAAGGTTAAACCTTGGATAGCCGCCCCTATTAAAAATTCTGTACTAATCAAAAGCATATGTCATTAAGCACTATTATTTGACTGAATGTTTGTTCGATAAGCTGTGCGCAAGGTATCACTAAACGTAGAGAGGCAAGGTCATCTATCTTGACAGTGGGGATCTGTTCGATAGAATTCATGTATTTAATTAATTGGGCTTGTATATTTAAGACCTAACAACAGCCCGAATATGCTAGCAATTATGGCCTTAAGAATGACAAAATATTACCTAAAACTGACTGATTTAAATATGGCGATTCTTTCAAATTATAAACCCAAGCGACAATCCCTTCGAGATTAAATTGTTACCTCAATTCATTATTTCTATTTTTATATTAATTTTATGAATATACCTGTTTAAGTGGTTATTTTCAGTCTATTTCTCTTAACACCAGTTCCCGTTCGGTAGGCCTAAGTTGAGGATGATTGCACACCTACAGCTGCCGTCAAACTACCGAAATATTACGTTCTTACCAAAAAACTGCTCTAAATATGACCTGATGTTAAAAAAACAAGTAGTTCCGTGAGGAACAATACAGCCTATTTTCATATATCCTGCTAATGTCAATAGCCTCTATCAACATACAAAATTTCAGTTTAATTGCTGTAACAGATTCGTAGATATTGAGAACCGTCTAAATATTTCAGATGGTCGACAGGTTGGATTTTTATTTTTGTACTATTACATTAAGATTATTGTCAACGTGTGGTATTCAAACTTCAATCGCATGATTAAAACACAAGAAGTAAAAACGAGATTTTAAACTTACGCACAGCAGCCATCTTGTGATTATGCAAACTATTGAAATAAATTAGATGCCAGTGGATCAACATTTGTATAAGCATTTAACGTGCAACGTTTCACGGCACTCGGATAGTTAATTCGCGAGAAACGTACATTTAAATATTTGTACTTCGCGTCGCCGCCATGTTGGATTTGTGCTCACCAGGTTACTGAAAGTTCTTTAGGTGAACATATGTTCGTAGTCTCCATGAGCATAAAAAAATTCAGTTTGGTTGATGTAAAAGATTCACAGGTATTGAGAACCGTCTAAATCTTTCGGAAGCTCGCCATTTAGGATTTTTATATGTATAGGCCATAGAGTTATGTACCATTCAAGGACAATTATTGCCTAGCTTCATTATTCAAAGTTTCACTTCGATCGCATGATTACGACACAATAAATAAAAACTTAATTTTAAAATTTCGCACAGCCGCCATCTTGAGGTTATGTAAACAATTGAATTAAATTAGATGGCAGTGCATTACAATCTGTAAAATCATTTACTGTACCTCATTTCACTGCGCTCAGAGAGTTAAATCACGAGAAAAGTCTATTAAAACGGTTCAAATTCGCTTGGTCGCCATGTTCGTTTTGTACTTTACAGGTTTATGAAATATACATGGGTAAACTTGTATCAGTACCCTTTATCACCGTACAAAATTACAGGGTGATATCAGTAATAGTTTCGGAGATATAGAATGAGAGTGAAATATTTCGCACAGCCGCCATTTTGAGGTTATGTAAACAATTGAACTAAATTAGACTCCAGTGCATTTTAATGTGTATAAACATTTGCTGTACCATGTTTCATTACGTTTGGATAGTTAAATCGCGAGAAAAGTCTATTGAAATGTCTCAACTTCGCTTGACCGCCATGTTGGTTTTGTAGTCACCAGGTTTTTGAAAGTCCCATAGGTGAACTTCTAGTAGTGTCCTTTATCACCGTACTCAATTTCAGGGCGATATCGGTAATAGTTTCGGAGATATTGAATGCTAGTAAAATATTTCGCACAGCCGCCATATTGGATTGGTGAGACGTAACAAAATTTGAAGGGCACGGTCGATGTCACCGGGAATAGTGCTATGAACTTACCGAGTTTCATTGAAATCGCTCCAGCCGTTTAGATTTTATTAGGGGGCACACACACACACACACACCTCACACACACACGGACAAAAGGTGATCTCATAAGCCTATTTTTTCAAAATTGAAAATAGGATAAAAAAGTATTTTTATGACAAATGAAAACCACAGTATTTTGACGATAATCACTTATTTGCATCAGAAACCTCTCGAACATGAAAATAGAGGCAAATAAATAAATCAAGATGGCGGCTTAACATCGTAACTTTAAACAAGCAAGGAGAGTTATTGTAATGTTGATAGGAGGAAAGATGACAAATCGACCGTGTCAAGTACTTACTGTAGGATGAATATTCTCACAGTCAGGGATGTGATAGCACCTGTAGTAAAAAGTGACAGTCAGTCTGAAAGACTAGACTTTGTATCATTTTAAATGCTACAAATGCTGAAAAATGCTAGAAAGACTTTTGACATGTTAGAAAATTATCTACATAATACTTATCTTGCTTATCTTGTTTCAAATTACTCGCGAACGGCAAGTGCAAAGCAAGGACAAGCGCTCACCAGTGCCCCTTCCATCCGGTCTAAAAACACTTATAGAGGGCGATGTATTGAAGACAGAGATACAGTATGCTCTCGTGGACTGTTTTGTAGAACCTTTCATGCTGATCAATTCTTACGCTCATAGTAGGCCTATATTGATATGTTTAACGGTTCGCCCTGCCAAATTTGTTTTCGACTTTTTCACTGAAGTCGTTACTGCTTGGCTTCCTTTGATCATACATAAATTATTTTCTACAGAATCTTTCCGCATCAAACTCCATCCAGTGATCCTCGAGATTATCCGTGACATCCAAGAATCGGGAATTTTGTCTTATACTAACGAAGTAGAGATTGTCGGGAACACATGCACCAACAGTACTATGACGTCACACACCTCAGTGCATCTGGGTACATTTCGTCCCGTCACCGTAACGTAACGCCAAACCCCAGCGTAACGACGAAGTCAACAAGAAAATTTAAACTGATAATAATTGTAAGGTTGTATCGTCTTCATTATTTCTTTCAAGTGTTTTGGCTAGAAATTCCTGAGTTTTCTGTTTAATGCCATCATCCTGAAACCAGACCTGGTAATATTGTCGTTAGTTGGTGCTTCGTAGCGCTCCATTCACAAATAATAAGATATTTTCGGTGACGTTGTGGCCTTAATGTCTGTCACTGGTGTGTGTTGGGCAGCTATTACAACACCCGGCAAGAAGAAACATCTCCAAATTCCAAAATTGTTATCAAGATTAATGCTTTTCAGTCGGTAATTTTCCCCTAACCTGATAAAAGGTTACATGGGGTTAATATACAAGTCCTTTTATAAATTATTGGATAGAATCGTGTTGAGCGACTGAAAGCCAACAAGGTAATGCAGATGTTAGTTAAAAGGGGTGCAATACAATTGTTATTTATAGAGTTTGTATACCATTTTACCACCGTGTTTTACTTTATTTGAATTTCATTTTAAATGTCGCAAACATGACTACATACTCGTACAATGCTTTGTATGTTTGAGTCTTCAGTCTTTTGACTGGTTTGATGCAGTGCTCCATGCCTCCCAGTCCTGAGCTAATCGCTTCATCTCTACATAGCTACCACACACTACATCCAAGGCAATCTGTTAAACATATTCTAACCTTGGCCTACCCCTACAGTTCTTGTCCTCGACCCTTCCTTCCATAACTAAGCTTGCTATTCCTGGGTGTCTAAGTGTGTCCTACCAACCTATTTCTTCTCTTCATTAGCAGTCGCCAGATACATCTCTCCTCTGCCACTCGTCATAATACCTCTTCCTTTATAACCCTATCTACTCATTTTATCTTCATCATTCTCCGGTTACACCACATTTTAAACGCCTCAATTCTCCTCTTTTCTGCTGCATTAACAGTCCAAGTTTCACTTCCATAGAGCACCACGCTCCAGACAAAGCCTTTCAAAAATGACTTCCTAATACTTTACAAATAAGGTGACTAGACCATTCCTGTCCAGATCACCTGCTTTGTGCGCGAGAAGAAAGGAATTAACGAATTTCACAGATCTGTGCGTTGCCAGTCCGACAAAGCATACTGAACATTCTAGAAGTGTCGGCCAGCTATTGCTATAATAATGAAGAAAACGAAAATCAGCTATAGCTACGCTCGCTAAGGTGCAATGCAAACATATCCTTAAAGATGTTTTCTGAGGTTTACCGTTTTCTTTTCTTTTCGAGCCAAATGCTGGGATCGCACCTTCCAATAGGCCACAACGCGGCGCCTCTTTGCAATTTCTTGTCCTGTATCATTCATTTCATCTCCCATCCCTTACACGCCGTCAAAAATGCGCAAGCTTTTAATCCAAACTTTGATACTCCCTATCATCGAAATAATTCAGTAGTGTGAAATTTTGTTTTCTGTATGCAGATGTAGGCTATAATATGAGCCGTTGTTGAATGCTTACGGCGCCAGACAAATATGGCGGAGCGGAACGAAGCGAAGCGGGTGGTGCCTTTGCGGCCTGCGTGCTAATGAGTTGGCCAAGCTGCGAGCCACAGAGACGGGAATTTGCTATCAGCTGTTTCAGGGAAGTAGGTGCGAGTCTTCACCCACCGCAGCAGATAAGCTGATGAGCATCCAGGTAGATGTCAACCCAATCAACTCCGCTGCAACAATAAATGTTGCAAGCTTGAAGTGAAAAAAAAATATCGATAGCGTGTTAGTTAGTTATTGTTGTTTTAACCCTTTATAGGGCAAAACTATTTTTTATTTTTAGTGTTTTTACATTTTATTTTATATTTTATTAGCCTTTTTCCATTTATGGTAAAATAGGCTTATCAGATCACCTTTTTTCCGTGTGTCTGTGTGTTCGCGGCTAAAGCGATTTCAATGAAACTCGGTAAGTTCATAGCACTAATCCGGGCGACCCCGAACGTGCCCTTCAAATGTTGTTACATCCCACCAATCCAACATGGCGGCTGTGCGAAATATTTCATCACCATTCAATATCGCCGAAACGATTCCCGATATCACCCTGGAATTGATTACGGTGATAAAGGGAACTACTAGAAGTTCACCTTATGTGAGTTTTGAAAAACTGGTATCTACAAAACCAACATGGCGGAAACGCGAATTTGCGACTTTTAAATAGACGTTTCTCGCGATTTAACCAACCAAACGCAATAAAACTTGGTACAGGATATGTGTATACACATTGTAATGCACCGATATCTAACATGGTTCAATTGTTTACATAACCACAAGATGGCGGATGTGCGAAATATTTCACCGGCATTCTATATCTCTGAAACTATTAGCGATATCACCCTGAAATTTTGTACGGAGATAAAGGGCACTAATGGAAGTTCATCTATAAGACTTTCAAAAAACCTGTTAACTAAAAAACGAACATGGCGGCCAAGCGAATTTGAAACTTTTAAATAGACCTTTCTCGCGATTGAATGTTCCAAACGCAATGAAATCTGGTAGGCTACAGGAAATGTTTATACACATTGTAATACACTGGTATCTAATTTAGTTCAATTGTTTACATAACCTCAAGATGACGGCTGTGCGAATTTTGTAAATTAAGTTTTTATTTCTTGTGTCGTAATCATGCGATCGAAGTGAAAGTTTGAATAATGAACCTACGCAATAATTTTCCTTTAATGGTACATGACTCTATGGCCTATACATTTAACAATCCAACCTGGCGACCGTCCGAAATATTTTGACGGTTCTGTATATCTACGAATCTATTATAGCAATCAAACTGATTTTTTATGTTCATAGGGGCTATGAACGTAAGTACGCCTATAGGACTTTAAATAACCTGGTGGTCACAAATCCAATATGGCGGCGACGCGAATTATAAATATTCACATGAACGTTTCTCGCAATTTAACCATCCGAGTGCAGTGAAACTTGGTACAGTAAATCCTTATACGAATGTTAATCCACTGGCATCTAATTTATTTCAATTGTTTCCATAACCACAAGATGGCAGCGGTGCGAAATTTTAAAATCTCGTTTTTACTTCTTGTGTCCTAATTATGTGATTGAAGTTTGAATGCTACACGTACACAATAATCTTCATATAACAGTACATAACTTTAGGACCTACATATATAAAATCCAACATGGCGACCATCGGAAATATTTAGTCGGTTTTCAATATCTACGAATCTTTTACAGCAATCAAACTGAAATTTTGTATGTTGATAGAGGCAGTTAACATACGTAGGATATATGAAAATAGGCTGTATAGTTCTTCACGGAACTACTTGTTGTTTCTTTAATTTTAATTTTTTTTCACTTTATGTTCTTATATATTTAATTTTGGTATTTTCTACTGGATTAATTAATCAAGTAATCTTCAATTGATTTTCATAATGTTTTATAGTTATGTTTACTATTGTACTTTTCATATTTCTTTTATTATTGTCATATTATATTTATGAATTTTATTTCTATTTTGTCTGTTGGCACAGGCTAGAGTAAAATGTGGCTTCTCATCGATGTCTCAGTCTCACTCATGGCTGGGATTATATGGAAGCTACTGAGGTATGGGTGGTGCTTAGTAATGGCATTCAGGACACAGTCAGTGCCTGTGGATGTTGTGAAAGGTTCAACTCATAGGGTTAGGACTACTGTTCTGACTCGGTGAGGAAAGCAATGGCAAACTACCTCACTCCTCATCTTGCCTAGTACGCCTCAATATAGCGCTGCCTTGGGTTTTTGTGGGTGTCTACCCACATAACCTAACGGCGATGCTTTTTGAGGATCCAACCAGCCTTCGGGCTGACTACCTAACAGACAGACATTTATATTTTATTTTTATGCTTTAATTGTTAATGTTTTTAATTTTATTTTTAACAAGAAGTTCCGTGACGAACTAAAGAGCCTACTTTTCTTTAAATTAAAGATCCATGGCAATGATTAATCTATATGGATCTATCTAGAATAATGACGAAATTAAGTTTGTAATATCGAAATTTCGAATTATTTCGAAATACTGTATACCTGGCATAATGTAGCCTAATAGAGAACTACAGTTGGCAGCCCTGGTGACTGAATATAATCTTAGTTCCATCTCTTAAGGTACAGAATACAAAATTTGGTTGAAGTCCAATGGATAGCATGGACGTTACATGCAGTTAAACATTGGATCTAACAGCGCGCGTAAAATCATGTTGGCACCAATGACATACATGTATTGGTCAGAAATAATCATACTAATATATAACAAGATGTTCAGCAAAGAACATATAGCCTACTTTCTCCTAAATGTATGGGTATCTTTATGACTCTTTGTCCTCATCCCTAAAACAATCACCCCAACCACAATGTATTGTTTGTTTTCTTTTATATTGATAATAAGCCAGTAAGTGTCAAAATCAATATTATATACTTTATGATGATTGAATAACAAAACTACTAACTTATTGTAATGCATTCACGTCCGTTAATCTCTATATTAAGCCAGCCTGCAAAATTAAGAATCTTCCGCCCCAATCACAGTAGGTGGTGCTGCGACCTATCAGTGAATTAATCTTTATCTTGTACGCCTATGCACTGCCATCGTAATGTACTACGATGGCAGTGTTCTATGGGTGTTGAATGAGTAGGCAGTTTAAAGTAGCCAAGAGGGAGGCGATCCAGCTGGCAGTGTTTAAAGGTATTCGGGGCGCGATCGTGGCTAATAGTTGAACTACCAGTATTACAAAATTGCCAAACTTCAGGAGGCCAGCTCAGGCATTTACACAGCGTTATGTTTGGAACAATATTACCCACATAACCCACAAGAGGACAGCACCGTACAGAGGCATTAAGAAGGCTGTGGTTAATGACAACGTGTATCTAGTTCTTCTATTCTCCTTTTTCTAATGTATTCTGTTTATGTGCGATGCTGGGACTGTGATTTTATTAATATACGAGTGTATACTTTATCCTCTCCTTTGAGCTAAATGACATTTTATTCAGTATCTGTGGAAAAAGCTCGTGCACATCATTTGTAAAAGAATTCAAGAAAAAAAAAACCTAACTGTAGCAGTACTCGATCCCCAGTCAACTGCGTGTCAGACCAACATGCTAGCCCAGAGCTAACCGTATCCATGACGTCAGGTGTTCTTAACTGGCATATTAGATACAAACTGTTGGCAAATAATGACTTTAAATAAGCGATTTCTTCACTGCAGTACATCTTCATTAAAGATCATTTCATACAAAGTTTATATTATTGTATCAGTACGGTATATCACATACAACATACTAAAACTACTGAAATATAAGACAGGCACATGAGGACAGCTGCCATCTTGTGTGTGACACAAACGGCTCAGCTCTTTTAAGCCACTCATACTGTATAATATTATAATATTAAATTATAATAAATAACGGATCACGACCTTCAGGATAGCTTAAACCCCCCTAGGCTCGATAATCGGAATTGGTGGGTCTTAAGCTATTTATTTAAAATGGTTGCATAATTCACACGGCCGCCATCCTGAAATGGCATGGCCGATGACCTTGGATTTTGGGTGAAAGACGCGCCCTATATAAAGGTATGTTGTCACCAAATTTGGTAGAGATCGGATGATTAGTTTAGCCGTAATTTGATTTTACGTTTTGAACATTTGAGTGGCCGCCATTCTGTTTTGGTAAAGATGGCGGCGATATAAAGTATGACACTGAGGTGTCCTTTACTAGTGCCACCTCTGTACCAAATTTCGTTCAATTCGGTTTCACCGTGTTCGAATTGATAGGGGGGACAGACATTCAGAGTACACACACTCACACACACACAGACACACACACACACACACACACACACACACACACAGACTCACACACACACATACACACACACACACAGACTCACACACACACACATACACACACACAGACAGACACACTTTTTTCGCCCTGTGTTGATCTCATAAGTCTACTTTCATTTTTTGCAAAAATCGAAAGTAGGCTAAAAATGATATGGTGTGTGTCTGTCTTTCTGTCTGTCTGTCTGTCTGTCTGTTACCTAATAACGCAAGAACCACTGGTCCGATTTAAATGAAATTTTGCATGGATGTAGCTGAAATACCAGGTTTACATATAGGATACTTTTAATTTCGATATTTTGCACTATTAAGAAATGGCGATCATTTTAGTGACGTCACTACACCCTTTGGTTTCAAAATTTCATATTTCCATATCAAATAAAAAGAGAACGGTAGGAAATAGCAAACTTTTGATGGCACAAGCGAGCTTTGAAATTTAATTTCCTATCCGAAAGGTCCTGATCACCTTTCGTGTATCTCCAACGGTTAGCGAGTAAAACCTACTTTTGTGACGTCACTACACCCTTTGGATTCAAAATTTCATATTTCCATTTCAAATGAAAAGAGAACGCTAAGAAATAGCAAACTTTTGATGGTATACACGAGCTTTAGCATTTAATTGTCTATCCAAAAGTTTCTTATCACTTTTCGTGTATCTCCGACGGTTAGCGAGTATAACCTAAATTTGTGCAATAAAACACGGTCAACACCGAGCGGTGCAGTATATATATATAAACTAGCAGAAGTACCCGTTCTTCGAACGGTGTTCGGTGTTAACACCAGACATAATAATAATAATAATAATAATAATGTTATTGGTGTTACGTCCCTTTTAAGTACTGTTGCTTTTAGAGACGCACCAGACATTATCAATTGAGCTACTGTTGCAATGGTTAGCGGCTTGTAAATCCTTCATAAGTTTATCAAAATGAAGTTAGTTTTCTGGGAATATCACACACACTGTTAATTTAAGGGCCTTATAATGTGGTTTTCGGAGACCCTTTATAGACTCGCGAATTTTGTGTCTCACATTGAGAAGTGCAACATATGCTTTGGTCGTCCTAGGATAATTTTTATATTTCGCCTATTTTAGCATGTATTTTGAGAAGTTTTTCCTTATATCCACCCTTCTACTGTATGGAATGAACGGTGAAGAGTTTTATAAATGATTGGTGTATTGACTCATGTTTACCATACCTAATTTTACGATGCACCAAGCATCCGAACATGAGTTATAGGCGTACATAAGGATACACAGAAAGACAGACAGACAGACAGACAATACTATTGTCTACAACATATCACCCAGAAATCCAAATATGGGTATATCTACCACACAGTATCAAAGAAAATCATCCTTACGATGAACCCGTATGTCGACAAAAAAAAAAAAAAGATTAGTTGAAATGTGCTCTCAAACTAAATTCACCTGACGTGTACTTCCTGACATGAAATAGAATTGAAAGCCTTGTAGATGAAACGCAATACACGTCACATAAAAACTGACCCTCTACGTTGTGTTGGGTCCCCATACACAGGAAGACCTCTTTCATAAATTATAAAAGCTTGTGGTGCATGAAAATTCAGGTTCTTTAGTCTCAAATGGCCCAAATTCCTAAAAGCCGCAAAAAATGCTGATTCAATTCAGGAATTTTTGAAAATAATGTTGTTGTTTGGAGATATAATAGACCTTCTGCACTATATGTCGCTCGTGAAAATTGCATGAAAAAATCCTAGGTTACCCCTTGACCCCCTTAATTGCATTGATGAATTATACAGTCTACGTTGGTTCCGTGATGACCTTATATTTGCAAACTTTCACAGAAATGTAATAAATGTAATAAATTGCTTCTTACTGAAATAGATGGAAATTTGGATGCCACCCCTAGAGATAATGTTGTCATGGTTACCGATTTGCATTCCTTCATTAGTTCGTTAAATTAAACTTAATTAGTTTTCTGGGAATGTTTCAGAAACTGTTGGTTTTATAGCCTTATAATGTAGTTTTCGAGGACACTTGAGTTTCATTTCTGGCACCGAGGGGCTTTGTCTCGTCGTTGTACGCCATAATATAATACTAATAATAATAATATAACATAGGGATAGGAATATAATAGACCTGCCATACCACACCCGCAGATGTAAATACCGTGAAAAAAATCTAGACTACCCCTTGACCCCCTTAAGCGCATTTTACGTATTGATGAAATTTACAGCTTAATTTGGTTCCATAATAACCATCTAACCGTTTGCAAACTTTCACACTAATGTAATTAATGGAATTGTATTGCGTCTTACAGCAATAGATGGATCTCTGAGAATCTGTTGCCATGGTTATCGGCTTGCATTCGTTCATAGTTTATTAAATTAAATTAGTTTTCTGGGTATATCTCAAAAACGGTTGGACGTAGGACCTTAAAATGTGCTTTTAGGGCCCCCGAGTTTTGTCTCTCACATTGAGGGGCTGAAAATGAGCTTTGTCTCGTCCTACCACTCCTATTTCAGCATGTATTTTAAGGGGGTAGGCCCCCTTTTATGAGAGGTATAGAGAAGAATTACATCAATGATTAGTGTCATGCCTCTGATGGATATCTGTACCAAATTTTACGTTGATACACCCAGCCATTCTCGAGTTATAAGGGAACAAAGTTGTCCACAGACAATCAAGCAAACAGACAGACAGACCAAAACATTATTTTCGCGCGCATCTATCATAAAACAGTCTGAAACGTGTAAATAACTCAAATTTCCGTAGAAATTCTGAAAAAAACAGACAAATTTTCTTTTTTATATATGTAGAGATATACTGCACCGCTCGGTGTTGACCGTGTTTTATTGCACAAATTTAGGATTTACTCGGTAACCGTCGGAGATACACGAAAAGTGATAAGAACCTTTTGGATAGAAAATTAATTGCTAAAGCTCGTGTATACCATCAAAAGTTTGCTATTTCTTAGCGTTCTCCTTTTAATTGAAATGGAAATAAGAAATTTTGAAACCAAAGGGTGTAGTGACGTCACAAAAGTAGATTTACTCGCTAACCGTTGGAGATACACGAAAAGTGATAAAGACCTTTCGGATAGAAAATTAAATTTTGAAGCTCTGTGTGCCATCAAGAGTTTGCTCTTTCCTACCGTTCTCTTTTTATTTGATATGGAAATATGAAATTTTGAATCCGAAGGGTGTAGTGACGTCACTAAAATGGTCGCCATTTCTTAATAGTGCAAAATATCGAAATTAAAAGTATCCTATATGTAAACCTGGTATTTCAGCTACATCCATGCAAAATTTAATTTAAATCGGACCAGTGGTTCTTGCGTTATTAGGTAACAGACAGACAGACAGACAGACAGACAGAAAGACAGACACACACCATGTCATTTTTAGCCTATTTTCAATTTTGAAAAAATAGGCTTTTGAGATCACCTTTTGTCCGTGTGTGTGTGCGTGTGTGTGTGTGTGTGTGTGTGTGTGAGGTGTGTGTGTGTCCCCCCTAATAAAATCTAAACGGCAGGAGCGATTTCAATGAAACTCGGTAAGTTCATAGCACTATTAGCGGCGACCGCGACCGTGCCCTTCAAATTTTGTTACGTCTCACCAATCCAACATGGCGGCTGTGCGAATTATTTCACTAGCATTCAATATCTCCGAAACTATTACCGATATCGCCCTGAAATTGTGTACGGTGATAAAGGGCACTACTAAAAGTTCACCTATGAGACTTTCAAAAACCTGGTGACTACAAAACCAACATGGCGGTCAAGCGAAATTGAGACTTTTAAATAGACATTTCTCGCGATTTAACTATCCAAACGTAATGAAACTTGGTACGGCAAATGTTTATGCACATTGTAATGCACTAGCATCCAATTTAGTTCAATTGTTTACATAACCTCAAAATGGCGGCTGTGCGAAATATTTCACTGACATTCTACATCTCCGAAACTATTACAGATATCATCATGCAATTTTGAACGGTAATAAAGGGTACTAATACAAGTTTACCTATGTATATTTCAGAAACCTGTTAAGTACAATACGAACATGGCGACCAAGCGAATTTGAAATATTTTAATGGACTTTTCTCGTAATTTAACTCTCTGAGCGCAGTGAAATGTGGTACAGTAAATGATTTTGCAGATTGTAATGGACTGCCATCTAATTTAATTCAATTGTTTACATAACCTCAAGATGGCGGCTGTGCGAAATTTTAAAATTAAGTTTTTATTTCTTGTGTCGTAATCATGCGATCAAAGTGAAAGTTTGAATAATGAAGCTAGGCAATAATTGTCCTTGAATGGTACATAACTATATGGCCTATACATATAACAATCCTAAATGGCGAGCTTCCGAAATATTTAGACGGTTCTCAATATCTATGAATCTTTTACAGCAACCAAACAGATTTTTTTAATGTTCATAGAGACTATGAACATATGTTCACCTATAGGACTTTCAGGAACCTGGTGAGCACAAATCCAACATGGCGGCGACGCGAAGTATAAATATTTAAATGGACGTTTCTCGCGCATTAACTATCCGAGTGCCGTGAAACGTTGCACGTTAAATGCTTATACAAATGTTGATCCACTGGCATGTAATTTATGTCAATTGTTTGCATAATCACAAGATGGCTGGTGTGCGTACTTTGAAAATCTCGTTTTTACTTCTTGTGTTCTAATCATGCGATTGAAGTTTGAATACCACACGTACACAATAATCTTAATGTAATAGTACAAAAATAAAAATCCATCCTGGCGACCATATTAAATATTTAGACGGTTCTCAATATCTACGAATCTATTACAGCAATTAAACTGGCATTTTGTATGTTGATAGAGTCAATTAACATGAGCAGGATATATGAAAATAGGCTGTATAGTTCTTCACGGAACTACTTGTTATATATTAGTATGATAGAAAATTTGTCTGGTTTTTTTTCTGAATTTCTACGGAAATTTGAGTTATTTACACGTTTCAGACTGTTTTATGATAGATGCGCGCGAAAATAATGTTTTGGTCTGTCTGTTTGTTTGATTGTCTGTGGACAAATTTGTTCCCTTATAACTCGAGGACGGCTGGGTGTATCAACGTAAAATTTGGTACAGATATCCATCAGAGGCACAACACTAATCATTGATGTAACCCTTCTCCGTACCTCTCATAAAAGGGGGCCTACCCCCTTAAAATGCATGCTGAAATAGGAGTAGAAGGACGAGACAAATATCATTTTCATCCCCTCGATGTGAGAGACAAAACTCGGGGGCCCTGAAGGGTCCCCGAAATCCACATTTTTAGGCTCTAAAACCAACCGTTTATGCGATATTCCCAGAAAACTAATTTCATTTAATAAACTAATGAACGAATACAAGCCGGTAACCATGGCAACAGATTCTCAGAGGTCCATCTATTGCTGTAAGACGCAATGCAATTCCATTAATTACATTGGTGTGAAAGTTTGCAAACGGCTAGAAGGTTATCACGGAACCAAATTAAGCTGTAGAATTCATCAATACCTATAATGCGCTTAAGGGGGTCAAGGGGTACAGTAGAATTTTTTCACCCGATTTACACCTCCGGGTGTGGTACGGCAGGTCTATTATATTCCTATCCCTATATTATATTATTATTATTATTATATTATGGCGTACAACGAGGAGACAAAGCCCCCTCGGTGCCAGAAACAAGACTTGGGGGCACTAAAGGGTCCTCGAAAACTACATTATAAGGCCCTAAAACCAAAAGTATCTGAAATATTCCCAGAAAACTAATTTAATTTAACAAACTAATGAAGGAATGGAAAACGCTAACCATGACAACATTATCTCAAAGGGTGGCATCCAACTTTCCATCTATTTCTGTAAGAAGTAATGTCACTCTATTTATTACATTTCTGTGAAAGTTTGCAAATGGCTATACGGTTATCACGGAACCAACGTAGACTGTATAATTCATCAATGCAATTAAGGGGGTCAAGGGGTAACCTAGATTTTTTCATGCAATTTTCACGTGCGACATATAGTACAGAAGGACTATTATATCTCCAAACATTTGCAAAGTGAAATGCCATGCCCTGTGGTTCAGATTCCTCGTAAAATGGAGGTCCCGTGGCTTATGATCTCGCGATTAATGGTCACGTAAAACTACAATCATCCTTTATATCTCCAAACAGCAACATTATTTTCAAAAATTCCTGAATTGAATCAGCATTTTTTGCGGCTTTTAGGAATTTGGGCCATTTGAGACTAAAGAACCTGAATTTTCATGAAAGAGGTCTTCCTGTGTATGTGGACCTAACACAACGTAGAGGGTCATTTTTTATGTGAGGTGTATTGCGTTTCGTCTACAAGTCTTTCAATTCTATTTCACGTCAAGAAGTACAAGTTAGGTGAATTTAGTTTGAGAGCAAATTTTAACTAATCTTTTTTTTGTCGACATACGGGTTCATCGTAAGGATGATTTTGTTTGATACTGTATGGCAGATATACCCATATTTGGATATCTGGGTGATATGTTGTAGACAATAGAATTGTCTGTCTGTCTTTCTGTGTATCTTTATGTACGCCTATAAATCGTGTTCGTAGGCGTGGTGCATCGTAAAATTAGGTATGGTAAACATGAGTCAATACACCAATCATTTATAAAACTCCTCACCGTACTTTTCAAACAGTAGAAGGGTGGATATAGGCAAAAACTTCTCAAAATACATGCTAAAATAGGCGGAATATAAAAATTTTTCTAGAAGGACGATCAAATCATATGTTGCGCTTCTCAACGTGAGACACAAAATTCGCGAGTCTATAAGGGGTCTCCGAAAACCACATTTTAAGGCCCTTAATTTAACAGTGTGTGTGGTATTCCCTAAAAACTAACTTCGTTCTGATAAACTTATGAAGGAATGAAAAACCGCTAACCATTGCAACAGTAGCTCAATTGATAATGTCTGGTGTTAATATATAACACCGTTCGAAGGACGGGTACTTCTGCTATACTAATATATAACAAGTAGTTCCCTGAGGAACTATACAGCCTATTTTCATATATCCTACTTATGTTAATTGCCACTGTCAACATACACAATTTCTGTTTGATTGCTGTAATAGATTCGTAGATATTGAGAACCGACTAAATATTTCGGATGGTCGCCATGTTGGATTTTATATATGTAGGTGTTAGAGTTATGTACTGTTACATGCATATTATTGTGAACGTGTAGTATTCAAACTTCAATCGCATAATTAGGACACAAGAAAAAACAAGGAGATTTTAAAATTTTTCACAGAATCCATCTTGAGGTTATGGAAACAATTGAAATAAATTAGATGCCAGTGGATTAACATTCGTATATGGATTTACTGTACCAAGTTTCACTGCATGCGGATGGTTAAATTGCGAGAAACGTCCATGTGAATATTTATAATTCGCGTCACCGCCATGTTGGATTTGTGATCATCAGCTTATTTAAAGTCCTATAGGTGAACTTAAGTTCGTAGCCCCTATGAACATTAAAAAATGCAGTTTGATTGCTAAAATAGATTCGTTGATATTCAGTATCGTCTAAATATTTCGGATGGTCGCCATGTTGGATTGTTAAATGTATAGGCCATAGAATCATGAACCATTAAAGGAAAATTATTGCGTAGGTTCATTATTCAAACTTTCACTTCGATCGCATGACTACATCACAATAAATAAAATCTTAATTTTAAAATTCGCACTGCCGCCATCTTGAGGTTATGTAAACAATTGAACTAAATTAGATACCAGTGCATTACAATGTGTATAAATATTTCCTGTACCAGGTTTCAGTGCGCTTGGAACATTACATCGCGAGAAAGGTATATTTAAAATTTTCAAATTCGCTTGGCCGCCATGTTCGTTTTGTAGTTAACCGGTTTTTGAAAGTCTTATAGATGGACTTCCAGTAGTGTCCTTTATCTCCGTACAAAATTTTAGGGAGATACCGCTAATAGTTTCCGAGATATAGAATGCCGGTGAAATATTTCGCACATCCGCCATCTTGTGATTATGTGAACAATTGAACGAAGTTAGATGTCGGTGCATTACAATGTATATAAACATACACTGTACCAAGTTTCATTGCGTTTGGTTGGTCAAATCGCGAGAAACGTTTATTTAAAAGTCGCAAATTCGCTTGGCCTCCATGTTGGTTTTGTAGTTACCAGGTTTTCAAAAGTCACATAAGTGAACTTATAGTAGTTCCCTCTATCACATTAGAAAATGTCAGGGTAATATCGGTAATAGTTTCGGAGATATTGAATGCTGGTGAAATATTTCGCACAGCCGCCATGTTGGATTGGTGAGACGTAACAAAATTTGAAGGGCACGGTCGAGGTCGCCGAGAATAGTGCTATGAACTTTCCGAGTTTTATTGAAATCGATCCTGCCGTTTAGATTGTATTAGGGGGGGGGGCGGACACACACACGAATCACACACACACACACACACATACACACACACACACACGGACAAAAGGTGATCTCATAAGCCTATTTTTTCAAAATTGAAAATAGGCTAAAAATGAGATGGTGTGTGTCTGTCTTTCTGTCTGTCTGTGTGCTACACAATAACGCAAGAACCACTTGTCCGATTTAAATGAAATTTTGCATGGATGTAGCTGATTTACCAGGTTTACATATAGGATACATGTTATTTCGATAATTTGCACTATTAAAAATGGCGACCATTTTAGTGACGTCACTACACACTTTAATCAAAACTTCATATTTCCTTATCAAATAAAAAGAGAACGCTAAGAAATAGCAAACTTTTGACGGTACATACGAGCTTCACTTTTCGTTTATCTCCAACGGTTAGCGAGTAAAACCCACATTTATGACGTCACTACACCCTTTGGTTTCAAAATTTGATATTTCCATTTCAAATAAAAAGAGAACGCTAAGAAATAGCAACCTTTTGATGGCATACATGAGCTTTAACATTCAATTTTCTATCCAAAAGGTCCTTAACACTTTTCGTGTATCTCCAACGGTTAGCGAGTAAATCCTAAATTTGTGCAATAAAACACGGTCAACACCGAGCCGTGCAGTTTATAATATTTGAATTTTAGAAATACTAGCGCTTTGGCATGAAAATTCTCCGAAATTTGGCTGAAAGATTCAACTATCAGCATCTTTGAAAGCATAAGCTGTCCTTATGACAGGTGGTTACTATAGAGACTACTATCCCATAAAGGGTTAAGGGGCGGAACAGCGAGGTCATCTTCCCCGAAATCAATAGCGTGTCACATCGATAGTTGACGATTATCATCCGGGAACATGAATAATATCGATACTAGCATCGATCGTATCCCAGCGCAGTCAATTGGCATTTCAGGATATATTTTACATGAGAGGGAACCACGTCGGCACCCTGACGTCTCTAACAGTCGCATTAGTTAAAAGGGTCGTGAACTATGTCACTCCCTCCACTTCTACTGGAGTCCTTGACGTATTTTTAGCCTACTTTTCACATTTTGCAAAAATTAGGAAAAAGTAGTCTTATGAGATCGATCCGGGAAAATGTGTGTCTGTCTGTCTGTCCTTCTGTCTGTCTGGCTGGCTTTGTGTGTGTCCCCCCCTATCAACTCCTAAACGGCTGGAGCAAACAAAATAAAATTTGGTAGGAGTAAAGATCTATACCTGAATATCTCACAGCCGTATTTGAAAATGATGTCAGTGCTACCAACTGCTGAAAAATCGCAATTGAAATTTGAGCTCCATGTTGGATATCTTGGAAGGTATGAATGGGATCTATTTCAAAATCGGCCCACATATATATAATAATATTGCAGTTTAATTTCCAGAAGGCCATACATGGCAGTGTTGCCAAAATGATTATAAGCCTACTGATAGGTCCAATATTTAAATGCATATAACTTCAACACTATCAATTGGAATTCAACCAAATTTCGTATGTTGTATGTGAACGTAACCAGATGTGACTGAACGTATTTTTATGAACCACCAGTGCTGCCAACTGTTAAAAAATGATCTTAATTTATTTTATCCAAATACCAATATATATGAGAAAGTATGCAAGCCGACAGCTTTAAACTATGCACACGTATAGTACATGACATTCTATATTAATTTGGAGTAACTTATATACGTCAGTGCTACCAACATGATTCTAAGCCTGCTGATATGTCCAACTTTAAATACATGTAACTTCCATACTATCATTTGGATTTCAACCAAATTTCGTATGTGCTATGTGTACCATAAGATATATGACTATGCGTATCCATAAGAGCAACCAGGGCTGCCAACTGTTAATAAATGCTGTCTCTATTTTTGCTACCCTAATATCAATATATCAGAAAGAATGCAAGCCAATAGCTCTAAACTTTGCACACGTATAGTACTTGGCATTCTAGATTACTTTGGAGTAACTAATATACATCAGTGCTGCCAACATGATTCTAAGCCTGCTGATAGGTCCAATTTTAAAATGCATGTAACTTCTATACTAACTAATGGATTTCATTCAAAATTGGCACAACAATAGATCATATTATTTCAGATTATTTCTGACCAATACATGCATGACACAGTTGCCAACATGAATTTACGCGCGCTGTTATATCCAATGTTTAATTGCATGTAACGTCCATGCTATTCATTGGACTTCAACCAAATTTTGTATTCTGTACCTTAAGAGATGGAACCAAGAATATATTCAGTCACCAGGGCAGCCAACTGTAGTTCTCTATTAGGCTACATTATGCCAGGTATACAGTATTTCGAACTAATTAGAAATTTCGAGATTACCAACTTAATTTCGTCATTATTCTAGATAGATCCATATCGATTAATCATTGGCATGAATATTAAATTTTAAGAAAAGTAGGCTCTTTATTTCGTCACGGAACTTCTTGTTCAAAATTGAATCGGCCGGAACTGAAAAGTATCGAGTCAGTTTTCGCTACTTTTCAAAAGAGAGATAAAATGTTATTGAAAGAACAGAACAGAACGTAACAAACACCCTATATTAGTCATATTTGTAGTGAAGCAACTATTCAGGTTATATTTGTGTCAGCGGAATATCAATTATAATTTTATAAATATATTTTTAAATCAATTTTGGAAACGTGACTTAATGGCTTTCAACTCCATGGTCAGTTAAGTGCGGCATAAAGCTATCCTGAATGAATCTTTCACGTGATATTTTATTTAAAATGGATTTGTAACATGAAACCCACCTAAACCGTGTACAAATGTAATTTACAACAAACTGTAACACGCGGGAATCTTGCAGTGCGGCCAACATTAAGTACGGAATATGGCGCTGAAAGGGAGCAGGTAATTAACATAATGCTCTTCTCCTGTGATCGCACTACTTGTAGCAGTGGTTTCTGGCTTAAACAGAAGGCTACTTAATTCTTTCCTATGCCGTTCCAAGGCCCTTGGGTCAATATTTCAGAATACTAATTCTTTAAAAGAATGACCAATTTTGACTTAATGCTTCTCAGCTCGTCCGATTCAATTTAGAATTGGTTTACGAGCGGCTTAATGCAGAGCTGATCCACTCCGTGATTGGCTAAACGCTGCCCATATCTCATTGGCTGGTAGAAAAGTAGTTTGTTAGTTATTGTTGTTTTAAGGGGCAGAACTGCGAGGTCTGGTAGAAAAGTATCTAGAGGGATAAAGACTCTGTAAGGCTGCTTGAGCTTTTAGCTTTCGCAGTAAAGAAGCGGAGGTGCGCATTATAAGTAGGGAGGTAGTGGATAGTTCGCTACTCCTGTGGGGGTCCAGGCACGAACACCAAGAACCCTCTGATGAGCCTATCTTGCCGCACATGACACGGCATATACCTCGATAAATTGATGAGTTTTAATTTCTTGGCCGTCAAAGCCAATAGGCTTTATCTTCTGTTTTCAAGTTTAAATGTTCAGTTCGATAGTATCCTTGTGTCAGGTCATTGCTACCCTCCGATTTCCCTGTTCTAACTTGGGAGACCTTGTTCATAATAGTTGACTAGTAGTACAGTACAGCTGCACAGAAGAAACCCCTTTTGTTCCAAAAACCGTGCTATGGTTGGCTTTTAGTATATCGTTAGAAAAACACAATAACAGCTTAACTCTAAATTTCAGAATAATTTGCACGATAATTTTATCGGAAACCTAAAAAAAAAAATTGAAATGCGTTTTTCTCTGAATCGACGTATTTTAAAGAAAAGTTTTTAAACAAAAACTGTAGAGGACATTGTCACCTACATTTTTTTTCTCATTGAGGTCATGTCATATGTTTTGAAATGCAGAAGCTAGGTGGCGCCAAAGTTTCCAAAAAAGTGTGGTTTTTTTTCACTTTTTGTCCTAGAAAAAATGTTTTGTTCACAAAAGAGCGAATCAGAAATTTGTTCCTCTCAAAATTGTCTACAACATTTATTGAAACATTTTTTCCTCCGACTTACCGTTCCAAAGTTATAGTCTGCCGAAGTGTGAAAATTGTCCGACACTGGTCCCGGTCTAAACTATGCCCACCGCTCTCTCCGCAGTAACAATAGTAGCCTTGACTACGCAGCGTTGCATTTGCTGCGCTATAACTTTGGAACGGTAAGTCAGAGGAAACAAACGTTTAAATAAATGTTGCAGACAATTTTTGGAGGCACAAATTTCTGATTCATTCTCTTGTGAAAAAAAAACCACATTTTTTCTAGGACAAAAAGTGAAAAAAAAACACTTTTTTGGAAACTTTGTCGCCACCTAGCTTCTGCATTTCAAAACGTAGCCTATGACATGGCCTCAATGAGACAAATTGTAGGTGACAATGACATCTAATTTTTTTGTTTTAAAACCTTTTCTTTAAAATACGTAGATTCAGAGAAAAACGCTTTTCAAAATTGTTTTGAGTTTTCCGACAACATGATAGTACAAATTATTCCGAAATTTAGAGTTAAGCTTTTTTTGTGCTTTTCTAACGATTTACAAAAAGCCAACGATAGCACGGTTTTGGAACAAAAGCATTCCAGCTGTACTGTACTATAGCTGGGGATCGTAGTGTCACAAAGCCTATAATATCAGGCACAACCCTCGCGGTATATCGCAAATTATAATTTAATAGATGACGACATGACTAATACACTTGGCATAATGAAATGATATACACTTGAATTAAAGATATTTAATGAGTTTGGACTAAAAGTTACTCCTACAAAGACAATGTCCATGAAGGTTAGTAGGCAAAAAGGATAATTTAAATACCATATTGGATAGAAGGAACTTATAAGAAGTTGATCAGTTCCAATACCTTGGCAGCAATATAAGTCGATATGGTCGTTGCTCAGAGGAAATTACCAATATAAAATGGAGCTAAATTTTCCCACCAAGTCAGGAATCTCCTTTGGGACAGTCAAATTCCTTTAATATCAAAAACAAGGCCTATTTTGTACCAACAACAACAATATATGGCCTGGAAACGTGCTCCATTAATAGCAGCAGACTTCAGGCTGGGGATTTTATTTATTAATCGTATGGCTTTTAGTGCCGGGAGTGTCCGAGGACATGTTCGGCTCGCCTGAGTTTGTAGCTGTCAGGCTGGGCAAATGACATTTCTGAGGACAATGCTTCAGAAAACGAGACGTGATAAGGTCACGAATGAAAATATCCGTGAAGACATACAAGTGAAACCACCTAAGGAAACTATAGCAACATCAAGTTTGAGATGGTTCGGTCACTTAAAGAGGATGGATCTAAAGAGAGTAGCACGGAAATTGCTTGATAAGGACATAAAAGCAAAGTGACCTGGGGGAAGACCAAGGACACGGTGGATCTCCTAAATGAAAGATGATCTGGAAGATCGAGGAGTGGAATTGTGTAAAGTTGAAGAGGAGGAAGTGGAAGAAGAAGAAGAATTGTATTTACATGGGCTGAAATAGATAGCGTTCTTACAATGCACCCGGGAAAATGGAGACGGTTAAATGATGATGATGATGAAAACGTTCAAATTTGATGGTTCGACCCTATGCAGCCTGGAAGGTTGATGAACTCCATCATTTCAGCACGTGAGACTGTTCACTCTTCAGGGGTAAGGCTGTGGTCATAATGCCGCTGCTATCTATATTCCACAATATGAACCCATCAAACTAATGGCTATTTTGTCGACCACGTAATTGAGGATGTGTTGGCTGACTACACAGGATACCACATGACATGGTAAGTAGACAGTTAACAAGCCTCCGTGAGTCTCCCGATAATTGTCCACATACCTGAGCAGCGAACAAGTATGTGTGAACTACACGGCATTCCTTGAGTTCTAACTGCTCGACATTATCGCCGTTGGAGCGAGATGTACCTTAAACATTGGTACGTGATGTGCTATTGCTGAACTTTCCTCACACAAACCAAAGCCTAGTTCTTGATCCACTTAATGACACCACGTACACTTACACGATGAAAAAGGCTATGTTGGTGGCATCACTTTACTAAGTATTTTCTGGGCTTATGCTAAAGGAACAGCTATCATTCTTGTAACATATAAGAAGCGGTATATTCTGAGCTGTGTTTGACCATGTAGTGCTACTTTGCTTTTATAAGATGTGTGATATGAATACAAATTTGGACAGATAATTTTCCAAAAAAAAAATGTTGCATAAGTTGCCTCACGTACACATTTCTCAGTTGTTTTTCAATCAAATACTCTCAAATTTTGTTCACATACTTGGAATGGATCATGGCAGATGAGTAACTGCTTTGTTTCATTATTATTGGGACAGAATGCAAGAAAAAAATCCGAACTCTTTCTTTTTAAATTTATTCAAAAATATGTATCAATTTTTCTCTTCCCAATCCATGCCTACTATGTTTTGGAAGTGAAAATAGCTAACATTGAAGTACTCCATTAGGCAAGTTAATGTAAAAGAAATTAGCCCTCTATCATAAATGGTTTGCTAGTTATTGGTATCTAAACATGAAAAATGAGTATTAACGGAAAACAGCTGACAATGTTAAAAGTTCATTATTCAGAGAATGGGACGCTAATTTTAAAAAACGAATTTAAGGTAGTTGTAGACATCAAAACCCCAAGACAAAAATACTGTATTTGGATTCAGAAAAGAATGAAGAATTTTATGGCGCCAAAATCAATTTTTCATCGTGCAAGAGTACGTGGTGTCCTAAGTCATAGACAAAGTACGGCCCGCGGGCCAACTGTTGCCCTCGAGCTAGTCTAATCGGGCCCGCGACATGGTTTCCAATTATACCACCTACAATGACACATAGGTCATATTTTCTGTTCTGTGTACCTAGAAGTGTGAAACTATTTCAATCTCATTGTGTAATACGTTTTGTGTAATATTGTTTTGTGCGAAAAATCTTCACGACGAATTTGAATGAAGATTTAGGATCTTCAAAGTTATTGAACAGGACTTGGACGATTCCAGCATGCCATTTAATGTTGACTGTGAAGCAGTAAAATCGGAGTTGCAGCTAGAACTGATTGAGTAACAATGTAACAACGAATTAAAGCAACTATTCCTCAACGTTTAGAAAATTGAGTTTTACAAGGCCCTACCAAAATCGAGCTTCCCAAACTTGAAATCTCAGCCACAGAAGATAACTACCATGTTCGCATCTTCCTATATTTGTCAACAGGTGTTTTCTACAATGAAGCTTAGCAAAAAAAAGCGTCAGAAATAGATTGACAGACCACCATTTAGCTGCGCTACTAAGAATCAGCTCGTCCCAGTTTCAACAAGCTAATGAAGAACTTTCAGAAGCACAGTCAAAGTTCCACTTGTCTCTTACCCCTTCCTCTTCTAACAAATAATGAAGGTGTGTTCTATTTTCCTAAGTTTCCTACCATTGTAGCCTATAAGTTTTGTTTGATTTAAAAATCAGAATTACAACTTTTGTAATCTCCCTATCAACATAATTATGATGTTTATTGTATTGCTTCTGGCTCTGCTCCTATTTTTTTTAGCGTATGGCTTTTAGTGCCGGGAGTGTCCGAGGACATGTTCGGCTCACCTGGTTTGTAGCTGCTTCGAGATGGACACCCAAGGGGTGAGCTACATATACCGTTGGGGAGGAAAGTTGGAATGGAAGGACGAGGAGTTGGAAGGTTGCGGCTGTGGCCTATAGTGAGGGACCAACCCCGGCATGTGCCTGGAAGGAAGATGGGAAACCACAGAAGACCATCTTCAAGGTTGCCAGCGGGGGGATTCGAACCTCCTCGCCTCCCGGATGTGAGTGACTGCCAACAGTCATGCCGTAACCAGCACGGCTAACTCACCCGGTTGTGCTCCTATAATGATTGCTCTTGTCTGTCATAGATCGTTTGTTTACAATTCTAGGTAGGTTATCATCCGGAATTTCAATTACTGTATAAACAGGAGGCTTCATCTATTATGGATGGTGGTACATCTTCCTGTGATGGTCGCAGGTATGTTGTGGGGGGGAAAAGTCAATACCGCTGCCCAAGTGGGACTCGAAAACTGCTAGTATCTCTGGATAGTAAGGGAGTTTCATTGATGTCACTCCAGTCGTTTAGATATTATTACGGGACACACACACACACACACACACACACACACACACACACACACACACGGACAAAAGGTGATCTCATGAGCCTTTTTTCTTCATAAAGGTAAATAGGCTAAAAACACTTATTGTGGGCGATGTATTGTTGATAGACATGTGCTCTCGCGGACTTTTTTGTAGAACTTTTCATGCTGACCAATACTTACACTCATAGTATGTAGATATGTTTAACGGTTTGCCCAGCGTAAGATTAAAATGCGCACGGACGCCATGTGTATTTTTCGAAATTTTCACTAAAATCGTTACTGTTCGGCTTCCTTTGATCATAAATAAATTATTTTCTACAGAAATTTTCCTCGAGATATCCATCACAGAATGGTGAAAATCGAATCAAAATCCATCCAGAGGTTCTCCCGTGACATCCCAAAACAACAGTAGCGACACTCGAGCGCAGCAACAAAAAAGAGAGAGAGCGTTGGAGCAGAAGAGGGATAAAACTCTATCATCACCTTTCACTGTAACACTTTCTCACGGACGTCACTGTATTCCAACAATTTATTTGACCTTGTCCCGTTAAAAAAAAGGAGAGATGAAGGAACTTGAACTCAAGGAAAGGAAAATCTTAAGGGGGCTCATCCACCGCCCGTGGGAATTTTCGCACACAGTTACGAATAACATCATAGCTTCACTAATATATAACATAGAGTTATGGTGTATAGTAAATACATAGAGCTTTCATCTAACTTACAGAGAGGAGCAGTATATAAAGTATTTCGTGATTCATTGAAAGGATCATATTCGTGATTTTTAAAAACTCGATTTAACACGATTTAACAAGAAATACCAGTCTGAATAGAATGAATTTTTTCTCATGTAAAGTAAACACATAAATAGCGAGTATAAATGTTACATTGTAAAGAGCATATTTTTTTAAAATATTAAATTTGTCTTTCAAAAAATGAACAGTTTTTTGTTTAATTTTCCAAGTATATCTCAATTATTTTTAAAGATAATATCATAAATGAGGTTCATCCTCTAGGGATCATATGTTGGAATGTATCTGCCAAGTTTCATGCAGTTTCATCGCATAGTTGGGGTGCAAGGAAGAAGCCTCCCCGAAGATTGTATAATTTACACTATGGAAAACCACTACAATCGGGCGCATCCTGGGCAACGTTGCATAGCAGCGGCAGATTCTTCCACTACCGGTCAACACAGAAGTAGTAATCTCCCTAAAGGGTCTTTTTTAAGACCACTTGTTATAGTCTCGATTAATATCGAGGGATTCTCGCGTGCCAAAGAGACCTTATTGGCTGATTTGTGCAACGAATGTAAATGTGACATACTCCTAATGCAAGAGACTCACCGGGGCTACAACAGCCATCGGCCCAAAATCGCAGGCATGGAGCTTGTTCTGGAAAGGCCCCACGATAAATACGGCAGTGCCATTTTTACCAAACCAAACCTAAATATCACATCAGCCTCGCTGACTGGAAAGGATGACATCGAGATTCTTTCAATATCTACACCACACTTTTGCGCTACTTCTATATACAAGCCCCCCAATGTCGACTTCACGTTTGAGGAACCTGCCAACTTCAACTACCCGGACGTAAACTTCATCATTGGCGATTACAACTGCCGAAGCACATCTTGGGGATACCCAGATTCAGATATAAATGGCGAAAAACTGGAAACCTGGGCAGAGAATCATGATCTTCAGCTAATTCATGATCCAAAGCTGCCAGCATCCTTCAACAGTGGCCGATGGAGGAGAGGCTACAACCCCGATAATATCTTCGTGTCATCCAAAGTTGCTGGGAGTTGTTTGAAGATGATGGGTAAGCCCATTCCATCTACCCAACATAGGCCCATAATTTGCACAGTGAATGCCATGGTTGTGCCAGAGGAGGTGCCTTTCAAGCGAAGGTTTAATTTTCAGAAGGCCGACTGGGAAAGATTTGCCAAAGAACTTGATACAGAAGTTGCCAAAATCCCGCCGCAACCTGAGATGTATGAGGCATTTGTCAAATGCGTCCATACAGTTTCTAGAAGGACTATCCCAAGAGGTTGTAGAACAAGCTACATACCAGGACTGACTGATAACAGCAAACAGCTGATGAACCACTACAAAGATCTCTTTGAGGCAGACCCATTTTCTGATGATACTATCCATGTTGGCGAGGAATTGTTGCAAACTATCTCAGCACATTGTAAAGCTAAGTGGACCTCACTGGTAGAGAATCTCGACATGAAGTTAAATAGTAGGCGGGCCTGGAATCTCCTGAAAAACCTCAGCGGTGACCCAACGACATCTAGAAACTTCACCACAATAACAGCAGACCAGATTGCAACCCAATTACTCATGAACGGGAAGACTAAAGGTCGGAGCTCACGGGAGCAACTGGAACGAACCTCAGGACATGAGAACCATAACCTACGAGAACCTTTCACCTTGAATGAACTAGAATCTGCCATCTCCACGTTGAAATTGAATAAAGCTGCTGGCATCGATGACATCAGAGTAGAACAGATCAAAAAGTTCGGCCAGACCACCCTACAATGGCTGCTTACGATGATTAATGAGTGTGTATCTAAGCTTTATATCCCCAGGCTCTGGAGGAAAGCCCGAGTGGTTGCACTGCTTAAGCCTGGTAAGGAGCCAAACGATCCTAAAAAATTTCGCCCAATATCCTTATTATGTCACTGTTTCAAGATCTTCGAGCGCCTTATCCTCAACCGAATTAGCGGCATCCTTGAAGATAAGTTCATTCCCCAACAAGCTGGGTTTCGATCTGGAAAGTCATGTTGCAGTCAGATACTGAACCTCACTCAACACATCGAGGATGGGTATGAACAAGGTGAGATAACTGGAGTTGCCTTTGTCGATCTAACAGCTGCTTACGACACTATCAACCACAGAAAGTTGCTGAGGAAAGTGTACCAGACCTCCAACGACTACCAACTAACATCCCTTATTGGCACTCTCCTGCAGAATAGAAGGTTCCAAGTCTTTCTCCATGGTAAAAAGAGCAGATGGCGCATACAAAAGAACGGCTTACCTCAAGGCAGTGTACTCGCTCCTGTGCTATTTAATATTTACACTAACGATCAGCCCATACCAGAACATTCTAGGCTCTTCATCTATGCTGATGATACTGCAGTGGCTGCCCAAGGAAAAACATTTGAAGAGGTGGAGGGAAAGTTGACTTCTGCACTAGATACCCTTGGATCTTACTATGAAGCCAATCATCTTAAGCCAAATCCCAACAAGACTCAAGTATGTGCATTTCACTTAAGGAATAGAGAAGCTCGGCGGGAACTGGATGTTACATCAGGGGGGTGCCAATGTGGGTGGTCCTCTGCTTAGCCGCTCTTGGGTCTCGTGAAGCCGTGACGTAGGTAGTATGGCAAGTGGGCTGGGAGATTCATGCTAGCCACAGTGAATGTCAGTAGCCGTAGCGAAACAAGTGCTTTATTTCTTGTGTGTGATCTTTGTCTTATTCCTAGTTTCATTTGCGTGTTTTATAGGTGGTATATTGTGTATTAAATGTACTTCACTTCAATGTGTACAATCGTATGTGCACTAGTTGAAGCGGAATAAACTCATGTACGTTCCCTTACAATGGAATGTGCTATTGCTACATGCCGGAACTATTGGAGGAAAACAAAAGACAACATTGATATTGTGTACCATAGTTTCCCCAAAGATACAACTCTTGTGAAAGCTTGGCTGGCAAAATGTAAACGAGGGGATAAATTGAATATAGTCAATGCAAAAGTCTGCTCCGTCCATTTTACGAGCGATGATTACTATCATGATTTAGAGCATGAATTATTGGGCCTGCCACTGAGGAAAAAAAGACGTCTCAAGACGGATGCTGTGCCTTCCCTTCATCTTCCCTTCACCAGTGTTCAAGAGCCCCACTCGGACATTCAGAACAGCCCTGATAATTTGAATGATGGATGTCGACCACTTTTACAGGTAAGAATAACCATGAATATGAGCAATCAAATCTCTTTAACTCCTGAGCGTCTAGTGTAGGTCGTTATTTCTCAAGCCAGTAAAAACATATTAGTCTATGAGTTCTGAAATCAGTGGCGTAGCAAAATAATAGGTTGTTTGTTGTTGTTGTTGATTCATTTAGGGGCTTTGTGACATCGTGGTCATGGGGTTCCATGTATTTGAGTGTGTGTGTGTGTGTGGAATTTGACTGATAACCTGTGTTATTGTGATGGCTGAATTACTGTGTGTATTTGTAATTCAGATAAGGTATCGGAAAGAGACGGCCTTGGCCTTAATTTAGGAACAATCCCAGCATTCGCCTGGAGTAGAAGTGGGAAACCATGTAAAACCACTTCTAGGATGGTTGAGGTAAGAATCGAACCCGCCCCCTTCTCAGTTTTGCCTCATGAGGCTGAATATACCCCGTTCCAGTCCTCGGACCAGAATTACATTTCTTGGCAGAACCAGGAATCGAACCCGGACCTCCGCAGTGACAGCCAAGAGTGCTAGCCACTACGTAACTTGGCGGTTCAAAATAATAGGTGCCCCAGATTGTAGGTTGAAATCATATAAATTAATACCTGCTTTCCAACAACAACAACAACAACAACAACAAAGTGCATTAGGCTATAAGCAGTCATATGAACCCACAATTCTCTATTTAATTAGACTTTTGGTTTTATAGACCAATTCGGCAATAGCAAGAAAATATAGGGGGAGATGACTTCGATGTTCCACTTCTTAAAACAATCACCACGACCAACAACAAAACATAAATGAGGACCAATTTTTTCGTTAGTAGGCTTCTTAGCAAATGTTCGATGTATTCTTTAGTTTAGAAACAATGATTGTGTTTTAAGTAGGTTATACAAGGGTAAAACGTATCTCTTTTTTCTGGTTATTAATTTTTAAAAGTTGGCTAGCCTACTTGCGTCGGAAATTTTTAAATACCAAATGTGATAGGCTTATACCCGTGAAATGTTCAGAGAGTGTGCGTTCCTAGAGAATCTCCTATAATTGCCTAAGATATGTTAACTATTTCGGGATTTTTGCGACAAAGATAATTTTTTGAAAAGAAAGTAATGAGGGGTATCTTCTTTGCACCTAGTAACTGACCTCCACCCCACACACACAACTATGCCACTGTCTGGAATATTCCGAAATAAGGATGACGGAATTCGTTGGCTCAGTAACATCCTATATATTGACATTGCCAGTGATGGTTTTTTCTTTTGTGCAATGCAATTATGTCATCTAGTTGTAGGCTTGCAATACAATGTGGAAAACAGCGGCCATCATTTAGTTGCACATGCTTTTCTTTTTCACCTAATTAGGAAGACGGGAATTTGATTCCACCTGAATAAACTTATTTAAACTGCTTATGATTCACTAAGAAATATTTAAGAGTGTATTCGCTTTATCAAACAATAGACTAATATTACACTAATACAATGGTTTTTTGACAGGTGCTCACATCTCCCAGAGACGAGAGGAACAAATCACGGATCGCACGGAAAAGGGCAATAGAGCACATAGAAAGCGTTTCTCCTAAAAAGCGCAGGAAGCTTACTGAAGATGCCAGTACGACTACAGAAGGGCTCCAGTGCTGTGAAGAAAAAGTACTCCTAAAGAAAGAAATTCATGAACTAAAAGCAGAGAATGTGCGTTTAAGGAATCAAGTAATCTTTCTTCAGAATTCGAAGAGAAAATGTGCACAAAATTTAAGGAAGAAATTTGCAGCCTTACAGAGGAAGTCATGTTTAAGACAAAATCACTTCATGGAGAAGTAGACTCGCGGCTGCAGGAAGTTCTCGGTAAACTTTTCACTCCTGCACAAATAAAATCACTCAAATTAAGTAGACCTGTCAACTGGGATTCAGACACAATTTGTAAGGCAATTGCACTTAGAGCAGTTTCTCGTAAGGGCTACAGTTATTTGCGAAATTACATTTTCCTCTGCCGGGACTGTCCACTTTGAGGAGATGGACTAGTAATTTTAAATGCGACAGGGGGATTTTACATGATGTGTTGAAATTAATGGAACCACAGATTGAAAATTTCACCGACATGCAGAAATACTGCGTGATTTCATTTGATGAAATGAATGTGGATAGCCGCATATGTTATGACCAAGGAACGGATGAAATTTTAGGCCCACATAAAAATGTACAGATTCTAATGGTAAGATCTTTGTGCTAAATGGAAGCAACCTGTATATTATGACTTTGATGTGTCCATGTCAGCAGTTCTTATTAAAGATATCATCGTCAATCTAGAGAAGATAGGTATTAAGGTTGTAGCTATTGTGTCTGACATGGGTGGTAAAAATCTCGCTCTTTGGTCGGAGTTAGGTATTTCTCACACCAAGACTTATTTCAGTCATCCTTTGGATTGTGATAGACACATATGGGTATTTGCGGATTTCCCACATCTTCTGAAATTATTGCGCAATCACTTCCTGGACAGTGGAATTATCTTGCCGAGTGGTAAATTAATTCAGAAGAATATCATTGAACAAATAATTCAGGCAGATTCAAATGAACTAAAAATTGCACCTAAGTTAACGCAACTGCATGTAACTTGTCGAGGTCGTGATAGGCAGCGAGTAAGCTTAGCTGCAGAACTTTTCTCAAGGACTACTGCTAGGGCACTGAGTTTTGTTTCTCAAGACATGAATGAGGCCCATGATTTCCTCGAAATAGTGAACGATTCTCTGGACATTTTTAACTCTCGCGTACCTGATAATCCTGGAGTAAAAGCAGCTTTTGGAGTGTGTTTGGAGCAACAGCTTCGGGTTTTGGATATATTTGAGATCCTCTGTGAAAATATGCGGGTGGTGGGTAAAAAGACAATGCTGCCATTTCAGAAAGGCTTTCTCATGAGTGTAAGATCTCTGAAAGGACTTTATAATTATTTGCTTAAACAGGGATTTCGCTTCATCTTGACAGCGAAGCTGAATCAGGACTGTGTGGAAAATTTATTTTCTCAATTACGTGGGCTTGGACATTTCTATGACCACCCATTACCAGTAGAGGTTAAGAACAGAATTCGTCTGTTATTAATAAGTGCGAATGCGGGAAATATTCCTGTTTCAAGTGCAAGTTCTGTTAAGAAACTAGACGATAATGATGAGTGCTTCCTTACACACCAGCTTCTAGAAGGAATGTCCGAGGAAATGGAACGTAACTCAGTTCTAGAAGAAGATGAATCAATTCGAGGTTTATGCATTGAAAATCTTACCTTTCGAGAGGAAATCCAAGACTATTCGTCACATGTGGACTTGCCTTTTGAAGGCCTTAGGTATGTAGCTGGATACGTGGCTTTCAAGTGTAAGAAGCATTGCCAATTAGGCTTTCAATCTAAGTCGCTCTCAATATGTCAGAATGTACTGTCGACAATGAACTGGATACAGGTTCTTTCAAAAGGCGGTTTAATTGAACCAAGTGAAGAGTGGTTTGATGAGGTGAAAAAATTTGAAACAATTTTTCAAAATTTTCACGGAAATGAATTGAAAAGGGGTCGACGAATAATGCATGCGCTTGTATTAGTATTGCAACAGAAGTTCCCGCACACTAATGAGAACGCTATTCGACTGTATGTAAGAACGAGGACATTTATTAGAATGCGCTTCCTCAACGCCCTTAAGTCTCTCAGAGAGGCTGAAAGAAGGGCTGCAAGCAAACGCCTGAAATGGGCGAAATCAGCCTTGTAGAATCCCTGTTTTGGTGTTGCCATGTAAGTTACTAGGATTGCCAGATTTCAAGAATGGAAAAACGGAACAAAGGTCCCAAAACATGTTTTCTTTTTTTAATCGAGGTTATTAAATGTTGTAATAAATAATACACACAAACAACCCAACCTCTGGCACTATACAGCCCATGACGGGCTAAGGCCGACCAAGCGACCGCTGCCTAGCCATTTGGCCTGCAGATATTGGGGTGACGCGTGATCAGCGCGTCGGGTCCCCTCGGCCGTTAATCTTGGTATTCGTGATCGGGGCGCTGTCTTACTGTCAGAAAGCTACTCAATTGTCCTCACGAGGCTGAGTGCACCCCGTTCCAACCCTCACGTCAGTTTTAAAATCCGTGACGGAGCCGGGGATCGAACCCGGGGCCTCCGGGTAAGAGGCAGGCGCGCTACCCCAACACCACGGGGCCGGCAAATAATACACACACCTATAAAATAAACATTACAGAATCAAATACACAAAATTGAAACTAGATATTGCTGACGTATCATATAGGCCTCTGACACCAGCAACTTACAAATACTTTTCATTTGAACGACCCTTTGCAAGGATTTTTATTTGTAAGTACCTTCTGATAAAATTCACTACAATATTCGTCATAATTGTAATATGTGAACAATTCTTGTTTTATCAAACTAATGGAGCTTCTGTTTCTATCATCTCTCCATTTGATATTCATGACAGAAAAACTCTCCCCGTATAAACAATGGAGGGGAAAATGCTGAGTATTAACTTCACAAGAACTAACATATCCCTTAACTTAATTTTGTTGTCCCTAATAAATCTATAACATGTACCCATCTATCTGACATAGACATAGAAATCACTTTCTCTTTCAAACTTGCGCCTGTACCACCAGAAATCAAGCTTGATATTACAATCAATTCTGAAGCGGGACATTTGAGAATTGGTCCGAAATTGAATATACTGTATTATCAAATTAACAAAAAGAAACCGGAATATTTGGCGTTCTGTTAATGATGAAAACGGAACGCGGAACAAAACAAGAAAAAACGGAATTGTTCCGGTTTTAACGGAACGTTTGGCAACCCTATGTACTAGTGAAATTGTATTATATTGTGTATGAATTTCCTTGTGCTGTATGATTGTCATGTGATATATAAATAATTAAAATAACCTCATAAAATCTCTCATTTCATTTACTGTTCCCTTCACCCGCTATCTCCCAAGCACTGCTTGGCATAGTAGCTACGTCACAGCCGCCAGCCAATTGCCGCGCGCTCCCCGACTTGGCCCAACCTTAGTATTTAAGTAACCTTGATGTTACATGGCAAGGCAAACAACTCCAACATTGTCCAACACCCGTGTATCTAGGTGTTACTCTTGACCGAACACTGTCCTTCAAGAAACACTGCCATAAGACCAAGCAGAAAGTTAGTTCACGGAACAATATTTTGAGGAAGCTCACAGCCACCACCTGGGGGGTAAGTCCTCACGTCCTAAGAACTTCTGCTCTTGCTTTGTGCATGTCTGCTGCAGAGTACGCTTCACCTGTGTGGAGTGCATCCAGTCACACCAAGCAGATTGACATTGCCATCAACGAGACCATACGAATCTTGTCGGGATGTATGAAGCCTACTCCAGTCGACAAACTTTACCCGATTGTTGGGATAGCTCCCCCAACTATCAGAAGGGCTGTTGCTGCTGATGCAGAGAGGGCGAAGCAGATTAATGATCCCCGTCATCCACTGCATAATCATCAGGCTGTTGTCCGTCGACTGAAATCAAGAAAGAGTTTCATCGCCAGGACTCAACCACTGGAGGGAACATCGGAATCTAACCGCATCTCCAGGTGGAAGAGCAAGCTGCCGCCGGATATCCCTGTTAAGGAAGAGCTAGCCCCAGGAAATGACCTGCCTTACCCTGTTTGGAAATCACTTAATCGTCTCAGGGTGGGCGTCCCTCGTTGCAAGACCAACATGCAGAAATGGGGTATCCTTCCAGCTGATGGAGACACGTCCTGCGAGTGTGGAGCAACACAAGACCCAGCCCACCTGCTCATTTGTCCACTACTAGAACAACCCTGCACTACCCAGGACCTGATCGAGGCAAACAACAAGGCCATCGGAGTTGCTACATTCTGGAAATGATCGGACACGGAAATGAATGAATGAATCGCATAGTTCACGAGATATTGTGTTTTTTTCCTACCAAAAAAGCAACCTTTCGGGTAAACAGCTTTGAATATAAAAAACACTCCATTGACAGATATGCGCATGGTCTCACGTAAAACGCTATATCTCTGCCAAAACGCTGAATGTACTTATAAAACTTAACAGATATATTGAGAAAGGTATTGTCTATCATTGAGCCTCCGTGGCTTAGGCGGCAGCACGTCGGCCTCTCACCACTGGGTCCGTGGTTCAAATCCCGGTCACTCCATGTGAGATCTGTGCTGGACAAAACGGAGGCAGACAGGTTTTTCTCCGGGTACTCCGGTTTTCCCTGTCAAAATTTCATTCCAGCAACACTCTCCACTATCATTTCATTTCATCTGTCATTCATTGAATCATTGCCCCAGAGGAGTGCGTCAGGCCTCGGCAGCCGGCACAGTTCATATCCTCGCCGCTAGATTGGGGCTTCATTCATTCCATTCCTGACCCGATCGGAGACTGGAAGCAGGCTGTGGATTTTTTTTCATTGTCTTTCATTTAAATGTAAAAGAAAAAAACTTAAATTTTGACAACTGGCGGTGTGTGAGCCCCCTAGGGCCACGTAACAGTGCCGACGTGACATGGAAGAAAAGTAAGAACGAGGGTCTTTACCGACACAGTGCAAGCATCACTGTCCCAATGCGCAACGACGGCGCATCTGATGAGAAGGACCGGGACTGTTTGATGAAGAAAGTATTCGAGTACATTGCAAGCCTGAAGGCTACAACGCAATGGGTAGAAGTACTCAAGAGAGACGCGATTGAAATTGGAATTATTGCCGCCTTGATCCACAACAGGAAGTTGTTTCAAAGTGGCATCGACAGGCACAGCTTGCCGTCGTGGGTGAGTGGGTATCGTGTCGGTCTACAAACCCCAAGCTTGCAAGTTCGCTCCTGGGCGTGGTAAATGATTTTTGAAAGGCGGCAAAAATACGACACGCATGTCATACGATGTTGGCATGTCAAAGGCCCCATTTGAATTCAGTAGGCCGTGTTCATAATGGCAAAATTAATCTCGGGAGTTTCCGCCAACACAAAGTTCCTCATTTCTCTACTAGAAAGCGCTATAGTGTTCAAGGTGCTTATATATCTAACCTGCTTGACTTTCATAGTGATTCAAGGAACAACGAAATTCGACGTGCAAGCTACCCTCTGCGTGTCAAATTACAAAGCTTGAACTCGGCACCCGAGGCCATCCGATATTATTATTATTATTATTATTATTACTATAGACACACATTAGACTGCAGATGCTACTGTCACACACCGAGGCCTATGAGAGTGCCCTTCAAATACTCAAAGAAAAGCAAAACGCTCTCTGGGATGATTTCATCCTTCAGTATGCCTTCCTTCGGAGGGGAAGTAAAGCCGGCGGTCCCATGTCATAGATGTATGGCGTGTAGAAGATCCTTCCACAGACTAAACTTGTGTGAAGCTAAATTGTTAGGTTGGATTTCATCGGAACGCTCTATAAACGTTCCAACGTTCACCACTAGGTACCTTTGATATCTGGTAGCGAAAGGTTCAACTACTTGAAACTGAACGGAACATGTAGCTCACCCTATGGGTGTCCGCTGGAAGCAGCTACAGACTCAGGCGAGCCGAACATGTCCTCGGACACTCCCGGCACTAATAGCCATACGATAAATAAATTTATTTAGCGTATGGCAACTGAAGAGCAACTAATATACAACGTTTACAAATACTGAAAATCTATAAGTTAATGTTTAAGTCTTTAATCCATTGAAGGCCTGAAGCCGTCACTTTAAAGAAATCTTCTGGACTTCCAGAATAAGCTCGTCTGCTGCAGCATGTTACAATGTGTTTGATGGCCTGGTGTTCACTGCCACTGTTCACTGCCGCCAATCCCCATCGGTGGAGGTTCTCTGCAGAAATGCCATGGCCTGTACGGAGCCTCTTAATTGTCTTCCAAACACGTTGCGGTGGTTCCATGCCAACTGGCTGTGTACCTGGTCTAACGAGAGCCATGTGCAGCACTAGTACACATTCCAGACCATTTCCTGTTCATGTTGAGATTCATTACTTGCAACGATTCTGCCAGGATGATGTGTGGCCGTCTGGATTTTAATCGGCTTTTTTTTTTTAAGTACAGGTACATCAGAGTGGATTGGAAGCTGAGGATTGATAATTAACTTTTTATATTTCTTTAGGAGGGCGTTCTGTCTCCGCAGATTTGGTGGCGCTATGTGACTTAGAGGCGGTAGCCAGTAGACTGTATGCGCCCTGTTATTGTTCTCATTGCCACATTTAGCTGGACATCGATTTTACCCACATGTGGGCTGTTTAGCCATACTGGAGCACAGTATTCAGCAGCAGAGTAGACGAGTCCTAAGGAAGAACATCGCAGTGTTGTAGCTGTTGCACCCCACGAGGTTCCGCACAACTTCTGTATGATATTATTTCGCGATCCCAGCATTGCTGCGGTGTTTTTTATATAACTTCGGTATGATATAGTTCTATCCAGAGTCACGCCCAAATATTTCGGAAAAATTTGGTGATGAAGAGCCTGGCCATTATAGCTGACATTTAACTTTGCATCAGCCATTCTATTGTTAAGATAAAAGCAGCTAACATCAGTCTTCGTTGGGTTTGGTGTTAATCTCCACTTTTTAAATTATTCATGCATTGTCGTTAAATCAGCAGAAAGTACCGCTTCAAAACTTTTATGTTGAGTGACCAAATCTAGATCATCTGCATAAATGAACTTCCTTGATCATGTAACCTTTATGCATTTGTGACTGCATAAATTCTACATATTATTTCAACAACATTTTATTCATGTTTAAAACTGGTGGGAGGAAGACGTTGCTTGAAGACCAGGGCAGTAACAAAGAAGAGACATGTACGTGCTTTTCCGAGACTTTCACCGAGCGCGGACAATAGAAGATGGAACAAGGCAGTCAACATCAGGAAGCCACATGGCCAGAGACAAGGACAAACGGTCATTCAACCGACTGGGTGGATACCGAAATTTCAACGATCATCTACAGGATAAGCCCCGCCTACTTGAGAGAAATTAGAGCAGCACTTAAAATTCAGAAATTGGAGTTACATCATCGTAAAGAGGACGATCTCAGCCTCTCAAAAGTATTTTTAGCCTATTTTCAATTTTGAAAAAAAATAGGCTTATGAGATCACCTTTTGTCCGTGTGTGTGTGCGTGTGGGTGTGTGTGTGAGGTGTGTGTGTGTGTCCCCCTAATAAAATCTAAACGGCTGGAGCGATTTCAATGAAACTCGGTAAGTTCATAGCACTATTCCCGGCGACCTCGACTCAATGCAATGCAGATCTACCCCCTTAACACCCTTTTAGAACCTGAATATCCAAAAATCCTTTCTTAGTTGGCGTTTGTGGCACTTGAGGAAGCTGCATACCAAATTTCATTCCAATCCGTTGGGTGGTTTCTGAGATTTCGTGATGAATGTGTGAGTGAGTGATTGAGTTGTATTTGACAAATCTAGTAGATAGTGTCAAGTCTTTGTTATGCTATACTCGGTTGACAGTGCTGTGTGAGCACCAATCCAACATGGCGGCTGTGCGAAATATTTCACTAGCATTCAATATCTCCGAAACTATTACCGATATCGCCCTGAAATTGTGTACGGTGATAAAGGGCACTACTAGAAATTCACCTATGAGACTTTCAAAAACCTGGTGACTACAAAACCAACATGGCTGTCAAGCGAAATTGAGACTTTTAAATAGACATTTCTCGCGATTTAACTATCCAAACTTAATGAAACTTAGTACAGCAAATGTTTATACACATTGTAATTCACTGGAGTCTAATTTAGTTCAATTGTATTCATAACCTCAAAATGGCGGCTGTGCGAAATATTTCACTGACATTCTATATCTCCGAAACTATTACAGATATCATCATGCAATTTTGTACGGTGATAAAGGGTACTGATACAAGTTTACCAATGTATATTTCATAAACCTGTAAAGTACAAAACGAACATGGCGACCAAGCGAAATTGAAATGTTTTAATAGACTTTTCTCGTGATTTAACTCTCCGAGCGCAGTGAAATGTGGTACAGTAAATGATTTTGCAGATTGTAATGCACTGCCATCTAATTTAATTCAATTGTTTACATAACCTCAAGATGGCGGCTATGCAAAATTTTAAAATTAAGTTTTTATTCTTGTGTCGTAATCATGCGATCGAAGTGAAAGTTTGAATAATGAAGCTAGGCAATAATTGTCCTTGAATGGTACATAACTTTATGGCCTATACATATAACAATCCTAAATGGCGAGCTTCCGAAATATTTAGACGGTTATCAATATCTATGGAGCCTCCGTGGCTTAGGCGGCAGCACGCCGGCCTCTCACCGCTGGGTCCGTGGTTCAATCCCGGTCACTCCATGTGAGATCTGTGCTGGACAAAACGGAGGCGGACAGGTTTTTCTCCGGGTACTCCGGTTTTCCCTGTCACAATTTCATTCCAGCAACACTCTCCACTATCATTTCATTTCATCTGTCATTCATTTAATCATTGCCCCAGAGGAGTGCGACAGGCTTCGGCAGCCGGCACACTTCATATCCTCGCCGCTAGATGGGGGCTTCATTCATTCCATTCCTGACCCGGTCGGAGACTGGAAGCAGGCTGTGGATTTATTTTCATCAATATCTATGAATCTTTTACAGCAACCAAACTGATTTTTTTTAAATGTTCATAGAGACTATGAACATATGTTCACCTATAGGGCTCTCAGTAACCTGGTGGGCACAAATCCAACATGGCGGCGATGCGAAGTATAAATATTTAAATGGACGTTTCTCGCGAATTAACTATCCGAGTGCCGTGAAACGTTGCACGTTAAATGCTTATACAAATGTTGATCCACTGGCATGTAATTTATTTCAATTGTTTGCATAATCACAAGATGGCTGGTGTGCGTACTTTTGAAATCTCGTTTTTACTTCTTGTGTTCTAATCATGCGATTGAAGTTTGAATACCACACGTACACAATAATCTTAATGTAGTAGTACAAAAATAAAAATCCATCCTGGCGACCATATGAAATATTTAGACGGTTCTCAAATAACTACGAATCTGTTACAGCAATTAAACTGAAATTTTGTATGTTGATAGAGACAATTAACATGAGCAGGATATATGAAAATAGGCTGTATAGTTCTTCATGGAACTACTTGTTAAAATTTAAATTAAGTCATTCTGTGATTTTTGCCAGAAATAAAACCAAATTAAGGGGTGGATTTGAAACCACCAATCGCAGCCAGGGACGCGAGACGCGGCCAAATCCCGCCGAAATTATGGAACAATGAAGGAAGTTACGGAGCTAATTATCTAAGGATTAAGCGATCGGATTTTGGATTAAGAAGAAGCCATGAGACATTGAAAATGAAGACGTTCGAATGAGCTACTTTGCATGTTCATGCGAGTGATATATTATATATAAAAGTGAAAGTCTGTATGTATGTGGGTGGGTTGGTTCCGTATACAAATCTACACCGTTCCACCAATCTCAACCAAATTTTGCATACACATAGTTTAGGACCCAGAAGGAACCGCTGCCTACATGAATTTTCGATAGTCTTTCTCATTCTTCTGATTTCGGCCCTTTTGCACTCGAGCAAAGGCTAATAAATCCATAAAATACACTCATGAAGGAATGGCAAGGCGGATAGTTTCCATGGCAACATAGATCAAGTCGAGACACGGCCGACTGGATGACAGTTGCGCTCTGCACTACCGGTATAGAAAATGAGGATCTTTACTTGAAATCCCGTTAGTTACTCAACTGCACACACAGCACTGTCAACCGAGTATAGCATAACAAAGACTTGACACTATCTACTAGATTTGTCAAATACCACTCAATCACTCACTCACACATTCATCACGAAATCTCAGAAACCACCCAACGGATTGGAATGAAATTTGGTATGCAGCTTCCTCAAGTGCCACAAACGCCAACTAAGAAAGGATTTTTGGATATTCAGGTTCTAAAAGGGTGTTAAGGGGGTAGATCTGCATTGCATTGAATAGCAATATCTCCCGATTGGTTTCATTGGGGGATGAGATACTCGGCATATAAACTCATCATTAAAAATAAGAAGACATGTGTCTGAGGGATTTTCGATGTGGTGTATATTATGAGGTGAAAGGGGTGAAAAGTGGAGGTTGAAAGATTCCTAACGGAGCCTGTGTCTCTTAAACGACATAGGCGAGGAGTTTGAAACTCAGCGGAAAAAAATCAGCAAAAAACAAGTAAATAGGTGTGTGACCGTTTTTTTTTCATAAATCTAATTTAAGGGGCCCATGGGGAGGGGTGAAATTCTGGGAAAAGAAAAACTGGAAAGAAAGTGTCCTAACCGATTGACTCACTCGCTCTTCAAACTCAGGGGAAAAACTGCTTAAAAATAAGTAAAAATGTGTTCGACAGTTTTCTTGATAAATCAAATTGAAGGGGTTCATCGGGAGGGGTGAAATTCTGGAGAAAAAAAATTGAAGAAAATGTCCTGACTCACTCACTCACTCATCATCGCCCAGCCAAAAATATTGAAGTTGGAAACATGGCATTATCGGGATATGTTCGTTGTATGTCAAAACCATACACTAAGGGAGGATTTTTGAATATTCAGGTTCTAAAGGGGTCTTAAGGGGGTTAAACCTGCATTTCATTGAATTACAATATCTCACGAGTGGTTTCATTTGTGGATGTGATACTCGGTATATAAACTAATCATTAAAAATAAGCACACATGTGTCTAACGGCTTTTCGATGTGGTGTATTATTATGAGGTGAAAGGGGTGAAAAGTGGGGGTTGAAGGATTCCTAACGAAGCGTGTAGGCCTAACTTTTAAACGACACAGGCGAGAAATTTGAAACTCAGCGAAAAAAAAATCAGCTTAAAAATAAGTAAATCGGTGTTCCACCGTTTTTTCATTAATTAATTTAAGGGGCCAATGGGTTGGGGTGAAATTCTGGGGGAAAAAAGGACAGAAAGTGTCCTAACTGACTGACTAACTCACTCACTCATCAAACTCAGGGGAAAAAAAACAGCTTAAAAAATAAGTTAATAGGCGTTCAAGCGTTTTTTTATCAATCCAATTTATGGGGCCCATGGGGAGGGGTGAAATTCTGGTAAAAATAATTGAAAGAAAATGTCCTGTCTGACTCACTCACTCATCACGCCCAGCGAAAACTATTAAAGTTATAAACATGACATTTTGGGAATATGTTCGCTGTACGTCGAAAACGTCAACTAAGGAATGATTTTTGTTTATTCTGGTTTTAATAAGGTGTTAAGGGGGTAAATGTGCATTTCATTGAATAATGATATCTCATGAGTTGTTTCTTTGGGGATGTGATATTCGGTATATAAACTAATCATTAAAATAATCAGACATATGTCTAAGGGTTTATCGATGTGGTGTATATTATGAGGTGAAAGGGGTGAAAATTGGGGGTTGAGGGATTCTTAACGGAGCGTGTATCTCTTAAACGACATAGGCGAGATGTTTGAAATTCGGCGGGAAAAACAGCTTAAAATATAAATAAATAGGTGTTCGACCGTTCTTTCATAAATCCAATTTAAGGAGCCCTTGGAGAGGGGTGAAATTCTGGAAAAAAAAACAGGAAAGTGTCCTAACTCGCTCACTCAACTCAGGGGGGAAGAACAGCTCAAAAATAAGTAAATAGGTGTCCGACCGTTTTTTTTTCATAAATCCAATGTAAGGGGATCATGAGAGGGGTGAAATTCTGAAAAATAATTGAAAGAAAATGTCCTGACTTACTCACTCACTCACCATCGCCCAGCCAAAATTATTGAAGTTAGAAACATGACATTTTGGGGCTATGTTCGTTGTATGTCGAAAACGTCCACTAAGGAAGGAATTTTGGATATTCAGGTTCTAAAGGTGTGTTAAGGGGGTAGACTTGCATTTAATTGAATAACAATATCTCCCGATTGGTTTCCTTTGGGATTGGATACTCGGCATATAAACTCATCATTAAGAATACGAAGACATATGTCTGAGGGTTTTTCGATGTGGTGTATATTATGAGGTGTATGTGTGAAAAGTGAGTGTTGAAGGATTCTTAACGGAGCAAGTATCTCTTAAAAGACAGAGGCAAAAAGTATGAATCTCAGGGAGAATAATCAGCTTGAAAAAGTAGTAAATAGGTGTTCGATCGTTTTTTCATAAATCCAATTTAAGTGGCTCATGGGGAGGGGTGAAATTCTGGGGAAAGAAGTCCACTAAGGAAGGATTTTTGGATATTCACTCATCATCCCCCAGCAAACCTATTGCAGTTAGAAACTTGAAATTTTGGGGATATGTTCGTTGAATGTGGAAAAAGTCCACTATGGATGGATTTTTGGATATTCATGTTCTGACGGGGTGTTAAGGGAGTTAAACTTGCATTTCATTGAATAACAATATATCACGAGTTGTTTCATTTGGGGATGTGATATTCGGCATATAAACTAATCATTCAAAATAAGCAGACATATGTCTAAGGGTTTATAGATATGGTGAATATTATGAGGTGAAAGAGGAGAAAATTGGGGGCTGAAGGATTCTTAACGGAGCATGTATTGTATCTCTTATTCAACATAGGCGATTAGTTTGAAATTCTGCGGAAAAAGCAGCTTAAGGAATAAGTAAATAGGTGTTCGACTATTTCTTCATAAATCCAATTTAAGGGGCCCATGGGGAGGGGTGAAATTCGGGAAAAGAAATAGGAAAGAAGGTGTCCTAACTGATTGACTCACTTACTCACTCATCGAACTCAGGGGGAAAAACAGCTTTAAATAAGTAAATGGGTGTTCGACCTTTTTTTTTTTTTCATAAATCCAATTTAAGGGGTTCATGGGGAGGGGTGAAATTCTCAAAAATAAATGAAAGAAAATGTCTTGACTGACTCACTCACTCATCATCGCCAAGCCAAAATTATTGAAGTTAGAAACATGAAATTTTGGGGATAAGTTCGTTGCATGTCGAACACGTCCACTAAGGAAAGAGGTTTGGATATTCAGGTTCTAAAGAGGTGTTAAGTGGGTAAACGTGCATTTCATTGAATAACAATATCTCACGAGTGGTTTCATTTGGGGATGTGATACTTGGCATATATACTAATCATTAAACATAAGCTGACACATGTCTAATAGTTTTTCAATGTGGTGTATATTATGAGGAGAAAGGGATGAAAAGTGGGGGTTGAAGGATTCCTAACGGAGCGTGTATCTCTGAAACGACATAGGCGAGGAGTTTGATTTTCTCCGAGTTTCAGCTTAAAAATAAATAAATGAATAAATAATTAAAATAAGTAGGTGATCGACCGTTTCTTCATAAATCCAATTTAAGGGGCCTATGGGGAGGGGTGAAATTCTGGAAGAAAAACGTCCACTAAGGAAGGATTTTTGGATGTTCACTCTCTTCGACCAACCAAAACTATTAAAGTTAGAAGAAGGGGATATGTTTGTTGTGTGTTGAAAAATCTACTAAGGAGGGATTTTTGGACATTCAGGTTCTAAAAGGGTTGTTAACGGGGTTCAACCTGCATTTCATTGAATAACAATATGACACGACTATGACGCGAGCGAAGCGAGGCTAAAGATGAGATGGTGTGTGTCTGTGTATTACTCAATCACGCAAGAACCACTGGTCCGATTTACATGAATTGACATGAAAGAAGCAGATTTACCTGGTTAACATATAGGCTACTTTTGATTTCAATAATTTGCACTATTTAAAGATGGCGACCATTTTAGTGACGTCACTACACCCTTTGGTTTCAAACTTTCATATTTCCATTTCAAATAAAAAGTGAACGCTAAGAAATAGCAAACTTTTGATGGCATATACGAGGTTTAAAATTACATTTTCTATCCGAAAGGTATCTCCAACGGTTAGCGAGTAAAACCTAAATTTGTGCTATAAAACACGGTCAACGCCGAACGGTGTAGTTGGACAAAATGTTCCATCCTTAATCTCCCTCTGTGCAACACCTCGCCTATCCCCTGTTCTAACTGTCACCTTCACATTTTAATTTATTTATAACGCGTAGCGAAGCACGGGTACTTCAGCTAGTTATAGAATAAATTTTGAAAAACTCCCCACTCCTATAACTTTCTCCGCAAATCATATAAATAATTGCTGGCCACACAGTGTAATCAGTCTACTTAGGGCACTGCGGGACGCGCGAGCCCTTGTCTGAAACGATAGAAATTGCCGTAATATTATAAGTCCAATCATTATAGTTGGGACATTTCATATCATAATTATTCGCAAGCGCGAAGCAAACAGTATTACGAGAAGTGTGCGCTCCGTTACCAGTAAAAACGGATGTAAGTTAGAGATGGCCAACCGTGCTATCAGCATGAAATGTCAGTTAGGCAGGAACCTATGAGCTATAGGCTGAATTAAGTAGGTTGATGATAGCTTAGAAGTTAGGAGCTCCAGACACGAACCGTGCATTGTGTTAAGAATAATAAGTCACAGTGGACCTTTGCTTTGGTGAACTTTTTGGAACCGTGTGTAAGATCACCCTCCCTTGCAAGATGGATAAGATGGACCAGCGGACTGAAATCATGGAACTGATCTACATCCTGGTGAATATGAGATAAGTAAAGATACCAGATGGGGCATGCATGGCTGATGCTTCCCATCCTGGGAGTTGGATAAGTTTCTCTTCATCATAAGCCATTATGATGAAATAGGTATTTTGGGCAGAGCGGGCATGTTTGTGTAAATTTGTATATATTTTAATGACGATCTCCAATTGTGTGTTTTTAAAAGATAGGATTTGAACATGAGCATCAAAATCTTGTTATTTTTGTTTTTGAGGGTTTCAGTAAAGTTGTTGAATGCACATTAAAGGAATAATTGGGATATGAGTGCTTACGCACGACCGTAACGTAAAAGCCAATATGGGGGAAAATAGCATGACATTGTGACAGACAAGTGATGCAGCCATTTGAGCACGACCCGTAAGAAAGGTGCTGATGACCACACCCAAGGTAATAAGGTAAGACATAATGGATAGGTGACAGTCTAAGATTCAGGGAAGAGTGAGAGTTGATCCTCAGTTGAGCTGAAATAAATAGCGGAGGTTTTACTTCCCGCAGTCTACCATGATATAATGGTAAGTGCAATGATTGAGTTCATTATGCAATGAGAGTACGCGATGGCTCCGTCGGAAAGGTAATTGTACAGCTCAAGTCCAAGGCGGTCAGGTAAGGAAGCAGATACAAAAGACTGTGGTCGACTGTCTGAACCTTAGGGGTGCGGCGAAGGTCGTTGCCCACCAGGCTGGTTTGTTGTGATGAGAGTACGTCTGTTGCAAGGTCAGGGAGACCACGTTTGGATGGTATTGCTTTCCTGTTGTCGCTCCAGGAAGCGATGTCATGTAATATTATTGTCATTTTGGGTGCATTCATTAAATTGTTTGTTTATTCTGATTCACGGGGCGAAGGCCACTGCAGCGTGTTTATTTGATGCCTCTTGACTTGTATTTTATGGATTATATTAGCTTGGGAGAGCTATGGCTCTGAGTAGAGTTAACTGTTTTTGTAAAGTAAGAGTGTTGCACACATGCCTGCGACCGAAAATAACCCTATTGCCTTCATCCCCGGACTCTTGAGAGGATGGTGATGATTGTAGGAGAGGGCATGTCCAAACCCCTAAAACCAACTTATAACTATAAATATTAGTGCGCTTTTGATAGAATGACTGGACTTTTTAGGTCATAGTTTGATAAATTAAGTCTGTTGACATTTTATTCTTGAATTTGAAGCAGTGGACTGCTGTAAATTAGATTATTTTTAGCCTACTTTTCACATTTTGCAAAAATGAGGAAAAAGTAGACTTATGAGATCGATCCGGGAAAATGTGTGTCTGTCTGTCTGTCTGTCTGTCTGTCTGGCTGTGTGTGTGTCCCCCCCCCCTATCAACTCCTAAACGGCTGCAGCAATCAAAACCAAATTTAGTATGAGTAAAGATGTGCACAGGAATATCTCACGTCCATATTTGAAAATGATGTCAGTGCTACCAACTGCTGAAAAAACGCACTAGAAATTTGAGCTCCATGTTGGATATCTTGCAAGGTATGCATGGGAGCTATTCCAAAATTGGCACACATGTAGATAAGACTATTTAAGTTTAATTTCCAGGAGGCTAACCATGACAGTGTTGCCAAAATAATTTTAAGCCTTCTGATAGGTCCAATGTTTAAATGCATATAACTTCTACACTATCAATTGGATTTCAACCAAATTTTGTATGTAATATCTGAACATAAACAGATATGACTGAGCGTATTTTTAAGAGCCACCAGGGCTGCCAACTGATAATAATTGCTCTCCCAATTTTTTTTCCAAATACCAATATATCAGAAAGAATGCAAGCCAACAGCTTTAAACTATGCACACGTATATTCTGACATTTTAGATTAATTTGGAGTAACTTATATACTTCAGGTCTACCAACATGATTATGAGCCTGCTGATAGCACCAAAAGTTTAAATACATGTAACTTCTATACTATCAGCTGGATTTCAACCAAATTTCGTATGTGCTATGTGTACCATAACAGATATGACTATAAGTATTGTTAAGAGCAATCAGGGCTGCCAACTTTTAATAAATGCTGTCTATATTTTTTACCCTAATATCAATATATCACAAAGTATACAAGCCAACAGCTCTATACTTTGCACACGTATAGCACCTGACATTCTAGATTAATTTGGAGTAATTAATACAAGGCAGTGCTGCCAACATGATTCTATGCCTGCTGATATGTCCAATTTTAGAATACATGTTTTTTTTTGTCGTGTAGCCTCTTGAGAGGCCGAGTGCAGGTCTTTCTAGTCGACGCCCGTGGATTTCATCCAAAATTGGCACAACAAGATATCATAATATTTCCTTTGGACTTCAACCAAATTTTGTATTCTGTACCTTAAGAGATGGAACTAAGAATATATTCAGTCACCAGGGCTGCCAACCGTAGTGCTCTATTAGGCTACATTATACCAGGTATATTTTGAACTAATTAGATATTTCGATATTACCAACTTAATTTCGTCATTATTCTAGATAGGTGCATATTCTGTAGAATAATCATTGGCATGAAAAGTAGGCTGTATAGTTATTCACGGAACTTCTTGTTCTTCCTGGTTTCAGCCAGTGTATTTTAACATTCATCTTTTTCAATTTTGATTTGCTTGGATTAGAATCTTGTTTGTGTTTAGAATAATGATTAAGGGAGCTGTTTTGTTTGTTTTGTTGTCTGTGGATGGGAGTAAGCGGGAAGATGTTGTTTTATGAATAAATTATTTTTGCATTAGGATTCCTCTGACATAATGATTTTAGGTTAAGCTTCCTGTGATCCTTTATAAAATCCCTAGGATGTTTAAGTTAAGTTAGGGCCATCGAACAGACCATTACCCCGAGCTAGAGTCGCCATCCTAGGAGCCTGAACGGGTACAATACTGTTACAGGGTGATCAGAAGTATATAAGTGAAACAGCCCCGGAGCCAAGACAGAACCTTGAGGAAGACCATTATTAAGTTTCTTCTGTCTGCTTAAATGATTACCGAGGACCACGGGAAAGTATCTCTCAGACAGCAGGCTATTTATATGTCTAAATAAATCTACTCAACTGACGCCATAATGACTGACGAATGGATACAGGCAAACTCTGAACTTCGCCACGTAATGACAAGATACGCTACACATGGATTTCACTACAAGTTCTGTCAAAACAAGAGATTCCACCAACCAACTGAGGAATGTGTGTGTGATCTATGCAGTCAATGCTGTTCACAATATTATGCAAAATATTGCCGACAAGGACATACCTCAATAATCCCATTGGGATTGGAGTAATGTGCAGTAGGTTACTCACATTGTGCGCTGTTTCAATAATAATAATAATTCAGGAAAGAGTAAGGTAGACCTACAGTACTAAGGAAAATAATAGGGCAAAGGAATGTTGGGAGCACTTTGATACGAAATAGTAATCTGACATACAGTATAGTCACGTGCTCTCAGGGAGCGAACAATGGTCCGAATGATCCCGGAAATATTGACTGAAAAAGATTCGACCATTTTGACAAAAATCCCAAAATGCAAATTAATTGGTTCACCGAAGTGAAAAAAGAGTTTACAGAAATGAACATTGCAAAGGACGAAATCCAGACAGCCGTACGTTTCGAAATAAGATTCTGGAGTTTTCACGAAACATAGAGAAAGAGTTCAACTGTTTGGACAGGTGAAAGTTATTTAGTTAGTTGGTTCATCATCAGCATCTTCTTCTTCTTCATTTCCCCTTTTCCAGCTGACACACGGTGGGGTCAAATATGGTACATTTCCACTTGGATCTGTAGTTCCACCATTCCTCTTCCGACACTGTTTTCCTATCCAGGTTCCGTTTTATAATGCTATTCTCCACCGAGTCCATCCAACGCATTCTTGGTCTTCCTAGTTCTCTCTTCCCTGTCATCCGTCGTTCCAGTGTTCGTCTTGGTAGCCTTACTCCATTCATCCGTTTGACATGTCCAAACCATCTCAATCTGATTTGCTCCAGTTTGTCATTTAGTTTCTATACTCCCAGTTCTTTCCGAATATCTTCATTTCTAACTCTGTCCCTCCTCGTTGTCTGGACCATACTTCTCAGGAATCTCATCTCAGCTGCTCTCATCCCTCTTAGTCATTGTCCAAGTTTCTGCTGCATATGACATTATAGGAACATAATATGCTCCTTGTTCCATTCTAGTCCCCGTACCTGTTGGTAGAAAGCACTCCCGAGTTGTATTATTCTGCTAATTTCCAAATCTAGTCTTCCATCATCCATCTTTCACCACTTCCAATTCCTTATCTCCTACTTTGATTCCTCAAATTTCCTTCTTTCTTACCTCTACTCATCACCACTGTTTTACTCTTCTCTTAGTTATTGAGGTTTTAAGGGGCGTATCAGCGAGGTCATCTGCCCCTGGACAGGTGAAAGAAAGAAAGAAAGAAAGAAAGAAAGAAAGAAAGAAAGAAGGGAAGGAAGGAAGAAAGAAAGAAAGAAAGAAAGAAAGAAGGGGAGAAAGGAAGGAAGAAAGAAGGGAAGAAAGGAAGGAAGGAAGAAAGAAGGGAAGAAAGGAAGGAAGAAAGAATGGAAGAAAGCTAGGAAGAAAGAAGGGAAGAAAGGAAGGAAGAAATAAATAAGGGAAGAAAGGAAGAAAGAAAGAAGGGAAGAAGGGAAGAAAGGAAGGAAGAAAGAAAGAAAGAAAGAAAGAAAGAAGGGAAGAAAGGAAGGAAGAAAGAAAGAAGGGAAGAAAGGAAGGAGGAAAGAAGGGAAGAAGGGAAGAAAGGAAGGAAAAAAGAAAGGAAGAAGGGAAGAAAGGAAGAAAGAAAGAAGGGAAGAAAGGAAGGAAGAAAGAAGGGATGAAAGGAAGGAAGCAAGAAAGAAGGAAAGAAAGAAAGAAGGGAAGAAAGGAAGGAAGAAAGAAAGAAGGGAAGAAAGGAAGGAAGAAAGAAGGGAAGAAGGGAAGAAAGGAAGGAAGAAAGAAGGAAAGAAAGAAAGAAAGAAAGAAGGGAAGAAAGGAAGGAAGAAAGAAAGAAAGAAAGAAAGAAAGAAAGAAAGAAAGAAGGGAAGAAAGGAAGGAAGAAAGAAAGAAGGGAAGAAAGGAAGGAGGAAAGAAGGGAAGAAGGGAAGAAAGGAAGGAAGAAAGAAAGGAAGAAGGGAAGAAAGAAAGAAAGAAAGGAAGGAAGGAAGAAATAAAGAAAGAAAGAAAGAAAGAAAGAAAGAAAGAAAAAAGGAAGGGAAGAAAGGAGGGAAGAAAGAAAGAAGGGAAGAAAGGAAGGAGGAAAGAAGGGAAGAAGGGAAGAAAGGAAGGAAGAAAGAAGGAAGTGAAGAAAGGAAGGAAGAAAGAAAGGAAGAAAGAAAGAAAGAAAGAAAGAAACAAAGGAAGGAAGGAAGAAGGGAAGAAAGGAAGGAAGAAAGAAAGAAAGAAAGAAGGGAAGAAAGGAAGGAAGAAAGAATGGAAGAAAGCTAGGAAGAAAGAAGGGAAGAAAGGAAGGAAGAAAGAAAGAAGGGAAGAAAGGAAGGAAGAAAGAAGGAAAGAAGGGAAGAAAGGAAGGAAGAAAGAAAGAAAGAAAGAAAGAAAGAAAGAAAGAAGGGAAGAAAGGAAGGAAGAAAGAAAGAAGGGAAGAAAGGAAGGAGGAAAGAAGGGAAGAAGGGAAGAAAGGAAGGAAGAAAGAAAGGAAGAAGGGAAGAAAGAAGGAAAGAAAGAAAGAAAGAAAGAAAGAAAGAAAGGAAGGAAGAAGGGAAGAAAGGAAGGAAGAAAGAAAGAAGGGAAGAAAGGAAGGAAGAAAGAAAGAAGGGAAGAAAGGAAGGAAGAAAGAAGGGAAGAAAGGAAGGAAGGAAGAAAGAAGGGATGAAAGGAAGGAAGCAAGAAAGAAGGAAAGAAAGACAGAAGGGAAGAAAGGAAGAAGGGAAGAAAGGAAGGAGGAAAGAAGGGAAGAAGGGAAGAAAGGAAGGAAGAAAGAAAGAAGGGAAGAAAGAAAGAAAGAAAGAACGGAAGAAAGGAAGGAAGAAAGAAAGAAGGGAAAAGGAAGGAAGAAAGAAGGAATGAAGGGAAGAAAGGAAGGGAGGTAGAAAGAAAGAAGGGAAGAAAGGAAGAAAGGAAGAGGGAAAGAAGGGAAGAAAGGAAGAAGGGAAGAAAGGAAGGAGGAAAGAAGGGAAGAAGGGAAGAAAGGAAGGAAGTAAGAAAGAATGAAAGAAAGAAAGAAAGAAAGAAAGAAAGAAAGAAGGGAAGAAAGGAAGAAGGGAAGAAAGGAAGGAGGAAAGAAGGGAAGAAGGGAAGAAAGGAAGGAAGAAAGAAAGAAAGAAAGAAAGAAGGGAATAAAGGAAGGAAGAAGGGAAGAAAGGAAGGAAGGAAGAAGGAAAGAAGGGAAGAAAGGAAGGAAGAAATAAGGAAGTGAAGAAAGGAAGGAGGAAAGAAGGGAAGAAAGGAAGGAGGAAAGAAGGGAAGAAGGGAAGAAAGGAAGGAAGAAAGAAAGAAAGAAGGGACGAAAGGAAGGAAGAAGGAAAGAAGGGAAGAAAGGAAGGAAGGAAGAAATAAGGAAGTGAAGAAAGGAAGGAAGAAAGAAAGAAGGGAAGAAAGAAAGAAAGAAAGAAAGGAAGAAAGAAGGAAGGGAAGAAAGGAAGGAAGAAAGAAGGAATGAAGGGAAGAAAGGAAGGGAGGAAGAAAGAAAGAAAGAAAGAATGAAAGAAAGAAAGAAAGAAGGGAAGAAAGGTAGAAAGGAAGAAAGAAAGAAAGAAAGAAAGAAAGAAAGAAAGGAAGGAAGGAAAAAAGTAAGGAAGAAAGAATGCAAGAAGAAAGAACACGGTATAACGATGATGAAATACTGGCAAACCTTAAAATCAGCTAGCCACGGTGGGTCAGTGGTTATCGTGTTGGATTACTATCCCCATGCTTGCAGGTTCGCTCCTGTCCGTGGTAAGCAATATTTGAAAGACGGCAAAAATTACGACACGTATGTCATACGTTGTTGGCATGTTAATGAACCCATTTGAAAACAGTAGGCCGTGTTCATAATGACAAAATTAATCTGGGGATTTTCCATCAACACATAGTTCCTCATTTTCTACTAGAAAGCGCTACAGTAGCAAGACGCTTAGATATCTAACTCCCTTGACTTTCATAGTGCTTCAAGGGACAACAAAAATTCGACATGCAAGTTGCCCTCTGGGTGTTAAATAAAAAAGCTTGCACCCGTCATCCAAGGCCATACAATATTATTATAATTATTACCTTAAAATCAAGAAAATGAAATCCATGAGGAAGTTGTTTCACGTGGTCGATATGACGCGGCAATAGAAGGAACTATAATAATATCAATAATAATCTGATGGGTGAACATACTATCTCTGGCCCTGCAGGAAACACGGTATCAGGACGAAGATGTAATGGACATTGAGGGGTATAGGGTCTGTAAAGGACAGAATATAGGCTCAGACTTTGCTGTAAATAAGAAGGTAATCAGTGCAGTTGTGGACATCTGTATTCCATCAGAAAGACTATCACTCCTAACTCTACGCTGTGGTAACAAAAGCTATACCCTGATCAATGCATGTGCACCTATTAATGATGACAACAGGCGTAATCCCGAGAAATTCGAACAATTTTGGGACCTTATAGGGGAGGAGATGGAGAAAATACCGATAATGAACATCAAGGTTTTATTACGCGACTTAAACGCTCAACTGGGAATAGAAGCAAGATACAGATCGACAGTAGGAAAATATCCTGCTCACAGAGAGACCAACAAAAATGGAACAAGGTTTGTTGAACTATGTAGAATGTTTGATCTTCAGATCATGCCAACTTTCTATAAACATAAACCAAGTAAACAGAAGACATGGCGTTCACCTGACAATTTGAACGGAGAGAAAGAAATTGATCACGTGGCAATATCCAGGACAGCAATAAAGGAGATTATGAATGTTAAAGTACAGAGAGGAGCCAAATTTGATTCAGATCATTATCTCTCCAAGATTACAATGAATTTAATTCCTTTTAGAAAGGCTCCGAAAGCTGGAAATAAACTTTCCAGTTATGATGTGAAAAAATTTAATGTTGATCAAGAGTATTGGAGCAATACCACCAGGAATTAACATTTAAATCCAAGAATTGGACTGACATTGCACCCAAAATCCGACAAGCAGCCAATGTTTCAATCTTGACAGCACCGAAGCATAAACACAGATGGTGGAACGAGACCTGTGATAGTGCATGTGCACAAAGAACAGATGCCTGGAAGAAATGGAACTCAACGAATAGACAAGATTTTAACTCGTTTTGTGACAGTCGGAAAGATGCAGCCCGCGTAATCCGAATTGCAAGGCGATCATATAAGAAACAACAGATGGAACAGATTGATCAGGATTTCCGGAAGAATAAAGTCAGGGACTTCTATCAAACTTTCAAGTCTAATCTGGAAGGGTATCAAGCACCGAACAACAGAGATGAAAATGGAAAGTTAGGTCTGAACAACAAGGAGAACTGTCGTATCTTGGCTGAGAACATTAAGAAATTACTCAAGTGTGATGAACCAAAACAGAGGCTACTCATAGGCCGTCCTACTCAAATTAAAATGATTATCGATGGTCTAAAGAATAATAAGGCAGCGGGAGAGAATTCCATTGTGGCAGAGCTGCTAAAACTGGCAAATGTAGATCCTCTAAATACGAAATTAGCTGAGCTCATTGCGGAGATATGGAGAACTGGAAGGATACCCACAGAGTGGCAGTCTGCATTAATCCACCCTCTCCACAAATAGGGGGATAAGAAGGACGTTAATAATTACAGGGGTATATCAGTTGTATCTGTTCCCTACAAGATCCTATCCAAAGCACACCTGAACATAATTGAAGATCATCTTGATAATCAGATTGGTGAGTACCAGGCCGGTTTCAGGAAGGCATTTTCTTGTCCGGAACAGATTTTTAACCTCAAAAACATCATTCGGTATAAAACGATAGGCAGGTATGACTATGTGCTCGTATTCATTGATTTTAAGAAAGCGTATGACTCATTAGACCGCGAGTCGCTACTGAATATTCTGGAAGAGTTTGCAATGGATAACACGTCTCGAAATCTGATTCAACAGATCTTGACCGACACAGTGTCAAAAGTAAATTTCAATGACGAGATCTCGAATCGCTTTGCAATCAAAACTGGTGTAAGACAAGATGATGGATTATTTCCAATCGTTTTCAACTGTGTATTATCAAAGGTCATTCGTGAATGGAGGAAGACACCGATTCAGGCTCGGGCCCAAACTGAAAAGGGTACACATTGATTGTTTGGCTTTTGCAGATGACCTAGCTATTTTTGCCAACAATATTAAATCAGCCATTGTAAAGATTAATCGGTTGTCAAAGATTGCTGAGAAAGTAGGTTTACAGATTTCCTTTGAGAAGACAAAGTACATGACAAACATCAGTGATGGACCGGACTGGATAAAAACAAACCAAGGAAAGATTAACCGTGTAAAGAAATTTAAATACCTGGGTGAGGTAATCCAACAAAATGGCCTAGAACAGGAAGCAATTAATCTTAGAATCTGGAAATTAGACTGAGCCTATCACCTGACGAAAGTCGCTGAGCATTGGAGCCAAATTAATACACTACATCACGGTTGTCAAGCCTGAAGCAATATATGCTTCGGAGACTTAAACTATGAACAGGCGGGGCTAGTCGACCAGTTAGTCAAAAGAGAACGTAGGGTGTTGAGAAAATTCTAGGCAACAGATGGGTTGACGGACATTTACGTTTGAAGTCAAACGAAGAGTTATACAGAAAGATAGTACCAGTCACGTCAACAATAAAAAGGAAAAGGTTGTTGTTCTATGGACACATTTTCAGAATGTCCAACGATCGTCTAACAAAGACAATTTTGAATTTCGTGAAACCAAAGAAGAAAAAATTGTCATGGCTTGAAGAATGTAATAAAGACCTTATAGAAATTGGTTTTCCAGACTCCAAAATTACGAACAGGTGTGAATTCAGACACCTAATCAAAAATTACCAGGGATTTAAGATAGGGAGAGCACCCAAAAGACGAGGGGACCTCTTTCAGAAGACCGGAAGAAGGCGCAGAGTGATGGGCTCAAGAGATACTGGCAGGACATCAAAGCTGGCAGACGATCTAGAACGGAACATTGAATTTGATTGTTACTCCGTACTCCATAGTTGCTCAATTCGAATGTAAAAACAAGAAGTAGTTACGAGAAGAACTATACAGTCTATTTTCATATATCCTACTTATGTTAACTGCCACTATGAACATTAAAAATTTCAGATTGATTGCTGTAATAGATTCGTAGATATTGAGAACCGACTGAATATTTCGGATGGTCGCCATGTTGGATTTTATATATCTAGGACCTAGAGTTATGTACTGTTACATGAAGATTATTGTGTATATGTAGTATTCAAATTTCAATCGCATGATTAAGACACAAGAAGTAACAAGGAGATTTTAAAATTTCGCACAGCTGCCATCTTGTGGTAATGGAAAGAATTGAAATAAATTAGATGCCAGTGGATTAACATTCGTATAAGGATTTACTGTACCAAGTTTCACTGCACTAGGATGGTTAAATTGTAAGAAACGTTCAAGTGAATATTTATACTTCGCGTCGCCGCCATGTTGGATTTGTGATCACCAGGTTATTTAAAGTCCTATAGGTGAACTTATGCCCATAGCCCCTATGAACATACAGAAGTTCAGTTTGATTGCTATAATATATTCGTAGATATTCAGAGCCGTCTAAATATTTCGGAAGGTCGCCATGCAGGATTGTTAAATGTATAGGCCATAGAGTCATGTACCATTAAAGGAAAATTATTGCGTAGGTTCATTATTCAAACTTTCACTTCGATCGCATGATTACGACACAAGAAATAAAAACTTAATTTTAAAATTCGCTCAGCTGCCATTTAGAGATTATGTAAACAATTCAACTAAATTAGATACCAGTGCAATACAATGTGTATAAACATTCCCTGTACCAGATTTCATTGCGTTTGGAACATTATTTCGCGAGAAAGGTCTATTAAAATTTTTAATTCACTTGGCCGCCATGTTCGTTTTGTAGTTAACCGGTTTTTGAAAGTCTTATAGATGAACTTTCAGTAGTGCCCTTTATCTCCGTACAAAATTTCAGGGTGATACCACTAATAGTTTCAGAGATATAGAATGCTAGTGAAATATTTTGCACATCCACCATCTTGTGGTTATGTAAACAATTGAACGAAGTTTGATGTCGGTGCATTACAATGTGTATAAACATATAATGTACCATGTTTTATTGCGTTTGGTTGGTTAAATCGCGAGAAACGTCTATTTAAAAGTCGCAAATTCGCGTGGCCGCCATGTTGGTTTTGTGGTTACCAATTTTTCAATAGTCACATAGGTGAACTTCTAGTAGTTCCCATTATCATCGTACAAATTCCAGGGTGATATCGGGAATAGTTTCGGAGATATTGAATGCTGGTGAAATATTTCGCACAGCCGCCATGTTGGATTGGTGAGACGTGACAAAATTTGAAGGGCACGGTCCGTGTCGCCCGGAGTAGTGCTATGATGTTACCGAGTTTCATTGAAATCGCTCCAGCCGTATAGAAGTTATTAGGGGACACACACACACCCACGGACAAAAGGTGATCTCATAAGCCTATTTCTTCAAAATTGAAAATTGGCTAAAAAATAATGGTAATCATTTACAATGTTGCCTTCGTAATGTACTAAAATAATTTATTTTCAGTTGGTCAACATATTAAGGTGCCCAATTAAATTGGGCGGGGAATAAACTCATGAATGCTAACCTGCAGAAATTAAAATGATTCAGAATACAGTTATACCCAATTCCTCCTTTTGAGATAAAAGGAGCCTATATGAAAGGGTGTTATTAATCCACTTAATCAGGTTGGCAGGTGTGTGTAGATACGAGATGGTCCACTGAAAAGCACTATTTATGAACGTTATAACGTGGGAAATAATGCGTATGCAGTAACATCGCATTATGCAATTATTTACGGAGTAGAAGGTTTCCAACTCTGCTGTTGTTGGTTCCCTGGGGTGGGATATAGCCAATGCGCAGTCTCCAGAGACAAGGCTTGTTTCATTTTACTTACGGCCAATATTTATGGCGCTATCTCGCGCAAACAGACAGCATCCATCACTGCTGCCAACACCGGCTGCAAAACACATTAGATACATCAGCAAATACCTCTTCTCCAGCGTGGTTTATACCAGTACCAACTGAATGCAACTAAATTTGCCATTCTTGCTAAATGCTTGTAGATATCGGTATTGATAGATGAATTCTCAAGTTAAACTATGCAATCATTACTTGAATTAAAATATATCAATTATACAGGGTGTTTCAAAAATAGGGGGCATAATTTCAGGTATGGTTGGTTGGTTCCTCAGTTTAGGGGCTGCGACAACGTGGTCATGTAGCCCCGTGTACTTTGGATGTGTGTAGAATCTGTCTGATAACCGGTGTTAATTGTGATGACTGTATTAGTGTGTGTATATGTTTTAATTCAAGTAAGGACTGCAGACGATCAATTTTCAAGTAGTTCCTACATTTGCCGCCAATCGCCACCGTCAACGACTACTAGTTCAGACGACACCGCAGTCGGCTCTTGGCCTTGTTTACATTCCTAACCTATTCAATTTAGCTTCACACAGGTGTAATTAGTGGAAGGTTCTTTAACATGCCATAAATCTATGACATGGGACCGCCGGCTTTACAGAAGATGTTCAAAATGTCCACCTCCTGCTTGAATACAGACCTCACATTGATGTTTCATTGACCGCTCCTGGAACAAAAGACGAGCCAACGCAGTATTGCTGTCCACCTTAACGCACATAAAGTGCATCTCTGCCAGATGCTGATTTGAGTACATGACGCACAGACAAACGCCAAACACAACACTGAATTTAACCGTCAGAGTGTCCTCTTAATGTCTCCTATCACAGCAACGACCTGCGATAAGAAAAACGTTCCGGTGAAGTGCAGTGTTGTGAAGGCCACAACTCAGAAATGAAGCATTTCCGGACAAATGTTGTAATGAACTATTTTGACTGTCTACTTATAACAAATACATACCTGAAATTATGCCCCCTAATTTTGAAACACCCTGTATATTGTACATTCTTCGACCTGACATTGAGGTCTTCCTCAGCCCAATTAAGAAATGAATATTCTAATGACGTACTTAAGTCTAATCATGAATGATTGTTATGAAAAAATATATAATAAATTATAATTAAAAGAGTAAAATAATAGTACATTATGCAACGAGCCTATAATGGCTATAATTAAGACACGAGTATTTTTATAAAACGAGCGTATGCGAGTTTTATAATTTCCATACGAGTGTCTTAATTACCATTATAGGCGAGTTGAATACGACTGTTTATATTCGACGATAATTATAACTTTATTATAAGTTTTAACATAAATATTCATAAATATCTGTTCAGTCACTACAGTAGAATGTTGTGATCGGGTGCTGCGGTGGGTAGTATATCTCTCTTGTCCAAGCTCTCTGGACAACCGACGCATGCGCTCAGTGTGCTTCAATACCATATGTTCAGATTGCGCACCATTATTCAGTAAAACTGTCACTGAAGTCGTGTCAAAACCACGCGCTGTGAAGAAATTGGTTTTGGGGATATTAAGGTACCGGTACAGTGCTATTTCTTGTCTCATATTCGGCAGTTTATTTACGCGAACATATGGACGGTAATTTATTATAGTTCGATGTTGTGTTTATGTCCGACATGATGGATTTTGAGTGCATGCGCGAAGGTATCGTTACCTAATTGGTCAATGAACGAGCTCTGATTGGCTGGAGAAACTGTATCATAATGAAAAACAGTGTTATAATGACCATCATTATGATACAGTTTTCTAACACATAATAGTGAGGGTCGAACATAAAATATTTAAAAGGATGTTCTTACAATGTGATTGAATATAAATAAAATATAGACTAATATTAGGCTTCAAATTAAATATTTTCAAAAATACAGATAGAAAAACAAGTAATTGTGTAATAATAAGAGTAATTAAATTAACGTAAATAAAATATTGGGCTTTTAATATTCAAAAAAAGAAAAAGAAATTGAAAGTTCAATATATGCAGTTAATGTATTCTCCACTTGTTATTTCTAATGATTTTCTTTGAAAATATTTAGTGTGAAGCCCAATATTATATTTTATTTACATTTAATTACATTGTAAAAATATCCATTTTAATATTTCAATGACGTTGTGCTACTACGTAGGTTATATCACGACAAAGTTATCTGTTAATCCCTAAGTCAGCAACATGATGGGTCTTTATTCAAAAATTAAATTTTGACACTATGGATATTAACCTCACTAAATCATCTGAGTCTATTGTAGACTATTATGCATAGCCTGCGTTCTTACTTCCTCGTTTACCATTACCGTTCTCAAATCCGTAATGACGACTACTAATTCTATTGAACCTCAGCAATCAACGTCAACAGGTTACACACGAAAATCTGTTGTTTGTAGAGCATGTGGATTGACATTTACTGCACGAGGTATTAATATACACCTAGCTAGAGCCCATGGATATTCTCAAGATGTCGCCTTTAATGAAACCAGCAATCCATGATCAGATACTTCGAAAGATAATAGCAAATGGAATTAGCAACTTATCAAAACCAGCTGTTCTAAAATGCGGTCTATGCTTTCACAATGCTCGTGGTTTAACTGTGCATATGGCTAAAGAACATGATTGTGTACACTGCAAATAGAAAAAAGTCGACCAAATTTCAAAAACTAATGCCACGTCAGTAGAGTCGTCTATCGTAAGTAGCAGTAGGAAAAGTCGGAAATCGGAAATTCAGCATGAAATTAATTATTGGGGAAAAGATTTTCGAGATATTTACAATAACTTAGGGAATTTTAATCCTTCAGTTCTGTAGAATAAATTCAATGTGTTCATATCTTATTTGCAAGAAGTAAACTTGAAACTTCCAGCACCTAAGCATCCTGCTACACGTTACTAGCAAATGCGAAAGATTAATAACATTCAAGCCAATATTAACCACAAGAGCTCAACAAATCCACAGCGGAGTGCTAAAGCTAGACGAACGAGAAATAGAGGCCGTTATGAATACGAAGTAGCACAATTTTATTATTACAATAGATGAAAGGCGGTAGTTAGAACAATTATGGATTCAGGTAGTGAAAAACAATGTCATATTAATATAAAAACTGTTGAAGAGAGTTTCAATAAAGCCTTTGGATCACCCAATGACAACACCAGAGACAAATATTCATTGAATGAACCCCACGATAATCTTTCAACGGTGTCTATCAATATCATTCAGAAGGCGATTAAAGGCATGCCACTAGATACTTCACCCGGACCTGATCGTATTCTTATGAGAACTGTTAAGGAACTGAGATATCACATATCATTACAAACATAATTAATATCATGCTTTCTACTAGTTATTTTCCTACCAATCTCAAAAAGGTAGGACCATTTTAATATACAAAGAGAAAGGGAATGTGAACGAGTTGTCTTCATGGAGACCTATAACAATATATTCGGTGATCCGTCGCATTATTGAACGTGTTTTGGACTCACAAATACGAATACAGGTTGAAATCAACCATAACCAACGTGGATTTATTCCCAATTTGGCAGGATGTCACATTAATGCTAAGCTGATAAACGGTTGTTTGGATGATGCAAGAGTTAGAAAGAACGACTGTGTGGTTGCTTTCTTGGATATCTCTCGAGCATTTGATAGGGTCGGCCACGCTCACATTGAAATATCTCTCACAGCTCAAGGTATTTCATTAGACATGAGTAATTTAATTGTGTTTTTATTACAAGAACACACAATGCAAGTAGAAGAGGACGGTAAACGAACGAAAAGGATACCTGTTCGATGCGGAGTGCCTCAAGGTGGACCATTGTCTCCAATATTGTTTAACATTGCCATTAACTTTTATATGATGAAATTTGTGACGAGAAATTCACAAGAAAGCATGGTTATTGCTTAGGAGATGATGTTGAATGGCTTTGTTGGACCGGGTTTGCCAGATGACCAAGCAGTACTGATTCATCAATAAATATAATTGATACCACCAAACTATTTTTATTATCCATTGGTTTAGAAATAAATTCCAGCAAAGGTTTTGCCATTGTTGTTCAACAAGGTGATCTGATACAACATGACCTGCGCCTGGGCTCTGGAGAGACAATCCCATCCATATCAATGACAGAAACTATAAAATACCTTGGGTGTACTTTTAATAAGGACCTGTTCTTTAGTAGAGTGTTTTTAAAACTTTTCAACCAAAACCTTGAAAAACTAGCAAAATCTCCACTTTTAAAACCCAACCAAAAGCTTAACATAATCAACCAGTACATTTTCCCATCTCTAATTTATCCTCTGCAGACATAACATCTGGTAAAAATTCCACTATATGTTCTGGATGGTCTTCATGTTATTATTAGACGGACGGTAAAATAAATTGTAGGACTTCCGGATAGAACATCCAGTACTAAGTTATATTCGACACGTCAGATGAGAGGCCTTGCAATTGTTAACTGTAAATGGGAAGCTCCTTTTCAACACATTTCTTAAGCTGTTTAAGATTCACGAAGAATTTCAAGAAAGATTGAGCAGATTAAATATCACACGAGAAGCTTATTTTTCGTGTGTGACTGCAAGGAAAATTCGTCAACGCCTAAGGCAGGGGTCATTCCAAGAACGGTCCTCTATGAAATGGCAAGGAATTGGAGTGATGCATTTCGCTCAATATGCGCCGGCAAACAACTTCATGACTGATAAGATTAATTTGACATCTTCAGAATGGACAGCTCTTTTGAAACTAAATTTAAATTACGCCAATCTCAGAGGAGTCTCTGGTAATAACGGAGGATATACGGGCAATTCCCTTTGTAGAAGATGTGCAAAGGAGACTGAATCACCAAGTCATCTTGGAAATTGTACTTTTAATTATTTGCTTTTTAACAGAAGACATAACGAAGTTAAACATTCAGTCGTCAACATGCTGAGCAATAAGGAATTTGAATGCTACGAGGAAGTGCATGCACTAGACTTCCAAGGGAGGAGCCGGTTAGTGTCATAGTTGCATTTAAAAGAACAGCTAAAGAAGCCTATATTCTAGATCCAACCATTCGGTTTGAGAAGAATTCAGCAGATCAGGCTAAAGAGGTTGACCAGGAGAAAATGGCCATCTATGAAGATTGTGTTCCGTACTTTCGGGGGGAGGGGGGGGGGGGGTTGACACAGAGATAGGTACAGGAATCACACCTTCAATGTGCGAGGAATGCTGTTTGGTGCCAGGCGCACTACTTATCGAGAAGTTGTGGAACTGTTCCAGGAGCTCAGCATAGAAAGGAATACCATGATCACTCTTGCTGAGGGTATCATTGCTGACTCTGTGGCCATATTGCAGCACCATATTCACAAGAGTGCCAACACCTGACATTCTGATCAGAAAATACCACTGGATTATAAATTGTAAAAAAAGGAATGTTTATTAATGAATTGTCCTAACAAGGATTGAGGGGTGTGCTGTGCCTTAAGGCATCTTGGGGCAAACCATGGAGCTATATTGCGAATAAATATATTCTTTCTTGTAATTTATCATAACTAACTTTCATCATTAGACTTAACCCGGGAGAGGTGGCGTGGGGGACTTTGTGACCCCACGCAATTTCGTTAAGCTGGGGTTTCTACATTTTACTACACACAGACCAAACTTGCTGGTGTATTCTTTGGAATACACGGTCAGGCAGAGTTAGCTTTCGCTGCTCCTTGCTTAAACCTTTTATTTAATTTCCTTCCTTGCAGACACCAACAGTGATCTATTTGTATTTCCTTTCTCTCGTAAAGGTATTTATGTTTCCCTTGAGTCTGTTCTAGATCTATATCTTCCAGGGACAACCTAGCGGCATCTGGCAGCTAACCTCTGAAGTTCCTCAATATCTCCATGCTCAAGAGGACTTCCTTACCAATCAAACCACCAGGTTTCGTCGTTGTCTCCAGCTAACATCTCCATGAACACCGCTCTAAGAAGAATTTTATGATCTGTACAATAATTAAATTTGTCTTACGTTGTTTACCCTGTTGCATCCACTTTTGTCTCTTACCCCCACCCTTTCTCCTCCTTGGTCCCTTCGTGCGTCGTTGAGCCGCTCTCACTTCTGCGTCAGACGTCAAGTATACAGTTGGGGCTCTCCCACGAGCTTGTCTCCTGTGCTCGAGAGACATTTTAAATCAGACGCCTTGTCTGTATTTTAGACCAACCGTCAACAGGAACCATCGCCAGCTCTAAATCCACAGAAAGCTAAGTACCAAACTTCAATGTTTTTAAAAAGATTTTAATGGTTTTAAATAGCTAAATGCTTTTAATCCAATTTTATAGACAGTGTGTGGAATTTTGAAATGTTATGCAATAACCGTCTTCGAGGGATCTTTCTTTGTCAGGCTATGTCTATCAAAGCTGACTTCCTAAAATGAAATTTAGTGCTTCGCGAGGGATTTCATTCAAATTACGCACTGTCTCTAAAACTTAGCTTTCCTCCGAGGGATTTCTATTGCCCCATTTAACAGCCATCACTGCTCTGGAACTTTCTATGGCAATCAATCTTTCTACTATTCAAGCAATCTAGTATTTTCCACTCTAAATTTGGGAATACTTTTCCTCACTGAGTAATTTACGATACATAAACTGCTGGTCATCACCTAATTTGCTTGCCACCGTGGGAACATTACCTCATCATTCAACTTCAACTCATAAACTTTTTAACTCAAAAAATGCAGTCAATAACATCTTAAACCAAGTGTGCTACGTAAACGCAATAACATTTTCCTACTTTACGAACTCCCATACATTGCAATAGTGAAGTTTTTCTACTTGTCAACAAACTATCAGTGCTTCGATTGTGTGTGCTGACTATCTTCCGCGCCGCGTTCTACGAGAGCAATAAAATTGGCCAGAACATTACATACCCAGTCTCCTTTTACAAACACCCTTACTAACAATATTTAAATTAAGTTATGTACCTTGTCAATTTTCTATGAGGCCTCGCCCTAAGTTTGGCGCCCTCCCATTTTTCTCCATGTAAAATTTATTAACTCTGCGAAATTACAAGAAGTTGTAGAAACTTCCTTTTATTCTTCCCTCTTTCTGTTTTTCCTGCTAGTGCAGGAATTGTTAACTTTCTAATCATTGATCCTTTGTACTCAATTTTGTTTCTTCAGGATTCGTTATACGACCTGTACATCATTGTATTTTACAATCTAGTAATTACGATTCCAAATAGTGGCAATTCCCGCTTATAATTTTTTTGTCTTTTTCTGTTATAATCAGGAATTCAATTCACTTTTTACAGCCTTTTCGATTTCTATAAAGGGATTCTAAAAGTGCGTACATTGTACCTGATTTAATTATCAAAGTTAAAATGGCGTCATAATTGTTGTTATAAACGTTAAAGTTCTTAATCTTAAGCACACATTTTAAAACCTTTGTATAGGTTTAGTGCTTTGCAAGTTCGAAACTTGTATTTGAAACTTGTAAACTTCTTATTATTAGATTTCAGACCTTGGCATTTTACAATTAACCGTTGTTTTGAACTCAAATTAAGTCTTAACTTATGCATTGTTAATTTTCTAAAGTTTATATTTATTGTTAATAAACTCTCTATTATTGTTTGCTTCATCTTTCTCACTAGAATAAAAGTTAGGCAGAACCCTCTTTACCCTGATTCTTCCTTTAAGCTTAAGATATCTTTACGAAAAAAATATAATTTCGAAATCGACGAAGTTCGTACTACTTGTTGCATTTAACTTAAAACTTCAATGAACAACATTTTCAAAGTTTCTCTTAGCTGTCATAGCTAATTCTAACAAGCCAGTAAGGCAAATATAGCTAGCTCTGCAAGCTTCCTATTTGTTGAGATTCTCTCTCTGACTTATGGTTTGTTTTCAATGGTCAAGTTTTTCCGCTGTCCTAATCTTTTAGTCGGCACTATGCTGGCCTTTCTTAAGTGCAACAATTGGTATTCTTATAAAAGTTGTCAAGAAAACCAGTAAAATTATTACTAAAAGCATTCATACTGCTTTATCTCTTCCCTCTCTGGGAGCATTGGGTTGGTCTGACGGAGGTCCAACAGTGCCCAGAAATAAAATTATTGTACCAAATTCAAATCTTTCAAGCATTCTTGAATGCATCATAAATAATAACCTTTCTGAAGTGAACATTAGTACGTTCTTTCCTTTTGGATTACTTTGCCTAGCCAGACTGCCACCCTTCCACATAGTACCGGAATACCGGCTCGAGAGGGAAAGTGCATTCACCGAGCGCTTGCAGGTAGCCTTAAGTCACGCTGCGCTCTCCGCCTGCCCGAGACAGGCCCCCGCTGGAGTTTGGTTCCTCCTAGACTGGCACTGCTTAATTTTTCTTTCACTTGCTTAAATTTAGTGTTGGATTGTAATCCTGTTTACCAATACTTTTTTCCACTCCAAAACCTATCTCCTTTTCTCTCCCATCATCATCCCTTAGGTAGTGTTAACCCTAAGCTAAAACGTACCACCTGCCACATACCTTTCCCCACATGCCTTATCTATTGTCTGAGGGCCGTAGCCTATTAGTGGAAGGGATGAGGGCCGAGAACAAATGTATTTTTATAGAGCCATGTTGCAATGTGTTCTGAAAGACCCCGCGCCAGCAGTACCGCAGGCAGAGTGAACAGTTGTTCCAGTCTTACGTGTACTCCATGATAATGTAGCTGTCTGATCGCAAAATAGAATTGATTGTAGTTAAGGGTTAAAATAATACATTATAAATCGTCCGAGCTACGAAGAGGGAGAATCCATGGTGTTATCTCTTCTGCAAGACGTCGAATAGGAAGACATATTAGGAGGTGAAAACAGTGATAGTGAAGATGAACTAAAAATAGCAGAATATTTAAGTGATCCTGACGAGAGCAGACGAATAAAAATTAAGAGAATGACGATGATATGCCTCTTTCTCAGCGGATGTGTACCCTTCCTGGCAAAGACAGTTACAAAATGGAGCACAATACAACCACAATACAACATTAGCCTTCTCTAAAATGTGTCATTGGTTAAAAACTAGAACCCTACATTATCTAAAACTTGTCTAATCATTGATTTCGGTTTGTTAATAGGCATACTGAAGTGAGAATTTTCAGAGATTTCATAAAAATAGATGATTACCTTCAGATTCACACCATTTCTATTATAGTGTAAATAGCTGTTTATAATATGTGCATGACTTTCATTTTAGACAATTATACTTGCTCATTAGTTCAGTGAATGTTTTCATGTCATATCAGTAGCATAAACATAATAATTGTCTTTATTACTGAGAAATAATTGGGAGGGGTCAAAATGACCCCGCGCCACCTCTAGCGTTGCTCAAGAAAGTGCCACCTCTCCCGGGTTAAGTACGTCAACAGCATCGAGAACACGTGAGGCGTTGCTGGGAGAATGTTAAAGCTCGAGTGGTCCATAGCTGGCCGACAGCAAGAAGAAGAAGGACATAAACAGTTTCATTTGAGACCGATTTGCCTTTCAGTGCCCAGTTTAGTCCGCACGCCTCAGTTTGCGCACAAGTCACCTCCATGATCCCCTATTAGCAGTTAGCACTGTTTCTACAACTCTCACTTTGAGATCGTTCAGCTCTGAATCTAACCATCACCTCCTAGGTCTACCTATACTTCTCTTACCCTCTACAGTCGAACTCACACCTCTATGGTGATTCTCATCACATGGACCCACCTTCTAAGTCGGCTCACACGAACAGTTTCATCTAGCGTGTTCATAATAATAGTAATCTATACTAATATAATAAAGCTGAAGAGTTTGTTTGTGTGTTAAAACGCGCTAATCTCTGGAACTACCAGTCCGATTCGAAAAATTACTTTTGTATATGGTAGCCAGATTCGAGAGCAATAGTTTAGGCTATGTAGCATTACGCTACACCTCTCAAGTGACCATAAAGATGATTTGTATTCAGTAAGTCGCAAGAGCAAGCGCTCCCGGATAGCTCCAACTGGCAGTAGTCCCTGGCTTCGCCCGGTGGATTTATTTGTTTTATGGATGATAATGAATACTACTACAGAACTGGTACATGATACTTAAACTAACAGAAACCAATATTTTAAAAATATATCTTTTTTGATGGTGGTGGTGGTGGTGGTGGTGGTGGTGGTGGTAGTGGTGGTTGTAGTGGGGGTGATAAGTAGTACAGCGTAATGGACGTAACATTCAGGTCATTTTCCCGTAATGATAATTATGAATAGGGAAACAGCTATATACTAACTACAGCACTGACACATGTAATTTACTAACAATTTTACAAAAAAAATATAGAAAGAAGAGTAAGTGAAACAAAATACACTTCCTAGGGCCTATATCTCATTGGCTGTTAGAAATGTAGAGACAAATAGTGTCGTCGTTTGTCGCATAGCGCCGTAGGAAAATAATCAGAACACTTAGAAAAACTTCGGCAGACCCGAGCTCCTGAGGTAGCAATAGTATCATATATCGCCACATAGCGCTCAACAATACGTTTCGGAATAATTGAAGGTAAATTTGAAACGCTTATTTTAACCTTAATGTACTGCACCAATACCATTGCACTTATACAGAGGCATAATATTTCATGATGATAACTGTTTAAAGGGGCCTAAGAAATCTTTTTGCACTAATTATCCCCCCGTGACTGCAATTTATAAACAGCTTAAGATGCAACTATTTTCGCAATTCTGCACCAGAACACTGGTAGGGGTGACGTGATGCAGCCCGAACTGCCCGTCAACAATAGACTTATTAAAATACTCTTACAGTTACACTACTACGGACATGAATGGTTCTAGGGCCTTAATACGTGGATTTCAAGTTCATTTTGTCTGATATTCTAAATGTAGGGAAAGGGGAGCGTTGTCCAAAATATCAAGTGGACCGTGTTACCAGCAGGGTTTTAAAGTGTATGTAAAATTTGGTGCAATCAGGAGAAACGGTGTAGATTTGTGATGAAGGGCCTAAATGGAGGGAATGGAGAGGTCTGTCCAAAATGTAAAGTGGACAATGTCACCCGTAGGGTTCCAAAGGGTAAGTATACAAAATGTGGTTCAGATCGGTGAAACGGTGTAGATTTGTGCCAAAGGGCCTAAATGCTGGGAATGGAGTGGTCTGTCCAAAATTTCAAGCAGACAGTGATACTCGTCGGGTTCCAAAGGCTACGTATACAAATTGCCCTTCAGATCGGTGAAACGGTGTAGATGTGTGCCAAAGGGCCTAAATGCAGGGAATGGAGTGGTCTGTCAGAAATTTTATGTAAACAGTGTTACTCGCAGGGTTCCAAAGGGTAAGTATACAAATTTTGGTTCAGATCGGTGAACCGGTGTAGATTTGTGCCAAAGGGCCTAAATGCAGGGAATGTAGTGGTCTGTCCGAAACTTCATGCAGACTGTGTTACTCGCAGAGTTCCAAAGGGTAAGGATACAAATTTTGGTTCTTATCGGTGATACGGTGTAGATTTGAACCAAAGGGCCTAAATGCAGGGAATGGACTGGTCTGTCATAAATTTCACGTAGACAGTGTTACCATCAGGGTTCCAAAGGGTAAGTGTACACATTGTGGTTCAGATATTTGAAACGTTGTACGTATCACTAACCATAACGCCAGTGCATGCGGATAGAGCTGTTCGGGAGCGCTTGTTCTACCGACTTACTGAACAGAAATCAATTTTGAAGGTTACCTGAGAGGTGTAGCCTAATGCTACATAGCCTGAACTATTCCTCTTGAATCATGCTATCATATAAAAAAAGAATATTTCGAATCAAACCGGTAGTTCCAGGGATTAGCGCGTTTAAACACATAAACACATAAACACACAAACACAGAAACTCACAAACACACAAACTCTTCAGCTTTATTATATTAGTATGGATAATAACTAAGTCTATTGTTGGCGGGCAATGCGGGCTGCATCACGTCGCCCCTACCAGTGTTCTGGTGCAGAATTGTGAGCTGCTTATAAATTACAGACAGGGGGAGTAATTCATGCAAAAAGATTTATTAGGCCCTTTAAAACAGTTATCATCATGACAATAGTATACCTCTGTATAAGGGCGATGGTGATGGTGCAATTTACTGAGGTTATCAGTTGCAATAAGTGTTGATGCCTTCCGATCCTTATTCTTGAGTGCTCCTGTTCTGTAGTAGTATCCTCTTCATTAACCTGGCACTGTTCATCATCACCAAGTGTCCATAAAACTGTATTCTCTTTTTTCTCATTAGGGCTACGAGACTTCTGTCTTCAGGTAGCCTATAGTTCTTTGTTAGGTTTGAGTCTCCTCTCTCCATCCTTGATATTTGGGCCTAGGAATTTTCGGAGAATTTTAATTTCTCTCTTCCAGTTGTCTTCGAGGCCACCCTTCCCAATCGTGTCTAGAGTTTCTGCTGCGTACAGACATTCAGGTTTGATAACAGTATCTGCCGGGATTTAGCCCCAAAGGATAGACTCTTTTTGTTTTGTGAATAATAATATTAATGATATTATTCACATTATTAGTAGTAATAATAATCGCTGCGTTATACGTCGGTCTGATAAAATAACCAACTGGGATAATAATAATAATATCGTATGGCCTCGGGTGCCGGGTGCAAGCTTTGTTAATTGACACCCCGAGGGCAGCTTGCATGTCGAATTTCCTTGTTCCTTTGAACGCTATGAATGTCAAGGAGGTAGATATCTAAGCTCCTTGACACTACAGCGCTTTCTAGTAGAGAATGGAGGAACTTTGTCTTGGCGGAAAATCCCGAGATTAATTTTACCATTGAACACGGCCTACTGATTTCAAATGGGTTCTTTAACATGCCAACAACGTATGACATCCATGTCATGATTTTTGTCGCCTTTCAAAAATCACTTACCACGGCCAGGGGCGAACCTGCAAGCTTCGGGTTGGTAATCCGACACGTTAACAACTGTTAGGGCCCTAAGGGCACCTAACGCCCTTAAGAGAGATATCCATATACGCCTACTACACTCCAGGCATCTATCTACAACTATCGATTACATCTACGCCAGCTACCCCTATCTACGCCATCTGCCCAACACCATACACATTTTCACCCTTCAGAATACCCCTAGGCTGGAAGCAACAGCAACAACGACACACTTCTTACCACCCAAGCCAGCAGAGCTAAAACACAGCTCTTGCACAAAGGCTTACCACTTCTCATGAACTTCAACACAGGAACTGGCTGCCAGAGCTATGAGGAAATGTACGGTCAGCAAACCTAAAACACATAAATGGACTTCCGAAACAAGAGAGGGGGCATGTCTCCTCCAGAATCGCTGCCCGATTGCAGAGCGCCATCTTCGTACCGCAGGTGAGTGTGTACTATCTCAGGGTTCCCTAATTATGTGTTATCCTTCCTCATTACCATACCTCATTACTTTGTAGACAATACTTGTTTGAAGCTGTCCCTACTTTCAGGGAAGCAGTTGTAATTCACACTAAAACACATAGTACGCCAATACACCTTTTTTAATAAGAGCCTGATTGTTGTTATTGTTGTCCTCGCCCTACTTCACAGCCCGCTTCCCCACTCACACTTTATTCATACCACAAAGTATTGAATCAGCTTGTGCAATCGATTGCACACGCCAGGCGACCTTGTCCCCCAGCGCGCAGTGTTCGTAACGCAGTGTCAGCAGCCAAGTCATAGCTTCGCTCGCTTGCTCACACTTTAGTTTGCAAGACATTACTTTCACCCCTAGGAAGCAGCCCTTGATCGTAGTCGCTCCTTCGTAGATCTTTATCCTTTCACCCACTACGCCTTCCAACACTCACCCTACAGTCCATCACAACCGATAGAATTCCCCTGATCACACACCACCCTTGACACTTACTCACCCCCAGTTTCTACCCCCACAACAAAGGTAAAACACCACTCACCCACCGTGGCAAGCAGCAACTGGGATTAATATTCAAAACAAATTTACACTAGGGACAAACTCAGCAATGTGATCTAAATTAGTCGTTTAAGCTAAGTAATCACAGGTAAGTTGTTACCACCCAAAGTAAGATGGAATACAACATTAAAGGACTGATGAAGAACATGTTAAGTAAGAACTTGCAAGTCCACACACCAGGACACTAGCTTATCTTAACAGAAATCATTAACATTTGAACCAAATTAACAATGAAAATGTTATCGTAAGCCCATAATTAAGAATTGTAGCTAAGGAAGAATTAGTTTAGACCTTTATACAATTTACCCATTGTTTGAAATTGGTTCACTCACCGCTCGGGTCTGTTCATGCCCCGACCACAATAACTCAAGTAAGCAATAACATGTTGAGTCCCGTCACAGAGTTGCCAGCCAATTGAACAATCCGTCACTTACAATAGTAACATCAATTCCATCTTGTGAATGTCGTCTCGACACGCGATTGCGAGAAATCGATCTGCTCGTTTTATGGCATGCAAGAGGATTGGAATGAGGCAGGAGATAACAGAGCAGTGGAATGCATTCAATGTCTGTAGATAAAGGAACTGGCAGCAGAATATGGACTGTCACCTTCCCGTGATTCATCAGTTAAAGAATGAATAAGACGTAGGCGCATCAAAAGACATGCGATTTTAACTCAGGGGGTTTCAGCCTTTGTTGGCCAGTATTTGGCAATTCCTTGTATTATATTGATAATTTTATTGTAATAATGAATGCTTTTCAATCGGTCAACACGAATTGTGCCCAGTTACATTTGGCGGGAAACAATTATTTACATAACTTACAAACTAACACACTTTTAATTATTATACGTATTTAATTGGATGATATGTTTCGAACGTCACGCGCTCATCCTCAGGTCCTGTTCATTTAGGCTTAACTACTGTACGATGTTTATGAATCACACTTAAACACAAATAAATATACACACTATTAATATTACATACGTTTGTAAAACCCTGTGTAACGTGTCAACTATTTACAGACAGTATAATACACTTGTATGGTTGTTGTGTTATTATTATTATTATAATTATAATAATTATTATTATTGTTATTATTATTATTATTATTATTATTATTATTATTATTATTATTATTATAAATATTATTATTATTATGAAAATCATACTGTGAAACATATACTTCAGTGTAGACTGTGCCCGACCTCCTGCACAGAAGATGAACTTTATGAAGCATCACAGAATGCAGTGGAAGTGGCCAAGTTTTGGTCAAATATTATATAATGTCTGTAGTCATAGTATTTGTATCTGTGTTTTATTTGATGTTTTCTGACTCGAGAATAATAACAACTCAATAGACAACACGAAACATAATTAATCCACATTAATAATGTACCTTCCTGTATTCAATAACATACATCTTATCTAGATTTAGCAACGTCACACAAATACACATTGCACTGACCTCAGACAGGAACAAGGGGGGGGGGGGGGAGAAAGGAAACAAGTAGTTCCGTGAAGAACTATACAGCCTATTTTCATATATCCTGCTAATGTTAATTGTCTCTATCAACATACAAAATTTCAGTTTATTTGCTGCAACAGATTCGTAGATATTGAGAGCCGTTTAAATATTTCATATGGTCGCCAGGTTTGATTTTTATTTTTGTATTATTACACTAAGGTTATTGTGTACGTGTGGTATTCAAACTTCAATCGCATGATTAGAACACAAGAAGTAAAAACGAGATTTTAAAATTACGCACAGCAGCCACCTTGTGATTATGCAAACAATTGAAATAAATTAGATGCCAGTGGATCAACATTTGTATAAGCACTCAACGTGCAACGTTTCACGGCACTCGGATAGTTAATTCGCGAGAAACGTCCATTTAAATATTTATAGTTCGCGTCGCGGCCATGTTGGATTTGTGCTCACCAGGTTACTGAAAGTCTTTTAGGTGAATATATGTTCATAGTCTCTATGAACATAAAAAAATCAGTTTGGTTGCTGTAAAAGATTCATAGATATTGAGAACCATCTAAATATTTCGGAAGCTCGCCATTTAGGTTTGTTATATGTATAGGCCAAAGAGTTATGTACCATTCAAGGAAAATTATTGCCTAGGTTCATTATTCAAACTTTCACTTCGATCGCATGATTACGACACAAGAAATTAAAACTTAATTTTAAAATTTCGCACAGCCGCCATCTTGAGGTTAGGTAATCAATTGAATTAAATTAGATGGCAGTGCATTACAATCTGCAAAATCATTTACTGTACCACATTTCACTGCGCTCAGAGAGTTAAATCACGAGAAAAGTCTATTAAATTATTTCAAATTCGCTTGGTCGCCATGTTCGTTTTGTACTTTACAGATTTATAAAATATACATAGGTAAACTTGTATCAGTACCCTTTATCACCGTACAAAATTGCAGGGTGAAATCTGTAATAGTTTCGGAGGTATAGAATGTCAGTGAAATATTTCGCACATCCGCCATTTTGAGGTTATGTAAACAATTGAACTAAATTAGACTCCAGTGCATTACAATGTGTATAAACATTTGCTGTAGCAAGTTTCATTACGTTTGGATAGTTAAATCGCGAGAAATGTCTATTTAAAAGTCTCAAATTCGCCTGACCGCCATGTTGGTTTTGTAGTCACCAGGTTTTTGAAAGTCTCATAGGTGAATTTCTAGTAGTGCCCTTTATCACCGTGCACAATTTCAGGGCGATATCGGTAATAGTTTCGGAGATATTGAATGCTAGTGAAATATTTCGCACAGCCGCCATGTTGGATTGGTGAGACGCAACAAAATTTGAAGGGCACGGTCAAGGTCGCCGGGAATAGTGCTATGAACTTACCGAGTTTCATTGAAATCGCTCCAGCCGTTTAGATTTTATTAGGGGGGGGGGGCACACACACACCTCACACACACACACACACGCACACACACACGCGGACAAAAGGTGATCTCATAAGCCTATTTTTTCAAAATTGAAAATAGGCTAAAAAACAGTTTCGTACAGTTATCACCCCGGTTCAGTCGACCTTAACTGGTGCAATAGTGAACACGAAATTGTTCGAAGCTCCAGCCAGGAAGACAACTAGATAAACAGTAGCCTGTAATAATACAGTATAACCATAGTTGACTTTTATAACCATACAGTCACCCCAAACAGACAAACTCCGTATTTCTATCGCCAATTTAGCATTTCACCTAACATCAGATATACTACATTTAGCATACACTGACAGTTGCATGACCAATACTGCAACTAAATAATTGTACATATTGTAAATATTTTTCACCTCTATTTTCATACATAGATATTACAGCCTAAGTGTAATGGATCTGATGATGATCGCTTGACGATCGAAACTGGTCATCCTGGTGTATTTATTAATCTCATGTAATTTATTTCAAGATTAGGGCATAACTCAGCTCTTTTTGGGTACATTCGTGTTGACCGACTAAAAGCACCAAACTTTTGTATTCAGCACATAATAGTTCATTATGCAACGACACGAGTATGTTCATTAAACGAGCGAAGTCGATTTTTATAATTTCCATACAAGTGTCTTAATTACCATTATAGGCGAGTTGCATACGACTGTTTATTTTCGACGATAATTATATCTTTATTATATGTTCTAACATAAATATTCATATATATCTGTCAAGATTCTGTCAGTCGACTTCTTCTTCTTGGGAATTGTTTGAGCTCAGCATTTAATCTCTACCCAATAACGAATTCCAAAGGTTTGAAACATTGTTTATTTTGAAGTAGCACCAACAGATAGCGCACAAGTACCATCTTGGATCAATTTGTTCTTTTGGTCAAATAACACAAAATAGGCTGTTACAAACGCTTTAAAATTAAGATGTATCGCATTATCAACTAGTTTTCCTTCAAATTCGATGCGTATGGAATGTCAACGGAAGGCTAATCAATTGAGTCCCAAATAGAACAGGTATGACATCTGGGGGAAGAGTTTCGCATAAGTAATCCATTTACTGAACAGAGAGCTGGATGATAATTTCCGTGGATCTAATGTCATAAGCCTGCTTCCTCCATTAAGTTCTGGTGTGTCTATGTCCACAACAGCATTCACTAAAATTGTCGGCGAAATCTTACGAATGTTTAGAAATTAGATTTGTGGATATTAAGGAACAGTGAGTGCTATTTCATTAGCGATATTTTCCAGTTTGTTTATGCAAACAGGGACGGGGAACTCTTTGCATGTCGGTAATGGCTAGAAGGATGGTGTTGCAAACTTCTGGACGTAGATTCCTAAATTTCTTGCAAATTTCATAGTACATTCCTCTTACCGTAAGGATTAGTGCTGATCTTATCTTTGTGTTTATGCATTGTATGTACAATGGTTGATCCAATATAGGCTACATTGTCAACTTTCAAATCATGTAATTCATGTCCGACATGTTGGATTTTGAGCGCATGTGCGAAGCTATCCTTACCTAATTGGTCAATGAATGAAACTATTGCTTGGAGAAACTGTATCATAATGAAAAGTTGTATTTTAATGACTCCCATTATGATACAGTTTTCTGACATATAATGTTTTGCCTTCTTTCAATTTTTGCAAAAAATTAAAGTAGACTTATGAGATCCACACAGGGCATAAAATTGTGTGTCTGTCTGTGTGTGTGTGTGAGTGTGTGTACTCTGAATGTCTGCCCCCCCCCCCCCTATCAATTCAAACACGGTGAAACCGAATTGAACGAAATTAGGTACAGAGGTAGCACTTCCAAATGGCAACTCAGTGTCATGTTTTTTTTATTGTCGCCATCTTGACGGAAACGGAAAGGCGGCCACCCAAATGTTAAAGGCTTAAATCAAATTATGACCAACCTAATTATTTGATCTCTACCAAATTTTTCAACAACATACCTTTTGTGGGAAGCATCTTTTGAATGAACTACAAGGTTATCAGCCCAATAGTTTGCAGGTAGCGGCCATGTATGTATGCAAATTGATTCACCATATCAATTCAAACACGGTGAAACCGAATTGAATGAAATTTTGTACAGAGTTATCACTAGCAAAGGGCAGCTCATATTCATGTTTAATATCCGTATAACACGTTGTATTTCAACAAGCTACTATAATCAACATTCAATTATACTCCTTGAAAAGGACCAAGAGTTATAACAATACCCATGCATTTAGAAGAAAGTAGGCTATATGTTCTTTACTGAACATCTTGTTACATATCGACTACGTCGATCATGAAAAGTTTTAAAAGTCTGAAGTGAATAAGACCTGATAACATTCGCATGATTGACGGAACATGACCTCTAAGTAAACGCCTTATTTAACAAAGCTCATAATTATTCAATGTTAGTGAGTGAGATCAATGGCCCAAACAATTTAGTTGGGCACATTGCCGTGTTGACCGACTGAAAGTCTATTATTAGCCATTACAATGCCACAGGTTATCAGACACACCGAAGTACGCATGCCGACGAAGTAACAACAGCAACGCTTTCTACGTATATACATCCTCTCATACATTAATATTGTTAGGTACTGCGCCCGCGAGCAAACTTGTGATGGCAGTACCGACCCAATATCAACGGTATGCTGCATTTACCATTTACAACTGGGAGCAGAAAGCAGGCGGATAACTCGCGGTCTCTTGCACCTAAGGTCATGTGTCACCTGATGACCGTGGATTTACAGTAATTCGGAGAATTTTGAGCAGTTTTGCTTCCTCTCGCTTGTACAAACTAGATGGTCATTGCCTGTAGAGTACCATTAGTTCAACCACGCATTGAATGATAAATCCTCCACCCTCGCAAGGTGACTCTCTTGTCAGTGAATTAAAAAATTTACCAAGAAAAGAGAGGCGAAGTCTACTGAATCCCGTTGGAACAAGAGAACAGTGGCGTATCGATGGGGGAGTTTTAGGGTTTAACCTCCCCAGAGACATTTCTTTATTTGAATGTTTATATTGTCCCATCTATCACATGTTTTACGCTTCCTCTAGTGACGCGTCTTAACTCCAGTATATATTTTAAATGTGATCACGTTCGTCACTTGGTGAATATCCTGCGCTCTCCTCGCAGCGAGACTCCTCCTTCAGTGTTGGAGCGAGCCATGGGTCAGTTTTGCTGTTGAAGTGTGCGAACGGAAACCATTTTCACGTCGCTTCGGGTTGCATTAATTGTGTGTCCGTTTCGTTAAAGATAATTCAGTACATGTGGAGTTTCTCCAGTTTCTTCCAATTAATGATACAGATATAGTCATCAAGATGGACAGATTTTCAGAGTCAATAGAAATGGCAGTGGGAACATGGAGAGCAACACAGGATTTTTCTCTCACATAATATCAATATTATAAGCAACCATGTTTGGACATGTTGATACCACTGCATCGTTTCACTTTTAATATTTAGTTACTGTTTTCCAATTTTTTTATATTTTTCTTTCATTTTTTAAATTGAAAGTTGAAAATTATACGCCAGATCAATACATAAACGAATTTCCGAATTTCTCCATCCCATACAACGAGGTAGGTGATAGTAAATCATATAAAGTAGACTTTTATCAGTTTCTTATGCTGGCTAATTATGTTTCGTTTATTTATATAAAAATATTTTCTGACATGTTTTATTGTCCTATCTGTTAGGTTAATTCATGTCATCGTAATACTGGTTGGCACCTATTCAAAATGTTTAATAAACACCGTATAGAAGAGGATTCAGCTTATTTAACTCAAGCGCCGAACTGAATTATTTTATTGATTTTCTAAATTATTTTGTGTATATTTTGATAATTTTTTTAAAGCTTAACATTTTTACACTCACCGTTAATAGTTATTATTTTCTAACTACTTTTTTAAAATTATTGTTAAAAGACCAATCTTATATTTATTTAATTAATACTACATTTGTAACGATATCCATTTTAATACTATATTTTATTTATTACAATTATTATCATTAATTTTTCATTTTAATTTAGATTTAAGTCACATATGCTATTTTAGTTTTCAATTCTTAATTGATTTCCTTTTTAGGCTGAAGATGACCTCATTGTAGGCCGAAACATGTACCAATATACAAAATATATTTTTGTTTATGTATTGTTTATGTATTAATTTTAAACGTTTAATTCTAACATCAATACGGATATTTTTAAAAAAATCAATGGCAAATGTGTTTGCATTTCATTTTTTTATTGTGTCGAAAAAGTAATGTGGCCTAAAATAGTCTTCATTCAAAGAGAGCGGTTATTTAATCATTGTTGTTTATGAATATTAATCAAAATATCATTTTAATTATGATGATGACTGTCGTTTTAAGTGGCGGAACAGCAAGGTCATCTACCCTTTTATTAAAGTGCACAATTGCCCTATTGTATTAATAAACCCCCCAGAAGGAAATCCTGCGAACGCCACTGCAAGAGGAGAGTAATATTTATTCGTATGTACAGTCTTCAAAGAAAGTAAGTGTGGGATCATATTGTGGAGTTAGCAACACGTAGGATCCGGTGCGTTGTCAGGTACAGTCATGTCTCAAAGTGCGGTATCACATCATTCCTGGAATATTGTTGATATTACTCACCTCGGAGTGTTGGACGTGAATGGTCTGGTATCGCTCGTCTCCCGTATAGGTGGTCAGACCCACCGTCAACAGGTGGTAGTCCTTCCGCCGTATCCACGATACCTGCAAGTAAGAGCAGTGGTTGAGTTTGGACAATAGCACTGCTCTCTCCCACAACAAGATAGCCTCCTGCATTGAGCAATCAGGTCTGTGGTTTAGAAGGCTGTGCACGAAACATTAACACAATACAAACCAAATAATACCATGGGAGGACACTAGGAAATGAAACTTCGATCTTTTTTGAGTTCCTCCATAGACAACAGCACTTGCGTTACACTGAGGCTTCGAGCATCAATAGAATAGAGTGCGCATTGCCACACTGCGCATGTACTGTGACGAGAGAACAACATCTCGATCAGCTGACTGAAGGGTAAACAGAGGAACTCGTAATGGAAGCAGTAGGTGGGGAAATGCTGTTTTAATGAGGGTTTTGACACACATTCTCGTAATTTATGCGACATTGGGAAAAACATTAAACTTTTCTTTACGTACCGGAAGGTAACAAAGGTGAGGTTGTAACATATTTGGTGTTTAAAGTGACTGTCGTGTTCCGTAATACTCATACATCCAGGATCCCCTCTTGTAAATAATTAATAACAAATCCAACTCTGAATTTGGACCACTGAATTTTGAACATAATTGTTTTTGTGTCGCTGGTCATTTTTGATTGAACGCTCCAGGGCTCCCAACAAGTTCAATGTATTACTACATCATTTCCTAATTTATTAGCCTACTTTCAATTTTTGCAAAAAATGAAAGTAGACATGAGATCTACACAGGGCAAAAAATTGTGTGTCTGTTGTGTGTGTGTGAGTCTGTGTGTGTGAGTGTGTGTACTCTGAATTTATGTACCCCCCCCCCCCTATCAATTCATACACGGTGAAACCGAATTGAACGAAATTTGGTACAGGGGTAGAACTGCCAAAGGGTACCTCAGTGCCATATTTTATATCGCCGCCATCTTTACCAAACCTGAATGGCGGCCACTCAAACGTTCAAAACGTAAAATCAAATAACGACTAACAAAATCATCCGAACTCTACCAAGTTTGGTAACAACATACCTTCATAGAGGACGTGTCTTTTGACAGACTACAAGGTCATCCGCCGTACCATTGCAGGATGGCAGCCGTGCGAATTATGCAAACTTTATTATCCATATCATAGGACCCACCAGTTCCGATTGTCGAGCCGAGAATCGTTGTAACTGTTCTAAAGGAAGAGGCACGTTCGAAATTAAAAGTTAATTTTGTAAGAAGTGATTTTAAAAAGCTGAGCCGTCTCAGTTACATGGCAAGATGGCAGCGGATATCTTGTGCCTGACTTATATTTCACTAATTGGAGTATTGCATACAATATAGCGTACTAATCTATATATATAACAAGTAGTTCCGTGAAGAAATATACAGCCTATTTTCATATATCCTACTTATGTTAATTGCCACTATCAACATACACAATTTCAGTTTGATTGCTGTAATAGATTCGTAGATATTGAGAACTGACTAAATATTCCGGATGGTCGCCATGTTGGATTTTATATATGTAGGTCCTAGAGTTTACTGTTACATGCAGATTATTGTGAACGTGTAGTATTCAAACTTCAATCGCATAATTAAGACACAAGAAAAAACAAGGAGATTTTAAAAAAAATTCACAGCTACCATCTTGAGGTTATGGAAACAATTGAAATAAATTAGATGCCAGTGGATTAACATTCGGATAAACATTTACTGTACCAAGTTTCACTGCACGCGGATGGTTAAGGGACACTGGGACTGAGTTTTCTAATTCCTGTAAATATTAAGGTACACTCCTGATATTTTGTTTGCTGGTAGTATGCGGTAGTATAAACATGTGTGCCAAATTTGATCAATGTAGCTTCACTAGCTGCATTGAAATTAATTATTTTCTAATATTTATATGCAAATTATTCAAATATTCAAAATGTCAACCGCGTCATACTAATGTAGATAACACAATTTATTTTTATTTTTCTAATACCTTATTTTTATACAAATAAAGTAGTGCATCGAATTTGAGATTGTATTGTTTACTATGAAGATATAATTTTTCCCCAATGAAGTTTATTTGTTGTAAATTTCTTGAAATTTGAAGGTTTTTTTCACAGGCAAACCAGAACTCCAATCCAAGAAGTAATGCACACGTTTGTGGATATAGTACTAAGGAACTTGCATGTTAATTTACAAGAAAATTGCATTACATCTGTAAAGCGTACTAGATTTTATACATCAGAAAATGTGAAATTGAGAAAACTGCATTTTTCTAAAAACATGTATATATTTTAATATTTCCACCCAACTTATCCATTAGAACTCTCCTGCAGCATAACTAACACCTTCCTTCTTCTGTTTTTCAGCCTCCTTCTTCATCTTTGTGTCCTTGGTTTTGTGTTATGTGTGTGTGTGTGTGTCCCTATTAACTTCACAAACACAATAAATTTCGAAAAGGTACTAGCCTAGCTTCCAATAACTTGTTTATAAACAGAGGTAGACCATGCGTGCACTTCTAAAGTCAACACAAATATCAAATAAAGATAAGTTGTGCATCTACTGTCATTCTGTAAGCGACTAGAAACTCTCATGAAATTAGAAAATACAATATAAATGCAAAATTTCATCATGTCGACCGTTTGAAATATTTAATTATTTATTTTCAAACATTTGAAGTATTTGTAAAGCTTACGTAGTAAATAGTGTCAATATTCATCGGTAGATAGTAGCACAATGCAGAGCCAGTAGTACAGAGAGAATTTCAAATCCGTATTCAAACTACTCCGATAAAAAATGCATAAATGCGTGTACAGGATAATGAACCAAGAGAAAGGGGCGTTCAAATGGCAGTGCGGCCGGCATTTAAACGTCTCGCCGTGCCTCAAAAAATGGCGGAATGTGGAAAATGATACCACTAATTGATCCGTTATGGTCAGGGGCACAATAATATGTCAAAATCGAAAATTTGAATTTTTTAATAAAATATGCCAAAAACTCAGTCCCAGTGTCCCTTAAATTGCGAGAAACGTCCATGTGAATATTTATAATTCGCGTCACCGCCATGTTGGATTTGTGATCACCAGGTTATTTAAAGTCCTATAGGTGAACTTAAGTTCATAGCCCCTATGAACATTAAAAAATGCAGTTTGATTGCTAAAATAGATTCGTAGATATTCAGTATCGTCTAAATATTTCGGATGGTCGCCATGTTGGATTGTTAAATGTATAGGCCATAGAGTCATGTACCATTAAAGGAAAATTATTGAGTAGGTTCATTATTCAAACTTTAACTTCGATCGCATGACTACATCACAAGAAATAAAAACTTAATTTTAAAATTCGCACTGCCGCCATCTTGAGGTTATGTAAGCAATTGAACTAAATTAGATACCAGTGGATTACAATGTGTATAAATATTTCCTGTACCAGGTTTCAGTGCGCTTGGAACATTAAATCGCAAGAAAGGTCTATTTAAAATGTTCAAATTCGCTTGGCCGCCATGTTCGTTTTGTAGTTAACCGGTTTTTGAAAATCTTATAGATGGAATTCCAGTAGTGCCCTTTATCTCCGTACAAAATTTTAGGGAGATACCGCTAATAGTTTCAGAGATATAGAATGCCGGTGAAATATTTCGCACATCCGCCATCTTGTGATTATGTAAACAATTGAACGAAGTTAGATGTCGGTGCATTACAATGTATATAAACATATACTGTACCATGTTTCATTGCGTTTGGTTGGTCAAATCGCGAGAAACTTCTATTTAAAAGTCGCAAATTCGCTTGGCAGCCATGTTGGTTTTGTAGTTACCTGGTTTTCAAAAGTCACATTAGTGAACTTATAGTAGTTCCCTCTATCACCATAGAAAATGTCAGGGTAATATCGGTAATAGTTTCGGAGATATTGAATGCTGGTGAAATATTTCGCACAGCCGCCATGTTGGATTGGTGAGTCGTAACAAAATTTGAAGGGCACGGTCGAGGTCGCCGGGAATAGTGCTATGAACTTTCCGAGTTTCATTGAAATCGCTCCTGCCGTTTGGATTTTATTAGGGGGACACACACACACGAATCACACACACACACGCACACACACACGGACAAAAGGTGATCTCATCAGCCTATTTTTAGCCTACTTTCGATTTTTGCAAAAAATGAAAGTAGACTTATGAGATCAACACAGGGCGAAAAAAGTGTGTCTGTCTGTGTGTGTGTATGTGTATGTGTGAGTCTGTGTGTGTGTCTGTGTGTGTGTGTGTCTGTGTGTGTGTGAGTGTGTGTACTCTGAATGTCTGTCCCCCCCCCTATCAATTCGAACACGGTGAATGCGAATTGAACGAAATTTGGTACAAAGGTAGCACTAGCAAAGGACACCTCAGTGTCATATTTTATATCGCCGCCATCTTGACGGAAACGTAATGGCGGCCACACAAATGTTCAAAGCTTAAATCAAATTACGACTAACCTAATCATCCGATCTCTACCAAATTTTGCAACATCATACCTTTATGGGGGGAGCATCCTTTGACCAAACCAATAGGCCATAAGCGTAATAGTTTGCGGATGGCGGCCATCTTTGTGTGAAAATCGATTCCCCCTATTAATTCGAACACGGTGCAACTGAATGGAACGAAATTTGGTACAGAGGTAGTACTAACAAAAGGCACCTCAGTGTCATGTTTTATATCGCCGCCATCTTGACGGAAACGTAATGGCGGCCACACAAATGTTCAAAGCTTAAATCAAATTACGACTAACCGAATCATCCGATCTCTACCAAATTTTGCAACAACATACCTTTGTAGGGGGAGCATCCTTTGACCAAACTAATAGGTCATCAGCGTAATAGTTTGAGGATGGCGGCCATCTTTGTGTGAAAATCGATTCCCCCTATTAATTCAAACACGGTGCAACCGAATGGAACGAAATTGGGTACAGAGGTAGTACTAACAAAAGGCACCTCAGTGTCATGTTTTATATCGCCGCCATCTTGACGGAAACGTAATGGCGGCCACATAAATGTTCAAAGCTTAAATCAAATTACGATTAACCTAATCATCCGATCTCTACCAAATTTTGCAACAACATACCTTTTTAGAGGAAGCATCCTTTGACCACATGACTAGGTCATTAGCCTAATAGTTTGCAGATGGCGGCCATCTTTGTGTGAAAATCAATTCCCCCTATTAATTCAAACACGGTGAAACTGAATGGAACGCAATTTGGTACAGAGGTAGCACTAGCAAAGGGCATCCCAGTGTCATGTTTCATATCACCGCCATATTGACAGAAACGTAATGGCGGCCACACAAATGTTCAAAGTTTAAGTTAAATTACGACTAACATAATTATCCGATCTCTACCAAACTTTGCAACAACATTCCTTTATGGAGGGAGCATGCTTTGACCAATCTAATAGGTTATTAGCCTAATAGTTTGCGGCAGGCGGCCATCTTTATATCAAAATTGATTCCCCCTATTAATTCGAACACGGTGGAACAGAATGGAACGAAATTTGGTACAGAGGTAGCACTAGCAAAGGGCACCTCAGTGTCATGTTTTATATCGCCGCCATCTTGACTGAAACGTAATGGCGGCCACACGAATGTTCAAAGCTTAAATCAAATTACGATTAACCTAATCATCCGATCTCTACCAAATTTTGCAACTACATACCTTTATGGAGGGAGCATCCTTTGACCAATCTAATAGGTCATTCGCCTAATAGTTTGCGGATGGCGGCAATCTTTGTGTAAAAATTGATTCCCCCTATTAATTCAAACACGGTGAAACAGAATGGAACGAAATTTGGTACAGAGATAGCACTAGCAAAGGGCATCTCAGTGTCATGATTTATATCGCCGCCATGTTGACAGAAACGTAATGGCGGCCACACAAATGTTTAAAGCTTAAATCAAATTACGACTAACATAACCATCTGATCTCTACCAAACTTTGCAACAATATACCTTTATGGAGGGAGCATCCTGTGACCAATCTAATAGGCCATTAGCCTAATAGTTTGCGGATGGCGGCCATCTTTATGTCAAAATTGATTCCCCCTATTAATTCGAACACGGTGGAACCGAATGAACGAAATTTGGTACAGAGGTAGCACTAGCAAAGGGCACCTCAGTGTCATGTTTTATATCGCCGCCATCTTGACGGAAACGTAATGGCGGCCACACAAATGTTCAAAGCTTAAATCAAATTACGATTCGCCTAATCATCCGATCTCTAGCAAATTTAGCAACAACATACCTTTATGGAGGGAGCATCCTTTGACCAAACTAATAGGTCATCAGCCTGATATTTTGCGGATGGCGGCCATCTTTGTGTGAAAATCGATTCCTCTTATCAATTCGAACACGGTGAAACCGAATGGAACGACATTTGGTACAGAGGTAGCACTAGCAAAGGGCACCTCAGTGTCATGTTTTATATCACCGCTATCTTGACGGAAACGTAATTGTGGCCACCCAAATGTTAAAAGCTAAAATGTAATTACGACCAACCTAATAATCTAGTCTCTACCAAATTTTGCAACACCATATCTTAATGTGGGAAACATATTCAGACCAAACTGCAAGAACATCAGCCCAATAGTTTGCAGATGGTGGCCAAGTATGTGTGCAAATCGATTCCCCCTATCAATTCAAACACGGTGAAACCGAATTGAACGAAATTTGGTACAGAGGTAGCACTAGCAAGGGGCACCTCATTTTCATGTTTAATATCCCTATAGCACGTTGTATTTCAACAAGCTACTACAACCAACATTCGATCATACTCCTTGAAAAGGACAAAGAGTTATAACAATACCCATGCATTTAGGAGAAAGTTGGCTATATGTTCTTTACTGAACATCTTGTTTCAAAATTGAAAATAGGCTAAAAATCAATGCAACGTGATAGTTTGTCTGTGGGTATGTCTGTGGGTATGTCTCCTATGCGTTCATATACCATTCATCCGATTGCGATGAAACTTGGGTGAGATGTTGAGTACACTCCAAGGAAGGTTTCTGACTTAGTAAATCCATTTTACAATAGGTAGCGCTCGCGTAGATTCAACAAATGAGTGACGATGCGCGAAGCGTTTCATACAAGTCCCGTATGTGTTCATAGACCATTCGTCCGATAGCGATGAAACTTGGGTGAGATGTTGTATACACTTACGTGAAGGTTTCAAAATTAGTGAATACATTTCACAGTAGATAGCGCACGATTAAATTCAACAAATGAGCGACGACACGCAAAGTGTTTCAAAAAAGTCCCGTATGCATTCATATACCATTCGTCCGATAGCTATGAAACTTGGGTGAGATGTTGTGTACACTTCACGGAAGGTTTCTGGCTTAGTAAATCCACTATACAACAGGCAGCGCACAATTAGATTCAACAAATGAGGGATGACGCGCGAAGCGTTTCAACCAAGTCCCGTATAAGGTCATATACCATTCTGCCGTTAGCGGTGAAACTTGGGTGAAATATGGTGGACACTCCATGGAAGGTTTCTGGCTTAGTAAATACATTTCACAGTAGGTAGCACACGAGTAGATTCGACAAATGAACGACGACACGCGGAGCGTTTCAATACACTCCCCTATGTCTTCATATCCCATTAGTCCGATAGCGATGAAACTTGGGTGAGATGTTGTGGACACTTACGTGACGGTTTCTAACTTAGTAAATACATTTTACAGTAGGTAGCGCACGAGTAGATTCAACAAATGAGTGACAGGGCACGAATCGTTTAAACAAAATCCGGTATGCGTTCATATACTATTCATCCGATTGCGATGAAACATTGATCAGTAATTGTGTACACGCCAGGAAAGGGTTTCGACTTAGTAAATCCATTTCACAATAAGTAGCGCAAGAGTAGATGCAACAAATGGGTGCCGACGCGTGAAGCGTTTCAACAAAATCCCCTATTGGGTTCATATAACCTTCTTCGATTGCGATGAAACCTTGATGAGTTATTGTGAACACGCCAGGGAAGGGCTTCGACTTAGTAATACATTTCTCATTAGGTAGCGCACGAGTAGATTCAACAGATGAGTGACAGCGCACGAATCGTTTCAAAAAAAAAACCGTATACGTGCATATACCATTCATCCGATTGCGATGAAACATTGATGAGTTATTGTGTACACGCCAGGGAAGGGTTTCGACTTAATAAATCCATTTCACAATTGGTAGCGCACGAGTATATGCAACAAATGGGTGACGACGCGCGAAGCGTTTCAACAAAATCCCCTATGCGTTCATATAACCTTCTTCGATTGTGATGAAACCTTGATGAGTTATTGTGAACACGCCAGGGTAGGGTTTCGACTTAGCAATTTCATTTCTCAATAGGTAGCGTACGAGTAGAATCAACAAATAGGTGACAGCGCACGAATCGTTCAAACAAAATCCCGTATACGTTCATATACCATTCATCCGATTGCGATGAAACTTTTGAAAGTTGTTGTGCACGCTCCCACGATTGATTCTAAATTAGAAAATCCATTTTACGATAGCACAGGGGCAGTTAACGGAAATTGAAAAACATGTTGTGTATCCAAAAGCACTTCAAAAAACAGAATTTCAACGCCAACACTTTCTTTGATTGGCATTGCAACGCATGCCGGGTACAGCTTGTACTTAGTATAAATAAACTTTGTATGAAATGCTTTAGGCTATATATAAATAACTAGCATAAGTACCCGCTCTTCGAACGGTCTTCGGTATTAATAACCAGACGTAATCAATTGAGATACTGTTCCAATGGTTTGGGGCTTGTCATTCCTTCATAAGTTTATCAGAGCGAAGTTGGTTTTCTGGGTATATCGCAGACACTGTTAATTTAAGGGCCGTAAAATGTAGTTTCCGGAGACCCTTTATGGACTCCCTTTACTTTACTTTAAATGTGCTCTCAAACTAAATTCACCTAACGTGTAGGCTACTTCCTGACGTGAAAATTATATTGAAAACCTCGTAGACGAAACGCAATATCTGTCAAATTAAAACTGACCCTCACTGTTGTGGAAAGTCCCCATCCCCAGGAAGGCCCCATTAATAAATTATAAAAGCTTGTCGTGCATGAAAATTTGGTGTTAAGCCTCCAATGGCCCAAATTCCCAAAAGCTGCAGAAAACACTATTCCAATTCAGCAATTTTTGAAAATAATGTTGGAGATATAATAGACATTCTGTACAACATATCGCATATCGCACGTGTAAGTCACGTGTAAAAATTCTAGGGTACCCCTTGACCCCCTTAACAGCATTGTTGAATTTTACAGTCTATGTTTGATTCCACGATAACCTTATAGCCATTTGCAAACTTTAACAGAAATTTAATAAGTTGAGTGGTATTGCTTCTTACAGAAATAGATGGAAAGTTGGATGTCACCTCTTGTGACACTGTTGTCATGGTTACCGGCTTGCATTACTTCAAGAGTTTCTTCTTGTTCTACTTCTTCTTTCGGATGGGCCATCTAAGGACCACGACGTTCAAATTTTCAGCTTGACGAGGGACTTGATGTTAGCCCAATATTCGCGCATTCTCTGGCTATGTTTCTCCTTCCTCTCTTTTGTCCAAATGATGCTGGTTTTCTTACAGGGTGGTCTGTCCTGAAAACTCTTCTGTTTAAGTATCTTTCTGAGATGTGATTGGCTTCTAATATCACTTTCCATTATCTTCAGTTCTTGGATATCCTTGTTAACTACTGTTAGCGACGGTGTCACGCTCTTTCTCTTCCCCCAGTAGTTGATAAGCCGGTTTGTTAGTCTTGTTGGGTTCATCCTTGAGATATGTCCATAGAGAGCCAGACGTCTCTTCCTGGCCACATCTGTGATTTTCTCAGTATATCTATAATAGCTCCTGATTTGGTCTTCTTCTGTACTCGTCATCGATTTAATAGTTTATAAAATAAGACAGTGCCATATCCCCACCAGGGACGTAGGCGACCTGAATAAGAACCCTTGGCTAAGTCAAGGGATCACTAACCAGGCATCCCGAGCAGGAGTTTGCGTGTGGTAGGGTGGCCAGTTCCTTTCCACTCCTCCTCCTACCATAGCATCCGGTAGGTTCCCATTTTGCATCACGAGGCAGGGAGACCCCGTTCCAGACCATACCAAGACTTTTAAATTCTTGGCAGAGCCGGGGGCGAACCCGGTACCTCGGGGGTGACAGTCAACAATGCTAGCCACTGCGCCACGAAGTGTTCTTTATTAGTTTATTAAATGTCATTAGTTTTCTGGGAATATCTCGGAAACGTGGTTTTAGAACCTTAAAACGTAGTAGCCTCCGAGCCACTGAGGGGCTGAAAATAAGTTTTGCTCGTCCTTGTACGCCATAATATAATAATAATCATAATAATAATTAAAAAATTTAGGGATAGGGATTTAATAGACCTTTAGTACCCCTTGACCCCCTTAAGCGCATAATATAATAATAATCATAATAATTAATAATATAGGGATAGGGATTTAATAGACCTTTAGTACCCCTTGACCCCCTTAAGCGCATTTTATACGTTTTGATGAATTTTACAGCTTAATTTGTTTCCGTGATAACCTTATCGGCGTTTGCGAACGTTCACAGTATTGTAGTAAATGGAATGACATTGCGTCTTACAGAAATAGATGGACTTCTGAGATCGTGTTGCCATGGTTACCGGCTTGCATTCTTTCAATAGCGTAATAAATGAAATTAGTTTTCTGGGTATGTCTCAAAAACTGTTGGATTTAGGACCTTAAAATGTGGTTTTCGGGGCCCGTACGGCTCCCGAGTTTTGTTTCTCAGATTGAGACGCTGAAAATGAGCTTCGTCTCGTTTCTCTACGCCCATTTCAGCATGCATTTTAAGGAGGTAGGCCCTCTTTTATGAGAGGTATGGAGAAGAGTTACATCAATGATTACTTTCGTGTCTCTGATGGACGTCTGTACCAAATTTTACGTTGATCCACTCAGCCGTTCTCGAGTGATGCGCGTGCAAAGTTGTACACAGACAAACAGACAGACAGACAAAAATTTTGTGTTTACGCGCAACCGTCATAAACCAGTCTGAAACGCGTTAGTAACTCAAACTTCCGTGGAAATTCAGAAAAAACAGACAAACTTTCATTTATTTATATATATATAAATATATATATATATATATATATATATATATATATATATATATATATACTTCACTGATGAAATCGTTATTTGCATACACGTTCTATGTAACTCATTTGATAGCACGATTGGCTCGTTCAACACGTTTGGCTCCGTGATAAAGCGTTAGCATATCACTCTAATGGCAATGGTTCAAACCCCATCAGAGTTAGTTTCTTTTGCTTGATTTTTTTTATATTTATTGTTTTGTAATGACTCAGACGTTTTAAAATTAAGCATTATATTGCGCATATTATGATGGAATATATATATATATATATTTAATTCAAGCCGTGTTGAAACACCGGATCCCATGAGAACTCCGCAGTTAAGCAACATTGGGCGTAGTCGGAACTTGGATGGTGTTCCGGTTCTAGGCACTGCGCGCTGTTGGCCAACATAAGGAGGAGCGGAAAGGCCCTGGCCACCCTACCGCACGTAAACTCCGGCTGGGGGTAGCCTCTTTGGAGGCTCGGACCTGCCTTCGGGCAGAATACCGATTATTTTTTTTAAATATATATATATATATATACAAGCTGACCCGGCAGACGTTGTCCTGCCAATCAAAGAAAGTGTTGTAATTTTGTTTCTTGAAGTGCTTTTGGATACACAATATTTTTTCAATTTCTGTTAACTGCCTCTAATCTATCGTGAATTGAATGAACTAATTTAGAAACATTCATTGGAGCGTGCACAACAACTCCCCAAAGTTTCATCGCAAACGGATAAATGGCATTTAACGCATACGGGATTTGGTTTAAATGATTCGTGCGCTGTCACTCATTTGTTGAATCTACTCGTGCTCTACCAACTGTGAAATGGATTTACTAAGTTAGAAAGCTTCACGTAAGTGTACACAACAACTCATCAAAGTTTCATCGGAATCGGATGAATGACATATGAACACATAAGTGATTTTCTTTAAACGATTCGCGTGCCGTCACTCATTTGTTGCATCTACTCATGAGCTGCCTATTGTAAAATAGATTTTCTAAGCCTGAAACCTTCTCTGGCGTGTACTCAATGATTCACCAAGGTTTGATCGCAATCGGATGAATGACATATGACCGCATACGGGACATTGTGGAAACGATTCGCGCGCCGTCGCTCATTCGTTGAATCTACTCGTGCGCTACTTATTAAAAACTGGATTTACTAAGACAGAAACATTTCCTGGAGTGTACACAACAATTCACCAAAGTATCATCGCAATCGGATAAATGGTATATGGACACATACGGTACTTTGTTGAAATGATTCGCGTGCCGTCACACATTTGTTGAATCTACTCGTGCGCTACCTATTGTAAAAAGGATTTATTAAGCCAGAAACCTTCCGTAGGGTGTACACAACATCTCACCCAAGTTTCATCGTAATCGGACGGATGGTATTTGAACGCATACGGGACCTTATTGAAACGCTTCGCGCGTCGTCGCTCATTTGTTGAATCTACGCGTGCGAAACCTCCTGTGAAATGGATTTACTGAGTTAGAAACCCTCACGTAAGTGTACACAACATCTCACCCAAGTTTCATCGCTATCGGACGAATGGTATTTGAACGCCTACGGAACTTTGTTGAAACGCTTCCCACGTCGCCGCTCATTTGATGAATCTACTCGTGCGCAACCTCCTGTGAAATGGATTACTAAGTTAGAAGCCTTCACTTAAGTGTACACAACAACTCATCAATGTTTCATTCGTGCGCTATCTATTTGAAATGGATTTACTAAGACAAACACCTTCCCTGGAGCTCACTCAACATATCACCCAAGTTTCCTGGCAATCGGATGAATGGTATATGAACGCATACGGGACTTTGAAACGCTCCAACGTGCAGGGACATACAGTAGAATTCGACATCACTGCCATCTATGGTATAAAACACAACTTTTCGCCACGGGCGGAGTGTATGTAATGGCGGTAGTTGCACAGGTTGCGACCAGGTGGCTCTAACGTGCAGAGACAAACCGTCCAAAGACATCAGCTTTCACGAAGGCCGAGGCTAGTGGTTTCCATGACGACTGTTTTTGACTGTATATTGTGGTTCTAAAATTGTGTGAAAATTGTGGTTCTAAAATTGTGTTCATTCCACCTACCGGGTCAGATTGTGAATCTAAACCACACATGGACTCACCCTAATATACATACCAAATTCCATCAAAATCGGTTCAGTCGTTTAGGAAGAGTTCAGTCACATACACACGTGTCGAAGAATTATATATATTGAATTAAAACAAATTTCGCCAGCAGACATCTACATGCACGAGACATCTAGCAGCAAAAAAGTGAATTATCATGGCCAACTGGCGGCGAACTGCACGCCGGCCTACAGATTAACTTACATATTTTATTGAAAAGTTTATTTTTATGGCCGCTAGAATGCACTCGCCCTGTTAGGATTATCTTGTTCGATAGGCTACTTCTCCAGTAGATGTTACGACTGGTCTACGTGGGACTCCATTGATTAGTATACCATTGGCATTCTATGCGCATCGAATTTGAAGAATGAGGAGATGATACTACGATACATTTTTACTTTTTATTTTAACGGGTTTGTAACAGCCTATTGTGCGTTATTTGGAAATGCTATTTGAACTAAAGAACAAAACGATTTCACATAGTACCTAAACTCTAGCCGTTGGTGCTGGTTCAGGATAATTAATTAATACTTTTATTGCAGCCTAATAGCAATCGAATGTATCCACATAGTTGGTCACGTCTCTGTTGGGTCATGGAAAGATTTGTTAATTCAATTAGGGTTGTGAAAGCCATGCACAGCCAGACGTGTAAAGACATGCCTCAACTCAAAGTTGGATGTTGCCCTCGTCAGGTCGATTAGGTAATAATAATAATAATAATAATAATAATAATAATAATGAAAATGAAAATCCACAGCCTGCTTCCAGTCTCCGACCGGGTCAGGAATGGAATGAATGAAGCCCCCATCTAGCGGCGAGGATATGAACTGTGCCGGCTGCCGAGGCCTGACGCACTCCTCTGGGGCAATGAAATAATAATAATATTATTAATAATAATAATAATAATGTTATTGGTTTTACGTCCCACTTAACTTCTGTTGCTTTTAGAGACTCCAGGGTGCCGGAATTTTGCCCCGAAGGGGATCTTTAACGTGCCAGTAAATCTACTGACACGACTCCCTCGCATTTGTGCACCCTCAAATGCCAGCTGACTGCACCAAGATACGAACCAGCAACCTAGAGCCCAGCAAGCGAGAACGTTACCGCTGAGCCACGCAGCCAGTCCGGTCGATAATATCTCCAGAACCATAACATTCTTGAGATACTTCTTATCTTTCTTTCTTCAATGATGATAGCAGTTTTTTTCGAGGTTGTGGTGTTTGGTAGAGGTAAATAGTTTCTAAGGTCTTCAACCAAGAAATGATTATATTATACTCTTTGATAAAAACAACGAGTTATAACTATACTCATACATTTAGGAGAAATTAGGCTATATTTTCTTTACTGAACTTCTTGTTTTTCATCATTATTGGCAACTCCAGCTATCTGATATGACATCTAGCGGTAAAAATGAGAAACTTACCAAGTAGGGTACATTTGTCACGTGGTGACTGTTTGTATATGGTTTCTTGTATTGGTAAACAGATCGTGGTAAATTGTTCGTGTCTTTATACATAAGTAATAAGTTTTACTCGTTGATAGAGTGAAAAATGAGTAAAAGCAAAGTGTATTGCTTAGTTTACGGCTGTAAGTCGATGTATAAGAGGGCTGCGGATATACGTTTTCATCACTTTCCAAAAGATGCAAATAGCAATAGCCGAAATGTGATGATACCTAATAATACCTAATACCTAATAATAATAATACCTTTCCACCCCGGGAAGGATCTAACACTTGTCGAGGTAGGCAGACAGAAGACCTGCGACGTAAAGCGAGCGAAGGTTATTCAGTTTAAAAACAGCTGTTACGATGGGCGCGCTGGTAAGATTGAAGTTACTTGAATAATTAATTAAATAATTAATTAATTATTGGCTGCTTGGTAGGGAGAAGGGATGAGTTTAACTTGTATTAAAACTCGTGGGGCGACAGGAATTGCTTGATTGATTGCTTGATTTGGATGGTTAAAAGGTGGGTTTGGTGTTGAATATTTGAATGGTAGCGGAATCACTCATTCTACAGTGCCCACGGGGAGGCAAATTAGGCCTATATGACTCGTAGTGGAATAGCTCGAATATCGAAGAACTTAGCGATTACGAGGTGTAGGCTTGGCGGAAAGGCTGGCGGATAATCAGTTTGACATCAATTCACGATATAAGTCGGTGCTTGGAACAGTGGCGTCTGGTTTGCGTGGATGCTAGTCTCGGAATGATAAAAGTAGCACAGCTTCGGTGTGTTATTTATTTGTTTATGTACCGTATTTCTCTATTTGAATGTACTCGGCGTTGACTCAGGATCGACATTTACATTATATTGCGCATAATAGTACCGAAATAATGTCCGAAGTGTAGCCCTGTGTAAATTTGAATCAGCTGATCTACATCAACCATAAAAACTGATGCTTGATAATATGCAAATGACACCAAAAAATCCAGTGGAACACACAAATTAGGTCACGTGTATCGCACAGTTATACATATATACAATTAAAAATAACACTGTAATTACTTTAGAGACCACATTTACTGATTATAACCGAAAAATAAAAAGTGTTCCATATCAAACGCGTGTTATTGAGTATTTTAAACCCTACTTATCCAGACCGACCGCAGCGCCCCAAGTGTTAGTTTGAGTTGCCAATAAAATGTATTTTTGCTAATTTCATTACTTTGGAACATTTTATCGCACGATGAGCTCTCATTCAGCGTTACTTTCCTCTCCAGTATTTTATGAAAGTGAAGAAAACATTATGGGCAAATGGAAATAGGGAAGTCTATTGATTTAGTAAGCGTTGCTTTTTAACAACTATACATTACATTAATTTGCTACAAAGCAAAACATTGTAACCAATGAACTGTTTCCTTTTAAATTTAATTTGCCATGAATCATAGAAACCTTCGCAAAAATAACCCAAAACGTTGAAATTCTACGAAGAATTAAATAGACTAATAATTTGTGGATGCAACTTTCGTAGAAGAATCTCAAGATTTGCTCAACCAAACGCACTGTCCATATGCTTAATAAGATGACAAATATTACCTCAGCGTATTTATTATCCAAGACTACACCGTCACATCTGTAGCATAACCTGCAATTTGACACTGAAAATAGTTGACGACTGCATTGCGTAGTCCACACTACATTTTATCCAGCATAGGGACATAAAACATTTTTATGTTCAGAGATGTATTTCATTACAGTCTCAACCAAACACCTAGAAAAACGTCTATGGACATTTAAATACTTGATACCTTCGAGGAAAAATTCAGGCTTGTTCAGTGATGTAGGGGATAGGGTAAATTATAATAATTTATAATGAATATTTAACTATTTTTCTTTCATGTCTCGGAGTTAAGAGGAACCGTAGGCTAAAGAAATTCAAGTACTGTAAAGTCAAGAATTTTAGGGATATTTTACAATTAATTAACTTACCTATGGAAAGAAATGCCCAATCCATTTTTAAACGTCTCCTTACATTCATACGAGAAACAGTAATACACCAATCAGGTTTTTGTAATGAATAAAACCCACTTTAAAAAGCCCAATTCCATCATCAATGTAGAATTTCAGTGTTCCAAACTACCGCAGTTCACCACAGTCATCTGATCGAGATGTTGGTCTCAACAATGTGACGTCAACAGTCATCTGTTGGATTTATGATCGAAGAATAATACCATGGAACGACACTAGGAAGTGAAGAGTCGATCCTTTTGCGTTCCTCAAAGACGGCAGCACTTGTGTTAGACTGAGGCGATGTAGGACACAATTCTGTTTTGTTAACAGTTGTACACCGATTAAGACACACAACTGTTGCCAACAGATGTAGAATGACACCAGTTTTCTAGTATTGTAAAACCAGAAAAATATAATGCAATGGTTTTCGTAACAACGAAATAGTACATGCATGATCATAAAATACAAAAAAAAACAAGAAGTTCCGTGACGAACTAAAGAGCCTACTTTTCTTAAAATATAATATTCATGCCAATGATTAATCAATATGGATCTATCTAGAATAATGACAAAATTAAGTTGGTAATATCGTAATTTCTAATTAGTTCGAAATACTGTATACCTGGTGGGTAGATTATTGGCTGAGGAATAACCCACCCACCAAGGGAAGATTATTAAGAAAAGGAAGTGGGTTTCGGACTGGAGAAAAAGGATAGAGAGATAGGATGAGAGTTCCACAAATGTTATAAATTTAACCTTTAATGCACTTAGAGGTGGTTTCCACTGAAAATCCGTTCTCTGATACCTAAAATGGGTAAGAGCTTGGTCTAAGCTGACGGGAAATACAGCTAGGACTTGGGCGGTTTGCAAGAGAGTGGCCTTAGTATATTCCCTCTCAAGCAGGCATAAGATTACTATGGGGAAGGGTGTTGGTCTGGCAAGACTGAGAGTAACAGATTTATTGTATGTCTGTTCAAAGAAATTCGTTTTTGCAAAGTAATTCGAAGGATGCCAATAATTTGAATCAGGTTTGGTATTTCCAGTTTTCGAAGTTATACAGTTCTTGAAAAAGCGACCAAGTGCTTCCAGGAAGGATAATGATAAAAATTATACCTTGGGGAGTAATTTTGGGAAGTGGACCAATGGTTGCATTTGGAAATGGCTAAGCTTTTACTCAGCGAGAGGCCGGCTAAAAGTTTAGGCAAAGAAAAACACTTATCTTTTGGAAAACTGACCATAAGTTTTCGGAGAGGATCTCCACAAGCAGGTAGCTGGCGTAGCGAGCTTTACTTGCCTTACTGGCCAGTTAGAATTAGCTATTAAAGCTAAGAGAAACTTTAACGAGATTACCACTAAGAGTTCTTGCTCAAATGCAACGAGTGGTGAAAGCCTTATCAATAGATTTAATAGCATCGAGTAGGGAGAGCCAAGGAGGACAGGATCTTGCCTAACCGTTGTACTAGAAAAAATGAAAAGGCAAAAAGAAGCGCTTAATTTATTTAACAATTCAAAAGAAGTTGATAACTTTAATAAATATATATTTTCAATTTGGTTAACAATTTTGGGGTCACAGACCTCAGAAAACATTAAACGTTTGCTCCAGGCACTTAACAATTCTTTAGGTTTCAAACCTTATATATGTACTAAAATCTTTGTAAGATTTAAAAAAGACAAATGAAGTAATTAAAGTTTAAACATTCATTGTGGTGTTTGAAGCCATATTTTCAGTGTTGCCTTAGTAAACAAGAGTTTAGTGCTTTTCAGTCGGTCAACACGAATGTACCCAAAAGAGATGGGTTATGCCCTAATCCTGAAATAAATTACATGAGATTAATAAAACACTAGGATGACCAGTTTCGATCGTCAAGCGATCATCATCAGATCCAATACACTTAGGCTATAAAATCTATGTTTGAAATACAGGTGAAAATATTTACAATATGTACAATTATTTAGTTGCAGTATTGGTACTGCAACTGTCAGTGTATGCTAAATGCAGTATATATGTTAGGTGAAATGCTAAATGGTGATGGCTATCCGGAGATTGTACTTTAGAGAGATTATATGGTTGTAAACTATGGTTAAACTATAAAATTTTAGGCTAACTACTTATCTGATTGTCTTCCGTACTACAGCTATTCGCAGTTTCCGTGTTTCACTTGAACTCGCTGTGCGGTCGACTGCGGTGGTTATCTTAACGACTGGTTTTTCCCTGCCTTCCCCCCCTGTCCCTACGTGCTGTGGGGAGTGATCGCGATGTGTTTATGTGAGGTGTTGCCAACCTAGATAAGATGTATGTTATTGAATGAGGTGGATCTACAACTATTAAAGACCGTGGATTAGTCCTCGCCACGCGTGGAGCATAACCCATTCGAACTAAGCGTTGACGGTCTTATGAGGACGTCCCGGCACCTTTAATACTGCCTCTAATATGGGCCTTGGTTTATTGCAGAAGAAAAGTACATCGTACACCTGATCCTGATAACATTTACCTATTAAAAACCCCCTAATTTCCCCCCCTTTTTTATCTAGCTTGGCTGTGTCGCTAAATTGTGTTTTGTTTCCGACAGGGTGTGTTTTTTAGTAGCGTGAAGAGGGGTGAGCTCTCCATGAACGTGTGTTCATTTAGATTGTTGGGATTGTTTCGTTTGGCTAGGTGTATCTCGATTGCTTCCTTTATGTCAAGAGCTCTGCCTTTCGATTCGTGATGGATTATTTTAAGGTCCGACTCTATGTTGGTAAAGCTATGCCCTGCGTCACACATATGTTCGCACACGGCTGAATGTGTTCCGTATCTTATCGCATTCCTATGTTCATTATAACGTGTGTCTACTCGCCTTCCACTCTGCCCGATGTAATTAGCTTGACAATCGGTGTCTTGGCACGTTATGGAATATACCCCTGACCTTGAATACGGGTCACGTTTATTTAGATTACTATTTAGGAGGTGCCTAGCGGTTGTGTTTTTCGTCGTGAAAGCTATCTTTATGCCTTGCTTTTTGAATAGGTTAGTGATTTTATATGTATTCGCATTCACATAGTTGAAACGCGCAAATTTTTTCTCATTACTGTCCGGTTTGGGAATCGTTTTATCTTTATTTTTATGTTTGGCTATAATTTGATTTATTTTGCTTGGCGAGAAGTTGTTTTCCTTTGCTATTTGCATAATAGTTCTTATTTCCTTATTATAGTTGTCTTTTGACATGGGTATGTTTAAAGCCCTGTGCACCATTGAATTGAAACCCGCTAGTTTGTGCGTACTGGGGTGATTAGACTGATTGTCGATTGCATGCGAGGTTTGTGTTGCTTTCCGGAATATGGAATATGAAAGGTCGTTGTCTTTACGTTCAATAGTTATATCGAGATAATTTATTTTCCGGTCTATTTCGGATTCCTTAGTGAATTTGATAGAATGGTGAAGGCTATTAATGGATTGGAGAATTGTTTCTTCGCTTGTTAGTTCAGTATCGTAGATGCAAATTACATCATCTACGTATCTTTTCCATATTACTATTCCCTTTGTTGAAGTCTTTTCTAAGAACGCATTTTCTAGTGCATTGATGAAGATGTCAGCGATTAACCCACTTAGTGGCGATCCCATTGCTAGGCCTTCTCTCTGTGTGTATATTTTATTGTCGAATTGAAACACGTTTTGGGTGAGAACGACCCTCAGTAATCTCACAATCTCTTCAATTTCTTTTACCGAATTGTAATTTATTTCAGGATTAGGGCATAACCCATCTCTTTTGGGTACATTCGTGTTGACCGACTGAAAAGCACTAAACTCTTGTTTAAACATTCAATTGAGTACAAGGAGTGTACTTTAAGAAATTTCCAGGTAACTATTTTAGAAAAAGTTACAACTTCGAAAATAACAAAGAAGAAAGAGGGTAGAAAAAAGGAGAAGTTCCTATAACTTCTTATATTTATACAGAATTACTGTTGTTTATTATACAAATAAGGGCAGGTCACCTACTGTGAACCCTGAAGAGAAAATCAAAAGGAAGGTTCTCGACCTCCTATGTTTTAAGTAGGAATCACGAGCCAAATGGGGCAGTTTCCATTTCGTGAGACCTAGAAATAACTCACTCAAGAGTTGAAAGAATTGTTTTTCCTTATTATAAGGTAGAAACAATGTAAGTTTGAACCGTGTATAAAACACGTAGTTATGCAGAAATTAAGTAATGCTAAACAAACAAGATGGAAGGGCACTTCGTTAGAGTGACACCTTATTGGAAATGATCCAGATTTATAATTTTATTAATATGGTTTGTTAGTAAAAGGTTTAGGAAAGATCGATTGGGATGGAGGATAAATGTTCATGGCCTTATTTAATGTAAACGGACGATCGCGACGCGGAAGAAATACTGAAAGCACTGTTTCTCACTATAGTCTTTTGAATAGATGAAAAATTCACTGTAGTAACACGAAAGTTTATGGCAAAGAAAGTTATTGCAATGGTGAAAATAACTGGTTGCACTAGGTCGGCGAGAGTCTATTTCTTGAGAAGTTTGAGAATTACAATTAAATGCGCCATAGAACATTCCAGCGGTGGAAGAAAATTCGCTATTGCAGTAATTTATAATGAAGATTCCTCATTTTAAATAGTATTCCCACAAGTGTGTGAAAAATACATGACGGCAAGACTTGTAGATAAAGTACAGGATCTGGAAGGTTCCAGAACGATCTTAATAGAAGAATGGGGGTCAAAGATAATCCAGCGGAGGAACTAGCTTGGTAATTTATAGACAGCGGGTATTAAGTAATATCCCACGTGGTGAGAAGATTTCTCATTTAACAAGCATAAGAAATGCTGATTTTCACCAAAATTGGCTTAATTAGACAAAAGCCCAACATGGAAAATCCCGCGAAGGATGATTATTTCAACAAATAAGTAATTTCACACTGCCTATAAAAGATCTTTAAAAGCATGTAGAAGTTAAAACCATGAAGATGAGGTTAAAACTTGAAGTCTGTACTTAACTTTGCTGCATGGCGAAAGTGAGGTTCTCCTTGATGTTTAAAGTTACCACATGGCGTGGAATCTAAAAAATGCCTCGTTAAGTCAGGAGGCTAGCTCTAGTTGAGCCTTAACTGAGTCGACGGCCGGCGCACAAGTGAGACCTGCTCAGCAAAGCGCGGAGGGTCCAAGGAAGGGAAAGGAGTGGGGGTAGGAAACAAAAGGAATTCATATCAGAATAGGCAACGTATCAAAAATAAATGTTCTTCTTGATGAATGGTCTTCAAAGAGTTGATAGCAGGCGATACTAGCACAGCATGGTGAGTGAAAAAGTAAACGAAGTTCTCTTGCTCACGGAGAAGATAGCTGGCGATGGTAACGAAATCTGGTGGCCAGATGGATAAGTAAATCCTCTTGCACCAGGGAGAATTGAGGAGCTTCAGAGATTCGCTGCTAGATGACGCTAGGTGGGTCATGGAACATATATATCTAGAACAGACTCACAAAAGATATAAGCGACATGATCACCAAAGAGAAAATAGAAAATCACTGTTGGTGTTTGATGAAAAGGAAGGAATGAACAAGCAAAGAGCATTAAACTTTATATTCTCTCATACCGTGTATTCCAAGAATACACCATACTGGGAGGTGAAACACCAACAGAGAACAAATAAGCAGTTAAACATTTAAAGGTAATGGAGCGATCAAAGAAAGTGGTCTTGTGATCGGACCATTAGTGGTCAAGATTCTGACCACCCTGACTCTTCCATCTCTTCCAGGATAACACTCGGTCACTCTACCAGAGGTCCATACTAGGGGGGGGGGGGGTGAAACATCCCTAACCAAGACCAAGTCCCCCACTTTAATGTCGGGACTAGAAAGAAACCACTTCTGTCTCCGTTGCAAGGAAGTTAAATATTCCAAGTTCCACCTCTTCCAAAAAGAATTACGGAGGGCTTCAAGTTTACGCCAAACGATAGGTAGATTAGAATTCCTGTAAGAATTAGGAAGAGGAGGAGGAGCAGAAAGAGAAGTGCCGATACGGAAATGACCAGGTGTAAGTGGAAGCAGGTCATCAGGGTCATTGGAAAGAGGAGTTAAAAGGCGAGAGTTAACTACACCCTCAATCAGAACGGATAGTGAATTGAATTCTTCATAAGTCAGAATGCGATTACCTAAGACTTTTCTTAAATGACGTTTAATGAGCTTTACGCAAGATTCCCACCTGCCACCGTGATGAGGAGCGTAGGGAGGTATAAAGCGCCATTTGAAACCCTTTGAGTAGGAAAAATTAGAAATTTGTTCCATGGCAGGAGAGGAAGTGAGAGCTTTCTTCCACAGGGAAGCTGCGCCCTGAAAAGTGGAAGCGTTATCAGAGAACATCTCGGAAGGAACACCACGCCTAGCAGTGAAGCGAGAGACAGCTGATAAAAAGTAGGAAGTAGAAGCATTCGTTACTAGTTCCAAATAGATCGCGCCAGTAACCATGCAAACAAAGAGAGAAACATAAAGCTTACCAAACAATTTGCGTTTAGCTTCAGGGGAATTTCGTTGATATTGGAACGGACCCATATAGTCCACACCAGTTAAAGCAAATGGGTGTATAGGAGAAGAGCGAAAAGAGGGCAGATCGCTCATTAATTGAGTATTGATTTTAGGTTTCGCTTTGAAACAAGGAATGCACTTATGAATTACAGAAGATACTTCTTGAATTCCATTTATGATCCAGTACTTTTCCCTTAAGAAGCAAAGCAGAGTGCGTGTGCCAACATGCAGAATGCGATAATGAAAGTCACGTATAATTAAGGAAGTTACGTGATGTTTGGAAGGCAAAATAACCGGATGCTTTTTGTACTCAGAGAGCAAAGATTGCGAGAGCCTTCCACCTACCCTGAGTAACCCATGGTCATCAAGGAACGGGGCCAAAGCACGAAGACGACTGGATTTGCGAAGATCACTTTTAGAAGCAAGTAAAGACAATTCAGAAGAAAAGGCTTCTTGCTGTGTCAGTTGTAAAACCTTAATGGTAGCGAGATTCAATTCATGATTGTTAAGGTGTGGTTTGGGGAGAAGAGGTTGGTCAACCACAAAATATTTCCATCTAAGGAGATAGGCGACAATTCGTATTAATTTATGAAAAGAAGAATAGCGAGACAACAAGGGATGAGAAGCGTTGGAAACAAGACACGAAGCAATGGATAGAGGTACTTTAGCGTCAGGCAAGTTGGAGTTTGTAGCTGGAGGTTTAGAAGGCCATGAAGAAGAGTCTTCGAGTATCCACGAGGGCCCATGCCAGTACAACTGGGAAGCTGCCAATTGAGAAGGTAAACAACCACGAGAGATAATATCGGCTGGGTTATCAGCACTGGGCACATGCCTCCATTGACATCCAGAAGAAAGAGTTTGAATTTTGGAAACTCTGTTTGCAACAAAAGTTTGCCAGTGAGAGGGGTTCTTGGCGACCCAAGAAAGGGTGATCATGGAATCACTCCAGAGATAGATTTGCGAGAATTCGACTTTTAATACTTCCCGTAATTTCTTAACAAGTTCTGCAGCCATGAGTGCAGCACACAATTCAAGCCTAGGCAAAGTGATAGTTTTAAGAGGAGCGACCTTCGATTTGGCACAAACAAGGTTGGAAACTGAAGTTCCATAGAATGAATCGTGATAAACTAAATATGCGCAGCAACCGTAAGCTTTTTCGGAACTGTCCGCGAACACGTGAAGGAAAAAAGGTGCATTAGAATGAGCGTTAATTAAATTCCTAGGAATTTCAATAAGGGAAAGATCCAGCAAATTGCTGCGAAACGAGAGCCAACGATTTAGAAAAGGAAGAGGGACAGTGTCATCCCATTCACATTTGAGCGACCACAGCTCTTGCATGAAGAGTTTGGCTATAACGATAACTGGGGCAAGGAATTGAAGTGGATCAAAATTTTTTGCAATTTCAGAGAGAATTTGTCTTTTTGTGTTAGGAAGCTCTTCTGCGAGCGAAACTTTATAGATGAGAGTGTCAGTGCTAGTGCACCAATGAACTCCTAGAGTTTTTATGGATTCGGAGTTTCCACAAATTTCGACAGAAGAAGGATCTACGTCTTCGATGGGAAACTGGGCGAGAAACTCAGGGGAGTTGGAATTCCACTTATGAAGTGGGAAACCTCCATTCCTTAGCAATGCCTGAAATTCTAAAGACACAAAAGAAGCTTCCTCCAAAGTGGGAAAGGACTGCAAATAATCGTCAACATAGAATGACGTAGTTAGTGCTTCAGAGGCTTTGGAATTAAATAAATGACCATCTTGTGAGGCTAGCAAGTGTAGGGATCGGATAGCAAGGAAAGCAGAGGGTTTTAAACCATAAGTAACCGTTTTTAAGCGAAATATCTTAATGGGCTTACTGATTTCATCACGCCACAAGATTCTTTGGAGATCTCTTTGTTCCGGTTGAATTAAAACTTGACGGTACATCTGTTTTATATCAGCTATGACAGCTATGGGAAATAATCGAATGTTTAAGAGTATAGCAGATAGATCTGACTGAATAGCAGGACCAGAATAAAGAGTGTCGTTAAGGCTGTTGCCATTAACGTCGGGTGATGAACCATTGAAAACAACTCGGATTTTATCTTTTACAAGAGGGTTTTTCCACACGGGATGATGATTTAAATAAACCGTTTCAATTGGGGGGTGCAATTCATCATCAGATTTGTTAACAACTTCCATATGATCTAAGCTTTCATACTCATCCATGAAATCAGTGTACTGCTGCTTAACAAGGTTTTTTTTTGAATTTGCTCTCGATAGCAAAGAGAGCTTTTCGAGATTTGGGCTGAGAGTTAATAAGTTTTGGAGGATTATGTAATCTTGGCATTTGAACAACGAACCGGCCATCAGAAGAACGAGTGGTGGTGTTCAAAAAAAGTTGCTCACAGAATTCATTTTCTGAAGAGGTTACATTAGGAGGATCAACGCTTTCAAGCCTCCTAAACTGTTCCAGGTCAGTATTGGAGAAGTAACATTGCGATGCAGGTTGGGAAGAATAATGGGGAAGTTGACCTGTGACGATCCATCCAAAATTAGTGTCTCAGGCGACCACGTTTGAGGATAACTTGCGAACCTGTTTACGAAGGCAATTCCGGAAAACATTGGCACTAAAGAGTATGTCAATAGGATTTTGCATGTTGAACAAAGGATCGGCTAGCCTTAAATGCGAGGGAATGTTTAACCCTGAAATATCCACAGAGTGACTTGGAGTGTCTTCTCCAATGCTATTGAGAATTAGGCAATTAAGTTTAAAGAAGTTGTTTCTATGACAAATATCTCTTATGGTTAGCTTCGAGAATTGTAAAGCTTGCGATTTTGAGCTGTTGATGCCCGACACGTTGATAGAAGTGGGGTTTACAGGTAGGCCTAGTTTTCTAATCAAGGAATTAGACACAAAATCATGAGTTGCCGCTGAATCTAGAAGACCGCGTGCACGGACCCAGTTGCCAAAGTTATCCTGAACTTCGATTTGGACAGTAGACAACAATACTTGAGCACTGCGAATGGACTTGGCATTTTGAATATACGATGAAGCATTAGAACTGTTAGCACTATCATTTTTCGGAGAAGTAGATGCTGTCGATGACCTTGCCTGTTCATGACGATGTAGCAAAATGTGATGAGCCTTTTCACAATGGTAGCAAAGTCTTGTGGACTTGCAATTAGAAGCAGAATCAGTAGGCGCTAGGCAATTGAAGCAATGTTTGTTCTGGGAAACTAATTTTCTTCCGTCGTCGACTGACATTTCTTTAATGGATTTACAGAGGTATAGGGCATGGGGATCTTTACAAAGTATGCATTTTAAAGGTTCGTTTAAACTCTTGCGAGGTTCGCTTTGAGTGTTTAAAACCATAGAGCTAGCAGCACGACGTTCACTAGACCTAGTTGGGTAACCAGTAGAGTTTGATTTAAATTTAGATGAGCTGGACCCGGGTTTTTGGGTGTTAGACGCTAAGCGTTCGCTTTTAGGTTTGATAGACATTAATTCAAATTTGGAACTCGGGGAAGAGGGTTCACTTTGATTAGCTAGAGCGGTTAAGAGTTGACATCTAGCGTTTATAAAAGTGACTAAATGCTCGTAAGAGTAGTCATCTTCTTTAGAAAGTTCAATTTCGCAAGCTTTAAGGGTAGCAGCATCAACTTTAGAAACCACTAAATGTATTAGGAAATATCCCAATGTTCAGTAGGTTGATCTAATTGGGACAGAGCCTTAACGTGAAGTTGTGTAGTGTCAACTAGAGTACGCAAACTAGTGATGTCATTCTGCTGTGACGCAGGCAGGTTGAATAGAGCCTTCATATGGCGTTGAATACGTAACCGTAAATTTCCATATCTTTCTTTTAATAAGTTAAAGGCAATGGGATAATTTTCGGCACGTAGAGGAAGTGCTTCAACTAACTGCAAAGCTTGGCCTCGGAGGATAGATCACAAGTAATGAAACTTGTAAATGACTTGAATGTCTTCATTGTCATGAACAAGGGAGCAAAATAATTCATAGAAAGAACCCCAAGTAGATTCATCTCCAGAGAAATGGGGTAAATCAATTTTAGGTAAAATTGGTTTGGGCTTATGAGAACCTTCACGGAAAGAAGTTTGTGGTTCGTGAAGGGAACCAAGAACAGAAGCGTCCTTTTTCTGCTCCTCTTCGAGTTGGCGTATTATTTTGAAAGCAGAACCTATGCCTTCGTAATATTGGTTTTCTACTTCGGCTCGATCTTCGGCTTGATTGAGCATACAAGTTTCTATTTCAGTTTGAATGTTACAATAATTTTCATAAGAACGTTCAAAATCCCTTACACGATGTTTCAACAAGTCTAATTGAGCTTCTGAGGGATCTAACTCTTTTATGTACTTTCTGAATCGGGTAATTTGCCCTTTATAGGATGCTCGTTTAGTAGTAAGTTTTTCATCCTTATCCTTTTCAGTAGGAGCCATGTTAAAGAAAATAGATTGAAATATAACTCACGAAACTGTGGAACCTTGGAAATGCTGTCAAACTGGCAGCAGCGAATAAGTAGAAAGAACGGGACACACCAAAGGAGACAGGAGCGGCCTCTCTCCCTTTCACAGGCTTTGCACGATGTGGTTATAGCTGAAAGATTCAAAGCAGATATTAATAATTTGCAAAGTATTGCCAAATGATCTTTTAAACAGAAAAATGACAAATGGACTCTCCCGGGGTTTCTGGGACCAAATTTTGGGTAGATTATTGGCTGAGGAATAACCCACCCACCAAGGGAAGATGATTAAGAAAAGGAAGTGGGTTTCGGACTGGAGAAAAAGGATAGAGAGATAGGATGAGAGTTCCACAAAAGTTATAAATTTAACCTTCAATGCACTTAGAGGCGGTTTCCACTGAAAATCCGTTCTCTGATACCTAAAATGGGTAAGAGCTTGGTATAAGCTGACGGGAAATACAGCTAGGACTTGGGCGGTTTGCAAGAGAGTGGCCTTAGTATATTCCCTCTCAAGCAGGCATAAGATTACTATGGGGAAGGGTGTTGGTCTGGCAAGACTGAGAGTAACAGATTTATTGTATGTCTGTTCAAAGAAATTCGTTTTTGCAAAGTAATTCGAAGGATGCCAATAATTTGAATCAGGTTTGGTATTTCCAGTTTTCGAAGTTATACAGTTCTTGAAAAAGCGACCAAGTGCTTCCAGGAAGGATAATGATAAAAATTATACCTTGGGGAGTAATTTTGGGAAGTGGACCAATGGTTGCATTTGGAAATGGCTAAGCTTTTACTCAGCGAGAGGCCGGCTAAAAGTTTAGGCAAAGAAAAACACTTATCTTTTGGAAAACTGACCATAAGTTTTCGGAGAGGATCTCCACAAGCAGGTAGCTGGCGTAGCGAGCTTTACTTGCCTTACTGGCCAGTTAGAATTAGCTATTAAAGCTAAGAGAAACTTTAACGAGATTACCACTAAGAGTTCTTGCTCAAATGCAACGAGTGGTGAAAGCCTTATCAATAGATTTAATAGCATCGAGTAGGGAGAGCCAAGGAGGACAGGATCTTGCCTAACCGTTGTACTAGAAAAAATGAAAAGGCAAAAAGAAGCGCTTAATTTATTTAACAATTCAAAAGAAGTTGATAACTTTAATAAATATATATTTTCAATTTGGTTAACAATTTTGGGGTCACAGACCTCAGAAAACATTAAACGTTTGCTCCAGGCACTTAACAATTCTTTAGGTTTCAAACCTTATATATGTACTAAAATCTTTGTAAGATTTAAAAAAGACAAATGAAGTAATTAAAGTTTAAACATTCAATTGAGTACAAGGAGTGTACTTTAAGAAATTTCCAGGTAACTATTTTAGAAAAAGTTACAACTTCGAAAATAACAAAGAAGAAAGAGGGTAGAAAAAAGGAGAAGTTCCTATAACTTCTTATATTTATACAGAATTACTGTTGTTTATTATACAAATAAGGGCAGGTCACCTACTGTGAACCCTGAAGAGAAAATCAAAAGGAAGGTTCTCGACCTCCTATGTTTTAAGTAGGAATCACGAGCCAAATGGGGCAGTTTCCATTTCGTGAGACCTAGAAATAACTCACTCAAGAGTTGAAAGAATTGTTTTTCCTTATTATAAGGTAGAAACAATGTAAGTTTGAACCGTGTATAAAACACGTAGTTATGCAGAAATTAAGTAATGCTAAACAAACAAGATGGAAGGGCACTTCGTTAGAGTGACACCTTATTGGAAATGATCCAGATTTATAATTTTATTAATATGGTTTGTTAGTAAAAGGTTTAGGAAAGATCGATTGGGATGGAGGATAAATGTTCATGGCCTTATTTAATGTAAACGGACGATCGCGACGCGGAAGAAATACTGAAAGTACTGTTTCTCACTATAGTCTTTTGAATAGATGAAAAATTCACTGTAGTAACACGAAAGTTTATGGGAAAGAAAGTTATTGCAATGATGAAAATAACTGGTTGCACTAGGTCGGCGAGAGTCTATTTCTTGAGAAGTTTGTGAATTACAATTAAATGCGCCATAGAACATTCCAGCGGTGGAAGAAAATTCGCTATTGCAGTAATTTATAATGAAGATTCCTCATTTTAAATAGTATTCCCACAAGTGTGTGAAAAATACATGACGGCAAGACTTGTAGATAAAGTACAGGATCTGGAAGGTTCCAGAACGATCTTAATAGAAGAATGGGGTCAAAGATAATCCAGCGGAGGAACTAGCTTGGTAATTTATAGACAGCGGGTATTAAGTAATATCCCACGTGGTGAGAAGATTTCTCATTTAACAAGCATAAGAAATGCTGATTTTCACCAAAATTGGCTTAATTAGACAAAAGCCCAACATGGAAAATCCCGCGAAGGATGATTAATTCAACAATTAAGTAATTTCACACTGCCTATAAAAGATCTTTAAAAGCATGTAGAAGTTAAAACCATGAAGATGAGGTTAAAACTTGAAGTTTGTACTTAACTTTGCTGCATGGCGAAAGTGAGGTTCTCCTTGATGTTTAAAGTTACCACATGGCGTGGAATCAAAAAAATGCCTCGTTAGGTCAGGGGGCTAGCTTTAGTTGAGCCTTAACTGAGTCGACGGCCGGCGCACAAGTGAGACCTGCTCAGCAAAGCACGGAGGGTCCAAGGAAGGGAAAGGAGTGGGGGTAGGAAACAAAAGGAATACATATCAGAAAAGGCAACGTATCAAAAATAAATGTTCTTCTTGATGAATGGTCTTCAAAGAGTTTATAGCAGGCGATACTAGCACAGCATGGTGAGTGAAAAAGTAAACGAAGTTCTCTTGCTCACGGAGAAGATAGCTGGCGATGGTAACGAAATCTGGTGGCCAGATGGATAAGTAAATCCTCTTGCACCAGGGAGAATTGAGGAGCTTCAGAGATTCGCTGCTAGATGACGCTAGGTGGGTCATGGAAGATATATATCTAGAACAGACTCACAAAATATATAAGCGACATGATCACCAAAGAGAAATTAGAAGATCACTGTTGGTGTTTGATGAAAAGGAAGGAATGAACAAGCAAAGAGCATTAAACTTTATATTCTCTCATACCGTGTATTCCAAGAATACACAACCTGGCATAATGTAGCCTAATTGAGAACTACAGTTGGCAGCCCTGGTGACTGAATATATTCTTAGTTCGATCTCTTAAGGTACAGAATACAAAATTTGGTTGAAGTTCAATGGATAGCATGGACGTTACATGCAGTTAAACATTGGATATAACAGCGTGCGTAAAATCATGCTGGCAACAATGACATACATGTATTGGGCAGACATAATCTGAAATAATATGATCTATTGTTGTGTCAATTTCGAATGAAATCCATTAGTTAGTATAGAAGTTACATGCATTTTAAAATTGGACCTATCAGCAGGCTTAGAATCATGTTGGCAGCACTGGCATAGGCCTATATTACTGTAAATTAATATAGAATGCCAGGTACTATACGTGTGCAAAATTTAGAGCTATTGGCTTGCATACTTTCTGATATATTGATATTGGGGTGACAAAAATAGAGACAGTATTTATTAACAGTTGGCAGCCCTGGTTACTCTTAAGAATAGGCATAGTCATATCTGTTATGGTACACATGGCACACACGAAATTTAGTTGAAATCCAAATGATAGTATAGAAGTTACATGTATTTAAAGTTGGACCTCTCAGCAGGCTTAGAATCATGTTGGTAGCACTGACGTATATAAGTTACTCCAAATTAATATAGAATGTTAGGTACTATACGTGTGCATAGTTTAAAGCTGTCGGCTTGCATACTTTCTGATATATGATTATTTTGATTTTAAAAAATTAGAGCATTTATTAACAGTTGGCAGCCCTTGTGGCTCTTAAGAATACGCTCAGTCATATCTGTTTTGTACACATAGTATTTACGAAATTTGGTTGAAATCCAATTCATAGTATAGAAGTTATATGCATTTAAAATTTGGGCCTATCAGCAGGCATATAATCATTTTGGCAACACTGCCATGTATGGACTCCTGGAAATTAAATTGCAATATTATTATATATACGTGTGCCAATTTTGAAATAGCTCCCATTCATACCTTCCAAGATATCCAACATGGAGCTCAAATTTCAATTGCGATTTTTCAGCAATTGGTAGCACTGACATTATTTTCAAATATGGCCGTGAAATATTCAGGTATAGATCTTTACTCCTACCAAATTTTGTTTCGATTGCTGCAGCCGTTTAGGAGTTGATAGGGGGGATACACACACAGCCAGACAGACAGACAGACACATTTGCCCGATCTCATAAGTCTACTTTTTCCTCATTTTTGCAAAATGTGAAAAGTAGGCTAAAAATATATATCATTAACTTGTACAGTTCCTTCTAGTGCATCTTCAATAAATTTTCAGTTAGGTCCAATGTCGTGTGCCATAGTTGTTTTCCACTTGAATTGACTGCGCACGTGTTTACATTAACGGAATGTTCGACCGTTCCACTCAAGAACTTTTATGTAGCAGACCTGTAATGCCATACAGAAAACACACATCCTTTAGATTAATTCAATATCTGTTGTTATTACACTAGAGAATAAAATGGAATTACTAAATATGTAATCAAGTATCAACTCTAATTTCCTTGAGTATTGACGATTGATCAGTATTAATCTACAGCTTCAAGACGTTGGATTATTTATCCTTTATTCTTTCCAAGTTAACTTTTCGTTTTATAAAACGATGAGAAAAAACAGGGAGCAGACCGCTAAAGAAACGGAGTGATTTAGAGCACGCTGCTGTTTGATGCACAAGTTCCTACTAGGTAAGGCTCAATTCACAATGTGCAGTCGGCAGTTTGCAAATTATGCGTGCTTGCTTAAGACGCGAGGACTGTCGCGTGGGTATCTTTAACGCGAGTGTTAAATAATGGTCTATATTTTGGATTTGGTCAGCCCTTATTTCCTGTCGCTTACTGTACCTTCCTTCCTAGCCTTCAACTTCACCCGGCAAAAGTAACATGTCCATAGCTTTTAAAAGACTCAAGTCATTTCTATATTATTCATGGCTGGGTCTGATTTACCCATGGCGCCAGTCCTCACGTGACTTACGTTAGTCGGGACAAATAGTAAGAAATAAGGGAGAAAAGCCAACTATTTTGGTGCAGCACAATCACGTTCTAGTTGATCCATGTTAAGGGTCTAGAGAAATCTCGGTCATCAGTTTCTTTGTTCAATACAATTAATTGAGATGACGTCTTCAGCGCCACTATCAAGGCCTGTTGTAGTACATTATGCAACGAGCCTATAATGGCAATAATTAAGACACGAGTATGTTTTTAAAGCGAGCGTATGCGAGTTTTATAATTTCCATACGAATGTCTTAATTACCATTATAGGTGAGTTGCATACGACTGTTTTTGTTCGACGATAATTATAACTTTATAAAAACACCGCGGACAGGCCAACAAGGACCACGCAAATATCACTTCTTTATAGATCTAGTTTCCTTCTTTCTCTTTCATCCTGGTCGACTGCGCAGCTCTTCTTTCAGCAGTCCATTCTCCTCCGTTGAGATTCTTCTTCTCCCCGACAAGAATTTTGAGGCCAAAAATTTCTTTTCTGTACTCAATTCGATTTAGACAATTCGTCTTCAGTAATTTTGAATTTTTGAAGTTCTTCTTTCATTTGTTTTACATAGCCACCTTGCCCTCTAGAGTTCCAGATTTTATCAAAAATTTGTTTTTTAACCTTGAGCGATCCATGCGGACCATATGTCCGTGGAACTGAAGTCGCCGTTTTCGGATCATCACTTCAAGGTTGTCGATTTTACTATAAATTACTGCATTCGATCTCAGTCTATAACCTACCTGTATTTTCCTAGGACCATAAATCCTTCTTAAAATTCTTCTTTCTATCTTGAGCAAATTCTCCATTCCGGTTATATTTGTAGTTTCCATGCCGTTCAAGATGACTGGTCTAACAACTGTATTAAAATGTCGTAATTTTGCATTGACAGACAGGTTCTTTTATTGTGTATATTTTTTGTACAAAAGTTTAATCTTAATTATAACTTTATTATAAATGTTTCAGCATAAATATTCATAAATATCGGTTGAGATTCAGTCACTAGAATTTTGTGATCGGAGTGCGACCGTTGGGTAGGATATCTCTGTTTTCCAAGCCCTCTGATCGACCGACGCATACGCTCTGTGTGCTTGGCAGTTTATTTACGCGAACATATTGACGGTGCACTCTTGGCAATTTATACAGCCATGTTGGATTTTGAGCGCATGCACGAAGGAATCCTTACGTAATAGTTCAAACAACTGTTTCTTGAGCTCTGATTGGTGGGAGAAACTGTTTCAAAATGAACAAGTAGTTCCGTGAAGAACTATACAGCCTATTTTCATATATCCTACCTATGTTAATTGCCTCTATCTACATACAAAATTTCAGTTTGATTGCTGTAATAGATTCGTAGATATTGAGAACCGACTAAATATTTCGGATGGTCACCATGTTGGATTTTAGGTCCTAGAGTTATGTACTGTTATATGAAGATTATTGTGTACGTGTAGCATTCAAACTTCAATCGTATGGTTATGACAAAAGAAGTAACAAGGAGATTTTAACATTTCGCACAGCTGCCATCTTGTGGTTATGGAAACAATTGAAATACATGAGATACCAGTGGATTAACATTCGTATAAGGATTTACTCTACCAAGTGACACTGCACTTGGATGGTTAAATTGGGAGAAACGTCCATGTGAATATGTATAATTCACGTCGCCGACATGTTGGATTTGTTCTCACCAGGTTACTGAAAGTCCTATAGGTGAACTTTAGTTCATAGCCCCTATGAACATAAAACAATTCAGTTTGATTGCTATAATAGATTCGTAGCCGTCTACATATTTCGGATCGTCGCCATGTTGGATTGTTAAATGTATAGGCCATAGAGTCATGTACCATTAAAGAAAAATTATTGCATAGGTTTATTATTCAAACTTTCACATCGATCGCATGATTACGACACAAGAAATAAAAACTTAATTTTAAAATTCGCAAAGCCGCCATCTTGAGGTTATATAAACAATTGAACGAAATTAGATACGGTACCAGTGCATTACAATGTGTATAAACATTTCCTGTACCAGATTTCATTGCTGTTGGAACATTAAATCGCGAGGAAGGTCTATTTAAAATTTTCGAATTCGCTTGGCCGCCATGTTCGTTTTGTAGTTAACCGGTTTTTGAAAGTCTTATAGATGAACTTCCAGTAGTGCACTTTATCTCCGTTCAAAATTTCAGGGTGATACCGGTAACAGTTTCAGAGATATAGAATGCCAATGAAATATTACGTACATCCGCCATCTTGTGGTTATGTAAACAATTGAACCAAGTTAGATGTCGGTGCATTACAATGTGTATAAACGTATACTGTACCAAGTTTTATTGCGTTTGGTTGGTTAAATCGCGAGAAACGTCTATTTAAAATTCGCGTGGGCGCCATGTTGGTATTGTACTTACCAGTTTTTCAATGGTCACATAGGTGAACTTCTAGCAGTTCCCTTTATCACCGTACAGAATTCCAGGGTGATATTGGGAATAGTTTCGGAGAAATTGAATGCTGGTGAAATAATTCGCACAGCCGCCATGTTGGATTGGTGAGACGTAACAAAATGTGAAGGGCATGGTCGGCGTCGTCCGGAATAGTGCTATGAACTTACCGAGCTTCATTGAAATCGCTCCTGCCGTTTAGCAGTTATTAGGGACAAGCACACACCGCATACACAGACGGACAAAAGGTGATCTCATCAGCCTATTTTTAGTCTATTTACAATTTAAAAAAACTAGGCTTATGAGATCACCTTTCGTCCGTGTGTATGTGTGTGTGCGTGTGTGTGTGTGTGTGTGTGAGAGAGAGAGAGAGAGAGAGAGAGAGGTGTGTGTGTGTGTGCAAAAGAATTACAGTCAGTCTGAAAGACTAGACGTTATATCATTTCAAATGACGCATGCTACAAATGCTACACATGTTAGAAAGGCAGGAGGGCTACTCGATTCGCTCGGAGCCCCAGGACTCTTTCAAGAGACTCCATTACCCATTAACTTAGGAACTTAGGCTTCCCGCGCGGTCACCCTGTATTTGAGTCTAACATTATTTGAATCTGATATCTTGTAAACCTCTTTAAGGGCCACCCTGTATATGAATTGAGTCTAACATACTGTACACCTCGTTAAGTGTCACCCTGTATTTTGCTCTGACATCCTGCACACCTCTTTAGGAGGCACCCTGTATTCTTATCTGGCATCTTGTATATCTCATTAGAAGTCACCCTGTATTCTTGTGTGACATCTTGTACACCTCTTTAGGAGTCACCCTTTATTCTTGTCTGACATCTTGTGCACCTCTTTAGGAGACACCCCGTATTATTCTCTCCCATCTTGTACACCTCTTTAAGAGTCACCTTGTATTCTTATCTGGCATCTTGTATATCTGTTTAGGAGTCACCCTGTATTCTTATCTGGCATCCTGTACACCTCTTTAGGAGTTACCCTGTATTCTTATATGACATCTTGTGCTGTATTTTGCTCTGACATCCTGCACACCTCTTTAGGAGGCACCCTGTATTCTTATATGGCATCTTGTATATCTCTTCAGAAGTCACCCTGTATTCTTGTGTGACATCTTGTACACCTCTTTAGGAGTCATCCTGTATTCTTGTCTGACATATTGTGCACCTCTTTAGGAGACACCCTGTATTCTTCTCTGTCATCTTGTACACCTCTTTAAGAGTCACCTTGTATTCTTATCTGGCGTCTCGTATATCTCTTTAGGAGTCACCCTGTATTCTTTTCGATTCGCTCGAAGCCACAGGTCGCTCTACGCCCCAGGACTCTTTCAACATACTCCATTAACCATTAACTTAGGCTTCCCGCGCAGCTGCATGATGTCACCGTCTCCGTATCGCATAACGTTAGACCCAAGCATAACGACCAAGTCGACAAGATCATTTGAAATGATAAAACTCTGCCGCCACTGAGGAGGGCACGTATGGACAGTCTCCTGAAGTGTTTCCTTTTTGGCGAGGCGTTGCCGCCCAACCAAACCTTCAACTGTCGAATAAGGTGAAAATCATTCAGTGCTGCTTTGGACTAAACGGCAGATTATTTATTTATTTATTTATTTATCGTATGACTTTTGCATGCAGAAACAAGATTGAAAGATGACAGAAAGTACTATATACAATATATACATAAATACACATGACAAGAAACAGCAACATATCTATATTTTTAAGTCCAAACTATCCAGCCACAGTATCTAGAAGGTGTGGCCTGAATAAAGTCCAGTGGATCACCTTCATAGGCCCGCAGTCTGCACTCGAATGCAATGTGTTGTATAGACTGGGAAGGAGCACCGCAGTCACACTGGGGGGACGGAACTTTGCCCCATCTGAACAAGGACTCTGCGCAGATTCCGGTATTTGTGCGGATCCTATTTAGAGCAGTCAATGCCCTCCTTGGGAGGTGAAATCCTGGAACTGGACTGTTTTTGGAAAGTAGAGGCCAAAGCAGGTGGTCAGTATTGAGGGTCCACTCTCCTTTCGTTGAATGGATTAAACTGGTTCTCAGTTAGTTCCTGTGCAAAAACAATTGGCGGATGTCTGGACTTCAGCCTGCCTCTCTGAAGATCTGGGATGTCATCGTGAATGGGAAGGTCCAAATTAGCCATGATCTTGTCATATTCTCTGAGAAGAGCGACTTTTCTCCGCAGGTGAGGTGGCATAATGTGGCTGAGGACAGGAAGCCAATAAGAGGGAGTGGGTCTGATGACTCCGCTGATCTTCCGCATGGTATTGTTGAGCTGGGTATCAATCAGTTTCACATGAGGACTATTTATCCATACTGGAGCACAATATTCAGCCACAGAGAAGACAAGACTTATAGCAGAACTCCTTAGGGTTTCTGCAGAGGCTCCCCACGATGTGCCACAAAGTTTGTCGAGGATGTTGTTGCGACTTTTTATTTTAGCTGCTGTATTCTCAAGGTGTTTTCTGAAAGAAAGGGTGCGATCCAGGGTAATGCCCAAATACTTAGGAAATGTGTTATTCCTGAGGATAGTTCCTCCAAAGGGTACTTGATTTACATTGTTTGCCATTTTGTTGTTGAGAGGAAAACGGAAGATGATCCAACACTTCACACTTGAATTCTTTGAAAAAGTCTATCGTAATGTTGGCAAAGTGCGGTGGTGAATGGTTTTCACCCTTTTCGAGAATTGAAAGTATGGTTGGGCGGCAACGCCTCACCAAAAAGGAAACACTTCAGGAGATTGTCCACACGTACCCTCCTCATGGCGGCAGAATATTTTGCCAAGGGCATTAGAAAGATGGTGTAACGAAACTACAAAGGTTTCAATCGTTTTGGCGATTATGTTGAGACATAAGAATAATGCAAGCAAACATTTAGTAGTAAAATCAGATTAGTATGTCAATCTGTTATTTTTATACAGGCCACCGGAACTTGAAACAAGAAGTTCCGTGAAGAATTATACAGCCTACTTTTCATGCCAATGATTATTCTACAGTATATGAAACTATCTAGAATAATGACGAAATTAAGTTGGTAATATCGAAATATCTAATTAGTTCAAAATATACCTGGTATAATGTAGCCTAATAGAGCACTACATTTGGCAGCCCTGGTGATTGAATATATTCTTAGTTCCATCTCTTAAGGTACAGAATACAAAATTAGGTTGAAGTCCAATGGACGTTACATGCAGTTAGACACTGGATCTATCAGCACGCGTAAAAGCATGTTGCCAACAATACCATGCGTGTGCTGGTCAGAAATAATCTGAAATATTATGATATCTTGTTGTGCCAATTTTGGATGAAATCCATTTGTTAGTATAGAAGTTACATGTATTTTAAAATTTGACATATCAGCAGGCATAGAATCATGTTGGCAGCACTGACTTATATTAATTACTCCAAATTATCTAAGAGGGTCAGGTGCTATACGTGTGTAAATTATAGAGCTGTTGGCTTGCATACTTTCTGATATATTGATATTAGGGTAAAAAAAAGACAGCATTTATTAACAGTTGGCAGCCCTGATTGCTCTTAACAATACTTATACTCATATCTGTTATGGTACACATAGCACATACCAAATTTGGTTGAAATCCAACTGATAGTATAGATGTTGCATGTATTTAAAAATTGGTACTGTACCCGATACCTAGTTTAGGCTATCGGCTAAGCCAGCAGACATTAAGCCGTAGTTGAGGTTTTGGGAAGAGTTAGGAAAAGATAGCGCACCGATCGAGTCAAGAAGAAGGTCAAGATGACGTAGGAGGTCTAGGATCAAGGAGGCACTGACATCTGTAAGGAGATGGAATTATGGATAGAGATGTGAAGCTTTATTAAGATATGTATGGAATATAGTAATTAAACATCTTAGAAGAGGAAATATAACATGCATTATATGTGGAAATAATTGTAAGGAAGTTAGATAACCCTTAAGTTATTTTATAACGGAACAGCCGAGATGATGAGGGTTCGAGACTATGATCGTGACGCGAGAGCACAGTGGTGGGGGACTACACCACGTGTCTGCGCCAGGCAGATAAGAGTGAAGACAGTGCCAGCACATTCAGTGGAGCTCTGTCAGTCGAGCAAGTAGGGTCGAGCTCTGTAGCGCAAGCAAGACGCACGGTGAAGGTCACGTAGCGTACCGAAACTTTCACGGCAGAGTGTAGGCGACAGTTTCAGCATCGCCGAGCAGCGAACGCCAAGCAGGTAATTGATCCAGGCGGACTTGCCGAGGAAGCAATCACAGACGGCCGGGATATGTTAGAACAGCACTGCAAGTAGTTGGAGACTTTATTACAAGCTACATTTCAACGCAGTTTGAACACAGCTTTTATGAATAATATTACGACTATGCTTTTCTATGACGCATTCAAAGTTACTTTAACAATTTCAAGCAAACGGAATGTTGTTAGCATAGGCACTGATGAACATTATATCGTGCATTAATGAGATTTATTTCTTATGCAGTTTCATGAATTACCAAATACAGACAACTACAGGGTGTTTAATAAACTTGGACACGCTCATGTAGATTAATCATTAATGGTCAGATTTATTTTAAGGCAGATCAGTATTGCAGATTTTGATATGAGATTATAGCACATTGGTGTTTTTCTGTGATGTGAGTTATGAAAATTGTAAGAGAATTTATGCTATTTGAAAGCAGATCTTAAATTACTGAGGTAATATATTTTTTCCAATTGTTTAAGAAGTTGTCTAGATGTGATCAGATTAATTACAGTTATTGGAGATTGTGTGCGTTGATAATTTGAAGCCAGTTATATATTTTTTGTAGATCATGCAACATGGTTAAGTGGAGTTTATGATAGGCATTTTGTGGAAGTTGCCATGTGATAATTGCAACGTTGATAATGTATTTTGAAGCAGACATGAGGTCGTCGTACCCAGTCTAGCGTATTTGTTGAGATTCATGCTGTATGTGCTGAATATTTATGGAGTTTTGTGGAATAATTGTTGTATTCAAATGTGATATTTGAAGTATTGAGGAAATGTAATGTCGTTGTGGATTGTTAGATCCAACGTGATGTCGTGGAGGCAATAATATTTTTTGGCATGATAAATTAAATACGAGATATAACTTGGAAGTGATAAAACTGTAAGACAACGTTCTACAAACCATATTAAACAATTTGTTAGGAAATTAAACAAATAAATAAAGTTGATAATACAAGATTTTCTGAAAATAATAATTAATGAAATAATAATCTGAAAATTAAGCATATTAACGATCTGACCTAATGAAATAAAAATCAGAATGACTAGATGAAATAATGAAAATCTAAATAACCAGATGATTGAAATTTGAGTAATTTGATAAATTAAATTTTGGAATAAATCAATGAATTAAATAAATGGATGAATTAAAGATTGGATAAATTAAACTGATTGAAATAAATTAATAGACGATTGTAATGATGATGAATAACTGAATTAGAAGGTGATAATTAATTAAAGAAGCTGATGATTAATGAATTTCTATGAAATTAAATAAATTTAATTGAGAGATAATTTGAAGGAATTGCAACTTGAGTTGAGAATTTAAATAATGTAATGGTGATGAATTAACGATTTTGACAGGAATATGTAGAATTTTGAAGTGAGAAATATTTAATTTTGATGATGACGATAACGATGACCAATGAGCCATGAATTTTCTGTAATTCACAGATAAGTAATTATGAATGACAATGTAAATAGTGTAAATTAATTATTCAATGTTTAGGAGCATTTGACTAACATGTTCAACATTTAAATTATGCCATGCAAGCCATAAAATACTTGATATTTAATATATGTGATTATAATATGTGTATGTTTAGACAGATTAATAATCTTTTTTAAATCCACATTGATGATGTTAAATTAAAGAGAAATTAGGTCTCAGGTTTCACAAATGTCAGTGACGAAAGACATAGTGCTACAGTGATCCTGAGAACCCAAGAGAACTTTAGAGATTTTTCTGTTCTATGTGGATAAAAATAATTTTGGATTAGAAAGGAGATGGTTCGATTTTTGGACAATGACAATTTAACTTTGGCATTCGACCATACTCTCAGGTAGGAGTTATATTTAAAATGTCTGTCTGGCTATCAAAGTAAAATAAATTTGTTTTTATATCTTAGTTGTGGTCTGATGATGGTGTGATGTTCCTTTTTCTTTCCTTGTCTTGAGTAAGGCTTATCCGGAAAGGAAGTGGTTTGCTAGGAATTCAGTTGATGGCGCCCATTTATATTTGCATTATTTCTATTAAACTTAAGCCCGTAACGACCCTAGAGATACTTTGTCTCGTGATACCCACTGCTTTTTCGATAACTCACCTGAATTTCCGACACATTCCTTATTTGACTAGAGGTTCATTTAACTCCGCTCTGTCCCGGAACTCCAGGAATGCGATGTTATAGCAGATGGGTCATCGCATCCCCAGGACGAACGGGTACAGTACTATCAGCAGGCTTATAATCATGTTGGTAGAACTGACGTATATAAGTTAATCCAAATTAATCTAAAATGTCAGAATATACGTGTGCATAGTTTAAAGCTGTTGGCTTGCATACTTTCTGATATATTGGTATTTTGATTTAAAAAAATAGAGAGAGCAATTATGAACATTTGTCAGGCCTGGTGGTTCTTAAGAATAGGCTCAGTCATATCTGTTTATGTACAGATATTACATACAAAATTTGGTTGAAATCCAATTGATAGTGTAGAAGTTATATCCATTTAAACATTGGACCTATCAGAAGGCTTAAAATTATTTTGGCAACACTGTCATGGTGTGCCTCCTGGAAATTAAACTGAAATAGTATTATGTACATGTGTGCCAATTTTGGAATAGCTCCCATGCATACCTTGCAAGATATCCAACATGGAGCTCAAATTTCTAGTGCGTTTTTTCATCAGTTGGTAGCACTGACATCATTTTCAAATATGGACGAGAGATTTTCCGGTGCACATCTTTACTCATACTAAATTTGGTTTTGATTTCTGCAGCCGTTTAGGAGTTGATAGCGGGGGGTGGGGGGACACACAAACAGATAGACACACACACACACATTTTCCCGGGTCGATCTCATAAGTATAATTTTTCCTCATTTTTGCAAAATGTGAAAAGTAGGCTAAAAAGAATAACCCTCGTAAATCAATAAACCACTAATCTTTTATTTTAGTTCCTTGAAAACGATCTCAAAATAGGGTAATTTTCGTCAAATTCTTACACGTTATCAAATCAAAGGAATGATGTTTGAATGTAATAGTCATCTACGTCGGTGCGCTCTATTTCAAGTGAATGTTGTGACAAGTATACAGTGTATTTCCAAGGAAAGGTTTTCCTGAAGTCAGGGACCAATCAATTACTTAAAATAGTTGGTCTAAATACAAGTCCCTGGTTTAATCCCCGTCCTCACCTGACTGTCGATGGAGCGGTCTGCTAATGAGAATGGAGTTAGGGAACTTGTAGCTACTTAAGATAATCTCTTGACCTCGCCGGATTTGTAACTCCTAATTGCCAGAAGTTGGTCAGCGCTAATCTGGGTTAATGAGTCCAAGTCACACAAGGAACAGGAACTAGGATACCTCGATATTTGTCAAGTAAACACATCACCCTGGTGCTCTACAGGCAACTGTCACTTCCGCTCGACTCGGGTGCAAAGGAGAATCAAGAAGAATTGCCAGGAACACCGAGAACAGTAAACCCGAATACTTTGCTCATGTCATACTGCACAAGAGAAGTACAAACTCTTAAATATCATTCATCACATAACGGGTGATCAGCGAGGAAAGAGGCATAGAAACAATCCCAACCCCAAATAACTAGGAGTAACTCTGATGATGATGATAATTGTTGCTTTAAGGGATCTAACTTCAAGGCTATCTGCCCCTAATGGTTTGTGTGATAGTGAAAGATGAGATGAGTTTGAAAACTATAACTAATACTAACTACAAACTTACATACTAGAAGAAACAAAAAGCTTGTAGTGTAACGTGACCGTTAATCTCGCAATCATAAGCCACGGGACCTCCGTTTTACGTGGAATCCGAACCACAGGACATGGCATTTCACATCGAAAAATCTGACATGGATTGACCGGGAATCGAATCCGGTCCGCCTTGGTGAGAGGCATACAGCTTGACCGCTGCGCCACCACGCCCCTAGCTAGAAGAAACAAGATGTTCAGTAAAGAACATATAGCCTACTTTCTCCTAAATGCATGGGTATTGTTATAACTCTTTGTCCTTTTCAAGGAGTATAATTGAATGTTGGTTGTAGTAGCTTGTTGAAATTCAACGTGCTATAGGGATATTAAACATGAATATGAGGTGCCCTTTGCTAGTGCTACCTCTGTAAAAAAAAATCATTCAATTCGGTTTCACCGTGTTTGAATTGACCCGGGGAATGGATTTGCAAACATACATGGCCGCTATTTGCAAACTATTGGGCTGACGACCTTGTAGTCAGTCATAAGATGCTTTCCACAAAAAGGCATGTTGTTGCAAAATCCGGTAGAGATCAAATTATTAGGATGGTCGAAATTTGATTTAAGCTTTTAACATTTGGGTGGCCGTCATTCCGTTTCCGTCAAGATGGCGGCGATATAAAACATGACACTGAGGTGCCTTTTGCTAGTGCTACCTCTGTACCAAATTTCGTTCAATTCGGTTTCACCGTGTTTGAATTGATAGGGGGAATCGATTAGCACACATACTTCACCACCATCTGCAAACTATTGGGCTGATGATCTAGCAGTTTGGTCAGAATATGCTTCCCACATAAAGATTTGTTGTTGCAAAATTTGGGAGAGACTAGATTATTAGGTTGGTCGTAATTACATTTTAGCCATTAACATTCGGATGGCCGCGATTACGTTTCCGTCAAGATGGCGGTGATATAAAACATGACACTGATGTGGCCTTTTCTAGTGCTACCTCTGTACCAAATTTCGTTCCATTCGGTTTCACCGTGTTCGAATTAATAGGGGGGATCTATTTTCACACAAAGATGGCCGCCATCCGCAAAATATTAGGCTAATGACCTATTAGTTTGGTCAAAGGATGTTCCCTCCATAATGGTATGTTGATGCAAAATTTGGTAGAGATCGGATGATTTGGTTAATCGTAATTTGATTAAAGCTTTGAATATTTGTGTGGCCGCCATTACGTTTCCGTCATGACGGCGGCGATATAAAACATGACACTGAGGTGCCCTTTGCTAGTGCTACCTCTGTACCAAATTTCATTCCATTCGGTTTCACCGTGTTCGAATTAATAGGGGTAATCGATTTTGACACAAAGATGGCTGCCATCCGCACACTAATAGGCTAATGACCTATTAGATTTGTCAAAGGATGCTTCCTCCATAAAAGTATGTTCTTGCAAAATTTGGTAGAGATCGGATGATTAGGTTAGTCGTAATTTGATTTAAGCTTTGAACATTTGTGTGGCCGCCATTACGTTTCCGTCAAGATGGCAGTGATATAAAACATGACACTGAGGTGCCCTTTGCTAGTGCTACCTCTGTACCAAATTTAATTCCATTCGGTTTCACCGTGTTCGAATTAATAGTGGTAATCGATTTTGACACAAAGATGGCCGCCATCCGCAAACTATCAGGCTAATGACCTATTGGATTTGTCAAAGAATGCTCCCTTCATAAAAGTATGTTGTTGCAAAATTTGGTAGAGATCGGATTAGGTTAGTCGTAATTTGATTTGAGCTTTGAACATTTGGGTGGCCGCCATTACGTTTCCGTCAAGATGGCGGCAATATAAAACATGACACTGGGGTGCCCTTTGCTAGTGCTACCTCTGTACCAAATTTCATTCCATTCGGTTTCACTGTGTTCGAATTAATAGGGGTAATCGATTTTGACACAAAGATGGCCGCCATCCGCAAAATGTTAGGCTAATGACCTATTAGAGTTGTCAAAGGATGCTCCCTCCATAAAGGTATGTTGTTGCAAAATTTGGTAGACATCGGATGATTAGGTTAGTCGTAATTTGATTTAAGTTTTGAACATTTGTGTGGCCGCCATTACGTTTCTGTCAAGATGGCGGCGATATAAAACATGACACTGGGGTGCCCTTTGCTAGTACTACCTCTCTACCAAATTTCGTTCAATTCGGTTTCACCGTGTTCGAATTGATAGGGGGAATCGATTTGCACACATACTTGGCGACCATCTGCAAACTATTGGGCTGATGATCTTGCAGTTTGGTCAGAATATGCTTCCCGCATTAAGATATGTTGTTGCAAAATTTGGTAGAGACTAAATTATTAGGTTGGTCGTAATTACATTTTAGCTTTTAACATTTGGGTGCCCGCGATTACGTTTCCGTCAAGATGACGGTGATATAAAACATGAAACTGAGGTGCCCTTTGCTAGTGCTACCTCTGTACCAAATTTCATTCCATTCGGTTTCACTGTGTTCGAATTAATAGGGGTAATCGATTTTGACACAAAGATGGCCGCCATCCGCAAAATGTTAGGCTAATGACCTATTAGAGTTGTCAAAGGATGCTTCCTCCATAAAGGTATGTTGTTGCAAAATTTGGTAGAGATCGGATGATTAGGTTAGTCGTAATTTGATTTAAGCTTTGAACATTTGGGTGGCCGCCATTACGTTTCTGTCAAGATGGCGGCGATATAAAACATGACACTGGGGTGCCCTTTGCTAGTACTACCTCTGTACCAAATTTCGTTCCATTCGGTTTCACCGTGTTCGAATTAATAGGGGCAATCAATTTTCACACAAAGATGGCCGCCATCCGCAAACTATTAGGCTGATGACCTATTAGTTTGGTCAAAGGATGCTGCCTCCATAAAGGTATGTTGTTGCAAAACTTGGTAGAGATCGGATGATTAGGTTAGTCGTAATTTGATTTAAGCTTTGAACATTTGTGTGGCCGCCATTACGTTTCCGTCAAGATGGCGGCGATATAAAACATGACACTGAGGTGTCCTTTGCTAGTGCTACCTTTGTACCAAATTTCGTTCAATTTGCGCTCACCGTGTTCGAATTGATAGGGGGGGGACAGACATTCAGAGTACACACTCACACACACACACACACACAGACAGACACACTTTTTTTTCGCCCTGTAGTGATCTCTTAAGTCTACTTTCATTTTTTGCAAAAATCGAAAGTAGGCTAAAAATGGTAAACAAATAAAGGATAAGGCAAATAAAGGACAGGAAGAAAAGTAATGCCCTCAACCCTCGAAGAATGAGTATTGCGGGACTTGGAATGAAAGAGAGCCATGAAAGTCACATAGGAAAGAGAAAGGCGAGAGGGCCCACCCCATGGTCAGACGAAAAAGGGGACAAAGGGAACAAAACGGACTCAGCTCAGGAATCCCTCAGAGCCGCCAACTCCCAAACTCACCAAATGTGAGTCCTTGAGGGCGTTGCACTATCCAGGGTGCACCAGAAGTGGTGGGGTTACATACACCCTGCTCCTAGAGGGCTTTGAGCAGAATGCAGGAGATACTGTTAGCCGTTGAGGCTGTAGCACAATCCAGAGTGCACCAATCCTTGTGCCATGGTTGCACGTCCTGGCAGGCATTCCTTCTCCACAACAGAGACGGCAACACGCAGCTGCCCACACTTAGAAAACTTACATCTGATCTCACATCAAGCACCTTCCAGTTCACTCAGGATTGAATAATCCTCCACCCATGCGCCTGAAATGCAAGAATCCTATTTGGGGTGATGACATTTTTAAGCAGCCAGAGCCTTACAATATCAACAAAATCTGGAAGGAAAGGTGGAGAGATTTTCTTCACCTCGCCAATCCACTTAGATGATCCTTCCCAGCAAATCCCAGGACCGGATCTACCTAGAGCTAGGTGGTGCCATCTAAATCGCGCTCGAACTGGTCATGGAAGGTGTAAAGCAATGTAACACAAATGTGGGAGGCTAGAATCACCAGATTGTGACTGCGGAGCTCAAGAACAGACGATGAACCACATTATTCGGGAGTGCCCACAGCGTAACTTTCCAGGCGAATGGGAAGAGTTCATGAAAGCATCAGCTCCAGCGCTTTCCTGGTTGAAGAGCCGATGTTCATTTCTGATTATTGATGTGTCACATCTTTCCATTCGGTTGCTGGATAGTTTTGTGGTAGTGATTTTGAAAATTGGGGACGGAAGTGGATCGGAACGATCGAGCTGGCAATGGTGGATCAAACGGTAGTATGCACTGCCCGCTCGATCGATCAAACGGAAGTGTACAAGCTGGCAGTGGTGGGCAACGGAAGTATGCACTGCCCACTCGATCGATCAAACGGAAGTGTACTAGCTGGCAGTGGTGGACAACGGAAGTATGCACTGCCCGCTTGATCGATCGAATGGAAGTGTGTTCTAGCTGGCAGTGGTGGATCGACCGGAAGTATAAGACGCACTGCCAACTCGATCGATCGATCCAGCTGGCACTGGTAAGAGAAACAATCAGAGCGCGGTGTCGAAAATTGATACCATGACGCACTCTCGGCCATGTGGAATGTATATGACATACTGAACGGAAAACGATCATGCGAACTCTGGTGTCAAGTGATTTAAACAAATGACATGGTACATGTTCGAAGTCTTCGTATCAGTATTTAAATGGTAAAATGCCTTAATATCAAACATTGTAAGTAGTCGGCATTGCATTGGCATAAGGCATTTTAAACTCAATGTCACTCAGGAACATTATCGAAACAAGCAAAATATAAATGAAACTTAATTCCGTAATGCAGTATTATTGGAACGTGGAAATAAGGCACCATCTTGTGCACAATAATGGTTAATGGTTAATGGAGTCTGCTGAAAGAGTCCTGGGGCGACCTTTGAGCGAAGCGAAAATAATACAGGGTGACTCCTAAAGGGGTGTACAAGATGCCAGATAAGAATACAGGGTGACTCCTGAAGATATATACAAGACGCCAGATAAGAATACAAGGTGATTCTTAAAGAGGTGTACAAGATCGCAGAGAAGAATACAGGGTGACTCCTAAAGAGGTGTACAAGATGCCAGATAGGAATACAGGGTGACTCCTAAAGAGATATTCAAGACGCCAGATAAGAATACAGGGTGACTCTTAAAGAGGTGCACAAGATGGCAGAGAAGAATACAGGGTGACTCCTAAAGAGGTGCACAAGATGTCAGACGAGAATACAGGGTGACCCCTAAAGTGGCGTATAAGATGTCACACAAGAATACAGGATGCCTCCTAAAGAGGTATGCAGGATGCCAAAGCAAAACACAGTACAAGATGCCAGATAAGAATACAGGGTGACTCCTAAAGAGATATACAAGATGCCAGATAAGAATACAAGGGGACTCTTAAAGAAATGTACAAGATGGCGAGAAGAATGCAGGGTGACCCCTAAAGAGGTGCACAAGATGTCAGACAAGAATACAGGGTGACTCCTAAAGAGGTGTACAAGATGTCACACAAGAATACAGAGTGTGCAGGATGTCAGAGCAAAATACAGTACAAGATGACAGATACGAATACAGGGTGACTCCTAATGAGGTGCACAAGATGTCAGACAAGAATACAGGGTGACTCCTAAAGGGGTGTACAGGATGTCACACAAGAATACAGGCTGACTTCTAAAGTGATATACAAGATGCCAGATAAGAATACAGGGTGCCACCTAAAGGGCTGTGTAGGATGTCGGAGCAAATTACAAGGTGACACTTAACGAGGTGTTCTGTATGTTAGAAACAATTCAAATACAGGGTGACCCTTAAAGAGGTTTGCAAATTATCAGATTCAAATAATGGGTGACTCTTAAAGAGTTGTAAAAGATGTCAGACTCAAATACAGGGTGACCCTTAAATAGGTGCCCGCGCGGGAAGCCTAAGTTAAAGGGTAATGGAGTCTGTTGAAAGAGTCCTGGGGCTTCGAGCAAAGCGACAAGCCCTCCTGAGCCTTTCTAACATGTATAGCATTTGTAGCATGCGTCATGTGAAATGATATAACGTCTAGTCTTTCAATATGACAGTAATTATTTCAGTTCAAGTAAGAACTGTTCCTACTTTCACTACCAAATGCTACCGTCCACGACACCTAGCTGTGAACTTGGCTACTACTAGATGCCATCGGAACCAGCGCCTGGTGACGAAGCTTGGAACTTAAGAGCATTAATCAAACCTAACCTATAAATTTTGCTTCACACAAATTTATTTAGTGGAAGGTTCTTCTACGTGCCATAAATCTATGACATGGGCCCACCGGCTTTACTTCCCCTCCGAAGGAAGGCATACTGAGAGATTTGTAACGCTCTTAAAAAATCTACGACTTCGGCCAGGCTTCAACCCGTGACCTTGGGCATAGGTTTCTTCAGTCAGCTGCCTAAAATTATAAATAAATACAGACAAGGAAAAGGAAATAGCCTAGCATGTGTCCTGGGTGACCGGCGAATTGTCAGGATGAAGACGTCCCAAACACCCCCTAGCGCGAGGAATGCAACACACGGTACGTCAGAGCGGACCTGGAATCGACCCTCCGCATTCCACAAATCCCGACAGTAGAATGAATAAAGCATTTGATTTAATCACTGCACTGTAACAATTATTTCACGGGTTTCGTAGTTCACGTGAATCTTATTACGGATAAGTTGGGAAATGCCGAGTATTGAACATAGTCATTCTATATTCAGCTGGAACATTTACATCTAGCATCCGAAAACTTCACTGTTATGTAAGGCGTGAAAATAAGTTAGGTGGCCGATAGCTAGGAGGGTCTTCTGGGGTTGATTAACTCGCAGTTTCACCCCTTAAAACAACAATAACTAGGTCAATAGCGTGCACCAATTTGAAAAAAATCGCCATGCGTGTTTTCACTAAGCGTTCACTTGCCATCATTCTATTGTTCGCAAAGAACTTTAAACACAGGATTAGCACGGTATATTGGCCGCCATCCTGAAGTTAGGAAAACAATTGAACTAAAGTAAATGTCAGTACATTACAATAAACAATGGTGTTGAAATATTTCGCACAGCCGCCATGTTGGATTGGTGAGAATAAAACTTGAGGGGCACGTTCGAGGTCGTACTGAATGGTCCTATGACCTCACCGAGTTTCATTAAAATCGCGCCAGCCGTTTAGATTTTATGATGGACACACATACGCACACACACACGGACAAAAGGTGATCTCATAAGCCTATTCTGTCATAAATAAAAATAGGCTAAGATTAAATGTAAAACAAAAATGATGGAATGAAACCAAAATAAATCATAAATCCCTACTGACGTTGCTACATAGGGAGCAAAATAACCAGTGATGGACGAAGCAAAGAGGATATAAAAATAGGTTGGCTCAGGCAAGGAAAGCATTTCTACGGAAAATAAATTTTTGACATCAAATATAATTGTAGGTAAGAGAAAGTCATTTTTTAAATCCTTTGTCTGGAGCGTGGTGCTGTATGGAAGTGAAACGTGAACTGTTGGTGCAGCAAAAATGAGCACAATAGAAGCGTTTGAAATGTGGTGTTACAAGAGAATGATAAAGATCACATGGGTAGATAGGGTTACAAATGAAGAGCTATTACGTCGAGTTAAATAGGAGGGATATTTCTGGTGGCTGCTAATGAAGTGAAGAGATAGGTTGGTAGTTCAGTTACTAGGACTCCAGTAAATAGGAATGGGCCTAGGAGAAGAACTGAGGAGGTAGACCCAGGTTAGGATATGTTATACAGATAGCTATGTAGCGACAAAACGATTAGCTCAGGACAAAGAGGCGTGGAAAGCTGCATCAAAAAAGATTGAAGACACAAATAACTCGTTTCTGTCATTAGATTGCCACGGAGGATGAGTGGTTATCGTATCGGACTACCAACTCCAACAACTTTACTATCGAAACTGTGGGTTCAGGAGATTTGACGCCTGCGTCACATCCGTTAACAAGTTCTTTTATTTCTTGTAAATTATGTAACTTTTTTTTCGTTAGTTAGTTAATTTCAGATCTCAAATGAAAACAAGTAGTTCAGTGACGAACTAAAGAGCCTACTTTTCTTAAAATGTAAGATTCATCCCAATCTATTGAACCCTCATTAATCTGCGATAAATAAGTATTCACGATTTATTATTATTATTACTGTGGCCCAGGCAGTACTTATGGATGGTGACAAACAGGAAGGCAAGTTAGCGTGTTGCAATGATTGCCACAGAAACAGAGCTTGGTAGCTATTCTTGAAAACGGCCGGGTAAGCTGAGTTCAAGGCCAAATTGTGTAACAACATGCACCAGAATTGGAGTCATAAAGGGATGGTCACGAGTTTCTTGCAACCGACCTACGATTGAATCACCCAATCAGGAGAGACCAAGCCTAAACCACGCGATGGGTGGCGTCACTGGTAAAAAGCGCGCGGAATTGATTATCTAAAGAACCGCCGATCCGAATTATCTCCGCACGAGTGCGCTGAGACGTTAGAATTAAATGATGAAGATTGACACTAGTCCCGTCTGTGTGAGATGAAAACTCTAGAAAATTTTTCGTAATTCACCCCCACTCCTCCTCACTCTGTCAGTTTCCAATAAATTGATCGACGAGACGCTGTTTCGATGACAACTGTTTGGAGCTCTGGTGAGCTAACTTCACGCCAGTTTGCGTAGTGATTATTTTAACGCTCTAATATTATTTGAAGTAATTCGTTTTGAGCTCTGGTGAGCTAACTTCAAGCCAGTTTGCGTGGTGATTTTAACTACTCTAATATTATCTTGAAGACAACTATTTTCAGCTCTTAGGGGCAAGACTTGAGTAGCATTCCAATTAGTGCTCAGCGAGCGAAGGTCCAAGAGCAGTAGAGATTACCGAGCGAGATAACGACTGCGACAGGCAGATTTAAAACTTGTATTGTCAAACCAGTGACGATGGGTTTGAAGTGTACATTTCATGTAAATTTTTACTGTATTATTTCAAGTGTTGTATTGTGCGTGTGTAAACGAGAGCTAGGGAAAGTCTTCGTTGATTAATCGCATAGGACAATTCGTGGGCGAAATTAGTAACTCACAAGCTATTATAGCCAGGTCAAATTATAACATTGAACTTTTCTTCCAAAGAGACTACACCAAGATGTCCGACGTGTGGTCAGGAGCTGGAGTGATGTCCGACGCTTCTACGAAGACAACAATGGAGGGTTAATTTTTCCGTAGGGAAATGGGCTGAGATGCAAGTCATATGTTCTACAAGCTGATACGGTGATGTACAAAAATTAATTATTCAATATGTAGTTAGATTGGCGGGGGAACTTTGTAAATAGTTCATTTTAGTCTTTTTCTTGTTTAAGATTGTTTTTCTTGTACCGACACTAATGTTTTAAATGTACGTTGGCGCGTGGCCAAAGTCATATTTAAAGTACACGGCGCGTGCACGTGATTTTTATCCATGCGAATGCGAAACCCGTTACATTCGATAAGTGGTGCCTTATTAAAGTTCATATTTTGTTGATAGGAAAGGGAGGTAATTACTGTAAGATGTTTGCTGAACAGGTTATTATTCATATTAGGGTTGCTGAGTGCAACAAATTAAGATGTAATTGTAGAACACCTTAGTTCTAATTTTTTAGATTTTTTGAGTCCTTTTCAGGTTTATTAGTCACTGGCATCGAACGGAGGCGCCAGCAGGTGGAAAATATTTATGTCATTTTATTTCAGAGTCTGTCAAACCCATACGTGTGATTCTGTGTGTGTTATTGTGTCAGGTGTGTGTTTTGATTCTACGTGAAGAGGGGTAGAGGTCCTACCGCCCTCATATTTTTGTTGTTGTTGTATGTTGATGGAAAGGCAGGGTGCTCTGAGGAGACCGCTGTTCCTTGTCCATATGCTGATTCTTGGATTTCCTAGGGGAAATGCTGAGATATATTTTGTTCTGACACACACACACGTATTATTGTGCTTTGGGGCACGCTTCTTCGAGACTGGATCCCGTGCCTTTGGAGGCCGAGGTTATTTTTGACACGTGGGTTGACAGATATGCAGATTTCCACGTATCGCCCGTCTAGCCTGGTGACTTATCTTGTTAGGCAGTCCTATTTTCCGACTGGCCCCTTTAAGCTTTCATTTAGCAAACCTGTTCCTTGTGATGGTTATTTTGAACCATAATTAATTGGGAGTTCGCCATGTTTGTGACGGATTATTGCATGTCGTATGGATGGAATATTGTGTTAATAATGTAAATGTTGGCTTTGAGCCTAGTGATGTTGTTTATGACTCAGTTCATGTAATTTAGAGTGTGACGCCCGAGTGGTGTAGTGGTAGTATACTTGTAAAAATGACGGCGGTCATATGTGTATTTTGTTTTGTTGGTCACGTGTTACCTTACTTGTGTTGATTTGTGTGAGAAGTCCTAATTTTTAGGCAGTATTGTTTTGCTACGGCAGTTTTGATTCCAATTTCATGCGAAAATTATTGTGTTGTTTATTTTAAGTATAGAAAGTGTCGGTTTAGTTTTAGGTGTTGTATAGTTGTTCCCCGCGTCTGTCTAGCTCTAAGTAATGCGGATTCGTCTTCTGAAAGTTTATTCCGGATGATGACGAATCATGCATTCAATTGTACTCATCGTGAAGCATGTAGAACAGCACTCGCGCATACATGGTCATTATTGTCGATTTTCTTTTTGGGACACTTCGGCCGAGTAATAATCTCTCCTGAGATTTGGCCTAGTTTTGGCAAATTTAATTTATTCAGTGGGAGGCATTATGGGAGTTTTGTTTGTTAATCCTTTTTGTAAATAGCTGATTTGTTATTAAATTCATTTGTTATAACCCTGGCTTCACTTTTTCCTGCATGTTATTTTGTTATATATTACCCTGCATGTTAATGAAGCGCTTTAACAACAACTTACGATATGGACTGTTACACCCCCCGAAACTGAGTCTCATAAGCTTCTTTGCAAGGGTTCATAAAACAAAAATGGCTGCCCAAGTGGGACTTGTTGTTGTTGTTGTTGCTTCGCTGATCTCATATTTATTTCGTTGAGAAATGATGCCACGTCAAGCGGGTAAAGTAAATTCAGTAAATTGAGGCGATGTTGTACCGCCATGTGCATTAGTAAAATCACTGAGTTCCTAAAGTTATAAATATTGAACAAGGTTAGAATTTGATATTGTATCTATATATATAAAAATCAATGTTACGTGATAGTTTGTCTGTGGGTGTGTATGTCTCCTATGCGTTCATATACCATTCGTCCGATTGCGATGAAACTTGGGTGAGATGTTGAGTACACTCCAAGGAAGGTTTCTGACTTAGTAAATCCATTTTACAATAGGTAGCGCACGCGTAGATTCAACAAATGAGCGACGATGCGCGAAGCATTTCAACAACGTCCCGTATGTGTTCATATACCATTCGTCCGATAGCGATGAAACTTGGGTGAGATGTTGTGTACACTTACGTGAAGGTTTCAAAATTAGTGAATACATTTCACAGTAGATAGCGCACAAGTAGATTCAACAAATGAGCGACGACACGCAATGCGTTTCAACAAAGTCCCGTATGCATTCATATACCATTCGTCCGATAGCTATGAAACTAGGCTGAGATTTTGTGTGCACTCCAGGGAAGGTTTCTAGCTTAATAAATCCCTTTAAAAATAGGTAGAGCACGAGTAGAATCAACAAATGAGCAACGGCGCGCGAAGCGTTTCAACAAAGTCCCATATAATTTCATATACCATTCATCTGATAGCGATGAAACTTTGGTGAGATGTTGTGTACACTCCAGGGAAGGTTTCTGGCTTAGTACATACATTTTACAATAGGTATCACACCAGTAGATTCAACAAATGAGCGATGACACGCGAAGCGTTTCAACAAAGTCCCGTATAAAGTCGTATACCAGTCGTCTGATAGTGATAAATGTTTGGTGAATTGTTGTGTACACTCCAGGAAAGGTTTCTGGCTAAGTAAATCCATTTTACAATATGAAGCGCACGTTTATATTCAACAAATGAGTGACTACGCGCGAAGCGTTTCGACAACGTCCCGTATACGTTCACATACCATTCATCCGATTGCGATGAAACTTGGGTGAGATGTTGTGTACACTCCAGGGAAGGTTTCTGGCTGAGTACATCCATATTACAATATGTAGCGCAAGAGTAGAATCAACAAATGAGCGACGACACGCGAAGCGTTTCAACCAAGTCCCGTATGCATTCATGTACCATTCGTCCGTAGCTATGAAACTTGGGTGAGATGTTGTGTACACGTCATGGAAAATTTCTGGCTTAGTAAATCCACTATACAATATGCAGCGCACAAGTTGATTCAACAAATGAGGGACGACGCGCGAAGCGTTTCAACAAATTCCCTATAAGGTCATATACCATTCTGCCGTTAGCGGTGAAACTTGGGTGAAATATGGTGGACACTCCAAGGAAGGTTTCTGGCTTAGTAAATACATTTCACAGTAGGTAGCACACGAGTAGATTCGACAAATGAACGACGACATGCGGAGCGTTTCAATACAGTCCCCTATGTCTTCATATCCCATTAGTCCGATAGCGATGAAACTTGGGTGAGATGTTGTGGACACTTACGTGACGGTTTCTAACTTAGTAAATACATTTTACAGTAGGTAGCGCACGAGTAGATTCAACAAATGAGTGACGGAGCACGAATCGTTTAAACAAAATCAGGTATGCGTTCATATACTATTCATCCGATTGCGATGAAACATTGATCAGTTATTGTGTACCCGCCAGGGAAGGGGACTTAGTAAATCCATTTCACAATAAGTAGCGCAAGAGTAGATGAAACAAATGGGTGACGACGCGCGAAGCGTTTCAACAAAATCCCCTATTGCGTTCATATAACATTCTTCGATTGCGATGAAACCTTGATGAGTTATTGTGTACACACCAGGGAAGGGCTTCGACTTAGTAATACATTTCTCAATAGGTAGCGCACGAGTAGATTGAACAAATGAGTGACAGCGCACGAATCGTTTAAACAAAATCCCGTATACGTGCATATACAATTCAACCGATTGCGATGAATCATTGATGAGTTATTGTGTACACACCAGGGAAGGGTTTCGACTTAGTAAATCCATTTCACAACAGGTAGCGTACGAGTAGATTCAACAAATGAGTGACGGCGATGAAACTTTCGAAAGTTGTTGTGCACGCTTCCACGAATGGTTCTAAATTAGAAAATCCATTTTACGATAGCTTAGAGGCAGTTAACATGTAGTGTATCCAAAAGCACTTCAAGAAACAGAATTTCAACGCCAACACTTTCTTTGATTGGCATTGCAACGCATGCCGGGTACAGCTTGTTTGTTATAAACTTGTTCTGGCGCCCGGCATTAAAATTAGAAAATTTGCATATTATTGAACTCAGTCAAAGCAGGAAGGTGTTGCCTTATATTTGTACATCTAGTTAACTTCGGTTAATTAGTGTTGTTCGTAAATTCTGTTGGTTAGGAATTTAAAAGCAGATCACTAGGGAGTTATTTTGTTGTTTGGAAATAAGAGTAATTTATTCAGTAAATTTTGATTACTTAAATTTTTATTAAATTAGAATCAGTAATATTTAAATATTATGACATGTATGCGTGTGTATGACTGAAATCTCGGTGCATGACCCTGTTTTTCTCTGGTTATATTTGTGTATTGTGCAATGGCGAGTGTTGAAGAAATCAAAGGATTGTTGGAGCAGATGTCGATGCAGATGTCCGCGAAAACGGAAGAACAGTTGAAAATTCAGAGCGAGCATAATGATAAACAATTAGTGCAGATGTCCGCGAAAACGGAAGAACAGTTTAACATTCAGAGCGAGCATAGTGACAAACAGTTAAATGACATTACGGTCCAATTACAGGCTCAGAAGTTAGACAGTGACAAACAATTATACGAATTACGTGAGAATAGTGAAAAACAGTTACAAGAAATGAGCGGTAATATTACGGTCCAATTACAGGTCCAAAAATTGGATACTGATAAACAATTTAACGAATTGAATCACAAACTTTCAGAACAGGCGGTAACACAAACATAGCAATTAGAAAAGATCACTCATGACATAAATCAAAGTGTTAGGGAAGTAGAGAAACTGGCAGATGAGGTCGCGGAGAATAACGCAAAACAATTAGGTGAAATTAAAAAGTTGGAGTCGAATTTTGACAATAAACTCATACAATTTGACGAAATATTGGCCGATAAATTAAAGCAAATCGAGGCAGCATGCGTCAATAACACAGCCGGAATAAAGAGCACACAGGATAAATTACAGCAACAAATTAATTCAGTCGACAGCAACGTACTTGAATTAATAAAGGAAATCGATAAACTTGAGATAAAGACCGGAACAGAACGTATGCACTTGCGTGAAAATTTGGAAGACCAATTAAGTAAAACCCAGCAGGTCATAAGAGAAGAGGTCGGAGAACAATTAGTTAAAACACAAGAGGTAATCAGAGAAGAGGTTGGAGAACAATTAGTCAAAACACAGCAGCAGATACAAGAAATAGGGGAACAGCTGGAGAAGAGTCAGGAAAGAAGCGAAGAAAAAATTAGCAGTCTGAAGAGCAGGATCCGAAGAGATTGGGAGCAGCAGGCCAACGAAAATAAGGAAGACAGGCTGGCAATTTTAAAGCGCTTAGGTGAATACAATTCGAGAATGCAGACATTGGAGGGAAACGTAAAATCCAAACTCCAAGAACACACAGATCTCATAATTAAAAATGAAATCAGATCATTAGAGAACGCAACATTATTTTCGGCAGAAAATGTAGTAGGCAAGCAGGGAAGCATTGGAAGTCCGGTGGGCTTGAAGTTGACTGAGGATAACAGCCGAGGTCAAAGTCCTAAATTAACGAGCAACGCATTCCAACAGTACAGGGGAGAGACATCCACACCGCAACCAGACTTGGCACCCGCCCAAGTAATTCAGGTCATTTGGGGGAATGATTTCAAACCCGATAAATTCAGGGAGCACACAAGAACCACTCCCAAAGCTTTTTACGTCAGTTGGATGACTATTTTAATGATCAACATATCAGTCCCGCAAAACAGTTGCGACTTGTGGAAAAATTTTTAGAGGGCCCAAGCTTAATCTGGTTCTTGAGCTTTAAATATACATTCACCGACATGGCACAATTCAGAGAAGCGTTCTTAAAGAAGTTCTGGAGTCCTTATTTGCAGCAGGGATTAAGAATGGATCTGTACACTAGAAAATATCACAGCACGCATCCGACTAGATTTTCAGAATTCTTTAGCCAACAGCTGGTTAAATTCCGCGATTTTGACGACCCCCCTAGTGAACAAAACATGGTTCTAACCATCGGAAAACAACTTCCTATGAGCATTCAACAGCTGTTAGTAGCCGGAAATATTAAGACCGCAGTGCAGGCTGAAGAGTTACTCCGCCATTTAGACGAGACAAGCATGGTTAGTCCACAGACAGGGAGGAGAGACATGGAATGTGTCAACACGGCAGAAGTGGTTCAGGGACACCAAACTAGTCACAACCAGGGGAACCAAATAAAAACCCAATCTACGGGAACGCAGTTTACACCGAGACGGCAAGACTATGATGGCCGTAATCAATTCAACCAGAATAATCGAAATTTTCAGAATCGCCGAGATAACTATAACAAAAACAATCATAACCAGCAAAATCAATGGACGTACAAGCGAGAATACACCAATTGGAGGGGAAACCAAAGGCAGGGTAGACCTTACCAAAGGAATGGAGATGGCAGGTGGAATAACACGAGGAACTATCGCCAAGAAAATCGGGGAGACTATCGCAACAATTGGGATGAGCGGTACGTTGAATCGCAGAAGTATTTAGATCAGTTAAACGCCGAGGAGACGGAGAAAGAGAAGTGGGGGCGTGCAATGGCGAATAGGCAGAGCCCGGATAATCACCAAGGAGAGGGGGCGGAAAGTTTATTACGGCAGCAAGAGAGGCGCGATGACAACCGGCGGAACTCAACGAATGGGTCCCGGGAAAAAAAAAATGAACCAAAACCTGATAGCCTGAAAATGGAGGACGCCAGGGAGCGGGAAGAGCTGATTGTTGCTAACATAGAAGAGTGGGTAGCATTCCCGGACGATTGCCTGGAGGAAGTGGTGAAGGACCGAGAAAATGTCATCAGACAATTGCCGATTATTTACGCACATATTGGAGGTATGAGGGTGAGATGCTTAATTGACACAGGTAGCCAGGTGAGCCTAGTCACAGAGGTATTGTTAAAAGAAATCAGAAGTAAACAAACTGTTCCAATTATGCCTGTCCCGTTAATGAAAGTCAGAGGGGTCATTCCTGACAAGACCATAAGTTGTAAGCAGCAAGCATATTTAGACCTGGAAATATTGAACCACACATTTTCGCAAACTTTCATTGTCATACCGAAAATGAATTATATCATCATTTTGGGAGCCAACTTTATCTGTGATTTTCATGCTGTAATTGACTTACATAACAACACTGTAAGTTTCAAGAAAGTTGAGGGGTTGAATCATGTGGGTTTAAACATGGAGGAGAGTCCACTAGAGAGAGAGGCGAATACTTGGGTCATTGAAGAATGCACTAATGAGGCGATCAGAGATAAGAACTTGACGGAGGAACGAGTAAGCCAGACAGCAGTGGTTGAAATTGACAGCCGAGATATTTCGCAAGAACTTTGGGTACATTTGGCGGAAGGAGAAATTAGCGGAACCAAATTTGTAATCGTACTTCAGGAGCGGCTTAAGGAGGCAATAGTAGGGGAACCTGATAAAAGAAAACTGGAAGAAATTTTGAGATTTCATAAAAGAGCTTTCGACACCATCCCTGGAAAAGTTTTGAATTTCCAATATGCCATGCAAGTTACTGACTGGACCCCATTTAAAAGTAATCTTCAAAATTAATCTAAAGAAATCACACTTTTGCCAGAGCGAGATTCTGAATTTAGGTCATATAATAGATGTTGAGGGCGTGAGACCTAATCCAGCGAAAATTGATGCAATCAAGAAATTTCCCACACCAACTAAAGTCAAACATGTAAGAGCGTTTTTGGGAGTGACAGGTTTCTTCAAAGAGAATTGTCCTGGATACACGGAAACAGTAGCACCTATGCAAGAGATGTTAAAGAAGTCAAATCGATGGTCGTGGATTGAGGATTGCGACAGGTCCTTTAGAACTACGAAAGACTTACTTGAGAACTGTGTGAAGCTAGGGTATCCAGACTTCGAGAAGAAATTTATTATTCAAGCGGATGCTTCATTGATTGGAATCGGTGCTATGCTGTACCAAGAGGACGCACGAGAGGAACTACACTGTGACGGAGCTTGAGTTGCTAGCGATTTTATATTCTCTCCAACAATGGCGCAAAATTCTGTCCAAAATTTATTGGCCCGTTCCGTGTCATTAAGAATCTGGGTAACAATGCTTACAGACTTGAAGAAGTGAGTACTGGTGCTAAATATGTCTTCAATAGCGCCAACTTAAAACCATATTACAGAAGAGAACCATTTGATGATTAAGCAGGAGTCTGTGTGCAGAATCATTATTGCAGAATTTTATTTGAGAGCCAACACTCAAATGTACGTGGCCGTGGAGCACCTGGGGAGAGAGCGTGCTTTGTTTGTAAACATCAAGACAGCTGAGACGGCAGGAGTGGTAATCACGTGAGGAGAAGGGGAGGTCAAGCGAGATGTATGAATGACATTCCGGCAAGAAGCGCGCACACTAATTGGGTCAGTGGAGTGTACACTCGAGCAGCTGAGCGAGGTACTAAAGAGATGCTGTTGTTACTACTGTGGATATTATTTTTGAAATCCAAATCAATCACTTGCTTCGAATTTCAAAACCTTGCTGAGGATAAATGAACCCTTATTAATCTGCGATAAATAAGTATTCATGATTTATTATTATTATTACTGCGGCCCAGGCAGTACTTATGGATGGTGACAAAGAGGAAGGCAAGTTAGCGTGTTGCAATGATTGCCACAGAAACAGAGCTTGGTAGCTATTCTTAAAAACAGCCGGGTAACTGAGTTCAAGGCCAAATTGTGTAACAACATGCACCAGAATTGGAGTCATAAAGGGATGGTCACGAGTTTCTTGCAACCGACCTACGATTGAATCACCCAATCAGGAGAGACCAAGACTAAACCACGCGATGGGTGGCGTCACTGGTAAAAAGCGCGCGGAATTGATTATCTAAAGAACCGCCGATCCGAATTATCTCCGCACGAGTGCGCTGAGACGTTTGAATTAAATGATGAAGATTGACACTAGTCCCGTGTGTTTGAGATGAAAACTCTAGAAAAAATTTCTTAATTCACCCCCACTCCTCCTCACTCTGTCAGTTTCCAATAAATTGATCGACGAGATGCTGTTTCGATGACAACTGTTTGGAGCTCTGGTGAGCTAACTTCACGCCAGTTTGCATAGTGATTATTTTAACTCTCTAATATTATTTGAAGTAATTCGTTTTGAGCTCTGGTGAGCTAACTTCAAGCCAGTTTGCGTGGTGATTTTAACTACTCTAATATTATCTTGAATACAACTATTTTCAGCTCTTAGGGGCAAGACTTGAGTAACATTCCAATTAGCGCTCAGCGAGCGAAGGTCCAAGAGCAGTAGAGATTACCGAGCGAGATAACGACTGCGACAGGCAGATTTAAAACTTGTATTGTCAAACCAGTGACGATGGGTTTGAAGTGTACATTTCATGTAAATTTTTACTGTATTATTTCAAGTGTTGTATTGTGCGTGTGTAAACGAGAGCTAGGGAAAGTCTTCGTTGATTAATCGCATAGGACAATTCGTGGGCGAAATTAGTAACTCACAAGCGATTAGAGCCAGGTCAAATTATAACATTGAACTTTTCTTCCAAAGAGACTACACCAAGATGTCCGACGTGTGGTCAGGAGCTGGAGTGATGTCCGACGCTTCTACGAAGACAACGATGGAGGGTTAATTTTCCCGTAGGGAAATGGGCTGAGATGCAAGTCATATGTTCTACAAGCTGATACGGTGATGTACAAAAATTGATTATTCAATATGTAGTTAGATTGGCGGGGGAACTTTGTAAATAGTTCATTTTAGTCTTTTTCTTGTTTTAGATTGTTTTTCTTGTACCGACACGAATGTTTTAAATGTACGATGGCGCGTTGCCAAAGTCATATTTAAAGTACACGGCGCGTGCACGTGATTTTTATCCATGCGAATGCGAAACCCGTTACATTCGATAAGTGGTGCTTTATTAAAGTTCATATTTTGTTGATAGGAAAGGGAGGTAATTACTGTAAGATGTTTGCTGAACAGGTTATTATTCATATTAGGGTTGCTGAGTGCAACAAATTAAGATGTAATTGTAGAACACCTTAGTTCTAATTTTTTAGATTTTTTTGAGTCCTTTTCAGGTTTATTAGTCACTGGCATCGAACGGAGGCGCCAGCAGGTGGAAAATATTTATGTCATTTTATTTCAGAGTCTGTCAAACCCATACGTGTGATTCTGTGTGTGATATTGTGTCAGGTGTGAGTTTTGATTCTACGTGAAGAGGGGTAGAGGTCCTTCCGCCCTCATATTTTTGTTGTTGTTGTATGTTGATGGAAAGGCAGGGTGCTCTGAGGAGACCGCTGTTCCTTGTCCATATGCTGATTCTTGGATTTCCTAGGGGAAATGCTGAGATATATTTTGTTCTGACACACACACACGTATTATTGTGCTTTGGGGCACGCTTCTTCGAGACTGGATCCCGTGCTTTTGGAGGCCGAGGTTATTTATGACACGTGGGTTGACAGATATGCAGATTTCTAGCCTGGTGACTTATCTTGTTAGGCAGTCCTATTTTCCGACTGGCCCCTTTAAGCTTTCATTTAGCAAACCTGTTCCTTGTGATGGTTATTTTGAACCATAATTAATTGGGAGTTCGCCATGTTTGTGACGGATTATTGCATGTCGTATGGATGGAATATTGTGTTAATAATGTAAATGTTGGCTTTGAGCCTAGTGATGTTGTTTATGACTCAGTTCATGTAATTTAGAGTGTGACGCCCGAGTGGTGTAGTGGTAGTATACTTGTAAAAATGACGGCGGTCATATGTGTATTTTGTTTTGTTGGTCACGTGTTAACTTACTTGTGTTGATTTGTGTGAGAAGTCCTAATTTTTAGGCAGTATTGTTTTGCTACGGCAGTTTTGATTCCAATTTCATGCGGAAATTATTGTGTTGTTTATTTTAAGTATAGAAAGTGTCGGTTTAGTTTTAGGTGTTGTATAGTTGTTCCCCGCGTCTGTCTAGCTCTAAGTAATGCGGATTCGTCTTCTGAAAGTTTATTCCGGATGATGACGAATCATGCATTCAATTGTACTCATCGTGAAGCATGTAGAACAGCACTCGCGCATACATGGTCATTATTGTCGATTTTCTTTTTGGGACACTTCGTCCGAGTAATAATCTCTCCTGAGATTTGGCCTAGTTTTGGCAAATTTAATTTATTCAGTGGGAGGCATTATGGGAGTTTTGTTTGTTAATCCTTTTTGTAAATAGCTGATTTGTTATTAAATTCATTTGTTATAACCCTGGCTTCACTTTTTCCTGCATGTTATTTTGTTATATGTTACCCTGCATGTTAATGAAGCGCTTTAACAACAACTTACGATATGGACTGTTACACCCCCCGAAACTGAGTCTCATAAGCTTCTTTGCAAGGGTTCACTATATAGATCTATCTACAATAATGACGATATCAAGTTGGTAATACCAACTTTCTAAGTACTGCAATTTCTTATACACCTAAAATAGTGTAGCGTAATACAGTAACTTACTACAGTTGGCTGCCCTGGTGACACTGAATATATTCTTAGTTCCATCTCTTATGGTATAGAATGCACATACAAAATTTGGTTGAAGTCTAATGGATAGTAAGGACGTTACATGCTGTTCGATATTTGATTTATCAGTATGCGTAAAATCATGTTGGGAACAATGTCATGTATGTGAGGCTCAGAGTTAATCTGAAATATTACTATCTATTATAGTGCCAATTGGTAATAATTGTTAGTATAGAAGTTACATGTTATTAAAAATTGAAACTATCAGATAGCTTCGAATCATGTTGGCAGCACTGATGTATATTAGATACTCCAAATTAATCTAAAAAGTCAGGTACTATACGTGTGCAAAGTTTAGAGATGATGGCTTGCATATATTTCTGATATATTGACATTAGGGTTAAAACATAATGAGAGCATTTATTAACAGTTGGCAGCCCTGGTGGCTCTTTAGAATACGCACAGTCATATGTGTTGTACTACACATAGTACAAACCAAATTTGGTTGAAATCCAATCAATAATATAGACGTTACATGCATTTAGAAATTGGACTTCATGGCAGGCTTAGAATCATGTTGGCAGCACTGGCATGTATGGACTTCAGAAAATTTATCTGGAATATTATTACCTATATGTGTGCCAATTTTGGAATAGTTCGCATGCATAACTTCTGAGATATCCAACATAGAGCTCAAATTTCAATTGTGATTTTTCAGCAGTTGGTAGCACTGACGTCAATTTCAAATATGGCCTTGAGATATTCATATATACATCTTTATTCTTACCAAATTTTGTTTCGATAGCTGCAGCCGTTTAGGAGTTGATAGGGGGGGGACACACACACACATCCAGCCAGCCAGACAGACAGAAGGACAGACAGACAGACAGACATACAGACATACAGACACACATTTTCCCGGATCGATATCATAAGTCTACGTTTTCCTCATTTTTGCAAAATTTGAAAAGTAGGCTAATGAGAAACATTGCCAAGTTGTATTGTTGGGTTGACTCACCTCGTCATAAATCCTTTCTTGTTTGGACTGTGTATCACCGCTCGGTGGACAATAAATCCTTTCTTGTTTGGACTGTGTATCACCGCTCGGTGGACAATAAGTCCTTTCTTGTTTGGACTGTGTATCACCGCTCAGTGGACAATAAGTCCTTTCTTGTTTGGACTGTGTATCACCGCTCGCCTTTCTTGTTTGGACTGTGTATGACCGCTCGTCTTTCTTGTTTGGACTGTGTATCACCGCTCGCCTTTCTTGTTTGGACTGTGTATCACCGCTCGGTGGACAATAAATCCTTTCTTGTTTGGACTGCGTACCACCGCTCGGTGGACAATAACTCCTTTCTTGTTTGGACTGTGTATCACCGCTCGGTGGACAATAAACTCTTTCTTGTTTGGACTGTGCATCACCGCTCGGTGGACAATAAATCCTTTCTTGTTTGGACTGTGTATCACTGCTCGGTGGACAATAAATCCTCTCTTGTTTGGACTGTGTATCACCGCTCGGTGGACAATAAGTCCTTTCTTGTTTGGACTGTGTATCACCGCTCGGTGGACAATAAGTCCTTTCTTGTTTGGACTGTGTATCACCGCTCGCCTTTCTTGTTTGGACTGTGTATGACCGCTCGCCTTTCTTGTTTGGACTGTGTATCACCGCTCGCCTTTCTTGTTTGGACTGTGTATCACCGCTCGGTGGACAATAAGTCCTTTCTTGTTTGGACTGTGTATCACCGCTCGGTGGACAATAAGTCCTTTCTTGTTTGGACTGTGTATCACCGCTCGCCTTTCTTGTTTGGACTGTGTATGACCGCTCGCCTTTCTTGTTTGGACTGTGTATCACCGCTCGGTGGACAATAAACTCTTTCTTGTTTGGACTGTGCATCACCGCTCGGTGGACAATAAATCCTTTCTTGTTTGGACTGTGTATCACCGCTCGGTGGACAATAAATCCTTTCTTGTTTGGACTGTGTATCACCGCTCGGTGGACAATAAGTCCTTTCTTGTTTGGACTGTGTATCACCGCTCGGTGGACAATAAGTCCTTTCTTGCTTGGACTGTGTATCACCGCTCGCCTTTCTTGTTTAGACTGTGTATCACCGCTAGCCTTTCTTGTTTAGACTGTGTATCACCGCTCGCCTTTCTTGTTTAGACTGTGTATGACCGCTCGCCTTTCTTGTTTGGTCTGTGTATCACCGCTCGCCTTTCTTGTTTGGACTGTGTATCACCGCTCGGTGGACAATCTTCAACAAATTCATCGAATTACGCTAATCAATTTACTTTCAATCACGCAAGCCTCAACGTGCGTAAACAAGTGAGCATACGTTTTAAATATAGCTAGAATCTATGGAGCCATAAAGGGACTAAAGTTCCTTTCCATTTTTGTCAACAATAGTAGCTAATTGCATAGCCCAATGACGTACGGTAATGAAAATGGGCCAGTAGGAGGACATAATCATTGAATGTAGACTCCATTATAGATTTCATTCATATTCTAAAGACTAATGCCTTGTCGATGCAACCATACTCTTCTGTCATTGGCGGTTCGTTTCAGTTACATGTAATTGTCTCATCCCATTCTATTCTTGATGTCTTCCAAATACTTCGTCCTAGGCCGTCCTCTTCCTTTCCTTGCCAGCATTTTCGCTTCATGAATGTTATCGATGAACGTGTTGCGTCTGATGACATGTCCAATACATTTTATTTTTCTGCTTCCCATTTCCTTCATTATTGATATAATATTATATTCCAATGACTTGCCCACTGAAATGCCTGCTATTGAAAGTCGCAAAAATAAATACATTAACCAGAGAGTGTCCCAAGAGAGGGTGAATCCACCGCTATTGTCTGATTCGTATACTGGCCTTGTCAACTATTGATTGTAAAATATGACTAACCAACAAACAGGACCGTGTAGGACACCAATAAAACTTGAGAAGAATATGATGACAAGGGTTTGTGAACACAGAGTTTCAGAACAGCCATCGAGAACTGGTAACAAACTTGTAGCCATAACCATGTATCAAGTGTTCCATCCTACGAGCATGTCACGATGATTAAGGCGTGTGCAGGGTAATTTGTTACAAGTGTACTAGTTCATGTTCCACAGCTTGTACTGACTGAAATGTTTAGTGTTGGCTACTTGGGTACAAATAGCTTTTATTTCTTAGCTCGACAACTCAATTAATATTAAATGCATTCATAGCCGTGGCTACACATCACAATTGAGCGCTTACATTCCCCACAATGTCAACTTGTACAGGGTGGAGCAAAGGTAAACTGACACAAATAGAATTCCTGATTATGCCATTTAAGTCAGGGTCAGTGCGTCATTAAGGACTCAAAGGGCTCCGCCCACCCAGGGTCGTATTGCACTACATTTGTCTAAATAATGTCTTTAAAAATTACTTAAAATTTCAGATATATGTATATATATATATATTTAGTCAATTTTACCCTCCAGGTTAGTGGTTCCCACAGACCCAGTGAGAGAACTCACCACTACCGCCTCTACGGGCAGTGTCCTAGAGCTGGGAACACTTGGTCGGATTGGATACAACTGGGGAGGTGTGATCACCACTTTGCCCAGGTAGCCTCACCTGCAAAGCGAACAGGGGCCTAATGAGGAATGGGAAGGGAAGATTGGGATGGATAGGTAAGGAAGAGGGAAGGAGGCGGCCGTGGCCTTACAGTAGGGACCATCCTGGCATTTGCCCGAAGACGAAGGGGGAAACCACGGAAACCACTTCGACGATGGCAGAGCCGGAAATCGAACCCGGGACCTCCGAGGTGGCAGGTAACCATGCTGACCGCTTCGTTACGGAGGCTAGACAAAATGTCAGATATTCCACTTATAATATAAGTGTTTTTCCCTTCTAGGATATCTAAAAAGAATTCAGTGTAACCTTATGTCTTAAGTAGGGGTAGTTGAACTCGCCCCTTTAAACTCCAATAACTAACTAAGTACACTGTCTCGTACGATGTATTGCAATAACGAGGGCCACTCTACAAAACCTTCTATGTAAAGTAAATGGAGTGAAGGGCCGGCTCATAAAATAGTGGACATAGAACGCGAGTTCCTCTGCTCTATGAAATGATTTTCCTGTCTCTTCACGGGACCAGGGAATTGCCCATAATGTTGCGTTAGAGTGAAATAGAAGATGTCACCATTTAACTCTCTCCTTCTATCTCTGTTTGAAGGTCAACGGGGGATGGGTTCACCGCTTGCTGAATACATGTGTGGTGTTCCAAGTACAGTACAAGTGAGTTCTGTGATTGAACTTAAAGTCTATAGATTAATGTGTGATAGCAAAAGATAACTTTCCTTAAGTCGGTGCCATCCACACAGTTCTCCCCGAGCGCTAGCGCTCCGCCCGCGCTCTAAGCCAGTGCTCCGAGCGCTTTGGTTGAAGGTAGATTCAGTAGTGGTTGGTTGAGTGCGCGGTCTGCCCGCCGCGCCAAAGTGAGCAATGTTTGGCTCAACATGCATTTTTGAGCGTTTCATTTCGGTTCTTAAGCTTTTCAAAAGTAAACATCGTGCAACGATGAGCGAAAGAAACTTGTGCAATTGTTTACGAATAGCTGTGTCCAGAAATATTGTTCCCAATTTGGAGAAGATTGTTTCCCTCAAAACTAAAAACTCGTAATAACGACGGAGCAAAATTCACTCAAGGCCTGTACTATCTGTTCATATTGGTAAAATATTGTTGAATTTTCCTCTCTAATATGTTCACATTTCAGTTTGGAATAAATCACAATATTCTTTACTTGGCACTTGCGTTCGTTTCCTGCACATTCCATACTTCAGAGTAACATTCTATTTGTATTTGCGGTATATTTTTTTATGACAAAACAGCCCAATCAATATGATATCAACAAACCCACAAAAGCCGTCGACCGCACGACTGTACGTACGTGTCTAGTCAGCGTGGTCCGAACATCGTCCATCTCCTCGCTGCCACAGTGTAGTGGTGGTAGGGGAAGGAGCGCTAGTCTGACTGCCCGGTGCTCTCCTCGCTGCCACAGTGTAGTGGTGGTAGGGGAAGGAGCGCTAGTCTGACTGCCCAGTGCTCTCCTCGCTACCACAGTGTAGTGGTGGTAGGGGAAGGAGCGCTAGTCTGACTGCCCAGTGCTCTCCTCGCTGCCACAGTGTAGTGGTGGTAGGGGAAGGAGCGCTAGTCTGACTGCCCAGTGCTCTCCTCACTACCACAGTGTAGTGGTGGTAGGGGAAGGAGTGCTAGTCTGACTGCCCAGTGCTCTCCTCGCTGCCACAGTGTAGTGGTGATAGGGGAAGGAGCGCTAGTCTGACTGCCCAGTGCTCTCCTCGCTACCACAGTGTAGTGGTGGTAGGGGAAGGAGTGCTAGTCTGACTGCCCAGTGCTCTCCTCGCTGCCACATTGTAGTGGTGGTAGGGGAAGGAGCGCTAGTCTGACTGCCCAGTGCTCTCCTCGCTACCACAGTGTAGTGGTGGTGGGGGAAGGAGCGCTAGTCTGCCCAGTGCTCTCCTCACTACCACAGTGTAGTGGTGGTAGGGGAAGGAGCGCTAGTCTGACTGCCCAGTGCTCTCCTCGCTGCCACAGTGTAGTGGTGGTAGGGGAAGGAGCGCTAGTCTGACTGCCCAGTGCACTCCTCGCTACCACAGTGTAGTGGTGGTAGGGGAAGGAGCGCTAGTCTGACTGCCCAGTGCTCTCCTCGCTACCACAGTGTAGTGATGGTAGGGGAAGGAGCGCTAGTCTGACTGCCCAGTGCTCTCCTCACTACCACAGTGTAGTGGTGGTAGGGAAAGGAGCGCTAGTCTGACTGCCCAGGGCTCTCCTCGCTACCACAGTGTAGTGGTGGTTGGGGAAGGAGTGCTATTTTGACTGCCCAGTGCTCTCCTCGCTGCCACAGTGTAGTGGTGGTAGGGGAAGGAGCGCTAGTCTGACTGCCCAGTGCTCTCCTCGCTACCACAGTGTAGTGGTGGTAGGGGAAGGAGCGCTAGTCTGACTGCCCAGTGCTCTCCTCGCTACCACAGTGTAGTGGTGGTAGGGGAAGCAGCGCTAGTCTGACTGCCCAGTGCTCTCCTCGCTGCCACAGTGTAGTGGTGGTAGGGGAAGGAGCGCTAGTCTGACTGCCCAGTGCTCTCCTCGCTGCCACAGTGTAGTGGTGGTAGGGGAAGGAGCGCTAGTCTAACTGCCCAGTGCTCTCCTCGCTACCACAGTGTAGTGGTGGTAGGGGAAGGAGCGCTAGTCTGACTGCCCAGTGCTCTCCTCGCTACCACAGTGTAGTGGTGGTAGGGGAAGGAGCGCTAGTCTGACTGCCCAGTGCTCTCCTCGCTGCCACAGTGTAGTGGTGGTAGGGGAAGGAGCGCTAGTCTGACTGTCCAGTGCTCTCCTCGCTACCACAGTGTAGTGGTGGTTGGGGAAGGAGCGCTAGTCTGACTGTCCAGTGCTCTCCTCGCTACCACAGTGTAGTGGTGGTAGGGGAAGGAGCGCTAGTCTGACTGCCCAGTGCTCTCCTCGCTACCACAGTGTAGTGGTGGTAGGGGAAGGAGCGCTAGGCTGACTGCCCAGTGCTCTCCTCGCTGCCACAGTGTAGTGGTGGTAGGGGAAGGAGCGCTAGTCTGACTGCCCAGTGCTCTCCTCGCTACCACAGTGTAGTAGTGGTAGGGGAAGGAGCGCTAGTCTGACTGCCCAGTGCTCTCCTCGCTACCACAGTGTAGTGGTGGTAGGGGAAGGAGCGCTAGTCTGACTGCCCAGTGCTCTCCTCGCTACCACAGTGTAGTGGTGGTAGGGGAAGGAGCGCTAGTCTGACTGGCCAGTGCTCTCCTCACTACCACAGTGTAGTGGTGGTAGGGGAAGGAGCGCTAGTCTGACTTCCCAGTGCTCTCCTCGCTACCACAGTGTAGTGGTGGTAGGGGAAGGAGCGCTAGTCTGACTGCCCAGTGCTCTCCACGCTGCCACAGTGTAGTGGTGGTAGGGGAAGGAGCGCTAGTCTGACTGCCCAGGGCTCTCCTCGCTGCCACAGTGTAGTGGTGGTAGGGGAAGGAGCGCTAGTCTGACTGCCCAGTGCTCTCCTCGCTACCACAGTGTAGTGGTGGTAGGGGAAGGAGCGCTAGTCTGACTGCCCAGTGCTCTCCTCACTACCACAGTGTAGTGGTGATAGGGGAAGGAGCGCTAGTCTGACAGCCCAGGGCTCTCCTCGCTGCCACAGTGTAGTGGTGGTAGGGGAAGGAGCGCTAGTCTGACTGCCCAGTGCTCTCCTCGCTACCACAGTGTAGTGGTGGTAGGGGAAGGAGCGCTAGTCTGACTGCCCAGTGCTCTCCTCGCTACCACAGTGTAGTGGTGGTAGGGGAAGGAGCGCTAGTCTGACTGTCCAGTGCTCTCCTCGCTACCACAGTGTAGTGGTGGTTGGGGAAGGAGTGCTAGTCTGACTGCCCAGTGCTCTCCTCGCTGCCACAGTGTAGTGGTGGTAGGGGAAGGAGCGCTAGTCTGACTGCCCGGTGCTCTCCTCGCTACCACAGTGTAGTGGTGGTAGGGGAAGGAGCGCTAGCCTGACTGCCCAGGGCTCTCCTCGCTACCACAGTGTAGTGGTGGTAGGGGAAGCACCGCTAATCTGACTGCCCAGTTCTCTCCTCGCTGCCACAGTGTAGTGGTGGTTGGGGAAGGAGCGGTAGTCTGACTGCCCAGTGCTCTCCTCGCTGCCACAGTGTAGTGGTGGTAGGGGAAGGAGCGCTAGTCTGACTGCCCAGTGCTCTCCTCACTACCACAGTGTAGTGGTGGTAGGGGAAGGAGCGCTAGTCTGACTGCCCAGTGCTCTCCTCGCTGCCACAGTGTAGTGGTGGTAGGGGAAGGAGCGCTAGTCTGACTGCCCAGTGCTCTCCTCACTGCCACAGTGTAGTGGTGGTAGGGGAAGGAGCGCTAGTCTGACTGCCCGGCGCTCTCCTCGCTACCACAGTGTAGTGGTGGTAGGGGAAGGAGCGCTAGTCTGACTGCCCAGTGCTCTCCTCGCTACCACAGTGTAGTGGTGGTAGGGGAAGGGGCGCTAGCCTGACTGCCCAGTGCTCTCCTGGCTGCCACAGTGTAGTGGTGGTAGGGGAAGGAGCGCTAGTCTGACTGCCCAGTGCTCTCCTCACTACCACAGTGTAGTGGTGGTAGGGGAAGGAGCGCTAGTCTGACTGCCCAGTGCTCTCCTCGCTGCAACAATGTAGTGGTGGTAGGGGAAGGAGTGCTAGTCTGACTGCCCAGGGCTCTCCTCGCTACCACAGTGTAGTGGTGGTAGGGGAAGGAGCGCTAGTCTGACTGCCCAGTGCTCTCCTCGCTACCACAGTGTAGTGGTGGTAGGGGAAGGAGCGCTAGTCCGACTGCCCAGTGCTCTCCTCGCTGCCACAGTGTAGTGGTGGTAGGGGAAGGAGCGCTAGTCTGACTGCCCAGTGCTCTCCTCGCTGCCACAGTGTAGTTGTGGTAGGGGAAGGAGCGCTAGTCTGACTGCCCAGTGCTCTCCTCACTACCACAGTGTAGTGGTGGTAGGGGAAGGAGCGCTAATCTGACTGCCACAGTGTAGTGGTGGTAGGGGAAGGAGCGCTAGTCTGACTGCCCAGTGCTCTCCTCACTACCACAGTGTAGTGGTGGTAGGGGAAGGAGCGCTAGTCTGACTGTCACAGTGTAGTGGTGGTAGGGGAAGGAGCGCTAGTCTGACTGCCCAGTGCTCTCCTCGCTACCACAGTGTAGTAGTGGTAGAGGAAGGAGCGCTAGTCTGACTACCCAGTGCTCTCCTCGCTGCCACAGTGTAGTGGAGGTAGGGGAAGGAGCGCTAGTCTGACTGCCCAGTGCTCTCCTCGCTGCCACAGTGTAGTGTTGGGAAGGAGCGCTAGTCTGACTGCCCAGTGCTCTCCTCACTACCACAGTGTAGTGGTGGTGGGGGAAGGAGCGCTAGTCTGACTGCCCAGTGCTCTCCTCGCTGCCACAGTGTAGTGGAGGTAGGGGAAGGAGCGCTAGTCTGACTGCCCAGTGCTCTCCTCGCTGCCACAGTGTAGTGGTGGTAGGGGAAGGAGCGCTAGTCTGACTGTCCAGTGCTCTCCTCGCTACCACAGTGTAGTGGTGGTTGGGGAAGGAGTGCTAGTCTGACTGCCCAGTGCTCTCCTCGCTACCACAGTGTAGTGGTGGTAGGGGAAGGAGCGCTAGTCTGACTGCCCAGTGCTCTCCTCGCTACCACAGTGTAGTGGTGGTAGGGGAAGGAGCGCTAGTCTGACTGCCCAGTGCTCTCCTCACTACCACAGTGTAGTGGTGGTAGGGGAAGGAGCGCTAGTCTGACTGCCCAGTGCTCTCCTCGCTGCCACAGTGTAGTGGTGGTAGGGGAAGGAGCGCTAGTCTGACTGCCCAGTGCTCTCCTCACTGCCACAGTGTAGTGGTGGTAGGGGAAGGAGCGCTAGTCTGACTGCCCGGCGCTCTCCTCGCTACCACAGTGTAGTGGTGGTAGGGGAAGGAGCGCTAGTCTGACTGCCCAGTGCTCTCCTCGCTACCACAGTGTAGTGGTGGTAGGGGAAGGGGCGCTAGCCTGACTGCCCAGTGCTCTCCTCGCTACCACAGTGTAGTGGTGGTAGGGGAAGGAGCGCTAGTCTGACTGCCCAGTGCTCTCCTCGCTACCACAGTGTAGTGGTGGTAGGGGAAGGAGCGCTAGTCTGACTGCCCAGTGCTCTCCTCACTACCACAGTGTAGTGGTGGTAGGGGAAGGAGCGCTAGTCTGACTGCCCAGTGCTCTCCTCGCTACCACAGTGTAGTGGTGGTAGGGGAAGGAGCGCTAGTCTGACTGCCCAGTGCTCTCCTCGCTACCACAGTGTAGTGGTGGTAGGGGAAGGAGCGCTAGTCTGACTGCCCAGGGCTCCCCGAGCGCTGCCACAGTGTAGTGGTGGTAGGGGAAGGAGCGCTAGTCTGACTGCCCAGTGCTCTCCTCACTACCACAGTGTAGTGGTGGTAGGGGAAGGAGCGCTAGTCTGACTGCCCAGTGCTCTCCTCGCTACCACAGTGTAGTTGTGGTAGGGGAAGGAGCGCTAGTCTGACTGCCCAGTGCTCTCCTCGCTACCACAGTGTAGTGGTGGTAGGGGAAGGAGCGCTAGTCTGACTGCCCAGTGCTCTCCTCGCTACCACAGTGTAGTGGTGGTAGCGGAAGGAACGCTAGTCTGACTGCCCAGTGCTCTCCTCGCTACCACAGTGTAGTGGTGGTAGGGGAAGGAGCGCTAGTCTGACTGCCCAGTGCTCTCCTCGCTACCACAGAGTAGTGGTGGTAGGGGAAGGAGCGCTAGTCTGACTGCCCAGTGCTCTCCTCGCTACCACAGTGTAGTGGTGGTAGGGGAAGGAGCGCTAGTCTGACTGCCCAGTGCTCTCCTCGCTGCCACAGTGTAGTGGTGGTAGCGGAAGGAGCGCTAGCCTGACTGCCCAGTGCTCTCCTCGCTACCACAGTGTAGTGCTGGTAGGGGAAGGAGCGCTAGTCTGACTGCCCGGTGCTCTCCTCGCTACCACAGTGTAGTGGTGGTAGGGGAAGGAGCGCTAGTCTGACTGCCCAGGGCTCTCCTCGCTGCCACAGTGTAGTGGTGGTAGGGGAAGGAGCGCTAGTCTGACTGCCCAGTGCTCTCCTCACTACCACAGTGTAGTGGTGGTAGGGGAAGGGGCGCTAGTCTGACTGCCCAGTGCTCTCCTCGCTACCACAGTGTAGTGGTGGTAGGGGGAGGAGCGCTAGTCTGACTGCCCAGGGCTCCCCGAGCGCTGCCACAGTGTAGTGGTGGTAGGGGAAGGAGCGCTAGTCTGACTGCCCAGTGCTCTCCTCGCTACCACAGTGTAGTGGTGGTAGGGGAAGGAGCGCTAGTCTGACAGCCCAGTGCTCTCCGAGCGCGGCCACAGTGTAGTGGTGGTAGGGGAAGGAGCGCTAGTCTGACTGCCCAGTGCTCCCCGAGCGCGGCCACAGTGTAGTGGTGGTAGGGGAAGGAGCGCTATTCTGACTGCCCGTGCTCTCCGAGCGCGACCACGCTCTCGGAGCGCAATGACTGGATGTTCCTGCCTTAAGTCAATAAAGCCCAATATTTGGGAACACCTTCTGCAGCAGACACGATATGAATGTATTTGCAATATGACATATCTTTATATATATAATTCTTCGACACGTGTGTATGTGACTGAACTCCTCCTAAACGACTGGACCAATTTTGATGAAATTTGGTATGTATATTAGGGTGGGTCCTTGTATGGTTTACATTCACAATCTGACCCGGTAGGTGGAATGAACACCACTATTTACACACAATTTTAGAACCACAATATACAGTCAAAAATAGTCGTCATGGAAACTACTAGCCTTGGCCTTGGTGAAAGCTGATGTATATGGACGGTTTGTCTCTCCAAGTTAGAGCCACCTGGTCGCAACCTGTACAACTACCGCCATAACTTACACTCCGCCCGTGGCGGAAAGTTATGCTTTGTTCCATAGGTGGAGGTGATGTCGAATTCTTCTCTTTGTCTCTGCATGTTAGAGTGTTTCAAGAAAGTCCCGTATGCGTTCATATACCATAGATCCGATTCCGATGAAACTTGGATGAGATATTGAGTGCAGTCCAGGGAAGGTCTCTGGCTTAGTAAATCCATTTTACAATAGATAGCGCACGAGTAGATTCAACAAATGAGCGACGACGCACGAATCGTTTCCACAAAACCCCGTATAAGTTTATATACCATTCATCGATTGCGATGAAACTTTGATGAGCTGTTGTGTACACTTACGTGAAGGTTTCAAACTTAGTAAATTCATTTCGCAGGAGGTTGCGCACGAGTAGATTCAACAAATGAGCGACGACACACGAAGCGTTTCAAAAAGGTCCCGTATGCATTCAAATACCATTCGTCCTATTACGATGAGACTTGGGTGATATCTTGCGTACACCCTAAGGAAGGTTTCTGTCTTAATAAATCCATTTTACAATACGTAGCGCATGAGTAGATTCAACAAATGTGTGACGGCACGTGAATCGTTTCAAAAAAGTACAGTATGCGTCCATTACAATTCATCCGATTGCGGTGAAACTTTGGTGAATTGTTGATTACACTCCAGGAAAGGTTTCTGCCTTAGTAAATTAATTTTACAATAGGTAGCGCATGAGTAGATTCAACAAATGTGAGACGGCACGCGAAACATTTAAAGAAAATCCCGTAATGTTCATATGCCATTTATCCGATTCCGATGTAACTTTGATGAGTTGTTGTGTACACGCCGGGGAAGGTCTTCTACTTGGAAAATCCATTTTACAATATTGGTAGCGCACAGTAGATGTAACAATTGAGTGACGACGCATGAAGCGTTTCAACAAAATCCCGTATGCATTCATATACTATTCATCAATTGCGATGAAAGCTTGATGAGTCGTTGTGTACACTTACGTGAAGCTCTCTAACTCAGTAAATCCAATTCACAGTTGGTAGAGCATGCGTAGATTCAACAAATGAGTGACAGCGCACGAATCATATAAACAAAATCCCGTATGCGTCATATACCATTCATCCGATTGCGATGAAACGTGGATGAGATGTTGAGTGCACTACAGGGAAGGTTTCTGGGTTAGTAAATCGATTTTACAATAGCTAGCGCACGAGTAGATTCAACAAATGAGCGACGACGCGCGAAGCGTTTCAACAAAGTCACATATGCGTTCAAATACCATTCGTACAATAGCGATGAAACTTGAGTGAGATGTTGTGTACAGTTCAGTGAAGGTTTGAGGCTTAGTAAATCCATTATACAATAGGTAGTGCACGAGAAGATTCAGCAAATGAGCGATGACGCGTGGAGCGTTTCAACAAAGTCCCGTATGCGTTCATATAACATTCGTCCGATAGGGATGAAAATAGGGTGAAATGTTGTATACACTCGAAGGAAGGTTTATGGCTTAGTACATGCATTTTACAAAAGGTAGCACATGAGTATATTCAACAAATGAGCGACGGCATGCGAATCGATTCAAGAAAGTCCCGTATGCGTTCATATACCATTCACCCGAATGCGATGAAACTTTGCGAATTGTTGTGTACACTCCAGAAAAGTTTTCTGGATGAGTAAAGCAATTTTACAATCGGTAGCGCACGAGTACATTCAACAAATGAGTGATGGCGCGTGAATCGTTTCAACAAATTCCCGTATGCGTTCGTATACCATTCATCTGATTGCGATGAAACGTTGGTGAATTATTGTGTACACGCTAGGAAAGGTTTCTGACTTAGTACATGCATTTTACAATAGGTAGCGCACGAGTAGATTCAGCAAATGAGCGACGGCACGCGAATCGTTTCAAGAAATCATATGCGTTCATATACCATTCATCCGATTGCGATGAAACTTTGGTAAATCGTTGAGTACACTCCAGGGAAGGCTTTGGGCTTAGTAAATCAATTTTATAATAGGTAGCGTACGAGTAGATTCAACAAATGAGTGACGGATCGCGAATCGTTCAAACAAAGTCCCGTATGCGTTCATATGCCTTTCATCCCATTGCGAAGAATCTTTGATGAGTTGTTGTATATACGCCAGGGAACGTTTTCGACTTAGTAAATCCATTTTAGAATAGGTAACGCTCTAGTAGATGCACCAGATGAGTGAAGCGTTCATATACAATTCATCCATTGCGATGAGTTGTTGTGTACACTTTGGGGAAGGTTTCTAACTTAGTAAATCCATTTCTCATTAGGTAGCGCACGAGTAGATTCAACAAGTGAATGACAGCGCACGAATCGTTTCAAAAAATTCTGTTTGCGTTCATATGCCATTCATTTGATTGCGATGAAACTTTGGTGAGTTGTTGTGCACGCTCCCACGAATGTTTCTAAATTAGTTAATCCATTTTACGATAGTTTAGAGGCAGTTAACTGAAATTGAAAAAAATATTGTGTGTCCGAAAGCACTTCAAGAAACAAAGTTACAACACTTTGTTTGATTGGCAGGACAACGTCTGCCGGGTCAGCTAGTAATTTTATAAAAAAATATGGGTTCAAAAATATTTCGAAGAACGTTAACTCTCCAAAAGCTTTAAAAAAAACTCAAAACATTTTAGAACTTACACTGAGCTTTAAGTTAATAACGAATGAACAAATTCTTCAAAAAAAAAGTCAACGATATGGGAGTGATGTTGTAGGCGGCTTCGGTGGTGTAGTTGGTAGCATGCTGAGCTTCTATGCCCAAGGTCGCCGGTTCAAACCCGACCGAAGCCGTCGGATCATTTAAGAGCGTTAAAAATCCCTCAGTATGCCCTCCATCGGAGGGGAAGTAAAGCCGGCGGTCCCATGTCATAGATATATGGCATGATAAAGGACCTTCCAATAACTACACTTGTGTGAAGCCAAAATTCGTAGGTTACATTCGATTAATGCTCTTAAGTTCCAAAGTTCGTCACCGGCCACTGGTTCCGATGGCATCTAGTAATAGCGAAGTTCAGAGCTAGGTGTCGTGGACGGTAGAATTTGGTAACGAAAGTAGGAACTACTTGAAATTATCGTCTGCACTCCTTACTTGAATGTATTAAAAACAGATATGATGTCTTCTTCGAGACTACAAGACTTCCATGTCTGTGACTCTTCCACAATGTTCACTAACATATATTTCACCAACAACTCACTGAGAATTGTTCACTTTCCTTGCCTGTCGCATATCCTCTGCATGCCTTCGACGTTCATGTTGGAAGTGTTGTGGACCTCCGTGAACAAGCCGACGCCATGCTTGTCGGTTAGAAGCTGTGATCTCCCAGTTTTCGGTGTTGATCATACTATTCTGCATGTTAGATTTCAGGCATCTTTGTTCCTTTTGCGCTGTCCTCCCTGCGTACGGTGTCCATTCGTAAGTAGAGCATGTAAGATTTGCTTAGGGAGACGAGAGTCGGGCATCCGGACAACAACAAAATACAGATAACACACACTAATACAGCCATCACAATTAACACAGGTTATCAGACAGATTCAGCACACACCCAAAGAACATGGGTCTACATGACAGCGTTGTCGCAGCCCCTAAACTGAGGTACCAACTAACAAAAGATATGGAATTGATGTTGTTGTTCAATTGAGAATTTTTTTGAAAAATCATATCTCCCGTCATGGGCGCCCATACGGGGGGGCAGGGGGGGGCCATGGCCCCCCCCCTGGATCCTTGAAAATTAAAACGATATGAAAATCAGACTGAGAACAAACTTTTTTTTGCAAAAGTTCTTATAGTATTCTAATTAATTTGTACTAAATTTGTACTTCCGATATTTAACATTCCACCAGGCCAAACATTAAATACTGTATAGTGGCAGTGGGCGCATTAAGCCTGTCTGGCACACCTCAGAAATCTGAATTTAAAAATTACAATATTTGCTAAATAATAGTTTTGCTTCAATTAGTGAATACACTAATTCGTTCTCTACATAGTCTATTACGTAATGGTGCTCGATCAGGCGCAATCTGCCTCGCATATCACTTTTGCAACAACAGCAAATGTGTAAAAGGGTCATTGACAAACTGGCCGATATGGACTTAGTTTGTGGGTGCTCACTAAATATTGTCCTTAAAATATTCAAGCTTTGAGTGAGCCTGTTCGGCCATTTGGTACTCGTGGGCGCCCTTAGGGGGGGGCTGGATTTCCGAGAATGTTGAAATAAGATTGTTCATTGTCACACCAGTTTATTTCATAAATGGAAGTTACAGATAGTCAACTGACAACTGTTACAACAAAAAAAATCTGTAATGTTGCTGACGTAATATGTATTTACAATTTTTAAATACAAATATGGTTCTAATGATGCCAAGCACTCTGTCACCAATGGATGATCATGATGATAATTGCTGTTTAAAGGGGCCTAACATCTAGGTAAGCTCCAAATTCCAATACGGTTATGCCTAGTGTTTCCCCATCCCTATCTTGAGTGGCTACTATTTTTGCCACCTCACTTCGGCAGTGTCGATATGAAAAGCACGTTCTGGAGATATGTTTAGACATTGCGACATCGCTAGCGTATCTTAACCCCTAAAATAAGCTTTTCTATGCTTACTAGTAAAACTCTGGTCCTGTAAGGTCGTGCTTACAATATTGGATAATTTACTGTATTCAGACCCGACGGGGGGACAAACTTGCAACTGCCAAGGCGGCAGGTTTTAGGGACGGAAAATTTTCTGGGAAACTGTACAAAACTGCTTGGTCATTAAACGTCAAGTTGATTAAGTTTAAGCCCTCCACAAGAGAATATACTTTGGCATTGTTGATTATTTAAGGACATAAATAAAATGATCGTCTTAGTCACCTTGGTGTTCTTGCTGTTGATCTGACATGAATGTTAAATTGTACCAATGAGGAAATTCCAAACTCGTTACCGGTATTTAAATAATTGTTTTTGCACATTGGTTGTGTATGATATCTATTAAAATTTAATGTACATTATTTGTATTATTTTTTTAAATTTGTAATTTTAGCAAACGCATATTTTTAGTTAAGTACACACTCAGGCGAAGAAACAGCCTCATATGTTATGGAAACTTTGTAACTGCTCGGCTTCACGTGTTGCGTGAGGGTTAAACACCTGTACGGTATGAACAACAGCAATAAACATTCACTCCTAACTACACTGGTTATCTCATAAATACAAGCACTATAGATCTGGTAAAATTTACAATGTATTCTGATACCAGACATGAAATACACTTCGCAGGATCCTCGTCGTACAGACTATCTAACACTCCCTATCATATTCGCACAGGCCTACTTATGACATATTGACGACCCTCGGAAATAATGATGACTGGTACTTACAGGCGTTGACTTCAGCTGTGACGACTTAATTCTACTGATTCGGGGGTTAGTTGCTCCCAGAGAATCACTCCTACTTACTCGCAGCACAATTACTATATATTTCACACGCAAGACTCTCAACTATGAACATTATGTACATTATTACTTTGATGGTCAGCATCCAACGATTTATCTAGTTTCGTGGATCTGATTATACAAAGATGCTTTAAATCAGTGTGATGGATTATCGCATCTAGTTCGTTCCTGAGTTTACTAATACATAGCATATTTTACTAGAATTTGTCGTCTAACAATTTACCGCTATGGTCTCAGAATTTCGGTATACAGACGTTAGTTTACAATACTTCATGCGATTCGAGACAAACAATCTAGACTATTTTTTTGAAACTTGACTCATAATTCCCTTGAGAATGTATAGCCAGCAACTCAGTAATTGTACATCGAACACCAACTTGTGATCGTCAGAAATACCTTCCTTCTCCACCAAAAACACAGAAGTCCAAAATACAAGTTCCACTCCCTCACGGAGTCCTACCAAGAATACGAACCACTCCACACGGAGTCCAGAGGATGAGTACACCGCCCTACACGCGGTCCAAAGAATGAGTACTACTCCCCACGGATCCAAAGAATGAGTCGCCCTCACAGCTTCCTCAAGTCCTAATAACATTCTTCTCCCCTCCACAAATCACTGGCCTACCTGGCTTCCCTCACGGGTCCAGCCAATCAAAACAAAACATTACCATATAAGGAGTGCCTTCTTGGTCTTCAAAATACCCTAGTCACACCCCTAGCATAGGGTTGCCAAGCCTCCTACCTGCATGAGTCATCATGCGCTTGAGCTTGCGAGAGAAACCCCCAGGCGACAACAAGCCTACTTCCTGGTTCTTGCACACAATTCCAGACTCTCTGACTGAAGATTATTCCAATGTTAAAATATTCACATACAACTAGACTCAGATCCTGCCAATTACAATCCCTTAAAACCTAAACAAATTAATCGGAAATAAATCACATGATATTATACACTTCATTACATAATTATAAAACATAAAAAGGCATCAAATAAAAATGTATGGACGATTATGAAAATCGTACGTCTCGAAAGTAAGGGTTCGATCCCTTGTGAACTGGGAAGGTTACAACTTTAATAAATCTGCATATTCCAAGTCGGGGGCAGCAACGTAAATCCATACGTGGCATGCATTGTGAGAAAGGACAGAATGTAGTAATTTGATTTTTTAGCCCATCTGTGTAGTTGAGTACCTCAATTTAAGCTCCACGATGACGACTGGTTACCTAAATATTCTAAATTTGATTGCCGACGCTGACAGCAGCCATCACTAGTAGGCCTACGATATTTTCAATACTATCTTCAGGGAAATACCACGTACGTATCATGTTTCATGTTCCGGGGCACTCATCTCAAAACTACGGTATTGGTACTCTGAAATAACATTACTTATACACACTCGCCTAATGACACGTTATTACATAAACCGGAATTTCACTCAGAGTCAAGTACAAGGGGTGAGGTTTATCCCTGTTTACAAATAAAGCAACAATATTTAAAACAATGCCAGTTATTGAATATAAAAAGGTTAATTTTCCCCTCTTTAAGGGTAACCTTAACACACATAAATTTAAAAAACTCAACATGTATTTGTATTAGATTGGTTAGACAGTATATTATTTACGTCTCAGGTACAATAATACGGCGAAATATATCACTTGTTAATTTTATAAAACTCTACGGTATTGTACAATATCTGTTAGTTTCATGTTATCGTCTATTATTTTCATAAACATAGAAAAGCTTGAGCATAAGGCTCAATTACACATTGAAAGAAGTGGTTTGTTTATGTTCATATCATCATTCCTGTATCACCATTCCTCTTGTTTCAGTCGAGAATTCAGATAATGGTAGTAAGAAGTATGTGATATAGTGGTTTTTATCCATTTTACTTAGCGGTTAGTAATAATTAGGCGAAATATTTTTATTGACAAAACTAAATTTTACTAAAACCATTGGCTCTAGTTTATCTGTTCGTTGGCTACAAGTGTTTCATGATTCTAATAAGAGCAATGCGAAGTATTTCCGATTGGTTGTTTAGAAGAGGAAAGACCTGACGATCTGCTGTGATGGCCTGTAGGCCTACAAACTAGATACCGTAGCGTACCGTATTTGGAAACAGTGCTATTTAAATAATTGGGCTGATTCAGATGTTGGGATATTTCCACAGTTTAACTTAGTGATTTGGGATCGTGTGAAAATATGTCCAGTTATTTAGAAAGTTCGCGAACTGGATTAACGATACCATTTTAATGAACTACGGTACTTGATGTTTATTTTTGTCGATACCACTAGATTTTTCCTGTTTTTAAGAATTGAACATTACGACGTTGAATCACGAAGAAAGCGAACGTCAACGGACAAAAACTCAAAGAAAACATTCCTCCCATACTTGCCACAAAGTAGCCAATGGTTTCATAGCAGTCAAATAATGAATTTCACGAAGAAAGTAAGATATGAAACCTTCTTTTTTTGTGTGTGTGTGTGTGTGTGGGTGGGTGGTGGAGGGTTGGGGGGGGGAGGGGGGGGAGGGGAGGGGTGTGACAGGTAGGTAATGAAACGAAAATATTTACTTGGCCCCCCCCTGGAAACAATCCTATGGGCGCCCATGTCTCCCGTTGTAAGTGTGATAAAGTAAAACTTCGACCTGAAAACTAATCAGGAACTCATCGAATTTAGTTTTAGATGTGACTGCACTCTGCCCGTGATCTTCAGCTGATGCGCAGAATGAGTGCGCGACAGCAAGCTGCCACGCCATGTTTCAGTAGTGTGATTGCAATGGCGACAGTTCAGCAGAAAGCACACTGTGTGTTATGGTTAGCGGAGTTTAAATCTGTTATAACTGTTCAGCGCACTTTTCGACATGTTTATGGTAGCGATCCCCCTCATGCTAATAGCATTAGACGGTGGTCTGTAAAGTTTCAGGGAACTTGCAGCGTTGACGTGAAGAAATCTCTCGGACGCCCTAGAACGAGTGACGAACCCAGGGAGCGCACATAGAATCATTATAACGTATGAAACAAACTTTTTGTGTTAGTAAATTTAACAATAAATATTTGTTTTAATATCTCAAATACTTGCTGAGCTATGAGTTAATGAATTTGTTGCAAACTTCTTGGATGCCCCTATATTAAAAGGTCTTATGGTACAGTATAGTGATAAGAGTTCGTCAAATAGCTAGAAAGGCTATAGATGAATGTGGAAGTGATTTTCCGTGGTTTTCCAATTCTACTCCTGGTAAATTCCGGGATAGTCCCTCACTTAACGTCAGGGCCGCTTCCTACAGAAATCCAAACTGAAATACTAATTCACACATTAGTACAGACATAATAGTCACACAGGTTATCAGACAAGTTCTTCACACACCCGAATACACGGGGCTACAAGACCACGATGTCCCAAAGACCCTAGGAATATCAACAACAACTTATTGTTTATGACATACTTTAAAGTTTGCGATGGTTTGGATATTTCTTCCGCACGGGGCAAGTCACAACACATCTGTGTAGCAAAGCTGGTGTTCAATGATTTAAGATAAAAATCCAAGCCTACTGAATGAAATAACATCTGTCGCTTGTCACTTTCCAGGCTGAAATTATTCACACAAATCTGTGGTCACTGGCATAAGCCTGCAATATTTTATCATTTCAGACAGCAGAGCACGTGTGACAGGCTCATTAAATCAAATGTCTCTCACTACTGACACTAAAGTCCCTAATTCAATACTGTTGACACATTTTTCAGAGCGCAATTCATTTGCAACAAAGAGCAGGCACAATGATCAATATGCTGTCCATGTTCACTCTTTTCCTCCAGGAGGTCTTCACGTGCTCTCCTCATGGGCGTCCACAGGAGGGCTAGGAGATGATGAGACGTAGCCTCCCCCCCCCCCCCACCCTTCCCCCCTGAATTTTCGTTTCATTTCTTCTTGCTTCGTGATATTCCCTATTTGGATGCTCTGATACCGTTAGGTACATTACTATGTCATGAACGAGAGGAATAGTTTCTTTTAGTTCACAATTATTGTCCATAGAACTTCACTTTTCTTTTTGAATCATCGTCATAATGTTCATTTCTAAAACACAGGTAAAAGTATTTGTATCACCATGTGTCGACAAAATTAAAAGTAGTTCCGTGAAGAACAAGAATGCCTATTTTCATATATCCTACTTATGTTAATTGCCTCTAACAACATACACATTTTCAGTTTGATTTCTGTAATAGATCTTTACTAGATATTGAGAACCGTCTAAATATTTCGGATACTCATAAAGTTGGATTTTTATATATAGGCCCTAGCGTTATATACAATTACATGAAGATTATTGTGTTGCTGTGGTATTCAAATTTCAATCGCATGATTAGCAGACAATAAATAAAAACGAGATTTTAAAATTTCGCTCACCCGCCATCTTGTAGTTATGAAAATAATTGAAATGAATTGAATGCCATTGGATTAAAATTTATGTAATCATATACCGTACCAAAGTTTCACAACGCTCGGATGGCTAAATAGCGAGAAACCTCCAATTGAACATTTAAATTTCGCGTCGCCGCCATGTTTAAATTTTGCTCACCTGGTTATTGAAAGTCCCATGGGTAAACGTATGTTTATAGCCTCTATCAACATACCAAATTTCAGTTTGATTACTGTCATAGATTAATAGATACTGAGATTCGTCTAAATATTTCGGATGGTTGCCCTGTTGGATTTTTATATTTATGTAAGCCATAGAGTTATGAAGCATTACATTGTGGTGTTTGAAGCCATATTTTCAGTGTTGCCTTAGTAAACAAGAGTTTAGTGCTTTTCAGTCGGTCAACACGAATGTATCCAAAAGAGCTGGGTTATGCCCTAATCCTGAAATAAATTACATGAGATTAATAATAATTAATAATAATAATATTATAGTACATTATGCAACGAGCCTATAATGGCAATAATGAAGACACGAGTATGTTTATAAAACGAGCATATGCGAGTTTTATAATTTCCATACTAGTGCCTTAATTACCATTATAGGCGAGTTGCATACGGCTGTTTATGTTCGACGATAATTATTATAACTATTTTATGTTCGAACATAAATATTCATAAATATCTGTCGAGATTTCGCCAGTTTTATGTACTGAACAGAGCGCATGAGACGCAGAGAATGCCATTTATTTGACCATGGCCTCCTCGATTACCCTACTATGACACTAGGCCACGCAGTGAAATTTAAATTAGAAGGCCGTGGAACTCAGTGCAGGTTTGTTGCTATCCTCACCTAATTGGTCAAACAACTGTTTCTTGAGCTCTGATTGGTGGGAGATACTGTTTCATAATGAAAATAGTGTTATAATGACTATCATTATGATACAGTTTTCTGACATATAATAGTCAGGGTCAAACATAAATAATATTTATTAATCTCATGTAATTTATTCCAGGATTTGGGCATAACCCAGCTCTTTTGGGTATATTCGTGTTGACCGACTGAAAAGCACTAAACTCGTATGTATCATTAGATGAGGAATATTGTGTAGGTTCATTATTCAAACGTTGACTTCAATCACATTTTTAGAACACAAGAAATAAAATGTTAATTTCAAACTCTCGCACAGCCACCATCTTGAGGTTATGTAAACAATTGAACTGAAGTAGATGACAGTGCATTACAATGTGTATAAACATTTGTTGCACCAAGGTTCACTGGATGGTTAAATCGCGAGAAAAGTTTAATTAATTGTTTCAAGTTCGTTCGGCCGTCATGTTCGCTTTATAGTAAGCAGGTGTTAGACAGTTACATAGGTGAACTTCTAGTAGTGCCCTATATCACCGTACAAAATTTCAGGGCGATATGAGTAATAGTTTCGGAGATATTGAATGCCGGTGTAATATTTCGCACAGCCGCCAATGTTGGATTGGTGAAACGCCATCAAATTTGATGGACACGGTCGGGGTCGGCCAAAGTAGTATTATGACCTTACCGAGTTTCAATGAAATCTCTCCAGCCGTTTAGATGTTATTAGGGGGGACTCACACACGGACGCACACACATACGGACAAAAGGTGATCACAAAAGCCTATTGTTTGATATGAAAACAAGATCATCTGTAAAGAACATATAGCCTACAATCTCATAAATGCATGGGTATTTTTATAACTCTTTGTCCTATACTTGAATGTTGGTTGTAGTAGCTTTTTGAAATACAACGTGCTATACGGATATTAAACATGAATATCAGGTGCCCTTTGCTATGCTACCTCTGTAAAAAGAATCATTCAATTCGGTTCCACCGCGTTTGAATTGATATGGGGAATCGATATGCACACATACATGGCCGCTATCTGCAAACTATTGGGCTGATGACCTTGTAGTTCAGTCAAAATATGCTTCCCACAAGAAGGTATGTTGTTGCAAAATTTGGTATAGTCTAGATCAAATGATTATAGTTTGGTCGTAATTTGATTTAAGCGTTTAACATTTGGGTGGCCGCCATTCCGTTTCCGTCAAGATGGCGGCGATATAAAACATGACACTGAGGTTCCCTTTGCCAGTGCTACCTCTGTACCAAATTTCGTTCAATTCGGTTTTACCGTGTTTGAATTGATAGGGGGAATCGATTTGCACACATACATGGCCGCCATTTGCAAACTATTGGACTGATGACCTTGTAGCTAGGTCAAAGAACGCTTCTCACAAAAAGGTATGTTGTTGCAAAATATGGTAGAGATCAGATGCTTAGGTTGGTCGTAATGTGATTTAATATTTTTAAATTTGGGTGGCCACCATTACGTTTCCGTCAAGATGGCGGCGATATAAAGATGACACTGAGGTGCCCCTTGCTCGTGCTACCTCTGTAAAAATATTTCATTCAATTCGGTTTCACCGTGTTTGAATTGATAGGGGGAATCGATTTGCATACATACATGGCCGCTATTTGCAAACTATTGGGCAGATAACCTTGTAGTTCAGTCAAAAGATGTTTCCCACAAAAAGGTATGTTGCTGCAATATTTGGTAGTGATCAAGTGATTAGGTTGGTCGTAATTTGATTTAAGCTTTTAACATTTGGGTGGCCACCATTCCGTTTCCGTCAAGGCGGCGGCGATATAAAACATGACACTGAGGTTCCCTTTGCTAGTGCTACCTCTGTACCAAATTTCGTTCAATTCGGTTTTACCGTGTTTGAATTGACAGGGGGAATCGATTTGCACACATATGTGGCTGCCATATGCAAACTATTGGGCTGATGACCATGTAGCTAGGTCAAAAGACGCTTCTTACATAAAGGTATGTTGCTGAAAAATTTGGTAGTGATCAAGTGATCAGGTTGGTCGTAATTTGATTTAAGCTTTTAACATTTGGGTGGCCGCCATTCCGTTTCCGTCAAGATGGCGGCGATATAAAACATGACACTGAGGTGCCCTTTGCTAGTGCTAACTCGGTACCATATTTTGTTCCATTCGGTTTCACCGTATTTGAATAGATAGGGGGAATCCATTTGCACACAAACATGGCCGCCATCCACAAAGTATTGGGCTGATGACCTTGTAGTTTGGTTAAAAGATTCTTCATACATAAAGGTATAATGTTGCAAAATTTGGTAGAGATCAAATTAATACCTTGGTCGTAATTTGATAAGATTTTAACATTTGGGTGGCCGCCATTACGTTTCCGTCAAGATGGCGGCAATATAAAAGATGACACTGAGGTCCCATTACTAGTTCTACCTCTGTACCAAATTTCGTTCGATTCGGTTTCACCGTGTTCGAATTGATAGGGGAGGGGGACGGAAATTCAGAGTACACACTCACACACACACACACACACACACAGTCCGACACACACTTTTTGGCCCTGTGCAGATCTCATAAGTCTACTTTCATTTTTTGAAAAATAGAAAGTAGGCTAATAGGCTAAAAATCAAGCACTTCATTAAAATGGCAATATTAATGCAGTTCGCTTATTTACTAAATAACTGTATATATTTTCAAATAAACCCAAATTACTAAGTTAAATAGAACTGTGGAATTATCCCTACATCTAAATCAGTTAATTATCAGGAACTTCAATTTATAAAATAAACTGAAGTGATAATGTATATTCTTGGAATTCCAAGGAGAGGGGGGCTCGTCTCTTCCTTCAGCCCTCCCCCTTGCGGGCACCTGTGGCTCTCCTTCCTGATTATGATATACACATTGAGTGTGCCGAGTGAAGCGCTCTCAATAATAAAGCGACAATTGTCTGGAATTATCACCGCACACATTACTGTATTTCTTCAATCAGCAATAAGATGCTCTAATAATGTTCAAACAGCGGCACTGCACTTGTAAAGGAGGGCCTTTATGGTTAAATCATATGAACACATTGTCTGGTTCGTAAATATTATAGTAAACAGGAATTTACTAGCCTCGCTCAACACATCTTATGTCTCTAGATGGGGGTTGTACATGCAAAGTTAATATTTCAAAACCACTTGCAATTTATTTCGTTAAACACAAGGAGTTAAATACATCAACATTTGGATATCATGCGTTTGTCGGTAAACACTCTCGCATATCAATGAAACCACTCATATTACTATAAAAATAATAATGAACCAGTGAATATCTTGGGCCCGGTCAAGGAACGAGGAAAGTATAGAAGACGACACAATGATGAACTTTATCTACATGTGGAGAAAATAACGGACACCATCCGCAAAAGACGACTCTCCTTTTATGGCCATTTAACACGAATGAGCTCCGGAAGATTGTCCAATCGAATCTGTGCCTACTTTGTGGGAAAGAAAACCAAAGGGATCTGGTTCACAGAGGTGAAAAAATACCTAAAAAACTAGGGATATCACATTATCTTGGATCGTGACTCTTTGAAGAAGAAACTTGGGGAGATACAGAGTTTTCAGACAAAACACCATATTGAAAACCGGCAAGAAGTGGACCGAAGAACGAAAAGAAGCTCACTGAAGAAGAATGCGAGAACACTGGGCCAATGTGAAAGAACGAGGTAAAAGGCAGTTGGAATAACGTGGTCCATAGAAGACCGAAACGATTATACAAATATGACATTGCCGTTTTGGCTATTTTGGGTAAATGGGCCATGGGCAAGGGGTTGTCACTCACAAGGGGAGGATATGATGCATGAGTCACCGATTCGAACCATCTTTAGTACACGTGTATGGCATGGCCAGACGTATATCAAGTGCAAGTAGTAAGGTGCGCTTCTCAGCCGTTTTCGAAAAATTAATTAATTGCAATTACAGTAAGACATCCATGTGCGTTGTACGGTAGCAGAAACCCAATCTTCGCGTGGTGTAGGGGTAAGAGTCTTGCTTCGTAAGCGCGGCGTCATTGGATCGAATCCCACCGGCGAGCCTTTGCAGTGTGTGTGTGTGTTTTTTTTGTTTGTTTTTTTTTGTAACCATTGGCTATTTCCAACCACAACCCATAGCATGAGTCACTGCTTGCGGGGTACGGGGTGGTCTGATGGTTGACAGACATGCAATGAAAGGAACAGACTGGGCCTTCAATGTAGAATACACATGACCGTGTATAATACCAATCTATACATTATGTAATGTCACAAACATTGACCTGGATACGATGATTTCAGAATCCCTTTTCCGGCTCACATAACACGTTATTACAATTGACTGCAAAATAAACAGTATTCAAGACACCTACAGTTGTACGAATTGCCTATATTTACAACAAAAAAAAAACAGAACACAAAAGCTCTCCAGTGGGATTCGATCCAGCGATCCCGCGCTTAGGAAGCAGGGCTCTTGCCCCTGCACCGCGCGTTCATTGGATTTTAGCTAGCGTACAACGCGCATACAATGGACGCCGCACAGCATTTATTGCAATTAATTAATTTCTCGGAAACGGCTGAGAAACGTACCTTACTACTTGCACCTGATATACGCCTGGTCATGTCCTACATGCGTACTAAAGATGGTTCGAATCGGTAACCCATGCATCGTATCCTCCCCTTGTCTGAGTAATTTGACACCTCATACGACGAAATTATATGATTGGTTCGCGAGATATTGGGTTGGACTCACGCGGTGGCCATGACACTGGTTAGACCTGGCCTCGTACCATTACTGATGTGGAGAGCTCACAGCGTGTGGAACGAGTATGCTCTTCTCTTTCATATTCAGAGTGGAGTTTCTTACTCGCATGTGCACCATTATATGTGTGGGTTACTCAAATCCAGACCACAATAATCCAGAGTACGATGACACGCGACTTAATTAAACTAATGATACACTACAGCTTATTGCTGACACGTGCGGTACTGTACAATCGCCAGCCTCTCTTGGCGTTCCTCAAGGAACAAGACGAGGTTTGCTAGCAGTAATTTGACCACAATTCAGACAAAGGCTTCGCTGAGATCCAAGAGAGTTACTGGTGCGTTATCTACTGCCAGTTGTGGTCCATCGTAGCTTGCAGGGAATGTGTCACTTGACGCTTCAGAGCGCGCTTTGATTCAGCACAGTTCCTGCCAGGTCACGCAATTCAAATCTACACAGCGCATACTAATGCAATGGAACTCAGCTGGTATCAGTCAGTCTGCTTCACGTTCTGGCAAAAACTCCTCAACTGATCTATCTGAAACTTTGCACAGTTTAACCCTGATCGTGTCTTTTCTGGAATATTCCGCGTTAATATCTTTGCCTTGAAGGTCGTTAACGTAATTTACCACCTAGTTTCCATTGAATTACGGCAGGTGGCAGGAAAGTAGTAGAAAACATTAACCAACCCACATGGAACAGGAAATGACTATGTCAACCGATTCGTTTACATTTTTAGCCTACTTTTCACATTTGGCAAAAATGAGGAAAAAGTAGACGTATGAGATCGGGCAAATGTGTGTCTGTCTGTCTGTCTGTCTGTCTGCCCGGCTGGCTGTGTGTGTCCCCCCCCCCTATCAAATCCTAAACGGCTGGAGCAATTAAAACAAAATTTGGTAGGAGTAAAGATCTATACCTGAATATCTCACGGCCATATTTGAAAATGATGTCAGTGCTGCCAACTGATGAATAATCGCAATTGAAATTTGAGCTCCATGTAGGATATCTTGGAAGGTATAAATGGGAGCTATTTAAAATTGGCACACGTATAGATAATAATATTGCAGTTTAATTTCCAGGAGGCCATACATGGCACTGTTGCGAAAATGATTATAAACCTGGTGATAGGTCCAATTTTTAAATGCATATAACTTCTACAATATCAATTAGAATTCAACCAAATTTCGTATGTTGTATGTGTACATAACCAGATATGACTAAGCGTATTCTTAAGAACCAACAGGGCTGCCAACTGTTAATAAATGCTCTTAATGTCTTTTATCCAAATACCAATATATCAGAAAGTATGCTAGCCAACAGCTTTAAACTATGCCCACGTATAGTACCTGCCATTCTATATTAATTTGGAGTAACTTATATACGTCAGTGCTACCAACATGATTATAAGCCTGCTGAGAGGTCCAACTTTAAATACATGGTAACTTCCATACTATCATTTGGATTTCAACCAAATTTCGTATGTGCTATGTGTACCATAACAGATATGACTATGCTTAATCTTAAGAGCAACCAGGGCTGCCAACTGTTAATATTTGCTGTCTCTATTTCTGTTACCCTAATATCAATATATCAGAAAGTATGCAAGCCAATAGCTCTAAACTTTGCACACGTATAGTATCTGGCATTCTAGATGAATTTAGAGTAAATAATATACGTCAGTGCTGCCAACATTACTCTAAGCCTGCTGACAGGTCCAATTTTAAAATACATGTAACTTCTATACTAACAAATGGATTTCATCCAAAATTGGCACAACAAGAGATCATATTATTTCAGATTATTTCTGACCAAAACATGCATGACATTGTTGCCATCATGATTTTACGCGCGATGATAGATCCAATGTCTAACTGCATGTAACGTCCATGCTATCCTTTGGACTTCAACCAAATTTTTTATTCTGTATCTTAAGAGATGGAACTAACAATATATATTCAGTCACCAGGGCTGCCAACTGTAGTGCTCAATTAGGCCACATTATACCAGGTATATTTCGAACTAATTAGAAATTTCGATATTACCAACTTAATTTCGTTATTATTTTAGATAGGTCCATATAGATTGGCATGAATCTTACATTTTAAAAAAAGTAGGCTCTTTAGTTCGTCACAGAACTTCTTGTTCAAGTTTGATTAGAGGGATACTTGAGTTTTTGCAGTATCAGTTGCTATATAATTGTAACGGCGGGCTCTTATTATATGAAACTGGCTGCAAATTCAAGGTATTTGGACGAATTGCACTGTGATTACAGTCATTTTGAAGACAGCGTTGAAAAGATTGAGGGCTTGTCAAGTAACAATGAAACTGATGGAGACAAGAGTAGCGGTGATGCAGACACAAGATTCCAAGGTATGCCTGCTTTCTACGATGTAAATTCCATGATTTCCCTCAACTCATTCAGATTTTTATAAAATGTCATTTTAAACAATATAGGAAAGTAATAAATAAGCAAACTTAAAAAATGTTCTTTTAAGATAATATCCCTCAAATAATACACTAGTTGTCTACAACATATCTCAGTGACACTGAAAGGGTAAAATAACGGGGAAAACATAGGACAAACGCTGTTTCAAAATGTTTCACCATTTCAATATGGTGGCAAAAGCAACATTTCTTTTCAGGCTCTGCCACGTCCCTCCCGGCGTACAGCTGTCCGTTTCAGGTTGCATACATTCACCCTTGACCACGCTCCTCGCCGCCAACAGCGTCTATTTACTCAGACAATGTTGCTATCGTTGATATACTATTTAGGGGCTTTGCGACAACGTGGCCATGTATCCCCGTGTACTTGGTTGTGTGGGGACTTTGTCTGATAACCCGGGTTATTGTGATGGCTGTATTAGTGTGTGCATTTGTGATCAGTTGCTTGATTGGGGAAGGAGGTGGCCGTGGCAGTTCCCTCGTGTAGAAGTGGGCGACCATGGGAAAACACATCTACGATGCCATTTTCAGTTCTAATGCTCTCTTCATTTGTGAGATTTCCCTTTAAAATACGCAATGGAAATGCTAATTAGACAGCGTGTTACCAGGGAAGCTACATTCATGGACTAAGGAGTCAGCTTGTGGGTTATTTACAAGCTGAATATGATGTATTCTGCCCTTGGTAGAAGATAACATATCTCTTGTGCCGTCCGGCCTTGTTCGCAGATGTTGTCGCAGTGGAAGCGTGTACCTATTTGTCTTGCGCTGGGCAAATGATACAATGACTAGGTGGTGAAAGGATAACAGAAACACAGGTAGTGGACTGAACGTACATCTACATCGCCGTGAATGCAAGTTCAATTCGAATCCTGTAACTACGAAGAACCATGGGCCTAGCCTAGCCTAGTTTAAAAGAAATAACGTCTAAATAACGTACTAAATAAGGTACACAAAGACGCCGCATAAGTAAAGGAACGGTAATGTATTTTCCAAAGGAAATAGGCTTAAGGAATGACGAGGAAGCATTACATGCTAAGGTGAGGTTATGTGGTTGTCAAACATAAGACATAAGTTAAACTAACGATTCAAAGCACCATGACGTTAAGGCTAAGGGAGGTAAAGGCAAAGGGAGGGATAGATATAGGGAAGGAATACTCGTAAAGAGTAAAATTACATTGTGAAATACGAAAGATTAAAGGGCTAGCAAGGTGTCAGGAAAAGTGAGTCTGCCGCCAAAGAACGAACGTTAACTCTAATAGCCCAGAAGAAATGGAGTAGGCGAGGGAATACAAGACAGGACAGAGTTTATTAAAAGAGCGCGTAGATATGACGTAAATAAATAAACCATACAATGAGGGGCAAGAAACCGTAATAGAATAAACACGAGAGACGTTACGTTACACAAAATAAAAGATATCCATCAAAATAAGTTACGTCAGAAAGGGATTGAGCCATACTCATAGACTTGCGTAGGAAGATGCAATCTTAAGATAAGGGAGGCAAATAAAAGATAAGAGGTATGGCATAGGTCTTACTGGTGAACGCATTATACAGTAAACCGAACCAAATACCCACACAAAAAGATACGACGATAGGGGGACAAAGATAACGGGAACGATACAGACACACAATGGACATACTAGAATAGGCGATACGTTCTAGCATTCCATAAGATAAGTAAAGACAGAAAGACGTGACCTACCTTGATGGATCTGCTTAATCCGGCATCGCGAAATTACACAAAATAAACTAAATTCACGCACCGACGCGCAACTTTATAATAGACACACGAAAGGGGGGGGGGGTAAAAACAGAAAGAAAGAAAGAAAGAAAGAAAGAAAGAAAGAAGGAAAGGCATCTCAAAAACGAGAGCGGGAGCACAACATATAAAGTGCTACATGGGAGATAAAAAAAATAGAAGACTGCCTGAAGAGTAACAAAGGGTTGTCACGGGTCACGGAAAAGAGAAGTTAAAAGGGAAGAGGTGCCACTAATCACGATTCGGCATAGCAAGAAATTACTATAACAAACCTTGATCAGCAATTATTGAAATGCCCACTGATCTGCCTGGTTACCCTGGCCAGTAATAACCAAGAAGAAAAAGAGAACAATTCCGATAATTGACAGGCCGAAGGGAAGAAAAAAAGGGGGGTCTACAGGTGGAAGAAAACAGCTCACTCTGATCAAGGAAAATAAAATTATTTACGGATTAAAACAGATAATAAACGGAACGACAAAGACTGCAGTCTATCAGATATGAACCGTGCGTTAATGTGGTGAAGTGTGTTGAGAGCAGACAGGTGATGTATGATCCTTGTAGACAGAGCAGGTAATTGAGCTTCCCTCATTAAGCTTGCCTGGATGAATCCAAAGAGTGCTCGTGAATAAACAAGTAGTTCCATGAAGGACTATACTGTAGAGCTGAAGATTTTGCCGTGAAACTTACCCCATTCGTTCGGGGGCACATGGCGATATTTCCTTTTAGTGTGCGGCATTTAAATGGCGTAAGAACATCCCTTAGAAAGGTAACCCCCACTTCCTTGACGAATACCTTCGGAAATTCACTGTGTTTCTTATTTCCGCTATGAAAATTCCGCCAGATTCAGTAAGTTACTACTGGTTTAGCCTGCCATCTGTGGATCGTTTCCGAGACCAGAGGAACTTTAAAGCTTAAATCCTTTTCCATGTGATATTTTTGAGCGTAATTCCTGTTCTGGCTCTCATGTTTGGTATAAACTGGACTTACTCAAGGTCAAAAACTTATATTCACTTATACATTAATATATGAAATTATGTTGGTAACATTGGCATTAATATGCAAACATTGTTGGATATCCTCTTACTAGTATGGGAGTATAAACAAGCATAGATTTACCATGGTTAATTTACTTTCAAATGACTTGAATTTGGCTCCCTGAAAGAAGCTGTTAATTCGTATTAGAGGCTCGGGATATCAGCCCCGTGTGTTGAATTTGTCTGATAACCTGACTATGTCGAAGTCCTTCAAATAAAACAAGAACTCTGGCTTGACACTCTGCAGGAGGATATGTGTTGCAGTGTGACCATCCCACGCGTAAAGTTGTGGATGTCATGCACAGTAATTACCTAACAAGTGCTCTTGAGTCGATCTTGCTCGGAAAGTTCAAGTTTGTTCCGGAGTCAGAAGCAGGTTTCAAATATCGAGCTCAGTAAACATCATCAATCTTACAGACAATTTGTAATCACTGTCACACATTGACGTCGATGTGCTTCACAAAATTAATTATACAAAGTAATTAGTTTGAACCAATATTAATATTTCATAGTAATCGATATCATAGTTTGTTTAGTGCATTGCAGGACGAGAGAGACAGTTGATCACCTCCATGAAATGAAGTTCTGGTGTGGGTCATATAACCTCGCAATTCCTAACTCACTAAATTACAGAAATTTTGGGGAAATCTTTTCACTTTATACACATCATTGACTCTAGGTGCAAAGAATTTGTTTGTATTGTAACGGTACTTTCTGGCTGTGTATGTTAATTTGGAACAAAATATAAGACCAAAACCTGCCAGATTATTAATTTCTGTATCCAATTTTTACCTGACTTACCATTTGATATGACCCATCAGTGGTCTCCGGATCTGAAGTTATATGTAAGAGTGTTGGGCGCCAAGGGTTCGATCTGAGAGCGATAACCCAATAAATAATAAATAACTTTACGTCCTAGCTCAGGTAGAACATTCACCAGACTCCATCGACTCAAGTCGTGGTATGACTTAGTCATTAACCTGAATAACATTTGCTTCGGGGAAAAGAGGATGGCTTATATCTATTTCTATCATCTAGAAAGGAGACAGACTGCATTTACTTTAAATAAAAATTTAATGGCATCAAAAACAAACAAGTTAGGAAAATGCATTAATTAATGACTTAACGTAGAAAGTAAACAAAAGAATTTAAGACAGGCAAAAGTTGCAAGAAAACGGAGGCGTTGTGAATTTAATTTAATCTAGATCTGAATTTATTACTTTAGGTTGATTTATTCAAGAGTGAAGAAAGAGAGCTTGTGCATTAAAGTCAAATGAGCTTACCAAACGATGAATCAGCTTTATTGAAGTGTTTCTCCCCAAGAGAAAGCTGCTGTTGTAGGCGGTAGAAGTCCATCTTCATGCGTGGAATTTATTTTAAATGACAGGCTACTATTAATTCTGAGGTATTTAGATTTCTCAGAATTAATAATGGTGGTGGATTGAAAATCCTTAAACCACTTTTACGATGTTAGCTCAGACACTGCTAACACCATACTGTCTCGGACAAGCATATGTCCTGACTACCTCTCCTGCAATACTGTCTTCTTGCGACTGTCTTGAACCAGGTCTCGTTGAGTTGTCCTTTCCTTCACATAAAGGAGTCTCGTTGAGGTGCTCCGCGACCGTATCTATTGTTCAGGCCTTCCCTTTCCACTCGCATACCCTTGTCATTCCCCGCACCCTTACTCATTACCGTGGGCTCGGCACGCGGCTATTGTTGTTGAGTAGGTACGCAGGTAAGTTGTTTCTTCACATCGTGCTGTTCTGGGAGAAGACGTAAGCTCAAGAAATGACCCTTAGTGCTCAACCGCTAGCTAATTACAAAAACAGCCTCTGACTTCTGTCAACTTAATACCGTAACAAAACCTAATCATGATAATACATTATATGGACTAAACCTACACTTAATAACTTGTGGCTAATTAACTGCCGAAATAACACATGATATAAATAACGAATGTCAAAATTTTGACATAACGTCAGTGGCGTAATCGTACCCTTCAAAATAAGGTTACATTCGTCCCGGAAAATCACGCAGACTATCGTTTACTATATTCCGCGTGATCTTCCCAAGACACGTGTAAATTAACATAGAACCCTAATATAACATAATACACATAATAAATTACCCTTATAGACATTTATATATACAATCAACATTTCTTCTTTTGGTTTAACACCAATGTTTTTTGCTCAGGCTATTATGTCTCAATCGCATATAGCTTATTGTTTTCTTTTTATTGTCCTGCGGTCATTACCGCTCATTGTTTATTTTACCTATATGTGTAAGAAAAAAAAGACATATATGTGTTCTCTTATTTCCCCTTTGTCACATTTTCTTATTTCAAATCACACGAGTTCACTTTGTGATCTGCAGTTTGATTTCCCAAACCACCTTGTATTGCAAGTTCGTTGATTTTGGAATTCCCATTTTGAGTGCTTTGTGTAAGGTCAAACGCACACACGATCACTAGCAATTTGGTTGTGCTATATGACTCTATCACCCAAACTCTCTCTCTCATATGTCATTACGTGTATATCACTAAAAAAAAAGAACAACACTAGAAATACATACAATCCATCATATTTCTGTCCTGTTTGTCCCTTTAGATATAACTCCCTTTAAGTACCAAACTCCATACCAGTTCTCCCTTCATCTCGATTCCCTCTCCTCTTTAACAGTTAATCTCACACAGATCAATGATACTGACCACATCTGATACCTCATTAATACCTAGGTATTTACCATTTTGATTTACCTGCTCAACAGCATAATGTTTGCAATATTGCCTGTTTCTGGGTCACTTAAGATATATACTTCCGAAGGCTATTTATGTTGTACGTGCCGTATAATCGAGTTGACGTATCGTCTTCTAGTACATAGGCAGTATTGCCTATACGTTTGGTAACCGTGTAAGGGCCTTCATATAAAAAAAAGAACTTGCTCATCACTTTCTCTAATTTATTCGACTGCTTCGGTACTCTTATTGGATATTTTAAAACAACTGCTTGTTCAAAACCTCGTTTCAGAGCTTGAAATGCCTCGTCATGAGTCACATCCCATCTCCATCTGCTTCCTTGCTTTAAGAGGTCCCTGAATGGTTCTACTAACTTAGAATATTTTAACACAAAACGTCTAAAAAAATTACAGATTCCTAAATACGTCTTCAGCTTTTTAACATTTTGTGGCACACTTGCATCGAGGATTTTGTTAATCCGACTTTCTTCTGGAGTTACCCCTGAACGTGACACACTATGACCCAGGAAAGTTACTTGTGACTTACAAAACGTAGATTTTGACAATTTCAGGGTGAACCCTGCTTTATCTAGTCTCTTAAAAACCGTGTCCAAGTGAACCAAATGCTCTTCAAAAGTACGCGAACTAATTACAAGATCATCAATATATATAGTTACATAATCTCCCGTGTTATCACCTAAAGCTATGTTCAGTGCTCTTATCAGCGCTGCTGAACTGCTCTTTTATCCATAGGGTACCCTGCAAAATTGGTACAGATTGTACTGATGACTAAAAGCGGTAAAGGCTCTATCTTCAACTTTAAGAGGAACTTGCCAGAAACTAGAACTTAAATCAACACACGTAAAAAATTGTTTTCCCTCAAAAGTTTGCATTAGCTCCTCTATAGACATAGATTTTAATTGGTCTGATGAAATGTGTGCATTAACTAAACGCGCGTCTAAACATATCCTGACTTTTCCATCTGCCTTAGGTACTGTAATAAGTGAATTTACATAGGGGCTGTTAGAATACTCTATTATACCATCCTGAAGCATCTGATTGATCTGACTTTCTACGGCTTTCTGATAGACAAAAGGCACAGGATAGCGGTGACCGGTAAATACCGAATTGTCAACAACGTTCAATGAGTGGACATAACAATTGGCTCTACCAATTCGATCTTCAAATATCCTACTATTATTTGACAAAACATCGTAGAGAAGCATACACTTATCTTCCTCTACATCTCCAAGAAACGCAGCTTCACGTAACGAGTCATCGAGACTGTCGTTCGTAACCACACTGCCTACAAAAGTTACTGACTCTTGCTCTATAGCTTGAGACATCTCATTTAACGTACACATCACTCCTACTACGCTACTCCTATATTGTTCATTGAACGGTATCACCACTTCCGCACCACCAAATTTAAATGTAATACAGCACTCTTCATAACATATGTTTCCTGACACCCTAGTCAGCCAATCAGAACCCAAAATAACGTCGTACACTAGATTTGGAATTACAAGGCACACTTGCTTCTCTACGTGACTGTTTATATTTATCTCTATTAACACCTGCTTTGATATAATTTTAGACTTCCTACCCACGGCTGTGATTACAAAAGTACTCTTAATTGGCAATTCTTCGAAGTTAACCCCAGTTCCCTTTAATTTGTCATAATAAGCATTGCTTATGCAACTTCTTACACAGCCACTGTCTATTAACACATTCGTACACGTCCCGGACACGTGTAGCTTAATGATCGGACTTATATTACCCGCCACTGGTAATATTGCTTCGTCACATAGTTCACTTAACAAATCATTCCTTACGTTTAGGTCATAGTGTTCCTGTATCAGGGTTAAAACAGGGCACGTTGCAGACTGAGATCCTGACCTTATGATGCAGTCTGGCTCGCGTTTAAATTACTATTATTGTCTCTACCTTCACAAGTGGTCGCAACGCTCGTCTGGCTATTACTATTCACATTCTGTTGGTTACTATTTTCATTATTACCTACGGGATTACCTCTCCCATATCCTCGGTTCTGATTAACATTAGGGTTATTACCGTAGTTACCCTGTCCGTGTCCGTTGCGCCCATCATTACCCCTACCTTGATTTCCTCGCGAATCATAATTCCTGCCTTGCGAGTAATTATTCCTGTTTTGATAGGGCGTCACAAAATTATTACCCCGGTTTTGGTAATTGTTTCCACTCTGACCCCTATTTTGATAATTGCCTCCTTCGCCACTGTTTCCCTGCGTTCCTTGATTTCTTGCATCCTGAGACTGATTGTTATAATTGCCCTGGTTTCTAGTGACTGTTTCTTCACTTGAACCTTTCCCTAGCGCATCAAAGGTACCTAGTAGGCTCTCTACTTGCTTGACAGTTTTTACGTTTTGTATGCATGCCGCCTCTTTGATTCGGTAAGGGAAATGCCTTAACAGGAGCCTTACGACATCTTTTTCCTCTCTCAGTCCATCCAAGTATTTACAAACCAACACTTGCCCCAGGAAATACTCCGTCATATTGAGATTACCCCTTGCGTTGTATTTTCCACACACGATTCCCTCACGATACCGTGATTGTATGCTCTCACTCCAAAACTTATCACAAAATTTATGTCTGAAGTCTGTGATATCTTCAAAACCGTCCCTATAAACTGCAAACCAGTTTTTGGTTTCCCCTACGAAGGCCTGTTCTAATATTTCAACAACATTACACCATTCGATGTTTCCGTCCTCCAATCTTTCTTTAAACCTCACTTCAATAGTATTTAGAAACTCCATGGGGCATCCTTGCCGATTGCTAAATTTCCCTAACTCTATTTCTTTATGCGTGCTATTCATATATGTCGTTCGACTCTGACCTGCTTCTTGTCTTATTCTAGACTTTAATTTATTTTCAAGCTCGGCAATTTTCTCCTCTGCTCGTTTCTCTATACTACTAACTTTTGCGTATATGCTCCCATCTGTTGCTTCAACTTTATCATTCAGCCTATTCTGTGTTTCTTGAATTTTACTTATACTTTCCTTACTCTGTTTCTTCAAATTTTCAACTTCTTTACTAATTTCTGCTTGAACCTTGTCGATTTTGCCGCCCAGCTGTTCTTTAATTTCCGTTGTTACTCCCTGAATCTTTTTAATTTCTCCCCCCAGCTGTTCTTTAGCCTCCATAGTTGTACTCTGAACTTTTTCAATTTCTCCTCCCAATTGTTTCTTAATTTGCTTCGTCTCTAACTGTATTAACTCTTTAGATTCCTCTGCTCGCTTACTTATTTTATTCTCAAGTTCATCTTGCACCCTCCTCAATCTACTCTCCATGTCAGCTAGGATTTCTTTCGTCTTCTCTTCCATCACACCCCTGATTTCACCCTTAATTTGCTCAAATCTCTTATCCATCTCCTTACTGTTTTGATCCAATTTACTATTAAGTTCTTTATTACTATCGTTTAGTTTACTACTAATTTCTTTACTGTTTTGATCAAATTTCGTATTTAATACCTGTATAAGACTCGCAAACATGCTCTTCATATCTCCCGGACTTTCTTTCTCACCATCATTACTGGGATTTACCTCCGACATCATCCCTGTGCTGCTTTCACCTTCCTCTACTAACTTACTACGCGCTTCATCCTCTTTCTCCTTCGTCATCTTACTCCCTAGCTGTTTTTGACTACGTAGTAACATATCGTCTTCTGAATCACTCATTCTGACTCACGTTGATATATAAAATCCCCCAAAATGCAGGTACAGAAATATGTCACTTTTCCCTCCACAAATGTTATCAGGTTTTCGTCCCACGTTTATGGCGACAATGTAACGGGACTTTCTGGCTGTGTATGTTAATTTGGAACAAAATATAAGACCAAAACCTGCCAGATTATTAATTTCTGTATCCAATTTTTACCTGACTTACCATTTGATATGACCCATCAGTGGTCTCCGGATCTGAAGTTATATGTAAGAGTGTTGGGCGCCAAGGGTTCGATCTGAGAGCGATAACCCAATAAATAATAAATAACTTTACGTCCTAGCTCAGGTAGAACATTCACCAGACTCCATCGACTCAAGTCGTGGTATGACTTAGTCATTAACCTGAATAACATTTGCTTCGGGGAAAAGAGGATGGCTTATATCTATTTCTATCATCTAGAAAGGAGACAGACTGCATTTACTTTAAATAAAAATTTAATGGCATCAAAAACAAACAAGTTAGGAAAATGCATTAATTAATGACTTAACGTAGAAAGTAAACAAAAGAATTTAAGACAGGCAAAAGTTGCAAGAAAACGGAGGCGTTGTGAATTTAATTTAATCTAGATCTGAATTTATTACTTTAGGTTGATTTATTCAAGAGTGAAGAAAGAGAGCTTGTGCATTAAAGTCAAATGAGCTTACCAAACGATGAATCAGCTTTATTGAAGTGTTTCTCCCCAAGAGAAAGCTGCTGTTGTAGGCGGTAGAAGTCCATCTTCATGCGTGGAATTTATTTTAAATGACAGGCTACTATTAATTCTGAGGTATTTAGATTTCTCAGAATTAATAATGGTGGTGGATTGAAAATCCTTAAACCACTTTTACGATGTTAGCTCAGACACTGCTAACACCATACTGTCTCGGACAAGCATATGTCCTGACTACCTCTCCTGCAATACTGTCTTCTTGCGACTGTCTTGAACCAGGTCTCGTTGAGTTGTCCTTTCCTTCACATAAAGGAGTCTCGTTGAGGTGCTCCGCGACCGTATCTATTGTTCAGGCCTTCCCTTTCCACTCGCATACCCTTGTCATTCCCCGCACCCTTACTCATTACCGTGGGCTCGGCACGCGGCTATTGTTGTTGAGTAGGTACGCAGGTAAGTTGTTTCTTCACATCGTGCTGTTCTGGGAGAAGACGTAAGCTCAAGAAATGACCCTTAGTGCTCAACCGCTAGCTAATTACAAAAACAGCCTCTGACTTCTGTCAACTTAATACCGTAACAAAACCTAATCATGATAATACATTATATGGACTAAACCTACACTTAATAACTTGTGGCTAATTAACTGCCGAAATAACACATGATATAAATAACGAATGTCAAAATTTTGACATAACGTCAGTGGCGTAATCGTACCCTTCAAAATAAGGTTACAGTATTATGCGTGGAGTTGGGAATATTTTTGATGACTACTTAAATATATGGTCTGTTTACCAGCTCTTGTGAATGCAGTACATTCGCATTTGTCTGTTGACACAGGCTAGAGTAAAATGTGGCTTTTCACCAATGGCTCAGTCTCACTCATGGCTGTGGATGCTGTGAAAGGTTCTACTCATAGGGTTAGTACAGCTGTGCTGACTCAGTGAGGAAAGCAATGGCAAACTACCTCACTGCCTCAATATAGCGCTTCCTTGGGTGTTTGTGGGTATCTACCCACATAACCTAACGGCGGTACTTTTTGAGGATCAAACCAGTCTTCGGGCTGACTACCGAACAGACAGACTTAAATATAAACAGTTTTAAAAAGATGGTATATTGACTTTCACGGCCAGTGAATTAAAACTCAGCTTTTAGCTCTCGCAGTTAAGAGGCGCAGGTGCACTTCATAAAAAGGTAGGTAGCGCTCAGTTCGCTACTCCTGTTAGGGTCCGGCCGTGGACACCAAGGGCACGCTGATGAGCCAGCTTGTTGTCCTGGGCGATACCCCTCACAAGACACGGCAGAAACCTAGAAGAATTACTGAGTTTTAATAAACAGTACTTTCGGGTACCACCAGCTAGCCATCACACACAAGATAAGGGGCAGATGACCTCACTGTTCCTCCCTTTAAAACAACAATACCTAACTAAGATAGTCTCTTGTGATAACTCGACTTGCAGGGGGAGCAGCCCATATAAAACCCTTGAGAAATAACACTAATGGGAACCATCTAAGTTAATGGATATGGACCATGTACACCTAATTATCTACTGTACTTGAAGTAATGAATGGCATATAATAATAACATTAACATCGTATGGCTTCGGGTGACGGGTGCAGGCTATGTTAATTGCCGCCCAGAGGTCAGCTTGCATGTCGAATTTTGGTGTGCCTTGGAGCGCTATTAAATTCAAGGAAATTAGATATCTAAGCCCCTACAGCGCTTTCTAGTAGAGGAAGGAAGAACTTTCTGTTGGCGGAAAATCGTGAGATTAATTTTGCCATTATGAACACGGCCTACTGAATTCAAATGGGTTCTTTAACATGCCAACATCGAAGTCTATAACATGCGTGTTGAGATTTTTGTCGCATTTCAAAAACCACTCACCACAGCCAGGAGCGAAGCTAATGTGGGCTGCCTTGTCCTTGCAGCCATTTCTTACGGTCTTCAGCAGTTCTATTCACGGGCATACGAGTCACGTTCCATCTCCTGGACAATGTTCTTGAGATACGATTGTCTTTGTCATCCCCTCAGTTTTTTTCCCCAAAATTTTTCCTTCAAAGATTACCTGGAGGAGAGTGTCATGTCTGAGTATCTGTCCCATGTATTTTGCTTTCCTTTTCTTGTTGGTGTTCAACAGGCATCGATTCTCCTGAATTTGGTTCAGAACAAGTCATTAGTCTTTCTTTCCATCAAGCTTGTTCGGGTCATTCGTCTCCAAAACCACATTTCAACTGCCTCAAGTTTTGATTCTTCTCTTTTCCCCAGTGTTCATGTTTCACAACCATAGGTCAACACACTCCAAACAAAGGTCTTAAGAAATGACTTCCATATCTTCAAGTTGAGGTGCTCATTGAGCAGCAAATTCTTCTCATTTTGAAAGGCTTTCTTCGCCAACACTATTCTCTTCTTAATTTCTGAGATGCATCTATTGTCATAATTAATCACACTTCCCAAATAGCAAAATTCCGTTTCTTGTTCAATGGCACTCTTTTAACATTATATTAGCAAAAATTTGTTGTTTATTAGCCTACTTTCGATTTTTGCAAAAAATGAAAGTAGACTTATGAGATCACTACAGGGCGAAAAAAAAGTGTGTCTGTCTGTGTGTGTGTATGTGTGTGTGAGTCTGTGTGTGTGTGTGTGTGAGTGTGTGTACTCTGAATGTCTGTCCCCCCCTATCAATTCGAACACGGTGAGCGCAAATTGAACGAAATTTGGTACAAAGGTAGCACTAGCAAAGGACACCTCAGTGTCATGTTTTATATCACCGCCATCTAGACGGAAACGTAATGGCGGCCACACAAATGTTCAAATCTTAAATCAAATTACGACTAACCTAATCATCCGATCTCTACCAATTTTTGCAACAACATACCTTTATTGGGGCAGCATCCTCTGACCAAATTAATAGGTCATCAGCCTAATAGTTTGCGGATGGCGGCCATCTTTGTGTGAAAATCGATTGCCCCTCTTAAATCGAACACGGTGAAACCGAATGGAACGAAATTTAGTACAGAGGTAGTACTAGCAAAGGGCACCCCAGTGTCATGTTTTATATCGCCGCCATCTTGACGGAAACGTGATGGCGGCCACACAAATGTTCAAAGCTTAAATCAAATTACGACTAACCTAATCATCCGATCTCTACCAAATTTTGCAACAACATACCTTTATGGAGGGAGCATCATTTGACAAATCTAATAGGTCATTAGCCTAATAGTTTGCGGATAGCGGCCATCTTTGTGTCAAAATCGATTACGCCTATTAATTCGAACACGGTGAAACCGAATGGAATGAAATTTGGTACAGATGTAGCACTAGCAAAGGGCACCCCAGTGTCATGTTTTATATCGCCGCCATCTTGACGGAAACGTAATGGCGGCCACCCAAATGTTCAAAGCTTAAATCAAATTACGACTAACCTAATCATCCGATCTCTACCAAATTTTGCAACAACATACTTTTATGAAGGGAGCATCCTTTGACAAATCTAATAGGTCATTAGCCTAATAGTTTGCGGATTGCGGCCATCTTTGTGTCAAAATCGATTACCCCTATTAATTCGAAAACGGTGAAACCGAATGGAATGAAATTTGGTACAGAGGCAGCAGAGCCTCCGTGGCTTAGGGAGCCTCCGTGGCTTAGGCGGCAGCACGCCGGCCTCTCACCGCTGGGTCCGTGGTTCAAATCCCGGTCACTCCATGTGAGATCTGTGCTGGACAAAACGGAGGCAGACAGGTTTTTCTCCGGGTACTCCGGTTTTCCCTGTCACAATTTCATTCCAGCAACACTCTCCACTATCATTTCATTTCATCTGTCATTCATTTAATCATTGCCCCAGAGGAGTGCGACAGGCTTCGGCAGCCGGCACACAACATATCCTCGCCGCTAGATGGGGGCTGCGTTCATTCATTTCCTGACCCGGTCGGAGACTGGAAGCAGGCTGTGGATTTTCATTTTCACAGAGGTAGCACTAGCAAAGGGCACCCCAGTGTCATGTTTTATATCGCCGCCATCTTGACGGAAACGTAATGGCGGACACACAAATATTCAAAGCTTAAATCAAATTACGATTAACCTAATCATCCGATCTCTACCAAATTTTGCATCAACATACCATTATGGAGGGAGCATCCTTTGACCAAACTAATAGGTCATTAGCCTAATATTTTGTGGATGGCAGCCATCTTTGTGTGAAAATAGATTCCCCCTATTAATTCGAACATGGTGAAACCGAATGGAACGAAATTTGGTACAGAGATAGCACTAGAAAAGGCCACCTCAGTGTCATGTTTTATATCACCGCCATCTTGACGGAAACGTAATCGCGGCCACCCAAATGTTAAAGGCTAAAATGTAATTACGACCAACCTAATAATCTAGTCTCTGCCAAATTTTTCAACAAGAAATCTTTATGTGGGAAGCATATTCTGACCAAACTGCTAGATCATCAGCCCAATAGTTTGCAGATGGTGGCCAAGTATGTGTGCAAATCGATTCCCCCTATCAATTCAAACACGGTGAAACCGAATTGAACGAAATTTGGTACAGAGGTAGCACTAGCAAAAGGCACCTCAGTGTCATGTGTTATATCGCCGCCATCTTGACGGAAACGGAATGACGGCCACCCAAATGTTAAAAGCTTAAATCAAATTTCGACCATCCTAATAATTTGATCTCTACCGGATTTTGCAACAACATGCCTTTTTGTGGAAAGCATCTCATGACTGACTACAAGGTCATCAGCCCAATAGTTTGCAAATAGCGGCCATGTATGTGTGCAAATCCATTCCCCGGATCAATTCAAACACGGTGAAACCGAATTGAATGAATTTTTCTACAGAGGTAGCACTAGCAAAGGGCACCTCATATTCATGTTTAATATCCCTATAGCACGTTGTATTTCAACAAGGTACTACAACCAACATTCAATTATACTCCTTGAAAAGGACAAAGAGTTATAACAATACCCATGCATTTAGGAGAAAGTAGGCTATATGTTCTTTACTGAACATCTTGTTTTATCATTGCGTTAGGCACAACCATCCCGAAATGGGGGTCCCTTTTTAATTACTATTTGTGCTTGCTTGGTCATTTATCAATTGGAAACACGAAACTTGGTATTCCGTTAAAATTACAGGGTGTTTTAAAACAATTTCAAAACTGCCATTTGCTACTCTCCGCGGCAAGAAGAGATTTAACAAATAATTGTACAGTCTATATTAGAATATTATTGGAACATTCTGTACCGTTACTTATATGTTCCCCATAAGACCAGAGTTGTCACTAACATTGTATCCTGACAGGATGGAGCCAAAGAAAGAGTGTTGGATGGTTTCTTAGTTTAGGGGCTGCAACAACGTGGTCGTGTAGCCCCGTGTACTTTGTGTGTAGAATCTGTCTGATAACCGGTGTTAATTTTGATGACTGTATTAGTGTGTGTTATCTGTGATTCAGGTGACGACGGCAGACAATCAATTTTCAAGTAGTTCCTACTTTTGCTACCAAATGCTACCGACCACGACACCGAGCTGTGAACTTGGCTACTAGATGCCTTCGCAACCAGCACCTGTCTACGAACGTTGAAACAAATATAGCGTTATCAACTCTAACCTAAAAATTTTAGCTTCACACAAGTGTAGTTAGTGGAAGGTTCTTGTATATGCCATAAATCTATGACATGGGATCGCAGGCTTTACTTCCCCTCCGAAGGAAGGGATACTGAAGGATTTTTAACGCTGTTAAAAATCCGATGGCATCAGCCGGGTTTGCCCCCCCGACCTTGGGCATAGAAGATCAGCATGCTACCCACTACGCTAATAAATGGAGTTGAAACATTTATTATAGTTTACGTCAGCGGTTTCGATGTCGTAGTTGGTAGCGTGCTGAGCTTCTATTCCCAAGATCGCGGGTTCAAACCCGTCCGAAGTCGTCGGATTTTTTAAGAGCAATAAAAATTACTCAGTATATCTTCCTTCTGAGGGGAAATAAATCCGGTGGTCCCATGTCATAAATGTATGACATGTGAAAGAACCTTTCTATAACTACAATTGCGTGAAGCCAAATTCTAGGTTATATTTTATTGACTCTCTTAGGTTCCAACGTTCGTCACCAGGAGCCGACTGCGGTGGCATCTAGTAACAAAGTTCAGATATGGTTGGTCGTTGACGGTGGCGTTTGGTAGCAAAAGTTGGAAATACTTGAAATCGTCCGCAGTCCTTACTTGAATTAAAACAGATAACACACACTAATACAGCCTTCACAATTAACACCGGTTATCAGACCGATACTGCACACACCCAAAGTACACGGGGCTACATGACCGCGTTGTCGCAGCCCCTAAACTGACGATCCAACCAATCAATGACTCCACAGCAGCAGCGATGGGTGATTTACCCACGGAGAGTCTTGACGTATGGAATCTGTTCGTAGTCCCAATAGACCCGTGTTAGTCCCAGTACTAATCGTTCCAGTTTACGTCATTGTTGCTAATTGTGTCATGCATATTCTCGACCATGAACTCAAAGGTAGAGTTGTGTTAAGGCAGTAGCTTATAGGATCAGATACGAACGTCTTTAGTTTGATTTTGATGTATAAGTTCGTAGAGTTGCAAAACTGAAAAGAAAGATAAAGGGATGGTGGACGACTCTGTATGTTTGACATTTCGCTAAGGGGATGCACACAAGTGTTTTCTAACACATTTTCCAGCACAGTGTAGCAAAATATTCGAAAGAAAGTAAAGTTATTGGTGATTAAATGCAGAAAACAAGTCAAGTGCATTAGATATAATTCAGCGATATGTCTTCTACACATAATTAATTAAATATACTGTAACTTAATGTTTGTAGAATTTAAGCCATTAGCAATGTAAATCGAACTTGAGGAACAAATACTCCTGATCAGAGTGATAGAGACGCTATCGCCTGAATGATTATCAATTCGGTAAAGGAATCAAGAAAGATCTCGTTATTTGGGAGAAGTAGAAAGAGCATTCAGATGGCTCCACTGATCCAAGCTAACTTTAATCCAGTTTAAACAGTTCATATTTAATCTGAGATCGTATCGGGAAGCGATTACAACTCAATCTAAGTTTGGTAACAAATGACACGGAGTGTAATTACACAAGCCAATCACAAGTTTACGAGTCGGAGCATTCAACAAGCTCTCACTAAATCAATCACTGAACTAATTATAATGATCTGGAAACAAGCCAATTACTCGTGAGTGCAAGAATCCTGAATGTAAAGTCACAACATTGGTTTAGCAGCGACTCTAGCGGGCGATACTGGACACATTCTTGGTGTAACTATTATGTTCCTATTGGTATGCCTGTTTCAATAACGCCATCATTAGTAATCAGCAAGATTTGGCATCTTAAGTGGGCTCGTACACCGTCGGTTGTCAAAATTTTAGTTTTTTTTGGTGTTATTTTACATCTAAATGAACGACAATGTAGCTTTACAATATATCTGTTAAGTTTTATAACTAAATTCAGCGTTTTGGCAGAGATGTAGCGTATTACTTGAGACCATGCGCCTATCTGTGAGTGGAGAGTTTAATATTCAAAGCTGTTTTCCCGAAAGTTTTTTTTTCTTTTGTAGGAAAAACACAATATCTCGTGATGAAACTGGATGAAAGTCAGCAGATACATTTTAACCTATGATTTCTAGAGGGTGAACCTCATTCATTAAATTATCTTAGAAAATAATTGAGATATACAGTACTTGGAAATTTAAACACAAATCTGTTCATTTTTTGAAAGACAAATTCAATAATTTAAAAAATATATACTTTTTAAAATACAACATTCATGGTAGTTCATCATCGGTATTTATGCACTTACTTTACATGAAAAACAAGAAGTTCCGTGAAGAACTATACAGCCTACTTTTCATGCCAATGATTATTATACAGTATATGAACCTATCTATAATAATTACAAAATTAAGTTGGTAATATCGATATATCAAATTAGTTCAAAATATACCTGGTATAATGTAGCCTAATAGAGCACTACAGTTGGCAGCCCTGGTGACTGAATATATTCTCAGTTCCAACTCTTAAGGTACAGAATACAAAATTAGGTTGAAGTCCAATGGACGTTACATGCAGTTAGACACTGGATCTATCAGCACGCGTAAAAGCATGTTGCCTACAATACCTCGCGTGTGCTGGTCAGAAATAATCTGAAATATTATATTATGATATCTTGTTGTGCCAATTTTGGATGAAATCCATTTGTTAGTATAGAAGTTACATGTATTTTAAAATTGGACCTATCAGCAGGCATAGAATCATGTTGGCAGCACTGCCTTGTATTAATTACTCCAAATTAATCTAGAATGTCAGGTGCTATACGTGTGCAAAGTATAGAGCTGTTGGCTTGCATACTTTCTGATATATTGATATTAGGGTAAAAAATTTAGACAGCATTTATTAACAGTTGGCAGCCCTGATTGCTCTTAACAATACTTACAGTCATATCTGTTATAGTACACATAGCACATACGAAATTTGGTTGAAATCGAACTTATAGTATAGAAGTTACATGTATTTAAAAATTGGTACTATCAGCAGGCTTATAATCATGTTGGTAGAACTGACGTATATAAGTTACTCCAAATTAATCTAAAATGTCAGAATATACGTGTGCATAGTTTAAAGCTGTTGGCTTGCATACTTTCTGATATATTGGTATTTGGATAAAAAAAATAGAGAGAGCAATTATTAACAGTTGGCAGCCCTGGTGGCTCTTAAGAACACCCTCAATCATATCTGTTTATGTACAGATATTACATTCAAAATTTGGTTGAAATCCAATTGATAGTGTAGAAGTTATATGCATGTAAACATTGGACCTATCAGAAGGCTTAACATTATTTTGGCAACACTGTCATTGTTGGCTTCCTGGAAATTAAACTGAAATAGTATTATCTGCATGTGTACCAATTTTGGAATAGCTCCCATGCATACCTTGCGAGATATCCAACATGGAGCTCAAATTTCTGATGCGCTTTTTCAGCAGTTAGTAGCACTGACATCATTTTCAAATATGGACGGGAGATATTCCTGTGCACATCTTTACTCATACTAAATTTGGTTTTGATTGCTGCAGCCGTTTAGGAGTTGATAGGGGGAGACACACACACAGCCAGACAGACAGACAGACAGACAGACATTTTCCCGGATCGATCTCATAAGTCTACTTTTTCCTCATTTTTGCAAAATGTGAAAAGTAGGCTAAAAATCCATTCTGACTGGTATTTCTTGTTAAATCGTGTTAAATCGAGTTTAAAACAAGAAGTTCCGTGACGAACTAAAGAGCCTACTTTTCATGCCAATGATTATTCTACAGTAAATTAACCTAATGTCGAAATTTCTAATTATTTCGAAATACTGTATACCTTGCATAATGTAGCCTAATAGAGCACTACAGTTGGCAGCCCTGATGACTGAATATATTCTTAGTTCCATCTCTTAAGGTACAGAATGCAAAATTTGGTTGAAGTCCAATGAATAGCATGGACGTTACATGCAGTTAAACATTGGATCTAACAGCGTGCGTAAAATCATGTTGGCAACAATGTCATGCATGTATTGGTCAGAAATAATCTGAAATAATATGATCTATTGTTGTGCCAATTTTGAATGAAATCCATTAGTTAGTATAGAAGTTACATGCATTTTAAAATTGGACCTATCAGCAGGCTTAGAATCATGTTGGCAGCACTGACGTATATTAGTTAGTCCAAATGCATCTAGAATGCCAGGTACTATACGTGTGCAAAGTTTAGAGCTATTGGCTTGCATACTTTCTGATATATTGGTATTTGGATAAAATAAATTAGGAGCATTTATTAACAGTTGGCAGCCCTGGTGGGTCTTAAGAATACGCTCAGTCATATCTGGTTATGTATGCATACAACATACGAAATTTGGTTGAATTCCAATTGATAGTGTAGAAGTTATGTGCATTTAAAAATTGGTGCATTTAAAAATTGGACCAATCAGCAGGCTTATAATCATTTTGGCAACACAGCGATGTATGGCCTCCTGGAAATTAAACTGCAATATTATTATCTATACGTATGCCAATTTTGAAATAGCTCCCATTCATACCTTCCAAGATATCCAACATGGAGCTCAAATTTCAATTGCGATTTTTTAACAGTTGGTAGCACTGATATCATTTTCAAATATGGCCGTGAGATATTCGGGTATAGGCCTTTACTCCTACCAAATTTTGTTTTGATTGCTCCAGCCGTTTAGTAGTTGATAGGGGGGGGACACACACACAGCCAGACAGACAGACAGAAGGACAGACAGACAGACAGACAGACAGACACACATTTGCCCGATCTCATAAGACTACTTTTTCCTCATTTTTGCAAAATGTGAAAAGTAGGCTAAAAATCACGAATATGATCCTTTCAATAAATCACGAAATACTTTATATACTGCTCCCTCTCTAATTTAGATGAAAGCTCTATGTATTCACTATACATATGTCAGTTTTCATAGCTCTATGTTACATATGAGTGAAGCCATGATACGATTCGTAACTGTGTGCGAAAATTCCCATTGACGGTGTATAAGACCCCTTAATTCTTACACTGAATTTTGGTCGTTACTTCCCTGTAAAATATACTTGCTTAGTTTCACAACAACTGCTCTTTGCCAACGATTGGCTCACGAGGTTTCTTCAAGGAAGTTAGCAAGGAAGGAAAGATATGATGATGATGATAATTGTTGTTTTAAGGGGCCTAACATCGAGGTTATCGGCCCCTAAGGAAGGAAAGAAGGAAGAAGGTAGGGAAGTGAGCAAGGAAGGAAAGAAGGATGCAAGTAAGAAAAGAAATAAGGGGAAAAGCAAGGGAAGCGAGAAGGCAGGAAGCAAGGAAGGAAGTTCGTAATTTTACGTGTCCGTTAATCTCACGATCATGATTCACTGGACTATTATTTTACGACGAACCCGAAGAAAATCGCCACTTCAGCCAGTGTTGGTTTTTGTTCGATTTCACAGCGACCAGGTGTTACGTAGTTACGAGGCAAGTCAAACCCACGATACACACGGTATTGGACTTGTTCCGTCCTAGCAAAGGTCTGCCTGCATAACTCCAGCATTCTTGGATTGTTGTCAACTAACATCTCGGCGGTTTCTACGGGTGGATCGTGAGAACGAAGCTTTCTTCTCAATAGAATATCTGCATGAACTGTTACATGAACATTACTCTGGAGTCTTTTGAATTCCGGACCAGTGCACACTCCCTTCACAGAGAGTATTATTATTATTATTATTATTATTATTATTATTATTATTATATTGTTGTGGTTATTCTAAGGAAGGTGCACGTGAGTTTTGCAGCTGCAAAATAGCTTCGGAGAGTGAGTTTGAATTGTGAAGTGACTTACCAAAGCGGGTTAGTACAGTTGTTTAACCTCCATTGTGTGGTAGATGTGTTAGTTTTCAATTGGAAAGACATAATATCGTGTGTAGTATTAAAAATCTTGTGGTGAAATAACCTTGGTGTGAACAGCCAGCCATCTTGTCAAAGATGAAATCACACAGAAGATAGATAGACGATCATTTCCTTGTGCAAGCGCTCCTATCGCTAACCAAAGACCTAATTCTCTCGATTCGAGTCACGGCCTACTAGACTCCACCATCGGTATGACGGATGAAGCAAAGATTCAGCGTGATACAGTGGAGTTGACGGGAGCATCAAAGGAGAGCATCCAAAATGGCGAAGAGGGTAGGCGCAGTGACTTAAACCAGATTGATGATGAGATAAGAGAGAATCAACATGAAGAAGAGATGCATCTTGAGACTGCCGTATCACTACTAAAGAAGATTATGGCTATTCCTCTTAAGAACGTAAAAAGGGATATAAAAACGATCTCATGAAGTTGGAAGAAGCTTTAGATGCTGGAGTAACATGTAGGTTGTCATGGAAGAAATCAGCAGAAGAACTGAAGCAGGAAATAACTATCATGGAGAACAAAGAATTGACCAGGACATCATTAGCAACAAATGAAATGGTGGACGATCCAGGAAATTGGGAAAAGGTTCTACCTAAGAAGAAGAGAAAGAAGAAGAGTGAGGAGAGGAAACCTGATGATATTCCAATGGAGCAGGTCAAAAACGATCTTAAAGATACAGCGGTTAGCGAGAGTGGAAAACGACCTTATTCTAAATTAAGGAGTCGTTCAGAAGCCGTAATCATCAAACCAATGAAGGGTAAGATTTTCGCTGATGTTCTGAAGGATATCAGGAATAAGGTGAAGCCGGAAGACAATGGAGCAGACATTCGATCTATCCGTAAAACTAGAGATGGGGCTGTTCTTCTTCAGTTCAAGAAAACAACGCAGATTGAAAACAGGGAGAAATTCAGTAAATCTTTGAGAGATGCTCTTGGACATGATGGTGATGTAAAGGCTTTAATTCCCCGAACTACACTGGAGATTCGGGACTTGGATGGTATCACTACCCTTGCAGATGTGGAGGAAGCTGTAAGACGGGATTCTGGTAATACTCATGGAGAGCTGAAAATTTCGGTAACTAAACCAAACAGTAGGGGGCAGAAACTTGCCATTTTTGAAACTAAAAATGAGGATGCTCAGAAACTTCTGGAAGCAGGAAGAATTAAGATAGGATGGCTATACTGCAGAGTCCGTGTTAGCACCATTTTACCTCGCTGCTTTCGATGCCTGTCATATGGACATTTGGCACGGAAATGCGAAGGCCCTGACAGAAGAAAACTTTGTTTTATGTGTGGAGAGGCTAGTCATAAAGCAGTAGACTGTAAAAAGAATAATCCGCGATGCATGCTTTGTACAGATAAAGGAGTCAATGAAGTTAAACGAAATCATGCTCCTGGATCAGGTGCATGCACAGTTTTGCGTGAAGCTCTTGAAAAGGCCAAAAACAAGAGCAAATTGATGCGAATCCTTCAAGCAAACATGCACAGGAGTCAAAAAGCTAGCGACCTTCTGACACAGCTGATTTATGAGATGGAAGCAGACATAATTATTATTAGTGAACAATATCAAGAGAGGGATCATCCTGGGTGTTTTGCGGATAATCTTGGAACAGCAGCAATTTGGATACCAGATCTAAGAAAATTCTCAGTCACAGAGCATAGATGTGAAAATGGTTTGGTCTGGGTACAGATTGGGGGAATCACTATTGTAAGCTGTTATTTTACGCCAAATGAATCTGTCCAAAACTTGATGGCCTTGAGGATGCATTGCGTGGAATGGACAAAAGACTAGTGGTCGCTGGTGATTTTAATGCTCAAGCGTTGGAATGGGGCATACCGCAAATAGACTCCAGAGGAAGACACATAATGGAAATGGCAGCTAGAACAGGTTTAGTGGTCAATAACATTGTAAATGTACCAACATTCCGACGGCCAGGATGTCAGGGAACAATGCCGGATGTAACATTCTTAACGGAGGATATTACGCCTAAGATTACTGGATGGCAAGTTATTGAGGACTATACAGGGAGTGATCACCAATATATCATCTTTCGTTTACTTCAGGAAGTTCCTCAAGCAAGAAACATACTGCGCAGGACAGCACGGTGGAATATAGCCAGCATTGACAAGGAAACGTTTCTTGATGTAATACAAAATGGAATGGAGAACATAGCAGAAAAATGTTCTTGCTGTCGAGGAAAAGAAGCAGCTGGTGTACGTGTTGAACTCACCATGCAGCTAATCCAGCAAGCATGAAATACATCAATGTCCCGAAAGAGACCAGGAACTAGCAGACGTCCAGCGTATTGGTGGACCGAAGAAATTGCAGAATTGAGAAGAAACTGTCTGCGACTTTGACGCATGGCCCAGAGGACGAGAGGCAGAGAAGTGAATACCTCAGTCACAGCGGAGTATAAGTCAGCAAAGAAGGAACTCGGCAAAACAATTAAGAAGAGTAAAGCTGATAAATGGTGGGCTTTGGCTAAGGAAGTGGAAGATGATCCATGGGGTCTGGGTTATAAGATTGTAATGAAGAAACTTGGAAAATTCTCAAACCCGAGCATGGATTCACAAACCATTAAAAAAATTGTGGACACACTATTTCCCGACCATCCAGAGAGGACTGATTGTGACGATGAAAGAGAACTGAATGATATACCTCTCTTCACAGTAGAAGAACTGAATACAGCTTTTAGCTCTCTTAGAAACAAGAAGGCTCCAGGACCAGATGATATACCTGCAGAAGTGCTAAAGATAATATCAGAACCTTGTCCAGAACTGTTGTTGAATATGTACAATCATTGCCTGCTAGCGGGTGTTTTTAATGCCCGATGGAAAATGGCTCGATTGGTTTTGATCAGCAAAGGAAAATCTGCTGGTTATAGACCTTTATGTATGTTGGACACAGCTGCAAAAGGCCTAGAGAAACTTCTGCAGCCAAGAATTCTCTCAGCAGTTCAGATAGCAGGGGATTTATCTGTTCATCAGCATGGATTTCGCAGAGGACATTCTACTATTGATGCAATATGGGAGGTGGTGAGCACAGTAGAAAGAGCGCGAACGGGCAATCATCATTCTCGTAAAGTGACACTTCTTGTGACCCTGGATGTAAAGAATGCTTTTAATTCGGCAAGTTGGAATGACATGTTGGAAGCTCTTGAAGGGACTTTCAAAGTACCACAGTATCTTATGCGCATTATGAGAGACTACTTCAGGGATCGCACTCTGCTGTATGATACGGAATATGGACAAAGGGCAAAACGACTGACGGCTGGAGCATCACAGGGATCGATCCTTGGTCCAGATCTCTGGAATATCATGTATGATGGCTTGTTACGTCTGGAGATGCCAGAGGATACGAATCTAGTGGGCTACGCTGATGATGTGGCTGCCTTGATAGTGGCCCGCAATGTTGAGATGGCTCAAATCAAATTGAACCAGGTGATGAGGCGCATAAAAAACTGGATGACGAGTCACAGATTAACATTAGCTGAACATAAAACGGAGATAGTTCTTCTGACAAGGAAAAGGATTGAGACTCTTGTACCAATGACTGTTGGAGATACAGTGATTGCAACATCTACGAGTACAAAATATTTAGGAGTGATACTTGCCTCCAAGCTCACATTCTGGAACCATATTCAGAGAGTGACAGATAAGGCAGTAAAATACATGACAGCACTTAGTAGGCTGATGGGCAATATTAATGGCCCAAAATCAAGTAAAAGACGCCTCCTCATGACGACGGTTCAGTCAGTGCTCCTGTATGGCTCCGAAGTTTGGGCCGAATCCTTGAGATTTGCATGGTATCGGAGAAAGATAGCTGCCGTACAACGGAGAGCAGCTTTACGTATTGCATGTGCATACCACACGGTTTCTGAACCTGCAATCCTCACGGTGGCAGCAATAACCCCAATAGATCTACTTGCATTGGAGCGACAAGAAATCTGGCGTACCCAAGGAGAGCTGGGAAAGCCTTCCTTCCTCCGTACAGAAAGCTGAAGTCATACCCGGTTTCAGTGATCACGCAGCCATCTTTACCACATTGCATTACAACAAACCACGCAGCAAGAGCACAGTGAGGACAGTATACAATTACAAAAAGGCAGACTGGAAACTGCTATCATCAAACACCTTCCCACCCCATGTATTCTGGACACCAGCGACATCAACTCAGTGTGGCACGCCTGGCGAAAACGTTTCTTTGAATGTGTGGATATAGCTATACCGAAAATAACCATTAGTAGGAAGAAACATTCTCCTTGGGTGACGAAGGAAGTCATTAAAATGATTAGGAAAAGGAACGTTTTATACAAGAAATGGAAAAGTTGCTCAACTGACATCATGTGGGAAAAATACAAGAACATCAGGAACCAAACAAAGAAATTAATTCGCGAAACATACGACAATTATATTCACAAAATAAGCAGCACCAGTGAAATGTGGAAATTTTTGTCCAGAAGACGCGGCACCGCTGCGCCAGCCTCATTTCACTGTAACGGTACATTCCTCAGTGCACCCCAAGATATTGCAACAGCGTTCAGTGACAGTTTCAAGCAGAACTTTTCTAAGCCGGATATGACCATGAACCTGCTTCTGCCAAGGTCATCACTTCCACCCCTCCCACTCTCCAACCTGTACTTCACAACAACTGAGGTGATTCAGAGCCTACGGAAGATTAGACCACATGCGGCGACCGGCCCAGATGATGTTCCCGGGCGGATCCTGCTGCAGTGTGCGGAAGCATTAGCGCCCTCTCTGTGTGCGTTATTCAACCTGTCTATCAACCAAGGTTCTGTGCCGTGTGGGTGGAAATGTGCTAATGTAGTGCCAATCTATAAGCAAGGTGACAGAGAGGATGTTGCAAATTACAGACCGGTGTGTCTAACATCTATAATTTGTAAATGTATGGAGCGGCTAGTAGCAAACAGTGTGCTGGAATTCCTGCGGGAGAACAATCTGCTCGACCCAAATCAGCACGGTTTTCTTCCGGGTCGTTCTTGCACTACTCTATTGACAAAAGTCATTGATGAGTTTCAGTTCTACTTGAATCAGCCAGAAGTGAAACAAGTGGACTGTATTGCACTGGATTGGGCTAAGGACTTCGATCAAGTGTCTCATGAAAGACTTTTGTTAAAGCTACAGCAGCTTAACATACGGGGTAGCTTACTTGCATGGGTGAGGTCATTCCTAGAGGGTCGAACGCAGTGTGTGGTGTACGGAGGAGCTCGATCGCAGGCTGCTCAAGTTACTTCTGGAGTGATTCAGGGCTCTGTGATCGGACCTCTTCTCTTCACTATATATGTGCTCGATCTTCCTGGCTGTGTCACCTCATCAATGTCACTATATGCAGATGACACCGTGCTATACAGGGGCATTAAATATGAAGAAGATTCCCTCTGTCTTAAATCAGATCTGGACAACTTATCGCTGTGGTGTTCTGTGAATAATTTAAATATAAATGTACAAAAATGTAAATACATAAGAATAACCAGGTCACAAAAACCCATTGAGAATGAATACAAAATTATGAACAGTGTCATCCCACAGTGCACAAACTTAAAGTTATTAGGGGTAACAATCTCCGACACCCTGAATTGGAACATACAAAGTGTAGAGGCAAGATGTAAGGCCACCAAAGTTCTGGGTTTCTTGTACAGAAACATGAGAGTCTGTAAACCTAGAGCCTTCAGGATGGCTTACACATGCATGGTCCGTCCGATATTAACGTACGGCTTACCTGCTTGGCATCCCACTACAGCGGAAAACATGAACAAGCTCCAGCGTGTACAGCGCCACGCAGAGAGGCTAATAACTCGTAATTCCCCTTCCCCTTTGTCAAAATTTCCATCTATAGAGGCAACAGCCAAACAAATTGATCTAATTTTTCTTAAAAAATCCCTTACAGGTTCCATTAATATTGACCCTTTTTGCCGACTGTCATTGGCATATCGCTCAGTTCGGAGAGGACGAGGTGTAACTCTCGTTCCGCCCTTCGCACGTAGCAATGCTTACCTGACAGGTTTCTACGGCCGCTCTGCGCGGTTATGGAACGCGCTGCCAGGGGATGCCAAGATCTTGCCTCTTCGGAAATTCAAGCCGTACGTAAAAAGGTACATTGTATAAATAAACGTCTGTATGGGTGATTGATTGTCTCGCTGAATGAATGAGTATCTGAATGGAATGAATGAATGTATCGCGTGATCGAGGTTATGAAAGTGCGTGCGTGAGAGAGTGAGTGAACAGGAAAATGTACTATGTCAATATTCTAAATATGTAAATACTGCAAATATCTTTGTAAAACTTGTAAATATTGTTAAAACAAATGTAGATGTAAGCTGTGCCTGTGAAGCATGAAATATGTATGTGGGGCTTGCCCTTTTTCACTAGGCCTTCCATACTTCGTGTACGATTTATGGTAAATAAATAATAATAATAATAATAATAAATGTGCAAAAAAGCGTGCCTTTAACCAACGGATGAGGCGATGGCAACTCAGATGGGAAAGTGACCCTCGTGGTAAATGGACCAAGCGACTGATACCACGCCTGGATACCTGGGTAGAAAGAGTCCATGGTGAAGTCTATTATTACCTCACACAACTTCTAACAGGACACGGATATTTCCGTAAATTCCTGCATAGAGTAGGCGGAGCGAGTGGTGCAACATGCATATATTGTGACGTCATCGATGATGTACTTCACACCTTCTTCGTGAGCGGTCATTGGATGATAAAGAGAGAATATGTGGAAACTGAATTGGGAGAACTGACACCAGATAATATTATTTCTGTGATGTTACGGAACCAGCAATCATGGGATCATGTAGCAGTGTATGTGGAGGATGTCCTTCGCCAGAGAAAGCGAGATCTGGAAGCGTACGAACGCCCTTAAGAAGAAATCAAGAAAGAAGAAGTCTGAAAGGCTAAGTAAGCACGACATCAGCCTGAAGTAATGCGAGAGCGGTTCCAGGGTGATGAACGCATCGTGGGAAAAGGGATGACGTTTTTAGTGGGTAAAAATCCCACACTACTGTGGAGTGCGGACCCTTCACAAGTGTCTTTTGAAGATTTTCCACAGTCCCTCGTAAAAAAATATATATTTATATATATTATTATATAACATTTGCAAATGGGGGTAATTTCCCGGTGGCAAATTGTACAAAAACAGAAAATCACCAACAATAACATCGAACACAATATACACAATTCGTAATTTAGGATCTACAGCCACGTAATTACATCGTAGTGTTTACACAACATTTCAGTGTTCTCATAAACACATCTTTATGCTGGGGGAAAGGCTCTAAGGTGATGAGTTACAATTATCAATACCACGGTTAATGAAAGAATATTCCCCATAATTTGTACGCTGTGGTCGGCCCTTGGTCTGCCCTGCTCAGGTGGGTGGGATTTCCCAGACGTTAGCTTAGTTCTCCCCATGCTGGCCGATTAGTGTAAGTGTTAAACATAGCGTCCTTCTATCTTCCAGAGATTCCCACTCTAATTTTTCTATCATTCGAGTTACACCACTTCTAGGATTAAAATCCTTGAGCACGAACCTAGCCTTTGTTCCATCTCCAGCACATTGATGAGCCCTACCTGATGTGGGTCCCAAACCCTGAGCCGTATTCCAAGATTGACCTCACCAGGGTCAAATATCCTAATTATTTAGCGGTAGAGCTACTGCCTTTTAATACCCCCATTACGAAATGAAGTGAGTTGTGCGCTTTGGAGACGACGAAACTCACATGAGAACACCATTTCATATCATTCCTTACATGGATGCCCAAGTATTTGCACGAGTCTTCTTCTAAAAGTATTTCCGAGCCGATATTATTCTCATGAGACTACATTTACACGTATTTATCTTCATGTTGATGTCAACCGGCAATTCATGAACCAGATTGAGGTCAGTTTGTAACTAAGCGTTGTCTTGTGATGTTTGAATTTTCCGGTGTATTACACAATCATCCGCAAACAATCGGCAGTCACTTCGAATCCCATTCTGTAGGTCGTTAATAAGTGCTAGAAATAACAGGGGCCCAATCTCACTACCCTGAGGGACACCTGACGTTATCAAAATGTCCTCCGAGAACACATTACCCATTTTAACCTTTTACGAGCGACCAGTCAAAGACTCTTGAATCCACAAAATTACTGTTTCATCAATCTTCGTTGCCGCTAATTTACGGAGTAGTAGGTATCCAGGTGATAGGTCACGTGGTCGCCAACCACTATCTATACGTCTCTAGTTGTTCATAGGCTAATCCCCTGGGAGATATTAGACTCGATGCCTGCAGTATTAATCACCTGCGGTCAGCGATGAATTACCACACTATCTCGTAGTTTCCATTTGGTAAAACGTCCTTTCGTTCACAGCGGTCGCAATTAGACGAGATACATGAGTCGCAAAGAGCGACATCAAAGTCGGGGAATCCTTTGAAAGCTTCAAATTTAACTTAACTGGATATTTGCGAGTTCAGTCGAGTGGGATATGTGCAGTGTGCCAGCACCAATAGAGGCCTAACTATAATATTACCTCCACGAATGAAAGACAGTATTTATATTTCTTTGTAGCATATTTTACTCAACACTTCAGTTTATGTTTTGCCGTACAATGTTGGTTGGTTGGTTCCTTAGTTCAGGGGCTGCGAAAACGCGGTCATGTAGCGCCGTGTACTTTGGGTGTGTGTACCATGTGTCTGATAACCGGTGCTATTTGTGATGGCTGTATTAGTGAGTATTATCTGTAGTTCAGGTAAGGACTGCAGACGATCAATTTCAAGTAGTTCCTACTTTTGCTAACAAATGCTACCGTCCACGACACCTAGCTGTGAACTTGGCTACTAGGTGCCACCGCAACTTGAACCTAGTGGCGAGCGTTGGAACTAATAGAGCATAAACCAAATTTAACCTATACATTTTAGCTTCACACAAGTGTAGTAAGTGGAAGGTTCTTTAACATGCCATAAATCTATGGCATGGGCCCGCCGAATTTATTTCCCCTCCGAAAGAAGGCATACTGAGGGATTTTTAACGCCACCAAAGCCACTGCTGGTCAAACACCGAGCCGAACCGCAACCTCTGTTTCTTCGCGGTCATTGACTGGGTCGTGCTAGGTATCAGGTTTCTCGTATTTCGGGGGTTAAAATTCCTATTTATAGCGATAATATTAAGATCTTAATAGATTATTGATCTGTCCCGCCTGTTAGCCATCTAACGTAGCTACTAATATATCATCGTTATTATATATTATTTGAAAAAAAATTACGAGCCTTACAGTAGTCGCATATGATGTGTAACATCTGACATGGAAGAAACCTCACGTGAAATTGTTGATACACTGGTATTTTATAGTATTATTGGCACAAATATTAATCTATTGTAAAAGAGAGTGTTTTACAGAGATTGTAGTTTATAACACGGAACTAATTTTATTAGATGATTTGTACCTTCCACCAGCACTAGCGTAAATAAAGAATACGATATGGATCAACTAGATTAATAGATGCGACACCGCTCGTAACCTTAAATTCCTTATAAACAGGTCCTCTTGATTCACTGACCAACACGTAATTTCATATGGATTCTGTTAAAATGAGTCATATTGATATGATAAATATCGTTTAAAATGATAATCTGGTAGCAAAAATATCTACCCCGCCCAGGATTCGAACCCAAGATCTCTAGATTCAGTGTCATAGGCAATAACCCCACGGCTATTTCGACTACGCAAATATTGTGCACAAGATGGTGCCTTATTTCCACGTTCCAATAATACTGCATTACGGAATTAAGTTTCATATATATTTTGCTTGTTTCGATAATGTTCCTGAGTGACATTGAGTTTAAAATGCCTTATGCCAATGCAATGCCGACTACTTACAATGTTGGATATTAAGGCATTTTACCATTTAAAAATACTGATACGAAGACTTCGAACATGTACCATGTCATTTGTTTAAATCACTTGACACCAGAGTTCGCATGAGCGTTTTCCGTTCAGTATGTCATATACATTCCACATGGCCGAGAGTGCGTCATGATATCAATTTTCGACACCGCGCTGATTGTTTCTCATACCAGTGCCAGCTGGATGGATCGATCCAGTTGGCAGTGCGTCTTATAATTCCGTTCGATCCACCACTGCCAGCTAGTACACTTCCGTTTGATCGATCGAGCGGGCAGTGCATACTTCCGTTGTCCACCACTGCCAGCTAGTACACTTCCGTTTGATCGATCGAGCGGGCAGTGCATACTTCCGTTTGATCCACCACTGCCAGCTCGATCGTTCCGATCCTCTTTCGTCCCCAATTTTCAAAATCACTCCCACAAAATTATCCAGCGACCGAGCGGAAAGATGTTACACATCAAAAGAAACGTCAATACTTTGTGACGTTTGTCGGCCCAGGTATTGTCCAAATGTAAAGGGGTACTCGTGTGGAAATGTGAAAGTGCTTCCCTCTGGCGGGCGCACACAGTAGCTGTCCATTGTGCACCCCCGCTGTGCAGTGTGGATCAAGACGCGCTCCGCCTCTACATGAGTGGATTATGCCAGTGAATTGTAATGTGACCGTCAGGGATTGAACACCTGACCCCGTTGATTCGCTAATGAAGTCGCCTGATGTATGGCCGTGTTGAACGCGATGAGTGATGAGGGGATCATTTGACCTTAAGCAGGGTTCCATGTGAAGCCATTTGTCACCTCCTGGCTTAAGCCTAGCGTACAATGTCGCTAAATGAAATCACGCAAATTATATTAGGATGTCTCATAGTCGTAAGTAGGGCCCGGATGTCTCATAGTCGTAAGTAGGGCCCGGATGTCTCATAGTCGCAAGTAGGGCCCGGATGTCTCATAGTCGTAAGTAGGGCCCGGATGTCTCATAGTCGTAAGTAGGGCCCGGATGTTGATGCCCCTAAAATTCTCTTAAAATGATTTCGTTTTTTAAAAAATGACCTAAAAATTATCAATTTCATAATGTTGCCTTGTACAAGTAATGGTTCGAATAAAAAACATTCTTAGAAGAATTAGTGTGTTTTTTTTGTGCCGGGAGTGTCCGAGGACATGTTCGGCTCACCATTTTCTTTGTAGCTGCTTCAAGACGGACACCCAGTGGGTGAGCTACAAGTACCGTTGGGAGGAAAGTTGGAATGGAAAGTCGGAAGTTGGAAGGTAGCGGCTGTGGCCTATAGTTAGGGACCAACCCCGGCATTTGCCTGGAAGGAAGATGGGAAACCACAGAAGACCATCTTCAAGGTTGCCGGCGGGGGGATTCGAACCTCCTCGCCTCCCGGATGTGAGCGACTGCCAGCAGTCATGCCGTAACGACCACGGCTAACTCACCCGGTAGTGTATTACTGATAAACTATTAATCAATAGATTAACAATTGCCACTACGTCATTTTTATTTCTACTACAAGCTTGCCACGGTGGGTGAGTGGTTATAGTGTCAGTCTACTAACCCCAAGCTTGCAAGTTCGCCCCTGGCCATGGTAAGTGATTTTTGAAAGGCGACAAAAATCACGACAGGGATGTCATACGTTGTTGGCATGTTAAAGAACCCATTTGAATTCAGTAGGCCGTGGTCAATGGCAAAATTAATCTCGGGAATTTCCGCCAACACAAAGTTCCTACATTCTCTACTAGAAAGCGCTGTAGTGTCATGGAGCTTAGATATCTAACCTCCTTGACTTTCATAGCGTTCAAAGGAACAACGAAAATCGACATGCAAGCTACCCTCTGGGTGTCAATTAACAAAGCTTGCACCTGGCACCGAGGCCATACGATATAATATTATTATTTCTACTACAGTGTGAAAAAATGTATTGCTAACTAAACGTACTTTAGTTAGCGTTGCAATACATCAGCATTGTCATCCTCAAGTTATCAAAAGTGAAGGAACGGCGGTTACCAGCTAACTCAGTTTTATATTTCGAGAAACTCCTCTCCACTTCCACTGACGCAATAGGAGCATAGACTACTTGAAACACACTATGTCACTGACTGTTAAATCCTCTTCAAAAGGGCCGATAACCTAGATGTTAGGCCCCTTAAAACAACAATTATCATCATCAACCTCTTCAAAAATGTCAATTCAAAAGTCTGCTCCCAGCAAAATACTAGCTATTTGACACACTGTCTGATACCCTTTATTGTCCAATACTAATTTTATTTTCTGTCTGACTGTGTCCCCAATCTCATCTTTTACATGTTTTATACAACCTTCAGCATTCCTGACTAACTCTATTGACTTGGCCAATACCATGCCACTTTCTTGTAGGCAAGTTATGGTTTCTGGAAAAAATATAAAATTGGATTTTATGCAAGTCAATTTACCTTCCGTTTGAGGATCAGAAAACAGGTTAAAACTGGTTCTGTGCACTCCTAATAGCCTTAGCATCTGTCGTATCAAAGTCATTCACTACTTCTCTCATTATCTGAAAATTATCAAAATAGTATATGCATGCAGTCAACCAGGTGCCCCAGCGTGTTAAAACTGGTGCTGAGGGAAAAGCTACATCAGGGGCCTTGTCTTTGAAATACTTAGTGCGGGATGGTGCTTTGACAAAGCCTTTCTTTACTGTGGAAACTAGTCTATCTACTTCTGAAAATTTTGATCGGACCTCTTCTACAATTCGATGAAAAGCATGGGCCAGACAAGTAACATGCACCAACTTATTGTAAATTACTTTGATGGATTTCGCTGCCTTTACCTTGTAAGGTGCTGCATCTGTTAGGAAGAGGAGCATTTTCTCATGCTGTATTCTCCTAGGCCATATTAAACACATGGATTTATCGAACAGTTTGCAAATCTGAGTGCGATTAACCGCTTCCAAAACTTCTGAGGTCAGACGAAAAGTTTGCCCGGGACTGTTTGATTCTAGGGTCCCTATCACTACAAAAGAGCGTGCAGTCAATGAGGATCTTTATACTCAACAACTGGAACGAGTTAGTGGTATTTTGAGACAGAGATACCCAGCATTAATTAACCGAAATTGAGTTCTCTTGCAGCAGGGCAATGTGAGACCTGCACGAAGAACCATGCCACACATTCAGGAATTGGGAGGAGTCAAACTGCTACCACACCCAGCATACATTCCTGATCTTGCACCTTCAGATTACCATCTTTTTCGATCCATGACCCATTTCTTGTGTGGAAGAAATTTCGAATACATTGAAACTGTGAAGGTGGGTCTCGCAGAATTCTTCGTATCAAAGCCCAGAACTGGTACCGTCCCGGGATGAGAAACCTCGCTGAAAGATGGCTCAAGACCCTAGAATGTTATGGTTTCTACTTTGAGGAATAGTTTAATTTCTTATCAGAAAACTTTACAAATATTTTTTTCTTAAAAAACTACAGTACCGGTACCGTAGTTATAAGACATCCCCTGTATTTGTGATTAACAAGAACACATCTCACCAGTACGCAAAGCCAGAAATAAGTGAAATATCTGTTTGTTTCATCACTAATTCTGTGACTATAGCAAGTCACAAGTGTGACCACATCAGAAATTCCCCGACCTGATTTTGTAAGAAACTTTCAAGAGTGGATTCTTATGTCGTATATCATCATAATTATTATCTTATGTCATATTGTTTATATCATATCATCATTTACATTGTTTCCAAGGATTCGCGTCAGAAGTATATCATTTTATTGTAACATTATAGCCTATATTTTGATCATGGCTGGAAATTCTTTGGGCACAAAGGCTCTGTGAGTTGCTCAATTCTGTTGACATACTGCCACAGCCATTGAACCAGGGAAATGCTTGACTGTATTGGCTTTGACCTTTGACAAGTGCAGGGTAGAGCGCTGGGCACTATGTGGCACCACTGTAATGACCTACCCAGCTAGCGTGTGACGCTTTCATGGTGATTGGTTGCGGGCCCAGCAGACGGGAAATAGTCATGTGACCACCCAGGATTATTTAAAATATGGAACGGATTTTTAGCCTATTTTCATTTTATGAAAAAAAAAATAGGCTTATGAGATCACCTTTTTTCCGTGTGTAAATGCGTGTGTTTGTGTGTGAGGTGAGTGTGTGTGTCCCCCTAATAACTTCTAAACGGCCGGATCGATTACAATGAAACTCGGTAAGATCATAGCACTATTCTCGTCGATCCCGACCGAGCCCTTCAAATTTTATTGTGTCTCACCAATCCAATAATTGTCCTTTAATGGTACATGACTCTATGGCCCATATATATATAACAATCCAACATGGCGACTATCCAAAATATTTAGACGGTTATCAATATCTATGAATCTATTACAGCAATCAATATGTTTTTTTTAATGTTCATAGTAGCTATGAACATAAGTTCACCTATAGGACTTTTAATAACCTGGTGATCACAAATCCAACATGGCTGCGACGTGAATTATAAATATTCACATGGACGTTTCTCGCAATTTAACCATTCAAGCGCAGTGAAACGTGGTACAGTAAATCCTTATACAAATGTTAATCCACTGGCATCTAATTTAATTCAATAATTGTTTGCATAATCACAAGATGGCAGCTGTGCGAAATTTTAAAATCTCTTTTTTACTTCTTGTGTTCTAATCATGCGATTGAAGTTTGAAAACCACACGTTTACAATAATCTTAATGTAATTGTACAAAAATTAAAATCCAACCTGGCGACCATCTGAAATATTTAGACGGTTCTCAATATCCACGAATCTATCACAACCTTCAACTGAAATTTTGTATGTTGATAGAGGCAATTAACATAAGTAGGATATATGAAAATAGGCTGTATATTTCTTCACTGAACTACTTGTTCTTATTGCTGCTTACTGCGTATTACGATTGAATTGATTGTTTGTCGCGAAGTGTTTGAAGAAGATATTGCTGTTTGTCTGAATTGCTGCCTGAAGACGAAGTTATTCAGAGTATGTCTGCGGAATTGTTCTTAGTCTACGTCCGAGATAATTCCGTGTTGGTCGGCTGATTACAGTAGTGTGTCACTGGTCATCACGACTGACATGATAGCGGCTTCGGTGGCGTAGTTGGTAGCTTGCTGAGCTTCTCTTCCCAAGATCGCGGGTTCAAACCCTGCCGAAGTCGTCGGATTTTAAGAGCGTTAACAATCCCTCAGTATGCCTTCCTTCGGAGGGGAAGTCAAGCCAGCGGTCCCATGCCATAGATTTATGGCATATCACTAATTACACCTTTGTGAAGGTAAATTATAGTTAAACATTTGACAAACGCTCTTAGGTTCCTACGTTCGTCGCCAGGAGCCGACTGCGGTGGCGTCTGGTAACCAAGTTCTGAACTAGTAGTCGTTAACAGTGGCGTTTGGCGGCAAAAGTAAGAAATTCTTGAAAAGTAATTCAATGTCTGCAGTCCTTACTTGAATTGAAAACAGAAACACACAATAATACAGCCACTACAACTAACACTGGTTATCAGACAGATTCTACCCACACCCAAAATACACGAGGCTACATGACCGAATTGTCGCAGACCCTAAACTGAGGAACCAACCAACGAACTGACTTGATAGCGGGTTTAACTCGAGAATGAATGGGTTTCACGGAGTCAGAGATGTGGAAGTTGCCTGACGGTAAATTACAGTAAATTCCTAAAACACTTGTGAATTCAGCTAGAGCTTACTAACTAAAGCAAATATTGGCAGGACTGAATCTTAGGGAGAAGTAACGTAGTCAACCAGTTCCAGAGATGTCTTCTCAATTATACGTTTTCCATCTGTACATCGAATATTGATTTAGGTATTAGGAAGTCATTTTTGAAAGCCTTTGTCTGGAGCGTGGCGCTCTATGGACGTGAAACATGGACTATTGGTGCAGCAGAGAAGAGCAGAATTGGAGCGTTTGAAATGTGGTGTTACAGGAGAATGATGAACATCAGATGAATAGATAGGGTAACTAATGAAAGGTATCAAGACGATTGGGAGAGAAGAGATGTTTCTGCGACTGCTAATGAAGAGAAGAGATACGTTGGTAGGACACATACTAAGACACCCAGGAATAGCCAACTTAGTTATGGAAGTAAGGGTCGAGGAAAAGAACTGTAGGGGTACACCAAGGTTAGAATATGTTTAACAGACTGGAGCGGATGTAAGGCGTGGTACCTATGTAAAGATGAAACGATTAGCTTAGGAGAGGGAGTCGTGAAGGGCTGCATCAAACCAGTCAAAAGACTGAACACTCCAACAACAACTGCGGTGTATTTGATGATTGTAGATGTTGAAGAGAAATAAACAATAATAAGAGAATGGAGTGACTAGACGCGATGAGCTCGTGTAATTGCCTAAGAACTCCCCACAGTTGCTAACTATTCAATTAATTAACTATCTCATTAACAAACTCTATGGTATTCGGAAACTTCTCCACGAGGCGATATTTCACCCCGAGCGAACTGAAGCTCATCACGACCTGGATACACACTGTAATTATACAGCGCAGCCATTCTGAGCGGAACATCTAGGTCATGTGCCTTAGCGCTATCAGGAATTGGAATATATCTGAAGAAGAGATGCACAGTAATAAGGAAAAGGGAAATTAACAGTCAGAGAAATGGAGCTTTGTCAATCACCGAAGGACTGGGAAGGAGGGAAGGGAGGATAGGAGAATGGAAGGAAGGGATAATGGAAGGAAAAGAGAATGGAAGGAAGAATGGAAATAAGGAAGGAAGAGAGAATGGAAGGAAGGAAGGGAGAGAGAATGGAAGGAAGGGAGAGAGAGAGAATGGAAGGAAGGGAAAATGGAAGGAAGGAAGGAAGGGAGAGAGGAAGGAAGGAAGGAAGGGAAAATGGAAGGAAGGAAGGAAGGAAGGAAGGGAGAATGGAAGGAAGTAAGGAAGGAAGGGAGAATGGAAGGAAGGAAGGAAGGAAGGGAGAATGGAAGGAAGGAAGGAAGGGAGAATGGAAGGAAGGAAGGGAGAGAGGAGGGAAGGAAGGGAGAGAGGAAGGAAGGAAGGAAGGTAGAATGGAAGGAGGAAGGAAGGAAGGAAGGAAGGGAGAATGGATGGAAGGAAGGGAGAGAGGAAGAAGGTAGAATGGAAGGAAGGAAGGGAGAGACGAAAGAAGGAAGGAAGGGAGAATGGAAGAAGGAAGGAAGATAGAATGGAAAGAAGGGAAAATGGAAGGAAGGTAGAATGGAAGGAAGGAAGGGAGAGAGGAAGGAAGGAAGGAAGGAAGGAAGGGAGAATGGAAGGGAGGAAGGAAGGAAGGAAAGGAGAATGGAAGGAAGGAAGGAAGGAAGGGAGAATGGATGGAAGGAAGGGAGAGAGGAAGGAAGGAAGGGAGAGAGGAAGGAAGGAAGAAAGGAAGGTAGAATGGAAGGAGGAAGAAAGGAAGGAAGGAAGGGAGAGAGGAAGGAAGGAAGGAAGGAAGGGAGAATGGAAGGGAGGAAGGGAGAGAGGAAGGAAGGAAGGAAGAGAGGAAGGAAGGGAGGAAGGGAGGAAGGAAGGTAGAATGGAAGGAGGAAGGAAGGAAGGAAGGAAGGGAGAATGGATGGAAGGAAGGGAGAGAGGAAGGAAGGAAGGGAGTGAGGAAGGATGGTAGAATGGAAGGAAGGAAGGGAGAGACGAAGGAAGGAAGGAAGGGAGAGAGGAAGGAAGGAAGGAAGGAAGGAAGGAAGGGAGAATGGAAGGGAGGAAGGGAGGAAGGGGGAATGGAAGGAAGGAAGGAAGGGAGAATGGAAGGAAGGAAGGAAGGGAGAATGGAAGGAAGGAACGGAGAGAGGTAGGAAGGAAGGGAGAGAGGAAGGAAGGAAGGAAGGAAGGTAGAATGGAAGGAGGAAGGAAGGAAGGGAGAATGGATGGAAGGAAGGGAGAGAGGAAGAAGGTAGAATGGAAGGAAGGAAGGGAGAGACGAATGAAGGAAGGAAGGGAGAATGGAAGAAGGAAGGAAGGAAGGAAGGAAGGAAGGAAGGGAGAATGGAAGGAAGGAAGGAAGGGAGAATGGAAGAAGGAAGGAAGGGAGAATGGAAGAATGGAAGAAGGAAGGAAGGAAGGGAGAGAGCAAGCAAGGAAGGAAGGGAGATTGGAAGAAGGAAGGGAGGAAAGAAGGAAGGAAGGGAGAATGGAAGAAGGAAGGAAGGAAGGAAGGGAGAATGGAAGGAAGGAAGGGAGAGAGGAAGCAAGGAAGGAAGGGAGAATGGAAGAATGGAAGAAGGGAGGGAGGAAGATCATATTCCAGTAAACGGATTTAATTTGTGTTGTCCGACTGATAGCTACAATAATTCTAATTTCCAAATAATTATATTAAATTTCATTGTTTCCTTTTTTCTTTTGAGTGATCAATTAACACTTTTAATTCACTATTTTGAGATATAAAGCGATCTTATTGCGCAGTACGTCAGAACGGCTGTGCGCGCGCACAGTATCATCCGGCATCTCTGTATTATTTGGATGTCATGGATTGGTTGTGCAGGAGAATTCGGAGGGTTCGTCCGCAACAATTTAAAGGGAGGAATTGCACGACTTTGCGCTCACACGGCTGAAGTTTCTAGCGAATAAACAAGTTCCAACTCCACACTATTCTCCGTATTCAGCTGTTTTGACGCTGACTGACTTTTTGTAATCTCCAAATGATAAATTCACAAAAGGTCACCGCCTTGATGACATTCAAGCCGGTGTGACGCGTGAGTTGAACAACATCCCAAACAAGGATTTCTCTCAAGTTTTCTCTATTTCTATTAATCCAGTCTCGAACCTTCTTACACGGACGTTGTAGCCTATATATATATATCCATCTACATGAATAACATGAAAAGTTCTAATTATTCACTTCGCTAGAGTATTTAGAATGTTCGAATTAATCGAGCTTGACTGCGGTAAGCTATCTTGCGCCGAGACCTACAAACCTATGGGCCAGGGTCACTTCCAATCCTCAAACAATGATTACTGTTCCATTTTATAATGAAACGATTGACTCTAAGAGGTTTGTTGTTGTTGTTGTTGTTGTTGCTGTATTTGTGGGACTTGGGCACCGTGATCATTTAGCCCCGTTTATATGGGTTTGTGTAGGGTAACCTCTGTTATTGTGTTAGTGTGTATATTTGCCTTTGAGAGGAGGCTTGTGGATGAATCAGTTTGGAACCATCCCGGTATTTGCCTGAAGTCGAACTGGGGAAACCAAAGAAAGCCATGTCCAGGATGGCCGAGCTGGGATTCGATTCCACATATTTTTAGCTTTGCCTCACGAGGCTTAGCATTCTCTGTTCCTGCTTTCAGACCAGAATTAAATTTCTTGGATAAGCCGGGAATCAAACCGAGACCTTCAAGAGACACTACACCACTGTATCATCCATAAACAAGACGAGGAAAATCTAGCAACAACAATTTTAAAAAAATATACGAGCCTTACAGTAGTCGCATATGATGTGAAACATGTGACATGTTATCCTACTATGTGTGTCCCGGGAGCGCAAATCCCTTGTTGACAGTGAACTCTGTTGGTCATTGGAATAACTACTTGTATAACTCCAGTGCCAAATCCTGACCGTAATGAATCATAATTGTTATTTGCCGTGGCGAAAGCAATCCACTGCCTACTTGATGCGAGCTGCGCTCTATACCGGCCAGTTAGTGAACCCATGCCAGCGATGTTATTGAAAATGGCCTCGTTTTGCCGATCAGCGCACCGCCAACTATAGGCGCGATTAAAAATTTTGTGCGCGGAAGGTATATTATAGGTTTTCTCACAGTGATATGTTTAGACCAACGAAGTTTCAATTAGTGTTAGTAGTCGGCGTTAATATACTGAATTCCTACGTTGTTTGGAGTGTTTGTTGATGCGATATAGATTCCACATAGCCACATGGCCGACAGTACATCGAGTGCTTACATTAAATAAGAATACAGCAAACGTATGAAGATTTAATAAATCGTAATTGTTTTCAGAAAAATATGATATAATGAATATTTTCACACCAAAGAACGACAAGTTGAAGATGATTTATTGTGGGAATATCTTAAATGCGGTCTCCACACCTTGAACTAAACTGTATGTGAAATACATTCCCGTTAGCCACACAACCTACAGTACGTCGTTGTACCGATCTCCGCCACCACGCGTGCTTATTGTTTCCGTCCCATGCACTTCCGTCCCTTTTCCAAAATCACTCCCACAAACATGTCCAGCTGCCGAGCGCCACAAAAATATCCAGATACCGAGTGGAAAGATGTTACACATCAAAAATAATTTTGAGTTGACGAAAACGACTTTCAATAAATTTCTCCACCACGATGTCTTGACTTTCAGGTTCCAATATGTATTTTTCTATGCTGGTAACTGTCGATGGATTCTTATTGCATAATGTCTGTACAGAAGTGATCATTCTCATATGACTGAGTATTTACCTTGTTTTATTCCGTTTCTCTGACGCTGTGTGTGTTTGGAGCTCATATCCAACTTTAAGTCTTCTCCAGATATCGCAAGCTGCAAACTTTCCATGTATATAAGGACATTAATTACGAGTCAACCTAATTGCGCACTTCACCTGGAACCAGCATACACTTGAATTAGTTCTCGGTCGGTATGTTTTCAAACAATACGACTCTGTTGGTGTCCGCATGGCTGAGCCGCTCAGAACTAACTCACTCGTCTGAGAAATAGGGCGCGAGATATTCTGCGTCCTTTGATTAAAATGAGGAGAGGGAAATATTATCCTTTTGTCACAGGAAATATGGTCTTCCGCTCCGCTACATTACAATGATTCGTTCCGATCTTATTGCAACAATATTATCGAAGACACGGACAGAGGGTTCAAGAATTGAAAGCTGATGGTTTGTGTAAGACATCCTCCCCGCGATGTGAATCTCAACTTCAACATTGACGTATCTGCTTGTGTGTTATTCCTTTCATTCTCCCTTTAACATAAAATTACAGAGTGTTCAAAATGCATCCGTTCGTTACATTTAGACGTCAGGCGTGCTGTACACATTACACCTTATTATGTACAAATGCAGTGGTTGAAACTTTGTGAAAGTAGGCAGCTGTCAATTGCGATCCTAACCCAGAAAATATTCTGTACAGAAACCCCTGGTTATCTTTAGGTAATGTGTTTAAACTAATGAACTCCATCCACAATAGAGAAAATAGATTTACTGATTCTACTCGACAGATTCCTGTCCACCGTACAACTAAATACAATAAAACATTCCTTTGCACAGCTTCACGGCTCTTTACTACATTTCATCGTCAATCAATTACAAACTCTGTTAACACTACACAACTCAATAAATACCTAATATCAAGATTCCCGAATGAATACGAATCAAAATATTAATAGTTCATACAACATTTTTGAAATATATCCGTGCCCTACAGCTTTTAGCATCCAAGATACAACTTCCGTGGAAATGATAGTAGTTCGAGTAATCATGTCTCTCATGTACTTGTTTTAATAATGGATCATATTATAATTCACATAAAAGTTGTACTCCTTTTCCAACAAACTGTAATTAGATTTCTTTTGTTCAATAGATTTAATAATACATTAGGTAGGTTATCTATTTAATTAGTGTATTCTAACATGTATTATTCATCTTGTATAAAATGTTTGCAAATTGGCTTGCTTAGTTATAAGTATATCTTATATTTTGTCTTATTATTGTTGTTAAGCTGGGTTTAGTTTCTTACTAGCAGTAGTGCCCGGCTTCGCCCGGTGTATTTATTTATTCTATGGATGATAATGAATACTACTACACAACTGGCACATGATACTTAAACTAACAGAAAAAAGAATTAAAGATATAACTTTTTGTGGTGATGGTGGTAGTGGGGGTGATAAGTAGTTAAGTATAACGGACGTAATATTCAGGTCATTTTCCCGTAATGATAATGATAACAATGAATAGGGAAAAGGCTATTTACTAACTACAGTACTGACACATGTGATTTACAAACGAATTGAAAAACATGATTAGAAGGAGCATTAAGTGAAATAAAAGACACTGCGTAGGGCCTATATCTCATTGGCTGTTAGAAAAATAGAGACCAATAGTGTCGTCTTTTGACGCATAGCGCTGTAGAAAAATAATCAGAGCACTTTGGAAAACATCAGCTGTCCCGAGTTCCTGAGGTAGCAATAGTGTAATTTATTGCCACATAGCGCTCAATGATAAGGATCAGAACAAATGAAAGTACATTTTGAAAGCACCAACGCTTATTTCAGCTGATAACCTCAATGTACTGCACCAACACCATTGCACTTATTCAGAGGCGTAATGTATTCATGATGATAACTGGTTTAAGGGGCCTAAGAAATCCTTTTGTAATAATAACTCCCCTTGACTGCAATTTATAAGCAGCGCATGGTGTAACTATTTTCGCAATTTTGCATCAGAACACTGGTAGGGGCGACGTGATGCAGCCCGAATTGCCAGCCAACAATAGACTTATTAGTATATTCTTAAAGTTACACTACTACGGAAATGAATGGTTCTAGGGCCTTAATACGTGGTTTTCAAGTTCGTTTTGCCTGTTATTCTAAATGTAGGGAATGGAGAGGGTTGTCCGAAATTTAAAGTGGACAGTGTTGCCCTCAGGGTTCCAAAGGGTAAGTATATAAAATTTGGTTCAGATCGGTGAAACGGTGTATATTGATGCCAAAGGGCCTAAATGCAGAGGATGGATTGGTCGGTCCAAAATTTCATGTAGATTACAATACTTCAATCCAGAACATTGTATACGCTACATAAAGGGGCTCTTTAGCCTCATGTCAGTTCTATATCAATAAATTCGAATTCAAATCAATTCATATTTTGTCCGATTTTCCCGCTTCTTCCTATGGTATATATATATATATATATATATATATATTTAATGGACTATAAGGGGTGATCAATCAGTTTCCGTTTGGTGGCCGAACAGTGCAGAATAGGTTTTCCAATCAAGCTAAGTCACCGTGGGCTTTAAGGCACTCATCCCACTGATGCACCAGGTTGAAGATACCCGAGTGGTAAAACACTCTAACCTCCTGCTATACATTCTCGTCTGACAGGAATAGTCGACCCTTCAAGGGACCGAAGCCATGATAATCGCTTGGGGAGAGATCAGGAATATAGGGCGGTGGCTCGAGTGTCTCCCACAGGAGTTGATGTACCATGTGAGTTGCGACCTTTGCGTGAGTTATCATGAAGCAGCAGCACCCCTTGTGGCAGTTTTCCCGGATGTTTCACCTTAATTGCACGCCGTAATTTCTCCAGTACTGAGTAACACCGTTCCCCAGTGATGGAGACATCATGTGCCTTGTAATCAATAAGCAATGGGTCCCGCTAATCAATGAATAGGGTGAGCATAACCTTTCCAGCGGATGGTTAGCTCTTGCACTTCTTGGGACCAGTGGACGATGCATGGCACCACTGCAACAATGAAACGTATCAGGTACTGCAGACAAACAGCCATTTGGTGTGCTTTTTGTTCGGCATTCAACGCCCGGGGTAACGCTACAGCAGCGCCCTCAAATGGAAATGTTTTGATCATATCTTTACGACGAAAAATTGACATGCAAGCTGCCCTCTGGGCCGCAAATAACGAAGCTTGGACCCAGCACCCGATGCCATACGATATTATTATTTATATCTCATTGTTGAACTCATTCGCTACAGCATTTTTTACCTGAAAAAGAAAACAAGTAGTTCCGTCAAGAATAAATAGCCTATTTTCATATATATTATTTATATTAATTGTCTCTATCAATATACAAATTTTCAGATTAATTGCTGTAATAGATTCGTAGATATTGAGAACCGTCTAACTCTTTCGGATGGTCACCATGTTGGATTTTTATATTTAGGCCTTGGAGTTATATACTGTTACATGAAGATTATTGTAGAGGTGTTTTATTCCAACGTCAATTGCATGATGACGAAATAAAAAGGAGATTTTAAAAATTCGCTCAGCCACCATCTTGTGGTTATGAAAATAATTTAAATGAATTAGATGCCACAGGATTAAAATGTATACAAGCATATACCGTACCATGGTTCGTTGCGCTCGGATAGTTAAATCATGAGAAACATCCATTTGATTATTTAAATTTCGCGTCGCTACCATTTTGGATTTGTGGTCACCAGGTTATTGAACGTCCCATAGGTAAACTTATGTTCATAGCCTCTATACACATACAAAATTTCATTTTGATTGCTGCCACAGATTAATGGATGTTGAGAACCGTCTAAAAATTTGCGATGGTTGCCATGTTGGATCTTGATACATGTAAGCCATAGAGTTATGTAGCCTACTGTTAGATGAAGATTATTGTGTATGTTCGTTATTCAAACGTTGATTTCGATCGCATGATGAGAACACTTATTTTAAAAAATTCGCACAGCCGCCATCGTGAGGTTATGTAGACAATTGAACTAAATTAGATGCCACTGCATTGCATTTGCTGTACCAAGTTTCATTAAGTTTGGATGTTTCATCGCAAAAATAGTCTATTTAAATGCTTGCCTGCCATGTTCATTTTGTAGTTAACAAATTGTTGAAAGTCATATAGCTGAATGTCTATCAGTGCCCCTTATCACCATACGAAATTTCAAGGTGATATGAGTAATAGTATCGGAGATGTAGAATGCCGGTGAAATATTTCGCACAGCCGCCATGTTATATTTGGTGAGATGTAAGAAAATTTGAAGGGCACGGTCGGGGTTGGCCAAAATAGTTTCTATGAACTCGCTCAAGCCATTTAGAAGTTATTATGGGGACGCACGCAGGAACGCACACACAAACACCCCCCCCCCCCAACACACACACACACACAAAAGGTGATCTCATAAGCCTATTTTTCTCATAAATGAAAATATGCTAAAAACGCTTAGCTGCATATCTAAATGATGATATTGAAAGAGAAGTTAATATGTCGATTTACATTCAACTTGTTATGGCATAACTAGAGACTTACAAAATACATTCTGAATCTGGTAGATTTGATCATTGACATTAGAGAACGCGTGCTCATGGCTACTCACAAGTGTGGTAACCTACTGACAGCCGGTGAGCAGAGAGAAATGCTGCCGGGAATGCGCGATAACAGGTAATAAACAAGATGTTCAGTAAAGAACATATAGCCTACTTTCTCCTATATGCATGCGTATTGTTATAACACTTTGTCCTTTTCAAGGAGCATAATTGAATGTTGGTTTTAGTAGCTTGTTGAAATACAACGTGGTATACGGATATTAAACATGAATATGAGGTGCCCTTTAGTACTGTACTGCTAGCTCTGCACCAAATTTCGTTCAATTCGGTTTCACCGTGTTCGAATTGATAGGGGGGACAGGCATTCAGAGTACACACATTCACACACACACATACTCACACACACACAGACAGACACACAATTTTTCGCCCTGTGTTGATCTCATGTCTACTTTCATTTTTTGCAATAATCGAAAATAGGCTAATATAGACGTAATGCTCCCAGCTTTGCATTCAACAAATCCTAGTATTTGCACAAGAGAATCGAATCCAAAGAGTACGCTGTGTGTACAAAGATGGTTAGGGTGGTTGGTACCTCAGTTTAGGGGCTGCGACAACGCGGTCATGTAGCCCCGTGTGTGTAGAATCTGTCTGATAACCGGTGTTAGTTGTGATGGCTGTATTAGTGTGTGTTATCTGTTTTAATTCAAGTAAGGACTGCAAATAGTTACTACTTTCGCCACCAACTGCTACCGTCGGCGACACCTAGATAGCGGACTTGGCTACTAGATGGCATTGCAGTCAGCACGTGACGGCGAACGTTGGAACTAATAGAGCGTTATCCATTCTAACCTACTAATTTTGGCTTCACACAAGTGAAGTTAGTGAAAGGGTCTTTTTCATGCCTTACATCTATGACATAGGACCGCCGGCTTTACTTCCCCTCCGAAGGAAGCCATAATGAGGGATTTTTAACGCTCTTAAAAATTCAACGACTTCGCCTGGGTTTGAACCTGCAACCTTGGGCATAGAAGCTCAGCTTGCTACCAACTACGCCACCGAAGCCGCCTTGCACTTCTCTACACGCAGTACATCACCTGCATCCTCCACCACTATCGTTAAGTAAGACAGGAGGCGGACGAGCTAACTTGCGCCTTGGCACGAAGGGAAAGGTCACATAGGGCCCGAGGGATTCTCGCTGATGTTTATGTGTGTCCTCGGATTATCTCCCCGCAAACCGAACAGCGCGACTTGAAGGTGTCATAAAGGGGAAACTCTCAGGAACAAGAGGCGCTGCTGTGGGCTCGTAACTCTCCAGCTGCAATCGCAGTCTTATAGCTCTCGTAACAGTGGCCAATTGGAACTGCTTCCTCGCCCGGGCAAATTACTTTCCAACAACCTGCTGCTACAAGACTTATACAATCAGTGTACTTACACACTTCGAGTGACAGCAACAGTCTACACATGTTCACAAAGTTAAAGAATATTAAATATTTCACGATTTTATCCGGCTATTGTTGAAGTGTATGATTAAAACTCAGTAATTCTTCTAGGTTTGTTCCGTGTGTCTTGTGTGTGGTTTCCCCTAGGAACACCAAGCTGGCTCATCAGCTGGTTCTTGGTGTTCTCGCCCGGACCCCCACATGAGTAGCGAACTGTGCACTACCTCCCTTTTTTGAAATCGCATGTGCGCCTCCTAACTGCGAGAGCTAAACGCTGAAACTGCCATAACCTCCCTATGAAGGCTTCCAAAAAGATGGTATATTGGCTTTCACGGTCCGTGAATTAAAACTCAGCAATTTTTCTAGGATTGTGCCGTGTCTTGTGTGGGGTTTCACGTAGGATGACCAAGCTGGCTCATCAGCGGGCTCTTCGTGTCCCTGCCGGACCCCCACACGGCATAACCCTAGAAGAATTTATGAGTTTTAATTCACTGTCCATCTTACTTCCTACTATTGAACATAAGTACGCGTATCGGTCAATAGATGGTGCCAATTCATCGTGTTGGGCTGAGAGTCCCTCAAGTTACTAGGCCTAAACGTTATTCATATGCCCCATATTTTTCAAATTCTAGCGTTTTCGAGTGTACTTTTCAATATTAGACATGAGTCCTACCAACATAACATGACAAATTCTGTAGCATTTAATGAAATATCGTTATACCTGAGAACATAGAGCTAACTCAGCATTTTAAATGCCATATTCGAATTTCGTATGCTCGAATAAACTAGAAATGACTGTTTTTGTTTCGGAAGTATTTCCACAGTCGGTTAGTGTAATTTATTATCACAGCGGCTTCGGTGGCGTAGTTGTTAGCATGCTGAGCTTCTATGCCCAAGGTCGCGGGTTCAAACCCGGCCGAAGACGTCAGATTTTTTAAGAGCGTTAAAAATCCCTCAGTATGCCTTCCTTTGGAGGGGAAGTAAAGCCGGCGGTCCCATGTCATAGATTTATGACGTGTTAAAAAACCTCCCACTAATTACACCTGTGTGAGGCTAAATTGTATAGATTAAGAATGTAAACAACGCTCTTAGATTTCTACGTTCCCAAGAGCCGATTGCGGTGGCATATAGTAGCTAAGTTCTGAACTAGGCCTAGTAGTCGTTGACGGTGGCGTTTGGCGGCAAAAGTAGGAACTATTTAAAAATTCAAAGTTGCAATCCTTACTTGAAAAAAAAAACCAGATACACACACTAATACAGCCATCACAATTAACACCGGTTATCAGACAGATTCTACACACACGGTGCTACATGGCCGCGTTGTCGCAACCAACAGATTATCACAGTAAATAGTTAACTTCAAAGTCACTAACAAACAAGAAGTTCCGTTAAGAACTATACAGCCTACTTTTCACGCCAATGATTATTCTACAGAATATGAACCTATCTAGAATAATGACGAAATTAAGTTGCTAATATCAAAATTTCCAATTAGTTCGAAATACTGTATACCTGGCATAATGTATCCTAATAGAGCACTACAGTTGGCAGCCCTGTTGACTGAATATATTCTTAGTTCCGTCTCTTACGGTACTAAATACAAAATTTGGTTGAAGTCCACTGGATAGCATGGACGTTACATGCAGTTAAACATTGGATCTAACAGCGCGCGTAAAATCATGTTGGCAACAATGTCATGCATGTATTGGTCAGAAATAATCTGAAATAATATGATCTATTGTTGTGCCAATTTTGAATGAAATCCATTAGTTAGTATAGAAGTTACATGCATTTTAAAATTGGACCTATCAGCAGGCTTAGAATCATGTTGGCAGCACTGACGTATATTAGTTACTCCAAATTCGTCTAGAATGCCAGGTACTATACGTGTGCAAAGTTTAGAGCTATTGGCTTGCATACTTTCTGATATATTGATATTAGGGTAACAAAAATAGGGACAGCACATATTAACAGTTGGCAGCCCTGGTTGCTCCTTAGAATACGCATAGTCATATCTGTTATGGTACACATAGCATATACGAAATTTGGTTGAAATCCAAATGATAGTATGGAAGTTACATGTATTTAAAGTTGGACCTGTCAGCAGGCTTAGAATCATGTTGGTAGCACTGACGTATGTAAGTTACTCCAAATTAATATAGAATGTCAGGTACTATACGTGTGCATAGTTTAAAGCTGTCGGCTTGCATACTTTCTGATATATTGGTATTTGGATAAAATAAATTAGAAGCATTTATTAACAGTTGGCAGCCCTGGTAGGTCTTAAGAATACGCTCAGTCATATCTGGTTATGTACTCATACAACATACGAAATTTGGTTGAATTCCGCTTGATAGTGTAGAAGTTATATGCATTTAAAAATTTGACCTATCAGGAGGCTTATAATCATTTTGGCAACACTGCCATGTTTGGCCTCCTGGAAATTAAACTGAAATATTATGATATGTACGTGTGCCAATTTTGAAATAGCTCCCATTCATACTTTCCAAGATATCCAACATGGAGCTCAAATTTCAATTGCGATTTTTTAGCAGTTGGTAGCACTGACATCATTTTCAAATATGGCCGTGAGATATTCAGGTATAGATCTTTACTCCTACCAAATTTTGTTTCGATTGCTGCAGCCGTTTAGGAGTTGATAGGGGGGGACACACACACAGCCAGACAGACAGACAGAAGGACAGACAGACAGACAGACAGACAGACAGACATTTGCCCGATCTCATAAGTCTACTTTTTCCTCATTTTTGCAAAATGTGAAAAGTAGGCTAAAAATCACAAACTAACAAACCTGACAAGTTTCCAATAGATTTCTGTAACTAAAATAGCGTACATATTTTAACCCACATATTAGTAGACACCGATTATGATCGCTTGACGACTGAAACTGCTCATCCAAGTGTAATAATAATTAATCTCATGTACTTTATTTCATGTTTAGGGAACAATACTCATTACAATTAGGTTCAATGGTGTTCACAGACTGATCTACATTTTAAATTTCATCATTAAATATAATAATAATAATAATAATAATAGTGTATATAATTTATAGAATAACTACAATTATGCCAAAGTTTGCAGGAAAAGTCGAGGCTGAATGCGGGAAAGATTAGGACCCAGGGAAAGAAGGAAACCCACCGGGGACGAATGCGGGCGTACTGGGCAAAGAAGAATGACGTGGTCCATAGAGAGTCGATACGAAATGAATGAATATAACATCCATTTGCAATAACTAAGTGGTCCCCTGCTGAAATGGGACAGAAAAATTCGAATATATTTTACAATACATCGATTATTATATATACTCATTCCTGAGCCGTTTTTATTAGCCTTCTTTTCATATTTTGTAACAAGAATTTCCGTTCCGAACTAAAGAGCCTACTTTTCTTAAGGTTTAAGATTCATGCCAATGATTAATCTATATGGATCTATCTATAATAATGACGAAATTAAGTTGGTAATATCGACATTTCTAATTAGTTCGAAATACTGTATACCTGGGCATAATGTAGCCTAATAGAGAACTACAGTTGGCAGCCCTGGTGACTGAATATATTCTTAGTTCCATCTCTTACCGTACAGAATACAAAATTTGGTTGAAGTCCAATGGATAGCATGGACGTTACATGCAGTTAAACATTGGATCTAACAGCGCGCGTAAAATCATGTTTGCAAAAATGTCATGCATGTATTGGTCAAAAATAATCTGAAATAGCATGATCTATTGTTGTGCCCATTTTGAATGAACTCCATAATTTGTATAGAAGTTACATGCATTTTAAAATTGGATCTATCAGCAGACTTAGAATCATGTTGGCTACACTGAAGTATATTAGTTACTCCAAATTAATCTAGAATGCCAGGTACTATACGTGTGCAAAGTTTAGAGCTATTGGCTTGCATACTTTCTGATATATTGATATTAAGGTAACAAAAATACCGACTGCATTTATTAACAGCTGTCAGCCCTGGTTGCTCTTAAGAATACGCATAGTCATATCTATCATAGTACACATAGCACATACGAAATTTGGTTGAAATCAAAATGATAACATGGAAGTTACATGTATTTAAAGTTGGGCCTCTCAGCAGGCTTAGAATCATGTTGGTAGCACTGACGTATATAAGTTACTCCAAATTAATATAGAATGCCAGGTACTATACGTGTGCATAGTTTAAAGCTGTCGGCTTACATGCTTTCTGATATATTTGTATTTGGATAAAATACATTGAGAACATTTATTAACAGTTGGCAGTCCTGTTGGCTCTTAAGAATACGCTCAGTCATATCTGGTTATGTTCACATACAACATACGAAATTTGGTTGAATTCCAATTTAAGTTATATGCATTTAAAATTGGACCTATCAGCAGGTTTATAATCATTTTGGAAACACTGCCATCTATGGCCTCCAGGAAATTAAAGTGAAATATTATTATCTATAAGTGTGCCAATTTTGCAATAGCTCCCATGCATACCTTCCAAGATATCCAACATAGAGCTCAAATTTCAATTGCGCTTTTTCAGCAGTTGGTAGCACTGACATCATTTTCAAATACGGCAGTGAGATATTCAGGTATAGATCTTTTTTCCTACCAAATTTTGTTTTGATTGCTGCAGCCGTTTAGGAGTTGATAGGGGGGGGGGGAACACACAGCCAGACAGAGAGGAGGACAGACAGAGAGACAGACACACATTTGCCTGGATCGATCTCATAAGTCTACTTATGAGGAAAAAGTAGACTTATGAGTTTGATCCGGGCAAATGTGTGTCTGTCTGGCCCCTATCACTCCTCAACGGCTTCAGGTATCAAAACCAAATTTGTTATGACTAAAGACCTATGCCTGAATATCTCACAGCCATATTTGAAAGTGACTTCAGTGCTATCAACTGCTGAAAAATTGCAATTGAAAGTTGAGGTTTATGTTTGACATCTTGGAAAATATGTGTGGGAATTGTTCCGAAATTGATACACGTATAGATAATATAGACAGATATACTGGTTTACAGGATCTCATACGTAAGAGTGTTGCCAACATGATTCTATGCCTGCTGATGGTCCAATCTTTAAATGCATGTAACTTCCATACTATCTATTGGATTTCAGCCAAATTTGGTATGTAAGTTGAGCACCAAAGAAGATATGAATATGCATTGATTTGTGTCAACAGGGCTGCCAACTGTTGAAAAATGCACTCTTATCATTTTTATCCAAATCTCAATATATCAGAAAGTATGCAGGCCAACAGTTCTAAACTTTGCATACATGTAAGCTAATTTTCAGTAACCTATATACGACAGTGAGGGCAACATGATTCCACGCGTGCTGATAGGTTTAATTATGAATCACATGTAACTTCCATACTAATAAATACAGTTCTTTCAAAATTGGCACATATTATATAGATCATTATATTTCAATTTAAGTTTGAGCATTCCATTTATGGCAGTGTCGTCAACCATGAATTTACGCTTGCTGATAAATTCAATATTTAAATACATGTAACGTGCATACTATCTATTGGACCTCAACCAAATTTTGCATGTGTGTTGCGAACCTTAAGAGGTGGAACTAAGAATATATTTAGAGTCAGCAGGTCTGCCAACTGTTGATATATGGTTTCCATAATTTTAAGAAAAGTATACTCATTAGTTCGTCACGGAACTACTTGTTATTATTAATATATTGCGCCATCCTATACATTGTTGCTTCTACGTATTTTGTTACTACGTGTTCATTTGCAAGCACGCTTGTTGCTGTACTGGGTCTTTCATATAAAGTTAGAACGGCAAGCAGCTGTTTTCTTTACCTCCGATGGACTGTATGAAAATAATCATTCACGACCAACGTTACGATAGACTTTTACAAAGAAATCAAGTGTGAAGTTTTGGACCATCTGCCGTTTAGTCCAAACCAGCACTGAATGATTTTCACCTTTTTCGAGAATTGAAGGTATGGTTGGTCGGCAACGCCTCACCAAAAAGGAAACACTTCAGGAGGCTGTCCAGACATACCCACCTCAGTGGCGGCAGAATATTTTGCAGAGAGCATTGGAATGCAGGTGTAACGATCCTACAAATGTTTCAATCGTTTTGGCGATTACATTGAGACATACGAATAAAACAAGCAAACATTTAGTAGTAAAATCAGTCCATCGGAACTTGATAAAAAAAATAACAGCCCTCGTATGTACTATGCGCGCGCTTTCAATAGTACAGCAGGGGCCGTGGCGCGCCACAAGCTCGGCCAAGGCCACCACAGCTGCGAATAACAAAACTCCCGCTTGCCGTTCTTACTTTATATGAAAGACCCTGTATAAGTCTTAATTTGTGAAATTTTGTTTCATGTGTTGCAACATTTTGCCACATTTCCTTTAATTTTCCTCATTGGTTGATATTAGAACTTCCCGTGGTGTAATAGTCCGACAGTATTACAATTTGTCAGGTAATCTATTTTGTTATTGACTCTGCCAATATTTAAGAAAGGATGCAACGTGTTGTTGACTCCTCCTCCCAAACTACGCATTTTATTGCTCTCCCTATTTATACGAACTGAGATGTGAGGCAGAAGTGTTTGTAGACCGCTCGCCTACACAATTATCGTAAGTACAGGTCAATATCATAAATAACTACAATGTAATTATTTCACTTCCATATTTTATTTTTTGGTTGGTATTAGATGTGTGTTTTTGTGCATATTCCGCATTCTGTTGCTATGTCATGTTCTATGGTGAGTTTTTATTTTTAGCCTAGTTTCATTTATATGAAAAAATAGGCTTATGAGATCACCTTTTGTCCGTGTGTCTGTCTGTGTGTGCGAGTGTGTGATGGTGTGTGTCCCCCTAATAACTTCTAAATGGCTGGGCCGATTTCAATGAAATTCGGTACGTTCATAGAAATATTCTGGACGACCCCGACTGTGTCATTCAAATTTTATTAAGTCTTACCAATCCAACATTGTGGCTGTGCGAATTATTTAACCAGCATTCAATACCTCCGAAACTGTTGCCGATATCACCCTGGAATATTTTACGGTGATAAAGGGAACTACTAGAAGTTCACCTATGTGACGTTTGAAAACCTGGTATCTACAAAGCCAACATGGCGGCCAAGCGAATTTGCGACTTTTTAAATAGACGTTTCTCGCGATTGAACCAACAAAACGCAATGAAACTTGGTATAGTTTATGTTTATACACATTGTAATGCACCGATATCTAACTTCGTTCAATTGTTTATATAACCACTAGATGGCGGCTGTGCAAAATATTTCACCGGCATTCTATATCTCTCAAACTATTTGCGGTATCACTCTGAAATTGTGTACGGAGATAAAGGGCACTACTGGAAGTTCATCTATAAGACTTTTAAAAACCGGTTAACTACAAAACGAACATGGGGGCCAAGCGAATTTGAAAATTTTAAATAGACCTTTCTCGTGATTTAATGTTCCAAACGCAATGAAACTTGGTACAGGAAATGTTTATATACATCTTAATGCACTGGTATCTATTTTAGTTCAATTGTTTACATAACCTCAAATTGGCGGCTGTGCGAATTTTAAAATAATTTTTTTATTCGTGTATCGTAATCATGCGATCGAAGTGAAAGTTTGAATAATGAACCTACGCAATAATGTTCCTTTAATGGTACATGACTCCATGGTCTATAACAATCCAATGTGGCGACCATCCGAAATATTTAGATGGATTTCAATATCTACGAATCTATCACAGCAATCATACTGAAATTTTGTATGTTGATAGAGGCAATTAACATAAGAAGGATGTATGAAAATAGGCTGTATAGGTCTTCACGGAACTACTTGTTGCTTATTTATTTATTTAATTATTTATTTATTTATTTATTGTGTCGAAGTTAGGGCTCTAGGCCCTGTCTTACAGTTAACCACACACAATGCAACTTACATGAATACTCAAATATGAAATACTTAACCTACCAAACTTAAATACTAGGAAAACTTAAATACTAGAATTAATTTGGCATCTGCGTGATATTAACTAAGCTACAATAATAATGCATGCAGTTTTAACAAAGTTTTACTGTGGTCAATCACTCACACATTCATACCCGAATTCAAGAGGAAATATTTACATGCACGTTTGAAAGTCGTTAGGGATTTCTTAACATCACGAGGACAATTATTCCGAATTCTAGTTCTCAGACATAATAGCCTGCTAGCAAGAGTCATCGAAGGGATGTTAGAAGGGAAAAACACAAGAGGAAGACCACCGCTTGCATACATCACACAGTTAATGACAGACACGAACACAAAATCTTATCGTGAATTGAAGAGGATGGCGGAGAATAGAGAAGTTTGGCGAGTTGCTGCAAAACAAGCCCCAGGGCTGTTAACTTAAGAGAGAGAGTTCCAAAACGTAGAAAGAGTTTCTGAAGGCAGATGAATGATGTAGAGGAATTGCAATTATAAATCCAGATCGTGTGTGACGATCATGAAAGGAAGAAAGAAAACGAAAATTACAAGAGAGATAGTGAGGTGTACTTTCATTGAGAAGCCGATAGATGGGGGTACATATGTGCAGGTTTCTTTGTTGTTCTATTTTTAACCAGGAAAGTGAGACACGCGTGAGGAAAATTTTAAGGAGAAAATAAACCTAATGCAGGAATTTAAAGCTCTCTGAAGTTTCTTGATTTGTTCTCCGGTAGCATCTACTAATACAACATCACAGTAGTTAAATATAGGGAGTATCAAGGTTTGGACGAGTTTTATTTTCAAGTTACAGGGTAGAACGGACTGGTGAATCTTGAGTGGATGAAGTGACGAGTAAACTTTCTTGCATGTATAAGTAAAGTGCTCATCCCAATTCAGTGTTTCATTTACTGTGACTCCGAGACTTTTTACCGATTTAGAGAACGGGATAGCAACGCCATTAAGTTTCTTATTGACGTTAACCATTGCGTAACTGTCTATTTGATTTGCAATCTCTAAGATTTCAAAGTATTGCTGTGTTTTCCTTGGTTTATGTGTGGTGATGTTTGGTGATTTGCACATTTTTGTGTCATAAACAGGGATGTGTGGTTTCATTGGTCACCGCTGTGCTTTTGAGAGTGAACAATATCCGCGGGATTACTGAACCACTGTTCAGTATGTGATAAGGTTCCTGAGATTTTCACATTTCCTTAATACACATCACTCTTTACGTGTTGTGTGTTGTGACAGCATTATTTGGTATGCCTATTATTCAAGTATACTTTCATTTCTTATTGTATTCGTTGTTTGATGGTAGAATGCTGAGATTCTATGCCGAAGATAGCGGGTTCAAACCCGGCCGAAGCCGTCGGATTTTTTAAGAGCGTTAAAAATCTCTCAGTATTCCTTCATTCGGAGGGGAAGTAAAGGCGGCTGTCCAATGTCATAGATTTATGGCATATTAGAAAACCTTCCACTAATTACACCTGTGAAGGTAAATTTTATAGGTTAAGAATGTAAACAACGCTCTTAGGTCCCTACGTTCGTTGCCAAGAGCCAACTTCAGTGGCGTCTGGTAGCTAAGTTCTGAACTAGGCCTAGTGGTCGTTGGCGGTGGAGTGTGGCGGCAAAAGTAGGAACTGCTTGAAAAATTCAAAGTTGCAGTCTTTACTTGAATTAAAAAACAGATAAACACACTAATACAGCCATCACAATTAACACCGGTTATCAGACAGATTCTACACACACCCAAAGTACACGGGGCTACATGACCGTGTTGTCGCAGCCCCTAAACAGAGGAACCAACCAACAAACCGTTGTTTGATGTTATGTTAATGTCATTTTCAGTATTTAATTTAATTCTATTTTTGGGTTTTACGATTTATTTACTCTCTCGCCCTACTGCATAACTTTGTTTCTGCCCTCTTTACACCCTTTCTCCTTCCACATACTACCATGTTTCACGTGTTGTTTACTCTTGCCTTCTTCATTTTGCAGTGAGTTATATTTATAATTAGTTGTTTGTATTTTGAATTAATTTGTGAATATTGTATTTTGCACATCTTTGTATTCATTTTGCTTTAAATAAAGACTTCGCCTTTTGTTTTGTTTCCCATTTCAACTTTGGTTGGTTGGTGCCTTAGTTTAGGGGCTCCGTCAACGCGGTCATGTAGCCCCGTGTACTTTGTGTGTGTGTAGAATGTGTCTGATAACCGGTGTTAATTGTGAAGGCTGTATTAGTTTGTGTATTGTTTAAATTCAAGTAGGGACTGCAGACATTCAATTTTTTCAAGTAGTTCCTACTTTTGTCGCCAAACGCCACCGTCAACGACCAACAAGTTCAGAACTTAGTTACCAGATGCCACCGCAGTCGGCTCTTGACGACGAACGTAGGAACCTAAGAACGTTAGTCAAATGTTTAACTTATATATAATTTAGCTTCACACAGCTGTAATTAGTGGAAGGTTCTTTAACAGGCCATAAATCTATGACATGGGACCGTCGGCTTTACTTCCTTTCCCATGGAAGGCATACTGAGGGATTTTCAACGTCTTAAGAAATCAGACGACTTCAGCCGGGTTTGAACCCACGATCATGGGCATAGAAGCTCAGCATGCTAACAACTACGCCACCGAAGCCGCTCATCTTAACTTTATGCATCCTTATTGAGCTGTTTTCATTTCGTCGGTCTTGGTTCCGTATTTGCTACCACGCCTCTGGGACCCTCGTAATTAATTTCTGATACGTTTGCCTACTTTTCACATTTTGCAAAAATTAGGAAAAAGTAGACGTATGAGATCGGGCAAATGTGTGTCTGTCTGTTTGTCCTTCTGTCTGTCTGTCTGTCTGGCTGTGTATGTGCCCCCCCCCCCCCCCTATCAACTCCTAAACAGCTGCAGCTGCAGCAATCGAAATTGGTAGGAGTAAATATCTATACCTGAATATCTCAAGGCCATATTTGAAAATGATGTCAGTGCTACCAACTGCTGAAAAATCGCAATTGAAATTTTAGCTCCTTGTTGGATATCTTGGAAGGTATGAATGGGAGCTATTTCAAAATTGGCACACGTAAGTAGTGGAGTAGTGGCGCTTCCAAGCCACTCTAAAACCCTCCTCTTACCACTACTAAGCCTCAGCCATGTTAAATATCTCTCGAACGCGTGGTCCGATTTTGACAAATGAGGTATCGTTGGACTCGGGCTGACGTCCTCTTTGCTATGGACCACTCGTTATATTTTTCAATTTTTTTTTGATTTTTGTTTTGTTTTCGAAAATAGGCGATAGTTTGAAAACCAAACATGGTAGAACGTTGTGCCATGGCCCAAACGAATGGTCTTTATGACATTTATTTTCCATAATGAAACTTTTTTACTTTTTATGTTTTTTTGAAAAAACTCGAATTTTGAAAATCCTATATTTTGGAAACTAGGAACTCTACAAAAAAAATTGTTTAACGTAAATCAATGGTCCCTACCCCCTCTACCCCCAAAATAAATTTCAAGTCTCTAGAATGAAAACCTGTAGTAGTGGGATGGGGACAGAGCTGCTCCACTTAGCAAGTGGTGAGCCCCTGCGACCTTGGAATGGAAGGAGTGATGCTAGGAGGGCGTGCTTGGATTCGTTTTTTTCATATCGTTGTGCTCTTTACGGGAATGTAGGTGTCGAAAAGGTGAAAATCTGGAAACACGCTCTTTTTGGGGTAAAAACGTGATTTTAAACTTTTTGCTATATCTCGCGAACCAATAACGCTAGAGGCATGTACGACGGGTCCAAGGACTCGGAGTGACGTCCTCTTTGCTATGGATCACTCGTTATATTTCTTAAAAAATTTTGGAAACTCGATTTTGGGGTAAACACGTGTTTTTTGTGATTTTTGCCGATATCTCACGAACTAATAACGCTAGAGACATGTACGAGGTGTCCTAGGACTCGGGCTAACGCCCCCTTTCAAATGTGGTAGATTTTTTTTTCAAAAAAATAATTCACAAAGGGCCTAACGCCATACATGTTGAAAAAACGTTTTCTTTTTCTTTACCTGTTTATAATGTGTTGGTAGGACACATACTAAGACACCCAGGAATAGCAAGCTTAGTTATGGAAGGAAGGGTCGAGGACAAGGACTGTAGGGGTAGACCAAGGTTAGAATATGTTAAACAGATTGCCTCGGATGTAGGGTGTGGTAGCTATGTAGAGATGAAACGATTAGCTCAGGACAGGGAGGCATGGAGAGCTGCATCAAACCAGTCAAAAGACTGAAGACTCAAACAACAACAACAACAATGTCCATGAAGCGTGGTGGTTGAGAGAGACGATACGGCTGGGTGTGTGTTTCAACGAACCTATCGCTGACCATGGTGGCTGTGTTCAATAGATCAATCGCTATTTCGGCGGGTCGGTGTATGAAAGAGCGAGCGTGTGTTTTTCTGATATTTTACCTTTAACGTGTAAACGGTAATGAGAGCTTGGTTCTATGTTGGTCAAAGCGAGTACAGAAAACAAACTTACAGGAGGTGAAGGTCATTTGAGCTTATTGGAAGGCATTGATCTGACTTGACAACAAGTGCAATGGAAAAAATGACCAAGACGCTTGAAGGTGAAATAATCTGACCATTGTGCTGGCAGGGAAGTGCGAAAGGCGTGCACACACGTGTGAGATGGCATGTACGCTAAACCAGTGACATCCTGTCTTGCTTCGTACGTGACAAAATGCAAGTTCATGTGAAATTTGATCTACCGCAGGTGTTCACTTTCGACGTTATCTGTCCACGTGCATGATAACTGTTAACAAGTCACATCCTGTTTTGCTTCGTACGTGACAAAATGCAAGTTCAGGTGAAATTTGATTCGGCACAGGTGTTCGCCTGGCACGTTAGCTGCCCACGTGCACGATAAGAGAATGTTCAAAGCGTGGGAAAAAAAAGATTATACATGCAATGTGATATATAAAGACACGTCGCTGACATTTCCACTCGCACTTATGTGACTACTTTTGAACACGCTACAGCGTTGTGTGAAACACTTGGCCTTGTTTAACAGTTTTGGTGTTGGTGGAAAATACTTATTCTTGTTGTGAGGTAGGTATATATTTATTCATTTATACATTTATTGATTTATATATAAATACATGCAATTATTTATTGATTAGGTAATTAATGATTTTATTTATTTATTTGTTTGCAGATAACCGGCATACCTTACATGTCTGAGGGAGAAGAAACCATTGCATTTTTGAGCCCACTAGAAGGGAAAAGCAACAAGTCACTGCAAGTAAAGGTGAGATGATTTTTTTAAACTAACTTGTTTCATTTTTTGTTTTGTTTTATGTTTTATTTTATGAAATGTATGTATTAACCTGAATTTAGGTATTTATAGCGGTTTATTTTATTTATTTTTTAGAAACTTGGAAAGAATAGCCTTACCGCCGTAGCAGTCGCTGAAAAAAACCAGAAACGCACTAAAGCGAAACCACTGCCAAAGAGTGAACTGTTTAAAACTCAGGTAAGCCCAACTTAAAAATGCTATTCCATTTTACCACTACTGAAAACTCGTAGACAAAAAAAAATCATTACTTGTACATGACTGGGACAATGATTGCTTTCTTGATTAATGGCTATGTTGTTGTTGTTGACTGGAAAAAGTACAAGGCCATGTTGGATTTTCTAAAAATAAAAATAATAAATTTAATTTATGACTGGTTCCCTATGGACTCAACGAATATCCACAGGTTTGAACATGATAATGTGAACAAAATGACATGACATTCATTTTTGTTTATATATTGGTTAAAGGGAGGGTGGGGGAATGTAAATGACTGTAGCTTTATAAAAAAGAAAATAAGTACATGGGTTACTGTTAGTGCCAACATACAGTTTATTTTTAATGGTGTTTTGATATATTAATGCCAATTAACGTTAACGTTTTATTTACAAGTATTGATTGATTGATTGATTGATTGATTGAGTGATGGGTTATTTTGTTTGCTTTTAGGTGTCGTCATGTGCCATTAACGTAATGAACAGACAGTGAACAAGCATGCATTATGCTTTAAAGTACTCTGTGCAATGTTAATAACTTACAATAAGAAAACGTTTTATTATAACACATGGCGTTAGTACCAAATACAACAAGTGAGCAAGTTGGTTTACCACGTGGGTTAAATTTAAAATCAGAACATGATCGATGGTTAACATTTGAATCCTGGCCTGTAGGCTTTTTGTCGACGCATGAACTTGCAAAAGCCGGTTTTTTTTACTTGAACCGAGAAGATGTGGTGCGCTGTGTGTTTTGTCGTATTGAACTTTCACACTGGGAAGAAGGGGATGAATTCTTTAGAGACCATTTGCGATGGTCTCCTCACTGTCCTTACATGCTTGGAAAGCAAGTGGGTAACCTACCCGTGCATTCATTTTACCGAACCACAAGGCCTTTGGCCGCTACTTACGTTGCTGAATCACAAATAAATAATAATAATGATGTATTACCAGCCAACGGTAGTGTCGATATATGTGGTCCATATGCCATAGACAGTGTTGAATTGGCGTGTGCTTTTGAAAAATTGGGAGTTTGCAAGACTAAAGCACTAGCACACCCAGAGTACAGCTCTGTTGAAGAACGTTTCGAATCTTATAAAAATGTTTGGCCATTAATATTAAAACACCTTACCAAACAGCTAAGTGAAGCTGGATTTTTTTATACTGGTGAAGGGGATAAAACAATATGTTTTTATTGTGGATTTGCTTTAAAGGATTGGCAAATGACTGATGACCCTTTTGTGCAACACGCTCGTTGGTTACCAAACTGTAAATACATGGTGTTGCTTAAAGGTCAGGAATTTGTGAACACTATTCGTAAAGAAAAAGTGATTGCAGCACAAGACATAAAAGTGCCTTTAGAGTTAGAGCACGCGGAGCAAATACATAAGGCTGAAAGAAAAGACTTGTGTTACGAACAGATACAAAAGTGTGACCAACAATTATGTAAAATTTGTTATCAAGATGAACTAGGTGTTGCATTTTTACCCTGTGGACACATGATAGCCTGTGTCAAGTGTGCATTAGAACTTAACACTTGTGCTATATGCAGAAAAGTAGTATCTGCTACAGTTAGGGCATTTCTTGCATAACTAGTATAATTTATTCGCCATGCATAGTGCAAAATCCCTAATTGCACAATATTATTAAAGCTGTTTTAGAGTGTAATAGATATGCTTTTGTTTTGTTTATAGACTACTACAATGAATGTTTTGAATGCTGTGGGACAATCATGTGGCTTAGAGACAAAGAAGCTCAGCGAATTGCCAACGCATATTCCATTCCGCATTATCAAGATTCGGAAATTGAAAACAGCATATGGTGATCGTGTACTTTGTGTATGTGAAAACTTTGAGACATTTCTGCCTATACGGTTTAATGATATGTCGGAGAGTGTTTTAGATGAAGTCAATAATGCTGTGCAACCTGTACACTTAATTTATGAAGGTTTTAAAAACAATAGGTGCATGGTTCGTTTTAATTAAATAAATAAATAATGTGAAATAATAATGGAAAATATAAGTAATGACAATATACCGAAAAAGAAAGAAAATATGTGTATAGAATAGTAATGTTTTAGTGTTTAGTGTTGTCTTTAAAAATATTATAATGAAACCAAAAAAAATGTATATAAAGTTTGTAAATAAATGCAAAATGATGTTACAATGCTGTTTTATTTTATACAAAGTTAATATATTTAACATTGCAGAGTATACATGATTATGACAATAAATGCACACTGAATACAAGCCTTTCTCACTTTACAATTGTCTGTTATAGTTTTAAACACAAGGCTTGTTGTAGATCATTTTCTAGCAATGTCCATTCAATGTTGTTTTCGAAAAGTGGGGAAGCCGCAATGGTTGTATTGACATAAAAACCTTATGGTTATTACTATTTAGTCACTTTGATCCCCTTGCAGATCAAGAGCAGATGACCTAGTTGTTCCACTCTTTAAAACGACAACAACAACACCACCTCTTGCATAGTTTGTGATGTTGATGGCTCTTGCGACGTGGAAGATGGATTAAAAATAACTTTGAGAACAGGGGTTAAACGTTGATCATTAAACAATGCACTATTTTGAGTAGCAATATGGTTTTCTTGATTTTTTGTCGACGGCAACTGTGTTTCATGCGGTACACTACATTGATGATCACTGACACTTAAAACCTCACTATTTTTACTTTTTAGGTCACCACGACAATGTTTGGAACGTTGCTTTGAACAACGCCAAATAACAGTTCCATTTTTATTGGTTCGTTTCACAATATATGAATATCCTTTATAGTATGCGTAAGGCTTACCATACCTAGTCACTGATACTTCCATATCAACTGTCAAGCATAGACTAAGCTCTAGTAAAGTCAACTTGGTAATAAGAATACTAGTTTAATGTGAGAGCAAATATGGATCCAAAGAGTTCAGGTAAAAGTGAAAGCAAATAAGCAAATATTAGAAACAAGAGTTGGGGTGAAAGTGGTCGCAAAGTGGTAGACCCATTACACAATAATTTCAGCACGACGAAGCTCTTGTTCAATTTCTTTGATTTCCCAATCGTGACCAGTATGGCCAGATTGACGTGAGGCATGCAACAACTGTAGCCGCTGGACGAGCTTATTGGGATTGTGCCAGTATACAAATTTAACAAATGGATTTTTAGGTGTAAACAAAGCATTACCATTATCATGATCATTATCATCATCGTCATTATCATCATCATGATCACCATTATCATCATGACCATCATCACTGTTACTATATAGTCCTTTTTGATCCTCTTGCAATACCACTTTATTTATAGTCTGAGTTGATTTTGATAGTGTTGAAGGTTTCTTGGACGTTGACAACTGTCCTAACATGACGTTTTGAGGACATGATAAGTCCTTTTGAACAAACACTGCACTATCTTTAGCCGCAATATCGTTTTCTTGAACTTGCTTTTTAGCATTTTGATAATTGTTTGTAAACAGTAAGCGTGGTTCGTTTCGAGCACTACATTGATGAACACTCACACTTAAAACCTTTCCATTTTTACTTTTCAGATTGCCTCGACATTTTGTTGACCTCTCTTTTGAGCATCGCCAGAATATTATTCCATTCATATTCTGGCGATTATAGTTATAGGAGTAGCCTTGATAGAGTGCACGTAGCCTACCTTTGTTGGTTGTAATAAGTTCCATAGTAGTAACTGACCTGTCAGTACGATGTTCACACTACAAAGGTTACAACTGTTTTGCTGATGGAGTGACCTACCATAAGCTTATATATTGGCTTATGTGTTGGCTTTTTGTGTTGGCTTTTTGTGTTGGCTTTTCGTGTTGGCTTTTGTGTTGGCTTTTTGTGTTGGCTTTTTGTGTTGGCTTTTCGTGTTGGCTTTTCGTGTTGGCTTTTTGTGTTGGCTTTTTGTGTTGGCTTTTCGTGTTGGCTTTTTGTGTTGGCTTTTCGTGTGGGCTTTTTGTGTTGGCTTTTCGTGTTGGCTTTTCGTGTTGGCTTTTTGTGTTGGCTTTTTGTGTTGGCTTTTCGTGTTGGCTTTTTGTGTTGGCTTTTCGTGTTAGCATTTCGTGTTGGCTTTTCGTGTTGGCTTTTTTTGTATTGGCCTTTCGTGTTGGCTTTTTGTATTGGCTTTTCGTGTTGGCTTCTTGTGTTGGCTTGAGTATTGGCTTTTGTATTGGCTTATTTGACAAGTTATTTGTGTCAATGTATTTAGTGGATTTTTTTCTTGGTGTTGGAAAGTAGTTAAAAGAGAGGGAACATTTAAAGACTTAACCTCAGCTCACTAACCTACCCTAACCTAACCTAACCTAACCTAACTTTGCCTAACCTAACCTAACCTTTCAACTCTCAAATGTTAATTAAATTCTGTGCATAGTCGAGTTGGAACCCAAGACCTCAGGGGTAAAAAAAAAACAATTATTTTTGACGACTTATTTTGGTAACTTGTTTTAATGGCTAACCTAACTTTACCTAACCTAACCTAACCTAACCTAACCTCAGCTCACTTTGGATATTACTAGTAAGTGTTCATATCCTCTGCTAGGTAGCATGCTAGTAGTACAGGTAGTGCTCATATTTACCGCTAGGTAGCGGAAACATACTTTGCATGTTGCATGTGACACTTGTGAAGTTTAACCACATGCAAGACGTGCTTGTATAAGTTCTCTATTTAAACTCAATATACAATTAACCACTAAATGTTCAGAACTAACATGTATAGCCATGTTTAGGGTATATAGGAGACCCTTAGCAAGAAAGGCTGTCTAACCCACGAGTGTACAGCCTTGTCATACGCAGTAAGCACCTGTTGGCAGAAAACAACAACAACAACAACAATTTGAGAAAGCCAACAACATATCCATTAATGTATTTGAAGGAAACAGTTTTTGTTGGCTTTCTCAAATTGTTGTTGTTGTTGTTGTTTTCTGCCAACAGGTGCTTACTGCGTATGACAAGGCTGTACACTCGTGGGTTAGACAGCCTTTCTTGCTAAGGGTCTCCTATATACCCTAAACATGGCTATACATGTTAGTTCTGAACATTTAGTGGTTAATTGTATATTGAGTTTAAATAGAGAACTTATACAAGCACGTCTTGCATGTGGTTAAACTTCACAAGTGTCACATGCAACATGCAAAGTATGTTTCCGCTACCTAGCGGTAAATATGAGCACTACCTGTACTACTAGCATGCTACCTAGCAGAGGATATGAACACTTACTAGTAATATCCAAAGTGAGCTGAGGTTAGGTTAGGTTAGGTTAGGTTAGGTAAAGTTAGGTTAGCCATTAAAACAAGTTACCAAAATAAGTCGTCAAAAATAATTGTTTTTTTTACCCCTGAGGTCTTGGGTTCCAACTCGACTATGCACAGAATTTAATTAACATTTGAGAGTTGAAAGGTTAGGTTAGGTTAGGCAAAGTTAGGTTAGGTTAGGTTAGGTTAGGTTAGTGAGCTGAGGTTAAGTCTTTAAATATTCCCTCTCTTTTAACTACTTTCCAACACCAAGAAAAAAATCCACTAAATACATTGACACAAATAACTTGTCAAATAAGCCAATACAAAAGCCAATACTCAAGCCAACACAAAAAGCCAACACGAAAAGCCAATACAAAAAGCCAACACGAAAGGCCAATACAAAAAAAGCCAACACGAAAAGCCAACACGAAATGCTAACACGAAAAGCCAACACAAAAAGCCAACACGAAAAGCCAACACAAAAAGCCAACACAAAAAGCCAACACGAAAAGCCAACACGAAAAGCCAACACAAAAAGCCCACACGAAAAGCCAACACAAAAAGCCAACACAAAAAGCCAACACAAAAGCCAACACGAAAAGCCAACACAAAAAGCCAACACAAAAAGCCAACACATAAGCCAATATATAAGCTTATGGTAGGTCACTCCATCAGCAAAACAGTTGTAACCTTTGTAGTGTGAACATCGTACTGACAGGTCAGTTACTACTATGGAACTTATTACAACCAACAAAGGTAGGCTACGTGCACTCTATCAAGGCTACTCCTATAACTATAATCGCCAGAATATGAATGGAATAATATTCTGGCGATGCTCAAAAGAGAGGTCAACAAAATGTCGAGGCAATCTGAAAAGTAAAAATGGAAAGGTTTTAAGTGTGAGTGTTCATCAATGTAGTGCTCGAAACGAACCACGCTTACTGTTTACAAACAATTATCAAAATGCTAAAAAGCAAGTTCAAGAAAACGATATTGCGGCTAAAGATAGTGCAGTGTTTGTTCAAAAGGACTTATCATGTCCTCAAAACGTCATGTTAGGACAGTTGTCAACGTCCAAGAAACCTTCAACACTATCAAAATCAACTCAGACTATAAATAAAGTGGTATTGCAAGAGGATCAAAAAGGACTATATAGTAACAGTGATGATGGTCATGATGATAATGGTGATCATGATGATGATAATGACGATGATGATAATGATCATGATAATGGTAATGCTTTGTTTACACCTAAAAATCCATTTGTTAAATTTGTATACTGGCACAATCCCAATAAGCTCGTCCAGCGGCTACAGTTGTTGCATGCCTCACGTCAATCTGGCCATACTGGTCACGATTGGGAAATCAAAGAAATTGAACAAGAGCTTCGTCGTGCTGAAATTATTGTGTAATGGGTCTACCACTTTGCGACCACTTTCACCCCAACTCTTGTTTCTAATATTTGCTTATTTGCTTTCACTTTTACCTGAACTCTTTGGATCCATATTTGCTCTCACATTAAACTAGTATTCTTATTACCAAGTTGACTTTACTAGAGCTTAGTCTATGCTTGACAGTTGATATGGAAGTATCAGTGACTAGGTATGGTAAGCCTTACGCATACTATAAAGGATATTCATATATTGTGAAACGAACCAATAAAAATGGAACTGTTATTTGGCGTTGTTCAAAGCAACGTTCCAAACATTGTCGTGGTGACCTAAAAAGTAAAAATAGTGAGGTTTTAAGTGTCAGTGATCATCAATGTAGTGTACCGCATGAAACACAGTTGCCGTCGACAAAAAATCAAGAAAACCATATTGCTACTCAAAATAGTGCATTGTTTAATGATCAACGTTTAACCCCTGTTCTCAAAGTTATTTTTAATCCATCTTCCACGTCGCAAGAGCCATCAACATCACAAACTATGCAAGAGGTGGTGTTGTTGTTGTCGTTTTAAAGAGTGGAACAACTAGGTCATCTGCTCTTGATCTGCAAGGGGATCAAAGTGACTAAATAGTAATAACCATAAGGTTTTTATGTCAATACAACCATTGCGGCTTCCCCACTTTTCGAAAACAACATTGAATGGACATTGCTAGAAAATGATCTACAACAAGCCTTGTGTTTAAAACTATAACAGACAATTGTAAAGTGAGAAAGGCTTGTATTCAGTGTGCATTTATTGTCATAATCATGTATACTCTGCAATGTTAAATATATTAACTTTGTATAAAATAAAACAGCATTGTAACATCATTTTGCATTTATTTACAAACTTTATATACATTTTTTGGTTTCATTATAATATTTTTAAAGACAACACTAAACACTAAAACATTACTATTCTATACACATATTTTCTTTCTTTTTCGGTATATTGTCATTACTTATATTTTCCATTATTATTTCACATTATTTATTTATTTAATTAAAACGAACCATGCACCTATTGTTTTTAAAACCTTCATAAATTAAGTGTACAGGTTGCACAGCATTATTGACTTCATCAAAAACACTCTCCGACATATCATTAAACCGTATAGGCAGAAATGTCTCAAAGTTTTCACATACACAAAGTACACGATCACCATATGCTGTTTTCAATTTCCGAATCTTGATAATGCGGAATGGAATATGCGTTGGCAATTCGCTGAGCTTCTTTGTCTCTAAGCCACATGATTGTCCCACAGCATTCAAAACATTCATTGTAGTAGTCTATAAACAAAACAAAAGCATATCTATTACACTCTAAAACAGCTTTAATAATATTGTGCAATTAGGGATTTTGCACTATGCATGGCGAATAAATTATACTAGTTATGCAAGAAATGCCCTAACTGTAGCAGATACTACTTTTCTGCATATAGCACAAGTGTTAAGTTCTAATGCCCACTTGACACAGGCTATCATGTGTCCACAGGGTAAAAATACAACACCTAGTTCATCTTGATAACAAATTTTACATAATTGTTGGTCACACTTTTGTATCTGTTCGTAACACAAGTCTTTTCTTTCAGCCTTATGTATTTGCTCCGCGTGCTCTAACTCTAAAGGCACTGTTATGTCTTGTGCTGCAATCACTTTTTCTTTACGAATAGTGTTCACAAATTCCTGACCTTTAAGCAACACCATGTATTTACAGTTTGGTAACCAACGAGCGTGTTGCACAAAAGGGTCATCAGTCATTTGCCAATCCTTTAAAGCAAATCCACAATAAAAACATATTGTTTTATCCCCTTCACCAGTATAAAAAAATCCAGCTTCACTTAGCTGTTTGGTAAGGTGTTTTAATATTAATGGCCAAACATTTTTATAAGATTCGAAACGTTCTTCAACAGAGCTGTACTCTGAGTGTGCTAGTGCTTTAGTCTTGCAAACTCCCAATTTTTCAAAAGCACACGCCAATTCAACACTGTCTATGGCATATGGACCACATATATCGACACTACCGTTGGCTGGTAATACATCATTATTATTATTTATTTGTGATTCAGCAACGTAAGTAGGGGCCAAAGGCCTTGTGGTTCGGTAAAATGAATGCACGGGTAGGTTACCCACTTGCTTTCCAAGCATGTAAGGACAGTGAGGAGACCATCGCAAATGGTCTCTAAAGGGATCATCCCCTTCTTCCCAGTGTGAAAGTTCAATACGACAAAACACACAGCGCACCACATCTTCTCGGTTCAAGTAAAAAAAAAACGGCTTTTGCAAGTTCATGCGTCGATAAAAAGCCTACAGGCCAGGATTCAAATGTTAACCATCGATCATGTTCTGATTTTAAATTCAACCCACGTGGTAAACCAACTTGCTCACTTGTTGTATTTGGTACTAACGCCATGTGTTATAATAAAACTTTTTCTTATTGTAAGTTATTAACATTGCACAGAGTACTTTAAAGCATAATGCATGCTTGTTCACTGTCTGTTCATTACGTTAATGGCACATGACGACACCTAAAAGCAAACAAAATAACCCATCACTCAATCAATCAATCAATCAATCAATCAATCAATCAATACTTGTAAATAAAACGTTAACGTTAATTGGCATTAATATATCAAAACACCATTAAAATTAAACTGTATGTTGGCACTAACAGTAACCCATGTACTTATTTTCTTTTTTATAAAGCTACAGTCATTTACATTCCCCCACCCTCCCTTTAACCAATATATAAACAAAAATGAATGTCATGTCATTTTTGTTCACATTATCATGTTCAAACCTGTGGATATTCGTTGAGTCCATAGGGAACCACCCATAAATTAAATTTATTATTTTTATTTTTAGAAAATCCAACATGGCCTTGTACTTTTCCCAGTCAACAACAACAACATAGCCATTAATCAAGAAAGCAATCATTGTCCCAGTCATGTACAAGTAATGATTTTTTTTTGTCTACGAGTTTTCAGTAGTGGTAAAATGGAATAGCATTTTTAAGTTGGACTTACCTGAGTTTTAAACAGTTCACTCTTTGGCAGTGGTTTCGCTTTAGTGCGTTTCTGGTTTTTTTCAGCGACTGCTACGGCGGTAAGGCTATTCTTTCCAAGTTTCTAAAAAATAAATAAAATAAACCGCTATAAATACCTAAATTCAGGTTAATACATACATTTCATAAAATAAAACATAAAACAAAAAAAAATGAAACAAGTTAGTTTAAAAAAATCATCTCACCTTTACTTGCAGTGACTTGTTGCTTTTCCCTTCTAGTGGGCTCAAAAATGCAATGGTTTCTTCTCCCTCAGACATGTAAGGTATGCCGGTTATCTGCAAACAAATAAATAAATAAAATCATTAATTACCTAATCAATAAATAATTGCATGTATTTATATATAAATCAATAAATGTATAAATGAATAAATATATACCTACCTCACAACAAGAATAAGTATTTTCCACCAACACCAAAACTGTTAAACAAGGCCAAGTGTTTCACACAACGCTGTAGCGTGTTCAAAAGTAGTCACATAAGTGCGAGTGGAAATGTCAGCGACGTGTCTTTATATATCACATTGCATGTATAATCTTTTTTTTTCCCACGCTTTGAACATTCTCTTATCGTGCACGTGGGCAGCTAACGTGCCAGGCGAACACCTGTGCCGAATCAAATTTCACCTGAACTTGCATTTTGTCACGTACGAAGCAAAACAGGATGTGACTTGTTAACAGTTATCATGCACGTGGACAGATAACGTCGAAAGTGAACACCTGCGGTAGATCAAATTTCACATGAACTTGCATTTTGTCACGTACGAAGCAAGACAGGATGTCACTGGTTTAGCGTACATGCCATCTCACACGTGTGTGCACGCCTTTCGCACTTCCCTGCCAGCACAATGGTCAGATTATTTCACCTTCAAGCGTCTTGGTCATTTTTTCCATTGCACTTGTTGTCAAGTCAGATCAATGCCTTCCAATAAGCTCAAATGACCTTCACCTCCTGTAAGTTTGTTTTCTGTACTCGCTTTGACCAACATAGAACCAAGCTCTCATTACCGTTTACACGTTAAAGGTAAAATATCAGAAAAACACACGCTCGCTCTTTCATACACCGACCCGCCGAAATAGCGATTGATCTATTGAACACAGCCACCATGGTCAGCGATAGGTTCGTTGAAACACACACCCAGCCGTATCGTCTCTCTCAACCACCACGCTTCATGGACATTGTTGTTGTTGTTGTTTGAGTCTTCAGTCTTTTGACTGGTTTGATGCAGCTCTCCATGCCTCCCTGTCCTGAGCTAATCGTTTCATCTCTACATAGCTACCACACCCTACATCCGAGGCAATCTGTTTAACATATTCTAACCTTGGTCTACCCCTACAGTCCTTGTCCTCGACCCTTCCTTCCATAACTAAGCTTGCTATTCCTGGGTGTCTTAGTATGTGTCCTACCAACACATTATAAACAGGTAAAGAAAAAGAAAACGTTTTTTCAACATGTATGGCGTTAGGCCCTTTGTGAATTAATTTTTTGAAAAAAAAATCTACCACATTTGAAAGGGGGCGTTAGCCCGAGTCCTAGGACACCTCGTACATGTCTCTAGCGTTATTAGTTCGTGAGATATCGGCAAAAATCACAAAAAACACGTGTTTACCCCAAAATCGAGTTTCCAAAATTTTTTAAGAAATATAACGAGTGATCCATAGCAAAGAGGACGTCACTCCGAGTCCTTGGACCCGTCGTACATGCCTCTAGCGTTATTGGTTCGCGAGATATAGCAAAAAGTTTAAAATCACGTTTTTACCCCAAAAAGAGCGTGTTTCCAGATTTTCACCTTTTCGACACCTACATTCCCGTAAAGAGCACAACGATATGAAAAAAACGAATCCAAGCACGCCCTCCTAGCATCACTCCTTCCATTCCAAGGTCGCAGGGGCTCACCACTTGCTAAGTGGAGCAGCTCTGTCCCCATCCCACTACTACAGGTTTTCATTCTAGAGACTTGAAATTTATTTTGGGGGTAGAGGGGGTAGGGACCATTGATTTACGTTAAACAATTTTTTTGTAGAGTTCCTAGTTTCCAAAATATAGGATTTTCAGAATTCGAGTTTTTTCAAAAAAACATAAAAAGTAAAAAAGTTTCATTATGGAAAATAAATGTCATAAAGACCATTCGTTTGGGCCATGGCACAACGTTCTACCATGTTTGGTTTTCAAACTATCGCCTATTTTCGAAAACAAAAAAAAAATCAAAAAAAATTTGAAAAATATAACGAGTGGTCCATAGCAAAGAGGACGTCAGCCCGAGTCCAACGATACCTCATTTGTCAAAATCGGACCACGCGTTCGAGAGATATTTAACATGGCTGAGGCTTAGTAGTGGTAAGAGGAGGGTTCCAGAGTGGCTTGGAACTGTCATTACTCCACTACTCACGTATAGATAATAATATTGCAGTTTAATTTCCAGGAGGTCATACATGGCAGAGTTGCCAAAACGATTATAAGCCTGCTGATATGTCAAAATTTTAAATGCATATAACTTCTACACTATCAATTGGATTTCAACCAAATTTCGTATGTTCTATGTGTACATAAACAGATATGACTGAGCGTATTCTTAAGAGCCACTAGGGCTGCCAACTGTTATTAAATGCTCTGAATTGTTTTTATCCAAATACCCATATATCAGTAAATGCAAGCCGACAGCTTTAAACTATGCACACGTATAGTACCTGACATTCTATATTAATTTGGAGTAGCTTATATACGTCAGTGCTACCAACATAATTCTAAGGCTGCTGATAGGTCCAATTTTAAAATGCATGTAACTTCTATACTAACTAATGGATTTCATTCAAAATTGACACAACAATAGATCATATTATTTCAGATTATTTCTGACCAAAACATGAATGTCATTGTTGCGAACATGATTATACGCGCGCTGTTTGATCCAATGTTTAACTGCATGTAACGTCCATGCTATCCATTGGACTTCAACCAAATTTTGTATTCTGTACCTTAAGAGATGGCACTAAGAATATATTCAGCCACCAGGGCTGCCAACTGTAGTTCTCTATTAGGCTACATTTTGCCAGATATACAGTATTTCGAACTAATTGGAAATTTCGATATTACCAACTTAATTTCATCATTATTCTACATAGATCCATATAGATTAATCATTGGCATGAATTTTAAATTTTAAGAAAAGTAGGCTCTTTAGTTCGTCACGGAATTTCTTGTTCTATTTTGATTTTGACTTACGTAATTTATTTATTTTTATTTTTAATAGCAGTACTCTCTTGCAGTCGTGCGATTGGAATAATTAATAGAATCTGGGCACTCTACTCTTGGTTAATCGTACGTTTGGTGTCTTTGTTTAATATTGATAATAGATTTTAACTCTCCCGATTCATTATTTATAATGCTTTATTGCGAGACTTTTATTGTCGATTGCTTGTAGATTATTCGTATTGGATTTTGGACTTGGTTATATGCCTTTCCGTGATTAGTGGGGAGAGAGCACTAATACCTTCGGTTTTGCCGTAGTGAGCTGTGGGAGTTGATATCGGGTCAGCTGCTGAGGCTTGTGACCATCAGCGCTCAGCCGCTTGAGTTGTTTATTTACTCTTGTGTCGCCATGGCTTTTGTTGTCAGCAGCTTCGGTGGTTTTTATTATTATGGTGAGAGGAAGAATAAGACCGTCTTCTGGGCGATTTGTAGACAGGAAGAGTTTTGCATTTCTATGGTAGTTGAAATGATAGACCTGTAGAAGGTTAACTTGGATGGTTTTAGCTATTAGCAATTAATTTGATTTAAATTAGTTCAGCTCCCGCCTTTATTTGGCAGTTTTGTAATGGTGGTTACGATAATGTGATTGTGGGTGGGGTTTGGAGGTTGCTATTGAGTGATTGTTTCGTTTTGTTTTATCGTAATTCTGTTATGTGATTGGCTGTGTCTATAATTGAATTTGGTAGTCGAATCATTATGTTTTTTGATTACTTTGTTTTGATATTAGGAGGTTTTTGTTGTTTTCGACTTGGTTTAGGAGGAAATCTTCCTCTGGTTAGATTTACAAACCCGGGCCCAGTGGTAAATCAAACCAGATCTTGATTTAGCATTATGCTTTCCTTTCCCCAGTTGTAATTCCACTGCGACTGCGCTCAACTTGCGAGATCATAATTATCCTTAGCGGTACAATCCAGAGCGTAACATTGATACAAATATTTAATAATGACATATTTGAAACGTGAGCTATTTCTATTCATTCAGGACATGACATTCTTCCAAATTTCCTCAAATATGTAACAAAGATGGAAATATTTAGATAAGTTGAACAACACAGAATCTCAGATGCTAGAAAGAAGTCAATTTAAGAGTAAAGTGAAAGGGTTTCAAGATGGAGGAAGACCTAAGACAAGTGGACGAACTTGGACAGAAGACCAAAGGAAACACGCAAGTGACCGCATGAAGGAATATTGGAGACTGAGGAAACTCCAGGCAAAGTAAACGACAAAGAAATAAAGTTGTTGCGTGATTCGCATGGAAGAAAGAAATAAGATGGAACAATTACTACCAGATGCTTCTCAGTGCAGCTGAATTTTCTTCCATCTGTGTCTTCATTGTAGAAAACGGTCAGTTTAGTTGTATTAATAATAATAATAATATCGTATGGTCTCGGGTGCCGGGTGCTAGCTTTGTTATTTGACACCCAGAGGGTAGCTTGCATGTCAAATTTCGTTGTTCCTCGAAGCACTATGAAAGTCAAGGAGGTTTAATATCTAAGCTCCTTGAACACTATAGCGCTTTCTAGTAGAGATGAGGAACTTTGTGTTAGCGGAAACTCCCGAGATTAATTTTGCCATTATGAACACGGCCTACTGAATTCAAATGGGTTCTTTAACATGCCAAAATCGTATGACATGCGTATCGTATTTTTGCCGCCTTTCAAAAATCACTTACCACGGCCTGGAGCGAACCTGCAATCTTGGGGTTGAAAGCCTGACATGTTAACCATTCACCCACCGTGGTAAGCTAGTTTAGTTGTAAGAGCTATTCGCTACGCTGCACTGCCCTAGCAACATCTACCCCTTACAGAGGATGTGATACCTCCCCTGTGCTCACTTCCCAACTTGCTATTGTAAGGGGGAGGAGGGAGGGCTGTCTCCCAAGAGGAAGAGGGCTCCAGAGTCGTTAATGGGGAAGCAGTGCACTGAGACTGTCCACTGCTGCAGACGTTCAAACGAACTCATTTGTTTAGCTTTTAGTGCTACCAAAATGCCATGTCATTTGTTGTTAACGCAATTGAATCGGTCGGAGCGGAAATGTATTAAGTCAAAAATGGTCATCTTTTAAACCAATTAGTATTGTGAAGTATTGATCCAAGGGCCTTGGAGCGGCATAGGAAAGAATTAAGTTAGCCTTCTGTTTAAGTCAGAAACCACTTTGTGGTGTTTGAAGCCATATTTTCAGTGTTGCCTTAGTAAACAAGAGTTTAGTGCTTTTCAGTCGGTCAACACGAATGTACCCAAAAGAGATGGGTTATGCCCTAATCCTAAAATAAATTACATGAGATTAATAAAACACTAGGATGACCAGTTTCGATCGTCAAGCGATCATCATCAGATCCATTACACTTAGGCTATAAAATCTATGTTTGAAATACAGGTGAAAATATTTACAATTTGTACAATTATTTAGTTTCACACAATTTAGCGACACAGCCAAGCTAGATAAAAGGGGGGGGGGAATTAGGGGTTTTTAATAGGTAAATGTTATATGGATCAGGTGTACGATGTACTTTTCTTCTGCAATAAACCAAGGCCCATTTCGCGGCAGTATTAAAGGTGACGTGACGTCCTCATAAGACCGTCAACGCTTAGTTCGAATGGCTTATGGTCCACGCGTGGCGAGGGCTAATCCACGGTCTTTAATAGTTGTAGACCCACCTCATTCAATAACATACATCTTATCTAGGTTGGCAACACCTCACATAAAAACATCGCTATCACTCCCCACAGCACGTATGGGCAGGGGGGAGAATGCAGGGAAAAACCAGTCGTTAAGATAACCACCCCAGTCGACCGCACCGTGAGTTACAGTGAGCACGAAAACTGCGAGTAGCTGTAGTAAGGAAGACAATCAGATAAGTAGTTAGCCTATAATTTTATAGTTTAACCATAGTTGATTTTTACAACCATATAATCTCTCCAAAGAACAAACTACGGATAGCTATCATCATTTAGCATTTCACCTAACATCATATATACTGCATTTAGCATACACCGACAGTTGCAGTACCAATACTGCAACTAAATAATTGCACATATTGTAAATATTTTCACCTGTATTTCAAACATAGATTTTATAGCCTAAGTGTAATGGATCTGATGATGATCGCTTGACGATTGAAACTGGTCATCCTAATGTATTCATTAATCTCATGTAATTTATTTCAGGATTGGGGCATAACCCAGCTCTTTTGGGTACATTCGTGTTGACAGACTGAAAAGCACTAAACTCTTGTCAGAAACCACTGTTAAAATTAGTAATAATAATAATAATAATAATAATAATAATAATAATATCGTATGGCCTCGGGTGCCGGGGGCAAGCTTTGTTATTTGACACCCAAAGGGTAGCTTGCAAGTCAAATTTCGTTGTTCCTTGAAGCACTATGAAATTCAAGGAGGTTAGATATTGTTTTAGATCCCTTAGTTGGGGGTAGTTTGGGATAAAACACTTGTGTTACTGTGCTGATTTGGAAAGTAGTTCCTAGGAGAGAGTAGCTTCCCGTAGCTGGGAGAGCTTACTAGTGTAGTGTGTTGTTTAGTGTTTAAACGCTAGGGGGTGTTCCTGCAAAGATGCAAGTGTTTAGTAGGGGATGGACCTCTAAACGCAGGCTACTATACTGGCCTGCCAGCTGGACGAGATGAGTAATACAATAGGCGTGCTGATGTCAGCGGCTCGACGTTATGTAGTCGAGTCGCGTGCTGGGAAATACAATGCAGTCTGACAAAGCAGTTACTGGCTACTATGGTCACGGACAATCGTGACGAAGGTCAGGAAGGGTATGAGGATGTGAAGAGGAGTGTAATTAGTAGTAATTAGTAAAGCAATGTGTAACTTACCGACCATGTGTTTATTGGTCAGTGAATGTAGTTCTGTATGTCCCTTTTGGGAAGTCTTAGGCAAATGTAAAATACAACTAGTGTGTACAGGTTTGGGGTACAAAATAAAGGAGTCTGAGCACTTTGCTGAATCTCACCTGATGTAGCAGGAACAGACGTTGGCTAGGGCCGCTGGCGACGCACTGAGTAGAACAGATCATGTCCCCTCGTCAGGACTCCAGTCTTATAGTTTTAGGTGCTGCATGGTCAGCATTACGTCACCGTAGCTGCCCCAGATAGTTGTTGGTGTAGATGTTTATGTATGTGTTGCAAGTGGTTGGCTAACCTCCCGAGCTGGGTGGCCGCCTCTTGCTGTGTAAAGATAATGTTCTGGTCTTATGATGTTGCCAGTTAGGGTGGTTTTAGTGAAAGATGGGGGGTGGCTCTCAGGGGTACTGCCCTCCCCCCGGGGCTGTACAATTACTAAGCTCCTTGAACACCATAGCACTTTCTAGTAGAGAAATGAGGAACTTTGTGTTGGCGGAAACTCCCGAGATTAATTTTGCCATTGTGAACTCGTCCTACTGAATTCAAATGGGTTCTTTGACAGGCCAAAATCGTATGACATGGTGTCGTAATTTTTGCCGCCTTTAAAAAAAAATCACTTACCAAGGCCAGGAGCGAACCTGCAAGCTTGGGGTTAGTAGACCGACACGTTGACCACTCACCCACCGTGACAAGTAGTGCGATCACAGGAGAAAAGCAATAAGGCAATGACTTGCTGCCTTTAAGTGCCGTATTCCGTACTTAATGTTGGTCACACTGCAAGATTCCCACGTGTTATAGTGCTATTGCAAATTACATTTGCACAGGGTTTAGGTGGTTCTTAGCCTACTTTTCACATTTTGCAAAAATGAGGAAAAAGTAGTCTTATGAGAAAGATCCGGTAAAATGTCTGTCTGTCTATCTGACTGTCTTTCTGTCTGTCTGTCTGTCTGTCTGTGTGTCCCCCCCCCCACCCTTTCAACTCTTACACGACTTCAGCAATCGAAACCAAATTTGGTATGAGTAAAGATCTATACCGAGACATCTCAACGTCATACTTGAAAATGATGTCAGTGCTACCAACTGCTGAAAAATCATAATTGAAATTTCAGCTCCATGTTGGATATCCTGGAATATATACATGGGAACTACTCCAAAATTGGCAAATATATAGATAATAATACTTCAGTTTAATTTTCAGGAGGCCATACATGACATTGTTGCCAAAATGATTCTAAGCCTACTGATAGGTCCAATGTTTAAATGCATATAACTCCTACACTATCAATTGGATTTCAACCAAATTTCGTATGTACTATGTGTACATAAACTGATATGACTGAGCGTATTCTTAAGAGCCGCCAGGGCTGCCAACTGTCAATAAATGCTATCTCTATTTTTTTTCCAAATACCAATAAATCAGAAAGTATGCTAGCCAACAGCCTTAACCTTCGCACACGTATAGTGCCTGACATTCTAGATTAATTTGGAGCAACTAATGTATGTCAGTGCTACCAACATGATTCTAAGCCTGCTGATAGGACCAATATTTAAATACATATTACTTCTATACTATCAATTGGATTTCAACCAAATTTCGTATGTGCTATGTGTACCATATCATATAGGACTATGCGTATTGTTAAGAGCAATCAGGGCTGCCAACTGTTAATAAATGCTGTTTATATTTTTACCCTAATATCAATATAGGCTATCAGAAAGTATGAAAGCCAACAACTCTAAACTTTGCGTACGTATAGTACTTGCCATTCTAGATTAATTTGGAGCAACTAATGTACCTCAGTGCTACCAACATCATTCTAAGCCTGCTGATAGGTCCAATTTTAAAATACCAGTAACTACTATACTAACAAATGGATTTCATCCAAAATTGGCACAACAATAGATGATAATATTTCAAATTATTTCTGACTAATACATGCATGACATTGTTGCCAACATCATTTTACGCACGCTGCATTAAGTCCAATGTTTAACTGCATGTAAGGTCCATGCTATCCATTGGACTTCAACCAAATTTTGTAATCTGTATCTTAAGAGATGGAAATAAGAATATATTCAGTCTCCAGGGCTTCCAACTGTAGTGCTCTATCAGGCTTCATAATGCCAGGTATATTTCGAAATAATTAGAAATTTCTATATTACCAACTTTATTTCGTCATTATTCTAGATATAGATTAATCATTGGCATGAATTTTAAATTTTAAGAATAGTAGGCTCTTTAGTTCGTCACGGAACTTCTTGTTATGTTACAAATCCATTTTACATTAAACTATCATGCGAAATATTCATTCTGGACGGTTTTAGGCTGCACTAAACTGACCATGGAGCTGAAAGGCATTAAGTCAAGTTTCGAAAATTTATTTGAATAATATATTTATTAAATTAAAATTGATATTCTGCTAACAAAAACATATAGTGTGTTTGTTAAGTTCTGTTCTGTCAATGGCGTTTGATCTGTCCCCTGAATAGTAGTGAATACTATTCAGCTCCGGCCGATTCAATTTGTAATAAGACTTGTCTGTGGAAGAAAGGAAGAGTGTCAAACAGCGCAGGCCCTGTACAGTGAAAGGAATTTAAGTAATTCAAATGTCTGACTCCGGCGGAACACGAGCCAGCTTTGTACTCCCGTGCTCTGATAACTGACCGCCGCCTTAGCTTACCAAGCAACCGCCATTCGGCCTACATATTGCGGACCGACGACTGGTGTATTTCTTGCGCTGTCTTACTGTTAGACAGTTACTCGATTGTCCCCACGAGGCTGACGGTAATTCGTTCAAACCCTCACGCTAGTTTCTGAAATTCATGACGGAGGGAGGAATCGAACCAGGAGCCTGAGCTATAGGAGGCATTTAAATTCTCACTTTCAAAATGATACTTCATTGCGGTTGTGAAAATTCTAATCTTCGAATTTAAGAACAATCTACAATAATATACAAATAATTTATGTTTTCTTTTAATTTAATTTAATTTCTCACGGCATTAGCCCAAAAACCATGAATTACTTGACAGTAATCCAGGCCGTGAAAGCCTTAATATACATAATCTACAATAATGTAACCGATCCTTATTTCGTTCAGAGGAATGTAGAGGATCACTCAAATTGTCGCCAAACATAGCTCATTAATGAGAAACGAATAATTTTCTAAAACTCGGCAATTCTTCTAGGTTTGTGCCATGTCTTGTGTGGGGTTTCGCCTAGGACACCAAGATGGCTCATCAGCGGGCTCTAGGTATCCCCACCTGGACCCCAACAGGAGTAGCGAACTGCGCGTTACCTCCCATTTTATGAAGCGCACCTGCGCCCTTTCACTGCGAGATCTAAGAGCAGCTTGAGCCGCCATGTTGGATTGGTGAGACGTAATAAAATGTGAAGGTCACGGTTGGGGTCGACGGAAATAGTACTATGACCTTACCGAGTTTCATAAAAATCGCTTCAGACGTTTAGAAGTTATTAGGGATGTCACACATGGATTCACAAACACACACACACACACACGGACAAAGGGTGATCTCATAAGCCTATTTTTCATAAATGAAAAAGAAAAAAAATAACGAGGTATTTACTGACCACCTGTTGATAGAAATGATTTCCGTGAATGAATGGATGTTGCTCTATCATTGAAGGAAATATACGCGGCATTGCACGGCGTGTGTTCTTTCTTTTGCTAATTCTTGATTAAACACAAACATTTTAGTCCGTGATTTTTGGATGAGAAATGTAAGTAGCGTACTTGCAGATGTGGAAGCTGTTTTGAACATGGAAACACGCTGCATACAAATGAGTCACCTCAACTTCTACTGAAAAGCGACAGTCAGTAAACTTGGCACAATTCACAGCTGTGGACCAAGTTGGACTGAAGTTAGAAATAGTTGTGTCACAGTTATCGGGGCAATTTGAAGTTCTGGCACTCCACTCCACATTGTCTGGTCTTACCTCGACTTGCCGTAGTCTGGGTATTGATTCAGGTCACACGATAATACATCCATTGCTACAATGTCACTACCCCTCAACTCAAGTTAGCTGCTAGTTCGCACCTAAACCAACTTTCTCACAGAGTCCTTCCACGTGATAAGTTCAGGATCGCACATTTCTCGTCAACCCTGGGCTTTTACACGTGCAGACAATACGATTCTGAAGGATGATAATTGTTGTTTTAAGGGGCCTAACATCTAGGTTATCGGCCCCTAATGGTCTGGGTGATAGTGAAAATCCCAATGAAAAAGAATCTATAACGAAAATTAAGCTGTACTGAAAATATTTACAAAATGGAACTCAGATTGAAATGACTCACAAAATGTAGAGTGGAAATAATAAAAATAGGTAAAGGTAATTTAGAAGGAAAATACTCACAAAAGGAATTAAAATCGAAAAATACGCACAAAATGTAGTTTAGGTTCAAAATACTTAATACTCAACAAAATTCAATTAAAATTCAAAATATTTCCAAAATGCAATTGAATTGAAAATACACAATGCAAGTGAGATTTAAAAAGACCAGTTCAGTTTCAAAATACTCGTCTAGTGCAATTGAAATTCAAAATAAATGCAAAATTCAATTTAGATTGAAAATACCTACAAAATGGAGTTTAGATCGAAAATACTAACAAAATGTACTTTAGGGACACTGGGAGCCAATTCATAAAAACACGGCGGGAATCTTAGAGGGAAAAGGAAATATAATGAAAAGAAAAAGAAGGTTCATCCCTCGAAGAATGAGGGATCAAGAAAGATGAGAAGGAGACTCCCTGGATACCCTAATACCGTCGGGGTCTGAAGAGACCAAGAGTTGACCAAGAGAGGTCGACAGGAAAGAAGACGGAGAGGAGCCTGACACAAATAGGCCCGAAGTGGGAACAATGCTGGACTCAGCTGCAGTCCCATGGTTGCCAACCCACGTCCCACAAGTAATGAGCCCCTGGGGGAAGATAATAAGATTGGTAGTACAAAGGTTGTAGTGTCTGTACTTGTTTATGTTTCTTTCACTCATGATTCCGTTCTCTTTTATAATCCATTCCTTTAGCCGTGTTGTGAACAAACACAAAGCTAAAGTGATTCTGTGGAGATGTTACATTCTTCAGCTAACCATAACCTAATAAGTATTTCCGTGAAGAACTATACAGCCTATTTTCATATATCCTACTTACGTTATTTGCCTCTAACAACATACAAAAATTCAGTTTGATTGCTGTAATAGATTCGTAGATATTGAGAAAAGTCTAAATATTTCGGATGGTCACCATGTTGGATTTCTATAGTTCTCTACTGACCTTGGACTTCGATCGCATGATTAGGACACAAGAAATTAAAATTTCGCACAGCCGACATCTTGAGGGTATGTCAGTGCATTACAATGTGTATAAACATTTGCTGCACAATGTTTCACAGTGTTTGGATGGTTAAATAGTCTATTTGTTTCACGTCACTTGGCCGCCATGCTCGTTCTGTACTTAAGAGGTTTTTGAAAGTCTCATAGGTAACGACTAGTAATGCTCTTTATCACCGTACACAATTTCAGGGTGATATTGAAAGGAACGGTCGGGGTCGGCCAAAATAGTACTATATCCTTACCGAGTTTCAATGAAATCACTCCAGCTGTTTAGGAAATATTAGGGGGGGGGGGACACAAACACATACACACACGGACAAAAGACGATCGCATAGGCCTACTTTTTCATAAAGGAAATGAAATTAGGCTAGTAAAATTACAAGTTGTTCTACTTTATCCAATACAACTAGCGCTATAATATAGTGAAGTAACGATGAATCATAAATGGACTAACTCGTGGTGTAGCGGCTAGCATTTTTGGCTGCCACCCCAAATGTCCGGGTTCGATTTCCGGCTCTGCCAAGATATTTTAATTCTGGTGCGAGTGCTGGAACGGGGTACACACAGCATGTGTTGGTCAGAAATAATCTGAAATATTATGATCTCCTGTTGAACCAATTTTGGACGAAATCCATTTGTTAGTATAGAAGTTACATGTATTTTAAAATTGGACCTACCAGCAGGCTTAGGAATCATGTTGGCAGCACTGACTTATATTAATTATTCCAAATTAATCTAGAATGTAATTTGCTATACGTGTGCAAAGTATAGGGCTGTTGGCTTGCATACTTCCTGCTATATTAATATTAGGTTTAAAAATGGAGACAGCATTTATTAATAGTTGGCAGCCCTGATTGCTCTTAAGAATACTTATAGTAATATCTGTTATGTTACACATAGCACATACGAAATTTGGTTGAAATCCAACTGATAGTATAGAAGATACATGTATTTAAAAATTGACCCTATCAGCAGGCTTAGAATCATGTTGGTAGAACTGAAGTATATAAGTCACTCCAAAATTAATCGAAAATGTCAGGTACTATACGCGTGCATAGTTTAAAGCAGTCGGCTTGCATACTTTCTGATATATTGGTATTTGGATAAAAGAATAGAGAGCAATTATTAACAGTTGGCAGCCCTGGTGGCTCTTAAGAATATGCTCAGTCATATCTGTTTATGTACACATATTACATACAAAATTTGGTTGAAATCCAATTGATAGTGTAGAAGTTATAGGCATTTAAATATTGGACCTATCAGAAGGCTTAAAATTATTTTGGCAACACTGTCATGTATGGCCTCATGGAAATAATACTGAGATAGTGGTATCTACATGTGTGGCAATTTTGGAATAGCTCCCATGCATACCTTCCAAGATATCCAACATGGAGCTCAAATTCATTGTGCGTTTTTTCAGCAGTTGGTAGCACTGACATCATTTTCAAATATGGACGTGAGATATTCCGGTATACATTTTTACTCATACTAAATTTGGTTTCGATTTCTGCAGCCATTTAGGAGTTGATAAGGGGGGGGGGGGGGGCACACACACAGCCAGCCAGCCAGACAGACGCACATTTTCCCTGATCGATCTCATAAATCTACTTTTTCCTCATTAGCCTACTTTCGATTTTTGCAAAAAATGAAAGTAGACTTATGAGATCAACACAGGGCGAAAAAAGTGTGTCTGTCTGTGTGTGTGTATGTGTGTGTGTGAGTCTGTGTGTGTGTCTGTGTGTGTGTGTGTCTGTGTGTGTGTGAGTGTGTGTACTCTGAATGTCTGTCCCCCCCTATCAATTCGAACACGGTGAATGCGAATTGAACGAAATTTGGTACAAAGGTAGCACTAGCAAAGGACACCTCAGTGTCATATTTTATATCGCCGCCATCTTGACGGAAACGTAATGGCGGCCACACAAATGTTATAAGCTTAAATCAAATTACGACTAACCTAATCATCCGATCTCTACCAAATTTTGCAACAACATACCTTTATGGGGGGAGCATCCTTTGACCAAACCAATAGGCCATAAGCGTAATAGTTTGCAGATGGCGGCCATCTTTGTGTGAAAATCGATTCCCCCTATTAAATCGAACACGGTGCAACCGAATGGAACGAAATTTGGTACAGAGGTAGTACTAACAAAAGGCACCTCAGTGTCATGTTCTATATCGCCGCCATCTTGACGGAAACGTAATGGCGGCCACACAAATGTTCAAAGCTTAAATCAAATTACGACTAACCTAATCATCCGATCTCTACCAAATTTTGCAACAACATATCTTTATAGGGGGAGCATCCTTTGACCAAACTAATAGGTCATCAGCGTAATAGTTTGCGGATGGCGGCCATCTTTGTGTGAAAATCGATTCCCCCTATTAATTCGAACACGGTGCAACCGAATGGAACGAAATTTGGTACAGAGGTAGTACTAACAAAAAGCACCTCAGTGTCATGTTTTATATTGCCGCCATCTTGACGGAAACGTAATGGCGGCCACATAAATGTTCAAAGCTTAAATCAAATTACGATTAACCTAATCATCCGATCTCTAGCAAATTTAGCAACAACATACCTTTATAGAGGAAGCATCCTTTGACCAAATGACTAGGTCATTAGCCTAATAGTTTGCGGATGGCGGCCATCTTTGTGTGAAAATCAATTCCCGCTATTAATTCAAACACGGTGAAACCGAATGGAACGAAATTTGGTACAGAGGTAGCACTAGCAAAGGGCATCTCAGGGTCATGTTTCATATCACCGCCATATTGACAGAAACGTAATGGCGGCCACACAAATGTTCAAAGTTTAAGTTAAATTACGACTAACATAACCATCCGATCTCTACCAAACTTTGCAACAACATTCCTTTAAGGAGGGAGCATGCTTTGACCAATCTAATAGGTTATTAGCCTAATAGTTTGCGGCTGGCGGCCATCTTTATGTCAAAATTGATTCCCCCTATTAATTCGAACACGGTGGAACCGAATGGAACGAAATTTGGTACAGAGGTAGCACTAGCAAAGGGCACCTCAGTGTCATGTTTTATATTGCCGCCATCTTGACTGAAACGTAATGGCGGCCACACGAATGTTCAAATCTTAAATCAAATTACGATTAACCTAATCATCCGATCTCTACCAAATTTTGCAACTACATACCTTTATGGAGGGAGCATCCTTAGACCAATCTAATAGGTCATTCGCATAATAGTTTGCGGATGGCGGCCATCTTTGTGTCAAAATCGATTCCCCCTATTAATTCAAACACGGTGAAACAGAATGGAACGAAATTTGGTACAGAGATAGCACTAGCAAAGGGCATCTCAGTGTCATGATTTATATCGCCGCCATATTGACAGAAACGTAATGGCGGCCACACAAATGTTTAAAGCTTAAATCAAATTACGACTAACATAACCATCCGATCTCTACCAAACATTGCAACAATATACCTTTATGGAGGGAGCATCCTTTGACCAATCTAATAGGCCATTAGCCTAATAGTTTGCGGATGGCGGCCATCTTTATGTCAAAATTGATTCCCCCTATTAATTCGAACACGGTGGAACCGAATGAACGAAATTTGGTACAGAGGTAGCACTAGCAAAGGGCACCTCAGTGTCATGTGTTATGTCGCCGCCATCTTGACGGAAACGTAATGGCGGCCACACAAATGTTCAAAGCTTAAATCAAATTACGATTAGCCTAATCATCTGATCTCTAGCAAATTTAGCAACAACATACCTTTATGGAGGGAGCATCCTTTGACCAAACTAATAGGTCATCAGCCTGATATTTTGTGGATGGCGGCTATCTTTGTGTGAAAATCGATTCCCCTTATCAATTCGAACACGGTGAAACCGAATGGAACGACATTTGGTACAGAGGTAGCACTAGCAAAGGGCACCTCAGTGTCATGTTTTATATCACCCCTATCTTGACGGAAACGTAATCGTGGCCACCCAAATGTTAAAAGCTAAAATGTAATTACGACCAACCTAATAATCTAGTCTCTACCAAATTTTGCAACACCATATCTTTATGTGGGAAACATATTCAGACCAAACTGCAAGAACATCAGCCCAATAGTTTGCAGATGGTGGCCAAGTATGTGTGCAAATCGATTCCCCCTATCAATTCAAACACGGTGAAACCGAATTGAATGAAATTTGGTACAGAGGTAGCACTAGCAAAGGGCACCTCATATTCATGTTTAATATCCCTATAGCACGTTGTATTTCAACAAGCTACTACAACCAACATTCGATCATACTCCTTGAAAAGGACAAAGAGTTATAACAATACCCATGTATTTAGGAGAAAGTAGGCTATATGTTCTTTACTGAACATCTTGTTTTTAGCCTATTTTCAATTTTGAAAAACTAGGCTTATGAGATCACCTTTTGTCCGCGTGTGTGTGCGTGTGTGTGTGTGTGTGATTCGTGTGTGTGTGTCCCCCTAATAAAATATAAACGGCTGGAGCGATTTCAATGAAACTCGGTAAGTTCATAGCACTATTCTCTGCAACCCCGACCGTGCCCTTCAAATTTTGTTATGACTCACCAATCCAACATGGCAGCTGTGCGAAATATTTCACCAGCATTCCATATCTCCGAAACTATTACCGATATTACCCTGATATTTTTTATGGTGATAAAGGGAACAACTATAAGTTCACTTATGTGACCTTTGAAAATCTGGTAACAACAAAACGAACATGGCGGCCAAGCGAAGTTGCGACTTTTAAATAGACGTTTCTCGCGATTTAACCAACCAAACGCAATGAAACTTGGTACAGTATATGTTTATATACATTGTAATGCACCGACATCTAACTTCGTTCAATTGTTTACATAACCACAAGATGGCGGATGGGCGAAATATTTCACCGGCATTCCATATCTGTGAAACTATTAGTGGTATCTCCCTGAAATATTTTACGGAGATAAAAGGCACTACGGAAGTCCATCTATAAGACTTTCAGAAACCGGTTAACTACAAAACGAACATGGCAGCCAAGCGAAGTTGAAAATTTTAAATAGACCTTTCTCGCGATTTAATGTTCCAAACGCACTGAAATCTGGTACAGGAAATATTTATACACATTGTAATGCACTGGTATCTAATTTAGTTCAATTGTTTACATAACCTCAAGATGGAGGATGTGCGAATTTTAAAATTAAGTTTTTATTTCTTGCGATGTAGTCATGCGATCGAATTGAAAGTTTGAATATTGAACCTACGCAATAATTTTCCTTTAATGGTACATGACTCTATGGCCTATACATTTAACAATTCAACATGGCGACCATCCAAAATATTTAGTCGGCTCTGAATATCTAATAATCTATTATAGCAATCAAACTGAATTTCTTAATGTTCATAGGGGCTATGAACTTAAGTTCACCTATAGGACTTTAAATAACTTGGTGTTCACAAATCCAACATGGAGGCGACGCGAAATATAAAAATTCACATGGACGTTTCTCGCAATTTAATCATCCGAGTGTAGTGAAACTTGGAACAGTAAATCCTTATACGAATGGTAATCCACTGGCATCTAATTTATTTCAATTGTTTCCATAACCTCAAGATGGCCGCTGTGCGAAATTTTAAAACCTCCTTGTTACTTCTTTTGTCCTAATTATGCGATTGTAGTTTGAATACTACACGTACACAATAATCTGCATGTAACAGTACATAACTCTAGGACCTACATATATAAAATTCAACATGGCGACCATCCGAAATTTTTAGTCGGTTCTCAATATCTACGAATCTATTACAGCAATCAAACTGAAATTGTGTATGTTGCTAGAGGCAATTAACATAAGTAGGATATATGAAAATAGGCTGTATAGTTCTTCACGGAACTACTTGTTGCAAAATGTGAAAAGTAGGCTAAAACTATACATTTACAATGGGAGCACCGTAACCTGGCGCGGCGGCGCACAGTGTGTCGAATCCCATATCTAGGTGGAAAAAATTCACTGCCGCAAATGAAAGCAAAAACTGGCTCATTCGATAGTGAACAAACCAGATGGTGACCTTCGATCTTCCTTTCCGCTGTCTGGTGCGTAGGAGGGAGGGTATAGGTTCTGAAAGGTCTTCCTGGCAGTTATCAGGTAATTTGATAGGAGGTGTCGGAGTGAACCGAACGTTGTGATTCTAGTGAGTTCAACGAGGTGTTGTCTTCTGCGGCTCATGGAATAGCGAAGAGAGGTAGGCCCTATGTGTTCGCACTTTTATACGTAATACAAGCTTTCTGCACTAAATAAATTATTTACTTTATGAGTGCCTCATGGTGCCACTTTACTTTAAACGTTATTCGATAGGAAATTTAATGTAGATTCAAGATCTGTAGTGGTTTGGTTGCGCACGAATGGGCATGATGGTTTATTTTAGTATTTTCAGTTACTATCTGGGCATTACTGCGAGAAGAATTTTTCAACGCGTTGCGGTCGTGTCGTAAAGAGGGGCGTATCGACGTCATATTTCAATACGTTATGAATAAATTTGATCCTACAACTCTTACTGACATTAAGGTGCAGGAGCTAAGAAACAAAATTAAGTTGATATCCCATAATATTAACAAAAATGGTAGAGTCCAAGAAGAACATTGAAACGTAAAAATCCTGGTAATCTACCTAAGGAAGCTATTGAGTTACTTAATGACTCCCAAGGAATATTAACATCAAATGATGAAGACCTGTATAGCAATGACTACGATGCGCTGGACTCTACAGAAGAATCAGGTGACGAATGAACATTGGACATTTTGTTATTATTAAGGGGAATGAGGTTAATGAGAACATTGCTTGACGATTGCACGTTTTCTTTTTATTTGCAATAGGAGAAATAGGCCTAATATTCAATATATGTTGTCTTTATTTCCATGCTTTTCTAGAGAAATAATATTGTTTCGTGTGTGAAGTATGTTTACTAAAACTACGTCATTAACAGGACTGTAAAATGACATTTTGTTATAAAGAAATTGTTTGTATAATTTTGACGATTTTTTATTTTTTTGGAAAATAAATGTTATTTTTTGTGCATGATTCGTTGTTCTATGTTTAATAACAATTTAATATACGTTTTTAATCTGGATGATTTTACGTACAGTAACTTCGTCTATTCCCTCAAATAAGGTGTAACAAGAATATTTGACTGAAAGTCTCATTTTTATTCATATTTTATCCAGTTTTAAATAGTAGTCTATATTTACCACTGTCATAAACTATAAAATACACATCCAAATCGTGATTTTGACTACCGAAAATGGATGATTCTTTTGTTGCTTTTGGTCATTTCTAACACCTCACCTTACCCCTCACCCCTATATATTTACCCCCGAAGATCGTACACTTTAGACGATGCCAGAAATGAATTCAGCGACCTTGAAAACGGTATATTGCCAACTTTTAATAGAATCCCATTACTATTAACGAAGTTATTAATTTTTTCCACCTAGAATTGGGATTCGATACACTGTGCGGCGGTGGAAGCCATCTGGCGGGAGCGCGGCGAACTGCCATGCGAGCCTGCCGCTAGAGCACAGAGCAGTGCGGTGGTGGCAGCCACCTGGCGGGAGCGCGGCGTACTGCTTGGCGAGCCTGCCGCTAGAGCACAGAGCAGCGCGGTGGTGGCAGCCATCTGGAGGGAGCGCAGCGTACTGCTAGGTGAGCCTGCCGCTCGAGCGCAGAGCAGCGCGGCGGCGACAGCCATCTGGCGGGAGCGCGGCGTACTGCTAGCTGAGGATTCTCTCAGCAGATGGCTCCGGTGTGGTCTCGCCAAGATTGTCATGTTAATTAAGAAGCCAACTGAGCTAGGAAGCTGGGTATCATACAATTCGTAACCCACATGTAGGGTACCTACAGGTTCCGCATTGCCCCATATGTGCCCGAAACGCACTCACTTCCTCTTTACATTCACGTTGCGAAAGCTCGCACTGGCCCACTAGTTAATATATATCTTGTAAGTTTTTATTTATTTTTATTTTTTTATTTAGTGGTTCCCACGGACTCTATGGGCAGTGTCCTGGAGCTTGGAACATCTGGTCGGGATGGATACAACTGGGGAGATGTGATCAGCACTTCGCCCAGGCGGCCTCACCTGCAAAGTGAACAGGGGCCTCATGAGGGAGGGGAAGGGATGGAAGATAGGGATGGGGAGGCAAGGAAGGGGGAAGGAGGCGGCCGTGGCCTTGAAGTAGGAACCATCCCGGCATTTGCCCGAAGACGAAGTGGGAAACCACGGAAAACCACTTCGAGGATGGCTGAGGTGGGAATCGAACCCCCGCTACTCATTTGGGCCACCCGAGGCTGAGTAGACCCCGTTCCTGTCCTCATACCACTTTTCAAATTTCGTGGCAGAGCCGGGAATTGAACCCAGGACCTCCGGGGCGGCAGCTAACCATGCTGACCGCTACGCTACGGAGGAGTATCTTGTAAGTATTTTGTTTATTTATTTATTTATCGTATGGCTTTTAGTGCCGGGAGTGTCCGAGGACATGTTCGGCTCGCCTGAGTCTGTAGCTGCTTCCAGCGGACACCCTAAAGGGTGAGCTACAAGTTCCGTTCAATTTCAAGTAGTTCCAACTTTCGCCACCAGATGTCAATGATACCTAGTGGTGAACGTTGGAACTTTGATAGAGCGTTGTGACGAAATCTAACCTAACAAATTTTGCTTTACACAAGTTTAGTCTGTGAAAGGATCTTTTACATGCCATAAATCTATGACATGGGACCGCCGGCTTTACTTCCCCTCCGAAGAAAGGCATACTGAAGGACTTTTAACGCTCTTAAAAAATCCGACGACTTCGGCCGGGTTTGAACCCGCTATCTTGGGCACAGCAGTTCAGCATGCTACCGACTACGCCACCGAAGCCGCTATATTTTGTTGTTCTAGTTGTAGTAGAGAGAGACTGTGACAGTTTAGACCAGGGTCAAACTGAATAGACAACCCACTATACATCCAGTCAAAAATTAGCCGATATCTCACGAACTAATAATCGGAGAAACTTTGTGAGATGTCCAATGACTAGGGTTGAAGCTCCCTTTCATATGAAATAGATAAAAACTACCCCCGGGTTAAAATAGTTTTTTTCTGTACGCACTAGAGGCTCTTGTAAGATGGAGGGCTTTTCCAATGATTATTTATTCATAATTAACTTATGATCTTTTTGATAATTGATTAAATTGAAGGTCATTAGCCCGAGAGTACCCGAACTAATAATCATAGAAACCTGTTCCAGGGCTTAATCGAAGGCATGTAATATTTTTAGCCTATTTTCAATTTTGAAAAAATAGGCTTATGAGATCACCTTTTGTCCGTGTGTGTGTGCGTGTGTGTGTGTGAGAGAGAGGTGTGTGTGTGTGTCCCCCTCATAAATTCTAAACGGCGGAAGCGATTTCAATGAAACTCGGTAAGATAATAGCACTATTCCGGGCGACCCCGACCGTGCCCTTCAAATTTTGTTACGTCTCACCAATCCACATGGCGGCTGTATGAAATATTTCACCAGTATTCAATATCTCCGAAACTATTCCCGATATCACTCTGGAATTTTTTACGGTGATAAAGCGAAATACCAGAAGTTCACCTATGTTACTTTTGAAAAACTGGTAACTGCAAAGCCAACATGGCGGCCACGCGAATTCGCGACTTTTAAATAGACGTTTCTCGCGATTTAATCAACCAAATGCAATAAAACTTCGTACAGTATATGTTTATACACATTCTAATGCACCGACATCTAACTTGGTTCAATTGTTTACATAACCACAAGATGGCGGAAGTGTGAAATATTTTACTGGCATTCTATATCTCTGTAACTATTAGCTGTATCACCCTGAAATTTTGCACGGAGATAAAGGGCACTATTGGAAGTTCATCTATAAGACTTTCAAAAACCGGTTGATTACAAAACGAACATGGCGGCAAAGCGAATTTGAAAATTTTAAGTAGACCTTTCTCGCGATTAAATGTTCCAAACGCAATGAATTCTGGTACTGGAAATGTTTATACACATTGTAATGCACTGGTATCTAATTTAGTTGAATTGTTTACGTAACATCAAGATGGCGGCTTTGCGAATTTCAAAATTAAGTTTTTTTTTGTCGTAATCATGCGATCGAAGTGAAAGTTTGAATAATGAACATACGCAATAATTTTCCTTTAATGGTACATGACTCTATGGCCTAAACATTTAACAATCCAACATGGCGACCATCCGAAATATTTAGACGGCTCTGAATATCTACGAATCTATTATAGCAATCAAACTGGATTTTTTATGTTCATATCGGCTATGAACTTAAATTCACCTATAGGACTTTAAATAACCTTGTGATCACAAATCCAACATGGCGGCAACGCAAAGTATAAATATTCACATGGTCGTCTCTCGCAATTTAACCATCCGAGTGCAGTGAAACTTGGTACAGTAAATCCTTATGAAAATGAAAATCCACAGCCTGCTTCCAGTCTCCGACCGGGTCAGGAATGGAATGAATGAAGGCCCCATCTAGCGGCGAGGATATGAACTGTGCCGGCTGCCGAGGCCTGACGCACTCCTCTGGGGCAATGATTTAATGAATGACAGATGAAATGATAGTGGAGAGTGTTGCTGGAATGAAATTTGTGACAGGGAAAACCGGAGTACCCGGAGAGAATCCTGTCTGCCTCCGTTTTGTCCAGCACAGATCTCACATGGAGTGACCGGGATTTGAACCACGGACCCAGCGGTGAGAGGCCGGCGTGCTGCCGCCTGAACCACGGAGGCTACGAATGTTAATCCCCTGGCATCTAATTTATTTCAATTGTTTCCATAACCACAAGATGGCAGCTGTGCGAAATTTTAAAATCTCCTTGTTACTTCTTGTGTCCTAATCATGCGATTGAAGTTTGGATGCTACACGTACACAATAACCTTCATGTAACAGTACATAACTCTAGGACCTACATATATAACATCCAAGATGGCGACCATCCGAAATATTTATCCGGTTCTCAATATCTACGAATCTATTACAGCAATCAAACTGAAATGTTGTATGTAGATAGATGCAATTAACAGAAGTAGGATATATGAAAATAGGCTGCATAATTCTTCACGGAACTACTTGTTTATTTTTATGATTATTTTTATTTTTAGATTTAGCTAATCGACCAAACTACAAGTTCATCGACCTTGGATTTCTCGAGCCAATTATCGTAGAAACCTGATCCAATTTATTGATGGCCGCTGGAAAAGACAGATGGCTGCGCTGGTACCTTAAATGATTCCCTCCTTCCACATTGTTATTATTATTCTTTCTTCATTAAGCCCATTGATAGAGCGCGTTGGAACTTGTTTATTGGCTTGAAGAACTTGGTCGTCTTCTTCTCCTCCAAATATCTTTTCATGAACTCATCCTGTACCAGCCCTGCTGCTTTATGTATACCTATTTACTGAGGTTCTGCATATTTTTCGGTTTTTCTCTCATTCAGGTTCCACTTTGTTTCCTCCAGCCAATTTATCAACGAATTTGTTGTGTTAACCCACGTGTAGCTAATGAGAAGGGAAGACCCCCCACTTTGTACCTGTGGAGACGTTTTCACCCTGGCCCACATTTTAACCGAGTGTGTGGATCTTGCTGACTTACGAAGAAACCTTGGTTTGTAGATGACATTTAAACTGATATTAGCCCGTGACGCGGTGGCTGCTGATCACGTCATCCGCTTTATAAGTCAGAGTGGGTTAGGGCCAGCAACTTAAATTTTCCAGTGTACTGTGCCCAATCGGTCACGCCAGAATGGCATCGAACTCAGGTCTTATCAGAGAAGACCATGCACATGATTCTAACTAGAATCGAACCATTGATCCCTGAGGGGGAACAGTTTTAGGGAACCCGAAGAGCAATGCGTTAAATAATGACATATAATAATGTAGCATGATTTCACGGCCAGTATGTGGATATCATAGCAGTTTAAGGTGAAGAATTATAAGCAAATGCAAGCAAATATACGTTTTCGAAGCATACAAGAACGAAAGCAGACCAGTTTGACGTTTTACTAATTGGAGTTGGCAAGTGGGTGGAGATTGTAGGCGCCGAGGGAACTACTTTCGTCTGGACCGAGGAGACAGCTCAAAATTAATGACTCGGGTATTCACCGCTTGACAACGAAGGAACCTATGGTGGGGATGACTGCCCACGGAAATTAATTAATTACAGCCAAGTGGATCATTGAAATGGAGTGAAATGTACACCCAGGTGAATATATTCAAGGAGAGATAATTTAGGAGGGGTCTGACACCTAAATAAAAGCCTATATCTCTAAATGAGCGTGTTAACACCGAGCCTACGCTCGAGAGGAGTGATTTGGTGACCAGCCAGAGGGGAATCACCATGGTGGCGTCCTGACGCGATGGAATAAGGCAATTAATTGTAATTAATTGGCCGAAGCGATCGCCGGCACGCGAACGTTTATGAAACTTCCACACCTAAATAAACAAGGTGTATATGTCATTTCGGCTGAAGAGGTATTATTTCAAGGAAGGAGTCGCACCCGTATGTCCGGTGGACTAGTTTTTACGAGAAACCTTTATAAGAGGGAGCAGTGCAGACCAAGCCAGTTGTTGTCTTCAATCTGTTCTCAAGTTCTTCTCCAGTATACACGTAACTAATACGCTGCCAGTAAGCGCGCGAAATGTTACAGTATCGACGCTCAGCAATTGAAGAACAATAGAAGCACATCATACAGCTTCATAAGTATAATCATGAAGTGCGTCGAAGTTAATCTAATACCGATATTTATCAATTATCTGACGCAAATATAAATTCGCTACAGCGAAAGAGTAAATAATAATGTTTTTGGACATTACATATACCAGGAGGTATTGTCAGAGTTGTATATGACATTTTCATCAGGATCACTACAATTATGGGAGCCTGGGAGGCATCGCCAATTAATCATGACAGTGAACTGAACGATATTGAAGGTGACGAGGATCGAACGCCGGTAAACGCAGTTAGACTTTCACGGAGACCAGCGGTTGGCGTAATTGTATCGCATCTCTGAGGCCAGGCGTAGGAGGAGTTCGATTAAGGATCAACCTGTGAAATAGTGAGAAAGTGTACATAAATTGTGTTATAGTGATTTAACAAGTGTTCATGTGTATTGTGATTAATATGTATTGTGTAAAAGTGAAAGAAGCCACTGATAAGAGTATGTTTATCATGTGGGAAATATGTGAAATCAAGTGTCGTGTAAGATATAGCATGATGGCTTAAATCAAGCGTCATGGTAGGTCCGGAGCTGAAAGGCTGGCATCATCCAGCGAAAATGAAAAAGTGAGTACCAATTTACAATGTTATTCTAACTAAATAGTTCACCATACAACGATGCATCACTTTGAGACTAAGATGTAACAGTCACTTATTGAACGAGTTTTCACCACTCGTCTTGAATAGAATATGTCTTGGAAGGTGATTTGTTTAGGGCCAGTCAAGCCTAAAAAATTGTGATGAATGAAACGGTAACGTTAAATGATAAATAATAATAATAATCTGGGGTCGGCAACGGTAAAGTAATAGGCATTTTTGGCCTAAATAACGTTCAAAATGTGTCATGTCTAATATAAAGATACTGTATTTTGGTAAACAGTAAGAAAGTAACGTGGAATATAGCGAGCTACGAGAGTTTTTCAGTGTCAATGAAGTGTTGAATGAATATTTGAGATGGTCAATTCTTAGGATTGTATTTGAGGACCATTAAAGTAATGTAAGCCAGTAAATTTATACCTTGTTTTTAGGAGCTATTTAAAGCTTTGGCTTAAGTGTTATTACAGAGAGAACGCGGGTGCCTTAATAATTGAGTCATCTATGAGAAGTATTGTTTGAGCCGCATATAGCGTGCAGAAGTAACGTAGAATCCAGTGATTTACGTAAATATATTGCGGGGACCAAACTAGTATAGCTTGCGCGTTAGGTGAGAAGTTGGCTAATCTACGAGTTAGTATCGCCGTTGTGCATACTTTTATTATTCGCAGCGAATTGGACAGAGCCTGTCTGTATCCATCGCTTGCATGAATTATCGCCACGAGTGATGTCCGTCGAGACTCCGTGAGCATGTGTAAAAATGATCTACCCTGAGAGGTAAGAATCATATTCGTCGTTTAGGAAACGCAGATTTCCTTATGTTATTATTGAGACAGCTGCTGGTGAGAATCTTGTATTCTCATTATGATGCGCGTCCAAAGCCACCAGTTTTCACCACAGAACGGCAAGACTATCAGAGGATCCATCCCCAGCCATGAATGTTAATTATGAGCCGAGTTGAGCCCAATACACTATAAATATAGGTGTTAAATAATTAGAGTGACTCAATTACTTAAGAACAACACCTAGCGTAACTCTACTGTACTGAAATTGTAAACAATGTTGACCTTGCCAGCAGATGAGAGGAAGTGGGGTGGCCCACTGAGACGAGCGGCCATCTTGCGCGGCCAGCCGGAACTAATTTTATTGCCTGCTAGGGGAAGGGGACGTCGGTCCGCCAGTCCTTTAAATTAGAGTCATAGTGGGACACTGAAGAATCTCGATATTTCAATATGCAATTAAGATATGAGTGTTATGATGATGCCAATTGAATTAATTGATGTGTTTCAACACACATACATTGTTGGATCAATGAAATCGGATAATATTTGGCCCAGTTATTCTCTGAGGAGGAACACTGAACCAAATAAATTGTTAGGCATCCTTTTGGAATGCATTTTTGCCAGTTCACGCTAATTTATGCAGACGGGTATGTGATTTCTAAGGACATGACACGTGTGTAACGATTATAAGCCCGACAAGACCCAGAAAATCGTTGTATGGTGAAACTATAAACATTTCTATCCATGTCTATTTTGGAAGGGAAACATACCACTTTTTAAGCGTTTCATACTGATGGAAAAGAAGGAAGATGATTCACACGACACAACAAATATTTGTTAATTAAGGCATAAAATAATGAATTTATGCTAATCAAAGTAAATGCCATAAGAAACGGAGTAATGTTTTATTATTACAGTATTAATGTCATTTAGATGTGATATGTGACTTTTGTGTTGTGATACTCCAATTATGTAAAATTGTGTTACATGATGAACACTATGGAGACCCGTAGAAGTCTGAAAGTATCAATGATAGGATGCCAGAAATAGATTTGAGTGCAGTATAGCACTAATTAAGAAGAGACTCACAAAATAACCCTGATTTTAATTGTGGGAATTAAATATAATTTATCCTTTATTTGTATTTGTTGTATAGCCATGATTTTTATACCAGTAAATGTTTTATTATAGGAATATGTTGTTTATTTCATGTAGAGTAGTTACCTGGTAGACTCAAATCCTCAGCATGTGGTCGTATGGTGGGCAGGAACGTCCCATACCTCGAAAGACCGTGATCCACATGATGGCAATTGGGTACAGTACATTGACTCGAAGACTTGTTCTTTTTGATTGCTGAATTTTTATTTATGTTATAATTATTAGTTATTTTTTGAAGTATCGGTCGTTAAATCCCATTCCAAATTTCTACACTTTAATCTGTGTTAAGATGACCTCGTAGTTCCGCCCCTTGATTTATTTATTTTAATTTTTTAGCCTACATAGGACTACATTAGTCAGGTTTATGGAGGTTTTTCTTCTTTTTGTCAGCCCAATATTTCTTCATCCTTTCTGAACGTAATTTTCTTTCTGCTTCAGGAATGACTCTTCCTATTCTCTGCTTGTTGATTTTTGTCTGTAGTCTTTCAGAATCTTGAGCGTGTCTGTCTTGTATTTTAAATCTTCTATTGTAATATGTAACTCTCTCATGTCTTCTTTAAGTTCTGTGATCCATCTAATATTGTTCTTACTCTTACTCGTCCATAATTTTTTTCTATTATTTATCTACTGATTCTATTTTCTGGTGACCGTATTAGATGCCCTAAGAATGATATTCGTTTCTTTTTTATTGTGCTTGTCACTGGTTCTATTTCTTTATAAACTGTTTCGTTGGAAGCTAGTCTCCAGACTCCATTTACTTGATAACTTTTATTTAAACAGGTTCTCACTCTTCTCCTTTCTAACTTGAGTACTCTATCTATTGCAGCTGTGCTTGTTGTCTTGAATAACAAACAATAACTAACTTTTTTGTATTAATTATATCGAATAAATTTTTTGTTAATCTATTTTTGTCCATTATAAAATAGTGCCCAAAAAATGTCAACCGTCTCCTGTGTACGGTGTTTGTGAGACTATAGAGATCTGCAGTTCGTCTCTTGATCCAAATTCCATTTTCTTGTGTCAAATATTTTTCTAAGAATATTGCGTTCTTGTTTTTCAATGTCTGCAATACTTGAATGGCCTCCTAAAGTTATGGTGGACACCGGTTTTGTATGTCGTTATTAGAAGAGGGGAACGTGGCTAATTCGAACTTCTATAATTCGAATTTTTCTCTTGGTCCCTAGCATTTTATATACAATCAATGCTAAAAAATCGTGGTTAATTCGAATTATATTTTGGATAATTCGAAGTTTTTACGTGTAAAAGGCCGATCGGAAGCCAAACAGTTGCGTCAGGAATTCCCGTAAAACGACGTTGTATCATTGGCATGCCGCCCCTACTCGATTGTTTTGCCTACGTGACTTCGAAAAACAAGATGGTGACGACGCATCTGGCGGTGAACTCGTGGAGGGAGTACCCAGAAAAACTGTTCCAAGTACTGTCCAAGCAACAAACCAAATCACAGAGCTAAGGCGTTTTTTGAAAGTAGAAAAGACGTGATTGATTCTGTTTCCCGTTTCTTAAATTTGTTAGATTCTTTTGTGATGGCCGAGAGACTTGCAAGATAGAGGTAAAAATCTAAAACCTTTTTGAAGAACAGTAGATTTCTCTGAGACTTAACTAGAATGCTGGATTACTACTGTCGTTAAATAGGTGAATAGTACATTTTGGTTTTATTTTATCATTTGAAACTTTTGGGGTTATTCACGATACAGTCATTATACAGCACCGTTATCTGTTTATCTGCTGTGTTAACGTCAATCAATATGTAAACGTAATACTGAACTCTTTACTTGTTAAAAACTATGTAATTATGTTTAAGAAAGGTTATTGGATAAAAACCTAAAATTTGAATATTTTCTCTATCCTTTTCAAAGAACTTTCTTAATTCGAATTTTTGGATAATTCGAATTTTTTTACTGGTCCCTTGAGGTTCGAATTATTCATGTTCCACTGTAGTATTATCGAGGCGAAGGTATTCTAGATTGGAGCCACTAAGGCGATCTACTCTCCACTTAAAAAAACATACATTATGGACACATAATTGTAGAAAAATACTCGTCTGTTCGCAAATATTTCCTGTTATTACTCCGGAATATATTACAAGAATTTCTTTAGAAAGTTCGAATTAAATACGTGTTTCTGTGTCAAAATATTTGGTTCCATGTATCCATTAAAATTTGACCTAAGATTGTAATCCACGCGACTACTGTCGTTATATTTCCGAGCGCGATCACGGGAAGGCAATGGTTTAATGTGCATTGTTCTCACGGAAACATCAGCACTAGGACACCAATTACGAGATCACGCGGGAGTGACCGAGCCACGGCTAACCCCTGGCGAAGGTCCCACGAGCGATAAGGTCAGCGATAAATGGAAATGAAAACTGATAATTATGGCAACGATGATTATTATGATGTTATTTGCTGCACCAACCTTTGGTCTTGTCGTCGACTTAACATTTTCCCAGTCAGATCACAGCGCTGCGAGCGGTCATTACTCCAATGAATGTTAACGGCTGATTTGTTTCAACAAGGATAATCACTTTAGAGTTATGTCCAATCAACGGAGTCTGGCTTAATGCAGTTAGTGTGCGATCCGCTAACTCGTTAGTTGGCGCGCGACGCCAGCTGTAACGTGCTTGCCTCCTATCTAGGACATCCGTCAGGTATTCCAGAACTGGTCTGTAGGGTCAATCTGTAGGATAATTCACTAGCCCTCTGATCCACGAGGCAGCAAACCTGGTAAACTAAGGTAAGATTATCGGTCGCGGGGACCTGTCACCGTCTTCACAATCTGCAGACCATATAACTATGAGTGTACTGTACAGGTGTCAGTCTGTCTGTCCCAACTGCTATGACCGGCAAAGAAATCTGATCAATTGAAAAATTCAACATTTCTTTCATTTAAATCACAAATATGAACGCTTTAGGCCTAGTATATAACTTACTGTTTATAGCTTGGGAGTAAGGTCAATTGTTTTCCTGGATGTATTATCATTGTTCACTTAACAATAGCGATCCATTGGCATGAAACTGTTTCCCGCGGAAACATGTGCGCGCCACCATTTTCGATCAGAGTACTGCCCTGGCAACATCTTCAGGCCTCAAGCGCATATTCGTTTCGGAATTGCACAAGAACAACTTAGCATATGGCTGTATTGATCCTTTCCTATGGCTACAAGTGGCAAAAGAAACAAGTAGTTCCGTGAAGAACTATACAGCCTATTTTCATATATCCTACTTATGTTAATTGCCACTATCAACATGCAACATTTCAGTTTGATTGCTGTAATAGATTCGTAGATATTGAGAACCGACTAAATATTGGGGATGGTCGCAATGTTGGATTTTTATATATGTAGGTCTTAGAGTTATGTACCATTAAAGGACAATTATTCCGTAGGTTCATTATAAAAACTTTCATTTCGATCGCGTGATTACGACACAAGAAATAAAAACTTAATTTTAAAATTCGCACAGCCGCCATCTTGCGGTTATGTAAACAATTGAACTGAATTAGATACCAGTGCATTACAATGTGTATAAACATTTGCTGTACCAAGTTTCATTGCGTTTGGATCATTAAATCGCGAGAAAAGTCTATTAAAAACTTTCATCTTCGCTTGGCCGCCATGTTCGTTTTGTAGTTAACCGGATTTTGAGAGTCTCAAAGATGAACTTCCAGTATTGCCGTTCATCTCCGTACAAAATTTGAAGGTGATACCGGTAATAGTTCCTGAGATATAGAATGCCGGTGAAATATTTCGCACAGCCGCCATCTTGAGGTTAAATGTCGGTGCATTACAATGTGTAAAAACATATTCTGTACCAAGTTTCATAGCGTTTGGTTGGTTAAATAGCGAAAAACATCTATTTAAAAGTCGCAATATCGCTTGGCCGCCATGTTGGTTTTGTAGTTAACAGGTTTTCAGTGGTCACATAAGAGAAATTCTAGTAGTTCCCTTTATCACCGTACAAAATTCCAGGGTGATATCGGTAATAGTGTCGGAGATATTGAATGCTGGTGAAATATTTCGCACAGCCGCCATGTTGGATTGGTGAGATGTAAGGAAATTTGAAGGGCACGGTCGGGGTAGTACGGAATAGTGCTATAAACTTTCCGAGTTTCATTGAAATCCCTCCAGCCGTTTAGATTTTATTAGGGGGACACACACACGAATCACACACGCACACACAGACAGACACACGGACAAAATGTGATCTCGTAAGCCTATTTTTTCATAAATGAAAATAGGCTAAAAAGAACAAAACGTTGCATTGTTGACGATAGCGATGGTGCGCACATCTTTCCGCGGGAAACAGCATCATGTCAAAGAATCGCTATTGTTAAGCGAATCAATGACATGAAGAATGGTAATGCATCCAGGAAACCAATTAACCTTACTTCCATGCTATAAACAGTGTATGTATTGTACTAGGCTTATACCGTTCATACGTATGTTTTGAATGAAAGTAACGTTGAATTTTTCAAGTGATCGTCTTCTTTGCCTGTCAGTGTATTAAATTCTGAATGGCTGCTTTGATCACAACGAAATGTTGCGTTTAAAGTGGTTCTGCCTCCGGACACATCACTTTTGATCATCACTGTTGCCAACTATCAGTAATAGTTTGTTAAAGATTACGAGTCGATGACACGCTTTGCGATGCATGGTTTCCATCGTATTTGTGCTAAGACATCCTTTCACCAGACTAGCCATGAGTGTACATGTGTTTGTGTGGAGAACAGTCTGATACATAACACGTAATGAAGTGCAAGAAGGGAGTAAGTGGTCTCTCTGATAGAATTTTGCTCCGATTCTTGAGGCTGAGGTAATGTCATTTTGCACATTTTGCGTAGTAAATTTGTTATTAATGAACTCGAAAACGACTGACCTATCTATATAATAAAATTATGAAGTTTCAGGTAGTTCCTGTGCTGTTAGTAACCAGTGGTACCAATCTTACAGTTACTGTCAATAATACTTATGATAATGTTATTCGTTTTTCGTCCCTTTTAACTACCGTGGCTTTTAGAGACGCTGGGATGCTGGAATTTTGCCCCGAAGGGGATCTTTAACGTGCCAGTATATCTACTGACACGGGCCCCTCACATGTGCGCTCACTCAAATGCCAACTGGCTGCACCGGGATTCAATCCCGCTATCTTGGGATTACTGTCAAGAAACTCGTAAAAAATCAATAACGACCAAACTTTGTTAGGGCAACAACACGCGATCAACAATTAAGCGTTCCCAGTCATACTTATAGTAACAGCTGGTACCAACTTAACATATACAGTACGTCTACCGGTAACCTTGTATATCTCCACTAACAATAACCCAATTTTCACCAAACTTTGTGCGACAGAGATACGAGTAATTTGTGATGTTCATGATGGCTCCAGAATTAGCAATAAATAGGACGTACGAACGTAACGGACTGATCCAATGTCGATGAAACTTTAGAGGAACAAAGTAAACAGAAGTAACAAGCCATGCTTTATTCAACCTCCCTTGAGCAATAGTTGGTACCGACTGTACGGTTCCTTACGTCCATGGAAGGCAGGATGTTTAGTTCTTAACGGAACGTCTGCGGTTTGTTCATGACAGTGTTCAATGCGCAACCTGGAGAGGGGAATGGTGACAAATACTAAACTGACAAGTCATGGACACCAAGAGTTAGATCATATCCTTTTTCGTATGTAGTTCACTAAATCTATCACTATGAGTGATAGACTGTTGACCCATACAAGGTCAAATGAAAATCAAAATATCTACTTCCGTTTTGAGAAATTCAAAAATCTGCTTTCCCACAAATTGAAGATCACGAATCAAAGAATAGATTAAAACAATCCAAATTTCATTTCATCGCAATGTGTAGCACAAGTTCCAACTTAAGAACAAGCGTTTTTAAAATATTATTTGCCGGGAAGTAATTCTATTTTGAAATATGGTAGAGCTTTTCAAAACACGTATTTGGACACATTTCGGGACTTTCTAGCTTTTGGCAAATACGTGTTCGCTAACCTGGACCCTGAGTGCTCTTCGTGACACTTAATTAAGGTTTTCAATATTAACAACCAGTTCCATGAAAAACTATACAGCCTATTCTCATATATCCTAGGCTACTTATGTTAATTACCTCTATCAACATACACAATTTCAGTTTGATTGCGGTAATAGATTCGAAGATATTGAGAACCAGCCATGTCGGATTTTTATATATGTAAGTCTTAGAGTTTTGTACTATTACATGACCACTATTGAACAAACGTTTGGGGCTTTTGAGTCGACCGTCACTGGCACAAGAGCGATGTTGAAACTGCTCGCAGCTACAGCGCGGAAGACACCCAACCAGATAAGTAGTATCCTGTACTATTACAGTACAACCATTCAATCACTCCAAACAGACAAACCCCAGGTTCCTATCACCATTTTAGCATTTTACCTAACATCATAATATACTACAACTAGCATACACTGACATGTTGCAATACCAATACTGCAACTAAATAATTGTACATATTTTATAAGGTGCGTTCAAAAAGTAACGAGCCGGAGGCTGGAATGCTGAAACCGGAGACTACATCGGCTAATCGTGGCGTGTGTAACGAGGTGTGGTTCCGACCAGAGCGTGGAAGGTCACAGCCCGTCGCTAGAGGGCACGCGTGCACGTCAGGTGACGATACAAAGCGAGCAGCAGCATGCATCAATCGTCCAACGCTGCCAGTCACATTGCAAACAGTGACATGGAGGCGTCAAACGAAGAGCAAAGAGGTGTTGTTTGGTTTCTGACAGCGGAGGGAGTTGGGGGAACGGACATTCATCGACGAATGTCACAAGTACGGCAAACACTGCATGTCCCTTGCAAGGGTCAAGGCGTGGCACAAGCGCTTCAGAGAAGGACGGGTGTCGTTAGCCGATGATGCCCGGTCTGGGGCACCCCCCTGCATTACCGATGGCAACGTCCAGCTGGTTGATGCACTCATTACCCAGGACCGCCGAGTGACAGTGAACGCCATAGCTCCACGACAATGCACGACCTCATACGGCCAACACAGTCACGGCACTCCTGCAGAAATTCAAATGGGAGGTTCTCGACCACCCTCAATACAGTCCAGACCTCTCTCCCTGTGATTACGCCATGTTTGGTCCCCTGAAAAGGGCTCTGCTGGGCCAACGATTCACCTCGGACGCCGACGTCCAGCTGTATGTGCGGAACTGGTTCACATCGCAGCCCAGGGAATTTTATGAGACAGCCATTCACCGCCTCGTGTCACAGTGGGACAAGTGCCTCAACAGCCAGCGCCAATACTTCTAACATACAGATACTGGTTTCTGTAATTATGCATCCGGATCGTTACTTCTTGAACGCACCTTAAAAATATGTTCACCTGTATTCTCAAACATAGATTTTACAGCCTAAGTGTAATGGATCTGATGATGATCGCTTGACGATCGAAACTCTCATCCTAGTGTATTTATTAATCTCATGTAATTTTTTTCAGAATTAGGGTATAACCCAAATCTTTTGGGTACATTCGTGTTGACAGACTGAAAAGGATCAAACTTTTGTTTACTATGGCAACACTGTAAAATGGCTTCAAACCCCACAATGAACACTATTGTGTAGGTATAGTATTCTAACTTCAATCGCATGATTGGGACACAAGAAATAAATTTCGCACAGCTGCCATCTTGTGGTTATGGTAACAATTCAAATAAATTAGATGTCAGTGGATTAGAATTTGTATGAGCATTTATCGCACCAAGTTTCACTGCGCTTGGATAGGTTAAATACCGAGAAACGTCCATTAAAATATTTAAATTCCGCGTCACCACCCTGTTGGATTAGTGCTCGCCAGGTTATTGAAAGTCCCATAGGTGAACATATATTCATAGCCTCTATGAGCATAAAAAATAGTTCGAATGCTGTAAAAGATTCGCAGATATTGAGAACCATCTAAATATTTCGGATGGTCGCCATAATGGATTGTTATACGTATAGTCCATAGAGTTATGTACCATTAAAATAAAATTATTGCGTAGGTTTATTATTCAAACTTTCACTTCGATCGCAAGATTAAGACACATCTAGAGGTTATGTAAAATTTGAACTAAATTAGATGCCATTGCATTATAATATGTATGAACATTTACTGTACCACATTTCACTGCTCTCAGATGGTTCAATCGCGAGAAAAGTCTATTAAAATGTTTCAACTTCGCTTGGCCGCCATTTTCGTTTTGCACTTTACAGGTTTTTGAAAATTACATAGATAAACGTGTAGTAGTGCCCTTTATCACCGTGCAAAATTTCAGGGTGATATCTGTAATAGTTTCGGAGATACTGAATGCTGGTGAAATAGTTCGCACAAGCACCATATTGGGTTGGTGAGACGTAATAAAATTTGAAGAGCACGGTCGCGATCGGCCGAAATGGTGCTATGCCATTAGCGAGTTTCATTGATATCACTCCAGTCGTTTAGAAGTAATTAGAGGGGGACAAACACACACACACACACGGACAGTAGGTGATTTCATAAGCATGAAAATAGGATAAAAATTATCGCTGTATTACAGTCTAATTTTTCTAGAAATTTACGGATTCCTCTTCTTCTGAATACGCCCCTGTAAAGACGAATCGTTTGGATAAGAAGTTTACTTGTTATCAAACTGTAATCGCATCCAGTTTCAAAAGTACGTGTAGCACGATACATGACGGTGTGGTTGTGTTAGATATCAGCACCGCTTGCTGGCGCTAAGCACTAAAATGGGAAATAACATTTCTATCGCCGAACGCGAGATGTGGAGAGGTGTATTTCATTGGAACACAAGTTAACAGCGATATATCGACTCAACAGCTGTCGAACTCTACTCAGGTCGACGTTTGCTGCAATATTATCGCACAAAACGTCACTGCTAGGAAACAGGAAAGTCGCCTTGATTACAACTTCATATATCGCACCTAAACTCGCCTCTGCTTGTGTGGGATAAAGTCGCTCGGACCGTGCATCATGGCGAGGACATCTAAATATTCAATTTAAATTGTTTTACACTTTATTTTTAGCCTATTTTCATTTTATGAAAAAAATAGGCTTATGAGATCACCTTTTGTCCGTGTGCGTGTGCGTGTGTGTGAGTGAGGTGTGTGAGTGTCCCCCTAATAACTTCTAAACGGCTGGAGCGATTACAATGAAACTCGGTAAGATCATAGCAGTATTCTGGCCGACCCCGACCGTACCCTTCAAATTTTATAGTGTCTCACAAATCCAACATGGCGGCTGTGCGAATTATTTCACCAGCATTCACTATCTCCGAAATTATTACCGATATCGCCCTGAAATTGTGTACGGTGATAAAGGGCACTACTAGAAGTTCATCTATGAGATTTTCAAAAACCTGGGGACTACAAAACCAACATGGCAGCCAAGCGAATTTGAGACTTTGAAATAGACTTTTCTCGCGATTTAATTATCCCAACCTAATGAAACTTGGTACAGTAAATGTTTATACACATTGTAATACACTGGAGTTAAATTTAGTTCAATTGTTTACATAACCTCAAAATGGCGGCTGTGCGAAATATTTTACTGACATTCTATATCTCCGAAACTATTACAGATATCACCCTGAAATTTTGTACGGTGATAAAGGATACTGATACACGTTTACCCATGTAACTTCATAAACCTGTAAAGTACAAAACGAACATGGTGGCTAAGCGAATTTGAAATATTTTAATAGACTTTTCTCGTTATTTAACCATCTGAGCGCAGTGAAATGTGGTACAGTAAATGATTTTACATATTGTAATGCACTGGCATCTAATTTAGTTCAATTGTTTACATAACCTCAAGATGGCGACTGTGCGAAATTTTTAAATTAAGTTTTCATTTCTTGTGTCGTAATCATGCGATCGAAGTGAAAGTTTGAATAACGAACCTAGGCAATAATTGTCCTTGAATTGTACATAACTCTGGCCTATACATATAACAATCGAAAATGGCGAGCATCCGAATTATTTAGACGGTTCTCAATATGTACGAAACTATCACAACCTTCACTGAAATTTTGTATGTTGATAGAGGCATTTAAAATGAGTAGTATATATGAAAATAGGCCGCATAGTTCTTCACGGAACTACTTGTTTCTACCCAAATGAAGTACATTACACAGCAGTTGTTACGTTCACCTTCTCAACATAATCTCCTTGTAACTTTATGCACTTTTACCATCGATGTGTCAGTCTCTCCAGACCTTCCGGAAACCATTCATTCAGAGTGCTGCGCACCCTCGCCTTGACAGCTGTGTCCAGTTCTGCAAAATCCGCCAAACGGCGACCATGCAATGGAAGCACAGGGTCAGTCCACCGCCAAAGAAATGTCGAACAGGGCCATCAGTTGGTAAGGGAATGGCGATAGTGTTCTGGGACACAAAGGGCATCATCCTCATTGACTGGCTGGAATTGGGGGCCAAGCTTAACAGTGCACCATATGTGGCAACCCTTAAGCGCTTACATCGTGCCATTCAAACTATGTGGCCAGGAAAATGGGTTAAAGGTGTGCTTGTGCAACATGACAATGCCCGACCCCACACTAGCCGAGAGACCACCGCTGACATTGATCAAATGGGATTCACGGTGCTGTCTCTCCCACCATACTCTCCCGACTTGGCACCAAGTGATTACCACCTGTTCGGTAACATGAAGTAACTTGTGGAAAATTCTTGGCCCGATTAAAGACATCTCCAAAAGATCTTTGATGTTATGAGGAAAAGGAGAATTGCGTTTTATGGCCACTTACTAAGAATGAAACCCACACGTTGACGAACCGGATCATTAGCTATTTTAAAGATAAGAAGACCAAGCAGGCCTGGTTCGAAGAGGTAGAAAGTGACCTTCAGGAGTTGGAGATTACCCGTGAAGATATTCAAGAACGCAACCCCCTCAGGAAGAAACTGAAAGTGTGAAGGAGCACTGGGCAAAGCTCAATGCCCAGAGGAGACAGTTGAAATAACGTGGTCCTTGGTAGGCTGATAGGAAAAGAAGAACAGAAGAGGAATAATAATAAGAAGAAAGGGATGATGATGATGAAATGGGTAACGAAGAGAAGGAATATTTTGAGGAAAATTCCTAGGTCCGGTTAAAAGGAATAGTGAGTTTAGAAGACGGCATAACCAGGATATCTATACGCACGTGGAGAAAATTACTGACGCGATGCGAAAGCCATTCGCGAATGACTTTCTCGAGAACGCAGCTGAACATCAGAGGTGAGAGACCATTTCCCTGTCTAACTCCTTTTCTTTTTACAAAAGCATCTGAAATTACTCCTCTAAACTTCACTTTTGAGATGGTGTTGGTGAGTGTCTGTTGGATTTTTGCTCTTGTTTTGTCTTCCAACCTTCTTCTACTTCTGGGGCGTGGTGGCTCAGCGGTCTAGCTATATGCCTCTCACCAAGGCGGTCCGGGTTCGATTCCCGGTCAATGCATGTGAGATTTTCGAAGTGAAATGCCATGTCCTGTGGTTCAGATTCCACGTAAAAAGGAGGTCCCGTGGCTCATAATCACAAGATTCACGGTCACGTAAAACTACAATATTCCTTCTTCTTCTTCTTCTTCCTATCAAGTGTTAGGCCTGTTACGGTCTCGTTCCATCTCTTCGTAGGTCGACCTACGTCTCTTCTGCCTCTAGGTTGGTATTTGAGGATTCGTCTGGTGATCCAGCCGGTCTTCATACACAGTACATGGTCCTTCAAGCTGATCTGTAGTCCTGTACTGAGTTGATAATTACTGGTTTTACTTTTAGTTCTTTAAGGATAACCTCACAACATTTCCTATCCCACAGTGTGTATCCAGCTGTACTCCCCCAGGGGCTCACATCTTGTAGGACGTGGGTTAGCAACCACGGGACCCCAGCTGAGACCGGCTTTGCTTCCACTTACTTGTGCCGGTCTCCTCTCCGTCTTCTTTCCTGTCGACCTCACTTGGTCAACTCTTGTACTCTTCCTACCCCGACGTTATTAGGGTATCCGGGTCCTAGGGAGTCTCTTCCTTTCCCGCCTTAATTGGCCCTTGTCTCATCTTTTCTGATACCCTCCTTCTGCGAGGGGTCAGCCTTAATTTTATTTTCCTGTTATCTCCTGCCTTCTGCTCAAGGCCCTCAATGAGGCAGGGTGTATGTAGCCCCACCACTTCTGGTGCACCCTGGATATTGCTACACCCTCAGGGGCTCACGGCTGATGAGTTCGGGAGTGGTCGACCCCGAGGGATTCCTGAGCTGTGTCCGGTTTCCCCATTTTGTCCCTTACCTATGGGGTGACCCTCTCCTCTCTCACTTTCCTATCTGCCTTTCATGGCTCTCCTTCCTTCCAAGTCTCTCAATCCGCATTATTCGAGGGTTGAGGGCATTTCTTTTCCTCCTGTCCTTTATTTGCCTTCTCCTTTCGTTTTCCGTTTCTTCTTCTAGTATATAAGTTAGTAGTTAGTTTTAGTTATAGTTTGCATTTCATTTTCATCTTCACGATCACCCAAACCATTAGGGGCCGATAACCTCGATGTTAGGCCACATAAAACAACAATTATCATCATCATCATCATCCAGCTGTTCTCCTCATGAACCGCATCTCAGCACTCGTTAGTCTCCGTTCATCTCCTTTGCTTCGCTGCCACATAGAAGCTAGGATGTTGTATAGTTTGAGTCGTGTGTGCCTCTGGACTAAAGATGGCCTGAAGGTGTTATTTATTAGTCCTGTGACCTTACTGAAGTTGATGATTTTGTGCTGCATATCGGTTTCTTGGATGTGACAGAGGTGATAGCCGAGATATTTGAATGTTGATACCCGCTCAAGGGTTGAATTTTCTAATGCAATTTATGTTCTTTCATGTTTTTCCCGATGAAGACCATAACTTTAGTTTTGGTAAGGGAAATCTCCATGTTGTAATTTCTTGCTGTTGTGTGAAGGATATATACTGATCTCAGTAAATCATCTTCTGATTCGGTAAAATGTACCAAGCCCTCTGTAAACAGTAGAGAGTCTATATCAATTACTATTATCCGTAGTATTAGTATCTTATTGATGGTGTTTGCAGTAGTGAGGCCCGTGTTATGAATGTGATGTTCGTTGTCGACAAGTGGGTGTTCAATATTAAATGGGATGGGAAAGAGGAAAGGGGATTCATGTGTAAAATTGCTATATGGCAGAGAATTGATGAGCAAATTCAGGAACATCGCTGCCGTGATGAGAATGTCCAGGCGATGCGTGGGTTAACAGATCCTTTTATTTTAGTCTAGAAATACAGCCAGATATTTTTGGTACTATTCCGCGCAACGTACAATATTTAAAATTGCCCGTATATTTCGAGTGCTTCAGATAAAATATAATGCACTTTGTTCGTTCTTGCTTTGAACACTGATAAATCGAGCCATATATTCTCGACTCTAAACCGATTTATGTTTGGATTACACGAACTGTATTGTTTGAGCGAACAATTTACTCAAAACTTTACATCGGCAAGTGAGCAAAGGTTTATCTCCGGTGGGATAGAGTCAAATTGATTTTACTTCCATTGTCATAGAGCACAGCAGCCAAATTTGATATTCATCATGACCGGACCGGTCCATTTATCTCCCCTTTGTTTCGCTCGCTCGTCCAAGTGGCAATACACATGCTGGCTATTGGAGGAGATAATCCGCTACCTTCCAGGCTTCAGAGACTACCCATGTGTCTTCTTACGATATGCTAGTATTTTAAGGGGAGTCGTAAAGTCCCACATTGCCAATGTTAAGATGATAGTATAAATGTCCCAATTTCTCAGCATCTATTGGATATGATACAGACAGTTTATTGGTTCTTGCTCAGTGTACTGATCCTCATTCATATGGAAAACTTTAATAGATTTTTTAAAAATATTTTTCTCATTGGACCTCTAATTTTTTCATTAAATATTTGGAGATATATATCTTTTAAACTATCTACCGTACTTGAACAAAATAACTCTTCGAGGATCCACAGTATCAGTGTACAATATACATTATGTGGCAAAATAATTATGGAGATACCACCAGTAGTTCTTGAGAAAACGGGGCCTTTATTTTGAAAAAAAAAAAGTAATTTCGAGAAAATTGATGTTAAAGTAAGGCCATTTCGTTTTGAATCATTTTTACACAGTTTCACTTTCCCACCACAAATATTGCCTAACTAATTAATATGTTAATATATTTAAAAAATCTGATGGGTTATTCCCCAAACATGAAAAATAAATACATGAGATTAATAAATAAATTAATAAATTCAGTTGTATGGCCAGTTTCGTCAAGCGATCATCATCAGATCCATTAAACTTAGGATATTAAATCTATGTCTAAAGGTTTGGGTGAAAGTATTTAGTTGCAGTAGTAGTAGCAACTATATAAGTGTATTGTGCCCGTTAGTCAGGGATAACGGGGGAACATCGACCACTGACATTCTTCTCGACAGAATAGCCAACTGATGATTTACTTTGAAATATAAGCCAAACCAGCGCCTTCTAGACCAAATAGGTGAGATATGCTGTTTAAAAACCTTGCAAGATTTTTTAAAGAAAGTTTAGGATTACAGTAATAAAATCAAATTAAATTAAAAATAGTAAATATTGAACTATTATAATAAAACACAAACCAAATTAATCACAATGAATAATTCGTAAAAGAGTGAAAATGTCAAAATTAACGGATGAATACAAAATAGGCTACCATTAATGGTTCGTACACCGAGAGTGGGAGCTTTCGCACACAGTTAACAATTATATAATAACTTCACTAATATGTAACATAGAATTATGAGAACTGATATACTTATAGTCAATATATTGGGATTTCATTTGATATATGAAAGGGAACAGCATATAAAGTATTGCGTGATTTGTTGAAACGACAATATTTGTGATTTTTTTCAGCGCTATGAATCACAAGAAAAACGATTTAACAAGAAATTCCCGTCAGAATGGAATGACATTTCTTTAATGCAACGAAAAGACATGAGGATGAACCACCATGAATGGTAAACTTATACTGTAAACAGTATTTTTTTATATTTGATTTGTTTTTCAAAAATTCAACAGTGTTTTCCTTAATTTTCCAAGTAGGTTATACACGTATCTCAATAAATTTATTGATATAATTTTATGGATGAGAATGCCATAATATGGCCGAACTGGAGTTAATTAATGTAGGCAAAATTAATTCAATTTTATTGACTGTAACAAAAGTATTAAAAACCTATTGCTATTTCATTTACATGTCTATTGTCATAATAAGAATAATATTATTACTAGGGTGCCCGTACTGCTCCGCAGCATTCTTTTCACTATTGGAATTAAAAAATTACGACATTATGTAATAGTTTATAATCTTTATTTCACAATACTTGCTTCCTGACAATGTTCGCTGTGCGTCGACCCTTAGGTTTAATTTCTACTTCCACATCTTTAAATGATTTTTCTCGGGATAAGGCAACATAGAACATTCCATGGCCTAAAACAGGATCAGGCAAGTATATTCCAACTCGATGAAGCGTTTGATCCTGCGCTTTGTTGATTGTAATACAAAGCACTAGTGTAATTGGAAATTTCCGTCATTAGAACCAAAATTAAATTGCTACTAAGAGAAAGTTTGTTGACAAAATGAGATGTAATATCTAATGTTCACTCATAAAACGACCTTCGTACAACAATTAGCACCAGAGATATGAATGCTTCAAAGTTGGAAAAAGTTGGAAAACGTCGAAAAAAATCAAATAAATTGAGAAAGGCGTAATTTATGTGATTTGTAATACTTGATGACAAATCTGTGGAAGAATACCTTTCATTTAAAAAAAGAACGAAGGAAATCGACCGGAATGTATGGCCGGACGTACTCGGATAAGTTTTCATCAATATTTTTAATAATATAGATAGCTTCAATGTGAAAAAAAATGTAAAAAAGGTGCAAGAAATCAAATAATTTGTGGAAGGCAGTAGTTAAGTGATTTTTAATACTTGATATTAAATCCGTACCTGAATAACTTTCGTTTAATAGTGGTATGAAGGAAATCGACTGGATAGAATGGCCGGACGGACTCGGTTAAGTTTTCATAATTATTTCTACTATTCGCTTCGGCACTCATAACATTCCTGAGAATCAACCAATGTAAATATTTAATACCTCAAAAGATATAGCTTGATCCACTGAGTGCTCTTAGACCAAAACGAACAGTGTAACTCAATTAGAACCAAAGATATGATTGCTACAATGAGAAAAACTGTTGAAAAAATGAGATGTAATATCGTATGTCCACTCATAACTTTCCTCCGAATCAGCCGATTTGAATGGTTAAGAGCTCAAATGATAGCGCTTGATTCACTGAGTGTTCTTAGACTAAGACGACCTTCGTAACTAAATTAGAACCGAAGATATGGTTACTTAAAAGTTGGAAAAAGTTGAAAAAATCAATTAATTTGAGAAAGGCGTTATTTAAGTGATTTGTAATACTTGATAACAAATCTGTGCATGAATACCTTTCATTTAAAAAAAGGATGAAGAAAATCGGCTGGATAGTATGGCCGGACGGACTCGGATAAGTTTTCATCAATATTTTTAATAATATAGATTAACGAGGATATCTTTTTGGGCTGTGATTCCATGTTGAATTAGCGTGGAAGTGTAAACAAAATTCAGACTGGTAGTTACCATGGCAACAAGTCCAAGCGCTCTTGTATTGCACTTGTTACAACGCGATACTTATAAATGATTCGTGTTGTAACTTTCCAGCTACTGTACAGTATGTAGGTTAATCCACTCCGCAGAGTGTTACTTGGAACGTGAAAGTGCTATACTGGAGTAAAATTGAAATGTCGTGAACCATAAAAGCCGAGCTTACGCGAAGATACTCGGTATTAAATATTCATATTACATGATATAAGGTTATTCGTGATTCCTTTCATTAGGCGGTTTTAATATCGCTCCGGTAAACACGAGGCTTTATATTGAGAGCTTTAATGGCGACTGCGTCTCATATCAGAAGCTTAATGGGCTCCAGAGTAATGAATTTAGGGTAGAGTTCAGCTCATGCGCAGCTGTTTACAACCTAAGTAGTCATAACTACCAGAGTTAAGGGGGGTGGGGGGAGATGGCTTCAATTGCACTTCCATTGTCTGTGAAACGACTGCAGTAGTTCTTGAGTCAATAAATGCGTTTCTGTCAACACCGTTTTACATTTTGTCCAATACACTGATTTTATTTCGGTCGTTTTGTCCTATGAAATACTCTCGCCTTAGGACTGAATCTTTTGTTAGAAAGACTGTCGATTGTTTAAGCGTGGCTTTAAAAGTTTGGATGTAGAATCCTTGAGCAGTGTAAGACAGTATCTGTGGTTTGGACTGCTCTTGTGACAGGCCTTGCATTGATAAAATGAATATTGTTGTTCAACTTGGCTTAACAGTGCTCATATTGGACTAGTAGACACCCAGATGAACCAGGCAATGCGTATCATTACAGGGTGCATGTAAAAGATCCTTCCACGGACTAAACTTGTGTGAAGCTAAATTGTTAGGTTAGATTTCGTCGGAACGCTCTATCAAAACTTCCAACCTTCACCACCAGGTCTCATTGATATCTGGTAGCGAAAGTTGGATGTACTTAAAATTGAACGGAACTTGTAGCTCTCCCTAAGGGTGTCCGCTGGAAGCAGCTACAGACTCAGACGAGCCGAACATGTCCTCGGACACTCCCGGCATTAACAGCCATACGATAAACAAATAAATAAATAAATAAATCGAGATCATAAGCCACGGGACCTCCTTTTTACGTGGAATCCGAACCATAGGACATGGAATTTCACTTTGAAAATCTCACATGCATTGACTGGGAATCGAACCCGGTCCACCGCGGTGAGAGGCCAACAGCTTGACCACTATGCCACCACGTCCCCCAATGACTTACGTTAATGCATGTCGTTCAAAATTCGAATTATAATATTGAAAACATTTCCTAGCAGACAAAGTAGGGGCCCCATCTCAGCAAAAATGTAAAATAAAGCAATTTATTCGATTGTGCTAAACGTTAAAGGGCTAAAGGGCCATTCCGAAGCATACAGGCACCCGTGTGTGTATATTAATGTGTGTATCATATGGCTTAGTGTAATGCTGTGTAAATGGTGCAGATCATGTGGATATTCCATGCTTGATGTACCTGAATAGTACTTATTATTTATTTGGCTTAAAAATTCGCTCAATGATATTTTTATGTTCGACCCTCACTATTATGTGTCAGAAAACTGTATCATAATGATGGTCATTATAACACTCTTTTTCATTATGATACAGTTTCTCCAGCCAATCAGAGCTCGTTCATTGACCAATTAGGTAACGATACCTTCACGCGTGCGCTCAAAATCCAACATGTCGGACATAAACACAACATCGAACTATAATAAATTACCGACATGGAATACGCACCGTCCATATGTTCGCGTAAATAAACTGGCGAATATGAGACAAGAAATAGCACTGTACCTTAATATAATTTCTACACAGCGCATTCATTGTCTTCAAACAACTCCAGAGACAATATTACTGAGGGGCGGCAGATGTAAACACATGGCCTGCGTATGGCATTGCAAGCACACAGAGCGCATGCGTCGGTCGTCCAGAGATCTTGAAAGACAGAGATATAACACTCAACGCTCGCTCTGCGATCACGAAATTCAAGTAGCTGACTCTCAACAGATATTTATGAATATTTATGTTAAAACATATAACAAAGTTATAGTTATCGTCGAACATAAACAGTCGTATGCAACTCGCCTATAATGGTAATTAAGACACTCGTATGGAAATTATAAAACTCGCATACGCTCGTTTTATAAAAATACTCGTGTCTTAATTATAGCCATTATAGGCTCGTTGCATAATGCACTATATTACGGTACTTAATATTTTATATGAAAGGCATACCAACCATACCATTCTGAGAAGGGAATGTACAATACTGTAGTAACCCAAAATACCTGGGAGTCACCCTGGACAGGTCGTTACTTACAAGAATCACCTCTGCAATGTGTCAGCCAAGAACAAGACCAGGAATAACATCCTGACGGGTACATCCTGGGGTGCTAATGCTCAAGTCCTGAGATCCACTGTTCTTGCACTTTCTTATTCCGTCGCTGAATAGGCCTATTGTTGCTCAACTTGGCTTAACAGTGCTCACATTGGACTAGTAGACACCCAGCTGAACCAGGCAATGCTTATCATTACAGGGTGCATCCGACCTACTAACACACACTGGCTTCCCACCCTTAGCTACATACCACCTCCATCCCTAAGAAGATCACAGTCACTGCTTAACTTCTGGAAGAAAATAGAAAACAATCCTCACCTCCCTATTCATTCTGATACAGCAGCTTCTCCAACCAAACGACACCCTTCTTGGCGTACTGCAATGACTCTACAGGACACCTCCTTTAATGTATTGGACGCCTGGAAAGAACAATGGCATCTGCAATCCTCGTTACCAAATCATCACATCATTAAGAACCCCTGCAAGTGCCCTGATGGATTTTCCCTTCCCAGACGACAGTGGAGGACGCTAAACCGTATTAGGACCGGCCAAGGTAGATGTGGAGCCACGCTCTTCGAATGGAGATGGAAGGCATCACCTCAGTGTGACTGCGGAGAAGAGGAACAGACAGTGGACCACATTACATTCGAGTGTCCTTTACGTGCATACAGAGGCTCCATAGAAGACTTACACTGTGTCTCAAGTGAAGCCCAACTCTGGCTCTCAACTTTAAACATGGAACTCTAGTTATGAACTTGAGATGGTAGTTGTACTGTATATATTGTACATAATATTGTATATAATATTGTGTTCATCATACGCTAAATAATAATTGATGAAATTGGAAAGTCGAAGCAACCATTTTCCAATCATTTTTCTTGATCTTAATTATAAAATGATCGGATCATGCTCGCATGCATGCTTGGTTAAAGGACACACATTATGTTGGCCAAAACGCAAGTATCTATTATATAAAACAAAGTGTCCTGACTGACTTGACTGACTGACTGACTGACTCATCAACGCCCAGCCAAAACTACTAAAGTTAGAAACATGACATTTTGGGAATATGTTCGTTGTATGTGGAATGCGCCCACTAAGGAAATTTTTGGATATTCAGGTTCTAAAAGGGTGTTAACGGGGTAAACCTGCATTTCACTGAATAACAATATCTCCCGATTGGTTTCATTGGGGGATGTGATACTCGGCATATAAACTCACCATTAAAAATAAGAAGACACGTGTCTGAGGGTATTTCGATGTGGTGTATATTATGAGGTGAAAGGGGTGAAAAGTGGGGGTTGAAGGATTCTTAACGGAGCGTGTATCTCTTAAACGTCATAGGCGAGGAGATTGAAACTCAGTGGAAAAAAATCAGCTTAAAAATAAGTAAACAGGTGTTCGATCGTTTTCCCATAAATCCAATTTAAGGGGCCCATGGGGAGGGGTGAAATTCTGGGGGGAAAATACAGGAACGAAAGTGTCCTAACTGATTGACTCACTCACTCACTCATCAAATTAAGGGGGAAAGAACAGCTTAAAAATAAGTAAATACGTGTTCGACCGTTTTCTTTTTCTTAACTTCAATTTAAGGGGTTCATGGGGAGGGGTGAAATTCTGAAAAATAAATAAAACAAAATGTCCTGACTGACTCACTCATCATCGCCCAGCCAAAATTATTGAAGTTAGAAACATGAGATTTTTGGTGATATGTTCGCTGTATGTCAAAAGCGTCCACTAAGGAACGATTTTCGGATTTTCGGGTTCTAAAGGGGTCTTAAGGGGTTTAAACCTGCATTTCATTGGATAACAATATCTCAAGAGTGGTTTCATATGGGGCTGTGATACTCGGCATCTAAACTCATCATTAAAATAAGAAGACACGTGTCTGAGGGTTTTTCGATGCGGTGAATATTATGAGGTGGAAGGGTTGAAAAGTAGGGGTTGAAGGATTCCTAACGGAGCAAGTATCTCTTAAACGACAGAGGCAGAAAGTATGAAATTCTGGGGGAAAAATCAGCTTGAAAAATAAGTAAATAGGTGTTCGGCCGTTTTTTCATAGATCTAATTGAAGGGGCCCCATGGGGAGAGGTGAAATTCTGGGGGAAAAACGTCCACTAAGGAAGGATTTTTCGATATCCACTCATCATCTCCCAGCCAAACCTATTGCAGTTAGAAACATGAAATTTTGCGGATATATTCGTTGTATGTCGAAAAGGTCCGCTAAGGATGTTTTATTGGATATTCATAATCTAAGGGGGTGTTAAGGGGGTTTAAACCTGCATTTCATTGAATAACAATATCTCAAGAGTGGTTTCATATGGGGCTGTGATACTCGACATCTAAACTAATCATTAAAAACAAGAAGTTCCGTGACGAACTAAAGAGCCTACTTTTCTTAAAATTTAAAATTCATGCCATTGATTAATCTATATGGATCTATCTAGAATAATGGCAAAATTAAATTGGTAATATAGAATTTTCTAATTAGTTCGAAATACTGTATACCTGGCATAATGTAGCCTAATAGAGAACTACAGTTGGCAACCCTGGTGACTGAATATATTCTTGTTTCCATCTCTTAAGGTACAGAATACAAAATTTGCTTGAAGTCCAATGGATAGCATGGACGTTACATGCAGTTAAACATTGGATCTAACAGCGCGCTTAAAATCATGTTGGCAACAATGACATACATGTATTGGTCAGAACTAATCCGCAATAATATGATCTCTTGTTGTGTTAATTTTGAATGAAATTCATTTGTTAGTATACAAGTTACAGGCATTTTAAAATTGGACCTATCAGCAGCCTTAGAATCATGTTGGCAGCACTGACGTATATTAATTACTCCAAATTAATCTAGAATGTCAGGTACTATACGTGTGCAAATTTTAGAGCTATTGGCTTGCATATTTTATGATATAATGATATTAGGGAAACAAAAATAGAGACACCATTTTTTAACAGTTGGCAACACTGGTTGCTCTTAAGAATACGCATAATCGTATCTGTTATGGTGCACATAGCACATACAAATTTTGGTTGAAATCCAAATTATAGTAAAGAAGCTACATGTATTTAAATTTGGACCTCTCAGCAGGCTTAGAATCATGTTGGTAGCACTGACGTATATAAGTTACTCCAAATTATTACAGAATGTCAGGTACTATACGTGTGCATAGTTTAAAGTTGTCGGCTTGCATTCGTTCTGATATATTGGTATTTGGAAAAAATAAATTGAGAGCATTTATTAACAGTTGGCAGCCCTGGTGGATATTAGGATTACGCTCAGTTATATCTGTTTATGAACACATAGCACATACGAAATTTGGTTGAATTCCAATTGATAGTGTAGATGTTATATGCATTTAAATATTGGACCTATCAGCAGACTTATAATCATTTTGGCAACACTGCCAAGTATGGCCTCCTAGAAATTAAACTGCAATATTATTATCTATATGTGTGCCAAGTTTCAAATAGCTCCCATTCATACCTTTCAAGATATCCAACATAGAGCTCAAATTTCAATTGCGATTTTTCACCAGTTGGTAGCACTGACATCATTTTCAAATATGGCCGTGTGATATTCAGGTATAGATCGTTACTCCTACCAAATTTTGTTTCGATTGCTGCAGGCGTTTGGGAGTTGATAGGGGGGGGGGACACACACACACAGCCAGACAGACACACATTTGCCCGATCTCATAAGACTACTTTTTCCTCATTTTTGCAAAATGTGAAAAGTAGGCTAATAAGCAGACACGTGTCTAAGGATTCTTCCATGTATTGTACATGATGAGGTGAAAGGGGTGAAGAGCGGGGGTTGAAGGATTCTTGGCGGAGCGTGTATCTCTTACACGAGATAGTGAGAAGTTTGAAACTCAGGGGAAAACATTAGCTTAAAAGATAAGTGAATAAGTGTTCGACCAGTTTTTCATAAATCCAATTTAAGGGGCCCATGGGGAGGGGTGAAATTCTGAAAAATAAAACGAAAAAAAGTATCCTGACTGACTGACTGACTGCCTGACTGACTGACTGACTGACTGACTGACTGACTGACTGACTGACCCATCATCGCCCAACCAAAACTATTGAAGTTAGAAACATGAAATGTTTGGGATATATTCTTTGTACATCAAAACCGTCCACCAAGGAAGGATTTTAGGATATTCAGGTTCTAAAGGGGTGTTAAGGGGGGTAAAACCTGCATTTCATTGAATGACAATATCTCGCGAGTGGTTGCATTTGGGGATACTTGGCATATAAACTAACCATTGAAAAAATTAAGCAGACACGTGTCTAATGTTTTTCCGATGTGGTGTAAGGGATGAAAAGTGGGGGTTGAAGGATTCCTAACGGAACGTGTATCCCTTAAAGGACATAGGCGAGAAGTTTGAAACTGAAGGGAAAAACAAGATGTTCAGTAAAGAACATATAGCCTACTTTCTCCTAAATGCATGGGTATTGTTATAACTCTTTGTCCTTTTCAAGGAGTATAATTGAATATTGGTTGTAGTACCTGTTGAAATACAACGTGCTATAGGGATATTAAACATGAATACGAGGTGCCCTTTGCTAGTGCTACCTCTGTAAAAAATTCATTCAATTCGGTTTCACCGTGTGTGAATTGATATGGGGAATGGATTTGCTCACATACATGGCCGCTATTTGCAAACTATTGGGCTGATGACCTTGTAGTCAGTCATAAGATGCTTTCCACAAAAAGGCATGTTGTTGCAAAATCTGGTAGAGATCAAATTATTAGGATGGTCGTAATTTGATTTAAGCTTTTAACATTTGGGTGGCCGTCAGTCCGTTTCCGTCAAGATGGCGGCGATATAAAACATGACACTGAGGTGCCCTTTGCTAGGGCTACCTCTGTACCAAATTTCGTTCCATTCGGTTTCACCGTGTTCAAATTAATAGGGGGATTCGATTTTGACACAAAGATGGCCGCCATCCACAAACTATTAGGCTAATGACCTATTAGGTTGTTGCAAAATTTGGTAGAGATCGGATGATTATGTTAGTCGTAATTTGATTTAAGCTTTGAATATTTGTGTGGCCGCCATTACGTTTCTGTCAAGATGGCGGCGATATAAAACACGACACTGAGGTGCCCTTTGCTAGTGCTTCCTATGTACCAAATTTCGTTCCATTCGGTTTCACCGTGTTCGATTTAATAGGGGGAAGTGATTTTGACACAAAGATGGCCGCCATCCGCAAACTATTAGGCTAATGACCTATTAGATTGGTCAAAGGATGCTACCTCCATAATGGTATGTTGTTGCAAAATTTGGTAGAGATCGGATAATTATGTTAGTCGTAATTTGATTTAAGCTTTGAACATTTGTGTGGTCGCCAATAGGTTTCCTTCAAGATGGCGGCTATATAAAACATGACACTGAGCCTCCCTTTGCTAGTGCTACCTCTGTACCAAATTTCGTTCCATTCGGTTTCACCGTGTTTGAATTAATAGGGGGAATCAATTTTGACACAAAGATGGCCGCCAGCCGCAAACTATTAGGCTAATGACCTATTGATATGGTCAAAGGATGCTTCCTCCATAAAGGTATGTTGTTGGAAAACTTGGTAGAGATCAGATGATTAGGTTAGTCGTAATTTGATTTAAGCTTTGAACATTTGTGTGGCCGCCATTACGTTTCCGTCAAGATGGCGGCGATATAAAACATGACACTGAGGTGCCCTTTGCTAGCACTACCTCTGTACCAAATTTTGTTCCATTCGATTTCACCATGTTGGAATTAATCGGGGGAATCGATTTTCACACATTGATGGCCGCCATCCGCAAACTATTAGGCTGATGACCTTGTAGTCTGGTCAAATGATGCTCCCCCTATAAAGATATGTTGTTGCAAAATTTGGTAGAGATCGGATGATTAGGTTAGTCGTAATTTGATTTAAGCTTGGAACTTTTGTGTGCCCGCCATTACGTTTCCGTCAAGATGGCGGCGATATAAAGCATGACACTGAGGTACCCATTGCTCGTGCTACCTTTGTACCAAATTTCGTTCAATTCACGTTCACCGTGTTCGAATTGATAGGGGGGGACAGACATTCAGAGTACACACACTCACACACACACACACAGAGACTCACACACACACATACACACACTCACACACAGACAGACACTCTTTTTTCGCCCTGTGTTGATCTCATAAGTCTACTTTCATTTTTTGCAAAAATCGAAAGTAGGCTAATATCAGCTGAAAAACAAGATGTTCAGTAAAGAACATATAGCCTACTTTCACCTAAATGCATGGGTATTGTTATACTGTAACTCTTGTCCTTTTCAAGGAGTATAATTGAATGTTGGTTGTAGTAGCTTGTTGAAATACAACGTGCTATAGGGATATTATACATGAATATGAGGTGCCCTTCGCTAGTGCTACCTCTGTAAAAAAAATTCATTCAATTCGGTTTCACTGTGTTTGAATTGATCTGAGGAATGGATTTGCACACATACATGGCCGCTATTTGCAAACTATTGGGCTGATGACCTTGTAAGTCATAAGATGCTTTCCACAAAAAGGCATGTTGTTGCAAAATCCGGTAGAGATCAAATTATTAGGATGTTCGAAATTTGATTTAAGCTTTTAATATTTGGGTGGCCGTCATTCCGTTTCCGTCAAGATGGCGGCGATATAAAACATGACACTGAGGTGCCTTTTGCTAGTGCTACCTCTGTATCAAATTTCGTTCAATTCGGTTTCACCGTGTTTGAATTGATAGGGGGAATCGATTTGCACACATACTTAGCCACCATCTGCTAACTATTGGGCTGATGATCTAGCAGTTTGGTCAGAATATGCTTCCCACATAAAGATTTGTTGTTGCAAAATTTGGTAGAGACTAGATTATTAGGTTGGTCGTAATTACATTTTAGCCTTTAACATTTGGGTGGCCGCGATTACCTTTCCGTCAAGATGGCGGTGATATAAAGCATGACACTGAGGTGGCCTTTCCCAGTGCTACCTTTGTACCTAATTTCGTTCCATTCGGTTTCACCGTGTTCGAATTAATAGGGGGAATGAATTTTCACACAAAGATGGCCGCCATCCGCAAAATATTAGGGTAATGACCTATTAGTTTGGTCAAAGGATGCTCCCTCCATAATGGTATATTGATGCAAAATTTGGTAGAGATCGGATGATTAGGTTAATCGTAATTTGATTTAAGCTTTGAATATTTGTGTGGCCGCCATTACGTTTCCGTCAAGATGGCGGCGATATAAAACATGACACTGAGGTGCGCTTTGCTAGTGCTACCTCTGTACCAAATGTCATTCCATTCGGTTCCACCGTGTTCGAATTAATAGGGGTAATCGATTGTTATACAAAGATGACCGCCATCCGCAAACTATTAGGCTATTGACCTATTATATTTGTCAAAGGATGCTCCCTTCATAAAGGTATGTTGTTGCAAAATTTGGTAGAGATCGGATGATTAGGTTAGTCGTAATTTGACTTAAGCTTTGACCATTTGTGTGGCCACCATTACGTTTCCGTCAAGATGGCGGCGATATAAAACGTGACACTGGGGTGCACTTTGCTATTACTACCTCTGTACCAAATTTCGTTCCATTCGGTTTCGCTGTGTTCGAATTAATACGGACAATCGATTTTCACACAAAGATGGCCGCCATCCGCAAACTATTAGGCTGATGACCTATTAGTTTGGTCAAAGGATGCTGCCCCCATAAAGGTATGTTGTTGGAAAATTTTGGTAGAGATCGGATGATTAAGTTAGTCGTAATTTGATTTAAGCTTTGAACATTTGTGTGGCCGCCATTACGTTTGCGTCAAGATGGCGGCGTTATAAAACATGACACTGAGGTGTACTTTGAAAGTGCTACCATTATACCAAATTTTGTTCAATTTGCGCTCACCGTGTTCGAATTGATAGGGGGGGGGAGGGGCAGACATTCAGAGTACACATACTCACACACACACACATAGACTCACACACACACATACACACACACAGACAGACACGCTTTTTAGCCTACTTTCGATTTTTGCAAAAAATGAAAGTAGACTTATGAGATCACTACAGGGCGAAAAAAAAGTGTGTCTGTCTGTGTGTGTGTATGTGTGTGTGTGAGTCTCTGTGTGTGTGTGAGTATGTGTACTCTGAATGTCTGCCCCCCCCCCCTATCAATTCGAACACGGTGAACGTGAATTGAACGAACTTTGGTACAAAGGACACCTCAGTGTCATGTTTTATATCGCCGCCATCTTGACGGAAACTTAATGGCGGCCACACAAATGTTCAAAGCTTAAATCAAATTACGACTAACCTAATCATCCGATCTCTACCAAATTTTGCAACAACATACCTTCATGGGGGCAGCATCCTCTGACCAAACTAATAGGTCATCAGCCTAATAGTTTGCGGATGGCGACCATCTTTGTCTGAAAATCGATTGCCCCTATTAATTCGAACACGGTGAAACCGAATGGAACAAAAGTTGGTACAGAGGTAGTACTAGCAAAGGGAACCCCAGTGTTATGTTTTATATCGCCGCCATCTTGACGGAAACGTAATGGCGGCCACACAAATGTTCAAAGCTTAAATCAAATTACGACTAACCTAATTATCCGATCTCTACCAAATTTTGCAACAACATACCTTTATGGTGGGATCATCCTTTGACAAATCTAATAGGTCATTAGCCTAATAGTTTGCGGATGGCGGCCATCTTTGTGTCAAAATCGATTACCACTATTAATTCGAACACGGTGAAACCGAATGGAATGAAATTTGGTACAGAGGTAGCACTAGCAAAGGGCACCTCAGTGTCATGTTTTATATCGCCGCCATCTTGACGGAAACGTAATGGCGGCCACACAAATATTCAAAGCTTAAATCAAATTACGATTAACCTAATCATCCGATCTCTACCAAATTTTGCATCAACATACCATTATGGAGGGAGCATCCTTTGACCAAACTAATAGGTCTTTAGCCTAATATTTTGCGGATGACGGCCATCTTTGTGTGAAAATCGATTCCCCCTATTAATTCGAACAAGGTGAAAACGAATGGAACGAATTTTGGTACAGAGGTAGCACTAGAAAAGGCCACCTCAGTGTCATGTTTTATATCACCGCCATCTTGACGGAAACGTAATCGCGGCCACCCGAATGTTAAAGGCTAAAATGTAATTACGACCAACCTAATAATCTAGTCTGTACCAAATTTTGCAACAACAAATCTTTATGTGGGAAGCATATTCTGACCAAACTGCTAGATCATCAACCCAATAGTTTGCAGATGGTGGCCATGTATGTGTGCAAATTGATTCCCCCTATCAATTCAAACACGGTGAAACCGATTTGAACGAAATTTGGTACAGAGGTAGCACTAGCAAAAGGCACCTCAGTGTCATGTTTTATATCGCCGCCATCTTGACCGAAACGGAATGACGGCCACCCAAATGTTAAAAGCTTAAATCAAATTTCGACCATCCTAATAATTTGATCTCTACCGGATTTTGCAACAACATGCCTTTTTGTGGAAAGCATCTTATGACTGACTACAAGGTCATCAGCCCAATAGTTTGCAGATAGCGGCCATGTTTGTGTGCAAATCCTTTCCCCAGATCAATTCACACACGGCGAAACCGAATTGAATGAATTTTTTTACAGAGGTAGCACTAGCAAAGGCCACCTCATATTCGTGTTTAATATCCCTATAGCACGTTGTATTTCAACAAGCTACTGCAACAAACATTCAATTATACTCTTTGAAAAGGACAAAGAGTTATAACAATACCCATGCATTTAGGAGAAAGTAGGCTATATGTTCTTTACTGAACATCTTGTTTTCGCCCTGTAGTGATCTCATAAGTCTACTTTCATTTTTTGCAAAAATCGAAAGTAGGCTATTAAGTAAATAGGTGTTCGACCGCTTTTTCATAAATCCAATTTTATTTATTTATTTATTTATTTATTCATATATCGTATGGCTTTTAGTGCAGGGAGTGTCCGAGGACATGTTCGGCTCGCCGGAGTCTGCAACTGCTTCCTTCCAATTTAAGGGGTCCATGGGGAGGAGTGAAATTCTGGAAAAAGAAAGGAAAGAAAGTGTTCTAAATGACAAACTCAGGAAAAAAACAGCTTAAAAATGAGTAAATAGGTGTTCGACGTTTTTTCATAAATCCAATTTAAGGGGCCAATGGGGAAGGGTGAAATTCTGGAAGAAGAACGTCCACTAAGGAAGGATTTTTGGATATTCACTAATCATCGACTAGCCAAAACTATTTTATTTAGAAACATGAAATTTTGGGGATATGTTCATTGTATGTCGAAAACGTCCACTAAGGAAGGATTTTTAGCCTACTTTTCACATTTTGCAACAAGTAGTTCCGTGAAGAACTATACAGCCTATTTTCATATATCCTACTGTATTGTATCTGTTATGTTAAGGGTGTTGTTGGTTTGACTAACCCGCGCCTCCCACCATTTGTATTGTATCTGTTATGTTAAGGGTGTTGTTGGTTTGACTAACCCGCGCCTCCCACCATTTGTATTGTATCTGAGAGGGATGCCAATACAAATACTAAATCTAGGGGATGAAATTAATCTAAATTGGGGTTGTAGCTTGGCGAATTTGTAAGAGGTTGGGATTGTTTTAGGAAGAACTGCGGACACGTTTAGAGAGCAATTTACATACAGGGGAATTGGCGGGAGGGATGAATACTCACCTAGCTCACCTCTAGGCCGCACGCTGGCGGTGCAGCGCCTCCTGCATGTCAGCGTTCAATGTAGATCTTAAAACTAGGTACTAATCTAAAGGGAAGGGCTTCTTAACCTAAACGAAATAAAAAGGTAGTCAATAGACTGTTCAGAAAGGGGGTTTATTAAGAAATAGTGGCAATTGCAATAGGGGAGGATGGAAATAATAATCTAGGGGGAAAAAGGAATTATGCAGGCACGATGTCACTCACCCCTCCGTTAATACCGGTCTTCCATGATGATGGTGGCGTTGGGACTCGATATGGGGCCATCCCCCATATCGGTCCGACGTAGCACAACTCCTATAGAGTGTAGGACTGTCACTGCAGGTTCAGAAGAGTCCACGTTCCTAAGAGCTTAGAGCGTCAAAAGCTTAGAGACCGCGGCGCGTGTTCGTACCTCTATTTATAAGTAAAAGGTGCGATGTCAGTCCAGTCAGCGGTATGTTGGGAGTGTAATGTCCTCTGTGTCCTGTCCAAGTGCTTGCTATTGGAGCTAGGTCTATGACCTACGGTCTACTCCGTAGTCGCGTTGCCATGTCGCCTTTTACGTAGTTATCTCTTATTATATTTTATGTATTTATAGGCACAGTCCTTTCCTAAAGGGCTGGGGCCAGGACAAGTCTTCTTCCTGTTTTAATAATCGTCCTCGATTATTGGACTAGACGTGGGGGCGGAAACTTTTATTTTCTTCTTTCTTCTTCTTCTTCTTCTTCTTTTCTTCTTCTTCTTTTTTTTTCTTTCGTCGATATGAATTTGTTTTCGATTCGTCGTATCGTCCTTCGTCGCTTCTGGTCTTCTTCGTGGGTGGGGGGATGAGCGAAATTGTACCGTGCCAAGGGTTGGAAGGCGTGGCAAGAGTGTTGGGGTGGTTTGTTTTACAGTCATTTCATGGCAGATAGTTCTCTGTATCTGTCTATATCCCATATTGTATGTTTTACATAATCTGTATTGCCCATTTGGCAGAGTTAAAATTTTCATAAAAGTGTTGACATTGTTTTGTTAAAATTGAAGAAAACTAATAAATGGAATTTCAGCGGAAATATAAATTGAAATAAATGAAACTGAAAGATATATCTTTAATGAAATCACATAGGAAATTTACATTATTAGCACCGTACTCGGACTAGTGCGTGACTTGCGTACGATGCCGTCAGTCGAGCTCTGCCGCGAGGATGCATACATAACTGTAATTTTCCTACGATGGGAAATGATGCTGTAAGGAGCTTAAATAATGGCGATCCCTTATTAACTAGCACACGCCATTTTAGCGTGTGTAAAAAAGGGAAAGACAAAATGTAGTGTAATGTACTCTAGGCCAAGTGTAGCTATGAGGGTGCGCTACTATAAATAACCTCCTTACAACGTGGGGGATGATGAAATAAAATTGTAAAAATATCCTAGAAAACGTGAAATTCCGTCAAAGTTACTTGATGAAGTGCGTAAAAAAACATGTAGTTAAGTTATTAAGAGAAAAAATTAGCATTGAAGTATTGTTAATAAATAGCTGAAGGCTCCTGCCTAAATCGGCTGACATTCTAGTATGGTTTGTAGGTTTTGACTGCTGTTGCTGCCATGCGTGTTGTAACTTTGGTCTTGCGTCACGTTCATCCGGGGGGCATCCTGCATGAATGTCCTACTGGGGGATTACAGGATTGTACACCGTATAATTAGTCTGAAATCAGAAATCTCTCTTAACGTTTTGTACAGAGGGATTGGTTTACCCTGGTACCGTTATTTGTTTTCACTGAAGTTCGTTACGTCGTACGCGGTAATTTCGTTACTTAATGTCTGCATTATGACATAATATACTAATATCCTTATAAACTAACGTGCAATATGTATTCATTGACATATTGGCCATTGTGGTTATACACTATACCACGTCTTATATGCGTCGTTGTAAAACTGCAACATGCTTCCTTGAGCATTTAGCTGCGTATATCCTCTTATATTTCGTAGAACTTGAATCCTTTATATTTGTAAAAAAAAAACTTATATATCGACGTATATCTTTGCTATAGCTGAGAATTAATCCTTAAGTATTATTTTTACACTTTCTCAGCGTGAATTAAGCGACGTATTCGCTTCTTAATCTATAGATATGCAGACATTATGTAAGGATACTCGCACTACGTGTACACTCGATCGTTAAGTTTAAATAGAGTATTGTTAAAATGGCGACTGTTTCGTCGGGAAGTTATTGAAATTAGAAATTATTTGTTGCCTCTCCGGGCTAACTTGGAAATTCTGTGCACTGTATAGAACTTCAGGAAATATAAATTAACAAGATAATACTATCTGAAAATATATTATCTGAAAAAAAAATGACATTTATTATTGACATGTGATAATTGCCTGTAAAAAATAACACTGTTAATGACATCGTATGTAAGACCCTTTTGTAAAACTTGCCACGTTATATAGGTGGGGGGGATGATTTACTATCTAACTTAATTCTTAATGCTAAACCTAATAATACTATCTTTTCTTAGCTAACTATGCTATATACATGGGGTAAAGTGGAATAACGTGCCTGGACAGGGGTGAAAAAATCTCTTGTTGGGGGGGGGGGGGGGCGATATATATTAAAGGTATTTCTTAAATATTTAAGCTCTCTCTATATTGTATCCGCAGCCATGAAAATTTTCTAAAGTGTGCCTTCAATGAGGTGGCTACCTTGCTCCTTAATAAAATAATAGGGCTGTGTCTTCACTGAAATGCATATCTTTGCTCCGTAAGAAAAATAATGGGGTTGTAACTTCACTGAAATAGTTACTTTTGCTCTTTAATAAAATTAATGGGGGCTGTATCTTCAATTAAATGCCTATCTTTGCTCCGTAAGAAAAATAATGGGGTTGTAACTTCACTGAAATAGTTACTTTTGCTCTTTAATAAAATTAATGGGGGTTGTATCTTCAATTAAATGCCTACCTTTGCTCCGTAAGAATATAATGGGGCTGTATCTTTAATTAAATGCCTATCTTTGCTCCGTAAGAATACAATGCGGTTGCTCTATATGGAATGCCTAATATTATGCCTGAGTTGCATAGTTTTATATCTTTTACATATCCTTTTGCCTTCTTGTCATAGAAAATACGGATGCATGTGATTATGACTTTTAACTCTTTATATAAAAAATCAGCAAATGTGTCCAGCGGTGTAGGTTTCAGTTTACCTACTATGCTACAATATCATAAAACGTGTCACTATTTCCTCATGTTAAACATAATACCAAAGATATATCGTCTGTTGGTAGACTGTCCGTACTTCGATACAGGACGCATTCCATCGGACGTTAAATCCATGCTGTATTGGGTTTATTTTAATATAAATATCTCCTAACATCTTATCAGAATACTATAAAGTTATCGGCTGTTGGCAGGCTGTCCGTACTTCGATACAGAACGCATCCCAGTGGCCGTTAAGTTCATTGTGTATTAAGTTTATTTTAATATACATATTTCCTAATATTTTATCAGAATACTATAAAGATATCGGCTGTTGGCAGGCTGTCCGTACTTCGATACAGAACGCGTCCCAGCGGCCGTTAAATTTATTATGTATTAAGTTTGAATTGACCGCCACAAGATGTATAACGTGGAGGGTTTAATTCCCTGAAAGTATTAAAACGAACGTCATCTAGGCGAAAGGGTTGGCTATGTCCTTTCAAAGTTCAGTAGCGTTCTAATATCTGGACTACTTCTAACGTGTTCAGCGGGTTGGCTAGGTCCCTGAATCTGAAATGATAGTCTTCGGTCGCCGGTTGTCATTATTATATTGACCAATATACCTGTAACTAATTACTTCCCTCTGGGTGTGACGTTTCTACTTGTAAGCATTTGGCTTGCGTAAATTGTGGACTTTGGGGCCACGGTGTGGACACTAATCTTATTTATTAATGGCATTTGTTATCAACGTAGGTGTGTTAATATCTCCTTAATCTCCTCCATACTACCCTTATCTCAAAGCGATGTCCTCCCTCGGACCTGCTGCAAGATATCAATAACGTCGTGTTCTTGAGGCTGTGCTAACCATTGTGCCTGCTCAAGATATCTATCAACTTCACTTAATATTTCCCTTATCTCAAAGCAATGCTCACCCATGGACCTGCTGCAAGATATCAATAACGTCGTGTTCTTGAGGCTGTGCGAACTATTGTGCCAGCTCAAGATATCTATCAACTTCACTTAATACTTCCCTTATCTCAAAGCAAGGTGCACCCATGGACCTGCTGCAAGATATCAATAACGTCGTGTTCTTGAGGCTGTGCTAACCATTGTGCCAGCTCAAGATATCTATCAACTTCACTTAATACTTCACTTAAAACTACTTAATACTTATTACTAATATACTAACGATGATACTCTTGATAACAATTGTCGTACGTTGCGATGTTGCCCTGCTGTGCCCAAGTCCGTGCTTACGCATTTATGTTATACTGATATCGCCGTGCCTTTGTCGGCGTTTTTCATAAATTCCTACTGGATTGCTTTCTCACCTATGTTACTTCGTGAGGGAACGGTGTTTTCTTTGCTAACTGAATGTTCTGTTTGAAATGTACTGCTGGAAAAAGAATTCTACCTTAAGAGTGTACTTTACGCTTACATCTTTAAAATCATTAGTGCGTTTTTTCTACTATCGCACGCTTCGCATTGAAAACAAAAATAATACAGGCAAACTTATGCAAGGTCATCTGGCGTGTGAGTGAATAGTGCCAGGAATTGAACTCAAGGTGTCTGGCTTCCGCTCGAGTGCGTCTGCACGCTGAGCTAGCGAGATAGTGTCAGGTTTGATGTCCTTGCGGCGGACGGTGTGCTGAGCACGTGTTAGTCATATGAGTAGTGGAGTAGTAGGGGTTCTAAGCCACTCTAAAACCCTCCTTGCCCCACTACTAAGCCTCAGTCATGTTAAATATCTCTTGAACGCATGGTCCGATTTTGACAAATGAGGTATTGTTGGACTCGGGCTGACGTCCTCTTTGCTATGGACCACTCGTTATATTTTTCAAAATTTTTTTGAAAATTTTTGTTTTCGAAACTATGTGATAGTTTGAAAACCAAACAGGATAGAACGTTGTGCCATGGCTCAAACGAACAGTCTTTATGACCTTTATTTTTTGTAATAAAACTTTTTTATTTTTATATTTTTTTGAAAACACTCGAATTTTGAAAATCCTATATTTTGGAAACTAGGAACTCTACAAAAAAAATTGTTTAACGTAAATCAATGGTCCCTACCCCCTCTACCCCCAAAATAAATTTCAAGTCTCTAGAATGAAAACCTGCAGTAGTGTGGTAAGGACAGAGCTGCCTCACTTAGCAAGTGGTGAGCCCCTGCGACCTTGGAATGGAAGGAGCCATGCTAGGAGGGCGTGCTTGGATTCGTTTTTTTCGTCTCGTCGTGCTCTTTACGGGAATGTCGGTGTCGAAAAGGTGAAAATCTGGAAACACAGTCTTTTTGGGGTAAAAACGTGATTTTAGACTTTTTGCTATATCTCACGAACCAATAACGCTAGAGGCGTGTTCGACAGGTCCAAGGACTCGGGGTAACGTCCTCTCTCCTATGGACCACTCGTTATAATTTTTAATAAAATTGGAAACTCGATTTTGGGGTAAACACATGTTTTTTGTGATTTTGCCGATATCTCACGAAGCAATAACGCTAGAGGCATGTACGATGGGTCCAAGGATTCGGGAAGACGTCCTCTTTGCTATGGACCACTCGTTGTAATTTTAAAAAAATTGGGAAACGCGATTTTGGGGTAAACACGTGTTTTTTATAATTTTTGCCGATATGTCACGAACCAATAACGCTAGAGACGTGTACGAGGTGTCCTAGCACTCGGGCTAACGCCCCCTTTCAAATGTGGTAGATATTTTTTTTCGAAAAAATAATTCACAAAGGCCCTAACGCCATACATGTTGAAAAAAAAATCATTACCGTTACCTGTTTATAATGTTTATAAAGCGTGGTGGTTGAGAGAGACGATACTGCTGTGTGTGTGTGTGTGTGTGTGTGTGTGTCGCTGACCACGGTGGCTGTGTTCAATAGATCAATCGCTATTTCGACGGGTCGGTGTATGACAGAGCGAGGGTGCGTTTTCTGATATTTTACCTTTAACGTGTAAACGGTGATGAGAACTAGGTTCTATGTTGGTCGAAGCGAGTAGAGAAAACACACTTGCAGACGAGCAGGAGGTGAATGTCATTTGAGATTATTGGAAGGCTCCGATCTGACTTGACAACAGGTGACGCTTGAAGGTGAAATAATCTGACCATCGTGGTGGCAGGGGAGTGTGAAAGGCATGCACACACATTTGTGAAACCACATGTAGGCTAAACCAGTGACATCCTGTTTTGCTTCGTACGTGACAAAATGCAAGTTCATGTGAAATTTGATCTACCGCAGGTGTTCGCTTGGGACGTTATCTGTCCACATGCGCGATAACTGTTAACAAGTTACATCCTGTCTTGCTTCGTACGTGACAAAATGCAAGTTGACGTGAAATTTGATCCGGCACAGGTGTTCGCCTGGGACGTTATCTGTCCACGTGACCGATAACAGAATGTTCAAAGCGTGGGAAAAAAATGATTATACATGCAATGTGATATATAAAGACACGTCGCTGACATTTCCACTCGCACTTATGTGACTACTTTTGAACACGCTACAGCGTTGTGTGAAACACTTGGCCTTGTTTAACAGTTTTGGTGTTGGTGGAAAATACTTAACCTTGTTGTGGGGTAGGTATATATTTATTCATTTATATATTTATTGATTTTATATAAATACATGCAATTATTTATTGATTAGGTAATTAATGATTTTATTTATTTATTTGTTTGCAGATAACCGGCATACCTTACATGTCAGAGGGAGAAGAAACTATTGCACTTTTGAGCCCACTAGAAGGGAAGAGTAACAAGTCACTGCAAGTAAAGGTGAGATGATTTTTTTTAAACTAACTTGTTTCATTTTTTTTGTTTTATGTTTTATTTTATGAAATGTATGTATTAACCTGAATTTAGGTATTTATAGCGGTTTATTTTATTTATTTTTAGAAACTTGGAAAGAATAGCCTTACCGCCGTAGCAGTCGCTGAAAAAAAACAGAAACGCACTAAAGCGAAACCACTGCCAAAGAGTGAACTGTTTAAAACTCAGGTAAGTCCAACTTAAAAATGCTATTCCATTTTACCACTACTGAAAACTCGTAGACAAAAAAAATTCATTACCTGTACATGACTGGGACAATGATTGCTTTCTTGATTAATGGCTATGTTGTTGTTGTTGACTGGGAAAAGTACAAGGCCATGTTGGATTTTCTAAAAATAAAATAATAAATTTAATTTATGGGTGGTTCCCTATCGACTCAACGAATATCCACAGGTTTGAACATGATAATGTGAACAAAATGACATGACATTCATTTTTGTTTATATATTGGTTAAAGGGAGGGTGGGGGAATGTAAATGACTGTAGCTTTATAAAAAAGAAAATAAGTACATGGGTTACTGTTAGTGCCAACATACAGTTTATTTTTAATGGTGTTTTGATATATTAATGCCAATTAACGTTAACGTTTTATTTACAAGTATTGATTGATTGATTGATTGATTGATTGAGTGATGGGTTATTTTGTTTGCTTTTAGGTGTCGTCATGTGCCATTAACGTAATGAACAGACAGTGAACAAGCATGCATTATGCTTTAAAGTACTCTGTGCAATGTTAATAACTTACAATAAGAAAACGTTTTATTATAACACATGGCGTTAGTACCAAATACAACAAGTGAGCAAGTTGGTTTACCACGTGGGTTAAATTTAAAATCAGAACATGATCGATGGTTAACATTTGAATCCTGGCCTGTAGGCTTTTTGTCGACGCATGAACTTGCAAAAGCCGGTTTTTTTTACTTGAACCGAGGAGATGTGGTGCGTTGTGTGTTTTGTCGTATTGAACTTTCACACTGGGAAGAAGGGGATGATCCCTTTAGAGACCATTTGCGATGGTCTCCTCACTGTCCTTACATGCTTGGAAAGCAAGTGGGTAACCTACCCATGCATTCATTTTACCGAACCACAAGGCCTATGGCCGCTACTTACGTTGCTGAATCACAAATAAATAATAATGATGTATTACCAGCCAACGGTAGTGTCGATATATGTGGTCCATATGCCATAGACAGTGTTGAATTGGCGTGTGCTTTTGAAAAATTGGGAGTTTGCAAGACTAAAGCACTAGCACACCCAGAGTACAGCTCTGTTGAAAAACGTTTCGAATCTTATAAAAATGTTTGGCCATTAATATTAAAACACATTACCAAACAGCTAAGTGAAGCTGGATTTTTTTATACTGGTGAAGGGGATAAAACAATATGTTTTTATTGTGGATTTGCTTTAAAGGATTGGCAAATGACTGATGACCCTTTTGTGCAACACGCTCGTTGGTTACCAAACTGTAAATACATGGTGTTGCTTAAAGGTCAGGAATTTGTGAACACTATTCGTAAAGAAAAAGTGATTGCAGCACAAGACATAAAAGTGCCTTTAGAGTTAGAGCACGCGGAGCAAATACATAAGGCTGAAAGAAAAGACTTGTCTCACGAACAGATACAAAAGTGTGACCAACAATTATGTAAAATTTGTTATCAAGATGAACTAGGTGTTGTATTTTTACCCTGTGGACACATGATAGCCTGTGTCAAGTGTGCATTAGAACTTAACACTTGTGCTATATGCAGAAAAGTAGTATCTGCAACAGTTAGGGCATTTCTTGCATAACTAGTATAATTTTTTCGCCATGGATAGTGCAAAATCCCTAATTGCACAATATTATTAAAGCTGTTTTAGAGTGTAATAGATATGCTTTTGTTTTGTTTATAGACTACTACAATGAATGTTTTGAATGCTGTGGGACAATCATGTGGCTTAGAGACAAAGAAGCTCAGCGAATTGCCAATGCATATTCCATTCCGCATTATCAAGATTCGGAAATTGAAAACAGCATATGGTGATCGTGTACTTTGTGTATGTGAAAACTTTGAGACATTTCTGCCTATACGGTTTAATGATATGTCGGAGAGTGTTTTTGATGAAGTCAATAATGCTGTGCAACCTGTACACTTAATTTATGAAGGTTTTAAAAACAATAGGTGCATGGTTCGTTTTAATTAAATAAATAAATAATGTGAAATAATAATGGAAAATATAAGTAATGACAATATACTGAAAAAGAAAGAAAATATGTGCATAGAATAGTAATGTTTTAGTGTTTAGTGTTGTCTTTAAAAATATTATGATGAAACCAAAAAAAATGTATATAAAGTTTGTAAATAAATGCAAAATGATGTTACAATGCTGTTTTATTTTATACAAAGTTAGTATATTTAACATTGCAGAGTATACATGATTATGACAATAAATGCATACTGAATACAAGCCTTTCTCACATCACAATAGTCTGTTATAGTTTTAAACACAAGGCTTGTTGTAGATCATTTTATAGCAATGTCCCTTTAATGTTGTTTTCGAAAAGTTGGGAAGCCGCAATGGTTGTATTGACATAAAAACCTTATGGTTATTACTATTTAGTCACTTTGATCCCCTTGCATATCAAGAGCAGATGACCTAGTTGTTCCACTCTTTAAAACGACAACAACAACACTACCTCTTGCATAGTTTGTGATGTTGATGGCTCTTGCGACGTGGAAGATGGATTAAAAATAACTTTGAGAACAGGGGTTAAACGTTGATCATTAAACAATGCACTATTTTGAGTAGCAATATAGTTTTCTTGATTTTTTGTCGACGGCAACTGTGTTTCATGCGGTACACTACATTGATGATCACTGACACTTAAAACCTCACTATTTTTACTTTTTAGGTCACTACGACAATGTTTGGAACGTTGCTTTGAACAACGCCAAATAACAGTTCCATTTTTATTGGTTCGTTTCACAATATATGAATATCCTTTATAGTATGCGTAAGGCTTACCATACCTAGTCACTGATACTTCCATATCAACTGTCAAGCATAGACTAAGCTCTAGTAAAGTCAACTTGGTAATAAGAATACTAGTTTAATGTGAGAGCAAATATGGATCCAAAGAGTTCAGGTAAAAGTGAAAGCAAATAAGCAAATATTAGAAACAAGAGTTGGGGTGAAAGTGGTCGCAAAGTGGTAGACCCATTACACAATAATTTCAGCACGACGAAGCTCTTGTTCAATTTCTTTGATTTCCCAATCGTGACCAGTATGGCCAGCTTGACGTGAGGCATGCAACAACTGTAGCCGCTGGACGAGCTTATTGGGATTGTGCCAGTATACAAATTTAACAAATGGATTTTTAGGTGTAAACAAAGCATTACCATTATCATGATCATTATCATGATCATTATCATCATCATGATCACCATTATCATCATGACCATCATCACTGTTACTATATAGTCCTTTTTGATCCTCTTGCAATACCACTTTATTTATAGTCTGAGTTGATTTTGATAGTGTTGAAGGTTTCTTGGACGTTGACAACTGTCCTAACATGACGTTTTGAGGACATGATAAGTCCTTTTGAACAAACACTGCACTATCTTTAGCCGCAATATCGTTTTCTTGAACTTGCTTTTTAGCATTTTGATAATTGTTTGTAAACAGTAAGCGTGGTTCGTTTCGAGCACTACATTGATGAACACTCACACTTAAAACCTTTCCATTTTTACTTTTCAGATTGCCTCGACATTTTGTTGACCTCTCTTTTGAGCATTGCCAGAATATTATTCCATTTACATTCTGGCGATTATAGTTATAGGAGTAGCCTTGATAGAGTGCACGTAGCCTACCTTTGTTGGTTGTAATAAGTTCCATAGTAGTAACTGACCTGTCAGTACGATGTTCACACTACAAAGGTTACAACTGTTTTGCTGATGGAGTGACTTACCATAAGCTTATATATTGGCTTTTCGTGTTGGCTTTAGTATTGGCTTGTGTGTTGGCTTTTTATGTTGGCTTTTTGTGTTGGCATTTCGTGTTGGCATTTCGTGTTGGCTTTTGTGTTGGCTTTTTGTGTTGGCTTTTCGTGTAGGCATTTCGTGTTGGCTTTTGTGTTGGCTTTTCATGTTGGCTTTTTGTGTTGGCTTTTCGTGTTGGCATTTCGTGTTGGCTTTTCGTGTTGGCTTTTGTTGGCATTTTGTGTTGGCTTTTCGTGTTGGCTTTTTTTGTATTGGCCTTTCATGTTGGCTTTTTGTATTGGCTTTTCGTGTTGGCTTTTTGTGTGGGCTTTTTGTGTTGGCTTTAGTATTGGCTTTTGTATTGGCTTATTTGACAAGTTATTTGTGTCAATGTATTTAGTGGATTTTTTCTTGGTGTTGGAAAGTAGTTGAAAGAGAGGGAATATTTAAAGACTTAACCTCAGTTCACTAACCTAACCTAACCTAACCTAACTTTACCTAACCTAACCTAACCTTTCAACTCTCAGATGTTAATTAAATTCTGTACATAGTCAAGTTGGATACCAAGACCTCAGGGGTAAAAAAAACAATTATTTTTGACGGCTTATTTTGGTAACTTATTTTAATGGCTAACCTAACTTTACCTAACCTAACCTAACCTCAGCTCACTTTGGATATTACTAGTAAGTGTTCATATCCTCTGCTAGGTAGCATGCTAGTAGTACAGGTAGTGCTCATATTTACCGCTAGGTAGCGGAAACATACTTTGCATGTTGCATGTGACACTTGTGAAGTTTAACCACATGCAAGACGTGCTTGTATAAGTTCTCTATTTAAACTCAATATACAATTAACCACTAAATGTTCAGAACTAACATGTATAGCCATGTTTAGGGTATATAGGAGACCCTTAGCAAGAAAGGCTGTCTAACCCACGAGTGTACAGCCTTGTCATACGCAGTAAGCACCTGTTGGCAGAAAACAACAACAACAATTTGAGAAAGCCAACAAAAAACTGTTTCCTTTAAATACATTAATGGATATGTTGTTGGCTTTCTCAAATTGTTGTTGTTGTTGTTTTCTGCCAACAGGTGCTTACTGCGTATGACAAGGCTGTACACTCGTGGGTTAGACAGCCTTTCTTGCTAAGGGTCTCCTATATACCCTAAACATGGCTATACATGTTAGTTCTGAACATTTAGTGGTTAATTGTATATTGAGTTTAAATAGAGAACTTATACAAGCACGTCTTGCATGTGGTTAAACTTCACAAGTGTCACATGCAACATGCAAAGTATGTTTCCGCTACCTAGCGGTAAATATGAGCACTACCTGTACTACTAGCATGCTACCTAGCAGAGGATATGAACACTTACTAGTAATATCCAAAGTGAGCTGAGGTTAGGTTAGGTTAGGTAAAGTTAGGTTAGCCATTAAAATAAGTTACCAAAATAAGCCGTCAAAAATAATTGTTTTTTTTACCCCTGAGGTCTTGGTATCCAACTTGACTATGTACAGAATTTAATTAACATCTGAGAGTTGAAAGGTTAGGTTAGGTTAGGTAAAGTTAGGTTAGGTTAGGTTAGGTTAGTGAACTGAGGTTAAGTCTTTAAATATTCCCTCTCTTTCAACTACTTTCCAACACCAAGAAAAAATCCACTAAATACATTGACACAAATAACTTGTCAAATAAGCCAATACAAAAGCCAATACTAAAGCCAACACAAAAAGCCCACACAAAAAGCCAACACGAAAAGCCAATACAAAAAGCCAACATGAAAGGCCAATACAAAAAAAGCCAACACGAAAAGCCAACACAAAATGCCAACAAAAGCCAACACGAAAAGCCAACACGAAATGCCAACACGAAAAGCCAACACAAAAAGCCAACATGAAAAGCCAACACAAAAGCCAACACGAAATGCCTACACGAAAAGCCAACACAAAAAGCCAACACAAAAGCCAACACGAAATGCCAACACGAAATGCCAACACAAAAAGCCAACATAAAAAGCCAACACACAAGCCAATACTAAAGCCAACACGAAAAGCCAATATATAAGCTTATGGTAAGTCACTCCATCAGCAAAACAGTTGTAACCTTTGTAGTGTGAACATCGTACTGACAGGTCAGTTACTACTATGGAACTTATTACAACCAACAAAGGTAGGCTACGTGCACTCTATCAAGGCTACTCCTATAACTATAATCGCCAGAATGTAAATGGAATGATATTCTGGCAATGCTCAAAAGAGAGGTCAACAAAATGTCGAGGCAATCTGAAAAGTAAAAATGGAAAGGTTTTAAGTGTGAGTGTTCATCAATGTAGTGCTCGAAACGAACCACGCTTACTGTTTACAAACAATTATCAAAATGCTAAAAAGCAAGTTCAAGAAAACGATATTGCGGCTAAAGATAGTGCAGTGTTTGTTCAAAAGGACTTATCATGTCCTCAAAACGTCATGTTAGGACAGTTGTCAACGTCCAAGAAACCTTCAACACTATCAAAATCAACTCAGACTATAAATAAAGTGGTATTGCAAGAGGATCAAAAAGGACTATATAGTAACAGTGATGATGGTCATGATGATAATGGTGATCATGATGATGATAATGATCATGATAATGATCATGATAATGGTAATGCTTTGTTTACACCTAAAAATCCATTTGTTAAATTTGTATACTGGCACAATCCCAATAAGCTCGTCCAGCGGCTACAGTTGTTGCATGCCTCACGTCAAGCTGGCCATACTGGTCACGATTGGGAAATCAAAGAAATTGAACAAGAGCTTCGTCGTGCTGAAATTATTGTGTAATGGGTCTACCACTTTGCGACCACTTTCACCCCAACTCTTGTTTCTAATATTTGCTTATTTGCTTTCACTTTTACCTGAACTCTTTGGATCCATATTTGCTCTCACATTAAACTAGTATTCTTATTACCAAGTTGACTTTACTAGAGCTTAGTCTATGCTTGACAGTTGATATGGAAGTATCAGTGACTAGGTATGGTAAGCCTTACGCATACTATAAAGGATATTCATATATTGTGAAACGAACCAATAAAAATGGAACTGTTATTTGGCGTTGTTCAAAGCAACGTTCCAAACATTGTCGTAGTGACCTAAAAAGTAAAAATAGTGAGGTTTTAAGTGTCAGTGATCATCAATGTAGTGTACCGCATGAAACACAGTTGCCGTCGACAAAAAATCAAGAAAACTATATTGCTACTCAAAATAGTGCATTGTTTAATGATCAACGTTTAACCCCTGTTCTCAAAGTTATTTTTAATCCATCTTCCACGTCGCAAGAGCCATCAACATCACAAACTATGCAAGAGGTAGTGTTGTTGTTGTCGTTTTAAAGAGTGGAACAACTAGGTCATCTGCTCTTGATATGCAAGGGGATCAAAGTGACTAAATAGTAATAACCATAAGGTTTTTATGTCAATACAACCATTGCGGCTTCCCAACTTTTCGAAAACAACATTAAAGGGACATTGCTATAAAATGATCTACAACAAGCCTTGTGTTTAAAACTATAACAGACTATTGTGATGTGAGAAAGGCTTGTATTCAGTATGCATTTATTGTCATAATCATGTATACTCTGCAATGTTAAATATACTAACTTTGTATAAAATAAAACAGCATTGTAACATCATTTTGCATTTATTTACAAACTTTATATACATTTTTTTTGGTTTCATCATAATATTTTTAAAGACAACACTAAACACTAAAACATTACTATTCTATGCACATATTTTCTTTCTTTTTCAGTATATTGTCATTACTTATATTTTCCATTATTATTTCACATTATTTATTTATTTAATTAAAACGAACCATGCACCTATTGTTTTTAAAACCTTCATAAATTAAGTGTACAGGTTGCACAGCATTATTGACTTCATCAAAAACACTCTCCGACATATCATTAAACCGTATAGGCAGAAATGTCTCAAAGTTTTCACATACACAAAGTACACGATCACCATATGCTGTTTTCAATTTCCGAATCTTGATAATGCGGAATGGAATATGCATTGGCAATTCGCTGAGCTTCTTTGTCTCTAAGCCACATGATTGTCCCACAGCATTCAAAACATTCATTGTAGTAGTCTATAAACAAAACAAAAGCATATCTATTACACTCTAAAACAGCTTTAATAATATTGTGCAATTAGGGATTTTGCACTATCCATGGCGAAAAAATTATACTAGTTATGCAAGAAATGCCCTAACTGTTGCAGATACTACTTTTCTGCATATAGCACAAGTGTTAAGTTCTAATGCACACTTGACACAGGCTATCATGTGTCCACAGGGTAAAAATACAACACCTAGTTCATCTTGATAACAAATTTTACATAATTGTTGGTCACACTTTTGTATCTGTTCGTGAGACAAGTCTTTTCTTTCAGCCTTATGTATTTGCTCCGCGTGCTCTAACTCTAAAGGCACTTTTATGTCTTGTGCTGCAATCACTTTTTCTTTACGAATAGTGTTCACAAATTCCTGACCTTTAAGCAACACCATGTATTTACAGTTTGGTAACCAACGAGCGTGTTGCACAAAAGGGTCATCAGTCATTTGCCAATCCTTTAAAGCAAATCCACAATAAAAACATATTGTTTTATCCCCTTCACCAGTATAAAAAAATCCAGCTTCACTTAGCTGTTTGGTAATGTGTTTTAATATTAATGGCCAAACATTTTTATAAGATTCGAAACGTTTTTCAACAGAGCTGTACTCTGGGTGTGCTAGTGCTTTAGTCTTGCAAACTCCCAATTTTTCAAAAGCACACGCCAATTCAACACTGTCTATGGCATATGGACCACATATATCGACACTACCGTTGGCTGGTAATACATCATTATTATTTATTTGTGATTCAGCAACGTAAGTAGCGGCCATAGGCCTTGTGGTTCGGTAAAATGAATGCATGGGTAGGTTACCCACTTGCTTTCCAAGCATGTAAGGACAGTGAGGAGACCATCGCAAATGGTCTCTAAAGGGATCATCCCCTTCTTCCCAGTGTGAAAGTTCAATACGACAAAACACACAACGCACCACATCTCCTCGGTTCAAGTAAAAAAAACCGGCTTTTGCAAGTTCATGCGTCGACAAAAAGCCTACAGGCCAGGATTCAAATGTTAACCATCGATCATGTTCTGATTTTAAATTTAACCCACGTGGTAAACCAACTTGCTCACTTGTTGTATTTGGTACTAACGCCATGTGTTATAATAAAACGTTTTCTTATTGTAAGTTATTAACATTGCACAGAGTACTTTAAAGCATAATGCATGCTTGTTCACTGTCTGTTCATTACGTTAATGGCACATGACGACACCTAAAAGCAAACAAAATAACCCATCACTCAATCAATCAATCAATCAATCAATCAATACTTGTAAATAAAACGTTAACGTTAATTGGCATTAATATATCAAAACACCATTAAAAATAAACTGTATGTTGGCACTAACAGTAACCCATGTACTTATTTTCTTTTTTATAAAGCTACAGTCATTTACATTCCCCCACCCTCCCTTTAACCAATATATAAACAAAAATGAATGTCATGTCATTTTGTTCACATTATCATGTTCAAACCTGTGGATATTCGTTGAGTCGATAGGGAACCACCCATAAATTAAATTTATTATTTTATTTTTAGAAAATCCAACATGGCCTTGTACTTTTCCCAGTCAACAACAACAACATAGCCATTAATCAAGAAAGCAATCATTGTCCCAGTCATGTACAGGTAATGAATTTTTTTTGTCTACGAGTTTTCAGTAGTGGTAAAATGGAATAGCATTTTTAAGTTGGACTTACCTGAGTTTTAAACAGTTCACTCTTTGGCAGTGGTTTCGCTTTAGTGCGTTTCTGTTTTTTTTCAGCGACTGCTACGGCGGTAAGGCTATTCTTTCCAAGTTTCTAAAAATAAATAAAATAAACCGCTATAAATACCTAAATTCAGGTTAATACATACATTTCATAAAATAAAACATAAAACAAAAAAAATGAAACAAGTTAGTTTAAAAAAAATCATCTCACCTTTACTTGCAGTGACTTGTTACTCTTCCCTTCTAGTGGGCTCAAAAGTGCAATAGTTTCTTCTCCCTCTGACATGTAAGGTATGCCGGTTATCTGCAAACAAATAAATAAATAAAATCATTAATTACCTAATCAATAAATAATTGCATGTATTTATATAAAATCAATAAATATATAAATGAATAAATATATACCTACCCCACAACAAGGTTAAGTATTTTCCACCAACACCAAAACTGTTAAACAAGGCCAAGTGTTTCACACAACGCTGTAGCGTGTTCAAAAGTAGTCACATAAGTGCGAGTGGAAATGTCAGCGACGTGTCTTTATATATCACATTGCATGTATAATCATTTTTTTCCCACGCTTTGAACATTCTGTTATCGGTCACGTGGACAGATAACGTCCCAGGCGAACACCTGTGCCGGATCAAATTTCACGTCAACTTGCATTTTGTCACGTACGAAGCAAGACAGGATGTAACTTGTTAACAGTTATCGCGCATGTGGACAGATAACGTCCCAAGCGAACACCTGCGGTAGATCAAATTTCACATGAACTTGCATTTTGTCACGTACGAAGCAAAACAGGATGTCACTGGTTTAGCCTACATGTGGTTTCACAAATGTGTGTGCATGCCTTTCACACTCCCCTGCCACCACGATGGTCAGATTATTTCACCTTCAAGCGTCACCTGTTGTCAAGTCAGATCGGAGCCTTCCAATAATCTCAAATGACATTCACCTCCTGCTCGTCTGCAAGTGTGTTTTCTCTACTCGCTTCGACCAACATAGAACCTAGTTCTCATCACCGTTTACACGTTAAAGGTAAAATATCAGAAAACGCACCCTCGCTCTGTCATACACCGACCCGTCGAAATAGCGATTGATCTATTGAACACAGCCACCGTGGTCAGCGACACACACACACACACACACACACACACACAGCAGTATCGTCTCTCTCAACCACCACGCTTTATAAACATTATAAACAGGTAACGGTAATGATTTTTTTTTCAACATGTATGGCGTTAGGGCCTTTGTGAATTATTTTTTCGAAAAAAAATATCTACCACATTTGAAAGGGGGCGTTAGCCCGAGTGCTAGGACACCTCGTACACGTCTCTAGCGTTATTGGTTCGTGACATATCGGCAAAAATTATAAAAAACACGTGTTTACCCCAAAATCGCGTTTCCCAATTTTTTTAAAATTACAACGAGTGGTCCATAGCAAAGAGGACGTCTTCCCGAATCCTTGGACCCATCGTACATGCCTCTAGCGTTATTGCTTCGTGAGATATCGGCAAAATCACAAAAAACATGTGTTTACCCCAAAATCGAGTTTCCAATTTTATTAAAAATTATAACGAGTGGTCCATAGGAGAGAGGACGTTACCCCGAGTCCTTGGACCTGTCGAACACGCCTCTAGCGTTATTGGTTCGTGAGATATAGCAAAAAGTCTAAAATCACGTTTTTACCCCAAAAAGACTGTGTTTCCAGATTTTCACCTTTTCGACACCGACATTCCCGTAAAGAGCACGACGAGACGAAAAAAACGAATCCAAGCACGCCCTCCTAGCATGGCTCCTTCCATTCCAAGGTCGCAGGGGCTCACCACTTGCTAAGTGAGGCAGCTCTGTCCTTACCACACTACTGCAGGTTTTCATTCTAGAGACTTGAAATTTATTTTGGGGGTAGAGGGGGTAGGGACCATTGATTTACGTTAAACAATTTTTTTTGTAGAGTTCCTAGTTTCCAAAATATAGGATTTTCAAAATTCGAGTGTTTTCAAAAAAATATAAAAATAAAAAAGTTTTATTACAAAAAATAAAGGTCATAAAGACTGTTCGTTTGAGCCATGGCACAACGTTCTATCCTGTTTGGTTTTCAAACTATCACATAGTTTCGAAAACAAAAATTTTCAAAAAAATTTTGAAAAATATAACGAGTGGTCCATAGCAAAGAGGACGTCAGCCCGAGTCCAACAATACCTCATTTGTCAAAATCGGACCATGCGTTCAAGAGATATTTAACATGACTGAGGCTTAGTAGTGGGGCAAGGAGGGTTTTAGAGTGGCTTAGAACCCCTACTACTCCACTACTCATATGGCATATTGGATTGTGTTACAATGGACAAATAAGCATTTCCTCTGTGGTCGGCTTTCAGAACAAAAGAGAAACTGTAGTACGTCTTGACTGAATGTGTGTACAAACTAATTAATGCGGCACCTTGCAGAAATGTGATTGCAAGGTCTCCTAACTCTATGTAAGCATCTAGCCAGTACTACCTTCCGCTAAGTTATACTAAAATGGATTCAGAAGAAAATATTTTAGCCTACAATCATATACAATGTATAGTTGCACTGCTGTAAAAAATACAAAGTTATTTATTCATTCCATTTATCCTATGGGATATCACAATCTTATTCCTAATAGAGCTTCATTGTGGGGGGTTTAATCTGAAATAAGGAGCAATTTTCTCTGAATATAGTAGGGTAGTTATCAATACGTCTTCCTACTAGGCTTCCATTAATATTCCTAGTGACTTATTAGATAGGGGTTGTTACTATTCAAATCGCTTGGCGTAAGAGGTGTTTATCGCGAAATCTTAAAAGGGTGGGGGTGGGGGGATTATAATTATTGTGTACTAAAAATATTCTCTAACTTAATCTACTAAAAAAATTCTGTTCGGGGGGGGGGGGATTTAAATTGTCTCACTCGCTTGGCTAATGTAATGAGTATAGGGGGCGTTTACATATGTATTAGTTACTGGGGCGGGTGTGGGTGGGTACCAAAAATAATATTTGACCCGTACTTCAAAAAATTTTCCTTAATTTTGGGTAAATTTTGCTTGGCTGCACAAGAGGGTTTTTAGGGACCTGTATCGTAGAAATTCGTTGTCTGAACTCCTGTAGGCGTTGTCTGACGACAACGTCACGATACCCCGGGCCTCCTCCATTTGTATTGTATCTGTTATGTTAAGGGTGTTGTTGGTTTGACTAACCCGCGCCTCCCACCATTTGTATTGTATCTGTTATGTTAAGGGTGTTGTTGGTTTGACTAACCCGCGCCTCCCACCATTTGTATTGTATCTGAGAGGGATGCCAATACAAATACTAAATCTAGGGGATGAAATTAATCTAAATTGGGGTTGTAGCTTGGCGAATTTGTAAGAGGTTGGGATTGTTTTAGGAAGAACTGCGGACACGTTTAGAGAGCAATTTACATACAGGGGAATTGGCGGGAGGGATGAATACTCACCTAGCTCACCTCTAGGCCGCACGCTGGCGGTGCAGCGCCTCCTGCATGTCAGCGTTCAATGTAGATCTTAAAACTAGGTACTAATCTAAAGGGAAGGGCTTCTTAACCTAAACGAAATAAAAAGGTAGTCAATAGACTGTTCAGAAAGGGGGTTTATTAAGAAATAGTGGCAATTGCAATAGGGGAGGATGGAAATAATAATCTAGGGGGAAAAAGGAATTATGCAGGCACGATGTCACTCACCCCACCGTTAATACCGGTCTTCCATGATGATGGTGGCGTTGGGACTCGATATGGGGCCATCCCCCATATCGGTCCGACGTAGCACAACTCCTATAGAGTGTAGGACTGTCACTGCAGGTTCAGAAGAGTCCACGTTCCTAAGAGCTTAGAGCGTCAAAAGCTTAGAGACCGCGGCGCGTGTTCGTACCTCTATTTAAAAGTAAAAGGTGCGATGTCAGTCCAGTCAGCGGTATGTTGGGAGTGTAATGTCCTCTGTGTCCTGTCCAAGTGCTTGCTATTGGAGCTAGGTCTATGACCTACGGTCTACTCCGTAGTCGCGTTGCCATGTCGCCTTTTACGTAGTTATCTCTTATTATATTTTATGTATTTATAGGCACAGTCCTTTCCTAAAGGGCTGGGGCCAGGACACTACTTATGTTAATTGCCACTATCAACATACACAATTTCTGTTTGATTGCAGTAATAGATTCGTAGATATTGAGAACCGACTAAATATTTCGGATGGTCGCCATGTTGGATTTTATATATGTAGGTCGTAGAGTTATGTACTGTTACATGCAGATTATTGTGAACGTGTAGTATTCAAACTTCAATCGCATAATTAGGACACAAGAAAAAACAAGGAGATTTTAAAATTTTGCACAGCTGCCATCTTGAGGTTATGGAAACAATTGAAATTAATTAGATGTCAGTGGATTAATATGCGTATAAGGATTTACTGTACCAAGTTTCACTGCACTCGGATGGTTAAATTGCGAGAAACGTCCATGTGAATATTATATTTCGCGTCACCGCCATGTTGGATTTGTGATCACCAGGTTATTTAAAGTCCTATAGGTGAACTTAAGTTGATAGCCCCTATGAACATTAAAAAATGCAGTTTGATTGCTAAAATAGATTCGTTGATATTCAGTATCGCCTAAATATTTCGGATGATCGCCATGTTGGATTGTTAAATGTATAGGTCATAGAGTCATGGACCATTAAAGGAAAATTATTGCGTAGGTTCATTATTCAAACTTTCACTTCGATCGCATGACTACATCACAAGAAATAAAAACTTAATTTTAAAATTCGCACTGCCGCCATCTTGAGGTTATGTAAACAATTGAACTAAATTAGATACCAGTGGATTACAATGTGTATAAATATTTCCTGTGCCTGATTTCAGTGCGCTTGGAACATTAAATCGCGAGAAAGGTCTATTTAAAATTTTCAAATTCGCTTGGCCGCCATGATCGTTTTGTAGTTAACCGGTTTTTGAAAGTCTTATAGATGAACTTCCAGTAGTGCCCTTTATCTCCGTACAAAATTTTAGGGAGATACCACTAATAGTTTCAGAGATATAGAATGCCGGTGAAATATTTCGCACATCCGCCATCTTGTGATTATGTGAACAATTGAACGAAGTTAGATGTCGGAGCATTACAATGTATATAAACATATACTGTACCAAGTTTCATTCCGTTTGGTTGGCCAAATCGCGAGAAACGTCTATTTAAATGTCGCAAATTCGCTTGGCCTCCATGTTGGTTTTGTAGTTACCAGGTTTTCAAAGGTCACATAAGTGAACTTATAGTAGTTCCCTCTATCACATTAGAAAATGTCAGGGTAATATCGGTAATAGTTTCGGAGATATTGAATGGTGGTGAAATATTTCGCACAGCCGCCATGTTGGATTGGTGAGTCGTAACGAAATTTGATGGGCACGGTCGAGGTCGCCGGGAATAGTGCTATGAACTTTCCGTGTTTCATTGAAATCGCTCCTGCCGTTTAGATTTTATTAGGGGGACACACACACACGCACGCACACACGCACACACACACGGACAAAAGGTGATCTCATAAGCCTATTTTTTCAAAATTGAAAATAGGCTAAAAATGAGGAAAAAGTAGACTTATGAGATCGATCCGGGAAAATGTGTGGCTGTCTGTCTGTCTGTCTGTCTGGCTGTGTGTGTGTCCCCCCCTATCAACTCCTAAACGGCTGCAGCAATCAAAACCAAATTTAGTATGAGTAAAGATGGGCACCGGAATATCTCACGTCCATATTTGAAAATGATGTCAGTGCTACCAACTGCTGAAAAAGCGCACTAGAAATTTGAGCTCCATGTTGGATATCTTGCAAGGTATGCATGGGAACTATTCCAAAATTGGCACACATGTAGATAATACTATTTCAGTTTAATTTCCAGGAGGCCAACCATGACAGTGTTGCCAAAATAATTTTAAGCCTTCTGTTATGTCCAATGTTTAAATGCATATAACTTCTCCACTATCAATTGGATTTCAACCAAATTTTGTATGTAGTATCTGTACATAAGCAGATATGACTGAGCATATTCTTAAGAGCCACCAGGGTTGCCAACTGTTAATAATTGCTCTCTCTATTTTTTTTATCCAAATACCAATATATCAGAAAGTATGCTAGCCAACAGCTTTAAACTATGCACACGTATATTCTGACATTTTAGATTAATTTGGAGTAACATACATACGACAGTTCTACCAACATGATTATAAGCCTGCTGATAGTACCAATTTTTAAATACATGTAACTTCTATACTATCAGTTGGATTTCAACCAAATTTCGTATGTGCTATGTTTACCATAACAGATATGACTGTACGTATTGTTAAGAGCAATTAGGGCTGCCAACTGTTAATAAATGCTGTCTATATTTTTTACCCTAATATCAATATATCAGAAAGTATGCAAGCCAACAGCTCTATACTTTGCACACGTATAGCACCTGACATTCTAGATTAATTTGGAGCAATTAATACAAGGCAGTGCTGCCAACATGATTCTATGCCTGCTGATATGTCCAATTTTAAAATACATGTAACTTCTATACTAACAAATGGATTTCATCCAAAATTGGCACAACAATATATCATAATATTTCAGATTATTTCTGAGCAGCACACGCATGGTATTGTTGGCAACATGCTTTTACGCGTGCTAATAGATCCAGTGTCTAACAGCATGTAACGTCCATTGGACTTCAACCAAATTTTGTATTCTGTACCTTAATAGATGGAACTAAGAATATATTCAGTCACCAGGGCTGCCAACTGTAGTGCTCTATTAGGCTACATTATACCAGGTATATTTTGAACTAATTAGATATTTCGATATTACCAACTTAATTTTGTCATTAATCTAGATAGGTTCATATACTGTAGAATAATCATTGGCATGAAAAGTAGGCTGTATAGTTCTTCACGGAACTTCTTGTTGGATATTCAGGTTCTAAAGGGGTGTAAAGGGGGTAAACGTGCATTTCATTTATTACCAATATCTCACGAGTGGTTTCATTTGGGGATGTGATACTTGGCATATAAACTAATCATTACAAACAAGCAGACATGTGTCTAATGATTTTTCGATGTGGGTGTGTATTATGAGGTGAAAGAGATGAAAAGTTGGGGTTGGAGGATTCCTAACGGAGCGTGTATCTCTTAAACGACATAAGCGAGGAGTTTGAAACTCAGAGGAAAACTATCACCTTAAAATAAGTAAATAGGTTTTCGACCGTTCTTTCATACATCCAATTTAAGGGGATAATGAGAAAGGGTGTGGGGTGAGATTCTGGAAGGAAAACGTCGACTAAGGGGAGAATTTTTGTATATACACTCATCATCGATCAGCGAAAACTATTAAAGTTAGGAACATGACATTTTGTGGTAATGTTTGTTGTACGTTGAAAACGTCTACTTAGGAGGGATTTTTGGATATTTGGGTTCTAAAGGGGTGTTATGGGGTTTAAACCTGCATTTCATTGAATAACAATATCTCACGATTAGTTTCATTGGGGGATGTGATACTCGGCATATAAACTAATGAAACAAAAAAGCAGACACGTGTCTAAGGAATTTTCGATGTGGTGTATACTGAGGTGAAATTGGGGAATTGTGGCCGTAGTGGTTTTTAGCCTACTTTTCACATTTTTCAAAAATGAGGAAAAAGTAGACTTATGAGATCGGGCAAATGTGTGTCTGTCTGTCTGTCCTTCTGTCTGTGTGTCTGTCTGTCTGGCTGTGTGTGTGTCCCCCCCCTATCAACTCCTAAACGGCTGCAGCAATTGAAACAAAATTTGGTAGGAGTAAAGATCTATACCTGAATAGCTCACGGCCATATTTGAAAATGATGTCAGTGCTACCAACTGCTCAAAAATTGCAATATAAATTAGAGCTCCATGTTGGATATCATGGAAGATATGAATGGGAGCTATTTCAAAATTGGCACACGTATAGATAATATTATTGCAGTTTAATTTCCAGGAGGCCATACATGGCAGTGTTGCCAAAATGATTATAAGCCTGCTGATAGGTTCAAATTTTAAATGCATATAACTCCTACACTATCAATTGGAATTCAACCAAATTTCGTATGTGCTATGTGTACATAAACAGATATGACTGAGCGTATTCTTACGAGCCACCAGGGTTGCCAACTGTTAATAAATGCTCTCAATTTCTTAATCCAAATACCCATATATCAGAAAGTATAGAACCCGACAGCTTTAAACTATGCACACGTATAGTACCTGACATTCTATATAAATTTGGAGTAACTTATATACGTCAGTGCTACCTACATGATTCTGAGCCTGCTGAGAGGTCCAACTTTAAATACATGTAACTTCTATACTATCATTTGGATTTCAACCAAATTTCGTGTGTGCTATGTGTACCATAACAGATATGGTTGTGCCGATTCTTAAGAGTAACCAGGGCAGCCAACTGTTAATAAATACTGTATCTATTTTTGTTACCCTATTTTCAATATATCAGATAGTATGCACGCCAATAGCTCTAAATTTGCACGCGTATAGTACCTGGCATTCTAGATTAATTTGGAGTAACTTATATACGTCAGTGCTGCCAACATGATTCTAAGCCTGCTGATAGGTCCAATTTTAAAATGATTCTAACTTCTATACTAACTAATGAATTTCATTCAACATTGACACAATAGTAGATCATATTATTTCATTTTCATTTTCATATGTATGTCATTGTTGCCAACATGATTTTACGCGCGTTTTTTCATCCAATGTTTAACAGAATGTAACGTCCATGCTATCCATTGGACTTCAACCAAATTTTGTATTCTGTACCTTAAGAGATGGAACTAAGAATATATTCAGTCACCAGGGCTGCCAACAGTAGTTCTCTATTATTACCAACTTAATATCGCCATTATTCTAGATAGACCCATATAGATTAATCATTGGAATGAATCTTGAATTTTAAGAAAAGTAGGCTCTTTAGTTCGGAACGGAACATATTGTTTACTTGTGTAATTGTATGATGCGCTTCTTTTTTCACAGGAATTTAGGTAAATGGATTGCGTGTTTGGTCGTTGTGTTTAATATACTCTATCTTATTTATTTCCTATTTACGTTGTGGTCGGAAACCGTGTTGTGATTTGAATCGAATTTTATATTTGCGATGCGACGTGACGTTGGGGATATTTTGACATTTATGTGCCATTGTTGTGTTATATTGTCTGATTGTTTACGGTCCTTACCAAATTATTATCATTATTCAAAATTAAACGATAAATCAGTTGTAGCATTCATGATTGAGACGTTGCTGAGTGTACTCTTCACAACTACAAAATTCGCGGACGAAGCCGCGACGGATAATGTTATTAGGAACATATTAGGGCTTCCTTCTATTCAGGGGGTGAAACAACTATAGATCCTTCGCTTCCAAAGCCCTCGTGGCGACTGACGAGTTTGCTGAACCGCCTTGTGGAGCGCCACTGGTAGCGCTGTTGCCCAACTCGGCTGCTATTGGTTGAAATCCGACTAGATTCCTCATCATCATCATCATCTTGCACAGTTTCCAGCCACTGGCCGGGTCTGTTTGGAACAGAAGCCTCTCCAACGTCTGCTGTCTTCCCACCATCTCTCAGCCTCCACCCTTGTCCAGTCTTCTCCTCTCTTCTTCACGCTTTCTTCCACCCCCTTCAGCCACCTGTCTCTCGGTCTTCCTCTCGGTCTCTTTCCTTCCTACTTCGTCTCGTGTACCCTCCTGGGTATCCTCTTCTCCTCCATTCGTTTTACATGTCCATACCATCTAAGTCTAGATTTTTCTATACCATCCTGTAATGGTTCCTCCTTCATTGATTCTCAGATCCTCTCATTTCTTATTATGTCCCTCTTTGTAGCTCCAATACTGCTTCTCAAGAACCTCATCTCACTGGCCGGTATTTTGCTCTTGTCCCTTCCTTTCATAATCCAGGTCTCCGAGGCATACGTCAGGATAGGGACATAGTACGTCCGATATATGATCTTTTTGCTGTTCTGAGGGACATCCTTGCTCCATAACATGCTTCTCACACTCTCCCGAAATGCTTCTGCCTGCCTCCCCCGCTCATTTATTTCTCTATCGTTTCTTCCATTATCTTGTATCAGGCTTCCCAGATACTTGAAACTCTCCACTTTCTTCAGCTGTCCCCCACCAATTGTTATTCCCGTTGTGGTTATTTCCTTCTTCCTTGTTGTGATCACCATCTCTTATTTATGCTAAATTTCATTCCATATCCTTGTATTATTCCTTCCCACGCGTCCAACTGTTCCTGTACCTCCTCCTCCTTGTTTCCCAAAATCATCAAATCGTCTGCAAACACCATTGCTTTCATCTTTCCTTCCCCAATTACTTGTGCCACTCGGGTCATTTTGTCATCCATCACCACAATGAAAAGTAACGGTGACAGTGCACTTCCTTGTTTCAGGCCGTTTCTCTGTTCCTAACAGTCTGATCTCTCTCCTCCCACTTTCACACAGCTCACGCTTCCCTTGTGCATCTCCTTTATCCTCTTTATAGTCGATTTCTCTACTCCTCTATCCTCCAGGGACTTCCATACTTTGTTTCTGCATACACTGTCATATGCTTTCTCAATGTCCAGGAAGGCCATCAGTAGATCTGTTCCATACTTATAGTGCTGTTCTTGTAACTGCCCCACTGTGGACCTTCCTGCTCTGAAGCCATGTTGTTCTTCCCTCATCCCTCCTTCTATCCGTGTCCTAATTCTCTTTTCCAAAACTTTCTCGATGGTGACTAGATTCCTATTGGTTAATATTTCAAATTTTTCTGTACAGGTGTGTTGTGTATTTCTGTACAGCTGCATATTTTGGTGTCTGTTCTTATTTTTCTGTGTGGTCGTGTGTTTTTGCGTTTATTATCAGTTTTGTGAGCTTTATTTGATACTACCCACAAGATCACCCTTCACAGGATTATGCCCTAATACGGTAGGTGTTTATTTACTTCAATAGTCTCGTGTAGTGTAGCTACCAGGATATGATTTAATATTATGGCTTTTGAATTGTGTGCTTTATTGTTTAATAATAACTTCGTTTGCAGTATTTTCAATTAATTATATTCTTAACTACCGTAGCTTATGAAGTAGGCTACTGTGGGTTCTCAACTATATGAAATATCTTTCTCTTCTGCCTTTATATAACCCTACTTTATTGAAACGGGGAGCTCTATACGTAGAAAGGCAGTAAACTGATTATCCCATTGTATTTATTTTCATTTTTCAGAGCATGAGGCACTCCAAGGAAGGCATCAGATTAGGTCTTTATACTACAGTTGTCCAGTAATGGGACCAGACAGCCTACTAGTTGGAATAACCTGAACTGTTGTCCAAACAGTGGAAGAATAGTCCTATTTCGGCAAAAGTAAGTTATTGATGAGACTATTAATTGTACACCAGTTTTCATGTAGGCCTATGTGGGTAGGTCAAGACGTTGATAGGGCATGCTGTTATAGCAATACACTAAGTTCATGCCTTCGTGTAATGAATTCACATATTACACTGTCATGTGTTGTGTGTGTAAGGTAGTTGAGACACTGGAATGTGTCATACTTTTTTTCATGGTAAGTTACATAAAATTTCCCCATCAGGAATGGCACATAATATACGGCACGGTACCTAACAACCATATTGCAGTGGGATAGGCCTAGTCAAGATATGCAGGAGGTCTTATTAGGAATAGTAGCAGTCGTTGCATCATTTAGCCTTTCGAATATGGTGGACATCATCCCCATATACTGCTTGATTGTAAACTGTCTGATCGTATGTGTAATTATCATGACTGTACTAATGTGTGATAGTGCAGTGGTCAAGCCGCTTGCCTCTCACAAAGGTTCATATGGATCCCCGTTAATGCATGTGAGATTTCCAAAGTGAAATGTTATGTCCTATGCTTTGGATTCCACATTAAAAAAGTGGTGATGGTCATAATAATAACTGTCACGTAAAGCTATAAGATTATTTTCCTTTTGTGTGTTATTGAGGCAAGAATTGACAAAGTGGCAGATGTGGTCATAAGTTGAGTTTGGAAGGTAGGATAGTTAATAATTACCGTACAGCTGGCTAAGATGTAAGGAGAGAGACTGTTGGGGATGTCGCCATATTTGAACATCTCAGTCCTCCAGACATAATAATGACGATAGGCATTTGAATGTTTTTTTTATCAAATGCTTTTGTGGGGAGTTTGAGCTATGTGGGGAAGAAGAAATGCCATCCCAAGTGGTCTAGGATAGCTGGAAATTATCTGTTAGGTGCACAGAGACCTATTTTCTTGGTTCGTCAATTTATTTGATCTCTGATAAGAAATGCCCGTGTAAACGGCACACACAATTTACAGTACTAATCTACTGAATGGTTCACTGAGCAGTATTGATACATTTGAAGTTGTACAATCCTCACAGGAATTGATTTGTAAACATATAAATTAATATTTTTGCCATTGGGCCTACAACAGTTATTATGACCACATAACACAATCGCAAAAATAAATTCAAAACTTGTTGCATCAAGATTAGTTTACAGTACTAATTGGTAGACTAATTATGTAACAAATGCCAGCGTTAGCTTTCATCTGGTTGCATGAATTATTATGATCATTTGATGCATTTTTTCCTTCTTCCGTGGATATCTTTAGTTTATTTTAAGGTGGGCTGTCTAACATCAAATACAGACCTTTTCTGCCTTAGTTTACCTTGGGGTAAATTGTTAACTTCTGAGATGGTGTATTTGTTCTGATGTAAGTTAATGGCTAGAGGCATTCTCCACTTCAAGTAACTTAGTATTCATTAGGGCAGCATTATCCTAGCGTGAAGGCTACAGTGGCATTCAGCCAGCTATAATGAGGCATATTACACTCTTCCTGGACAATGAAGAATGTAATTTTTATGTATTATAATTATTAATATTAATAATACTGTAGAATGAAAATTATAGGATATACTAGTTTTCCCACAGAGCACTTGTCCTCTCTTTGCATGAGCAGCAAAAATTCTGTTTGTGCATGCTTAACATTTAAACCCAGGGAGTAGCCTAGCTGTTTACTGAAGTTACAAGTTTTCACTCAGATATCAATATTTCTTGTCCAGTCATTGTCCAACATCTTTACAATACAATGTTATAGTTATGTATGACGATTATTCACTAACGGAATGCCACTTGTTATTAGGACTGACTCCTGTAGTCTGGAGGTGCATATTGAGACTTCAGATGTAGAAGGGCTGACTTCAATTCATAGCTCTGCCAAGACATTTAAGTTTGGTCTGAGGGTTGAAATGGGGTACACTCACCCTCTTGAGGCAGACCTGAGATGAGATGGGTTTGATTTTCAACTTAGCCATCACAGAAATGGTTTTCTAAGGGTTTCCACCTCTATGCCTCGGTGGTTCCTAAATTGAGACCACGACCACCTCCTTCCGAAACCCAGCCTCCATTACAAATACACATACACTTGCAGCCATCACAATGACACAGGTTATAATTAGAGATTCCACACATACATGCCCTGAGTAAACAGGGTTACATGATCATGATGTTGTAAAGCTTCTTAATGAATCAACAACATTGACTTGCATGCTAACGTGAACAATATTTTTCTATTACAGTTTACCTATTTGTGTGGCTCTACCGTGTGATAACAGTTCTCTACTGGGACAATGGCTTGGCGAAATTAAATGGTGCTCTTTTTTTAATGAAAATGTCATGTTGAATTATCTGTAAAAACTAGAAAAGAATATACTGTATATCGCAGCATAATAACTCATGTTAACCTTCAGAATTCCTTACCTGCATCCTGATTCCTTTCAGTATCATAATTCATTCGACAGTGGTTAATTACTTCTAATGTTTTATTGGATATGTGTAATGGCCTTGTATTCACATTAGTGTGCTGAAATCCTTTCTTGATAAGCTGAGCCATGTTTAACATCTCTCATTTCTTTATTTTCTTTGGCGGCCGTCCCGGTAGAGTCAGTCGCCGTGTGAGATACGTTCTGTCCGGACGTGCCTTGAGGCTCTCCGCCTTATTATTTAAAATGTAATGTTTTTCCTTTTTATTTAACATTGTTATTATGCCGAAGCCTTCCATTTACTCATGTAAGTAATACATCTAACCTTGTGTCCACTATGCTCATTTCCTAAATTTAACCTTTTCTTTTTGATCTTCGTCGTGTGCTTGGATTTGCTGTGGAACCAATCGAAATGGCGGTCTCCTGTTTTATTTTGTTTGAATCTTCGTTTAACCTTTTATTTGTGCCGTGAAATATATCTGGGAGTGATTTTGTGAGTGTATGTTTTTCTTGCTGCCAGGTGCATTGAAGTTGTTTTGATTTGGGCATATCTTCAATGGGTCTCCCGTTGTTTGTGGACGTTGGCGTTTCGACCATTCTCCCAACACGAGGCATGACACCATATATTTTAGCCCTTATGTATTCCCTTCATTCCATGCTTCGTGCAACTGAATCACGGCGGTAACTTTAAGTAGGCCTTACCGTATTCAGCTCGAACTCGGAACGTAAGTTGGGGACCATATAGGTTTAGCATGTTTTGCTAGACTACCTACAAGCACGAGTTGCTTTGTGTTTTATTTCTGCATCGTCGGCAGGCATTTTGTGTGTTTGATTGCGTGTATGTATCATGATATATTTCACGGACACTTGACGTCATTTGTTTCTCCTTGTAGTATCTTTGGTTTTTGCATTTCTTTTCTCTGGGGACTGCCAGCTCGATCGCATCCCCATTGCTCGCCACAGCCTCTGCGACACGCACACAGCCCTTGTTTTATCTTTGCTATGCTTGTTATTTGTGGTCGTCATGACAACCATCCATCTCTAGGCTGAGAAGTGATTGTTGTTGACCAGCGACCGGCTCGATTGCCTCTTGATCTTTTACTTCCTCCCTTTTTACATCGTTTTCACCGAAGTGAGCACAGGTATGAATTTAATTTGTTAACGTTATTTACTATCGTAAGTTATTTATTGTTATTTATATTTATCTTCCCCGTTTGAAAGTGACTTTATTTGACCCCTAGGTGAAGGGTATTCTTTTTTGTGTGTGTTATTCTGGCCGGGTTTCTTTGTGTGTTCGGTTTCAATTCATTAAATTTCCATTTCTTTACCCATGTGTCTCATTTAGTAGTGTTTGGCGATCGGGCTGCTCGCTCTCTCTCTCTCTCTCTCTCTCTCTTCAAACCTAGGCCTAACTCATTCTAGCTGTCTAGCACCAGGAGGGTATTCCTACCACTCGTCGTGGGACCACCTTCACGGAGTCTGGAGTCGCTCGGCACATCTGGCCTGCAAGTACGGGCCCAGCACAGGTCAGAAATTAACATCCATTTCCACTGCGTACTCCTTTCTTTTCTAGTTGGTTCCAGTGATGCAGCTGGGAGGCACGCCAAGAATATGTTTATTTTAATAGGGCGGTGCAGATGGTATCAGTTGCGAGGTTAAATCTCCTGGTCGCTTAGCCATATCCATTGGATTTTAATATTTCGCTGCATATTTTTCAATGTTGTTTTTATTCTGTTTCATGTTCCTTATTGCATACTATGCAAACAAATATTAAGAGTCAATGTGAACTTCCAAGGAGTATGGACCATAAAAATAACAAACTGTAAGGAGAGTGCAATGAGTTGTACCCTATCAACGAACCCCAGCATTGGTAATGTACTAAACAACCCTACTTCTTGTTTCGTACTCATTTCAGGCGCAGGACGGAGGCAAGACATTTGTAGTTATTGTTTTGAATTGTAGCTAGCAGTACTTCTGTAGTTTAGCCATGTATTCTCTCCCAGGTTGTAACGTGAAGAAGGAGCTCTTCCAGTCTGACGATGATCTGCTATCGTTTGAAAGTGTCTGTGGGAAAGACACTAATCCATTGACTGAGGTGAAAGGCCATCGCAAGGGAGGCGTAGCCAATATAGTGTCCAAGTGGGGAATTTCATTTTCTGGTGAACTGGGAGTTTCGTCTGTATTTGAGTTCTTAGACAGGGTCAGTGAACTCTGCCATTGTTATGACCTCGAACCAGATGACATTGTTGTCTGCCTACCGTTATTGTTGAGTGGCTTAGCTTTAAAATGGTATCGACTTACCAACAGATCTTTCATCTCGTGGGTTGATTTCTGTAAGTCAATAAAGGAGCGGTTTACGACTTATGATTTTGAACATGACTTGAAGGCTGAAATTCATCGCCGTACCCAGGGTTTGGAAGAGCCTGTAGACGATTTTGTTACTGGGCTAATGACTTTAATAAGTAGGTTGTCGCAGCCCCTTCCCCTTATTGAAACTGTTGATATTGTGTATAGAAATCTAGCACCTGAGTACAAGTCTTTCATACGCCGGTCCAGTGTGTATAGTGTGGCTGACATTGTTGATCAAGGACGTGAATGCGAGTTCAATCGGCGCCTGCGCAAGTCATATGTACCCCCACCCCTCCCCTCTGACAGTTTGTTTCCAGAGACTGCATGCGAGCAATCCCAGATTCAGAGGACTGCGCACCCATCTTCAATATCTCGTCAGGAGGACCGGGCAGTTAACCGTCCCCACTCGCATATTGTCGGGAGTATTCCCAATGCTACTTCTTCTGCGAATCCCGCTCCTCAGGATCAACAGTTACCTCGAAACCCGAACATGTATAACCGTATAAAATGTTGGAATTGTGATCGTTTGGGGCATCATTTTAATTCCTGCCGTGCGCCCTCGCGTGTGTTTTGTCACACATGTGGTCTTCGTGACGTGACGCACATAGCCTGTCCTAGATGTGCTTCGCGTCAGGGAAACGAGCATGGGTCCCCGGTTTAGACCCGCCGGAGTGGCCATGCAATGAAGTTCGCCGGGAAATGAACATTTCCACGACTGGAAACTTCTGTCCTTGGGTCCCTGTAAGTGTTAAGAAATTGTCGATACCCGCTTTACTGGATTCTGGTGCTTCACGTTCATTTATTCAGCGCTCCATCGCGGAACAGCTTCCTGTTACTCAGATTTGTCCACAAGATGGGGGTTTAAAATTTTATTCTGCGGTGAAGTCATCTATTTCTGTTTCTAGCGTTGTAACATGTCATATTAAGATATGTGGTTATTCTTGGGATTGGAACTTCCATGTGGTGGATGACTTATCTACGCCTATGATCTTAGGTTCTGATTTTATGCACAAAGCAGGGTTGAGGCTTGATTTTTCGGATCATTCCTTCAGTTTTTTGTTTAAATCCAAGGAGCGGTTTCATTTTAATACTTGTGAAGCGAGTGTTCCTTGTAATTTTTCTGGTATCTCTGCTGTTCTAATCCCTCCTACTTTATTCACGAGTCAACGTGACGCTTTATCTGATTTGGCGAATGAATTTCCAGATGTTCTCACGTCGGAACTGGGTTCCGCTATCGGCTACGAGTGTCATATTGATTTGACTGATGAGGTTCCAGTTAGGTCGGCGCCATTTTCTTGCTCTCCACCCAAACTCATTGCCATGAGAGAATATATTCATGATCTTAAGGCACGCGGTGTTGTGAGCCCTTCTAAGTCTTCTTATGGTAGTCCAGCATTCCTGGTGCCTAAGAAAGAGGGTACTTTTCGTTTAGTAGTTGATTATCGTCGACTCAATTCTAAGGTGGTGTTCGACAACTTTCCCCTTCCAACTCTGGAGAGCGCTTTTCAGCATTTTCACGGGGCGAAGTACTATTCCGTCCTAGATTTGAACTGTGCATATTATCAAATTCCTCTCGATCCCGAGAGCCGTAAGGTAACTGCGTTCTCCACTCCGTTCGGCCTTTTTGAGTTCAATAAGTTACCCATGGGCATTTCTATCGGCGGACAAGTATTGAGTAGGGTTTTGGATGAGTTATTTGGAGATTTAAAGTATTCATCTGTGTTTAACTATCTTGATGACCTCGTGATTTACAGTCAGTCTTTTGAGGATCACCTGATCCATTTACGTGAAGTCCTATGTCGTCTTCGCAGAGCCGGACTCACTGTTAACCCGGACAAAATCTCTTTGGCTTCGAAGCAAATCAAATTTTTAGGTCACATTCTTTCGGATGTGGGCATAGAAGTGAACCCTGAGCGTGTCCAATGTATCCAAGAGTTCCCTACTCCCACGAATGTGAAAGCAGTCCGACGTTTTTTGGGAATGGCGGGCTTTTACAGTAGGTTCATTAAGGGCTTTTCGGACATTTCAGCGCCCCTGAATTATTTGAAGAAGAAGAATGTACGATTCGTGTGGGGCCCCGACCAGTGTCTCGCCTTTGAGAAATTGAAAGAATGTCTTTCTTCTGCTCCCGTCCTTCGAACTCCGGATTTTGGGAAAGATTTTATGTTACATTGTGATGCGAGTGATGTCGCAGTTTCTTGTGTGCTTAGTCAGCAGGTGAATGGTAATTTGGCACCCATCGCTTTTGCCAGTCGGATGCTTAATGATTGCGAACGCCGGTATTCCACTTTCGAGAAAGAAAGTCTGGCTGTCGTATTCGGCTGTGAACGTTTCAGATCTTTTCTAGAACATCGGCATTTCATAGTGTATACCGACAATGAAGCTCTGTCCTGGATGCGCTCGCATGTCAAAAAATTGGGACGTATAAATCGTTGGATTCTTCGTCTATCCTCTTTCAGCTTTGACATCATTCACGTCAGAGGCAGTGAAAATGTTGTAGCGGATTGTTTGTCACGCATGTTTGAGGAACCTCCTCCCTTTGTTGAGATCCCCGAGCCAGTGAATCTTCTCCAACACATTCCATGGTCATTTACTGACATCCGTACGTACCAAGCAGATGACCCATTTTGTGTCACATTGCGTGAAAAAATTCTCGGGAAAGATCCTGGTGTATCTGAGTTTTCATTGCGCAATGATGTTATAGTGCATACCGCTCCTCGATCTTCGAAATGTAGGATTTTCGTGCCAGAGAATATACGAAGTATGCTCTTGGCGTATTTCCATGAATCCTGTTTTGGATTACATTTAGGTATGACGAAGACTTTCCATAAAATCTCTCAGGAATTCTTCTGGCCTCATTTGAAAGCGGATGCTTTTGCTTTCGTCCGAAAATGTGTTACGTGTCAACGTTCTAAGCCAGCAAAGAATTCTCGCATTGGACTTCACCACGCTGACACGATGTCATATCCTAATGAGCGCCTGTTTATAGATTATTTTGGTCCCCTAGTTAGGTCATCTTCTGGTCATAAAGCTATACTTACTGTCGTTGATGGATTTTCAAAATTTGTATGGTTATTTCCTGTCAGGGAAATCACGACACGTACCACTGTTAGGCTTTTGACCAATCATATTTTTGGTGTTTTTGGTCCTCCAAAGTTTTTAGTGTCCGATAACGCGAGCGTTTTCCGGTCCAAGTCTTTTAGATCAATGTGTTTTTCTTGGGGAATTGATCATGTCTTTTTGGCACCCTACCACCCTCAGCCAAATCACGTTGAAAGGTTTCATCGTAACTTGAAGGCTTGCTTGAGTGCGTTCCACAACGCAGATCAGTCACGTTGGGACGCAAATCTTCAGTTTTTCTCCTTAGGATTTAACACTGCTCTTCATGAATCGACGAATTCTACCCCTTCGGAATTGTTTTTAGGAAGGCGTATTGTTGATCCACTTCAGCTTCAGTGGAAAATAGATTATCTGGCTGCGCCATCCCGCCGTACCTCAGTCAAAGAAAAATGGGAAGTTGCTGTACGGCATCTGAAAAGGGCACGAGATCGCGTGGCGTCTCGCTATAACAAGGGTAGGCAACCTGTTTGTTTTCAGGTGAATGACGACGTGCTAGTGCGCCTGCACCCACAGAGTTCGGCCAAGAATAAGGAGTCAGCTAAACTAATGCTTCGCTGGAGCACGCCCAAAACTATCACTAGATTTTTAACACCTGTCACTGTTGAATTGATCTCCAAGGAGAATCCCACCGACGTATCCAGAGCTCACATATCTCAATTGAAACCATTTATTGTGTAACCTTCTTATTTGCTGTGATTAATGTTGTCCTTTTTCTGCGTAGGTTAGCCAATCATAATTTGCTTATGTTATCCAAGGAAGCTAGTATTCATATGGCGTCTCCTTGACCTGCCTATTATTGAACCAATTTTGACCGAGGCAGAGTCAAGTACAAGTTTACGAGCTCAAGAAAGAAAATAATACAAGAAGAAATAGGCCTACATACTCTGTGTAACTTAATATTTATTGTAAAAATATGTATTTTTGCGAATTCGGCCAGTAGAGAATTTATATTCTATAAATAATGGACACAGTATATCGCTTCTTTGTTATTTTAATACGTCACTTTCATGATGGGTATAAGGAGAATGGCAGACTTTGGCGTCAAAGGGCGAAAGTCTTTTGTTTATGATTTTCGTCCGTGTCTCTATCTACTTTTCTTGTCATTGTAACGCGCAGGCGAACCGAAATACCATTATGACAAGCCCAGGGATCGTCAAAGGAACGCGCGCCTTTGGGGACCCCGAAGGAGTTCTGTCCTGATATTGCGATCGCCGAAGCGATCTGATTATTTTTATATATTACTTCATTTTATAACTGTATTCTTTCTGATATGGCTCAATTGCTTAAGTGATTGTTATATCGATCACCCTCCCCCCTCATATTTTGTGTACTGTTATAGTTGTTGACAAACCACCTGTGTGATAAGGATGTTGTGTATTTTGGAACACTTGGGACATGATTGATTTCAAAGCGGTGGTGCTTAGTGATGTAAAAAGAAAAATCTTTTATTATTATAAATAATTTTTCTTTTGGGGGGTGGTGTGGATCCTGAGCCATGTTTAACATCTCTCATTTCTTTATTTTCTTTGGCGGCCGTCCCGGTAGAGTCAGTCGCCATGTGAGATACGTTCTGTCCGGACGTGCCTTGAGGCTCTCCGCCTTATTATTTAAAATGTAATGTTTTTCCTTTTTATTTAACATTGTTATTATGCCGAAGCCTTCCATTTACTCATGTAAGTAATACATCTAACCTTGTGTCCACTATGCTCATTTCCTAAATTTAACCTTTTCTTTTTGATCTTCGTCGTGTGCTTGGATTTGCTGTGGAACCAATCGAAATGGCGGTCTCCTGTTTTATTTTGTTTGAATCTTCGTTTAACCTTTTATTTGTGCCGTGAAATATATCTGGGAGTGATTTTGTGAGTGTATGTTTTTCTTGCTGCCAGGTGCATTGAAGTTGTTTTGATTTGGGCATATCTTCAATGGGTCTCCCGTTGTTTGTGGACGTTGGCGTTTCGACCATTCTCCCAACACGAGGCATGACACCATATATTTTAGCCCTTATGTATTCCCTTCATTCCATGCTTCGTGCAACTGAATCACGGCGGTAACTTTAAGTAGGCCTTACCGTATTCAGCTCGAACTCGGAACGTAAGTTGGGGACCATATAGGTTTAGCATGTTTTGCTAGACTACCTACAAGCACGAGTTGCTTTGTGTTTTATTTCTGCATCGTCGGCAGGCATTTTGTGTGTTTGATTGCGTGTATGTATCATGATATATTTCACGGACACTTGACGTCATTTGTTTCTCCTTGTAGTATCTTTGGTTTTTGCATTTCTTTTCTCTGGGGACTGCCAGCTCGATCGCATCCCCATTGCTCGCCACAGCCTCTGCGACACGCACACAGCCCTTGTTTTATCTTTGCTATGCTTGTTATTTGTGGTCGTCATGACAACCATCCATCTCTAGGCTGAGAAGTGATTGTTGTTGACCAGCGACCGGCTCGATTGCCTCTTGATCTTTTACTTCCTCCCTTTTTACATCGTTTTCACCGAAGTGAGCACAGGTATGAATTTAATTTGTTAACGTTATTTACTATCGTAAGTTATTTATTGTTATTTATATTTATCTTCCCCGTTTGAAAGTGACTTTATTTGACCCCTAGGTGAAGGGTATTCTTTTTTGTGTGTGTTATTCTGGCCGGGTTTATTTGTGTGTTCGGTTTCAATTCATTAAATTTCCATTTCTTTACCCATGTGTCTCATTTAGTAGTGTTTGGCGATCGGGCTGCTCGCTCTCTCTCTCTCTCTCTCTCTCTTCAAACCTAGGCCTAACTCATTCTAGCTGTCTAGCACCAGGAGGGTATTCCTACCACTCGTCGTGGGACCACCTTCACGGAGTCTGGAGTCGCTCGGCACATCTGGCCTGCAAGTACGGGCCCAGCACAGGTCAGAAATTAACATCCATTTCCACTGCGTACTCCTTTCTTTTCTAGTTGGTTCCAGTGATGCAGCTGGGAGGCACGCCAAGAATATGTTTATTTTAATAGGGCGGTGCAAAGCTTGTGGGCCTAATAGAGTGTATTAATTTGTAAATTTGGTCATCACCTGAGGTGAACTAAACAGTTCTTCACAATGTTATTTGTGCCACTGGATAACCCTACCTAAGGAGTGGAGAGAACCCACAACTGTTAACACTGGTGGCAACTAAACCACTCTTCTACCTGTTTGGTATTATATTGTAACATATTACTGTAGAGTGGATGATTGCTATGCAGCTAGTTTTACAAGGCATGGGTGAAAATCCAACCACCATATTATTTAAAAAAATTAATTAAAATCTTAAGCCTCCGTGGCTTAGGCGGCAGCACGCCGGCCTCTCACCGCTGGGTCCGTGGTTCAAATCCCGGTCACTCCATATGAGATCTGTGCTGGACAAAACGGAGGCAGACAGGTTTTTCTCCGGGTACTCCGGTTTTCCCTGTCAACATTTCATTCCAGCAACACTCTCCACTATCATTTCATTTGTCATTCATTTAATCATTGCCCCAGAGGAGTGCGTCAGGCCTCGGCAGCCGGCACAGTTCATATCCTCGCCGCTAGATGGGGGCTTCATTCATTCCATTCCTGACCCGGTCGAAGACTGGAAACAGGCTGTGGATTTTCATTTTCAATTAAAATCTTAGAAAGCAATGTCATTGATGAAAAACACAGCATATAATACTAGAAAAGTAAAGTGAGGGGGGGGGGGGGGAGGACTACCGCGGTACAGGTTTCAAATCGCCCGCGATTGAAATTTAGTACGCTGAGCCGGCGGATGACGTCATACTGGCAGTTGCAACCGGAATCGAATTTAAAGGCTCGGCTTAAGCTCTGATGTATTGTTTTGTGCTTCTACTAGCATCTTCAACTCTTATGTTTATATAAATAATACGTAGACTAGATGTAACGGTGATTTATTTTACGACTGGGGGTTCATTGTCATTAGCAAGGAAAAACTATCGACACTGATATCCGGAGGTTATTAAGAAAATAAGCTTTCGTCATCCAGGCTCATTTGTTCTCGTTCAGCAGGGGCATTTTGTATAGTGCCAGAAGAACGTCTTAGTTACTATTATTGAGAGCTAGTGCCGCTTTCTGTCGGCAGATGTACGAACTCGTAGTGCTGGATTTGAGGAAAGGATGGAGAATTTTAGTTTCACGCGACAGTTAATCTCGAGATCATAAGCGGCTCTGGTGGCGTAGTCGGTAGGATGTTGAACTGCTGTGCCCAAGATCGCGGGTTCAAACCCCGCCGAAGTCGTCGGACTTTTTAAGAGCGTTAAAATCCTTCAGTATGCCTTTCTTCAGAGGGGAAGTAAAGCCGGAGGTCTCATATTTATGGCATGTAAAAGATCCTTCCACGGACTAAACTTGTGTGAAGCTAAATTGTTAGGTTATATTTCGTCGGAACGCTCTATCAAAAGTTCCAACCTTCACCACCAGGTCTCATTGATATCTGGTAGCGAAAGTTGGAAGTACTTTAAATTGAACGGAACTTGTAGCTCACCCTAAGGGTGTCCGCTGGAAGCAGCTACAGACTCAGGCGAGCCGAACATGTCATCGGACACTCCCAGCACTAAAAGCTATACGATAAATAAATAAATCGAGATCATAAGCCACGGGACCTCCCTTTTACGTGGAATCCGAACCATAGGACATGGAATTTCACTTTGAAAATCTCACATGCATTGACTGGGAATCGATCCCGGTCCACCGCGGTGAGAGGCCAACAGCTTGACCACTATTCCACCACGTCCCCCAATGACTTACGTTACTGCATGTCGTTCAAAATTCGAATTATAATATTGAAAACATTTTCTAGCAGACCAAGTAGGGGCCCCATCTCAGCAAAATATAAAATAAAGCAATTTATTCGATTGTGCTAAACGTTAAAGGGCTAAAGGGCCCAGATAAGTTTCAAATTGTGAGTTTTGGAGAGCTCTATCATCATATAATTATATTATTTCAGCGCTCACAGGAAACTGATCGTGAAAAATTAGCAATCAAATGAAAGAGAATAGACATTAGCAGTGACTTATTGCACTATAATTTCATAAATATCAATAATTTCTTTAAAAAATTACTTTAAAAAAATGTACGAAGTGTGCGATTTGCAAACACCGTTGATGTTGGAAAATACGCTCCATAATTGCTGTCCACGGGCCGCTGTGACGCCTGTTTCATGTCATATTCACATTCTGAGGTTTTTCCTTTATCCTGAAATGTAAATAGTGTTCTATAATCATTTGGTTCAAATGAAAACATAACCTTTCTCCTTAAGTGTCTCATTATAAACCTATTGGGGAAAGTGGGGCATATGAAAATGCGAGATTTCTTGCACGGGTCCGCCAGTCGTAATATAAAAAGCCAAATAGTATGGATTGTCATCAAGTCATTTGGAGGTTAGAAGATGCACTTTACTTTACTCATCCTGGAAGAGGGATTTCATAACAAGATATCTTTGAGAAGTTAATTGATGATTACTGATTACATGTCAAGTATACTTGAATATTAGTTGCTATTATAGAATTGTTCCGCCCATTGTGTTGTCAGTGGATCAGATAAATCTACAGAGTGAAGAATCATCTTGAATTTTCGACTGATTTTTTATAATATTTATTTACGGGTTATTGTAATCTAAAATTCTTCCAATTTTAACTACAGTCTACTTGCCTTCTCACATATCCACATTCGGAAAAAAAAGTCTCCTATCGATATATTTTTCGTAATACTAATAGAATATCAACGTAGTATTTTAAAGTGGTTTGTCTAATTACATATCAATTCATATATTTACAAGTTTATCATTAATTTAAATTAACACTATTTGTAAGGATGTCTGTTTTAGACTACTTTTCAAATTTTGCCAAAATGAGTACAAAGTAGATTTATGATATCGATCCGGGCAATTGTGTGTCTGTCTGTCTGTCTGGCTGGCTGTGTGTGTGTCCCCCAAGCCCCGCCCCCTATCAACCCCTAAACGGCTGCAGCAATCGAAACAAAATTTGGTAGGAGTAATATCTCAATGCCATATTTGAAAATGATGTCAGTGCTACCAATTGCTGAAAAATCGCATTTGAAATTTGAGCTCCATGTTGGGTATCTTGGAAGGTATGAATTGGAGCTATTTCAAAATTTGCATAATATTTCAGTTTAATTTCCAGGAGGCCATACATGGCAGTGTTACCAAAATGATTATAAGCCTGCTGATAGGTCCAACTTTTAAATGCATATAACGTCTACACTATCAATTGGAATTCAACCAAACTTCGTATGTGCAATGTGTACATAACCAGATATGACTGAGCGTATTCTTAAGAGCCAAAAGTGCTGCCAACTGTTAATAAATGCCCTCAATTTCTTTTATCCAAATACCAATATATCAGAAAGTATCCAAGCCGACAGCTTTAAACTATGCACGCGTATAGTACCTGACATTCTGTATTAATTTGGAGTAACTGATATACGTCAGTGATACCAACATGATTCTAAGCCTGCTGAGAGGTCCAACTTTAAATACATGTAACTTCCAAACTATCATTTGGATTTCAACCAAATTTCGTATGTGCTATATATGTTCCATAACAGATATAACGATGCGTATTTTTAAGAGGAACCATGGCTGCCAACTGTTAATATGTGCTGTCTCTATTTTTGTTACCCTAATATAAATATATCAGAAAGTATGCAAGCCAATAGCTCTAAACTTTGCACACGTATAATACCTGACATTCTAGATTAATTTGGAGTAACTAATATAGGCCTACGCCAGTGCTGCCAACATGATTCTAAGCCTGCTGATAGGTCTAATTTTAAAATGCATGTAAGTTCTACACTAACTAATGGATTTCATTCAAAATTGGCACAACAATAGATCATATTAATTTAAATTATTTCTGACCAATACATGCATGACATTGTTGCCAAAATGATTTTACGCGCGCTGTTATTTCCAATTCTTAACTGCATGTAACATCCATGCTATCCATTGGACTTCAACCAAATTGTGTATCCTGTACCTTAAGAGATGGAACTAAGAATATATTCGGTCATCAGGGCTGCCAACTCTAGTGCTCTATTATGCTACATTATGCCAGGTATACAGTATTTCGAACTAATTAGAAATTTCGATATTACCAACTTAATTTCGTCATTATTCTAGATAGATCCATATAGATTTATCATTGGCATGGATCTTAAATTTTAATAAAAGTAGACTCTTTAGTCGTTATGAAACTTCTTGTTTTGAGAATGTTTAACTAGTCTTTAAAGTGTAATATTTTCACGCTGAGGATGGAATCATTGATATTCCGAAACATGTACGTTTTTAATATTTCAATAAACAACTTCTCCTAGCATTGATCAGGCGTATTTTCAATTTATCAATTGTATCAATCAATACGGATATAGCTATTTACCATTTTTTAATAAAAATGTGTATTGTGTTCACATTCTAGGCCTTGCATTCTCAAAACATCCGAGTGTACAACACACCGTTACCTGGGAAGACTACTCTACCTTGAATATTATTTGCCAATCAGGTCACTGTCACTGTTGTTTATATATCCAACAATACGGTGTCATATGTTACACTTCAAATGGCAGGCTAAGAGAAATTCAAAGCTTTTCAAGATCATCTTATCTCAAGAGATGATTTTTTAATCATGATCTCCCGATCTTTTGGGGCTGTTGAGAAGAGAAAGTGCACAAAATCTCCGTACAACGCAGTCCTGAAATAAGCTCCAGATCAACAGAATTAAATGAAAACACCACGGAAAGAACGGGTTAAGTAAATTTTTTTCGAAAATTAATTTGTGGCGCACTCTGGTAGCCAGCTATCGTAACTACAGATCAGTTGAAATAATTTCAAATAACGCGCGATGTCACCGAGATACAGAGACACAGAACGTCCCATATCCTCTCACTGTTTCATAATTTAACTTTAGTTGTTTGGTTTTACATGTACTTCCATTATAAGAAATACATTTGACAAAATAACGATATTGCTCACCCTCAATTGGGGTCTTTCAAGCATTTATTTTTAGTGTTGAAAGTTTAAATTCGCTCTCCTGAAAAAAAAATACTGAATGTGACTTACGCCGTTTTTCCCGTGGAGTCTTCAAATCATTACCAACACCAGCTTGAACGACGTGAACAGGCACGCTTGGATATAATGTAAATGGATAACATTTCCAACATCAGCTATGGACAGATCCTGTTTCGCATGGTTAAAGGTAAGCGAAGACAAACTTAAAATATTACAAGCAAACGTTTGGAGCCTCTGGCGAGAGAATCACACCACATAATGATTATACGCTCGGTTTAGCGGCTTCGGTGGCGTAGTGGGTAGCGTGCTGAACTGCTGTGCCCAAGATCGCGGGTTCAAACCCGACCGAAGTCGTTGGATTTTTTAAGAGCGTTAAAATTCCTGCAGTATAACTTCCTTCAGAGGGGAAGTAAAGCCGGCGGTCCCATGTCATAGATTCATGGCATGTAAAAGATCCTTCCACAGACTAAACTTGTGTGAAGCTAAATTGTTAGGTTAGATTTCGTCGGAACGCTCTATCAAAGTTCCAACATTCACCACTAGGTATCATTGACATCTGGTAGCGAAAGTTGTAACTACTTGAAATTTAACGGAACTTGTAACTCACCCTAAGGGTGTCCGCTGGAGGTAGCTACAGACTCAGGTGAGTCGATCATGTCCTCGGACACTCCCGGCTCTAAAAGCCATACGATAAATAAATAAATAAATACGCTCGGTTGGCTTATTTTCTGTAAAGGTGTGTTTTAGTTGTGGGGTTCCCCTCAAAAGTACTATAACAAAAGCTGATATTTCAGTAGAAAGCATCCACAGGATCATTCTCGGAGGTGAGGGGTTTATTTAGGCTAAAGCTCTTTTCATCAGAATGATTTCGTTCAAGTTAGAAAACTTTGCAACAAAACCCACAGAATATTTCATGTATTTTCTGAAATATGAAACTAAACATCGGAAGCTTCCCTTAATGTGGACCAGGTCTATACTATGTTATTCAGCAACCATCATTCACTTTAAAAAGTCAGGTTTTCAGTGCTCTTAGTAGGATTAGTTACTAAATGTGATATCTGAAATTTCTGTGGAGTGTGGAAGGATGTCTTTTGACCGTCCACAAGCGCGTTTCCTGTTCATATTTACGAGTAAAACGCTCGACAGCTGCATTTTAGCCAAGACTGGATGAGACCTGGGCGGTGTCTCCATACCGAATGGGCGTTATTGAATATTCCAAAATACCGCTCGACAGTGTCTCGTGAACGGAAAAAAAAAAACAACCCCGGAATCAGTCAAACGTCAGAAACAAAATGCATTCAATTTAAGATTTTATTTAGTCGTGTCTGGAACAAAAACATTACTGAAAAAAATATGTACAAAATTGGCAAAAAAATTACAAAACTTGAACATTTAAGGCTCTAAATAATGCATGACCAATATTTTGCCATGTCACGTCCATATGGTGTAACCTTCACGAGATCCTCCATGGTGCACAGTATAGGACACAGACTGCACTGAAGCAGTTGACCGATAGTCTGTTCTTCACCGCATTCACAAAGGACCGAGTCGTAGGAAAAAGCCCATTTTTGAATGTTGGACTTGGATCTTTCAACCCCAGATCGCAATCTGTTGAGAGACTTCCAAGTTGTCCAAGCCTCTGGAAGTCCTGCTGGGAGCCTTTCAGATGGAGGCATCCACTGAGTAATGTGGGGGCATCTGGTCAACCAAAGTGTAATTTAAAATGAAATTGGAAATATCTTTTAAATTATTATTATTATTAATTAAACACAATGTGTACACATTAAATTATTCGTTTACTTATAAAACGTTCACGCATTCATTTTTAAGAAACCCTTAAACGTTTTAACGATCCTTGGAAAGAAGAGATCCTCAGTTGTTTCTCTAACCAATGTAATGTTATGAGTAATCCAACTTCTCTGATCCACTAACGACTGATCCTTATGTTATCTTTGGATTCTTTAACGTACATCATGGTGGAGAACTATAACCACACAGCTGATTGCAAAACATTGACGTCATAGCAGTCTATATAATACATGGTCTTTGGGCACCTTGTCCTGTTACACAGGATTGTAATTCTGAACACGACATTAGCGCCTAGAATACTTCTAGTAGAAATAGTATTTCAACTTTTTTGATTTTTAGCCTACTTTTCACATTTTGCACAAATGAGGAAAAAGTAGACTTATGAGATCGGGCAAATGTCTGTCTGTCTGTCTGTCCTTCTGTCTGTCTGTCTGTCCTTCTGTCTGTCTGGATGGATGGCTGGCTGTGAGTGTGTCCCCCCACCCCCCATATCAACTCCTAAACGGCTGGAGCAATCGAAACAAAATTTGGTAGGAGTAAAGATTGACACCTGAATATCTCACGGCCATACTTGAAAATGATGTCAGTGCTACCAACTGCTGAAAAATCGCAATTGAAATTTGAGCTACATGTTGCATATCTTGGAAGATATGAATGGGAGCTATTTCAAAATTGGCACACGTATAGATAATAATATTCCAGTTTAATTTCCAGGAGGCCATACATGGCAGTGTTTCCAAAATGATTCTACGCCTGCTGATAAGTCCAATTTTTTAATACATATAACTTCGTCACTATCAATTGGAATTCAACCAAATTTCATATGTGCTATGTGTACATAAACAGATATGACTGCGCGTATTCTTAAGAGCCTCCAGGGCTGCCAACTGTTAATAAATGCTCTCAATTTTTTATATCCAAATACCCATATATCAGAATGTATGCAAGCTGACAGCTTTAAACTATGCATACGTACAGTACCTGACATTCTATATTAATTTGGAGTAACGTATATACGTCAGTGCTACCAACATGTTTCTAAACCTGCTGAGAGGTAACTTTAAGTACATGTAACTTCTATACTATCATTTGGATTTCAACCAAATTTCGTGTGTGCTATGTGTACCATAACCGATATGACTATGCCGATTCTTAAGAGTAACCAGGGCTGCCAACTGTTAATAAATGCTGTCTCTATTTGTGTTACCCTAATATCAATATATCAGAAAGTGTGCAAGCCAATAACTCTAAACATTGCACACTTATAGTCCCTGGAATTCTAGATTAATTTGGAGTAACTAATATAGGTCTACGCCAGTGCTGCCAACATGATTCTAAGCCTGCTGATAGGTCCAATGTTTAACTGCATGTAACGTCCATGCTATCCATTGGATTTCAACCAAATTTTGTATTCTATACCTTATGAGATGGAACTAAGAATATATTCAGTCACCAGGGCTGCCAACTGGAGCTCTCTATTAGGCTACATTATGCCAGGTATACAGTATTTCTAACTAATGAGAAATTTCGATATTACCAACTTTTCGTCATTATTCTAGATAGATCCATGTAGATTAATCATTGGCATGAATCTTAAATTTTAAGGAAAGTAGGCTCCTTAATTCGTCACGGAACTTCTTGTTTTAAACGCTTTCGTTGGCTACGCGTTTCGTCGTTATTTTGTTTAAAATGTTGCCAACTTAGATCGCATGCCTGTGAATACATTAAAGCAAGGATCATCTAATTTAAGATGCGTTACTCATGTATATACGGTTTCTTGGAGGGAAGCCGTGCTTTGGCTAGCCCGAGGGTACCTCGGCCTACATCATAAAGTCAACTAACAAAATAATCTTTGTGCGAGTATAATCAACTTTTTCTTCACGAATAATTGCAGTTACTTAGCTATGTTGTTGTTTTTGTTTTGTTTGAGTCGTCAGTCTTTTGACTGGTTTGATTCAGCTCTCCATGCCTCCCTGTCCTGAGCTAATCGTTTCATCTCTACATAGCTACCGCACCCTACGTCCGAGGCAATCTGTTTAACATATTCTAACCTTGGTCTACTCCTACAGTTATTGTCCTCGACCCTTCCTTCCATAACTAAGCTTGCTATTACTGGGTGTCTTAATATGTGTCTTAGCAAACTATCTCTTCTCTTCATTAGCAGTCGCCAGAAACATCTCTTCTCTCCCACTCGCCTTAATAGCTCTTCGTTTGTTACCCTATCTACCCATCTGATCTTCATCATTCTCCTGTAACACCTCATTTCAAACGCTTCAATTCTCCTCTTTCCTGCTACACCAATAGTCCAAGTTTCACTTACATAGGGCGCCACGCTTAGCTATATAAGTAACATATTATTTGCACCTCGAACGAGGTACTCACACGTATTGCTTGGCAACTAAATAAAACTAACCGGTCTGGATTTGCAAGGTTGGTATCAAGATTTATCACGACCAATCTTCTCATAACCCCAGTGTTTTACTTTAGCTTTTGGAGTATTTAATATTGCTCATGTGAATACCTCGATGCCCGTATATAGCCACGAATTTCCCTACTAACCTAATTATGGGACTTCAATAACCTCACTTCTCAGCTACATAACCTCACTTTGTGATTACCATAATACCCACCCTCTTTACACAATTAAAGAAATGATCAAAGGAACGTGATATAATGATACACACATTTTTCTTTATTCAGTCACAGCAATTAACATTACAGAGATAACAGTAACTTATAATTATTTTCACAAAGCCATTTACATAGCACTTGAAGAATTCACAGTACACAGAGGTAATATGCAAATAAATTCCAATAAAAATGGTACAGGTGCCAGGAATTAACCTGGGAGGAGTCCTTGTGTCTCTGGGCAAATGGGAGTGAAATGCGTCGTTGCCTGTCATCTGCAACCATAACATATTGGATTCAGCAAGAGAACCCAACTAGCCTCTTTCACTCCAGCACGTAATCTATAAGAGGTGCCCCTGTTAAGACGAGCAACCCAGTGGAAGGTTGGGTAACCAATCCCAGCGGGAAGCTGGGTCGGTGAGCCGATCAGTGCTGGGGGCTCTAAGAAAAACGGTCAACGGTCTCAAAGGCGGAAGAAGAATTTCATTTCTCAACGGCTGAGAGGGCGGAGGAACTTAGTGGAGTCAACCACGAAAACAAATCATTTCAGACTAACAATCTGATCTTACTTTGGAATATTATTCCTACCCTTGAAACACACAATTTCAATTGCAGAATGGAAAAGCCGCTGAAAGAAAGCACTACCCCAGGTGGCAGCTCGGAAGAGAAATCCACCATTGCGTTATGCAATGCATCGGGACCTAGGGTTCTGGGGAGTCCCAACATCTGCAATAGGGATGAGTGGGAGCATCCTTGGAATCCTTCCAGACTTAAGTTTAAACATAAGTTTTTTGCAGGTACTTTGAATGTAAATTCTTTACTGAAGGTGGGTAAACAGAAGGAATTAGAACTGCTTTTAGATAGAAACGAAATTCAAATTTTAGCAGTACAAGAGACAAGATATTTGGATGAGAATGTGACAGAAACGAAAGATTATAGAATCTTTAAAGGTAAACCTGCGATTCAAATTATGAAAGGAATGCCACTCTTGGGAACAGCCTTTTATGTCCATAAACGTCTATTAGCCAATGTAACTGAATTCAAATCACGCACAGAAAGGATGTGTCTTTTGACAATGAAATGCAAAAATAAAATATATACTTTTGTTAATTGTCAAGCGCCAATAAACGAAGACAACAAGAAGAACCCAAATAAAGTAGAGGAATTCTGGGACCTCCTAGATGATGAAATATCTAAAATACCAAAGTCAAATGTGGTGATATTACTTGGAGATTTCGATGCCCAAATAGGAAGAGAGAGGATTCATAGACCAATAGTGGGAGGATATGCTGCACACAAAAGAACAAACAGAAATGGGATGAGATTAATTACTATTTGTGAAAACTTTCAACTTAAGTTAAAGTCAGCTTTCTTCAAGAAATTGCCAAGAAAAGCTAAAGCATGGATTTCTCCAAATCCAATACTAGGTGAATTTAAACTGGATCATGTAGCTATATCCAAGACAAACATGAAATAAATTATCAATATCAAGGTTATATGAAGCAGAGAATTTGACTCTGATCACTATTTGTCTAAAATTAAACTCAAATTCTTACCCAACAGAAACCAGAGAAGAGGGGAAAGAGTAAATAAATATAACACAAATAGACTTCAAATTACACAAGAAACATTGAAAAATTTTCAGGAAGAAATAAAAGTAACTCATCATGGGAAGTGGCAAGATTTATCTAAAGAAATAACCAACGCAGCTCAGAAGACGTTGTGGCTAGCCAAACCTAAGAAGAAACCTTGGTGGAATCAAATATGTGAGGATACGTTACAAGAGAGAACAAAACATTGGAGAAAGTGGAAATGCTCTGGAAAGTCGGAACATTATGATGAATTCAAACAGCAAAGGATAGACACTGCTAGAATAATAAGGGGTGTTAAAAGATGATTCGAAAAATCACAACTTACTGACCTGCAAGACAGGTTTGTTAAAAATAACTCCCGAAACTTCTATCAGACTTTTAAGAGTCAATTAAAGGGTTATCAAGCGCCTAGCATATGCTTTAAAGATGAAAATGGTAGACTTGGCCTAAGCAATGTTGAGAACTGCGAAATACTTGCGAAGCACTTTGATCAACTTTTAAACTACCCTGAACCAGATCATAAGTTGGAATTCTCACAAGCAACAGAAAATCTGGAAGAAGATATACCACCCAATGCTGAAGAAGTTAAAGAAGCAATTAACAATCTAAAAATAATAAAGCTAGCGGAGAGGACTCTATAACGGCTGAACTTTTGAAATGGTCTCAATCGAAAATCATTGAAGAACTGCAGTTAATCTTTGAATATATTTGGAGAACAGAGAGGATTCCAGAGGAATGGAAAGTGGCTCTAATACACCCATTGCATAAAAAGGGGACAAACAAAGCGTTGATAACTATAGAAGCATCTCTCTTCTTCAAATTGCATACAAGGTATTTTCAAAAATATTGCTGAATAGAGTAGAAACATCACTTGACAAGCAACTGGGCGAGTATCAAGCTGGATTTCGAAAAGGTAGATCTTGTTCAGAACAAATATATAACTTAAAATCCATAATTCGCCATAGGATACTGAATTCAAGGAACATAGTTGTGACTTTTGTAGATTTTAAAATGGCCTTTGACTCGGTTGATAGAGAAACCATAGATAAAACAATTCGTGAATTTGGAGTGAAAACTACATTGGCAAACCTAATACGTGAAACCCTTACTGACACGATTTCAAAAGTAAAATTTATGGGTAGATATCAAAATCTATTAAGATAAATACAGGTGTACGGCAGGGTGATGGTTTATCACCCCTTTTGTTCAACTGTGTTTTAGAGAAAATTGTAAGAATTTGGAATTTAAAGCTAAAAGAACAACATTTCGCCAGTAACTTTGGGGAGAAGAAACAAAGGCATTGAAATAAGTTGCCTAGTATTTGCAGACGATTTTGCTATATTGTAAGAAAACCTAACAAGTGCAACAACACAAATCAATCTCTTGGAAGAAATAGCCAACAAAACAGGTTTGAGAATCTCCGTAGAAAAAACTAAATTTATTACAAACATCAAGAACGCTTAAGCCTCCGTGGCTTAGGCGGCAGCACGCCGGCCTCTCACCGCTGGGTCCGTGGTTCAAATCCCGGTCACTCCATGTGAGATCTGTGCTGGACAAAACGGAGGCAGACAGGTTTTTCTCCGGGTACTCCGGTTTTCCCTGTCAAAATTTCATTCCAGCAACACTCTCCACTATCATTTCATTTCATCTGTCATTCATTTAATCATTGCCCCAGAGGAGTGCGTCAGGCCTCGGCAGCCGGCACAGTTCATATCCTCGCCGCTAGATAGGGGCTTCATTCATTCCATTCCTGACCCGGTCGGAGACTGGAAGCAGGCTGTGGATTTTTCATCAAGAACGCTTCAAAATATTTGGCAACAGATATTGGCCCAGTGGAAAAAGTAAAGAAATTCAAATATCTGGGAGAAATAATTCAAGAAAATGGTTTAGAAAAATCTTCGGTAGAAGAAAGGGTACACAAGATGGAAAGAGCATATGGTATCACTAAGAATTTTTATAACAAAAAGTGCTTATCTAAAAATCTTAAAATAAGGCACTACACTACAGTGGTGAAACCGGAATGCCTATACGCAAGTGAATGTCTGGTACTAAACTATAGATTAGATAAACTTGAAGTACTAGAAAGGAGAATCATGAGGAAAATTTTAGGCCCAGTGAAAACAGCAGAAGTATGGAAATTAAGATCTAATAATGAAATATTCAGGAACATAGAAAATATAACAGAAACGATAAGAAAAAGGAGATTGCAATTTGTTGGTCATATTTACAGAATGGATGATTCCAGATTAACAAAAAGGATATTCAAGTACCTTTGGGGAGAAAAGGGCAACAACTAGCTGGATTCAAGAAGTAAAGAAATATTTAGAAAGAAATAATATAAGTGAAGAAGAAACGGTGAACAGAGAGATATTTAGAAAAAGGGTATTAAGTATGAAAGGATTCCAAGGAAGATTGCCAAAGAAACCTGGTGCGAAGTGGTCCGAGGACAGAAAGAAGCAGCATAGTGAACGGATGAAGGAGTACTGGAGGGAACGGAAGAGAAAACAACAAAGTGTGAAGAATTGAAATTGGCACGTGGTCCCTAGCAGGCCTCATCGGAAAGAAGAAGAAAAAAAATGGTACTGTTGGGAATCTGAAGAGAGCAGCGGCCATTTCTTTGTCGCAACTTGGTGCTTGACATTTCCGAGAGTGTGGCATATTATTAATATTATACGGTATAAAATTATTATTGTATACACAAATCAAAAGCCAAGCTCACACAGTAAACAACTCAAGGATCACGCTACCATGGTAACTTTGGCCTAGGCCGACGAGTTCGTACCAACCTCCTAAGAAGAAATCTAGTAAATTCCCAATGGGTTATTAGCCTACTTTTTAAAGTAAAAATGAGGAAAAAGTAGACTTATGTGATCGATCCAGGATATCTCAGAAGTTACGCATGCGAGCTGTTCCAAAATTGGCACACTCAGAGATAATGACATACCAGATTAATTTTCAGGAGGATATAGATGACAGTGTTGCCAACATGATTGAAAGTCTGCTGATAATTCCAACATGTTAATGCAAGTAACTTCTATACTATCAATTGGATATCAACCAAATTTCGTATGTGCTTTGTGTATCATAACCGATATGACTATGCGTATTCTTAAGAACAACGAGGGCTGCCAACTGTTAATAAATGCTCTCCCCATTTTTTATTCTAATACTAATATATCAGAAAGCATGCAAGCCAACAGCTCTAAACTCTGCACTTGTATAGTACATCACATTCTGGATTTATTTGAAATAACTGATGAACGTCAGTGCTGCCAACATGATTCTAAGCGTGCTAATAGGTCCAATTCTTAAATATTTGTAACTTATATATTAACAAAAGGATTCATTCAAAATTGGGTACAATAATAGATCATATTACTTCTCATTATTTCTAAGCAACACATACATGGCACTGTTGCCAACATGATATTACGCACGCTTATATATCCAATGTAACATTTCATTTCTGATATATAGATTATTGATCGGCATGAATCTTAAATTTAAGAAAAGTGGGCTCTTTAGTTCGTCACGGAACTGCTTGTTCTTCATATGTTAGTGCAAAGTTGTAGGCTAGAATTCAGGCCAATAGGGAGCTCCCTATAAGCCTCCGTGGCTAAGGTGGCAGCACGCCGGGTCCATGGTTCAAATCCCGGTCACTCCAAGTGAGATCTGTGCTGGACAAAACGGAGGCAGACAGGTTTTTCTCCGGGTACTCCGGTTTTCCCTGTCAAAATGTCATTCCAGAAACACTCTCCACTATCATTTGATTTCATCTGTCATTCATTTAATCATTGCCCCGGAGTAGTGCGTCAGGCCTCAGCAGCCGGTACAGTTCATATCCTCGCCGCTAGAAGGGGGCTTCATTCATTCCATTCCTGACCCGGTCGGAGACTGGAAGCAGGCTGTGAATTTTTTTCAGGGAGCTCCCTATGATGTGGCGTGGGCCTGCATTTAAGGTACGGTAATGTTGCTGTTAGGAGTGGATTTATGTCGTCAAGTAAAACACAATAATAATAATAGTCACTATAAATGCAACTCGAGATAAGTGTCATTACCTATTTATGAGTCCACAAGCACAAGTCTTACAGATTCCACAAATCATGAATAATGCCAATCCCATAGCTTGTGAATAGAGCTGTCGTTCCGCGCTGGCTGGAGATAGATGAGTAAATCATTTTATCGAAGGAAGCAAATGTCAAAGAGGTGATAATTGGGTAATGGGAGCAGGGGCTGCGCCTAGGGAGAAGTGGCCCGTCACCACGGCGTGGCTCACCCTCAAGGGACTAACTGCGGTAATTGGCATTTGACCCCTTGTTCCACTTTACCGACATGTTCTCATTCACAACACCATGTTACTGACATGTTGATATTGTTCTCATTCACTTCATTAACTTAAGTTCACATATGCGACTTTTAGTAACCTGATGATCACAAAACCAACATGGCGGCGACGTGAAATCTAAATATCTAAATGGATTTTTCTCGCTGTGAAACTTGACACGGTATATATTCATACATGTCTAACGTCTAATTTAATGAAATTTTATGACAACATAAAAATGGTGGCTGTGCAAATTTTTAAAATCTCGTTTTCAGTTTTCGTGTCCTAAGAAAGACCAGCAGGATATATGAAAATAGTTTTAGTTCTCACGTAATGATTTGTTTTAAGGACTTATTTACCACCTATTTTAAATAGAATTTGGTAATTCAGAAACTTTCGCAAGTTTGCACAACTGCTGAGGAAAGTCCATTTGTTGAAACGACTCGAGCACCATCTATTGTAAAATGAATATTCAAATTCCAAAACCTTAACGGGTGTACGCACAACAACTCACCAATGTTCACTTGTTGAAACGATTAGCGTGTCAAAACTCATTTGATAAATCAGCTCGAGCACCACCTATCGTGTAATGGAATTACTTATTCAGAAACATTCGCTGCCATGCACACGACAACTAGCCAAAGTTTATTTTTTGAAACAATTCACGCGTCATCACTAATTTGTTGAAACTAATCGCGCGCCACCTATTGTAAATGGATTTACTAATTCAGACACCTTCCCGGGAGTGGGCACAACTCACCCATGTTTCATCGCAATGGGATGATTGATATAGTCTACACACAGACAATCACGTAATATTCAGTTTAGCCTACTTTTCACATTATGTAAACATGAGGAAAAAGTATATTTATGAGATCGATCCGGGCAAATGTGTGTCTGTCTGTCTGTCCGCTGTCTATCCGTCTGTCTGTCTGTCTGTGTGTCCCCCTATCAACTCTTAAACGGCCGAAGCTATCAAAACCAAATTTGGTATAAATAAAGACCTATGCTTGGCTATCTCACGGCCATATTTGAAAATGACGTCAGTGCTACCAACTGCTGATATATCACAATTGAAAATTGACGTCTATGTTTGATATCTCGGAAGATATGCATGGGAATTTTTTCCAAAATTGACACACATATAGATAACTAGCAGGAGTACCCGATCTTCGAACGGTGTACGTTGTTAACACCAGACATTATCAATTGAGCTACTGTTGCAATGGTTAGCGGTTTGTCATTCCTTCAAGTTTATCAGAACGAAGTTAGTTTACTGGGGAATATCATAGACACTGTTAATTTAAGGCCTTAAAATGTAGTTTTCGGAGACCCTTTATAGATTCCCGAATTTTGTGTCTCACATTGAGAAGCGCAACTTATGCTTTGGTCGTCCTTCTAGGATAATTTTTATATTTCGCCTATTTTAGCATATATTGAGATGTTTTTCTCTATATCCACCCTTCTACTGTATGAAAAGTACGGTGAAGAGTTTTATAAATGATTGCTGTATTGACTCTGATACCTAATTTTACAATGCACCAAGCATCCGAACACGAGGTATAGGCGTACATAAAGATACACAGAAAGACAGACAGACAGACAATTCTATTGTCTACAACATATTACCCAGATATCCAAATATGGGTATATCTACCACACAGTATCAAATAAAATCATCCTTACGATGAACGTGTATGTCGACAAAAAAAAAGTTAAAATGTGCTCTCAGACTAAATTCACCTAACGTGTACTTGCTGACGTGAAATACAATTGAAAGTCTTGTAGACGAAACGCAATACACGACACATAAAAACTGACCCTCTACGTTGTGCTAGGTGCCCATACACAGGAAGACCCCTTTCATAAATTATAAAGGCTTGTAGTGCATGAAAATTCAGGTTCTTTAGCCTCAAATTGCCCAAATTCCTAAAAGCCGCAAAAAATGCTGGTTCAATTCAGGAATTTTTGAAAATAATGTTGCTGTTTGGAGATATAATAGACCTTCTGTACTATATGTCGAACGTGAAAATTGCATGAAAACATTCTAGGTTACCCCTTTACCCCTTTAATTGCATTGATGAATTATACGGTCTACGTTAGTTCCGTGATAACCTTATAGCCATTTGCAAACTTTCACAGAAATGTAATAAATGGAGTGACATTGCTTCTTACAGAAATAGAAGGAAAGTTGTATGCCACCCCTTGAGATAATGTTCTCATGGTTACCGATTTGCATTCCTTCATTAGTTTGTTAAATTAAATTAAATTAGTTTTCTGGGAATATTTCAGAAACTGTTGGATTTAGAGCTTTATAATGTAGTTTTCGAGGACCCTTTAGGGCCCTCGAGTTTTGTTGCTGGCACCGAGGGGATTTATCTCGTCGTTGTACGCCATAATATAATTCTAATAATAATATAATATAGGGAGAAATTATAACACCTATTTTTAGCCTACTTTTCACATTTTGCAAAAATGAGGAAAAAGTAGTCTTATGAGATCGGGCAAATGTGTGTCTGTCTGTCTGTCTGTCTGTCTGTCTGTCTGTCTGTCCTTCTGTCTGTCTGGCTGTGTGTGTGTCCCCCCCTATCAACTCCTAAACGGCTGCAGCAATCAAAACCAAATTTAGTATGAGTAAAGATGTGCACCGGAATAGCTCACGTCCATATTTGAAAATGATGTCAGTGCTACCAACTGCTGAAAAAACGCACTAGAAATTTGAGCTCCATGTTGGATATCCTGAAAGGTATGCATAGGAGCTATTCCAAAATTGGCACACTTGTAGATAATACTATTTCAGTTTAACTTCCAGGAGGCCAACCATGTCAGTGTTGCCAAAATAATTTTAAGCCTTCTGATAGGTCCAATGTTTAAATGCATATAACTTCTACACTATCAACTGGATTTCAACCAAATTTTGTATGTAATATCTGTACATAAACAGATATGACTGAGCGTATTCTTAGGAGCCACCAGGGCTGCCAACTGTTAATAATTGCTCTCTCTATTTGTTTATCCAAATACCAATATAACAGAATGTGTGCAAGCCGATAGCTTTAAACTATGCACACGTATAGTACCTGACATGTTTGATTAATTTTGGAGTAACTTATATACGTCAGTTCTACCAACATGATTCTAAGCCTGCTGATAGGGCCAATTTTTAAATACATGTAACTTCTATACTATCAGTAGGATTTCATCCAAATTTCGCATGTGCTATGTGTAACATATCAGATATGACTATAAGTATTCTTCAGAGCAATCAGGGCTGCCAACTGTTAATAAATGCTGTCTATATTTGTTTACCCTAATATCAATATATCAGAAAGTATGCAAGCCAACAGCTCTATACTTTGCACACGTATAGCACCTGACATTCTAGATTAATTTGGAGTAATTAATACAAGGCAGTGCTGAAAACATGATTCTATGCCTGCTGATATGTCCAATTTTAAAATACATGTAACTTCTATACTAACAAATGGATTTCATCCAAAATTGGCACAACAAGATATCATAATATTTCAGATTATTTCTGACCAGCACACGCATGGTATTGTTGGCAACATGCTTTTACGCCTGCTGATTGATCCAGTGTCTAACTGCATGTAACGTCCATTGGACTTCAACCAAATTTTGTATTCTGTACCTTAAGAGATGGAACTAAGAATATATTCAGTCACCAGGGCTGCCAATTGTAGTGCTCTATTAGGCTACATTATACCAGGTATATTTCGAACTAATTAGATATTTCGATATTACCAACTTAATTTCGTCATTATTCTAGATAGGTTCATATTCTGTAGAATAATCATTGGCATGAAAAGTAGGCTGTATAGTTCTTAACGGAACTTCTTGTTTATATTTTTAATTCAGCCAATGGCCAAGTACTTTTCTTTTCAGGACGGGTCAGGGAAGGGATATTATCAGAAAAAGAAGCATTCACATCACGCATGAGCAAAATGGAAATGGCCTACCATTTAACTAAGGACATCTATAAGAAAAGGTCAATATCCTTCAACGCAAAACTAAAACATTACTGCAGTGTCATCCGACCGGAGGTCTTGCATGCTTTTGAATGCCTCACGATGAACAAAAAAAGGCTTGGTCGAGAAACTGGAGGCCAAAGAAAGGAAAATTTTGAGAAAGATATTGGGTTCCATCAAAGACAATGGGGAATACAGAAGACGGCATAACCATGACCTATATACTCATGTGGAGAAGATAAGCAACGTCATCCGGAAGAGAAGGTTACCATTTTTTGGGCATGTGAAACGAATGAGCCCAGCGAGACTGACCAACCGCAACATAACTTACTTTCAGGAGAGGAAAACAAAATGGGCCTTGTTCATTGAACTGGATGAAGATCTGAAAGAAGTGAGGATTACACCAACAGACATTCAGGAGCGCGCCCCACTCAATAGGAAACTTCAAGCTTGTAAAGGTTTACACGAAAAACCGAAGCTGAAAACGGGAAAGATTTGGACCCAGGAACGGAAGGAAGTCCACCGAGAACGAATGCGGGCGTACAGGGCAAACATCAAAGCCAGTAGGAGACGGTTGGAATGACGCGGTCCATAGATGGCCTATACGAAATGAATGAATGAATGAATAATATGGGGATAGGAATATAATAGACCTGCCGTACCACACCCGCAGGTGTAAATCGCGTGAATAAAATCTAGAGTACCCCTTGATCCCCTTAAGCGCATTATACGTATTGATGAATTTTACGGCTTAATTTGGTTCCGTGATAACCTTCTAGCCGTTTGCAAACTTTCACACTAATGTAATTAATGGAATTGCATTGCGTCTTACAGCAATGAGAATCCGTTGGCATGGTTACTGGCTTGCATTCGTTCATTAGTTTATTAAATTAAATTAGTTTTCTGAGAATATCTCAAAAACGGTTGGTCTTCGGTCCTTAAAATGTGGTTTTCGGGGACCCGAGTTTTGTCTCTCACATTGAGGGGCTGAAAATGAGTTTTGTCTAGTCCTTCTACGCCTATTTCAGCATGTATTTTAAGGGGGTAGGCCCCCTTTTATGAGAGGTACGGAGAAGTGTTACATCAATGATTAGTGTCGTGCCTCTGATGGATATCTGTACCAAATTTTACGTTGATACACCCAGCCGTTCTCGAGTTATAAGGGAACAAATTTGTCCACAGACAAACAAACAGACAGACAGACAAAAAAATTATTTTCGCGCGCATCCATCATAAAGCAGTCTAAAACGCGTAAACAACTCAAATTTCCGTAGAAATTCAGAGAAAAACACACACATTTTCATTTTTCTATATAGAGAGGTCTACTGCACCGCTCGGTGTTGACCGTGTTTTATTGCACAGATTTTGGTTTTACTCACTAACCGTTGGAGATATTCGAAAAGTGATAAGGACCTTTCGGATAGAAAATTAAATGTTAAAGCTCATGTATACCATCAAAAGTTTGCTATTTCTTAGTGTTCTCTTTTTATTTGAAAAGGAAATATGTAATTTTGAAACCAAAGGGTCTAATGACGTCACTAAAATGGTCGCCATTTTTTAATAGTGCAAAATTTCGAAATCAAAAGTATCCTATATGTAAACCTGGTAAATCAGCTACATCCATGCAAAATTTCATTTAAATCGGACCAGTAGTTCTTGAGTTATTGAGTAACAGACAGACAGACACACACCATCTCATTTTTATATATTAGTATAGATAATATTACATCAGACTAATTTACAGGAGACCATACATGAGAGTGTTGCCAACATGATTCTATGCCCGCTGATAGGTTCAATTTTTAAATACATGTAACGTGCATACTATCTATTGAACCTCAAGTAGAAAAGTAGACTTATGAGATCAGGCAAATGTGTGGCTGTCTGTCTGTCCTTCTGTCTGTCTGTCTGTCTGTGTGTGCGTCCCCCCCCCCTATCAACTCCTAAACGGCTGCAGCAATCGAAACAAAATTTAGTAGGAGTAAAGATCTATACCTGAATATCTCACGGCCTTTTTTGAAAATGATGTCAGTGCTACAAACTGCACAAAAAGCGCAATTGAAATTTGAGCTCCATGTTGGATATCTTGGAAGGTATGAATGGGAGCTATTTAAAAATTGGCACACGTATAGATAATAATATTGCAGTTTCATTTCCAGGAGGCCATACATAGCAGTGTTGCCAAAATGAGTATAAGCCTATTGATAGGTCCAAATTTTAAATGCATATAACTTCTGCACTATCAATTCGATTTCAACCAAATTTCGTATGTGCTATGTGTACATAAAGAGATATGACTGAGCGTATTCTTAAGAGCCACCAGGGCTGCCAACTGTTAATAAAAGCTCTCATTTTTTAAAATCCAAATACCCATATATCAGAAAGTATGCAAGCCGACAGTTTTAAAATATGCACACGTATAGTACCTGACATTCTATATTAATTTGGAGTAACTTATATACGTCAGTGCTACCAACATGATTATAAGCTTGCTGAGAGGTCCAACTTTAAATACTGTAAGTTCTTTACTATCATTTGGATTTCAACCAAATTTTGTGTGTGCTACGTGTACCATAACAGATATGAATATGCGTATTCTTAAGAGCTACCAGGCCTGCCCACTGTTAATAAATGCTGTCTCTATTTTTGTTACCCTAATATCAATATATTAGAAAATATGCAAGCCAATACCTTTGAACTTTGCACACGAATAGTACCTGGCATTCTAGATTAATCTCAAGAGATGGAATTATGAATTTATTTAGAATCGCTAGGTCTGCCAACTGTTGATATATGGTCTCTGTAATTTTAAGAAAAGAAGGCTCTTTAGTTCGTCCCGGATCTACTTGTTATATATGGAGATTTATTTATTTATTTCTGATTCTCTCTCTCTCTTTCTCTTTACACTGATGGAGTGAAGACGTGTGCGCGAATGTACACCGATTGTCAAATATTCGATGCACAGAAACTCTGCCTTTTCGTACGACATTACACGGTTTGATTATAAAACATGTCAAGTACTGTATCTCATGTTAAATAGAATCGTAACCATGTTGCTTTGCAGGAAGAAGTATTTCTTTTTCACTTCGTTGCGTCTTGTCACACCCTTGAGTTGTTTATCGACTTTGTAATATGTCTCGAGAAGGTTACAAGGAATTTCTCTATCACCAATACTTGACCCGAGAATGTGAGGGATTCCAGTTTTATTTCTCCGCGATAAATCCTTGTTGTGTACCGGCAAGGCAGGAACGAATGGGAGGTATTTTGATGTGCAATATGCCATAAAGTAAGTGTGGAATGAGAGCAATCAAGAGCAGTCTAGTGTTCTGTGTCCTACACATCCAAGCTATTACAGGAAACAGTAACAACGCTATTATTGCTTGCCTCTCGCTGACGAATATTGGGTTCAATTCCTAGTTAAACACTTGTCAGATTTTTAGAGGCGATTGGTTGGTTGCTTCTTTAGTTTACGGGCTGCGACAACGTGGCCGTGTCGCCCCGTGTACTTTGGGTGTGTGTGTAGAATCTGTCTTATAACTGGAGTTAATTGTGATGGCTGTATTAGTATGATCTGTTATTAATTCAAGTAAGAACTGCGGGCAAGGAAAGCATTTCTAAAGAAAAGGAATCTGTTTACATCGAATATAGATTTAGGTGTTAGCAAGTTATTTTGGAAAACCTTTGTCTGGAGCGTGGCGCTCTACGGAAGTTAAACTGGGACGGTTGGAGCAGCAGATACGAGGAGAATTGAAGCGTTTTAAATGTGGTGTTACAGGAGAATGATGAAGATCCGATGGGTAGATAGGGTAACAAATGAAGAGGTATTAAGACGAGTGGGAGAGGACTGGCGACATAAGTAACTAAGTCACTTAGGAATAGCAAGCTTAGTTATGGAAGGAAGGGTTGAGGATAAGAACTGTAGGGGTAGAACAAGGTTATATTAGGGTGTGGTAGCTATGTAGAGATGAAACGATTAGCTCAGGACAGGGAGACATGGATAGCTGCATCAAATCAGTCAAAAGTCTGAAGACTCAAACAGCAACAAGGACTGCAGACGATAATTTCAAGTTGTTCCTACTTTCGCTACCAAATGCTACCGTCCACGACACCTAGCTGTGATATTAACTACTACTAGAGGCCATCGCAACCAGCTCCCGGTGACGATCGTTGGAACTTAAGAGTATTAATCAAACCTAACCTACAAAGTTTGCTTCACACAAGTTTAGTTAGTGAAAGGTTCTTTTATAGGCGGAACATCACAGCCGATTATTCTGATTAATGGCTTATGATCGTGATATCAAGAGTCACGTGCTTGGTGCATAAGTCCGTGACGGCCTTATTATCAGTACAACAAGGAATCACTGACTGTCAATGACCACCTGCCAGCACTGTGTGCACATTCCCGCACCCTGTATAAAGCTTATACAGGGTGTCTGAGAGGGTGATAGGTCGCCAGTTTGTGACGTCCTTCTTGTCGCCCTTCTTGTGGATGAGGACTGTCTTGGTCTTGTTTGGCGAGGATTAATACGAAACAACTGATTTAGGCGGTGTTCATAAAAAGAGTGAGATTTTCCAGACAGTGATTCATCACACAAGTCGAATTTTCCCACTGGGAAACGCGAAAACCCTTTGCGTGCCGTCTTCTCAGTGATTGCTTCCTTCCTTACATACCACAAATTCCTCTCGGGACTTCTGCAGCGCTTGGATCCTCGATTTCGGCATTAGTCCCGGCTGATCTGCCAGATCGGGATGGGACACTTTTATTCATTGCTTCGTGAAGAGTGGCAGGTCTGCCTCTACCCCTCCACTACCTTCCATGCTTGGTGAAGCATTATCAGCTGATTGTGACCCAGTAAAGGTTTGGACATGTCTCCATCAGAGTACAGCACCTCCCACTCGCAAGAGTCCTATAGACCAGGGGTTCCCTACCTTTTTTTTTAACTAAGGGCCACATTCTAAATAGTTGGGGCACCTTGCGGGCTGATGACACTCCGGGGTTTTGGGCGGTTATGGAATTTGTTTGAAAATATAGCTGCAATATGGCGGCTGTCTAAGCTTAGTTTCCTGCGTATTGTTGTAGTTTTCTATACTTATTTGTAGTGGATAAAAATGAAGCACTAAAAATAACATTTACATATCTCTACTTGTATAAAACAATGTCCCCGATTCTTGGATGTTACGGGTAAATTCGAGAACCATTGGATGGATTTTGATGCGGTTTTCACAATTCTGTAAAGGATATCTCGAGGATGATGTCTGTAGAAAATAATTTATTTATGATCAAAGGAAGCCATCAGTAACGATTTCAGTGGAAAAGTCGAAAAGAAAACTTGCGTCCGAGCGCTTTGTAAGCTTACGCTGGGCGAAGCGTTAAAAATATCCAAATACTATAAATGTAAGAATTGCTCAGCATGAAAAATTCTACACTAAAGTCCGCGAGAGCTTATGTCCAATATCAATACATCGCCCCCTATAAGTGTTTTACGTTTTAATTTTTCCAACCATTTCCATTCAACTACTGAGGCGATAGTTTACGAGTTAGCTAAGGGCGAGTCTATCATCCCTGTTACAGCCTAGCTAGCGGGTGAACCTATTGCCCCAGATACAGCCAGCAGCAAACCTTTGAGTCATGTTGAGTTAAGACTTCTGAGAAGGGTGGTTGTGTTTGGAGTTTCCCTGGAAGTGCAACTCGGTATTTCTTCATTTCGCCTGTGGACTTTTCGTACCGCAAAATTCACAGTCGAGTTAAGATTGGCCGGAAGGGGGATTTGTGTTTCATGCACCTCGCCATTCTTAAATTACGTCCGACAAGAATTTGCAGCACATGCATCTCCATGATAACATAATTAATAGTCCAGTCAGTGATTTTAGCTCATCATGCCGAGACGTAAAACGGATATTGGTCGTTGTTCATTGACATTGGAAAAAAAACGCGAAGCCGGGTCGGGTTGCTAGTTTTTACTAAATCCCTTTAAAATAGAAGTACGATGATATTCAATACACATACAGCATGAATCAGAAAAGAGTGAGTATTTATGTTCATTTGACATAATTATTAATCAAATTATGAATTAAAGTTCATGATAATCTAGTTTACTGCGACGACTGGAACCGCTTTGGGTAGGGGTTTGTCTAGTTGGCTTTAGTCTCGCGGTCCGTAGGTTGGGCAGTCCTACTGTAGACTATGCACGCATTGCGAGTACTTTGACATGTCGACCATGGTATGTGACGGCCACATTTAATTGCTTACGTTAACTTGGAAGGAATCCGCTATGACGGAGGTGGTTGGTTGGTTGCATGTAGCCCCGTGTACTTTAGGTGTGAGTAGAATCTGTCTGTTAACCAGTATTAATTGTGATGACTGTATTAGTGTGTGTATCTGTTTTTTAATTCAAGTATGGACTGCAACTTTGAATTTTTCAAATAGTTCCTACTTTTGCCGCCAAACGCCACCGTCAACGACTACTAGGTCTAGTTCAGAACTTAGCTACTAAACGCCACCGCAGTCGGCTCTTGGCAACGAACGTAGCAACCTAAGAGCGTTGTTTACATTCTTAACCTATACAATTTAGTTTCACACAGCTGTAATTATTGGAAAGTTCTTTAACATTCCATAAATCTATGACATGGGACCGCCGGCTTTACTTCCCCTCCGAAGGAAGGCATACTGAGGGATTTTTTACGCTCTTAAAAATTCCGACCGCTTCGGCCGGGTTTGAATATGACGGAGGTGTTCTGTTGTGATGATCCTGACCAATGTAAACTTCACTATCAACAGTGCTTACATGAGTGTACAGTACAGTACATAATTAAACCAACTGTTTAATAAGTTCACTTCTACTGTCACACGCACGATTTATATGCTCTCATTATTTCACCTCCCTGGGGCCAGAGCAACGGAAACAAAACAGGCGCTTTTGTTAGCTCCACACTGGCTGTATAAAAAGTCCCGGACCTTGAGCGCTTTACTGCTCCATAAAGAAGGCGTGGTGGCCTCAGACACAGGCTTTGAATAACTAAATTCCCAGCTAACTCAACCTGCAGCAAGCTGTGGGTCCCACTTGGTAGAGCGGTACCGGAGGTCGCACGTTGGAATCCAGGTACAGACGTTTGTTTCACGACAGCCCAGTGTCAGTAGATTAGCCCTTGAGAACTGGCGTGAAGAAATATAACACGAGGACTGGCACCGGGTCATTTTGACCCATAGTGTGTCGCTCCCTTTTTGTCGTAGTAGTACGGATTTTACACCGCGGGTCTTCCTATGAACTATCTTATCTTATCTTCTGTATATAAAAAGGAATGTCTGTGTGTTCGTCTTTTATGCGTTCATAAACCATTCATCCGATTGCGATCAAATTTTGGTGATTTGTTGTAAACACTTCCGGGATGATCATAGGCATAGTTAATCCATTTCACAATAGGTAGCGCGCGAGTAGTTAAAACAAATGCGTAATGACGATGCGTTCATATACAATTGGTCCGATTGCGATCACATTTTAGTGAGTTGTTGTGCACAGTCCCGGAAAAGTAATAGGCGTAGAAAATCCAATTTACAATAGACGGCGCGTGAGTAGCTTCAACAAAATGTCGTGCGTTTGTTTCAAGAAAGTCCCACATGTGTTCATATACCATTCATCCCATTGCGTTGAAACCTGGGTGAGAAGTTATGTACACTTCAGGTAAGGTTTCTGGCTTAGTGAAACCACTTAACAATAGGTAGCGCACGAGTAGATTCAACAAATGAGCGACGACGGGCGAAACGTTTCAACAAAGTCCTGTATGCGTTCACATACTATTCGTCTGATAGCGATGAAACTTGGGTGAGATGTTGTGTAACCTTCAGGGAAGGTTTCTGGCTTAGGAAATCCACTTAACAATAGGTAGCGCACGAGTAGATTCAACAAATGAGCAACGATGGGCGAAACGTTTCAACAAAGTCCTGTATGCGTTCACCTACTATTCGTCAGATACCGATGAAACTTGGGTGAGAGGTTGTGTATACTACAGGCAAGGTTTCTGGCTTAGTAAATCGATGGTATATTAGGTAGCGCATGAGTATATTCAAAAAATGGGCGACGACGCATGAAACGTTTCAACAAAGTCCCGTATACGTTCATATACCATTCGTCTGATAGCGATGAAACTTGGGTGAGATGTTGCGTACACTTCAGGGGAGGTTTCTGGGTTAGTAAATCCTCTTTACAATAGGTATCGGACAAGTAGATTAAACAAATGAGCGACGACGCGCGAAGCGTTTCAACAAAGTCCCGTATGCGTTCATATACCATTCGTCCGATAGCGACGAAACTTGGGTGAGGTGTTGTGTACCCTTCAGGGAAGGTTTCTGGCTTAGTATATCCACTTTACAATACGTATCTCAGAAGTAGATCCAACAAATGAGCGACGGCATGCGAATCGCTTAAACAAAGTCCCGTATGCGTTCATATACCATTCATCCGATTGCTATGAAAGTTTGGTTGAATTGTTTTGCACACTCCAAGAAAGGTTTCTGACTTAGTAAATCCTTTTTACAATAGCTAGCGCACGAGTAGATTCAACAAATGAGTAACGGCAAGTGTATCGTTTAAAAAAAATCTGTATGCGTTCATATACCTTTCATGCGATTGCAATGAAATTTGAAGAAATGTTTCATCCACTCCCGCGAAGATTTCTGATTTAGTAAATCCAGTTTACAATTGGTAGCGCACGAGTAGATTCAATTAATGAGCGACAGCACGTGAATCGTTTCAACCAAGTCCCGTATGCGTTGATATACCATTCATCCGATTATGATAAAACCATGACGAATAGAAGGACCTAGTGTAAGGACTCCGCCATTATAGCACGGTAGTTTGTGGTCCCGCCGCTACAAGCACTGCAAGCGATAATGTCCAACAACGTGTTCCAGTGTTGTAGGCACTACAAGCACGCCATCAAGAAACAGCAGTTGAAAAACAAGCAACAACAGCAACAACTCCATAAACCCATCCCCTCACTTCTCTCCCTCTCACCAACACTTCGCCAAGCAATCCTAGCACTCTACATCAAATCCTACAGCTTTTAATCACGCCAGCAGCACAATAAATTTAATAAATCCAGGCTACAGAACAGACCAAAAATCTACACTTTAAGCGAAACCAAATTCACTTCTCAGCTCGACATAAGCCATAATACAACTTAAAACCTATACAAAACATACTCTCCCTACTGTTTTACAACTATTAAGCGAACTATTCGCACTCAAAAACTAAAAACCCTGAAACGGGAGCTAATTTAAAAACGCAATAGCCTAGCCCGATTACGTCTCCGGCAGTGCTACCGCATACGCATTCATAACTTCACAATAACTTCCAAATTACGGCCAAGTGCAGGCGCGGGTCTAGAGTTTGGCTTTGGGGGGGGGGGGGGTCATAGAATCGAAATTGTTAAGAAAAATGGTATCACTAAAAACACAATCACAAAATATCCAAACGTACAAAACCAGACCAATTTTTTTGCAAGCTACATGGATAGACATTTGATGCGTTTAGCGCACCAAAAATATTCGTACAAATTGCAACGGCGTGTTTTGCGACTTTTACATCGAGCTTCGAGAAAAGGATCAAGGTACGTTACAGTTTCGGCAAGTCGAGTTGGTACCGACAAAGGGAGAAAGTCGCAGCTTAAATTGCCAACCAAGCTTGCAGTTTGGACGTCGGCAACATTTTTTGGTGCGAAAAAAGTCCCAAATTCCTATCCGTGCATTGCTGCACATTCTTCGTGACATCACTATACACATCGATTCGGTAATCACAAGGTTTGCTAAACAAAATAAACGAGTTGATTTTGTTAAATAAATAATCGTTTTTATATAACAGGTAAGCCTCCGTGGCTTAGGCGGCAGCACGCCGGCCTCTCACCGCTGGGTCCGTGGTTCAAATCCCGGTCACTCCATGTGAGATCTGTGCTGGACAGAACGGAGGCAGACAGGTTTTTCTCCGGGTACTCCGGTTTTCCCTGTCAAAATTTCATTCCAGCAACACTCTCCACTATCATTTCATTTCATCTGTCATTCATTTAATCATTGCCCCAGAGGAGTGCGTCAGGCCTCGGCAGCCGGCACAGTTCATATCCTCGCCGCTAGATGGGGGCTTCATTCATTCCATTCCTGACCCGGTCGGAGACTGGAAGCAGGCTGTGGATTTTCATTTCCATATAACAGGTATGAAGTTGCAAATATGTAGAGTTGTAACAGAACATAAAAATTGCAATAAAGATATTTTCAGTATTGAATAAAATGAAAAAAAAACTGTTTGTCAGTTAAAATTCGTTAAGTTTTATTTGTCTGGTTATTGTGTGTTTTCGTTTTTTGAATTTGCAAAAAAATTTGGTCTCCGTTTGGAGGGGGGGGGGGGGGCCATGACCCGACCCCCCCCTGAATCCGCGCCTGGTCAAGTGACCTATCTGCCTGAGTAGTTACAGGTATTACCGGCTTGCCTGGGACGATTGGTTATCAAACCGGCATTTAAACTCAATTATTAAGCTTTAATTAACCAAATTCAGAGGAAACAGATCAGACCAAAAAACTACACTTTAAGCTACACCAAATTCACTTCTCAGCTCGACATAAACTTTAATTCAACTTAAAACCTACACAAAACATACTCTCCTTACTGTTTTACAACTATTTAACGAACTATTCGAACTCAAAACCTAAAAACCCTGAAACGGGAGCTAATTTAAAAACGCAATAGCCTAGCCCGATTACGTCTCCGGCAGTGCTACCGCTAATGCATTCATAACTTCACAATAACTTCCAAATTACGGTTAAGTGACCTATCTGCCTGAGTAGTTACAGGTGTTACCGGCTTGCATGGAACGATGGGTCACCAAACCGGTGTTTAAACTCAATTATTAAGCTTTAATTAACCAAATTCAGAGGAAACAGATGGTGCAAAATGATGAGTTTTAAAGCTATCTGGATCCTGTTTTTCAACCAATTTATTGTGATGTTTTATGTACGGTATGGTTAATGTCAAACGCAACTAATACCATTTTATCCATAATGTAGAATTTTGGGCTTATGCCGTGTTTTATTTATTCAAACTCGACGTGTTTCGAAAGAAACCATGTCTTTCTTCATCAGGAATAAACGGAAATACGACTAAATTATTGCTAAGAGAAAGCAACAAAGAAACTAAAAAGGTGCCCTAAGATGAACAATGAAGTGTATCTAACACGTCCTTCGAGAAGTGTATGTGGCATTCTTTTCCAGGCCGAGAAGTAATTACTGGAAAATTAAACTCAAAATCGATCTGGAGCGAAATATTTATGATTGTATCGATTCCAAAGAAACAATTTCAGTTGATCCTTCAGGAGCTGGCTGCTGTCTTCAGCGTGTCATGGATATTATCCCCAGACTTGTTTATTTTGGGTGCCGATTCTTCTTCAGAACGAAGGAAATCCGCCGAGATTTGCAATCTCGAACACCCGCCAAGTCTTCACGCAAGCTTTCGAAAGTCCAGTACCGTAGCCTACAAAATACATTGTTAAGTAGAGTGTTACTTTAAATAGTTTATGTGTGCTTGTTTTAATATGCTGGGGATTATGTTTTTTATCTGTGTCTGTATACTCCAAGAATCTGTGCGTTCCGTAACATGTAATGAAGACCGTAGTTCTTATTTCTATGAATTATATTTTCCAGTGTGCCCTGCCATGCTATTTTAATTGGAACCGCTAATTACTTTTTAAAAAAGTATCAGTTACAAAGTAATTCGTTTCCCTTAGCACCATCTCTAAGACCAGCTGACCCCGGCAGTGTGGAACGTACCCACTCGAGCGCTGCCCGGCGGGGCGCGCTTGAACTTCAGGAGTCTTCTCACTTTCTCCTTCTATTCGTCATGATAAAACTTTGGTGAGTTGAGTACAGACCTGCGAAGGTGTATGAATTAGTAAATCCGTTTTTCAATGGGTGGCGCACAAGTAGATTCAACAAATGAGTGACGGCGCGCGAATCGTTTAAACAAAATCCCGTATGGGTTCATATGGCATTCATCCGATTGCGTTGTAACTTTCATGAGTTGTTGTGTACAGGCCAGGGAAGATTTTCGACTTAGTAAATCCATTTTACAAGAGGTAGCATACGAGTATATTCAACAACTGGATGATGGCGCTCGAATCGTTTCAACAAAGTCCCGTATGTGTTCATGTACCATTCTTTTCATTGCGATGAAACTTTGGTGAGCTGTTGAGCACGCTTCCATGATTTTTTTGAGATAGTATGTAAATTTTACAATAGCTTAGAGGTGGTTAACGGAAAAGAAAAAAATTAGCGGAATCCAAAAGCGCTTCAACAAAGTTACAACGCCATCACTATCTTTGATTGGCATTGCAACGCATGCCGGGTACAGCTAGTATATTTATAAAAAGGAATGTCTGTCTGTACGTCTTTTATGCGTTCATAAACCATTCATACGATTGCGATCAAATTTTGGTGAGTTGTTGAAAACACTTTCGGGATGTTTATAGGCATAGTTAGTCCATTTCACAGTAGATAGCGCGCGAGCAATTTAAACAAATGCGTAATGGCGATGCGTTCATATACATTTCATCCGATTTCGAACAAATTTTGGTGAGTTGTTGTGCACAGTCCCGGAAAAGATATAGGCGTAGTAAATCCAATTTACAATAGACGGCGCGTGAGTAGCTTCAACAAAATGGCGTGCGTTTGTTTCAAGAAAGTCCCACATGCGTTCATATACCATTCATCCCATTGCGTTGAAACTTGGGTGAGATGTTCTGTATACTTCAGGTAAGGTTTCTGGCTTAGTAAATCCACATAACAATAGGTAGCGCACGAGTAGATTCAACAAATGAGCAAAGACGGGCGAAGCGTTTCAACAAAATCCTGTATGCGTTCACATACTATTCGTCTGATAGCGATGAAACTTGGGTGAGATGTTTTGTACACTTCAGGGAAGGCTTCTGGCTTAGGAAATCCACTTAACAATAGGTAGCGCACGAGTAGATTCAACAAATGAGCAACGACGGGCGAAGCGTTTCAAAAAAATCCTGTATGCGTTCATATACCATTCGTCCAATAGCGATGATACTTGGGTCAGAGGTTGTGTACACTACAGGCAAGGTTTCTGGCTTAGTAAATCCATGTTTTAATAGGTAGCGCATGAGTATATTCAACAAATGAGCGACGACGCGTGAAGCGTTTCAACAAAGTCCCGTATGCGTTCATATACTATTCGTCTGATAGCGACTTAACTTTGGTGAGTTGTTGTGTACACTCCAGGGAAAGTTTCAGGCTTAGTAACTCCATTTTACAGTAGGTAGCGCACAAGTAGATTCAACAAATGAGCGAAGACGCGCGAAGCGTTTCAAGAAAATACCGTATGCGTTAATATACCATTCGTCTGATAGCGATGGAACTTGGGTGAGATGTTGTGTACACTTCAGGGAAGGTTTCTGGCTTAGTATATCCACTTTACAATAGGTATCGCACAAGTAGATTCAACAAATAAGCGACGGCACGCGAATCGCTTAAACAAAGTCCCATATGCGTTCATATACCATTCATCCGATTGCTATGAAACCTTGGTTGAATTGTTGTGCACACTCCAGGAAAGGTTTCTGACTTAGTAAATCCTTTTTACAATAGGTAGCGCACGAGTAGATTCAACAAATGTGTAACCGCGCTCGTATCGTTTTAAAAAAATCCGTATGCGTTCATATATCATTCATGCGATTGCAATGAAATTTGTAGAAATGTTGTTTCCACTCCCGCAAAGATTTTTGATTTAGTAAATCCATTTTACAATTGGTAGCGCACGAGCAGATTCAATTAATGAGCGACAGCGCGTGAATCCTTTCAACCAAGTCCCGTATGCGATGATATACCATTCATCCGATTATGATAAAACTTTGGTGAGTTGAGTACAGTCCTGCGAAAGTGTATGAATTAGTAAATCCGTTTTTCAATAGGTGGCGCACAAGTAGATTCAACAAATGAGTGACGGCGCGAGAATCGTTTAAACAAAATCCCGCATGCGTTCATATAGCATTCATCCGATTGCGATGAAACTTTCATGAATTGTTGTGTACACGCCAGGGAAGGTTTTCGACCTAGTAAATCCATTTTACAATAGGTAGCGTACGAGTATATTCAACAAATGCGTGACGGCGCTCAAATTTTTTCAACAAAGTCCCGTATTCGTTCATATATCATTCATTTCATTGCGATGAAAATTTACTCAGTTGTTGAGCACGCTTCCATAATTTATTTATTTTTGAGATAGAAAATCAATTTTACAATAGTTTAGAGGTGGTTAACGGAAAAAGAAAAAAAATACTGGGAGTCCAAAAGCGCTTCAACAAACAAAGTTACAACGCTAACACTTTCTTTGATTGGCATTGCAAGGCATGCCGGGTACAGCTAGTCTACATATAAAAGGAGGTTTATTTATATTTATCAAATTCAACACCCACAATAATTTTCGTAACGGTATAAATGGCCATGATAATGGCGGCAAAGCAGTCATCTCAATTTGTTTGAACAAACGAGCCGATGACCAAGGTGTCCCTAGACCCTAAACATGAATCAACAAGAACGTGAGCTATGTGAGTGTGCTGCACCAAAGTAGGAGGATTTTCCCCCTTATTTCTTACAGATTGTTCCGGCTAACATAAGCCGCAAATTGACACGCGAGGAATGGCGCCGTGGGTAAATCTGACCCGATCGTAATATAACATAGAAAGAACTTGAGTGTTTAAAAAGCTATGGACATGTTTCTTTTGCAGGGTGAAGTTCAAAGCTAGGAAGGAAGGTACAGTAAGCGACAGGAAATAAGAGCTGACCGAAACGAAAATATAGAGCATTATTTAAGCCTCGGGTTTTTCATTTTCACTAAAACCACAGTAATATCAAAAACGGCGTTGAAGCCAGTCCAACACATAGATCTGTTCGCGGAGACTTCTTAAGTAATTGTAATTGTTTGCTCACATCACATGCCCAAATGACCGCAGATGACCTTTACGTATTTTCTCCTCGATCGGCGGGATGCCCAATCGTTTCCTCATGACTCGTTGGAAACACGAACAGCTCACTGATGCTGCTGTCTTGTTCATTTCCATGGCACTGGTAAGGAAACATTGGGAAAGTGAATCTACCGAGCTCGCTGAAACTTAGGACAATTTATTGTTGGTCAGAATACAATAGGCTACCCCTCTAATGGTATTTAACCCCGAAATACCTACCTCCTTTGAGATTTAAAGCAGGCACACCTAGTACTCTCCCAAGGTAACTAGCTACCAATCGCACTGCTACAAGAACTTCTCCCAGCTCTCTTAATGGCAGATAAGCTGCTGAGAGAATGGCTAATGTAAGCTCACGGAAAAGGGCAGCCCTATGACTCGCGTGGGCATTCAAAGCGGACTTGAGTATTTCATCCTCTTTAAGGAGAACCCAAGAGAATAAGGTAAGGGAAGATTTTCTCGTGATCTGACATTCATATTAAGTATGCAAAGTTATATTCATGTCTGTGATATTCCCTTGTCAGTCAGACCGGCAATGTGCTCGTAATATAGCGTAGCATGGGCAATAGAGAAGTGCGTTGACGAACTGTCATGGCTTGATATATATTCTAAGGCACACAAAGCATTATTAGTGATTTTTAGGATATTTATGTACACAGAGGGATAGCTATACTTGAGTAGTGCTCCCAAAGAGGAATTATTTTCCATTATTTATATTTACGTCTATAGACATTCACTCAGTCATTCTATACATTAATAAAGTCTGTTTGTTACTGCTGTAACAAGATCACACAAATTTGCTATTTTCTGGCTAAAACCCGTCCTTCTTGTTGCACAATTTATCCGCTGGAGGTACTGTCACTCGCTCGCCGGGAACTATTTCAGGACACAAATCTTCAAGCATCGCACTGGTACAGTGAAAAACACTCACAAACGAGAATTAAATAATAATAATAATAATTGATACGTGCAAGGGCACGTCTCTACCATTTCAAACATGTATTTAATCAGGGACGCTGTTCTTGAAGTTTTGAAACGTCCGCTTGGTCGCTCAGTACCGTCTGTCACCACAAGATGGTAGCTGCAGTCGGACTTTGGAAAGATACAAATAGTTCCTGTTTCTCCCCAATAGGTGGTGCGGGCTTCGCCTTATTTAACTCGTTATACGCATGACTTAATTGAAAGACAATCATATTCTTCGTCGTAAAACAAAAGCCGGTGTAGTCATGATACCGCCAAATTATGGACTTATTTATGACATTGTTGTTTGATGTGTCTTTCTCTGATTGGACAATATTATTTACATGAAGACAGTTCGATAAATGACGAGCGATTCTCCGCCATTTTTGTGGAGTCCATTAGCTGTCCCGAAGAGAATCAAGAAGGACTTGGTCGTAAAAGGTGTCACCGCTGATGGGGGGGCGGTTGCCTCCCCCATCCTCTACGAAATATGAATATATTTAAGAAAAGGAAACGCCTGTGCTCCTAAGGATTTAGTTTCGTCTTTTCGCCGTGAAGATGAACTGTGGTATATTTATTTTGACTGGCTACAAGAAGAGAAACTTCATGGGTGATCGAAAACGGCGCGTGTGCTCTCGTGGCCATTTTGAGGCAGTTCATGTATTTTAAATCATTTAAAAGGTGTTAGTTTTTTGTTCTTTGTGTCTCCACATAGGAAGGAAATAAGGTACGTTTTCAGTCAAATTTTCTTTTATATTATTGTTAGGGAGCTCCGATATCATCTTATAGTAATATTTTAATTATGTTCCTCTTTTGTTTTATAGGTCTAATTTTATTGTTGTTTTAATTACGTTTCCTGGTTTATTTTAATTCTGTTCTCTTTTCTTCGTACTGCCCCCGTAATTGAATTATGTAGAGACCACGGTGGCTATATTTGAAATTATAAGGAAAGTTATGGTTGTCATAGTTATGACGTGGGTAGTCATGACGTAAGCACGGATGACGTATTTGTTATGCCAGCAGGCTACTTGAGCTGAGATTCTCAGTGACGTCAGATTTTAGTCCAGAATGTTCCAAGATGTACGACGCAGTCGCAGGAAACGAGGAATTCTGCTGAGGAAGAAACTATGCTATTGGAGGGGAGGCTTGAACCAATCAACGATAGTTTAAAGGAAGACGGAGATTGCTGAAACTATGGTATTTTTATTACTTTTGGAATGCAGAATTGTGAAAATCCATTTGCAGTAGAAGCATTGATTTGGAATTTTGGTGAAATTTATTTTCAGTTTTTGAATTTTGAAAATCCGTCATGTATTAACGAAGTTGGAAGTTCTAGCGATGACGCAGTATCACGCTTTGGAAGGGATGGTAACGCCCCTCGAGAAGTTAATAAAAGGGCTTGCGCAGAAGAGAGGAGCCTCTTTCGTTCTCTGATCATTCTGAGATCTCATTCTCAGATCATCGAAGTATATTTGTGAAAGTTCTTTTCTTATACATTCATTATAGTGAGACGTCGAAGTGAACAGCAGTGAAAAGAATCGTCTTTATAACGCGTGGCGAGGCCACTATATTAACGAGATCCAGGTCAAACTAGGTGAAGTTGAAACGGACCTTAGAAAGCTTCTACAAGTTTAGCTTCGAACAGTTAGCGGTCACCGATAAGCTAATTGTATTGTGCAGTGCTACATGCAGTTATAGAGAAAAGCTGAACAATTTCGACCGATTAGTTTAAAAGATATTAGCAGTTTTATACGACTGACAAAAGTGATTATCTCGCCACTAGAGAAGCACTTTTTGTATAGCCAGAATCAACGCAAGGCTGACGCTGTGAGTGGAGTAGAAAGACTTCAGATTGCTTGGTTACAGAACGATACCAGTATAATGGAGCAATTGAATACGGCAGTTTGTTCTTCTGACACTACAACCGAAGAGCAGATGGAAGGCTAAGAGGGCTTATTGCAATTGGGACATACTTCATTGGAGTAAGATAGCGACATGGAACTTCGCTAATTGCTATTCCACACAAGCGAACATGCGGTGAATACCATCTACACCCATGTTTCGTAATTAAAGGCTGAATACCATCGAACAGCCATAGAAACAATTTCATACTCTGAATATGAATAATTTCTTCGGAAATTTCTACAAAACTTCATGACGATTGTCTACTGGAACTTCAGGGAATTTTTCAAGAGAGGTCAGGGATATCCCGACTCACAAAGAAGATTATTGCCGGAAGGATGTCTATTCGTCTTCGAGGAGCAGAGCGATTCACGGAGAAGGAAGCAGTTCGATTCTCCGAGGGTGCTATTTCCTATTTCGAGGATGGAGCTCAACTTTAACGTGGTGAAATGGATCCATCAGCAGTCTTCTTTGGGGAATTTTCCTCTGGAACGTCAATCGGCAGATAAGGTAGTCGTGAACGTTTATTGTATTTGAGTATACTAATAATGTTTGAGCAACCATTTTTCCCATATTTTTATCCTCATGTATTTTGCCCTATTTTCTTGTTGAGATTCTTATTCTCAGTACACCTTGATGAGTTTTGCATTTTTCGACGATTTATTAAGACATTGTTATGTCATGGGCATAGTTAACGATTTTGAATCAGTTGAGACTGATATTTGGATTTTTCAGTAATTAATATTTTTTGTAGTCACGATTTGACTGTAAGTTAATGATTTTTAATGGCAGATTTAAATTCAGACAGTGTGTCATTTTATTAAAGTAATTCAACCCCAGTTTAATTACTTTGAACAATTTTCTGTCATCATCAAGAATGAAGAACATTTAAATGATTTTAGAGCGTTAAAATCTCTTACGTTGTCGACGATCTTGGAAATACTAGTCGTTATTGTATTGATTGCAACACAGACATTTATCGTCAGTTATGAATGAACATTGCATTATAGACACTTTTGTGAAAGAGTAACTTTAATAAGGAATTATTGAATGCATTAAAGTCAAGTACTTTTGTTAGGAGTTTTTCTCAATTAGAGAATTATAGAATCATGTTTGCATTCCCCAGTCTAATTGGATTCTATTCGACTACTTTGCATTTTAGTCGCACTTTATTTGAAGATAGTATTTTTATACTACAATTTCTTTTAAGATGTTAATCTTAAATTTTGATAGACCAGACAGGCGTATATAAGCGTATTCACTATTAAATTTGTTTGTGATTGGCAAGTTTTGACTTCATTTCAGTTCATGAATGAAATCCACGAAGGTTAAATAGAAAAACAGTTTTGAAACTATTAATGATTATAAAAATTTTTAAGTGGAACTATGAATGTATAATCGCTAGTGCAGCGCGTGTTGAAAGTCGCTGAAATATAATGCCCTTGAATATGAAGGAGGTTCCCACAGGAATTAATGTTAAAGAATTATTTGTGGAAGTTTTGTAAGTTATGTGGAAGTTTTTAATTCCATATAGATTAATATATGATGAATTTTGGGCCTAAATTTTTAATGCAGATTGTGCATTAACTTGTTAGCGAAGGATTTTCCGCTGGAGTAAGATTGTCATAGTTCGTTGAAAATTAATCAAGTGAGTTACTGTTAGAATTAACACGAGTTTTGAAAGAATTTGAGATAAGATTTTGAATGAAGGTTGCCGTCACAAATCATTATTAAAACCTTTATTAAACCAGATTGTGACATTAACATGTATAACTAACCTTCATTGGTCGATTATATTAAACAGGATTATAAAATTACCAACCGAATGAACATGTGGTTAATGCATTTATTAAATTAATAATTTAAACAATTTAAATGTTAATATTGTAAATAATTGTTGTAAATATTTTTGAAAATAATGTGAAACGAGAGTGATGTTAAAGGCGTGCTTATAATATTTTTATTGTCTTTGACTAATATTATAAACAATTACTAATTGTTATAAATAATTTATGTGATTTTGTTATAAACATTTAAGAGCTAATTAAACATTTGGATTGAAGTTAACAAGCTTAAGAAATTAATATAATGATCCAATAGGATGTGAGCAATGTACTTGAAAGATTTGCGTAAATATAATGTGAGTTGTCTTATAGACGTTTAAAAGCTTGAGAGGTCAGGCTGTATTCTTACGTAACATAGCACGTGGGAAGGGAGTGCATTTGACCAGTATGCAACAGGCTGAAGGTAGCCCGCAGCTGTGCCAACATATGGTTCTCAGAGAGTGAGGTCGTACACACTTTGGCCTTGCGACTATAAATACCATTCTCATGTTTATTAAAAGGAAACCAAATGCTCTATCTATGTCACACCCTGACGTCCTTTTCCAATCCAATAGTGTTATGAATATTACGTTATTTGAAGCTCTTGGGAGCTAAAATGTTTTACATCATGTTGTATGATAATTTTTGCAAGTCCTACTGGAGGACGTAGTCAGATTGACTTGGGCTATTGATAGCCACGTTGTTTTTGTTGTGGTAGTAAAATCATACCCTTTATTAGAAATAAAGCTTTTGGACAGTTCAAAGTTCTCGTCTTCGTTCTGGTTCATTTTTAAATGTCATGGTGGAGATTATTGTGTGAACAGACTTTTAGTGATCCTGTTGTCAACTCAAACCCCGAGATAATTAAGAGGTAAGTAACGGTAAGTATGAACCCCCGTCTATTTTGGTGTGTTCCACAATGATTTCCTGTGAATTTCTGTGCTCTTATCTCGATAGTATCTGTCAGTGCCATTTTCATTGATGTAACTGTGCCGGTGCGATTGATAATTGGCAATCCGATTGAGGGGGCGGATATCTGACAGCCTACTATCCAGGTAAACGGGGACAGAAAGATTGGCGACCCAAGAACGTGGGGCTGAGTCAACAGAAAGATTGACCCTAATACGTTGGGGCGCGAATTCGACAAAACTGGATCACCAGGTTGAACAATAGAAAGATTCGCACCTAAAACGTTGGGTTCGATTAGACTCAAATAAAGAGGTTGATTCTTTGTTAGATGTCTAGGCCAATTGTAGTAGTTAAGAGTGTGATTATATAGGAATTAAATGTTGTATTGTGTTAGGAAAATTACACTCAGAAAAGATCAGATCTTATACAACTTGAGAAAGGTTAAATGGGCAGGAAACTTAGAAAAATCGCCTATAATCTGGAATCTTATTTTATTTGACCGGCTTATGACATTTTAGTCATATTAAAGATAAAATTAATTATTTGGATTGTAAATGTAAATTATTTGTGTTAGGATATTTTAAAATGAGCCAGAGAAATTTGAACATGTGCTTGAGTTTGTTTCAACATGAAGTATCTTCGAATATTAATTATAAGGTAGTTATAAGTTAGATTTAAGACAGAAAATTTATCAAAAATTATATATGGTGAAAAGTGTTGCTCAAATGTTGTTATTTTGCTCTTTTGATGTGTGTCCCTACAGCAATCCATTTTTGAACAATATTGTAATGGCAGATGAAAGTTTGAGGTTGATGCTAGAGGAGATGTCTGCTAACTTGAAAGCTAGCATGAATAATAGTATGAAGCAGATGCTCAATGAAAGCATAAAGGAGATGGAAGCTAGGAATACTAGTCGAATGGAGGAGAATGCTAGTACTTTGTCTGCTAATTTGACAGCTAGCATGGGTGAAAGTTTGAAGGGTATCCAAACTAGCGCTGCTAATTTGGAGGATAATATGTCGCGTTTACAGATTAACACCCTAGGAATTGAAAATACTGTAAGTGACATCCGCACAAATGTGTCTGATGTTAAAAATGATGTGTCTAAGGTACAGAGAGACCTTACAATGTTAAATTTAGATGTAGCTAATGTCCGAGGGGATATTTCTTGTGCTAGAGCCGAAGTAGTTGTTGTCAAAAACGATGTAGCGACTGTCCAAGACAAGGTCGAGGAAGTCCAAAAAGAAATTCAAAAAGCTAGAACTGATGTATCCAATGTTCAGGTAGACATTAATAACATTCATGCGGATATAACTGAGGTGCAAAGTGACATAACTAAGATTCAGGTAGAGGTCAACACAGTTTTCGTAGATATCACTAAAGTCCAAACTGATGTAAATAAAGTCAGGGAAGAAATCGAAAACTCAAAAACTCTTTGTACGCGTAATATAACTGCATTAGCGACTAGACTAGTTGATGAATCAGTTAGAACAACAACGTCTTTAGCAGAGTTGAAGTATGATGTAGAGGTCATGAGAACACAGGTATTAGACCACAATAGAGTATTAAAAGAGGATATCGAAGTAGACATAGCCGAAATGTTAACAGCAAACGTAGCGGTATGGAAAGACGAGTGGAATAAGTCAAGTGGGGAACATGTAACCCAAATTCAGGAAAGGATTGAAAGAAAACTTGCCAGTACGCAGATAGAAATTAACAATGAAGTAGTACAGATTAGGAAAGATTTAAGCGTCAGGATAAATTCGTTATCCGAAAAACAAGTTGACGATAGAACACAACTAGCTCAGGATATGCAAACTTTAAAATCTACATTAGAGGATCAAATTCATAAAGTTGTCTCGGATGTAAATGAAACGACGAGTAAACTGAAAAATTTGAAGTTAGGAGAGGCTAGTTTAATGGAGAACTATAAAGAAGAGATAGTCAAGAAAGTCTTAACAGAAATCACCGACAAGGATACAGAAGGCTTAGCTTGCGAATTGAACAGGAATTTTGCTAGAAGACATAACCTAGAGCCAGAAGAAAGAGACGTGACTCCTGAAGAACGTGTATCCAGATTCAGAGAGGAGGATGACGAGAGGAATATGGAACCTGAGTGGAACTATCGAGATAGTGGGAAAAACTATCCGGATTCATATCCGAGGAACGTGACGGTCATCAGGAATTTCGAGGACAAACCACAAAAATTCAGTAACACTGATATCTTGACACCTATAGAGTATGTAAGGAATCTCAAAGATTATTTCATCGAAGCTCACATTCCCAGAGAGAGAGAGATGAAGATTGTAGAGAGATATCTGATTGGAGGACCCCTTGAATGGTTTCGCGCATTTAGATACACATTCAGTAACTTTGACGAGTTTGCAGAGGCATTAATCAAACGATTTTGGTCCATAGAAGCGCAGAATTCGTTAAGAGCGGAGGTGTATTCAAGAAAATACTCAGGTACTCTTCCAACGAGGTACGCTGATTTCTTTACGAGTCAGTTGTCCCGCTTGAGATTTTTGCAACCCCCATTGTCCACGGAGCAACTAATAGATGCGATTTCTCGTATGCTGCCAGTTGAGGTGAGGAGACTTATAATTTCGTCCAACATCAGGGATTTATCCAGCATGGATGAATTACTAAGAAGGTTAGACTACACAAGTCCAATGCCTAACGTAGTCCAGAAAGGTCAAAGGCAGGAATTTAAAGAAATCAATACGGTATATATGGACCAAGTCCAACAAACTGACAAGCCAGAGGAGGAGAAAACTGACAATGTAGGTCCTCACAGGAATAATCAGTTTAGAAATTACAGATCACAAGGTTACCGACCGTATCAACAGAGAAGAGGTTGGAACTACAACCGAGGAAACTACAATGGAAGAGGCAGATATTACAACAATAATGGGTATAACCGTAACTATAATAGGAATAACCAAAACCAAAATAGAAACCAGAATACTCAAAGTCAGGTTATGACACCTGATCAGTATCAGCAAAGAGAAAAGGAAAGCCAGCAATACTTAAAAGAATTAAGGGATAAAGAAGCTGACAATCAAAAGAAAAGGCAGGAGGTTGTAATCGATCCTGGTCCTTCTACGAGCCAGCAGAACTTAGAAAATAGAAATACTGGTCAGAAGAGAAAGTAGAGAGGAAAGAATACATTAACCACACACAACCCAGAGTAGAAGAGATATATGATTAAGGAACATAGAGGAAATATCATACTAGAGTAAGCCAGTAATAATTCAATTTCGTGTTCAAGAGAGTTGAGATACTTGTAACATTGAGTTTAAAAACAATTTGCAACTGTTTTTAAAACGTGGTGAGAGGAGAATGCCCCCGTAATTGAATTATGTAGAGACCACGGTGGCTATATTTGAAATTATAAGGAAAGTTATGGTTGTCATAGTTATGACGTGGGTAGTCATGACGTAAGCACGGATGACGTATTTGTTATGCCAGCAGGCTACTTGAGCTGAGATTCTCAGTGACGTCAGATTTTAGTCCAGAATGTTCCAAGATGTACGACGCAGTCGCAGGAAACGAGGAATTCTGCTGAGGAAGAAACTATGCTATTGGAGGGGAGGCTTGAACCAATCAACGATAGTTTAAAGGAAGACGGAGATTGCTGAAACTATGGTATTTTTATTACTTTTGGAATGCAGAATTGTGAAAATCCATTTGCAGTAGAAGCATTGATTTGGAATTTTGGTGAAATTTATTTTCAGTTTTTGAATTTTGAAAATCCGTCATGTATTAACGAAGTTGGAAGTTCTAGCGATGACGCAGTATCACGCTTTGGAAGGGATGGTAACGCCCCTCGAGAAGTTAATAAAAGGGCTTGCGCAGAAGAGAGGAGCCTCTTTCGTTCTCTGATCATTCTGAGATCTCATTCTCAGATCATCGAAGTATATTTGTGAAAGTTCTTTTCTTATACATTCATTATAGTGAGACGTCGAAGTGAACAGCAGTGAAAAGAATCGTCTTTATAACGCGTGGCGAGGCCACTATATTAACGAGATCCAGGTCAAACTAGGTGAAGTTGAAACGGACCTTAGAAAGCTTCTACAAGTTTAGCTTCGAACAGTTAGCGGTCACCGATAAGCTAATTGTATTGTGCAGTGCTACATGCAGTTATAGAGAAAAGCTGAACAATTTCGACCGATTAGTTTAAAAGATATTAGCAGTTTTATACGACTGACAAAAGTGATTATCTCGCCACTAGAGAAGCACTTTTTGTATAGCCAGAATCAACGCAAGGCTGACGCTGTGAGTGGAGTAGAAAGACTTCAGATTGCTTGGTTACAGAACGATACCAGTATAATGGAGCAATTGAATACGGCAGTTTGTTCTTCTGACACTACAACCGAAGAGCAGATGGAAGGCTAAGAGGGCTTATTGCAATTGGGACATACTTCATTGGAGTAAGATAGCGACATGGAACTTCGCTAATTGCTATTCCACACAAGCGAACATGCGGTGAATACCATCTACACCCATGTTTCGTAATTAAAGGCTGAATACCATCGAACAGCCATAGAAACAATTTCATACTCTGAATATGAATAATTTCTTCGGAAATTTCTACAAAACTTCATGACGATTGTCTACTGGAACTTCAGGGAATTTTTCAAGAGAGGTCAGGGATATCCCGACTCACAAAGAAGATTATTGCCGGAAGGATGTCTATTCGTCTTCGAGGAGCAGAGCGATTCACGGAGAAGGAAGCAGTTCGATTCTCCGAGGGTGCTATTTCCTATTTCGAGGATGGAGCTCAACTTTAACGTGGTGAAATGGATCCATCAGCAGTCTTCTTTGGGGAATTTTCCTCTGGAACGTCAATCGGCAGATAAGGTAGTCGTGAACGTTTATTGTATTTGAGTATACTAATAATGTTTGAGCAACCATTTTTCCCATATTTTTATCCTCATGTATTTTGCCCTATTTTCTTGTTGAGATTCTTATTCTCAGTACACCTTGATGAGTTTTGCATTTTTCGACGATTTATTAAGACATTGTTATGTCATGGGCATAGTTAACGATTTTGAATCAGTTGAGACTGATATTTGGATTTTTCAGTAATTAATATTTTTTGTAGTCACGATTTGACTGTAAGTTAATGATTTTTAATGGCAGATTTAAATTCAGACAGTGTGTCATTTTATTAAAGTAATTCAACCCCAGTTTTATTACTTTGAACAATTTTCTGTCATCATCAAGAATGAAGAACATTTAAATGATTTTAGAGCGTTAAAATCTCTTACGTTGTCGACGATCTTGGAAATACTAGTCGTTATTGTATTGATTGCAACACAGACATTTATCGTCAGTTATGAATGAACATTGCATTATAGACACTTTTGTGAAAGAGTAACTTTAATAAGGAATTATTGAATGCATTAAAGTCAAGTACTTTTGTTAGGAGTTTTTCTCAATTAGAGAATTATAGAATCATGTTTGCATTCCCCAGTCTAATTGGATTCTATTCGACTACTTTGCATTTTAGTCGCACTTTATTTGAAGATAGTATTTTTATACTACAATTTCTTTTAAGATGTTAATCTTAAATTTTGATAGACCAGACAGGCGTATATAAGCGTATTCACTATTAAATTTGTTTGTGATTGGCAAGTTTTGACTTCATTTCAGTTCATGAATGAAATCCACGAAGGTTAAATAGAAAAACAGTTTTGAAACTATTAATGATTATAAAAATTTTTAAGTGGAACTATGAATGTATAATCGCTAGTGCAGCGCGTGTTGAAAGTCGCTGAAATATAATGCCCTTGAATATGAAGGAGGTTCCCACAGGAATTAATGTTAAAGAATTATTTGTGGAAGTTTTGTAAGTTATGTGGAAGTTTTTAATTCCATATAGATTAATATATGATGAATTTTGGGCCTAAATTTTTAATGCAGATTGTGCATTAACTTGTTAGCGAAGGATTTTCCGCTGGAGTAAGATTGTCATAGTTCGTTGAAAATTAATCAAGTGAGTTACTGTTAGAATTAACACGAGTTTTGAAAGAATTTGAGATAAGATTTTGAATGAAGGTTGCCGTCACAAATCATTATTAAAACCTTTATTAAACCAGATTGTGACATTAACATGTATAACTAACCTTCATTGGTCGATTATATTAAACAGGATTATAAAATTACCAACCGAATGAACATGTGGTTAATGCATTTATTAAATTAATAATTTAAACAATTTAAATGTTAATATTGTAAATAATTGTTGTAAATATTTTTGAAAATAATGTGAAACGAGAGTGATGTTAAAGGCGTGCTTATAATATTTTTATTGTCTTTGACTAATATTATAAACAATTACTAATTGTTATAAATAATTTATGTGATTTTGTTATAAACATTTAAGAGCTAATTAAACATTTGGATTGAAGTTAACAAGCTTAAGAAATTAATATAATGATCCAATAGGATGTGAGCAATGTACTTGAAAGATTTGCGTAAATATAATGTGAGTTGTCTTATAGACGTTTAAAAGCTTGAGAGTGCAGGCTGTATTCTTACGTAACATAGCACGTGGGAAGGGAGTGCATTTGACCAGTATGCAACAGGCTGAAGGTAGCCCGCAGCTGTGCCAACATATGGTTCTCAGAGAGTGAGGTCGTACACACTTTGGCCTTGCGACTATAAATACCATTCTCATGTTTATTAAAAGGAAACCAAATGCTCTATCTATGTCACACCCTGACGTCCTTTTCCAATCCAATAGTGTTATGAATATTACGTTATTTGAAGCTCTTGGGAGCTAAAATGTTTTACATCATGTTGTATGATAATTTTTGCAAGTCCTACTGGAGGACGTAGTCAGATTGACTTGGGCTATTGATAGCCACGTTGTTTTTGTTGTGGTAGTAAAATCATACCCTTTATTAGAAATAAAGCTTTTGGACAGTTCAAAGTTCTCGTCTTCGTTCTGGTTCATTTTTAAATGTCATGGTGGAGATTATTGTGTGAACAGACTTTTAGTGATCCTGTTGTCAACTCAAACCCCGAGATAATTAAGAGGTAAGTAACGGTAAGTATGAACCCCCGTCTATTTTGGTGTGTTCCACAATGATTTCCTGTGAATTTCTGTGCTCTTATCTCGATAGTATCTGTCAGTGCCATTTTCATTGATGTAACTGTGCCGGTGCGATTGATAATTGGCAATCCGATTGAGGGGGCGGATATCTGACAGCCTACTATCCAGGTAAACGGGGACAGAAAGATTGGCGACCCAAGAACGTGGGGCTGAGTCAACAGAAAGATTGACCCTAATACGTTGGGGCGCGAATTCGACAAAACTGGATCACCAGGTTGAACAATAGAAAGATTCGCACCTAAAACGTTGGGTTCGATTAGACTCAAATAAAGAGGTTGATTCTTTGTTAGATGTCTAGGCCAATTGTAGTAGTTAAGAGTGTGATTATATAGGAATTAAATGTTGTATTGTGTTAGGAAAATTACACTCAGAAAAGATCAGATCTTATACAACTTGAGAAAGGTTAAATGGGCAGGAAACTTAGAAAAATCGCCTATAATCTGGAATCTTATTTTATTTGACCGGCTTATGACATTTTAGTCATATTAAAGATAAAATTAATTATTTGGATTGTAAATGTAAATTATTTGTGTTAGGATATTTTAAAATGAGCCAGAGAAATTTGAACATGTGCTTGAGTTTGTTTCAACATGAAGTATCTTCGAATATTAATTATAAGGTAGTTATAAGTTAGATTTAAGACAGAAAATTTATCAAAAATTATATATGGTGAAAAGTGTTGCTCAAATGTTGTTATTTTGCTCTTTTGATGTGTGTCCCTACAGCAATCCATTTTTGAACAATATTGTAATGGCAGATGAAAGTTTGAGGTTGATGCTAGAGGAGATGTCTGCTAACTTGAAAGCTAGCATGAATAATAGTATGAAGCAGATGCTCAATGAAAGCATAAAGGAGATGGAAGCTAGGAATACTAGTCGAATGGAGGAGAATGCTAGTACTTTGTCTGCTAATTTGACAGCTAGCATGGGTGAAAGTTTGAAGGGTATCCAAACTAGCGCTGCTAATTTGGAGGATAATATGTCGCGTTTACAGATTAACACCCTAGGAATTGAAAATACTGTAAGTGACATCCGCACAAATGTGTCTGATGTTAAAAATGATGTGTCTAAGGTACAGAGAGACCTTACAATGTTAAATTTAGATGTAGCTAATGTCCGAGGGGATATTTCTTGTGCTAGAGCCGAAGTAGTTGTTGTCAAAAACGATGTAGCGACTGTCCAAGACAAGGTCGAGGAAGTCCAAAAAGAAATTCAAAAAGCTAGAACTGATGTATCCAATGTTCAGGTAGACATTAATAACATTCATGCGGATATAACTGAGGTGCAAAGTGACATAACTAAGATTCAGGTAGAGGTCAACACAGTTTTCGTAGATATCACTAAAGTCCAAACTGATGTAAATAAAGTCAGGGAAGAAATCGAAAACTCAAAAACTCTTTGTACGCGTAATATAACTGCATTAGCGACTAGACTAGTTGATGAATCAGTTAGAACAACAACGTCTTTAGCAGAGTTGAAGTATGATGTAGAGGTCATGAGAACACAGGTATTAGACCACAATAGAGTATTAAAAGAGGATATCGAAGTAGACATAGCCGAAATGTTAACAGCAAACGTAGCGGTATGGAAAGACGAGTGGAATAAGTCAAGTGGGGAACATGTAACCCAAATTCAGGAAAGGATTGAAAGAAAACTTGCCAGTACGCAGATAGAAATTAACAATGAAGTAGTACAGATTAGGAAAGATTTAAGCGTCAGGATAAATTCGTTATCCGAAAAACAAGTTGACGATAGAACACAACTAGATCAGGATATGCAAACTTTAAAATCTACATTAGAGGATCAAATTCATAAAGTTGTCTCGGATGTAAATGAAACGACGAGTAAACTGAAAAATTTGAAGTTAGGAGAGGCTAGTTTAATGGAGAACTATAAAGAAGAGATAGTCAAGAAAGTCTTAACAGAAATCACCGACAAGGATACAGAAGGCTTAGCTTGCGAATTGAACAGGAATTTTGCTAGAAGACATAACCTAGAGCCAGAAGAAAGAGACGTGACTCCTGAAGAACGTGTATCCAGATTCAGAGAGGAGGATGACGAGAGGAATATGGAACCTGAGTGGAACTATCGAGATAGTGGGAAAAACTATCCGGATTCATATCCGAGGAACGTGACGGTCATCAGGAATTTCGAGGACAAACCACAAAAATTCAGTAACACTGATAGCTTGACACCTATAGAGTATGTAAGGAATCTCAAAGATTATTTCATCGAAGCTCACATTCCCAGAGAGAGAGAGATGAAGATTGTAGAGAGATATCTGATTGGAGGACCCCTTGAATGGTTTCGCGCATTTAGATACACATTCAGTAACTTTGACGAGTTTGCAGAGGCATTAATCAAACGATTTTGGTCCATAGAAGCGCAGAATTCGTTAAGAGCGGAGGTGTATTCAAGAAAATACTCAGGTACTCTTCCAACGAGGTACGCTGATTTCTTTACGAGTCAGTTGTCCCGCTTGAGATTTTTGCAACCCCCATTGTCCACGGAGCAACTAATAGATGCGATTTCTCGTATGCTGCCAGTTGAGGTGAGGAGACTTATAATTTCGTCCAACATCAGGGATTTATCCAGCATGGATGAATTACTAAGAAGGTTAGACTACACAAGTCCAATGCCTAACGTAGTCCAGAAAGGTCAAAGGCAGGAATTTAAAGAAATCAATACGGTATATATGGACCAAGTCCAACAAACTGACAAGCCAGAGGAGGAGAAAACTGACAATGTAGGTCCTCACAGGAATAATCAGTTTAGAAATTACAGATCACAAGGTTACCGACCGTATCAACAGAGAAGAGGTTGGAACTACAACCGAGGAAACTACAATGGAAGAGGCAGATATTACAACAATAATGGGTATAACCGTAACTATAATAGGAATAACCAAAACCAAAATAGAAACCAGAATACTCAAAGTCAGGTTATGACACCTGATCAGTATCAGCAAAGAGAAAAGGAAAGCCAGCAATACTTAAAAGAATTAAGGGATAAAGAAGCTGACAATCAAAAGAAAAGGCAGGAGGTTGTAATCGATCCTGGTCCTTCTACGAGCCAGCAGAACTTAGAAAATAGAAATATGGTCAGAAGAGAAAGTAGAGAGGAAAGAATACATTAACCACACACAACCCAGAGTAGAAGAGATATATGATTAAGGAACATAGAGGAAATATCATACTAGAGTAAGCCAGTAATAATTCAATTTCGTGTTCAAGAGAGTTGAGATACTTGTAACATTGAGTTTAAAAACAATTTGCAACTGTTTTTAAAACGTGGTGAGAGGAGAATGCCCCCGTAATTGAATTATGTAGAGACCACGGTGGCTATATTTGAAATTATAAGGAAAGTTATGGTTGTCATAGTTATGACGTGGGTAGTCATGACGTAAGCACGGATGACGTATTTGTTATGCCAGCAGGCTACTTGAGCTGAGATTCTCAGTGACGTCAGATTTTAGTCCAGAATGTTCCAAGATGTACGACGCAGTCGCAGGAAACGAGGAATTCTGCTGAGGAAGAAACTATGCTATTGGAGGGGAGGCTTGAACCAATCAACGATAGTTTAAAGGAAGACGGAGATTGCTGAAACTATGGTATTTTTATTACTTTTGGAATGCAGAATTGTGAAAATCCATTTGCAGTAGAAGCATTGATTTGGAATTTTGGTGAAATTTATTTTCAGTTTTTGAATTTTGAAAATCCGTCATGTATTAACGAAGTTGGAAGTTCTAGCGATGACGCAGTATCACGCTTTGGAAGGGATGGTAACGCCCCTCGAGAAGTTAATAAAAGGGCTTGCGCAGAAGAGAGGAGCCTCTTTCGTTCTCTGATCATTCTGAGATCTCATTCTCAGATCATCGAAGTATATTTGTGAAAGTTCTTTTCTTATACATTCATTATAGTGAGACGTCGAAGTGAACAGCAGTGAAAAGAATCGTCTTTATAACGCGTGGCGAGGCCACTATATTAACGAGATCCAGGTCAAACTAGGTGAAGTTGAAACGGACCTTAGAAAGCTTCTACAAGTTTAGCTTCGAACAGTTAGCGGTCACCGATAAGCTAATTGTATTGTGCAGTGCTACATGCAGTTATAGAGAAAAGCTGAACAATTTCGACCGATTAGTTTAAAAGATATTAGCAGTTTTATACGACTGACAAAAGTGATTATCTCGCCACTAGAGAAGCACTTTTTGTATAGCCAGAATCAACGCAAGGCTGACGCTGTGAGTGGAGTAGAAAGACTTCAGATTGCTTGGTTACAGAACGATACCAGTATAATGGAGCAATTGAATACGGCAGTTTGTTCTTCTGACACTACAACCGAAGAGCAGATGGAAGGCTAAGAGGGCTTATTGCAATTGGGACATACTTCATTGGAGTAAGATAGCGACATGGAACTTCGCTAATTGCTATTCCACACAAGCGAACATGCGGTGAATACCATCTACACCCATGTTTCGTAATTAAAGGCTGAATACCATCGAACAGCCATAGAAACAATTTCATACTCTGAATATGAATAATTTCTTCGGAAATTTCTACAAAACTTCATGACGATTGTCTACTGGAACTTCAGGGAATTTTTCAAGAGAGGTCAGGGATATCCCGACTCACAAAGAAGATTATTGCCGGAAGGATGTCAATTCGTCTTCGAGGAGCAGAGCGATTCACGGAGAAGGAAGCAGTTCGATTCTCCGAGGGTGCTATTTCCTATTTCGAGGATGGAGCTCAACTTTAACGTGGTGAAATGGATCCATCAGCAGTCTTCTTTGGGGAATTTTCCTCTGGAACGTCAATCGGCAGATAAGGTAGTCGTGAACGTTTATTGTATTTGAGTATACTAATAATGTTTGAGCAACCATTTTTCCCATATTTTTATCCTCATGTATTTTGCCCTATTTTCTTGTTGAGATTCTTATTCTCAGTACACCTTGATGAGTTTTGCATTTTTCGACGATGTATTAAGACATTGTTATGTCATGGGCATAGTTAACGATTTTGAATCAGTTGAGACTGATATTTGGATTTTTCAGTAATTAATATTTTTTGTAGTCACGATTTGACTGTAAGTTAATGATTTTTAATGGCAGATTTAAATTCAGACAGTGTGTCATTTTATTAAAGTAATTCAACCCCAGTTTAATTACTTTGAACAATTTTCTGTCATCATCAAGAATGAAGAACATTTAAATGATTTTAGAGCGTTAAAATCTCTTACGTTGTCGACGATCTTGGAAATACTAGTCGTTATTGTATTGATTGCAACACAGACATTTATCGTCAGTTATGAATGAACATTGCATTATAGACACTTTTGTGAAAGAGTAACTTTAATAAGGAATTATTGAATGCATTAAAGTCAAGTACTTTTGTTAGGAGTTTTTCTCAATTAGAGAATTATAGAATCATGTTTGCATTCCCCAGTCTAATTGGATTCTATTCGACTACTTTGCATTTTAGTCGCACTTTATTTGAAGATAGTATTTTTATACTACAATTTCTTTTAAGATGTTAATCTTAAATTTTGATAGACCAGACAGGCGTATATAAGCGTATTCACTATTAAATTTGTTTGTGATTGGCAAGTTTTGACTTCATTTCAGTTCATGAATGAAATCCACGAAGGTTAAATAGAAAAACAGTTTTGAAACTATTAATGATTATAAAAATTTTTAAGTGGAACTATGAATGTATAATCGCTAGTGCAGCGCGTGTTGAAAGTCGCTGAAATATAATGCCCTTGAATATGAAGGAGGTTCCCACAGGAATTAATGTTAAAGAATTATTTGTGGAAGTTTTGTAAGTTATGTGGAAGTTTTTAATGCCATATAGATTAATATATGATGAATTTTGGGCCTAAATTTTTAATGCAGATTGTGCATTAACTTGTTAGCGAAGGATTTTCCGCTGGAGTAAGATTGTCATAGTTCGTTGAAAATTAATCAAGTGAGTTACTGTTAGAATTAACACGAGTTTTGAAAGAATTTGAGATAAGATTTTGAATGAAGGTTGCCGTCACAAATCATTATTAAAACCTTTATTAAACCAGATTGTGACATTAACATGTATAACTAACCTTCATTGGTCGATTATATTAAACAGGATTATAAAATTACCAACCGAATGAACATGTGGTTAATGTATTTATTAAATTAATAATTTAAACAATTTAAATGTTAATATTGTAAATAATTGTTGTAAATATTTTTGAAAATAATGAGAAACGAGAGTGATGTTAAAGGCGTGCTTATAATATTTTTATTGTCTTTGACTAATATTATAAACAATTACTAATTGTTATAAATAATTTATGTGATTTTGTTATAAACATTTAAGAGCTAATTAAACATTTGGATTGAAGTTAACAAGCTTAAGAAATTAATATAATGATCCAATAGGATGTGAGCAATGTACTTGAAAGATTTGCGTAAATATAATGTGAGTTGTCTTATAGACGTTTAAAAGCTTGAGAGTGCAGGCTGTATTCTTACGTAACATAGCACGTGGGAAGGGAGTGCATTTGACCAGTATGCAACAGGCTGAAGGTAGCCCGCAGCTGTGCCAACATATGGTTCTCAGAGAGTGAGGTGGTACACACTTTGGCCTTGCGACTATAAATACCATTCTCATGTTTATTAAAAGGAAACCAAATGCTCTATCTATGTCAAACCCTGACGTCCTTTTCCAATCCAATAGTGTTATGAATATTACGTTATTTGAAGCTCTTGGGAGCTAAAATGTTTTACATCATGTTGTATGATAATTTTTGCAAGTCCTACTGGAGGACGTAGTCAGATTGACTTGGGCTATTGATAGCCACGTTGTTTTTGTTGTGGTAGTAAAATCATACCCTTTATTAGAAATAAAGCTTTTGGACAGTTCAAAGTTCTCGTCTTCGTTCTGGTTCATTTTTAAATGTCATGGTGGAGATTATTGTGTGAACAGACTTTTAGTGATCCTGTTGTCAACTCAAACCCCGAGATAATTAAGAGGTAAGTAACGGTAAGTATGAACCCCCGTCTATTTTGGTGTGTTCCACAATGATTTCCTGTGAATTTCTGTGCTCTTATCTCGATAGTATCTGTCAGTGCCATTTTCATTGATGTAACTGTGCCGGTGCGATTGATAATTGGCAATCCGATTGAGGGGGCGGATATCTGACAGCCTACTATCCAGGTAAACGGGGACAGTACCTTGGGGAGACACATTTCTAATTTATTTTACGTTTAAATTATTATTTATATTCCTTTGTCAATCTTGGGATTGACATTGTAATTTATTCATGATCCGGTGCATTTCTCGATTATAATAGCTTTTAGACCTAATTATTTTCCGCCGTCATTTTCCTTACGCTAATGTTTAAATTTAATCTTATTAATTGTTTGCCGTAATTTCGATCTGGCATGTTTTTGGTGTGGCCATATCTTTTGTTTACCGTGATGCATTGTGGTCTCGCGGTGAGTCCATTTGGCGCGGGTCTCAAAACCAGACGTGTTGTGTAATTTGTTGTCAATCCTTTCTTTTTTGGCGTGGCCTGAACTCCTGCATGTCGGATCGTGATTACATTTCCGTGCAAATCATCAAGCCCGTTCTCAATATGTTATGCATGTAATATTTATTTTAACCTTTGGGCTGTTAAATTTTATTTTATTTTAAATTAAGTCTTTCGTCTTCTTGCCTTTGCAAGCAAGCATGTTAGGCGCTATCTGGCCTTCTTGTAAAATATTGGTGGTGGATGCATGTTCTTTTTCTGGTGATGATTCTCCTTTAAATTTTTAATATTAAACCTTTTTTTATTCTTTTTTTAAATCTTTGGTTGTGGCATTATTTCACCGACGGCAGTTCCGTTGGTTTTTGGGGGGTGTTTGTACGATAGCCTGTGTGTGTTGTCCCCTTCTCCATCTTCCTTCCACTCCTTTGGAGCTCTTCTGTTGGGACATGTCATCTGGAGGTGATGTTGCTGCGGAAGTGACCCGGACCCCTGAATACAGGTAAGTTGGCCCATCCACGCTCTCCGTCCACGTCCCCGGTACCCGTATCATTCTGGTAAGCAAAGCGTTGGTTATCGAGAAACCGACGTGCTGCTGGCCAGTGCCGTCCAATGCTGTAAAGGGGGTAGCATTTTGGTAGCAGATCCCGCTCATGTTCACTTCCGTAACTATCCCCTCCCCAGTACCCACAGGCTGTTTTATGGACCCCTCTAATACTGATGGGTCAGTTGTTGGTGGGATTTTGTCAGGAAAGTGCACTTAATGTTATGTTTTGCTAATCCTTATCGTTTATTGTGTTTCATGTTGCCTCTGGATATCCATGTGGTATGCTGGATGTAAGGTGTCCTGTTTTTAAACGAGGCGTTTACCCCTGTATTTTATCCTGTTTGTGTGCAACATCCCCACTGAAGATGAAGCCCGGTGAGTGTCTGACATGTGTTCTTGGCATGGGAAATGGGATTTCTTAATGTTCTAATAGCCTATATGCTGCGTGTGAAGGCATCCTGGAGCCCCGTCGGTAGCTGGTAGCCTGATTGTTTGTGCCTATTTTTGTGATTTAGCTCCCTGTTCTCGAGCCAAGCAGGTGGTGACGTGTGCAGTTCTGGACAGCATGGTGCATGATTTGGTGTAGTAGGGTGGCTGTGTTTGAGTGTCAGCCTAATCTTTGGTGATGGTAATTGCTGGTTGTGGTACTGTTGTGAAAGTGTAAACTGTCCTTGTAATTCCTGAAATTTGTTTCCTTCTATATTGGTTGTCTGCATTCTGTGTTTTCCAAAATGGCCGACAACAATAGTGTTTTCAATTTAATCGACTTAAGCGATAACCTTGTGAATTTAGAGAGTTCTTCTGGGGTTGATCGTGAATCACCTCTGTTTACTAGGTCTGAGGTTTTGGGATCGATTACCAGTAGTAGTTTGCCTGCCCCTCTGTTGCCTGTCGCTGGCTCGTCCATTCCACTTAATCCTGCATACGGTCATTCTTCTCATGTTAGGTCACCTAGTGATTTCCTGGGTCCTGCCGACCCATTGCATCCCAGTTCTTTCTCTAGTAATATTAATGTTTTGTCGCCTGTAGAGGGTGTGCGAGCGGGCTACCCTGGTAACAATGTCTCTATTCCTAATGCTACGTTCTCACCTACCGTTAATTATGGGTCGATTCCTCATCCTATTTCTGGTTTCTTAACTAAATTAAAACATTTCAACCTTGATGACGTTACCCAAGTGGTTCAATTTTTAAAGCAAGTGGTCGAGTTGGGCAACCATGCCTCGATTTTTGGGATGTCGGAAGTTCAGATTTTCCAACTTTTGTATCCAGTTGCATCCGGTATGCTGCGCGATAAGCTTGTTGAAGCTATCCACCTCCGCAAGTCCTTAGCCATGTTCATTAGGGAAGTGTTGTGGTTTTTTGTCCCTGCGAGCGCCCTAAGTGCTCTCGAGCATAAGTTCCTTTATCGTGTCCAAAGGCTGGACGAGTCCCTTAGCGACTATGTCAGCGACATTAAGGTGTATGCCCAGGTTTTTGCATCCCCTTTAACCGAGCGACAGTTGGTGTCATCAATTGTGAATGGGTTTTCGCCTCAATATAGGTCATACATGACTATGTGTACCAGGCCTTCGTCATTCGTCGAGCTGAAACAGGTCGTTATAGAGGCTATGGCTGTGAAGCATGCAGATTCCCTTCGTGTAGCTAATGTTCCTCCTCCTTCCTTGATGGCTTGTCCCCCTCCTTCCTTGATGTCTCGTCCCCCACCTAAGGTTATGTTTCGTCCTCGACCTAATATTAAGTGCCACTCGTGCGGTGGAGTGGGACATGTCAAGAAGGTGTGTCCGAGTAACCAGGCTGTGTATCGCCAATGACAGAACGTTGAGGAGACCAATTCGGGTGTTACTTCCAAGGATATTTCTGTGTGTAAGAATTTGGGAAAACCCTGTGAAGTTTCTGGTCGCCCTACCAATGATAGTCTTGATAACTCTATGAAAGCTAATTCATCATGTGCTAATTCTGCTTATGTCGCTGGCCTACCTAACCTGTCGGTGAGCAATGTCGTGGCAAGTCAGCCTAATTCTCAACGTTGTGTGAAACCTGTGGTGCGGGTGTCCTCGTCACCTGCTTGTAATCGTGTTAGAGTGAGTAATGATTTTGGAATTTCTCCTGTGGCTAAAGGAATATCCCCGTTTATTGAAATTTGTGTTAATGACGAGCCCGTTTCTGCGTTGCTTGATTCTGGTAGTGTCGCATCCTTTATAAGCGAGGACTGTTTTTTATCTATGAAGAGTGTTTGCAAATTTCCTGAGTTAGAGCCTAACAATGAATCTTTTATTTCGGAAAATTGTTCAAACTTAAATATTTTGGGTAGTATGACAGTCAAAATTCATATTCTAAATTTTTCTTGGAAATTTAAATTTTTGGTTGCCAGAAATCTTTCTTGTGCTGTGGTCATTGGAGCTAATTTCATGTCTTACGTTGGTATGCTTCTTGATTTTGGTGCTCGCAACTTATGGTTTAAGTTTAATCCACAGAGTAAATTATCTTTTAACCCGGTTTTATCTTCTCCTGCTGTCAATTCTGTTAGTGAACCTATGACTATTGAGGATCTCGATCTGGAAAATTTAACGAGTCTCCAAAAGGATGCCATTAAGAGGTTATGTCAGGAATATGGCGATGTATTTACTGACAAGCTGGGTGTAACCCATTTGATGGAGTACAAGATTGAGCTAACCGATTCTGTGCCGGTGCGTTCCAGCCCGTATCGCCTTGCCCCACCCAAGATGGCTGAACTTCGTAAGATTATCGATAAGATGTTAGAAGAAGGTGTAATCCAACCCTCTATCTCTGCCTACTCATCCCCTGTATTTCTTGTGCCAAAACCTAACGGTGGTTTTCGGCCGGTGGTCGACTATAGGGCTCTTAATCAAAAAGTTGTTTTGCAGTCAATTCCTTTACCCGACCTTCACACATGTTTTAGTTGGTTTCGCAATGCGAAGGTGTTCACGATCCTCGATTTAAATTCTTCCTACTTCCAAATTCCCCTCTCTCCTGAATCCAGGCATGTTACTGCTTTTTCCACTGACTGGAACCTCTTTGAGTATGCCCGTGTCCCGTTTGGCCTATCCACCGGAGCCGCTGTGTTGAGCAGACTTCTGGACAAGGTATTTTCAGAAATTAAATTCAAGTTTGTGTACCACTACCTTGACGATGTGGTGATCTATTCCGAGTCCTTCGAGGAACACGTTGATCATCTGAACATTGTACTTGATCGGTTGCGTGACGCTGGACTTACCGTCAAAGTGTCCAAGGTTTCCTTTGCCAAGCCCAAAATTTCCTTCTTGGGTCATATTGTTTCTGAATCTGGTATCTCTGTGGACCAGTCTCGCACGCAGGCCATCAGAGATTTTAAACCACCCAAGAACGCCAAGGGTGTTGCTCGTTACATTGGAATGGTCAACTTCTTCCGTAAGTTTATCAGTAACTTGCCGACCGTGCTGCTCCTCTAAATCAATTACGCAAAAAGGCTGTGAAGTTCGAGTGGGGTCCCTCTCAGCAAGCAGCCTTCGAAGATCTTAAGCTTGCGCTCTCTAACGCCCCTGTGTTAGCCATTCCGGATTTTGGGAAGCAGTTCATTGTGCAGACTGATGCGTCTGGTCGTGGTGTTGGTTGTGTCCTTCTGCAGGAATCTGATCTGGGTCGGCAACCTATTGCATACGCTTCACGTACCTTAACGGACGCAGAGAGGAAGTATTCTATTTACGAACTTGAGGGTTTAGCTGTGTTGTTCGCTCTAGAAAAATTCCGTATGTATCTTGAGCACACTAAGTTTCTCCTTGAGACCGATAACCAAGCCTTGAGCTGGGTCTTAGGGAAACCCCGCAAAACTGGTAGAATTGCTAGGTGGGCAACTAGGATTCTGTCGTTCCAGTTCACTGTCCAACATATTCGTGGGTCCAAAAATGCGGTCGCTGATTCTTTAAGCCGTATGTACGAGGAAACAGCTGAAGAGGATGTTCAGGAATGTGAACCCGTAAACCTTGTATCTGCTGTAAATTGTGTCAATGCCATTCTTAGCAATTCCCCTGTGATTTTTGAGGATGTGAGACGATTCCAGAAAGAAGACCCCTCCTTATCTAGCCTTATTGACCGAATAAATTCTGGTGAAGTGATCAAGCCCTACTCTCTGAAGGACGGTGTATTGTGTTGTTCGTCTCGTCATGACCGCCTACCTAAAATTGTGCTCCCGTCGGTCCTCATTCCGGAAATCTTTCGTTACTATCATGAATCTCCTATTGGTGGCCACCTAGGAGTATTCAAGACCCGAGCTAAAATCAGACAGTTTTTCATTTGGCAAGGTATGGATGGCGACATCAGGAGGCTCATTAGGAATTGTGCTGCATGCAGTATTAGCAAACCTCCGGTTTCTACTAAGGTTGGCCTGTTGTCATCTGAACCAGCATCTAGACCCATGGAGAGGCTTTTTATCGACCATGTTGGACCGTTCCCTCGCTCTGGTCGGGGAAACCAATTTGCGCTTGTTTGCACTGACGGTTTCTCCCGGTTTAGTTGGATTTTCCCCACCAGACAGGCTACGACCAGTTCCGTCATAAAGTGTCTTAATTCCATCTTCTCGTCTTTTGGGCCGTGTCAGTACCTGGTGTCAGATAATGCCAAGTGCTTTGTATCTCATCAGTTCCGTCAATTCTTATTTGATTATGCTATTTCGCACGTAACCACCACTCCCTATTTTCCTAACCCGTCTCTCGCTGAGCGAGTCAATCGTAATCTCCGTTCTGCTCTGATTGCTTTCCACCACGACGACCATTCCAAGTGGGATTCTAATTTGCATTGGCTCAATTTTGCTTTCAACACCGCCGTGCATGAGAGCACGCAAGCTACCCCTTTTTCGCTAATGTTTTCCTTTATGGCTAATTCTCCGTTGTCTAATCTGTGGAACCTGCACGATCTCCTTCCTGACAGTTTCACGCCCGAGGATATGAGGGCGAAATTCGACAAGGCTAGAGAGAATATTAAGGTATCCCATGACCAACTTGCCAGGCGACACAATGCCTGTCGCAAGCCAGCTGATTTGGAAATTGGTGATGTTGTGTACGTCCGCAATTTCGAGCCCAAGGGCGTCAGTAATCTTGTCTCAAGCAAGTTAACCCCTCGTTTTAAAGGCCCATGCTATGTAGAGGCATTCTTGACTCCTGTTACTCTTCTTGTTCGAAACCCTAAGGCCAACAAAATTTCTAGAGTGCATCTATCACACATTAAACGAGGTGGAGACGTTTCTAATGAGGACATGCTACCGTAAATTTTGTAAAACTGAGTTTGTATAATGTAGAGTATCCCTAACATTCATTGAAGCCTTCTAGCCTCTGTTCCTTGTGGAATTTTGAATTTAATTGGATTTGAAAACTCTGGTGGGATACAAACTGTATTGTTGGGAAGTTCTCATTGTAATGGTAAATTGTAAATGTGTACCTAATTTTGATGTTTCATAGGAGATGCTAACATGTAAGTTGGGCTCGGTGGGAGACCTAACGCATGGTAACTTTGTATTCCTGTTCCCTTTGGGAATTGTAGTGGTCATTCCTCTACCGTAGTCCCTTCGAAATGTATAGTCGTCTAACTCATGTAATCTTGTAATGTACTTCGAATCTGTAAAAAGTGTAAACTTGTTAATGAAACCTTGTAAGCACGGATCTAGGGCTTGGTCAAAAATTGTCTTCATTTAAATTCAAACTTGTTTCTCTTTGTAAAATGTAGTAAGAAATTGTAAATTCTGTAAACCTTTTTTTGAAACTAGATTAACTTCTATTTTTGTAAATGGCTGCCCACGCGTCGAATCATATCTTGCACATTGCTTCATCCTACTTCGTCTAAAACGACCTACATTGGACTTGTTGAAAATTTTCCTAACGTGTCTCGGACTCTGAAAGCACTGCTGGTGCTGGTGTACTGCGTTTCTGAAGGTTTTTGGACACAGTGAAGCTGTTAACTAAGTGGTTTGCGAGGTGATCAATTATCCCTTCACTGATAATCTGACCCTGCATTCTTCCTAACCAAATCGATGCGGTTTCATCCATCAATTGGAGTTAACAGGTGAACATTATCTTCGAGAAACATCTCTGGTGAATCGACAAGTTAAGGAGTACTGTCTATGCCTAGGCATATTCGTGAACGGTGTTCACGCTTAAGGGAGGGAGACTGATACGTGCAAGGGCACGTCTCTACCATTTCAAACATGTATTTAATCAGTGACGCTGTTCTTGAAGTTTTGAAACGTCCGCTTGGTCGCTCAGTACCGTCTGTCACCACAAGATGGTAGCTGCAGTCGGACTTTGGAAAGATACAAATAGTTCCTGTTTCTCCCCAATAGGTGGTGCGGGCTTCGCCTTATTTAACTCGTTATACGCATGACTTAATTGAAAGACAATCATATTCTTCGTCGTAAAACAAAAGCCGGTGTAGTCATGATACCGCCAAATTATGGACTTATTTATGACATTGTTGTTTGATGTGTCTTTCTCTGATTGGACAATATTATTTACATGAAGACAGTTCGATAAATGACGAGCGATTCTCCGCCATTTTTGTGGAGTCCATTAGCTGTCCCGAAGAGAATCAAGAAGGACTTGGTCGTAAAAGGTGTCACCGCTGATGGGGGGGCGGTTGCCTCCCCCATCCTCTACGAAATATGAATATATTTAAGAAAAGGAAACGCCTGTGCTCCTAAGGATTTAGTTTCGTCTTTTCGCCGTGAAGATGAACTGTGGTATATTTATTTTGACTGGCTACAAGAAGAGAAACTTCATGGGTGATCGAAAACGGCGCGTGTGCTCTCGTGGCCATTTTGAGGCAGTTCATGTATTTTAAATCATTTAAAAGGTGTTAGTTTTTTGTTCTTTGTGTCTCCACTTAGGAAGGAAATAAGGTACGTTTTCAGTTAAATTTTCTTTTATATTATTGTTAGGGAGCTCCGATATCATCTTATAGTAATATTTTAATTATGTTCCTCTTTTGTTTTATAGGTCTAATTTTATTGTTGTTTTAATTACGTTTCCTGGTTTATTTTAATTCTGTTCTCTTTTCTTCGTACCTTGGGGAGACACATTTCTAATTTATTTTACGTTTAAATTATTATTTATATTCCTTTGTCAATCTTGGGATTGACATTGTAATTTATTCATGATCCGGTGCATTTCTCGATTATAATAGCTTTTAGACCTAATTATTTTCCGCCGTCATTTTCCTTACGCTAATGTTTAAATTTAATCTTATTAATTGTTTGCCGTAATTTCGATCTGGCATGTTTTTGGTGTGGCCATATCTTTTGTTTACCGTGATGCATTGTGGTCTCGCGGTGAGTCCATTTGGCGCGGGTCTCAAAACCAGACGTGTTGTGTAATTTGTTGTCAATCCTTTCTTTTTTGGCGTGGCCTGAACTCCTGCATATCGGATCGTGATTACATTTCCGTGCAAATCATCAAGCCCGTTCTCAATATGTTATGCATGTAATATTTATTTTAACCTTTGGGCTGTTAAATTTTATTTTATTTTAAATTAAGTCTTTCGTCTTCTTGGCTTTGCAAGCAAGCATGTTAGGCGCTATCTGGCCTTCTTGTAAAATATTGGTGGTGGATGCATGTTCTTTTTCTGGTGATGATTCTCCTTTAAATTTTTAATATTAAACCTTTTTTTTATTCTTTTTTTTAAATCTTTGGTTGTGGCATTATTTCACCGACGGCAGTTCCGTTGGTTTTTGGGGGGTGTTTGTACGATAGCCTGTGTGTGTTGTCCCCTTCTCCATCTTCCTTCCACTCCTTTGGAGCTCTTCTGTTGGGACATGTCATCTGGAGGTGATGTTGCTGCGGAAGTGACCCGGACCCCTGAATACAGGTAAGTTGGCCCATCCACGCTCTCCGTCCACGTCCCCGGTACCCGTATCATTCTGGTAAGCAAAGCGTTGGTTATCGAGAAACCGACGTGCTGCTGGCCAGTGCCGTCCAATGCTGTAAAGGGGGTAGCAATAATAATAATATCGAGTTCTAAAAGTAGAATGCGCACAGCATTGGCTGACTATTGAATGTACATCACACGGGATATTGCCTATGATAACTTCCCACAAAATAACTGTACTGTGTTGTTGATGTCGACCGAAGTCTAAATCATTCGCTGAATAATAATAATAATAATAATAATAATAATAATAATAATAATAATAATAATAATAATAATAATATTGGTAGGAAAACCATAACTATTCGGGTTAGGAGGAAATGCCTGCCCACCGCCGGATAACATCTTGAGGCCCTCCAAGGCTAACAACCTTGGTTGCATTCATTATGAGCAATTTGCTCCAAGCTAAACTAAAGCTTCTTAAGCATGATGGTAAAACAAATACAGGAGATTAATACCCCAGGTGGCAACTTTTCGAAGAAATCCACCGTCGCCCACGAGCGTCGCATGCATCCCATTCGGACTCTGGGGGGGATGCAACGTCATGCTAAAGACGAGTCGGAGCGTCTTGGAAATCCTGAACAGTCACGAAAGCTGAAACCCAAATCTAAGAGTTTTTTGGCAACGTTCAACATCAACTCTCTAATACGAACTGGTAAGATGAAACAGCTGACCCTTGCCCTTCACGAAAACAAAATCGCAATAATGGCCTTGCAAGAAACTCGCTTCACTGACCAAGATACGTTTGAGTCTGATGGGTATCGGTTCTTCAAGAGCAAATCCCGTAAGAGGGTAATGAAGAACACCCCTATCTTCGGTACAGCCTTTGCTGTCAACACCAGAATCCTGAGGTCAGTCTCGAATTTTGAAGCTGTTAACGATAGGTTATGCCTTCTATCTCTGCGCTGTGCAAACAAAACATACACGCTAGTCAATGCACATGCTCCAACTAATGAACAAAACAAAAAAGAGTTGGAAGACACTGATAGATTTTGGAACCTCTTGGATGCTAGATTGGCAAAAATCCCGAAACACCACGTCAAGATCCTAAGGGGTGATTTCAAGGCACAGGTAGGACGTGAACGGAAATACAGGAATGTCGTTGGGCTCTATCCAGCACACAATAGAACTAACAAGAATGGAGAACGCCTCATTGAACTATGTAATAACCATAACCTCCAGCTGATGTCAACACACTTTCGTCACCTACCTAGAAAACAGACTACATGGAGATGCCCGAACAAAACATTAGGAGAGTTCCAAATAGATCATGTTGCGATATCTCGAAGATCTAGTCCGGAAATCATGAACGTTACCGTAAAAAAGGGAATGAACATAGACTCAGATCACTATGTATCGGTAATAAAGTTCCGGCCCATTCCACTAAACAAAAAGAAAAACAAACCTGCCATAATCCGCTTCGACACAAACATGCTCAGAGATAGGGAGAATGAATTCAAAGAACTTGCCCAACCAGTGGAAAAAGACTTCAACAGCACGAGAAAGCAGATGATAAACGCTGCAAAAGAAGTAGCAGAAACCAAGAAGAGGAAGAAACACACATGGTGGAACAATAACTGCGAGAAGACCTTAAAGGATCGTCTAAATGCTTGGAAAAAGTACTACACCACCAAAGAGGAAGAAGATTGGAACATCTATAGAGACCAACGAGCACAAACAGCAAAAATAATACGCAGCGAGAAACGCAAGTATGAAAAAGAACAAATGGACAAAATTGAACAAAACTTTTATAGAAATGAGACCCGTGAATACTACAGGGATTTTAAAAAGAAGATACAAGGATACAAGGCACCTTCCCTTTGTTTTCTAAGAAAAGATGGAACTCTAGCAACATCTAACGAGGAAAACTGCGAAATTTTAGCCGGGTATTTTAACGACCTCCTAAATTGTGAAAAGCCATCCAACCCCATCAGAACAAACAAACAAATGAACCACAATTTGCCATCTTCTCCACCAAATCGCGATGAAATCAAACGCCACATAAAGATGTTGAGAAATAACAAGGCTCCTGGTGAAGACTCCATGATTGCAGAACTGTGGAAACATGCCCCAGAAGAAGCAATTGACATCCTACACCAAACCATTGTAGATATATGGGAGACAGAACAACTCCCAGAGGACTGGAAGATAGCTTTGATCCATCCTTTACACAAGAAAGGAAATATAAGAGATGTGAACAACTACCGTGGTATTTCTCTTTTGTCAGTAGCTTACAAGATCCTGTCACTTTCCATCCTTGAAAGACTGGAACAGCAAGTTGAACACAAACTCGGAGAATACCAGGGGGGTTTTAGGAAAGGCCGATCGACTGCAGAACAAATCTTTAACCTAAAAACCATAATTAGGTACTATGTGTTGAGAGGTCGAACGTATGTATCGACATTTGTAGACTTTAAGAAAGCGTACGACTGCATCGACCGTGATGTGTTGATTAACATACTTGCAGAAATGGGAGTCGATATGAAACTGCTGGCGATAATAAGGGCAACCCTAATTAATACCACATCCAAAGTCAAATTCCAAGGATGTATCTCTGAACCCTTTGAAATCAAGACAGGTGTTCGACAGGGAGATAGCCTGTCACCTCTGTTGTTCAACTGCGTGCTTGAAAAGGTAATACAGAATTGGCGACAGAAGTTAAAAGAAGGAGGCCTTTACAAACCTTTAAGGATCGGGACGAAGAAAAACGGAGTGGAAATAGATTGCTTAGCATTCGCTGATGATATAGCCCTGATGACAGAAGATTTCGAAAGTGCAACAGAACAGGTCAATATATTGAAGGAAGTAGCAGAAAAAACAGGATTACAAATTTCCTTTCAAAAGACAGAAGTAATGTCGAACATCAAGGATGATACAGCACAACTAAACACCAAATATGGAACGATAAACCGTGTTAATAAATTTAAATATCTTGGGGAATGGATCCAGCAAAATGGCCTTGACAAGGAAGCCATAGAAGCAAGAATCAAGAAAATGGAAGTCGCTTTTCAAACCACCCGCAACATATATAACAAAAAGTGCTTTTCTATGAACACAAAAATTCGTCACTACAACACTGTCATCAAACCAGTACCGCTATATGCATCTGAATGCCTTATCCTATCCGAGAAATGTTTAGAGAGAAAAGAAAGAAAGAAAGAAAGAAAGATCCTACACATCATACTTGGCCCAGACTACAAAAATGGCATCTACATCAGAAAATCCAGGCAAGAAATTTACTCGAGGATAGAGAAGATCACAGACTCAATGCGAAAACGCAGAGTTTGCTTCTACGGTCATATGCGACGGATGATCGATTCCCGATGGACGAAACGTATCTTCAGTATATTCGACTCAAAACCAAAAACGACAATGCCATGGTATGTTAACGTCCAGAAAGATCTGAAAGAAATGGGGATACGAGCAGAAGATGCACAAGACCGAAATCTTTATAGAGCAGCCATCAAGACGTTTGGGACTTTCCGGGACGAAAAACGGACAACTGGTGCGAAATGGACAGAGGAACGTCGTGCTAAACACAGTGAGCTCATGAGGGCAATGTGGATCAAGAAAAAAATGAGCAAATGCCAGAATGTAAAATGAGGCTTATCGTGGTCCCTAGTTGGCCGATTAGCGAAATTGAATGAATGAATGAATGAATAAAAGAAAGGGTACACAAGATGGAAAGAGCATATGGTATCACTAAGAATTTTTATAACAAAAAGTGCTTATCTAAAAATCTTAAAATAAGGCACTACACTACAGTGGTGAAACCGGAATGCCTATACGCAAGTGAATGTCTGGTACTAAACTATACATTAGATAAACTTGAAGTACTAGAAAGGAGGATCATGAGGAAAATTTTAGGCCCAGTGAAAACAGCAGAAGTATGCAAATTAAGATCTAATGATTAAATATACAGGAACATAGAAAATATAACAGAAACGATAAGAAAAAGGAGATTGCAATTTTTTGGACATATTTACAGAATGGATGATTCCAGATTAACAAAAAGGATATTCAAGTACCTTTGGTAGAAAAAGGCAACAACTAGCTGGATTCAAGAAGTAAAGAAAGATTTAGAAAGAAATAATATAAGTGAAGAAGAAACGGTGAACAGAGAGATCTTTAGAAAAAGGGTATTAAGTATGAAAGGATTCCAAGGAAGATTGCCAAAGAAACCTGGTGCGAAGTGGTCCGAGGACAGAAAGAAGCAGCATAGTGAACGGATGAAGGAGTACTGGAGGGAACGGAAGAGAAAACAACAAAGTGTGAAGAATTAAAATTGGCACGTGGTCCCTTGCAGGCCTCATCGGAAAGAAGAAGAATAACCTAAAGTCTATTCACCGAGTAGAGAGAGTGCCCCTGGCTGCCAGGACAGGGAAACACGCCCAGTTCACGTGATTGACCTAGCCGAACAGGGGTAGCCAAGATGATCTGAGATAGTTTGTCATGCCGTAGACCTAGAAATGACCAGCGCTGTACTGTGGCTCCTTATTTAGCCAGGTTTCCTCTACAAAATAGACTTTTCTCCCTTCTTGTCCTAATTGTCGTATTGTTTGAAATACCTACAACTGCTACGTCCCTCGCCATTAGCACACTGTCCCGTCCTCGTCTAACATGTCCGAAGTTTAGTTCCTGCAATAAATTATAAAATGTCGTTTGTAAAAAATCCTGCACATCTGTGCTTTCATTCACAGCTATAAGTAGTTCATCGATCGTAGGCAGCTCACTGCGAGAAAAGAACTGGTGGACCTTTCTTCTTATAGCATTCTTATCAAACCCATCAACTCTTTCCACGACCTTTGCCCTTGCTTCCTCTTTCTTGGGCGACTGTGAACTGTGGGTATTTTTATTTTCCCGAACTATTTGATACACAGGAATTTCACTAACACCCATGGAATGAGCTGCTTTCCTTACTACGTCAGAAATTATTGTAGTGGGATGCATTTCTAAATCGACGTTATACGTGTTTAGCACATTATGCTTTTCAGAGCTACTGAGCGCTTTTCGCTAAAGCTGCTTCTTTGGTGGAGGAATAATACTCGCATTGTCCCCTACTGAGTCCACGACGGAACATCGACTGTTTAAAATCCGCGTGCACACGATCAAAATAAGTGTTTCCTATCGTAAGCCGTTAAGAACTAATTAATTAATTAATTACACAAACATTAAATAATAAAATAATAAATCCAAATAAAAATCGCACCCGCCCGCTTCACATGTAAGCGTGCGTTCAACTGGCACAACTCTGAATGCCCCTTCCGGGCAGTTCTGCAATCACGCGCACAGCTATGTTTACATCCACTGTCTCGACTCGGCGAACAGACTTTAGAAGACAATTGACGGAGAAATGCAGAAATAGCCATAGTGAGAAGATGAAGAGACTTTGGGAGGACAAGAGAGCAAGATGACCAGCCAGTTAGGTTCAATCACGCCCCGTAGACGGGCATACGAGGTAAATAATTATTATCTCCAAATGGTCCCAGACCTGTTTGTTAGTACTTTGTGTGTGTATAAGTGTGGAACCTTTTTGAATCGTTAACTTCGACCGTAGCGAACTGTGAAGTGATTGCGCGCTACACCGTTTTGCTATTAATTGTTACTTTTGAAATTTCTTATTTACTGATGAGCTTCTGTGGTTGGTTAGTTAGGTTAGACACTTGGATGTAACTGTGTTAACACTGTGGTTTTGGAGACTTGGCTGTTTCTTGACCTAGATAAAATTTGTAAGATACGAAGGTGGATCAAAATGTTAGTTGCACTAACGCGCTGCAGCAGCGCACTGTGTGTCGCAAACGTGGGCACAGCGGAGAAAGGGACAGACACTGCCCGCACGTCTGTTAGGCAGGTCTCTGTGGTGTCTCTTCTTGTATTGTGTGATTAGCGGCCAAATGCAATGGCCCGTCGACTCGACGTTCACTCAAAATATGAGGTGCGTGCGACAATCCGATTCCTATGGGACAAAAGGAAGAATTGCACCGACATTCATCGTGAAATTAGTGCTGTGTATGGGGAGTGGGCCATTTCCCGGCAAGGGATCGTAAAGTGATGTCAGCAATTCGAAGCCGGACGCACGGATATCACGGACGAATATCGCGAGGACAGGTCCGCAACGTCCAGGACCCGTGCAAATGTCAACAGTGTGAATGCGATCATTAAACAGAACCGGCGCATTCACCTGAGAGAAATTGCGACGCTGCACGTGGAATTCATGCCGAAAGGAACGACGATCAACGCGACATCGTATTGTCAAACGTTGCACCAGTTGCGTAAATCGATTAAAGAGAAGCGCCGGGGGAAATTGAGCGCCGGTGTGATTTTATTGCACGATAACGCAACTCCTCACAAGGCCCGCCAAACGAGCGAACTGCTGCAGCGTTTCAAGTGGGAGGTCTGGCAACATCCACCCTACAGTCCCGACCTAGCGCCACGTGACTTTCATCTGTTCGGTAAGCTCAAAACGGAGTTCGGTGGTCGACGTTTCCAGACCGATGAGTAGGTGAGGGCCGCTATTTACGAGTGGTTGCAGAACGCAGGAGGAAACTTTCTATGCATCCGGAATCGACAAGTTGGTTGTGCGTTCGCAGAAATGTTTGGAGTCTAGTTAGTTAGTTAGTTATTGTTGTTTTAAGGGGCGGAACTACGAGGTCATCTGCCCCTTGTTTGGAGTCTCTTGGAAACTATGTGGAAAAGTGAAGTTACATTGTATGTCCTTATAGGCGTGTTGCTGTTGTATAGGTGGTGTAATAAATGACCATAATTGGTAAGAGCAAATTAATTTTGATCTGCCCTCGTATATGGGATGAAAATAAATGAGAAACAAGTAGTTCCGTGAAGAACTATACAGCCTATTTTCATATATCCTACTTTGTTAACTGCCACTATCAACATACAAAATTTCAGTTTGATTGCTGTAATAGATTCGTAGATATTGAGAACCGACTAAATATTGCGGATGGTCGCCATGTTAAATTATATATGTAGGTCCTAGAGTTATGTACTGTTACATGAAGATTATTGTGTACGTGTAGCATTCAAACTTCAATCGCATGATTAGGACACAAGAAGTAACAAGGAGATTTTAAAATTTCACACAGCTGCCATATTGTGGTTTTAGAAACAATTGAAAAAAATTGGATGCCAGTGGATCAACATTTGTATAAGGATTTACTGTATCAAGTGTCACTGTACTCGGATGGTTAACTTGCGAGAAACGACCATGTGAATATATATACTTCGCGTCGCCGCCATGTTGGATTTGTGATCACCAGGATATTGAAAGTCCTATAGGTGAACATATGTTCATTTCCCCTATGAACATTAAAACATTCAGTTTGATTGCTTTAAGAGATTCGTAGATATTGAGATCTATCTAATTATTTCGGATGGTCGCCATGTTGGATTGTTATATGTATAGGCCATAGAGTCATGTACCATTAAAGGAAAATTATTGCGTAGGTTCATTATTCAAACGTTCACTTCGATCGCATAATTACGACACAAGAAATAAAATCTTAATTTAAAATTCGCCCAGCCGCCATCCTAAGGTTATGTAAACAATTGAACTAAATTAGATACCAGTGCATTACAATGTGTTTAAACATTTTCTGTACCAAGTTTCATTGCGTTTGGATCTTTAAATCGCGCGAAAGGTCTATTTAAAATTTTCAACTTCGCTTGTCCGCCATATTTGTTTTATAGTTAACTGGTTTTTGAAAATCTTATAGATGAACTTACAGTAGTGCCCTTTATCTCCGTACAAAATTTCAGGGTGATACCGCTAATAGTTTCATAGATATAGAATGCCGGTGAGATATTTCGCACATCCGCCATCTTGTGGTTATGTAAACAATTGAACGAACTTAGATGTCGGTGCATTACAATGTGTATAAACATGTACTGCACCAAGTTTCATTGCGTGTGGTTGGTTAAATCGCGAGAAACTTCTATTTAAATGTCGGAAATTCGCCTGGCCGCCATGTTGGTTTTGTAGTTACCAGTTTTTGAGAAGTCATATAGGTGAACTTAAAGTAGTTCCCTTTATCAGCGTAATAAATTCCTGTGTGATATCGGGAATAGTTTCTGAGATATTGAATGCTGCTGAAATATTTCCTACAGCCGCCATGTTGGATTGGTGAGACATAAGAAAATTTGAAGGGCACGGTCGGGGTCGTCCGGAATAGTGCTATGAACTTACCCAGTTTCATTGAAATCACTCCAGCCGTTTAGAAGTTATTAGGGGGACCCACACACACCATCACACACATGCGCACACACACACGGACAAAAGGTGATCTCATAAGCCTATTTTTTTTTCATAAAATGAAAATAGCCTAAAAATTTATGGTTATTTGTGGATATGGTGAAAAATTGAACAAGTGGATAGTTTTAAATACCTAGGAAGTTGGGTTACACAAGAAACGATATGCACTAAAGAAATAAAATCAAGGATTGCAATAACAAAAGAAGCCTTCAGTGAGAAAAGAAAATTATTTTGTGGAGCAATCAAAGTAAGCATAAGGAAGAGATTAATGAAATGTTTTGTTTGGAGTGTAGCGATGTATGGAGCGGAAACTTGGACGCTTAGGAAAGAAGACAGGAGGCTTTCAAAATGTGGCTGTGGAAGAGAATGGAGTGATCAAGTTGGAAGGGCAAAGTGAGAAATGAGGAAGTATTAAAGAAAGCAGGAGAAGACAGAATGATGCTAGAGAAGATAAGGAAAAGAAAGATGAATTGGATTGGACATTGCCTAAGAGGAGATGGTTTGGTGAAAAGTGCATTAGAAGAGACAGTCCAAGGGAAAATCCGAAGAGGAAGATGGGGGTTCCAGATGCTGGATTTCATGAAGATTGATAAATCTCATGAGCTGATGAAACGAGCTGCTGAAGACCGGATAAGGTGGAGAGACCGACCATGAGGAAACCTGCCATCAGACAGATAAACTGATTATGAACTGTTCCTGTACTGATGTTCACTTCACTAACCGTCTCGCTTGAACAATTTAGCCCGACATTTTGTGAGGAAAGTTCTATTAAGTGTACAAATAATTAATTTATTTCAGGCACAAGGAACTCCCCACCCAATTGGGCTCAGTCGTGTAGATCAACTGCAGAGGTTTTAATAATAAAGTTATCTTAACAGTTTGTGTCATCAACGATGTTACACGTAAGCATCATCAACAACTATACTTCCTCGCTGACTTGTTATCTTATGCGATGCGTATCGCACTTCCTAGTAACTGCAGACGAGTTACGAGATGTGATGGTGGTTAGTTATTGGAGAGTTAACTCTTTATAGGGCAAAATAGTATTACATATATTTTATTTGTATTCATTTACATTATTAATTTTAATTATTTTAGCTTAATCATCATTATTATTAATCTTAATTTTTGTTTTCATTAACTTTTTAATGTTCATAATATTGAATGTACCTTCTTCAGCTGGTGCATGATGGGTAACTGTGCAGTACCATATTAAAAGTTCACAGAGTTAAATTTCAAAAATCAGATCGGTTACAATAAGTTTGTTAATAAAGCATAAGCAAATATCTTTTAAAAAAAAACAGCGTAGAATTAGAGAGATGTGTGTGTGAAAATATGTATGTTGAATAAAAATGATTAAGGTGTATGTTACTACACAGTTACCAATCCTATACCACGCTGAAGAAGGTCGCAATGTCACCGAAACCGATACGGTTTCTATATACTAAATATTGACTTTATGTAATAAATAGTTTATTATTATTAACACGTTAATAAGGAATCCGGCTATCAAGGTCATCTTTATGTCGTTCATAATGTTATTAATTTTATTATCTTAATATTAAAATGGTAAAATTATTATAAATTTAATTTTAGAAGCATATTAAACATTATTAAACAATAAAATATAGTAAACTATTAAAATTATGAAGTAAAATAGTACATTATGCAACGAGCCTATAATGGCAATAATTAAGACACGAGTATGTTTATAAAACGAACGTATGCGAGTTTTATAATTTCCATACGAGTGTCTTAATTACCATTATAGCCGAGTTGCATATGACTGTTTATGTTCGACGATAATTATTATAACTATTTTATGTTCGAACACAAATATCCATAAATATCTGACGAGATTTCGCCAGTTTTATGTACTGAACAGAGTGCATGAGACGCAGAGAAAGCCTTGTATTTGACCATGGCCTCCTCGATTACCCTACTATGACACTAGGCCAGGCAGTGAAATTTAAATTAGAAGGCCGTGGAACTCAGCGCATCTAATTATCTAATTGGTGAAACAAGTGTTTCTTGAGCTCTGATTGGTAGGAGAAACTGTTTCATAATGAAAAATTGTGTCATAATGAGCCTCATTATAGTACAGTTTTCTGACATATAATAGTCAGGGTCGAACATAAAATAAAATAAGATAATAAAAATTTCAATTAAAATTCAGTATTTTTATTAATAAATTTATTTTGTTTTTTAAATGGTTCTTATTTTAGAAAATACCAAGCACCTTAAGTCAAGGATATAAACAAATAATATTTTGTTTACAGAAATATTAACACTTCCACAAATAATTCGTTGAAATATGGGTGAAATATTCAACCATCTGCATCTTTGACAGTGTAATATTAGGCGGTTAATATTCAGATCATAAAGGTTAATGGGCGGAACAACATGGTCATCTGCCTCAAAATTGATGATCATTTATACTTTATTACATTAATATTGCTATAATATACATTGTTTTCTTTCAACTCAGGGGAAGGATATTAACCCTGGAACCCTACACTGGGTGTCCCAGAGAATTTTCGTTTCGCTCTGGGTTTGTGTTGGCAACCCTTACAGCCTGCAGACGTCGTGACTTTTCTTTGTCCTTGACAGTCTTTCAGTTGCCGTTAGTCACAGTTGTAACGCATCGCTTCTTTGCTGTAGATCGCTTTGGGGCACTGAGCAACCCAGTGTAGGATTAGTGTTTCTTGTTGTGTACCTTCCGCGAACCAAGGACACCAAAACCACTATGAAGTGAGCAGAGTGTAAGATGTTGGTAAGCAAAAGTCATATCCTATCTATTTGTGTCTATTATGGAGATGACATTCAGTAAAACACTCTAAAATGTGAGGTGTTGCAAAATGTTGTAAAAAAGTGTAAGTTTCTTAATATTATTTTATTTTTAGTACAGAATGTTAACAAGAGTATGGTGCTTTTCAGACAGTCAATATGATTGTACCCAAAAGAGCTGGGTTATTCCCTGATCCTGAAAAAAATTACCTAAGATTAATAAATACACTCGAATGACTAGTTTTGATCGTCAAGCGATCATCATCAGATCCATTACACTTAGGCTACATTTTTCTTTATATCTGAAAGTATTTACAATACGCACACTTCTTTCGTTGCAGTATTAGTTGAGATAGTTCAACTCGTCAATATGTGTTAGTTGTGGTCTATGTGATGTTTTGTTGAGATACTGGAACTGGTGATTGACCTCCATCTTGCTTGTTTAGAGTGAATATGTGATTGTAGTTAAATTGACAATTCAGGTTGTATTGTACAGGCTACTTATCTGGTTGAGTCTTGCGTGTCCTGGTGAGAGCAGTTGTCTTCGTCCTATCTACACCCAACTGGGGGAGGTTCACGTGGGCCAGGGTCACTTACATACCTGGGTATTTCCTCTAAGATTCTGTGTTCGTCGTGCAAATGTTACTGTAATTGGCCAAGTCTAGTCTCCCTAATGTGGTCACTGTATTGAGAATAATCTTCAACTATTAAAATTCTGGTATCAATTCTCGCCACGCATAAGCTAGAGTGTCATTTAAGCGCAATGGACTAATGAGAATGTCCCGGCACCTTTAATACCGCCGTTAATACTGGTCTAGATTTATTGAAGGAAGAGATACATCATACATGCTGGTCCAATAACATGTTTCCCTTATTAATCCATTATGTAGCTTGGCTACATCGTTATGTTGTGTCTTGTTTCCGACGGGGGTGTTATATAGTAGAGTGAAGGGGTTGGTTGGTTGGTTCCTCAGTTTAGGGTCTGCGACAACGCGGTACTGTTGCCACGTGTACTTTGGGTGTGTGAAGAATCTGTCTAATAACCAGTGTTAATTGTGATGGCTGTATTAGTGTGTGCTAATTGTTTTTAATTCAAGAAAGGACTGCAGACATTCAATTCTCAAGTAGTTGCTACTTTTGCTACCAAACGCCACCGTCAACGACAACTAGCTCTGAACTTGATTACTAGATGCCACCATAGTCGGCTCCTGTCGACGAACGTTGAAACTTAAGAAAGTTAGTCAAATTTTACCTATAATTTAACTTGACATAAGTGTAATTAGTGGAAGGTTCTTTTACTTGCCATACATCTATGACATGAGACCGCCGCGCCGGCTTTACTTCCCCTCCGAAAGTAGGCATAAGAGGGGTGAACTCTCCATGATTGTGTGTTCGTTTAAATTATCGATGATCGCTTGACGATGGAAACTGGTCATCCAAGTGTATTTAATCTCATGTAATTTATTTTCATGATTAGGGAATAACTCATCTCGCAATCGCGTTCACCGACTGAAAATCATCGACATCTCGTTTACTAAGGCAACACTGAAAGCGGCTTCAAACACCATAATAGTACATTATGCAACGAGCCTATAATGGCTATAATTAAGACACGAGTATTTTTATAAAACGAGCGTATGCGAGTTTTATAATTTCCATACGAGTGTCTTAATTACCATTATAGGCGAGTTGCATACGACTGTTTATGTTCGACGATAATTATAACTTTATTATATGTTTTAACATAAATATTCATAAATATCTGTTGAGAGTCAGCTACTGGAATTTTGTGATCGCAGAGCGAGCGTTGGGTGTTATATCTTTGTCTTTCAAAAGCTTTGAACAACCGACGCATGCGCTCTGTGTGGTTGCAATGCCATATGCAACCATATGTTTACATCAGCCGTCCCTCAGTAATATTGTCACCGCAGTCATTTGAAGACAATGCGCTGTGTAGAAATTAGTGTTGGTGATTTTAAGGTACAGTGCTAATTCTTGTCTCATATTCGCCAGTTTATTTACACGAACATATGGACGGTGGGTATTCCATGTCGGTAATTTATTATAGTTCGATGTTGTGTTTATGTCCGACATGTTGGATTTTGAGCGCATGCGCGAAGTTATCGTTACCTAATTGGTCAATGAACGAGCTGTGATTGGCTGGAGAAACTGTATCATAATGGAAAACAGTGTTATAATGACCATCATTATGATACAGTTATCTGACACACAATAGTGAGGGTCGAAAATAATAGTACATTATGCAACGAGCCTATAATGGCAATAATTAAGACATGAGTATGTTTATAAAAGGAGCGTAGCGAGTTTTATAATTTCCATACGAGAGTCTTAATTACCATTATAGGTGAGTTGCATACGACTGTTTATGTTCGACGATAATTATAACTTTATTATATGTTTTAACATATTCATAAATATCTGTGGGATTCTGTTTTTTCAGTTAGTGAACAGGACGCGCTGACTGTACAGAGCGCATGCGTGGCTCAAAGCAGAGACCATTTACTTTGCTTGTCAATGCTATTGTTTACAGCCTGCATATGACTAGTGCCGGCCAGCTCAGCATTCACTAATATTGTCACCGAAGTCGTTTGAAAGAAATGCGCTGTGTAGAAATTGACGTTGGGGATGTTAAGGTACAGTGCTATTTCTTGTCTCATATTCGCCAGTTTATTTACGAGAACATTTGGACGGTGCACTTTCCATGTCGGTAACACACTATGTATGGAGAGATGCTGTGTTGCTAACTTCTGGACGTAGATTCATAAATTTCTTGCATATGTAATAGTATTTTCTTGTTACCGTAAAGGTTCGTGCTGATTTAGTCTTTGTGTTTGGGATTGTAACAACAATGGTTGATCCGATATCCAATTTGAACTTTCAAATCTTGTCCGACATGTTGGATTTTGAGCGCATGCACGAAGGTATCCTTACCTAATTGATCAATGAATGAGCTCTGATTGGCTGGAGAAACTGTCTCATAATGAAAAACAGTACTAGATTGACCATCATTATGATATACAGTAGTTTTGTGACGTATAATAATTACATTTCGACATTGTTGAACATAATGTAACTCTTCTGTGAGTCTAATCAAACCAAACTAACCAGCTGTTATACGGTCTGGAACTGAACTGGCCTCATCTGACCAAAACCAACTTAAAGGAAATAGAGGAAGTAAAGTCTATCTTCCTAAAGAAAGCATTGTGTGTATCGAAATTTACTCCGTCCCGGCTAATGTATGAGCTGTCTGCAGACCCATTCTGTATTGAGCAAATCAGACTACAAATGCAGCTTCCATCTACCGCGGCCTATCAGGAACTTCTTCCGGAATTTCAATTAAAAAAGAAAGGAATATGGTTGGACTTCTATTGGACAGAAGCGATGTTATCATCTGACTGGAAGAGAGCAGACTACGATTTACGACACACTGTGACGCGTTTCGCAGTCCATGGATTTCACTTCAGGATATGCGGAAGAAAAGACTTCCACACTTCAAATGCAGCTACATGCATATGTGAATTGTGTAGCGAGCCCTGTGACCGATATCATGCGGCATATTGTAAAAGAATTGACTTCCCTGACGCAATTTTGTAGCGACTGACAGTTCCTGCATTGTAGTTTTTACTTTTTCATTGGCCATTGGCTGCATTAAAACTATTATTATTATACATATTGGTTTGTAATAAACGAGTGTAGGGTTCCGGGGTTAATGAGATCATGTGGGTCAATGATTGTTATTGACTTCAGTCTCAGTGTAGTGGTATTAGCGGAGAATGGAAGCAAGTAGCTGTGTCCAGTCACCAATTACATGACATTCCATTATCAATGTCCTTTGATAGCCATTCAATATTAATTATTCAGAAATACCGTTTGTGCCCCAATAATTGGTGTCAGTACAAATAATGAAAACCGATTCGCTATTATGTACTCAGCACTTCAAAGGATGAACCACAATACGGGCCATGATTTAATTTAGTTGTCAAATATACATTGTGATGGCTATTGAATGAAGGCATTAACGTAGCGTTGAAGAGTAAAATACCCGATATTTAAGTACGAGGGCTGTTGTTTTTTCAAGTTCCGATGGACTGTATAAAAATAACAGATTGACATATCAAACTGATTTTAGTACTAAATGTTTGCTTGTTTTATTCTTATGTCTCAATATAATCGCCAAAACGATTGAAACATTTGTCGTATCGTTACACTAGCTTTCCAGTGCCCTCGGCAAAATATTCTGCCGCCACTGAGGTGGGTGCGTCTGGACAGTCTCCAGAAGGGTTTCCTTTTAGGCGAGGCGTTGCTGTCCAACCAAAACTTCCATTCTCGTAAAAGGTGAAAATCATCATTCTGTGCTGGTTTGGACAAAACGGCAGATGGTCCAAAACTTCACAATTGAATTCTTTGAAAAAGTCTATCGTAACGTTGGCACAGTGCGGTCGTGGATGATTTTCACCTCTTTTGAGAATTGATAGTATGGTTGGGCGGCAAAGCCTCGCCAAAAAGGAAACACTTCAGGAGACTGTCCAGACGCACCCTCCTCAGTGGCGACAGAATGTTTTGCCCGAGGGCATTGGAAAGCTGGTGTAACGATACGACAAATGTTTCAATCGTTTTGACGATTATGTTCAGACATAAGTTTACAACAAGCAAACATTCAGTAGTAAAATCAGTCTGGTATGTCAATCTGTTATTTGTATACAGTCCATCAGAACTTAAAAAGATCAACCTTCGTACATGACGGGCAGATATCGGAAAAAAATACCTGTTAGTGAAACTAACTTGTTTTATTTCCTCCAGTAGAGGCCAAGAGAATCAGCGAGTATAAACTGGTTCACGTAAACTTGGAAAGGAGCTGGGTTTGAATCCCACCATAGATTCTCAATTTCAATACATGCAGATACTAGAATAGCATCTTTCTTAGGAGCGCTGCCACTTGCTCCCCAGCAATGAAACTCGGTGAGAAACAGCTGAGGATTATTGCAATAGCTCGATGACAAGAAGAGAATGAGGCTACTCACCGTGCCATCCCCGATATTGTTGACGACACACGGTATGTGCGTCACACTGCCGGTCTGTGCGGTCACCATACTTGAGTTCTCGGTGGAGAAATGAACTGGGGGCGGGCTCTCGGTGGCCAGAGGGTCGTCAGCAGCCCAGACCGGCGCCGGGGTGGCGTCGTGCTGCGACCGGGCCTTCCGATCCGCCGTGCTGGGGGTACTGGGGCTGGAGGTACTGTCTGCAACATAACACAGTGAGGATCAGCATCGCCTCTGCTTGCCGTGCTGGGGGTACTGTCTGTAACATAACACAGTGAGGATCAGCATCACACCTGCTCGCCGTGCTCTGGGTACTGTCTGTAACATAACACAGTGAGGATCAGCATCACTCCTGCTCGCTGTGGTGGGGGTACTGTCTGGAACATAACAGAGTGAGGATCAGCATCACTCCTCCTCGCTGTGGTGGGGGTACTGTCTGGAATATAACACAGTGAGGATCAGCATCACTCCTGCTCGCCGTGCTCTGGGTACTGTCTGTAACATAACACAGTGAGGATCAGCATCACTCCTGCTCGCTGTGGTGGGGGTACTGTCTGGAACATAACAGAGTGAGGATCAGCATCACTCCTGCTCGCTGTGGTGGGGGTACTGTCTGGAACATAACAGAGTGAGGATCAGCATCACTCCTGCTCGCTGTGGTGGGGGTACTGTCTGGAACATAACACAGTGAGGATCAGCATCACTCCTGCTCGCTGTGGTGGGGGTACTGTCTGGAATATAACACAGTGAGGATCAGCATCACCCCTGCTCGCCGTGCTGGGGGTACTGTCTGGAACATAACAGAGTGAGGATCAGCATCACTCCTGCTCGCTGTGGTGGGGGTACTGTCTGGAATATAACAGAGTGAGGATCAGCATCACTCCTGCTCGCTGTGGTGGGGGTACTGTCTGGAATATAACACAGTGAGGATCAGAATCACCCCTGCTCGCCGTGCTGGGGGTACTGTCTGGAACATAACGGAGTGAGGATCAGCATCACTCCTGCTCGCTGTGGTGGGGGTACTGTCTGGAATATGACAGAGTGAGGATCAGCATCACTCCTGCTCGCTGTGGTGGGGGTACTGTCTGGAATATAACACAGTGAGGATCAGCATCACTCCTGCTCGCTGTGGTGGGGGTACTATCAGAACCATAACACAGAGAGGATCAGCACTACCCCTGCTCGCCGTGCTGGGGGTACTGTCTGGAACATAACAGAGTGAGGTTCAGCATCGCCCCTGCTCGCCGTGCTGGGGGTACTGGGGCTGGGGGTACTGGGGCTGGAGGTACTGTCTGTAACAGAACACAGTGAGGATCAGCATCGCTCCTGCTCTCTGTACTGGGGGTACTGGGGCTGGGGGTACTGGGGCCGGGGGTACTGGGGCCAGGGGTACTGAGGCCGGGGGGGGGGGTATTGGGCCAGGGGTACTGGGGCTGGGGGGTACTGGGTCCGGGGGGGTACTGGGGCCAGGGGTACTGGGGCCAGGGGTACTGGGGCTGGGGGTACTGGGGCCGGGGGGTACTGGGGCTGGGGGTAATGAGGCCGGGGGTACTGGGGCAAGGGGTACTGGGGCCAGGGGTACTGGGGCCAGGGGTACTGGGGCTGGGGTTACTGGGACCGGGGGTACTGGGGCCGGGGGTACTGGGGACAGGGATACTGGGGCTGGGGTTACTGGGACCGGGTGTACTGGGGCCGGGGGGTACTGGGACCAGGGGGTACTGGGGCCAGGGGTACTGGGGCTGGGGTTACTGGAACCGCGGGTACTGGGGCCGGGGGGAACTGGGGCCAGGGGTACTGGGGCTGGGGTTACTGGGACTGGGTTTACTGAGGCCAGGGGTACTGAGGCCAGGGGTACTGGGGCCAGGGGTACTGGGGCTGGGGGTACTGGGACCAGGGGTACTGAGGCCAGGAGTACTGGGGCTGGGGTTACTGGGACCGGGCGTACTGGGGCCGGGGGTACTGGGGCCAGGGGTACTGGGGCTGGGGTTACTGGGACCGGGCGTACTGGGGCTGGGGGTACTGGGGCCAGGGGTACTGGGGCCAGGGGTACTGAGGCCAGGGGTACTGGGGCTGGGGTTACTGGGACCGGGCGTACTGGGGCCGGGGGTACTGGGGCCAGGGGTACTGGGGCCAGGGGTACTGGGGCCAGGGGTACTGGGGCTGGGGGTACTGAGGCCAGGGGTACTGAGGGCTGGGGTTACTGGGGCTGGGGGTACTGGGGCCAGGGGTACTGAGACCGGGGGGACTGGGGCTGGGGGTACTGAGGCCAGGGGTACTGAGGCCAGGGGTACTGGGGCCGGGGGGGTACTGGGGCCAGGGGTACTGGGGCCAGGGGTACTGGGACCGGGGGTACTGGGGCCGGTGGTACTGCGGCCAGGGGTACTGGGGCCAGGGGTACTGAGGCCAGGGGTACTGGGGCTGGGGTTACTGGTACCGGGGGAACTGGGGCCGGGGATTACTGGGGCCAGGGGTACTGGGGTTGGGTTACTGGGACCGGGGGTACTGCGGCCGGGGGTACTGAGGCCGGGGGTACTGTGGCCAGGGGTACTGAGGCCGGGGGGTACTGGCGCTGGGGTTTCTGGGGCCAGGGGTACTGGGGCTGGGGTAGCGGGGCCAGGGGTACGGGGGCCAGGGGTACTGGGGCTGGGGTTACTGGGACTGGGGGTACTGGGGCCGGGGGTACTGGGGCCAGGGGTACTGAGGCCAGGGGTACTGAGGCCAGGGGTACTGGGGCTGGGGTAACTGGTACCAGGGGTACTGGGGCCGGGGGGTACTGGGACCAGGGATACTGGGGCCAGGGGTTATGGGCCTGGGGTTACTGGGACCGAGGATACTGGGGCCGGGGGTACTGGGGCCGGGGTTACTGGGGCCAGGGGTACTGAGGCCGGGGGTACTGTGGCTGGGGTTACTGGGACCGGGGGTACTGAGGCCGGGGGGTACTGGGGCCAGGGGTACGGAGGCCAGGGGTACTGGGGCTGGGGTTACTGGGACCGGGGGTACAGGGGCCGAGGGGTACTGGGGCCAGGGGGCACTGGGGCCAGGGGTACTGGGGCCAGGAATACTGTGGCAGGGGTGACTGGGACAGGGGGTACTGGGGCCGGGGGGTACTGGGGCCAGGGGTAATGAGGCCAGGGGTACTGGGGCTGGGGGTACTGGGCTTGGGGTACTGGGGCTGGGGGTACTGGGGCCGAGGGGTACTGGGCCCGGGGATACTGGGGCCAGGAATACTGGGGCCAGGGGTACTGGGGCTGGGGTACTGGGGCTGGGGGTACTGGGGCCGAGGGGGTACTGGGGCCGGGGGGTACTGGGGCCAGGGGTACTGGGGCCAGGGGTACTGGGGCTGGGGTTACTGGGACCGGGGGTACTGGGGCCGGGGGTATTGGGTCCGGGGGGGTACTGGGGCCAGGGGTACTGGGGTCGGGGGGGTACTGGGGCCAGGGGTACTGGGGCCAGGGGTACTGGGGCTGGGGAGACTGGGGCTGGGGGTACTGGGGCTGATGGTACTGGGGCCGGGGTACTGGGATGGGGGGTACTGGGGCCAGGGGTACTGGGGCCAGGGGTACTGAGGCCAGTGGTACTGAGGCCAGGGGTACTGGGGCTGGGGTAACTGGTACCAGGGGTACTGGGGCCGGGGGGGTACTGGGACCAGGGATACTGGGGCCAGGGGTACTGGGGCTGGGGTTACTGGGACCGAGGATACTGGGGCCGGGGGGTACTGGGGCCGGGGTTACTGGGGCCAGGGGTACTGAGGCCGGGGGTACTGTGGCTGGGGTTACTGGGACCGGGGGTACTGAGGCCGGGGGGTACTGGGGCCAGGGGTACGGAGGCCAGGGGTACTGGGGCTGGGGTTACTGGGACCGGGGGTACAGGGGCCGAGGGGTACTGGGGCCAGGGGGGCACTGGGGCCAGGGGTACTGGGGCCAGGGGTACTGTGGCAGGGGTGACTGGGACAGGGGGGTACTGGGGCCGGGGGGGTACTGGGGCCAGGGGTAATGAGGCCAGGGGTACTGGGGCTGGGGGTACTGGGATTGGGGTACTGGGGCTGGGGGTACTGGGGCCGAGGGGTACTGGGCCCGGGGATACTGGGGCCAGGAATACTGGGGCCAGGGGTACTGGGGCTGGGGTACTGGGGCTGGGGATACTGGGGCCGAGCGGTACTGGGGCCGGGGGGTACTGGGGCCAGGGGTACTGGGGCCAGGGGTACTGGGGCTGGGGTTACTGGGACCGGGGGTACTGGGGCCGGGGGTATTGGGTCCGGGGGGTACTGGGGCCAGGGGTACTGGGGTCGGGGGGTACTGGGGCCAGGGGTACTGGGGCCAGGGGTACTGGGGCTGGGGTTACTGGGGCTGGGGGTACTGGGGCTGGGGGTACTGGGGCCGGGGTACTGGGATGGGGGTACTGGGGCCAGGGGTACTGAGGCCAGGGGTACTGGGGCCAGGGTTACTGGGGCTGGGGTTACTGGGGCTGGGGGTAGTGGGGCCGGGGGGTACTTGGGCCAGGGGTACTGAGGCCAGGGGTACTGAGGCCAGGGGTACTGGGGCTGGGGTTACTGGTAACGCGGGGTACTGGGGCCGGGGGTAATGGGACCAGGGGTACTGGGGCCAGGGGTACTGGGGCTGGGGTTACTGGGACCGGGGGTACTGGGGCCGGGGTTACTGAGGCCCGGGGTACTGTGCCCAGGGGTACTGAGGCCGGGGGTACTGGGGCTGGGATTACTGGGACCAGGGGTACTGGGGCTGGGGTACTGGGGCCAGGGGTACTGGGGCCAGGGGTACTGGGGCTGGGGTTACTGGGGCTGGGAGTACTGGGCCCGGGGGTACTGGGGCCAGGGGTACTGAGGCCAGGGATACTGGGGCTGGGGTAACTTGGGGCCGGGGGTACTGGGGCCAGGGGTACTGGGTCCAGGGGTACTGGGGATGGGGTTACTGGGGCCGGGGGTACTGGGGCCGGGGGTACTGGGGCCAGGGGTACGGAGGTCGGGGATACTGGGGCTGGGGTTACTGGGACCGGGGGTACAGAGGCCGGGGGTACTGGGTCCAGGGTTACTGAGGCCAGGGGTACTTGGACCGGGGGTACTGGGGCCGAGGGGTACTGGGGCCGGGGGGGGGTACTGGGTTCAGGGTTACAGGGGCTGGGGTTACTGGGACCGGGGGTACTGGCGCCGGGGAGTACTGGGGCCAGGGGTACTGAGGTCAGGGGTACTGGGCTGGGGGTACTGGGGCTGGGGGTACTGGGGCCGAGGGGTACTGGGGCCGGGGGTACTGGGGCCAGGGATAATGGGGCCAGGGGTACTGGGGCTGGGGGTACTGGGGACGAGGGGTACTGGGGCCGGGGGTACTGGGGCCAGGGGTACTGGGGCTGGGGTTACTGGGACCGAGGGTACTGGGGCCGTTGGGTACTGGGACCAGGGGGTACTGGGGCCAGAAGTACTGGGGCTGGGGTTACTGGAACCGGGCGTACTGGGGCCGGGGGTACTGGGGCCAGGGGTACTGGGGCTGGGGTTACTGGGACTGGGTTTACTGAGGCCAGGGGTACTGAGGCCAGGGGTACTGGGGCCAGGGGTACTGGGACCAGGGGTAATGAGGCCAGGAGTACTGGGGCTGGGGTTACTGGGACCGGGCGTACTGGGGCCGGGGGTACTGGGGCCAGGGGTACTGGGGCTGGGGTTACTGGGACCGGGCGTACTGGGGCTGGGGGTACTGGGGCCAGGGGTACTGGGGCCAGGGGTACTGGGGCCAGGGGTACTGAGGCCAGGGGTACTGGGGCTGGGGTTACTGGGACCGGGCGTACTGGGGCCAGGGGTACTGGAGCCGGGGGTACTGGGGCCAGGGGTACTGGGGCCGGGGGTACTGAGGGCTGGGGTTACTTGGGCTGGGGGTACTGGGGCCAGGGGTACTGAGACCGGGGGTACTGGGGCTGGGGGTACTGAGGCCAGGGGTACTGGGGCTGGGGTTACTGGTACCGGGGGAAATGGGGCCGGGGGGTACTGGGGCCAGGGGTACTGGGGCCAGGGGTACTGGGACCGGGGGTACTGGGGCCGGTGGTACTGCGGCCAGGGGTACTGGGGCCAGGGGTACTGAGGCCAGGGGTACTGGGGCTGGGGTTACTGGTACCGGGGGAACTGGGGCCGGGGATTACTGGGGCCAGGGGTACTGGGGTGGGTTACTGGGACCGGGGGTACTGGGGCCGGGGGTACTGAGGCCGGGCGTACTGTGGCCAGGGGTACTGAGGCCGGGGGTACTGGCGCTGGGGTTTCTGGGGCCAGGGGTACTGGGGCTGGGGTAGCGGGGCCAGGGGTACGGGGGCCAGGGGTACTGGGGTTGGGGTTACTGGGGCTGGGGGGTACTGGGCCGGGGGTACTGAGGCAAGGGGTACTGAGGCCAGGGGTACTGGGGCTGGGGTAACTGGTACCAGGGGTACTGGGGCCGGGGGGTTCTGGGACCAGGGGTACTGGGGCCAGGGGTACTGGGGCTGGGGTTACTTGGACCGAGGATTCTGGGGCCGGGGGTACTGGGGCCGGGGTTACTGGGGCCAGGGGTACTGAGGCCGGGGGTACTGTGGCTGGGGTTACTGGGACGGGCGGTACTGAGGCCGGGGGGGTACTGGGGCCAGGGGTACTGGGTCTGGGGTTACTGGGACCGGGGGTACAGGGGCCGAGGGGGACTGGGGCCGGGGGGCACTGGGGCCAGGGGTACTGTGGCAGGGGTGACTGGGACAGGGGGTACTGGGGCCGGGGGGTTCTGGGGCCAGGGGTACTGAGGCCAGGGGTACTGGGGCTGGGGGTACTGGGCTTGGGGTACTGGGGCTGGGGGTACTGGGGCCGAGGGGTACTGGGCCCGGGGGTACTGGGGCCAGGAATACTGGGGCCAGGGGTACTGGGGCTGGGGTACTGGGGCTGGGGGACTGGGGCCGAGGGTTACTGGGGCCGGGGGGTGCTGGGGCCAGGGGTGCTGGGGCCAGGGGTACTGGGGCTGGGGTTACTGGGACCGGGGGTACTGGGGCCGGGGGTATTGGGTCCGGGGGGGGGTACTGGGGCCAGGGGTACTGGGGCTGGGGTTACTGGGGCTGGGGGTACTGGGGCTGGGGGTACCGGGGCCGGGGTACTGGGGCAGGGGGTACTGGGGCCAGGGGTACTGAGGCCAGGGGTACTGGGGCCAGGGGTACTGGTGCCAGGGGTACTGGGGCTGGGGTTACTGGGGCTGGGGGTAGTGGGGCCGGGGGGTACTTGGGCCAGGGGTACTGAGGCCAGGGGTACTGAGGCCAGGGGTACTGGGGCTGGGGTTACTGGTACCGCGGGTACTGGGGCCGGGGGGTACTGGGACCAGGGGTACTGGGGCCAGGGATACTGGGGCTGGGATTACTGGGACCGGGGGTACTGGGGCCGGGGTTACTGAGGCCGGGGGTACTGTGCCCAGGGGTACTGAGGCCGGGGGTACTGGGGCTGGGATAACTGGGGCCAGGGGTACTGGGGCTGGGGTACTGGGGCCATGGATACTGGGGCCAGGGGTACTGGGGCTGGGGTTACTGGGGCTGGGAGTACTGGGGCCGGGGGTTCTGGGGCCAGGGGTACTGAGGCCAGGGGTACTGGGGCTGGGGTAACTTGGGGCCGGGGGTACTGGGGCCAGGGGTACTGGGGCCAGGGGTACTGGGGATGGGGTTACTGGGAACGGGGGGTACTGGGGCCGGGGGTACTGGGGCCAGGGGTACGGAGGTCGGGGATACTGGGGCTGGGGTTACTGGGACCGGGGGTACTGGGGCCGGGGGGTACTGGGGCCAGGGGTACTGAGGTCAGGGGTACTGGGGCTGGGGGTACTAAGGCTGGGGGTACTAGGGCCGAGGGGTACTGGGGCCGGGGGTACTGGGGCCAGGGATAATGGGGCCAGGGGTACTGGGGCTGGGGGTACTGGGGCCGAGGGGTACTGGGGCAGGGGGGTACTGGGGCCAGGGGTACTGGGGCCAGGGGTACTGGGGCTGGGGTTACTGGGACCGGGGGTACTGGGGCCGGGGGTATTGGGGCCGGGGGGTACTGGGACCGGGGTGTACTGGGGCTGGGGGTACTGGGGCCGGGGTGTATTGGGGCCAGGGGTACTGAAGCCAGGGGTACTGGGGCTGGGGGTACTGTGGCTGGGGGTACTGGGGCCGAGGGGTACTGGGCCGGGGGTACTGGGGCCGGGGGTACTGGGGCCAGGGGTACTGGGGCTGGGGGTACTGGGGCCGAGGGGAATTGGGGCCAGGGGTACTGGGGCCAGGGGTACTGGGGCCGGGGGGTACTGGGGATGGGGGTACTGGGACCAGGGTTACTGGGGTTGGGGTAACTGGGACCGGATGTACTGGGGCCGGGGGGTATTGGGGCCGCGGGTACTGGGGCTGGGGGTACTGGGGCCAGGTGTACTGTGGCCAGGGGTACTGGGGCTGGGGGTACTGGGGCCGGGGGTACTGGGGCCAGGGGGACTGGGGCTGGGGGTACTGGGGCCGAGGGGTACTGGGCCGGGGGTACTTGGGCCAGGGGTATTGGGGCCGGGGGGTACTGGGGCCAGGGTTACTGGGGCTGGGGGTACTGGGGCCGGGGGTTACTGGGGCCAGTGGTACTGGGGCTGGGGTTACTGGGTCCGGGGGTACTGGGGCCGGGGGGTACTGGGGCCGGGGGTACTGGGGCTGGGGTTACTGGGTCCGGGGGTACTGGGGCTGGGGTTACTGGGACCGGGGGTACTGGGGCCGGGGGTACTGGGGCCAGGGGTATTGGGGCCGGAGGGTACAGGGGCCAGGGTTACTGGGGCCGGGGGTTACTGGGGCCAAGGGTCCTGGGGCTGGGGTTACTGGGGCCGGGGGGTACTGGGGCCAGGGGTACTGGGGCTGGGGTTACTGGGGCTGGGGAGGTTGGGACCGGGGATATTGGGGCCGGAGGGTATTGGGGCCGGGGGGGTACTGGGGTCAGGGTTACTGGGGCAGGGGTTACTGGGACCGGGGGTACTGGGGCCGGGGGGTACTGGGGCCAGGGGTACTGGGGCTGGGGTTGCTGGGGCCGTGGGTACTGGGGCCAGGGGTATTGGGGCCGGGGTTACTGGGACCGGGGGTACTGGGGCCGGGGGTATTTGGGCCGGGGGGTACTGGGCCCAGGGTTACTGGGGCTGGGGTTACTGGAGCCGGGGGTACTGGGGCTGGGGTTACTGGGACCGGGGGTACTGGGGCCAGGGGTATTGGGGCCGGGGTTACTAGGACCGGGGGTACTGGGGCTGGGGGTTACTGGGACCGGGGGTACTGGGGCCGGGGGTATTGGAGCTGCGGGTACTGTCAGCAACATAACACAGTGAGGACCAGGTACTACACACACCGAAAGTTCTGCATCACCTCTGCTCGCGTGTCACAATGTTGCAATCGCAGCGGAGGCAAAATATCTGGAAAGCCGAATCTTAAGTAGTTCCAACTCATACACTACTGATAACTTAATACAAATATTGAACAAGTGAACTGCTCTCAATAGGACCGCGCAAGACTCAACAAGATCAGTAGCCTGTACACTACATTTACAACAACCACATATTCACTCCAAACAGGAAAATTCCGGAGGTCAACCACCACTTCCAGTATCTCAACAAAACATCACATAGACCACAACTAACAAATATTGACGAGTTGCATTATCTCAACTAATACTGCAACTAAATAAGTGTATATATTGTAAATATTTTCACTCATACTTTCAGACATAGATTTTATACCCTAAGTGAAATATATCGGATGATGATCGCTTGACGATCGAAACTGGTCAATCTAGTGTATTTATTAATCTCATTTATTAATTTTTCAGGATTAGGGAATAAACCATCTCATTGGGTACAATCGTGTTGACCGACTGAAAAGCACCAAACTTTTGATAACTGTCTGTAACTCAACGTACAAGGGACTCCATGGACCCTCCGTTGGATCTGCCTCTCAAAGATCAGGGTGGAGTATGGGAAATCGTTATAATTACCTGACTTTTCAGTTGAACTTTCAATAGGTTAATTCTGACGCTCATTTTCATAAAATGTTGTAAGATAAAAATCTTTATAAATTTCCAAGCTGTCCCTCAGTATGATCGAAAATGAAGGATTCGTTCCTCATAATCTCTGCGCACTGTCATTTCAGAACACACTCATGGTCAGTCCATGGTCTATTTACTGGTAGTGAGAGTAGCAGTGAGAGAGCTACTTATAGTCGCGTGCGTGCTTGAATACGTATGGCTATGTTGGAAAAGGGTTAGGTGGGAGGGGGGGGGGGAGGACTAGGGTTGAGAGAATGGTCGTTTAGATGGTATTTTTTCCGCGCTATCTGATGGTGAGGTTATTATTTTAATCGGTGAATTATTGGAAACGGTTTTTGGGTTAAACTCATGTTATTTGTGATTTTGGCTGATATCTCACGAACCCCTAAGGCTAGAACAACAGTTGACATGTCATTATTTTGGTCGCGCTGTCCTCATGACGAGGATGCCTGTGGTAACTGGATGTGAAAATGTGATTTTAGACTATATCTCGCGAACCAATGCTGCTAGGACTTGTACGAGGACTCGTAGGAGTCGGAGTGACACCCTCTTTCAAATGTGGTAGTTATTCACAAAGGGCCTAATGTCATACATGTTGAAAAAAAAACATTTTTTACCTGTTTTTTCGCAGCCTCCGTGGCTTAGGCGGAAGCACGCCGGCCTCTCACCACTGGGTCCGTGGTTCAAATCCCGGTCACTCCATGTGAGATCTGTGCTGGACAAAACGGAGGCAGACAGGTTTTTCTCCGGGTACTCCGGTTTTCCCTGTCAAAATTTCATTCCAGCAACACTCTCCACTATCATTTCATTTCATCTGTCATTCATTTAATCATTGCCCCAGAGGAGTGCGTCAGGCTTCGGCAGCCGGCACAGTTCATATCCTCACCGCTAGATGGGGGCTTCATTCATTCCAATCCTGACCCGGTCGGAGACTGGAAGCAGGCTGTGGATTTTCATTCACCTGTTTTTTCATTTTCATGAAAAGTGGTTGTATACAGAGAGACGGTACCGCTGTGCGTGTGTTTCAAACGAGGCTATCACCGGCCACGGTGGCCGTGCTCAATAGAACAATCGCTATTTCGAGGGGACGGCAGGGACGTTTCCTTTTTATCATGCCAGGAATTGGTGACATGAAGACAGGATCGTCGAGTTCAGAGCTCACGCTGAGAGCACTCTCCTGGTTTGGACTTGGCAGGCCTCCACTGCTTTACCTTGCGGGAGTGTTCTATCCAAACCTAGCCTTTTGAGATGGTACTGGCCACGGTGGCTGAGAGCGTGGGTTCGAATCCCACCTCGGCCGTCCTGAAATGGTTTTCATTGTTTCCCATTTTCACCAACAAGCATCATTGTTTCCCATTTTCACCAACAAGCAACTGCCCGGACGTTTCCTTCCAACAGGTGCACGATTGACTAGGTACCTCCCAAAACCCCTTCCCTGACCCAAGTTAGCGGTTGACTGGATGATCGGCCTGTCTCCATCCCCAGTTGCATCTGCTGGCAATGTGTGTCTTTACGCCGGTAGAGGAATGATCCCTCACAGAGTCCACGAGTGAAGCCGAGCTGGGAGGATCATCAGCTTCTAAAGGCTAAAAGCCTTGTCTTTGCAGCCGTTTCTTACGGCCTTCAGCAATCCTCTTCATATTGGCATGAGAGTCACATTCCATTTCCTTGACAATGTTCTTGAGATACGATTGTCTTGGTCGTCCCCTTGGTTTCTTCCCCAAAAGTTTTCCTTCAAAAATTACGTGGAGGAGAGTGTCCTGTCTGAGTATGTGTCCCATGAATTTGGCTTTCATTTTCTTGATGGTGTTCAACAGGCATCGATTCTCCTGAATTTGCTTCAGAACAAGCTCATTTTTCTTTCTTTCCATCCAGCTTTTTCGGGCCATTCGTCTCCAAAACCACATTTCAGCTGCCTCAAGTTTTGATTCTTCTCTTTTCCCAAGTGTCCATGTTTCATAACCATAGGCCAACACACCCCAAACAAAGGTCTTGAGAAATGACTTCCTTATCTTCAAGTTGAGGTGCTCATTGAGCAGAAAATTCTTCTTATTTTGAAAGGCTTTCTTCGCCAACACTATTCTTTTCTTAATTTCTGAGATGCATCTGTTGTCATAATTCATCACTCTTCCCAAATAGCAAAATTCCGTTACTAACTTGTTCAATGCCACTATCATTTAACATTATATTAGCTAAATTTGGTTAATTAAAAAGTGACAGTAAGTCTGAAAGACTAGACTTTGTATCATTTTAAATGCTACAAATGCTGAACAATGCTAGAAAGGCTGCAAACCAAGGGCAAAGCAAGGTCAAGGGCGGGGGATGCCGTCACGGTCACCAGAGCACACGGGGACGTGCCCCTTCCATCCACTCTAAAAACACTCATAGTGGGCGATGTATTGAAGATAGAGATATGCTCTCGCGGACTTTTGTAGAACTTTTCATGCTGACCAATTCGTACACTCATAGTATATTGATATTTTTAACGGTTTGCCCAGCGTTAGCTTAAGAAGCGCACGGACGCCAAGTTTGTTTTCGACTTTTTCACTGAAATCGTTACTGCTTGGCTTCCTTTGATCATATTTAAACACAAATAGTGCTAAATGTTCCGGCATAACTCAACAAGATGTGAGGTGTGTTTTAACCAACTGAAGAGCCCAATAGCACACCGGGGCGAAACACTGTCATCTAGTTGAGTTATGCCGGAACATTTAGCACTATTTGTGTTTAAATATATTATGGCTCAACGGACAATGCATATTTTCTTATGAAAATTGTATATTCAATGCCAAGGTAAGGTTATAATTGCTTTGGAATGGAGTTTCGACTCCCATAGTGCACTGGCTTGCTCGTGACGCGGATACACATGTATCAAATACCGTACGTCTTGCAATGGCCTTCCCAGTGTGCACTAGACAGTGTCTTGGTGAGGTGTGTTTTAACCAACTGAAGAGCCCAATAGCACACCGGGGCGAAACACTGTCATCTTGTTGAGTTATGCCGGAACATTTAGCAATATTTGTGTTTAAATATATTATGGCTCAACGGACAATGCATATTTTCTTATGAAAATTGAATATTCCTTTGATCATACATAAATTACTTTCTACAGAATCATTCCTCGAGATATCATTTACAGAATGGTGAAAACCGCATCAAAATCCATCCAGTGGTTCTGGAGATTACCCGTGACATCCATGAATTGGAGATTTTTAGCCTACTTTTCACATTTTGCAAAAATGAGGAAAAAGTAGACTTATGAGATCGATCCGGGAAAATGTGTGTCTGTCTGTCTGTCTGTCTGTCTGTCCTTCTGTCTGTCTGTCTGGCTGTGTGTGTGTCCCCCCCTATCAACTGCTAAACGGCCGCAGCAATCAAAACCAAATTTAGTATGAGTAAAGATGTGCATCGGAATATCTCACGTCCATATTTGAAAATGATGTCAGTGCTACCAACTGCTGAAAAAACGCACTAGAAATTTGAGCTCCATGTTGGATATCTCGCAAGGTATGCATAGGAGCTATTCCAAAATTGGTACACATGCAGATAATACTATTTCAGTTTAATTTACAGGTGGCCAACAATGACAGTGTTGCCAAAATAATTTTAAGCCTTCTGATAAGTCCAATGTTTAAATGCATATAACATCTACACTATCAATTGGATTTCAACCAAATTTGGTATGTAATATCTGTACATAAACAGATATGACCGAGCGTATTCTTAAGAGCCACCAGGGCTGCCAATTGTTAATAATTGTTCTCTCTAATTTTTTATCCAAATACCAATATATCAGAAAGTATGCAAGCCAACAGCTTTAAACTATGCACACGTATATTCTGACATTTTAGATTAATTTGGAGTAACTTATATACGTCAGTTCTACCAACATGATTATATGCCTGCTGATAGTACCAATTTTTAAATACATGTAACTTCTATACTGTCAGTTGGATTTCAACCAAATTTCGTATGTGCTATGTGTACCATAACAGATATGACTGTAAGTATTGTTAAGAGCAATCAGGGCTGCCAACTGTTAATAAATGCTGTCTATATTTTTTTACCCTAATATCAATATATCAGAAAGTATGCAAGCCAACAGCTCTATACTTTGCTCCCGACATTGTAGATTAATTTGGAGTAATTAATACAAGGCAGTGCTGCCAACATGATGCTATGCCTGCTGATATGTCCAATTTTAAAATACATGTAACTTCTATACTAACGGATTTCATCCAAAATTGGCACAACAAGATATCATAATAATTCAGATTATTTCTGACCAGCACACGCATGGTATTGTTGGCAACATGCTTTTACGCGTGCTGATAGATCCAGTGTCTAACTGCATGTAACGTCCATTGGACTTCAACCTAATTTTGTATTCTGTACCTTAAACGATGGAACTAAGAATATATTCAGTCACCAGGGCTGCCAACTGTAGTGCTCTATTAGGCTACATTATACCAGGTATATTTTGAACTAATATGTTATTTCGATATTACCAACTTAATTTTGTCATTATTCTAGATAGGTTCATGTACTGTAGAATATTCATTGGCATGAAAAGTAGGCTGTATAGTTCTTCACGGAACTTCTTGTTGTCTTATACTAACAAAGTAGAGATTGTGGGGGTACTCATGCACCAAGTGGTACTATGACGTTACACACCTCAGCGCATCTGGGTACATTTCGTCCCGTCACCGTAATGTGACCCCAGCGTAACGACGAAGTCGACAAGATCATTTAAAATGATAAAACAACTATCATGTCAAACCACTAGAGTCGTGAATGTTAGTGTCTGCTTGATATGGTGGCCTGCTGTGGCCAGTTACTCCAAATACAATACAGGCGGCGTGGCTTTAAAACTGGCCATGTGTGCAAGTAGTATTATTTAGAGCAGTCATGGGCAAAGTGTTGTTCTTGAGCTAGTCTAATGCGGCCCACGACAAAGTTACGAATTATACTACCTGCAATTACACATAGGTCATATTTTCTGTTCTGTGTTCTTAGAAGTGAAAAAATGTTTCAATCTCATAGTGTTTTTGAGTATTGTGTAATAGAGTAGCATCTAGAACTGATTGAGTTACAATATAACAATAAATTGCTGATTACATCGTCATCTTGGGCGACACGTCTGAGGACTTGAATGAGTTTTTGAATGGTATGGACTGTGTCTTGAGGAAATAATTCATGATGAAAATTAATAAATGTAAAGCAGAAATACTGGAAAGCAGCCGAAATAAAACAGAATCTTCTATGGACATCAAAATTGGCAGGTGAAAAGCTGAAGGAAGTAGGAGACTTCTGTTACTTAGGAAGCAAAATAACCAGTGATGGACGAAGCATAGAGGATATAAAAAGTAGGTTGGCTCAGTCAAGGAAAGCATTTCTACAAAAAAGGAATCTGTTAACATCGAATATAGATTTAGGTATTATGAAGTCATTTTTGAAAGCCTTTGTCTGGAGCGTGGCCCTCTATGGAAGTCAAACTTGGGACTATTGGTGCAGCAGAAAATAGGAGAATTGAAGCATTTGAAATGTGATGTTACAGGAGAATGATGAAGATCAGATGGGTAGATAGGGTTACAAACGAAGAGGTATTAAGACGAGTGGGAGAGGAGAGATGTTTCTGGCGACTGCTAATGAAGAGAAGAGATAGGTTAATAAGACACATATTAAGACACACAGGAATAGCATGCTTAGTTATGGAAGGAAGGGTCGAGGACAAGAACTGTAGGGGTAGACCAAGGTTAGAATATGTTAAACAGATTGCCTCGGATATAGGGTGTGGTAGCTATGTAGAGATGAAACGATTAGCTCAGGACAGGGAGGCATGGAAAGCTGCATCAAACCAGTCAAAAGACTGAAGACTCAAACAACAACAACATAATAGTACATTATGGCTATAATTAAGACGCGAGTATTTTTATAAAACGAGCGTATGCGAGTTTTATAATTTCCATACGAGTGTCTTAATTACTATTATAGGCGAGTTGCATACGACTGTTTATGTTCGACGATAATTATAACTTTATTATGTGTTTTAACATAAATATTCATAAATACCTGTTGAGAGTCATCCACAAGAATTTTGCTATCGGAGAGCGAGCGCGAGACATCTCTGTGTCTTTCAAGATCTCTGAACGACCGACGCATGCGCTCTGTGTGCTTGAAATGCCATATTATGCAGGCCATATGTTTACATCTGCCGTCCCTCAGTAACATTGTCACCGGAGTCGTTTGAAGGCTGTGTAGAAATTAGGGTTGATGATATTAAGGTACAGTGCTATTTCTTGTCTCATATTCACCAGTTTATTTACGCGAACACATGAGAGGGCAAAATCTGGCTTTCCTATTATTTCGCTGCTAGGGCAAAGTCATTAATAACACAAGTACACGTAGTACGATGGCTTCCGTAATTCGGGTACAATACAATGTGAATGAGAATGCGTCTTTAAACTTCCTTTCTTAGTAAAGAATGATCCACATGTGCTACATGAATATTGCTATACACCACATGAATATGGCTTTCGACTAAACCATGAATAAGCATGTGTCTCTTCAAATATCATTTCGCGAACATATGGACGGTGCGTATTCCCTGTCGGTAATTTATTATAGTTCGATGTTGTGTTTATGTCCGACATGTTGGATTTTGAGCGCATGCGCGAAGGTATCGTTACATAATTGGTCAATGAACGAGCTCTGATTAGCTGGAGAAACTGTATCGTAATGAAAAACAGTGTTATAATGACCATCATTATGATACAGTATTCTGACACATAATAGTGAGGGTCGAACATAAATTGAATAAATAAATACTTTATTGCGCACAATGTGCATGGACGTGGTTCTTAAGAACCATCATTAATACAAAATTTTGTCGTTGTCACTGTAAATTCCTCTTTCCGAGGGGTGTCCATATATTTTCTAATTTTTACAAAATTTCGTAAGACACATCTCTGCACTTGCACGTCCTCACGTGGTATCTGTCACAAGGACCCTTACAAAGCTTGCACACGCATAGTTCGCCCGGTTGGTGATAGACGTCTCTCATGCAGATCCGGTGGTGGAGACCATGGACCGCAAAGCGCGTCAAGATATGTCTCAGCTCGTAGGATCCTTGCATCCAGTCCTGTGTAGTCATAGCGTCCGTTGTATAAAATTCATGCAGCTATTCCTCAATATTTCGAAAATTGAGTTCTACAAGGCCCTACCAAAATCAAGCTTCCCAAAGTTGTAATCTCATGCACTGAAGATAACTGCCATGCTCGCATCTTACTATTCTGTGAACAATGAAGCTTCACAAAAATAGCGTCAGAAACAGATTGACAGACCACCATTTAGCTACGCTACTGAGAATTAGCTCATCCCAGTTTCAAATAGATTATGAAAAACGTTAGAAGCACAGTCCCAGCTTCAAACAAATAATTCAGAGTGCAAAGATGAAGGGATATTGTACTGGGCTAAAAAGATAGCTCGCTAGAGTTAGGAACCATGTGATCCAAGGGGCCTCAACGAACCAAGAAGAAGTAGGCCTTTTTTTTTTTGCTAGACTACCATTGTAGCCAATAAGTTTTGTTTGATTTAATATTCCGGAATAAAAAATGTATAATCTATTTGTAAGCATGTGTTGTTTATTATCGGCCAGCCAGATTATTTTGTATTGCATCCGGTCCTGTCCTTAAAAGATTGCCCATGTCTCATTTAGAGGTTAGGCTGAAGGCCAACCATCAGCTGATTGACTACTTGGATTGTACGGACATTAAGCACTGTGATTTCTGTTAAGACGTGCTAATGAATTATTAAAACAGAAGAGTGTTGCCATTTATCATAAAAGCGTCTGCAGTTATCATCCTATTTTTCTGCTGCTCCATTCTTTCCCTATTCGGTTCGTATCGGACAAGTTCGGATCAACTCGTTGTTGCTCGCTCTTCCTGTTCGTATCGCCTCGGGTAACTTCCTGGACAATGATGAGTGATGACTGCATTTATGTTACAAATACGGAAAGCGAAAAGACAATGCCAAATGTTTTGTAATAAATTAAAAATAACTCGTTGATATGCTTATTTTTAGTGCAATATAATGACAACGAGCGGCTCGTTCAGTACAAAGTTATGTTTATCAACAAAACTCCTTCATCATAATTAATATTAACAACGAGCTTCCGGAAAAACACCGTTTTATACAATTATGTTTGTTCAGACAATTCTTTCTTTAATCACAATTCTTTTATTAAGAAGTTTTCAGGACAAGCGAGACGTAGCTCGTGTTTACAGCTGGTAAGTTGATGCGACGAATCAGTCCGAACTCAGCCGAGTCACACCGAAGAAGCGCAGCAGAGTAATAGGATGTTGTGTGCAGACGCTTGTAATTTATTATCGAATCTTTGTTGGTGGCTTTAGGCCATTTCCTTACTCTGTTCTATGTTGTATAAATCTGGTTTTGTTTGATTGATCCAAACGTTTAAAATATTTTCACAAACTAAGCGCTATATTGTATGGATCTATTGTTGCAAACGTCTGTGCTAAATGAAATGTTGCAGACATTATTCTTGTCCGTGTTGGACTCTTTAAAGCAACGGTAATTATACAAATCATCCACATTGTGCTCGGTGTGGAAAATAAATGTTAATTGATACTTTCTACTTGTAAATGGTATGGCTGAGGACATCTAGTCCAGGTTTGAGAACTATTGAAATAAACATAGAGCCGACATAATCAGAGATAATCATGGCCAAAGAGTATCTAGTGACCTTCAAGTTCAATCCGCCAGATGGCACCATACACATCCATCCACGAGTTAAATGAGGCCATGCCTCTTTCACACGGATCCAACATTCAAGTGTAGCCTTTCACACTTGGTGTCGGTTGCGCCGTGGTCGCGCGTCCAGGTTACCTGGTGGCAGACAATGCGAATTTCGGAGCGGCCATGTTAGCAGCGCCACCACATGTTTACAGTCAAACGGAGCTTTTCACACGAGACGCGACTTCCTGTGCGGCCGGCCACACTAAATAGAACTGCGAAAAAATATGCTTGTGAAAATACGGTGACCAATTTTTTATTATAATTTTACTTATTAGAAGAACGCTCACTAAAGTAAATTGAAAATGTGCAAATTCTTCTCACCTCTGTGACACTAGGAGTGTACTATCTCGCATATTTGTGTCCACACCGGTCAGTCGATCTTTTAAACACTGCAGTTCCTCGCTAGCGTCTAGTTACCAAGATGTCAGCGGGGCTTCAGGACCCCTCGCCTGCTATCGGCAAACCTCGCGTTAGCTCGGGGTTTCCCTCCATTGTCAGATAAAAACGTGCTACTGAGCCATGCTAGTGGAACGCAATTAGTCTGAGGTTGTGTTCTTTGAAAATGAAAATGAAAATCCACAGCCTGCTTCCAGTCTCCGACCGGGTCAGGAATGGAATGAAAGTATTCCAAATTATTCGCGCTACAGTACAGCTTTGTAATTCTTCTGTGATAAACGAACTACCGTGTTGATTGATGTACTGGAAAATTATTATTATTATTCATGTGTTTAGAGAATATTACTGGGGCAGATGACCTCGTAGTTCCGCCTCTTTAAACAACAATAACTATATAACTAGAATATTATGAATAGTTTCAATGTACATATACAGTATAATATAGTGTGCTAAACCTACAATCAAGTCTCTGTTTGCCACGAAGAAGCTACCAAAGAAGCTTCATAAATTGACTTTAGTTAACCCGGACGGAAGGAGTGCGATGATATAAAAACTTCATTCATAGAAACGGCTTCTATCTCTAGTTAGTGTAAACCAAGTCCCCGATTCATGGATGTTACTGGTAAACTCGAGAACCACTCGATGGATCTTGATGCGGTTTTCACCAATCTGTAAAGGATATCTCGAGGATGATTTCTCCAGAAAATAATTTATTTATAATCAAAGGAAGCCGATCAGTAACGATTTCAGTGGGAAAGTCGAAAAAAAAAAACTGGCGTCCGAGCGCTTTGTAAGCTTACGCTGGGCCAACCGTAAAAAATATCTAAATACTATGAGTGTAAGAATTGTTCAGCATGAAGAGTTCTACAAAAATGTCCGCGAGAGCATATGTCTATCTTCAATGCATCGCCCACTATAAGTGTTTTTACGTTTTAATTTCTTCCAAACATGTCCATTCAACTACTGAGGCGACAGTTTACGAGCTAGCTAAGGGCGAGTCTATCATCCCTGTTACAGCCTAGCTAGCGGGCGAACCTATTGCCCCAGATACAGCCAGCAGCACACCGTCGAGTCGTGTTGAGTTAAGACTTCTGAGAAGGGTGGTTGTGTTTGGAGTTTTCCTGGAAGTGCAACTTGGGTTTTCTTCATTTTGCCTGTGAAACACAGCCAAGTTAAGATTGGACGGAAGGGGGATTTGAGTTTCATTCACCTCGCCATTCCCTGGGAGTGCAATTCCTATTTCGCCTGTGAACTTTTCGTTCCGCGAAATTCACAGTGAATTTAAGATTGGACGGAAGGGGGATCACATTATATTAAATTTTATTGATTGGCATATAATCTATACTTAGTATAAAACAAAGTCCCCGATTCTTGGATGTCACAGGTAATCTTGAGAACCACCCAATGGATTTTGATGCGGTTTTCACCATTCTGTAAAGAATACCTCGAGAAAGGTTTCTGTAGAAAATAATTTATTTACGATCAAAGGAAGCCAGCAGTAACGATTTCAGAGAAAATTTCGAAAAGAAAAATCCTGGCGTCCGTGCGCTTTTTAAGCTTACCGTTAAAAGTATCAATATACTATGAGTGTAAGAATTGTTCAGCATGAAAAGTTCTACAAAAACGTACGGGAGAGCACTTCTCTATATTCAATATATCGCCCACTATAAGTGGTTTTTAGATTGGACGGAAGGGGGATTTGTGTTTCATGCACCTCGCCATTCCGTCTGATAAGAATTTGTTGCACATGCATCTCCATGATAATATAGTTAATAGTCCAATCAGTGATTTTAACCCATCATGCCGAGACGTAAAACGGATATGGGTCGTAGTTCATTGACATCGTAAAGAAGCGCTTATCACGTAATACATTCACAACTGTTCCCGGGCGAAGCCGGGCTGGGTTGCTAGTGTCCTTATAAAGCACATCAAGGACTCATTTTCGTACATATTTTGGTACATAACTTGTCTTATAAACACTAGTGTTCAACTTGCAATTCTTCTGTGATTAAACTGTTTATGTTTGACGATGCCAAAATGTAAACATTATGTCTCAGAAAACTGTATCACAATGAGGGTCATTATAAGACTATTTTTAGCCTACTTTTCACATTTTGCAAAAATGAGGAAAAAGTAGACATGAGATCGGGCAAATGTGTGTGTGTCTGTCTGTCTGTCTGTCTGTCTGTCCTTCTGTCTGTCTGTCTGGCTGTGTGTGTGTCCCCCCCTATCAACTCCTAAACGGCTGCAGCAATCGAAACAAAATTTGGTAGGAGTAAAGATCTATACCTGAATATCTCACGGCCATATTTGAAAATGATGTCAGTGCTACCAACTGCTGAAAAATCGCAATTGAAATTTGAGCTCTATGTTGGATATCTCGGAAGGTATGAATGGGAGCTATTTGAAAATTGGCACACGTATAGATAATAATATTGCAGTTTAATTTCCAGGAGGCCATACATGGCAGTGTTGCCAAAATGATTATAAACCTGCTCATAGGTCCAATTTTTAAATGCATATAACGTCTACACTATCAATTGGAATTCAACCAAATTTCGTATGTGCTATGTGTTCATAAACAGATATAACTGAGCGTATTTCTAAGATCCACCAGGGCTGCCAACTGTTAATAAATGCTCTCAATTTATTTTTTCCAAATACCAATATATCAGAAAGTATGCAAGCCGACAACTTTAAACTATGCACACGTATAGTACCTGATATTCTGTATTAATTTGGAGTAACTTATATACGTCAGTGCTACCAACATGATTCTATGCCTGCTGAGAGGTCCAACTTTAGATACATGTAGCTTCTATACTATCATTTGGATTTCAACCAAAATTTGTATGTGCTATGTGCACCATAACAGATACGATTATGCGTATTCTTAAGAGCAACCAGTGTTGCCAACTGTTAAAAAATGGTGTCTCTATTTTCGTTTCCCTAATATCAATATATCATAAAATATGCAAGCCAATAGCTCTAAAATTTGCACACGTATAGTACCTGACATTCTAGATTAATTTGGAGTAATTAATATACGTCAGTGCTGCCAACATGATTCTAAGCCTGCTGATAGGTCCAATTTTAAAATGCCTGTAACTTCTATACTAACAAATGGATTTCATTCAAAATTAACACAACAAGAGATTATATTTTTGCAGATTATTTCTGACCAATACATGTATGTCATTGTTGCCAACATGATTTTAAGCGCGCTGTTAGATCCAATGTTTAACTGCATGTAACGTCCATGCTATCCATTGGACTTCAACCAAATTTTGTATTCTGTACCTTAAGAGATGGAAACAAGAATATATTCAGTCACCAGGGCTGCCAACTGTAGTTCTCTACTAGGCTACATTATGCCAGGTATACAGTATTTCGAACTAATTAGAAATTTCTATATTACCAATTTAATTTTGTCATTATTCTAGATAGATCCATATAGATTAATCAACGGCATGAATTTTAAATTTTAAGAAAAGTAGGCTCTTTAGTTCGTCACGGAACTTCTTGTTCATTACGAAACAGTTTGTCCCACCAATCAGATCTCAAGAAACAGTTGTGTGACCAATTAGGTAAGGATAGCATCGCATCTGCGCAGACTTCCACGGCCTTCTATTTTAAATTTCACTGCGTCGCTAGCGTCATAGTGGGGTATTCCAGGAGGACATGGTATTCTCTGCGTCCCATGCGCTCTGTTCAGTACAGTTCATAAAACTGGTGAAATCTCGACAGATATTTATGAATATTTATGCTAAACATAAACTAGTTATAATTATCGTCGAACATAAACAGTCGTATGCAACGAGCCTATAATGGTAATTAAGACACTCGTATGGAAATTATAAAACTTGCATACGCTCGTTTTATAAAAATACTCGTGTCTTAATTATAGCCATTATAGGCTCGTTGCATAATGTACTATTAGTTAACGATGTAATGGAAATTTATTATTATTTATGTCTTTACAGAATGTCCTAAGCCTACAATAAGAGATCCAAGCTCAATGCACATTTCCACAGCCACGCGGATCGCTGAGAGTACCGAGCTAACGTGAAGTTTCCCGATAGCAGGCGAAGGTCTCCAAAGCCCCTCTGACATCTCGGTAGCTATTCCAATGATGAAATGTTCATTCGTAGGAAGTTGAAAAATTTGACTGGATTCTGTCAAAGATCAATATACAGAGTACAAAATATACCTTTTTTTTTGATCGATCCTGCAAAGTGGGTGAACCCAAAAATCTTCTATTTCCTAGTTTTTTGGCGCTTACGTAACCTGTTATATAGAAAAACAGCAAGAGTTGCTTCTTCCATCTACATTTCAAGACTGGCTCATGGCTGGTGGCGTATTTGGTGGTTAGAGAAAATATTGCAAACTCGTGGTGGCGCGACCATGGTGGCTCCTGTATTGGCACTAGATATTCTTTGGTTATTCAGTCCTCCTACAGCAGAAGGGACACTCGCAGTGAATTGTTTGGAGAGATCTGTGTTCATTGTGAATAGAGTCTGATTTCACTTTTATAGCGATCGTTCGGTTCTAGTGACGCCCATGAATTCAATAAACAATTTGGCGTCCGCACTTTCATTACGTACATATTTCCATTCATGAGGCAGATCCATCGGAACTTTGACAGCACTATGGGCTACAATTAAAAATGCAAAGCGGGTGCTGTTATTTTTAACGAGGCCTTGCCACTAGTTTTGTATGCCACAAGCACGGCTGCATGTAAATTAAATAAAATTAAAGCCATAAGCGGTTCGAAAACGTGGATTTGCATAACCCAACCCAACAGCAGGCCGGCTTAGCGACCAGTGTTAGTGATAGCGCGTGAATATTAGGCACCGAGTTCCAACAAACGTGAATGCATGCTCGGAGTTGGTTAATGAAGGATATACGAGTTGTTAAGCTCTGTAGCGACTTCATTTGCAACAAGAGAGAATGAAGCCGAACTTCTTCACTCCGCACAGGTTGAAGCTGTTGTTCCCTCAAACTTTGTTTGTCGAGCGTTGTAAAGATTATTAACAAAGTTAAAGCTCAATTCTCTGTTATTAAAACGACCTAGAATACAAGACATGCTCTAGTTCCTCGACTCTGCTGGCCTAGATTCGTTCGTAGGTTGCGTACGGCAGTGGTCTTGTGTTAGGATCCCGGCACCAAGGTTCAAGATCATTTAACGAACATTAACATGACTTATCGTCAATTTTCAATTTAACACTTTTAAGGAACGATGTATATGTGAATTCTTCAGGAGAAGAAATAACTCGAATGAACATAAAATCGATATGTGGAACGAATATCATAGCATTCATTAATAAAATCAAGGGTGTTTATCTCTGTGGCTAATGGGTTGGTTGGTTCCTTAGTTTAAGGGCTGCGACATCGCGGTCATGTAGCCCCGTGTACTTTGGGTGTGTGTAGAATCTGTCTGATAACCGCTGTTAATTGTGTTGACTGTATTAGTGTGTGCTATCTGTTTTTAATTCAAGTAAGGACTGCGACGATAACTTCAATTAGTTCCTACTTTCGCTACCAAATGTTACCATCCACGACACCTAGCTGTGAACTTTGCTACTACTAGATGCCATGGCAACCTGCACCCGGTGACGAACGTTGGAACTTAAGAGCATTAATCAAACCTAACCTACAAATGTTCGCTTTACATAAGTGTAGTTAGTGGAAGGTTCTTCTTTTTCATGCCATAAATCTATGACATGGGACCGCCGGCTTTACTACCCCTCTGAAGGAAGGCATACTGATGGACGTTCTATCCACTAAAACTAGGACTATACGTAGTTGTGTTCGACAGCAATGCTTTGAAAATGTTTGAATGGAATTGATTTCCCGTTATTTGTGTTCTCCATTTCGTTGGCAAAGTTCTCATTACGTTTATTGTTTGTGGGATCTCTCCTTTGCGCTAGGCATCTGTCTGGAATTTTAGGGGCATATGACCTTGTAGTTCCGCCCCTTAAAAAAACAATAACTAACTAACTAACTAACTGTCTGGAATTAGTGTCATGAATTCCCGACGCCATGGTAACTATGGCCACTAGCGTCATCTTTAGTTGCTATACCAACACAAGCTCTTGTTTCCTTCGTTGGTCCACGTGATATTTCCTCTTCATTCTGCACAAACTTAATGTTTCTAGCATTTTTGTGTACATTTTCTGCCTACTTCCATTTTTGTAAAAAAGAAAGTAGGCTTATTTGATCTTCACAGGCCAAATATCTCTATGTGAGTCTGTCCCCGCCCCGCCAATCCCCCATCTATTCAAACACAACGAAACGAAATTGAACGAAATTTGGTAAAGAGATAGCAATAGCAAAGGGGATCTCAGTGTCATTTCTAGCCTACTTTTCACATTTTGCAAAAATGAGGAAAAAGTAGACTTATGAGATCGATCCGGGAAAATGTGTGTCAGTCTGTCTGTCTGTCCTTCTGTCTGTCTGTGTGTGTGTCACCCCCCCCCCCCTATCAACTCCTAAACGGCTGCAGCAATTGAAACAAAATTTGGTAGGAGTAAAGATCTATGCCTGAATATCTCACGGCCATATTTGAAAATGATGTCAGTGCTACCAACTGCTGAAAAATCGCAATTGAAATTTGAGCTCCATGTTGGATATCTTGGAAGGTATGAATGGGAGATATTTCAAAATTGGCACACGTATAGATAATAATATTGCAGTTTAATTTCCAGGAGGCCATACATGGCAGTGTTGCCAAAATGATTATAAGCCTGCTGATAGGTCCAATGTTTAAATGCACATAACTTCTACACTATCAACTGGATTTCAACCAAATTTTGTATGTAATATCTATACATAAACAGATATGACTGAGCGTATTCTTAAGAGCCACCAGGGCTGCCAACTGTTAATAAATGCTCTCATTTTTTTAAATCCAAATAACCATATAGCAGAAAGTATGCAAGCCGACAGCTTTAAACTATGCACACGTATAGTACCCGACATTCTATATTAATTTGGTGTAACTTATATACGTCAGTGCTGCCAACATGATTCTAAGCCTGCTGATAGGTCCAATTTTAAAATGCATGTAACTTCTATACTAACTAATGGATTTCATTCAAAATTGACACAACAATAGATCATGTTATTTCAGATTATTTCTGACCAATACATGTATGTCATTGTTGCCAACATGATTTTACGCGTGCTTTTAGGTTCAATGTTTAACTGCATGTAACGTCCATGCTATCCATTGGACTTCAACAAAATTTTGTATTCTGTACCTTAAGAGATGGAACTAAGAATATATTCAGTCACCAGGGCTGCCAACTGTAGTTCTCTATTAGGCTGCATTATGCCAGGTATACAGTATTTCAAACTAATTAAAAATTTCGATATTACCTACTTAATTTCGTCATTATTCTAGATAGATCCATATTGATTAATCATTGGCATGAATCTTAAATTTTAAGAAAAGTAGGCTCTTTAGTTCTTCACGGAACTTCTTGTTTATATTGCCACCGTATTAACCAATACAAAGTGGCGGCCACGCAAATTTTCAAAGCTTGCATAAAATTAAGACTAAACTAATCATCAGATCTCTACCAAATTTTGTAAAAACATACCATTATGTGGGAAAAGTCTTGTTCCATTATTATTAGGTCACCAGAAGAACTATTTCCAGATGGTGGCCGTGCGAATCATGCAAGCATTATAATCCGAAACTTGTGATGTATCTTATGTGTCGGATATCCTGAATCTACCCAGCTTTCACTTCCATACAGCAAGGTCGGTCTGAATATTGACCGATGCAGTTTCGTTAATACACTAACTTATTTCTTGCAGAATACTGTAGAACGCAACTGAGAACTCGCTGCATGGGTTTTACCACGCCTCGACACTATTTCCTTCCCCATACTGTGACCATCCTGAGATAATACAGAGACACCCTAAGGTACTTAAACTGTTCCGCCTGCTGCAATTTAGTTCCTCCTACCCAGTGGCGGCCGGTAATAAGATTGCAGTGTTGCACAACGACCAGATTAATTCAGAAAAACAATTAATACCGCGATAATATTTTTAGTATTAAAAGCTGTATGTTTCCTGTTATATGTATAGAAATTCATAATTCTCTTCTTTAATAATTCAGGAAATCTCATAGTAAGTTACAGTATTGTGAACTGACTGAGAAAGCGAAGTGCGCCAGCCGTCTAGGAGCGCTCGTCCGTTTGGTCGTTGCCTGCCCCAAGCACCGACCAGATCTCAATAGTGAAGGGTATGGCAGAGTAAGTCCTATCCCAACAGTTAACAGGCTGGTCGTTGCCAGCTCATTGCAACCAGGAAGCCGAAGCGCAGGCGCGGCCGGAAACATCCGAGATGCTCCGTCAACTGCCGATACTATGTTTTGCAATGTTGGGCGTACTTGTGATACTCACGCTCGTATATAACTTACATTGTTTTGTTCTCATGAAGGTTTTCATGTAGACTAACTTATATTCCATTTAATCCGATGAAAATGTGATGTCTCTGAACTGCGGCATTCGTTGTGAATGAGGTACCGGTACATCCGTTTTAACGCGCAATTGAATACAGTTTTCTCCGATATCAAGCAGTCCTATCACCTCATGGGCGTCCGCAGGAGGGGGGGGGGGGGAGTGCACAAGGAGGCACCGTGCCCCCCCCCCTGAAATTGTTCATTGTCACACCAGTTTATTTCATAAATTGAAGTTACTGATGGTTAATTGATTTACATGTAGGGATAATTCCACAGTTTTATTTAACTTAGAAATTTTGGATTATTTGAGAATATCTTCAGTTATTTAGAAAATCGGCGAACTGGATAAACATTACCATTTTAATGAACTGCTTGATTTTTATTTTTGTCGGTAGGCCTACATGGTGATACAACTACTTTTGCCTGTTTCAAATAAATGATTTATGACGATGATTCACAAAGAACTCCTATGGACAAAAACTCTGAACTAAAAAAAATATTCCTCCCATTCATGCCATAAAGATCATGTACCCAACGGTTTAAGAGCAGCCAAATAATGATTATCACGAAGCAAGTAAGAAATGAAACGAAAATTGCGCGGGGGTGTACGTCTCAATAACACCTAGTGACGAGGTAATGAAATGAAAAACATATTACTCCCCCACCTTTGAAAAAATTCTGCGGGTGCCCATGTACCAACTTAACCCCCCCCCCCCTTAATGAAAATAGCGCAACACCCAGAACAATTATCCATCAGCCGCCACTGCTCCTACCTGACATTATGCAGTGCGTCAAGGAATGTTCTCCGCAGTGCCTAGGCTACGTTAGGTGAGAACCGGAGTTAAGTTGGCAGCGCGGTGTCAGACCTTTCGCTCACTCGCCGACAGCCAGGTACTAGCTTGTCTTCTCCAAGGTTGACAGGATACCAGAACACACGTGTGAGCTGTGCTGTGGAAAGCGTCACTGTGAATGCACTAAGGGAGCGTTTAGATTATTGGAATAGTGCAACAGGATACAGGCGGTAATGTTTACTACTGAAGAGAGAGCTTTTTTCGTGGAATACGTCTTACGTGAAGGCGAAAATGTAAAACTAAAATTGCAGGCGCGGTTTCTTAATTCAAAGTCTCTAAACCGGGATACCGTTCGGGATTTGATAAGTAAATATCGTGTGACCGGCTCAATTCACGATGTACCAGGAATAGACAGGCCTACGCTTTTAACGGACGAACAAATTGATGAAATTTCCGATATAATGCTGTGAAGTCCAAGAAAATCAATACGCAAATTAGCTCAAGAAACAGGAGTCTCTAAGTGGACTGTTTGCTGTTTGCTTTGTTTTGATACTTCCGTAGTACATTCCTTCCGGGAACAGATATTTCCAATATGGATTAGCAAGGTAAGCTAACATTATTTTTGAAAATAAGTTTTGACTTCCGTAGTACGTTGGCGCTGCTCGTGGCAACATTTGTGCCTTGCAGCGGCCTTCACAGTATGTACTAGCCACGCGTCTTGGTGAGGTGTACCATAACCAACTGAAGAGCCCATTGGTACACTGGGACGAAACGCTGGCAACTGTTTTGAGCTAACCGGACCATTGTATCAAATTTCTTTATGAATTTGTTAATGTACATAGCTCAATCGGACAATTTTACATCCTGTTTCCTACGGGAACAGATATTTCCAATATGGATTAGCTAGGTAAGCTAACATTATTTTTGAAAGGAAGTTTTGACTTCCGTAGTACATTGGCGCTGCTCGTGGCGACATTTAGTGCCTTGCAGCGGCCTTCACAGTATGTACTAGCCACGCGTCTTGGTGAGGTGTACCATAACCAACTGAAGAGCCCATTGGTACACTGGGGCGAAACGCTGGCAACTGTTTTGAGCAAGCCGGACCATTGTATCAAATTTCTTTATGAATTTGTTAATGTACATAGCTCAATCGGACAATTTTACATCCTGTTTCCTCCGGGAACAGATATTTCCAATATGGATTAGCAAGGTAAGCTAACATTATTTTTGAAAGGAAGTTTTGACTTCCGTAGTACATTGGCGCTGCTCGTGGCGACATTTAGTGCCTTGCAGCGGCCTTCACAGTATGTACTAGCCACGCGTCTTGGTGAGGTGTACCATAACCAACTGAAGAGCCCATTGGTACACTGGGGCGAAACGCTGGCAACTGTTTTGAGCTAGCCGGACCATTGTATCAAATTTCTTTATGAATTTGTTAATAACTGTGTGAATATAATAAAAACAAAAATGTTAGCAATATTTCAATGTTATTGTAGATATTCTTTCTTTGGAAATCATAATCATAATCACCATTTTCACTTCTCACATTCACTACAAAACACCAAGCTTTGATGTTTACGTACAAATCTCTTGCATTCTGAGCACACCACAGTGGTCTTGCTGTCCTTGGATCGTGACCAGATGGAGCACTCAATGCCCTGGAGACACTGTTTTGAGTGTAAATAACTGTCACTGCTAAGAAGTATACACATTGACTGAAGGTCAGTCAAACTCAAGTAAATGTCACAGTAGGTGGCCGCTTTTCATGCGTACCAACATAACGTAATCGGGGAACGAAAATTCTCTGAAGCACTGAGTGCCCCACTGTACTGTTCCAGGGTTAATACCATAACATCTACATTTCTAACATGTTAACTTGTAAGCTTTCGACGGAGTCTGCCATAACTACCAGGTCATCAGCTTAGGCCAGATTGCTTAACTTGTTTCCTCCTAATTGAACACCATCCAGCATGTTCTAATGGCACTGAACTAATATTCTCGAATGACAGTTCTCTTCTTACCAGATTGAAGGCAGCAGACATTACATGTTCGCCCGATCTTTCCATGAGACCAACTCCCTACGTGACTCCACACATCGCCAATAGTTTCCAATAGTTGCTCGTTCACTGATTGCACAACTTCCGTTTGATATAACTCAATTTTACAATTTACTCCATCATTGAAAGTTTCTGTGTGATTCACTGCTAAGGTCACACACTGGAGGTCTTTCGCACTTCCAACTTCACCTAACATGATGCCGCTGTAAACATAAACCAAAATGGTCATGGATAGTGGGTATACAATTTTAACAACTATATCATACATTTGTGGCACGAAAAAGAACCTACCACTAGTGTGTAGCCCAATTTGTAGGTTTATATTTTGTTAAACTGCTGTATCAAGTTCCAAAGTTCGTCGTTACGTGTCACTGACATCCGGTAGCCAAAATTGGAACTGCTCATTCATCTTAATTCGTAGCTTGCCACGGTGGGTGAGTGGTCAACGTGTCGGTCTACTAACCACAAGCTTGCAGGTTCGCTCCTGGCCATGGGAAGTAATTTTTGAAAGGCGGCAAAAATTACGACACCATGTCATACCATGTTGACATGTCAAAGAACCCATTTGAATTCACAAGGCCGAGTTCATAATGGCAAAATTAATATCGGGAGTTTCCGCTAACACAAAGTTCCTCATTTCTTTACTAGAAAGCGCTATAGTGTCAAGGAGTTTAGATATCTAACCTTCTTGACTTTCATAGCGCTTCAAGGAACAACGAAATTCGACATGCAAGCTACCCTTTTGGTGCCAAATAACAAAGTTTGTACCCGGCACCCGTGGCCACACGATATTATTATTATTATCTTCATTCGTTTCATCTCATCCACAAGCTCACCACATGGGTGTCCGCATAGAAGCAGCGAGCCGAACATGTTCTCGGACACTCCCGGCACTAAGAGCCATACGCTAAATATATAAAAATACCCCTTTCCCACCCTAATACACCCACTACTACAGACACCTTGGAAGTGCAGGTTATCGGGGGTGAGGCTGATTCTTGCACGTGGTGCCCCTGCTGAGGTACTTGGACTCGATTTTCCAATACTGAACTGATCATCAGCATTTGACAGCCAGAATATCTTCAATAGATCTCCTGGCAAAATCGAATACCATTCAAACTCTAACGGCTCCTCTCAGAGCCCCGGGACAAGAAGGCTTGGACAAATATTAAAATTTTGTCAATAAACATCGAAGGCATCAGTCGGTCAAAAAGCGGCCATCTATCAAGATACAGGTTATCATTGGAAATAGCGCAGCCCCTGGTTTTGTTCCGCCAAGAGGAACGTGGACTACCCTCAATAGGATCCGGACTAACCATGGAGTCTGTGCAGAATCACTCTTCAAATGGGGTAAAACGTCTTCTCCCCAATGTGACTGCGGTGCTCCTTCTCAGTCAGTTCACCACATTGTTCATTTCCATAGAAGAGCATATCAGGGTAATCGGTCTGACTTCCGGTTGGGAACACCTACAGTATTGCAATGGATAAGGAATTTAGATTTAAAGATATAACTTAAAGCCTGCCTTGTCATTAGTATAAGTAACTCTGTATTAGTGCGTGTGAACGACCTAGGTATAACAATTACCAACGATGACGGGCGGTCATTTCTAAAACATGTAGATAAGGTGACAAGTAAGGGGTTCAGATTACTAGGTTTTCTGAAGAGAAATTGTACTGAATTCGCCAATATAGGTCCTCCCAAAATTTTATTTTTAGCATATATATAAGATCGACTGTTGAATACTGTTCTGAGGTATGGCTGCCTTCTCAGCAATATGCTATTCAGCGGTTAGAGAGAGTACAGGTGAGATTCAATAAGTGGATCAGCTGTAAGTATATGGGCATTCGACTCTCTACATTGGACTATGAGACCTTCTGTGGAACCATGCGTGTGCGGTCTTTAATATCTCGCCGCATGTGTGTCAAGGCCATGTATCTATAGTCCATAAGTGTCTGACCAATAGAATCGACTATGCGCCCCTCTTGTGTTTGATTCCGCTTCATGTTCTAGGCCGCAATACTAGGCAAGGACTCACTTTCCGGATCCAGAAGTGTAGAGCTGTAGTCCATACCAATTCCTGGTTATTAATGGCGTTGCGCTCTCTAAACCATCTTGATAGCGCTATAGATATATTTTACTCAAAGCCTAATGAAACTCGTAGGTCATTGTTGAACCCAAGATGGTAGGTGTTTGTTGTATTTATTGTGTGTAAAAATTGTTGTTTTAATTTAAGTGTGTAAAGAATTTAGTTTATAACCTTGAATCAATGTTTGTTTCTAGGTTAGTTAAATAGTTGCTTTTAAGTTAATTTAATGTTTAATATGTTTTATTATATCATCTGTAATTCGGTGCCTGTCCTGCTGATGGTAAATCTATCTATCTATCAATCTATCCCTGTAAATATGTATATATCTCTATCTCCATCTCTATACCTATGAAAGTTTGTCTGTCTTTTTCTGAATTTCCACAGAAATTTGCGTCATTTGCGCGTTTCAGACTGTTTTATGACGGATGCGCGCAAAAATAAAACTTTTGTCTGTCTGTCTGTCTGTTTGTTTGTTTGTTTGTCTGTATGTCTGTGGACAACTTTGAGTCCTTATAACTTGAGAACGGCAGGGTGGATCAAAGTAAAATTTGATACAGATAACCATCATTGATGTAACTCTTTTCCGTGCCTCTCATAAAAGGGCGCCTACCCTCTGAAAATGCATGCTGAAATAGGCGTACAAGGACGAGACAAAGCTTATTTTCAACCTCTCAATGTGAGAAACAAAACTCGGGGGGTGTTTTTGAGATATTCCCAGAAAACTAATTTCATTTAATAATCTATGAAAGAATGCAAGCTGGTAACCATGGCAACGGAATCTCATAGGACCATCTATTTCTGTAAGACGCAATGCAATTCCATTTATTACATTACTGTGAAGTTTGCAAACGGCTATAAGGTTATCACGGAACCAAACTGAGCTGTAAAATTCTTCAATATATATAATGCGCTTAAGGGGATCAAGGGGTACACTAGAATTTATCAATGTATATGTGTGTTTATATTTATCTTGCTTGCATTTTGTTTATATGTCATACGATAAATAAATAATACAGATTATTATGAACACACATCCAAGTGCGCGGTGTGATGACCATGATGTCCCTAACACGAATTAACAATATTGTGTTTGAAATAGCCTGCACAACACCCGATATCTCTCTTAAGGAAGTCACCTGCCCCTCTTTCACGAGTTACAGTGAACCACACTTGAGAGTCACAACTTGTTGAAATAATGTCAGGAGAAGACGAGAAGTTACGATCCACAAAAGAGCATAATACCATCACTTGGTGGGAGCAGACATTTTACTGTTGAATAATAAATAGCAGAGTTTCTTGGGGGAGTAAAATGCTTTAGTGAGCTTTATCTTAGACTAAACACTTCTCATTTAACACGCTGTAAGTAAGCGTTTAAACCTCTGTTTCTTACAGTTGCGTGTCTTGATACAATGTCAATGTGAACAAACGATAATTGTTGTACTGATTTTAAGTCCATGGACTCTTAAACATATCATAGCACATTGATTATAGCTCCGGCGTTAAAAAGTAATGTATGTTTATTAATAATAATAATAATATCGTAAGGTGATGGAATATCTCCAATCCTTTTTCAACTGTGTCTTGGAAAAGGTCATTCGTGAATGGAGGAAGACACTGAGTCGGGAAGAAGGGAATGAAGAACGATTCAGGCTAGGGCCCAAACTGAAAGGGGTGCACGTTGATTGTTTGGCTTTTGCAGATGACCTGGTTATTTTTGCCAACAATATTAAATCAGCCATTGTAAATATTAATCAGTTGTCAGAGGTGGCTGAGAAAGTAGGTTTACAGATTTCCTTTGAGAAGACAAAGTACATGACAAACATCAGTGATGGACCAGAATGGATGAAAACAAACCAAGGAAAGATTAAACGTGTAAAGAAATTTAAATACCTGGGTGAGGTAATCCATCAAATTGGCCTAGAACAGGAAGCAATCTTAGAATCTGGAAATTATACCGAGCCTATCACCTGACGAAAAATCTCTATAATAAGAAGTCGCTGAGCATTGGAGCCAAATTAAGACACTAAATCACGGTTGTCAAACCTGAAGCATTATATTTGACTATGAATAGGCGGGGACTAGTCAACCAGTTAGTCAAAAGAGAACGCACGGTATTGAGAAAAATTTTAGGCAACAGATGGGTTAAGGAACACTTACGTTTGAAGTCAAACGAAGAGTTATATAGAAATATAGAACCAGTCACGTCAACAATAAAAAGGGAAAGGTTGTTGTTCTATGGACACATTTTCAAAATGTCCAACGATCGTCTAACAAAGAAAATTTGGAATTTCGTGAAACCAAAGTGGAAAAAATTGGCATGGTTCGTAGAATGTAACAAAGACCTTATATAAAATGGTATTCCAGACTGCAAAATTACGAACAGGTGTGAATTCAGACACCTAATCAAAAATTACCAGGGATTTAAGGTAGGGCCAGAACCCAAAAGACGGAGGGGACCTCTTTCAGAAGATCGGAAGAAGGCGCTGAGCGATGGGCTCAAGAGATACTGGCAGGACATCAAAGCTGGCAGATCTAGAACGAAATATTGATTTTGATTGTTACTCCGTAGTCCATAGTGGCTCAATTCGAATGTAAAACAAGTAGTTCCGTACAAAATTTTAGTTTAATTGCTGTAACAGATTCGTAGATATTGAAAACCGTCTAAATATTTCATATGGTCGCCAGGATGGATTTTTATTTTTGTACTATTACATTAAGATTATTGTGTACGTGTGGTATTCAAACTTCAATTGCATGTATAGAACACAAGAAGTAAAAACGATATTTTTAAAGTACGCACACCAGCCATCTTGTGATTATGCAAACAATTGAAATAAATTACATGCCATTGCATCAACATTTGTATAAGCATTTAACGTGCAATGTTTCACGGCACTCGGATAGTTAATTCGCGAGAAACGCCCATTTGAATATTTATACTTCGCGTCGCCGCCATGTTGGATTTGTGCTCACCAGGTTACTGAAAGTCCTATAGGTGAACATATGTTCATAGTCTCAATGCACATTAAAAAAATCAGTTTGGTTGCTGTAAAAGATTCATAGATATTGAGAACCGTCTAAATATTTCGGAAGCTCACCATTTAGGATTGTTATATGTATAGGCCATAGAGTTATGTACCATTCAAAGACAATTATTGCCTAGCTTCATTATTCAAACTTTCACTTCGATCGCATGATTACGACACAAGAACAAAAACTTAATTTTAAAATTTCGCACAGCCGCCACCTTGAGGTTATGTAAACAATTGAATTAAATTAGATGGCAGTGCACTACAATCTGCAAAATCATTTACTGCACCACATTTCACTGCGCTCAGAGAGTTAAATCACGAGAAAGGTCTATTAAAATATTTCAAATTCGCTTGGTCGCCATGTTCATTTTGTACTCTACAGGGTTGTGAAATATACATAGGTAAACTTGTATCAGTACCCTTTATCACCGTACAAAATTGCATGATGATATCTGTAATAGTTTCGGAGATATAGAATGTCAGTGAAATATTTCGCACAGCCTCCATTTTGAGGTTATGTAAACAATTGAACTAAATTTGACTCCAGAGCATTACAATGTGTATAAACATTTGCTGTACCAAGTTTCATTACGTTTGGATTGTTCAATCGCGAGAAATGTCTATTTAAAAGTCTCAATTTCGCTTGACCGCCATGTTGGTTTTGTAGTCACCAGGTTTTTGAAAGTCTCATAGGTGAACTTCTAGTAGTGCCCTTTATCACCGTACACAATTTCAGGGCGATATCGGTAATAGTTTCGGAGATATTGAATGCTAGTGAAATATTTCGCACAGCCGCCACGTTGGATTGGTGAGACGTAACAAAATTTGAATGTCACGGTCGAGGTCGCCGGGAATAGTGCTATGAACTTACCGAGTTTCATTGAAATCTCTCCAGCCGTTTAGATTTTATTAGGGGGGGGGCACACACACACCTCACACACACACACACACACACACACACACACACACACACGCACACACACACGGACAAAAGGTGATCCCATAAGCCTATTTTTTCAAAATTGAAAATAGGCTAAAAATATATATATCGTATGGTCTCGGGTGCCGGGTGCAAGCTTTGTTAATTGACGCCCATAGGGCAGCTTTCATGTCGAATTCTATCACTCCTTGGAGCGCTATGAAAATCAAGGAGGTTAGATATCTCAGCTTCTTGACACAATAGCGCTTTCTAGTTGAGAAAGGAGGAACGTTTTGTGTTGGCGGAAAATCCCGAGATTAATTTTACCATTATGTTTATTTAAGTGACTGAATATTAACACGGTATGGTTTTGATCATTTAGTTATTTGAGTAGTCAACTGATAAATATCATGTTTATTTATAGAGGAAACTGCATGCATACGCGTCTGTGACTGAGACATTACATTTTAGTCTAACAATCAGCGACATTCGTCTGTCTTGTTTCTTTAACAGGAAGGTAGACACTCATATCATATCGTATCTCTCTATAAATCTCGAGAAAGCCGAGGTATGGATGCTATCTAGTGGTTAACAAAGAATAGTAAGCTGGCATGTAGTAGAGGTACAAACTGAAATGCTTACAACTACATATTAATGAGAGGACGAAACAACGTCAGTGAAGAAAGTGTCGGCGACAGTCTTTTGGAACCTTAAGGTCGTGCTTCTGGTCAAATTCCTCATCAGAGTAGAAACATTGAAATGTTGCCACTCTTACCACCCAGGTGCTTCTTGAACGTGCCTCTACGGACTGGATGCAGATTTCTTCCGTTCATCTTTATATCAAGACAGAAACAGTAGGAGAGCTAAAATATCTTAGCAGTTAGACAACAGCCTGTCACGAAACAAACGTCAGCAACTTCACATACAATCGATAGTCATAAAATAGTATAAAGCGCATGTGCGCCTCTTCACTGCGAGAATTAAAGCTCAAGCAGTTATTCCTCCCTATGAAGGCTTCCAAAAATATGGTATATGGACTTTCACGGCCGGTGAATTAAAACACGGCAATTCCTCTAGGTTTCTGTCATGTCTTGTGTGGGGTTTCGCCTAGGACACCAAGCTGGCTCATCAGCGGGCTCTTGGTAACCCCACCCGGACCACCACTGGAGTAGCGAACTGTGCGCTGCCGCCCTTTATATGAAGCGCACCTGCGAAAATTAAAAGTTCAAGCAGCTATAACCTCCCTATGAAGGCTTCCATAGAGATGGTATATTGGCTTTCAAGGCCTCCATAGGGAGGTTATAGCTGCTTGAGCTTTTTGTTTTCACAGTGAAGAGGCGCAGATGCGCTTTATATAAAGGGAGGTAGCACGCAGTTCGCTACTCCAGTGGGGATGCAGGCTGGGACACCAAGAGCCCGCTGATGAGCCAGCTTGGTGTCCTATGCGAAACCCCACAGAAGACACTGCACAAAGCCAGAAGAATTGCTGAGTTGTAGCAATATGAATGTTTAAATCTTATGAACAAACAAAAACCTATAAAATAACAAATTTATAAGATGTATAGTAGCATTCGTATCCGTCTCAGTACATGGGAGTGTATAGACCTGTGTTGGGCAGACTATCAGGAAAGTTGATACTAGGTACAAGGAACACAGGACACTGTTAGCCTAAGTACATGGGAGTATATAGACCTGTGTTGGGCAGAGTATCAGGAAAGTTGATACTAGGTACAAGGAACACTGGACCCTGTTAGCCTAAGTACATGGGAGTGTATAGAGCTGTGTTGGGCAGAGTATCAGGAAAGTTGATACTAGGTACAAGGAATACAGGACACTGTTAGCCTAAGTACATGGGAGTGTATAGACCTGTGTTGGGCAGAGTATCAGGAAAGTTGATACTAGGTACAAGGGACACTGGACCCTGTTAGCCTAAGTACATGGGAGTGTATAGACCTGTGTTGGGCAGAGTATCAGGAGAGTTGATACTAGGCACAAGGAACACAGCACGCTGTTAGCCTAAGTACATGGGAGAGTATATGGACCAGTGTTGGGCAGAGTATCAGGAAAGTTGATACTAGGTACAAGGAACACAGGACACTGTTATCCTAAGTTCTTGGGAGTGTATAGTTCTCTGTTGGGCAGAGTATCTGGAAAGTTGATACTAGGTACAAGGAACACAGGAGCCCTGTTATCCTAAACACATGGGAGTATATAGACCTGTGTTGGGCAGAGTATCAGGAAAGTTGATACTAGGTACAACGAACATAGGAACGTTGTTAGCCTAAGTACAGGAAACATTCAGCGTGTAGGACAATTTATCACGAATTCAATTAAATCGAAACCCTGAGGCAAAAGGCAAATCTCTCAACATTAAAGAGTACATCGAAATGCAGCTATCCAAGAAAGTTGACACTTTTAACTTGAACGAGAACATTCATCGCTATTAACAGCACTAAATGCAAACAAAACATCGCAGGGATATCGCATATATGTGCCGAATGTGGCATACAAAAGCGGAGAATTTGCTTGAAAGGAGAAAATAAATTCTGGCAGTGAAGTATATGTTTTGATTAGAACAAACCAGCTCTCAATCAGGGAGTACGTCGGAAATCCAAGTTTATCATCTGTGTGCGACTTAAACGACCTGTTGGTTTTAACGTGGTGATATGATTTTCTTAAGTACTTCATAGGGAGGTCGTTTCCAAAGAATCATTGCGGAGCCGGTAACTGCGCCAAGATCAAAGGTCGGAGGATCGAATCTCGGCCCTGACAATGGATATTCGGAATGAGGGATTCCCTGGGTGTTTCAACACTCCCTCCGGGTAAATGATGGGTTAGTGCCTGATCCCAAGTCCCAGGGCACCTACCACATCCCTTTGCCTAATACAGACAACACAGAAACACAGGTTATCCGACAAATTGAACACACACCAAAGTAGAGGAGGTTCAAGACCAGGCTGTCCCTATGCCTTAAAATTAATTAACCACAACGTATTTGTAGACTACACGAGGCAAAGGCTCACGTTGAGGAAGACCTCCTTGTTGAGTCCTGGTGAAGGGAGATCACAGAGGAGTAGTTGTGATCTGCCCTCTCCAGTGTGGCAGAGTGGCAGTCCCAAGGTGCAATGGGGCATCCTGCCAGCTGATCTGCCCTCTGCAGTATGGAAGAGTGGGTGTCCCAAGGCGCAATGGAGCATTCTTCCAGCTGATCTTCCCTCTCTAGTGTGGTAGAGTGGGTGTCCCAAGGTGCAATGGGGCATCCTGCCAGCTAATCTTCCCTCTCCAGTGTGGCAGAGTGCAAGTTCCAAGGTGCAATGGGGCTTCCTGCCAGCTGATCTGCCCTCACCAGTGTGGCAGAGTGGGAGTCCCAAGGTGCAATGGGGCTTCCTGCCAGCTGATCTTCCCTCTCCAGTGTGGGAGAGTGCGAGTCCCAAGGTGCAATGGGGCTTCCTGCCAGCTGATCTTCCCTCTCCAGTGTGGGAGGGTGGGAGTCCCAAGGTGCAAAGGGGTTCCTGCCAGCTGATCTTCCCCCTCCAGTGTGGGAGAGTGCGAGTTCCAAGGTGCAATGGGACATCCTGCCAGCTGATCTGCCCTCACCCGTGTGGGAGAGTGGGAGTCCCAAGGTGCAATGGGGCATCCTGCCAGCTGATCTTCCCTCTCCAGTGTGGGAGAGTGCGAGTCCCAAGGTGCAATGGGGCTTCCTGCCAGCTGATCTTCCCTCTCCAGTGTGGGAGGGTGGGAGTCCCAAGGTGCAAAGGGTTTCCTGCCAGCTGATCTTCCCCCTCCAGTGTGGGAGAGTGCGAGTTCCAAGGTGCAATGGGACATCCTGCCAGCTGATCTGCCCTCACCCGTGTGGGAGAGTGGGAGTCCCAAGGTGCAATGGGGCATCCTGCCAGCTGATCTGCCCTCGCCAGTGTGGCAGAGTGGGAGTCCCAAGGTGCAATGGGGCATCCTGCCAGCTGATCTGCCCTCACCCGTGTGGGAGAGTGGGAGTCCCAAGGTGCAATGGGGCATCCTGCCAGCTGATCTGCCCTCACCAGTGTGGCAGAGTGGGAGTCCCAAGGTGCAATGGGGCTTCCTGCCAGCTGATCTGCCCTCTGCAGTGTGGGAGAGTGGGAGTCCCAAGGTGCAATGGGGCTTCCTGCCAGCTGATCTTCCCTCTGCAGTGTGGCATAGTGGGAGTCCCAAGGTGCAATGGGGCTTCCTGCCAGCTGATCTGCCCTCTGCAGTGTGGGAGAGTGGGAGTCCCAAGGTGCAATGGGGCATCCTGCCAGCTGATCTGCCCTCGCCAGTGTGGCAGAGTGGGAGTCCCAAGGTGCAATGGGGCATCCTGCCAGCTGATCTGCCCTCTGCAGTGTGGGAGAGTGGGAGTCCCTAGGTGCAATGGGGCATCCTGCCAGCTGATCTGCCCTCACCAGTGTGGCAGAGTGCGAGTCCCAAGGTGCAATGGGGCTTACTGCCAGCTGATCTTCCCTCTGCAGTGAGGGAGAGTGGGAGTCCCAAGGTGCAATGGGGCTTCCTGCCAGCTGATCTGCCCTCTGCAGTGTGGGAGAGTGGGAGTCCCTAGGTGCAATGGGGCTTCCTGCCAGCTGATCTGCCCTCACCAGTGTGGGAGAGTGGGAGTCCCAAGGTGCAATGGGGCATCCTGCCAGCTGATCTGCCCTCGCCAGTGTGGCAGAGTGGGAGTCCCAAGGTGCAATGGGGCATCCTGCCAGCTGATCTGCCCTCACCCGTGTGGGAGAGTGGGAGTCCCAAGGGGCAATGGGGCATCCTGCCAGCTGATCTGCCCTCACCAGTGTGGCAGAGTGGGAGTCCCAAGGTGCAATGGGGCTTCCTGCCAGCTGATCTGCCCTCTGCAGTGTGGGAGAGTGGGAGTCCCAAGGTGCAATGGGGCTTCCTGCCAGCTGATCTTCCCTCTGCAGTGTGGCATAGTGGGAGTCCCAAGGTGCAATGGGGCTTCCTGCCAGCTGATCTGCCCTCTGCAGTGTGGGAGAGTGGGAGTCCCAAGGTGCAATGGGGCATCCTGCCAGCTGATCTGCCCTCGCCAGTGTGGCAGAGTGGGAGTCCCAAGGTGCAATGGGGCATCCTGCCAGCTGATCTGCCCTCTGCAGTGTGGGAGAGTGGGAGTCCCTAGGTGCAATGGGGCATCCTGCCAGCTGATCTGCCCTCACCAGTGTGGCAGAGTGCGAGTCCCAAGGTGCAATGGGGCTTCCTGCCAGCTGATCTTCCCTCTGCAGTGAGGGAGAGTGGGAGTCCCAAGGTGCAATGGGGCTTCCTGCCAGCTGATCTGCCCTCTGCAGTGTGGGAGAGTGGGAGTCCCTAGGTGCAATGGGGCTTCCTGCCAGCTGATCTGCCCTCACCAGTGTGGGAGAGTGGGAGTCCCAAGGTGCAATGGAGCATACTGCCAGCTGATCTGCCCTCTCCAGTGTGGGAGAGTGGGAGTCCCTAGGTGCAATGGGGCTTCCTGCCAGCTGATCTGCCCTCTGCAATGTGGGAGAGTGGGAGTCCCAAGGTGCAATGGGGCTTCCTGCCAGCTGATCTGCCCTCTGCAGTGTGGGAGAGTGGGAGTCCCAAGGTGCAATGGGACATCCTGCCAGCTGATCTTCCCTCCGCAGTTTGGGAGAGTGGGTGTCCCAAGGTGCAATGGGGCATCCTGCCAGCTGATCTTCCCTCTGCAGTGTGGGAGAGTGGGAGTCCCAAGGTGCAATGGGGCATCCTGCCAGCTGATCTGCCCTCTGCAGTGTGGGAGAGTGGGAATCACAAGGTGCAATGGGACATCCTGCCAGCTGATCTTCCCTCTGCAGTGTGGCAGAGTGGGTGTCCCAAGGTGCAATGGGACATCCTGCCAGCTGATCTTCCCTCCGCAGTTTGGGAGAGTGGGAGTCCCAAGGTGCAATGGGGCTTCCTGCCAGCTGATCTTCCCTCTGCAGTGTGGGAGAGTGGGAGTCCCAAGGTGCAATGGGACATCCTGCCAGCTGATCTTCCCTCCGCAGTTTGGGAGAGTGGGAGTCCCAAGGTGCAATGGGGCATCCTGCCAGCTGATCTGCCCTCTGCAGTGTGGGAGAGTGGGAGTCCCAAGGTGCAATGGGGCTTCCTGCCAGCTGATCTTCCCTCCGCAGTTTGGGAGAGTGGGAGTCCCAAGGTGCAATGGGGCATCCTGCCAGCTGATCTGCCCTCTGCAGTGTGGCAGAGTGGGAGTCCCAAGGTGCAATGGGGCTTCCTGCCAGCTGATCTTCCCTCTGCAGTGTGGCAGAGTGGGTGTCCCAAGGTGCAATGGGGCTTCCTGCAAGCTGATCTTCCCTCTGCAGTGTGGCAGAGTGGGTGTCCCAAGGTGCAATGGGGCTTCCTGCCAGCTGATCTTCCCTCTGCAGTGTGGGAGAGTGGCAGTCCCAAGGTGCAATGGGGCTTCCTGCCAGCTGATCTTCCCTCTGCAGTGTGGCAGAGTGGGTGTCCCAAGGTGCAATGGGGCTTCCTGCCAGCTGATCTTCCCTCTGCAGTGTGGGAGAGTGGGAGTCCCAAGGTGCAATGGGGCATCCTGCCAGCTGATCTGCCCTCGCCAGTGTGGCAGAGTGGGAGTCCCAAGGTGCAATGGGGCATCCTGCCAGCTGATCTGCCCTCTGCAGTGTGGGAGAGTGGGAGTCCCTAGGTGCAATGGGGCATCCTGCCAGCTGATCTGCCCTCACCAGTGTGGCAGAGTGCGAGTCCCTAGGTGCAATGGGGCTTCCTGCCAGCTGATCTTCCCTCTGCAGTGAGGGAGAGTGGGAGTCCCAAGGTGCAATGGGGCTTCCTGCCAGCTGATCTGCCCTCTGCAGTGTGGGAGAGTGGGAGTCCCTAGGTGCAATGGGGCTTCCTGCCAGCTGATCTGCCCTCACCAGTGTGGGAGAGTGGGAGTCCCAAGGTGCAATGGAGCATACTGCCAGCTGATCTGCCCTCTCCAGTGTGGGAGAGTGGGAGTCCCTAGGTGCAATGGGGCTTCCTGCCAGCTGATCTGCCCTCTGCAATGTGGGAGAGTGGGAGTCCCAAGGTGCAATGGGGCTTCCTGCCAGCTGATCTGCCCTCTGCAGTGTGGGAGAGTGGGAGTCCCAAGGTGCAATGGGACATCCTGCCAGCTGATCTTCCCTCCGCAGTTTGGGAGAGTGGGTGTCCCAAGGTGCAATGGGGCATCCTGCCAGCTGATCTTCCCTCTGCAGTGTGGGAGAGTGGGAGTCCCAAGGTGCAATGGGGCATCCTGCCAGCTGATCTGCCCTCTGCAGTGTGGGAGAGTGGGAGTCCCAAGGTGCAATGGGACATCCTGCCAGCTGATCTTCCCTCTGCAGTGTGGCAGAGTGGGTGTCCCAAGGTGCAATGGGACATCCTGCCAGCTGATCTTCCCTCCGCAGTTTGGGAGAGTGGGAGTCCCAAGGTGCAATGGGGCTTCCTGCCAGCTGATCTTCCCTCTGCAGTGTGGGAGAGTGGGAGTCCCAAGGTGCAATGGGACATCCTGCCAGCTGATCTTCCCTCCGCAGTTTGGGAGAGTGGGAGTCCCAAGGTGCAATGGGGCATCCTGCCAGCTGATCTGCCCTCTGCAGTGTGGGAGAGTGGGAGTCCCAAGGTGCAATGGGGCTTCCTGCCAGCTGATCTTCCCTCCGCAGTTTGGGAGAGTGGGAGTCCCAAGGTGCAATGGGGCATCCTGCCAGCTGATCTGCCCTCTGCAGTGTGGCAGAGTGGGAGTCCCAAGGTGCAATGGGGCTTCCTGCCAGCTGATCTTCCCTCTGCAGTGTGGCAGAGTGGGTGTCCCAAGGTGCAATGGGGCTTCCTGCCAGCTGATCTTCCCTCTGCAGTGTGGCAGAGTGGGTGTCCCAAGGTGCAATGGGGCTTCCTGCCAGCTGATCTTCCCTCTGCAGTGTGGGAGAGTGGCAGTCCCAAGGTGCAATGGGGCTTCCTGCCAGCTGATCTTCCCTCTGCAGTGTGGCAGAGTGGGTGTCCCAAGGTGCAATGGGGCTTCCTGCCAGCTGATCTTCCCTCTGCAGTGTGGGAGAGTGGGAGTCCCAAGGTGCAATGGGGCATCCTGCCAGCTGATCTGCCCTCTGCAGTGTGGGAGAGTGGGAGTCCCAAGGTGCAATGGGACATCCTGCCAGCTGATCTTCCCTCCGCAGTTTGGGAGAGTGGGAGTCCCAAGGTGTAATGGGGCATCCTGCCAGCTGATCTGCTCTCTGCAGTGTGGGAGAGTGGGAGTCCCTAGGTGCAATGGGGCATACTGCCAGCTGATCTTCCCTCTGCAGTGTGGCATAGTGGGAGTCCCATGGTGCAATGGGGCTTCCTGCCAGCTGATCTGCCCTCTGCAGTGTGGGAGAGTGGGAGTCCCAAGGTGTAATGGGGCATCCTGCCAGCTGATCTTCCCTCTCCAATGTGGGAGAGTGGGAGTCCCAAGGTGCAAAGGGGTTCCTGCCAGCTGATCTTCCCCCTCCAGTGTGGGAGAGTGCGAGTCCCAAGGTGCAATGGGGCATCCTGCCAGCTGATTTGCCCGAACTACACAACACCACGTCAGCCGCTAACGCAACTTTAGCCGGACACGGAAATACCATACAATACGAAGCGAAGCTTGTAGTTAAACGTGACCGTTAATCTCGAGATCATGAGCCACGGGACCTCTTTTTTACGTGGAATCGGAACCACAGGACATGGCACTTCACTTCGAAAATCTCACTTGCATTGACCGGGAATCGACCCCGGACCGCCTTGGTGAGAGGCATACAGCTAGGCCGCTGAGCCACCACGCCCCTACCATACAATACCGCTGTGACTTTAGAGATGCCACATCTACGTACCGAAATTTCACTCTGGGAATATTTGACATCGCATTAAAATACTAAGGTATCAATGGTTGCTCTTGAAGTTCAGCATTTAACCAATGAAGCCAATAAGCTAAGGAGATGGTTGACATCAAATAAGTGCTAAAAGGGCTTGTGGAATTCAATTATCTGTACCTAGAACTTTATAGAATATCAAACACATGTTTTTTTTTGCGGTAATGAACTCAATATTTGACAGAACAGGGAACTCCACTTAATTAATTTGAAATGTCGTTGTTAAACTTAGCTCACATTTGTCTGGTAATTGACGTGTCATTTGTTAACAAAGCTATTCTTGATCAATATCGGGCTTTGTTAAAGAGAATCATTAATTATTCGTGTAACGAGTGCAATTTGTCAAAATGGATTTATCCGGTAGATGAAGTGTTGGACAGACAGGTGATCAAATATTAATATATTGCGTTCTTGATTGCTACTGACAGACGAATTGATAAAACCAAATGAACGTGTTTCTGGAAAATTTAAATGAATTACATTGTGAGAATCTCATAAGCACCATTATCAATATTTTATCGGAAAGCAAAATTAAACAAGTAGTTCCGTGAAAAAATTAATAGCCCTTTGACATACAGTATATCCTACTGGTCTCTCCCATTAAAATTTATCCCACCTAATAACCTTGTACTTGTGAGGAGGTATTACTGTGAGGTCTGAGTGACCGGCGATTAATCTTGCTTGTCCATAGACACACCGTGTTGGAACTTCAACTACTCCAACACACGATACTAATACAAACAATCCTTAAAATCAAAGTACAGGGTCTTTCATATTAAATAAGAGCTGCGGTCACCTTGGCCGAGCTTGTGGCGCGCCAAGGCCCCCTGCTTAAGCGTGTGTACAATCCTATATGATGCAGCGGCCTTGCTAGCGTGTGTACAATGCTGAAATCTTACTTTAGTTAGTTAGTTAGTTATTGTTGATGAAACGAAACCCCTACTTGTGCTAATTTTGTGAGTGATTTATTCGGAGACCGTTCAAGATTCTCGCCAATGTTATCTAGCTCATCCTCTGTTAAAACTGTTCGTGTGCGGGCATGTTTTTAATTGAGCATCGAGCCAGTAATGTCAAACTTATTTGCAATTACGTGAATCTGTGCTTGTGAAGGAGGCACTTCATCAGGAAATTGATGAACAAATGCATCACGTAGCCGCCGAGCTGACTCGCACTTAAAATAAGTTTTACATAAAAAATACGATGTTGCAATGATAACTGTCTCACCATGTTAGCACTTGAGGTTTAGACTGGCGACTGAGCAACTGCACGCTTATTGCAAGGTCACGTTTGGTAATGTCTATCTGTTATTTTTATACAGTCCATTGGAACTTGGGAAAAAACAGTCCTACAGCAGGGGGCTGTGGCGCGCCACAAGCTCGGCCAAGGTGACCCCAGCTGCGGTTAGCCAAGCCGGCGCTTGGCGCTCTTATTTTATACTAGCAGAAATACCCGCTCTACGAACGGTCTTGGGTATTAATAACCAGACGTTATCAGATAGAATCTAACAAGAATCTTTGCCAAGCATCCCGGGATGAGATAAAAAAGTAGTCTCGATAAATTAGGAAACAGATTTGTAGGGGTTGAGGGGAAGGTAGGAGATCTCTAGAGGGAATTTGGGATAGTTAAAGATGACATTAAAGATATAGGCCAAAATGAAAAGGACGTAGCCAGAATAACACTTCAATTTGATTGATTTACCGGCCAGGTAGATGATAGCTTGTGCGAGCACGAGAAAAAAATAACCCAGAAGTTAGGTCAATATGAAACGAATCTTAAGGCAGAAAGTAAGCAGTGAAAAACAGATAAGGACGAACAAACTCTGAAAATTGAGAAAATTAATGAAGGCATTTCTGGGGTTCAAGAAACCGTAGGTGCATTAAAAGCACAGCGATGTAGATAAAGTTATGACTGACTTAACAATCATTTATGATAGCCAAGGTAAAGCCCAAGTAGAGATAAATGAAGTCAAGGAAAGAATCCACAAAGGTCAGGCAGAAATGGAGAAAAAGACAAGAAGTTCCGTGAAGAACTATACAGCCTACTTTTCATGCCAATGATTATTCTACAGAATATGAACCTATCTAGAATAATGACGAAATTAAGTTGCTAAATTCGAAATTTCCAATTAGTTCGAAATACTGTATACCTGGCATAATGTATCCTAATAGAGCACTACAGTTGGCAGCCCTGATGACTGAATATATTCTTAGTTCCGTCTCTTACGGTACTAAATACAAAATTTGGTTGAAGTCCACTGGATAGCATGGACGTTACATGCAGATAAACATTGGATCTAACAGCGCGCGTAAAATCATGTTGGCAACAATGTCATGCATGTATTGGTCAGAAATAATCTGAAATAATATGATCTATTGTAGTGCCAATTTTGAATGGAATCCATTAGTTAGTATAGAAGTTACATGCATTTTAAAATTGGACCTATCCGCAGGTTTAGAATCATGTTGGCAGCACTGACGTATATTAGTTACTCCAAATTCGTCTGGAATGCCAGGTACTATACGTGTGCAAAGTTTAGAGCGATTGGCTTGCATACTTTCTGATATATTGATATTAGGGTAACAAAAATAGGGACAGCACATATTAACAGTTGGCAGCCCTGGTTGCTCCTTAGAATACGCATAGTCATATCTGTTATGGTACATATAGCACACACGAAATTTGATTGAAATCCAAATGACAGTATGGAAGTTACATGTATTTAAAGTTGGACCTGTCAGCAGGCTTAGAATCATGTTGGTAGCACTGACGTATATAAGTTACTCCAAATTAATATAGAATGCCAGGTACTATACGTGTGCATATTTTAAAGCTGTCGGCTTGCATACATTCTGATATATTGGTATTTGGATAAAATAAATTAGGAGCATTTATTAACAGTTGGCAGCCCTGATAGGTCTTAAGAATACGCTCAGTCATATCTGGTTATGTACACATACAACATACGAAATTTGGTTGAATTCCGCTTGATAGTGTAGAAGTTATATGCATTTAAAAATTGGACCTATCAGGAGGCTTATAATCATTTTGGCAACACTGCCATGTTTGGTCTCCTGGAAATTAAACTGAAATATTATGATCTGTACGTGTGCCAATTTTGAAATAGCTCCCATTCATACTTTCCAAGATATCCTACATGGAGCTCAAATTTCAATTGCGATGTTTTAGCAGTTGGTAGCACTGACATCATTTTCAAATATGGCCGTGAGATATTCAGGTATAGATCTTTACTCCTACCAAATTTTGTTTCGATTGCTGCAGCCGTTTAGGAGTTGATAGGGGGGGACACACACACAGCCAGACAGACAGACAGAAGGACAGACAGACAGACAGACAGACACACATTTGCCCGATCTCATAAGTCTACTTTTTCCTCATTTTTGCAAAATGTGAAAAGTAGGCTAATAAGCGTGTTCGGGAAGCCCTCGATACCAGAGGTGATTTCAAGCCAGAAATTATAGAAAAACAGGTCCTGATAATCAAGAAAGAGGTTGAGGAACAATTAGCTGAAATAAGGGACAGCGTTAGGGAAGAGAAAATTAAAATCAAACAAGAAGTTGAAAGCAGTAAGAAGAAACAGGAAAGATTTGAGAATGAATTTGGTTCACGGTTGGAAAGGACTGAACACAAGAACAGTCAAATGGAGGTTCAGCTCATGTCTCAAGAAGAAAGTGCCAGACGAGAAAGAAAATTAGATTTCGAAAGTCAGGATGAATTCCAGAAGACAGGATGGGTAGATCCCAATAACCAAGGCACTAACCAAGATGGGAACTTAGGAGGGGAGAGCCCTTATAAGAACCTAGGATATCCTATGGCAATGTTAACTCCATATGGTAACCAAACTAATGGACATATCATAAATATTATAAAATCAAATGAGGATAAACCGGTTAAATTTACGGGTAATAATATGTCAATTACTCCTTAATACTGGCTAAAAGAAGTAGCGGAATACCTCAATGAGATGAAAGTTCCTCAGGATCGGAGACTGAGAGCTATTGAGAAGCTGTTGGCAGGTGATTGTCTCACCTGGTTAAGGAGTTTCAGATATACATTTGACACGGTGGAAGGTTTTAGAGAAGCTTTTCTAAAATGATATTAGGCAGCAGATGTGCAGGAAAATCTGAGGCTAGATCTGTGCTCTAGGAAATATAGTACTAACGCACCCACTAAATACTCAGAATTTTTCACCGCTCAGCTGTGCAAATTCCGTGAACTTGATATCGCCCCAGCTGAAAACGACCTGTGTGCCGCCATTGCAAGACAACTTCCATATGAGATACAAAGGTTGTTAATCTCATCCAAAGCCAGAAGTGCTGTGGAAGTGGAGAGCGTGCTGCGTCAGCTGGATATGACTACTTCACACGTTACTCCCAGGCATCAGAAACATAATGAGCAAGTACACATGGCTAGTAGTCAAGAGGGCAGAGAAAACCCCTCGACAAGAGATCAGTCAACCAGTACAGATACTCAAGGACTGGGTCGAGAATATGGACATCCAGAACCTAGGGGAATACAACCCTACCACAGAGGAGGATATCGAGGAAGAAATCCTAGAAATACGGGGTATAGGCAACAAGAAAACCGACCGTGTAATAATAATCAGAGGCAGGACAATAGAAAGAAATGGGAAAACTATCCTAGGAGGAATGTGAGGCCTGAGGATAGAAGCGACGACTATCGTGCTGAAATTGAAGAATGATATCAGGAAGGTCTTCGTTATATGAATGAACGAACAGATGATCCTGAGATGCAAAGAGTCCGTTGGAGTGAGGCCATTAAGAACCGAAAATCACCCGACCGACTGGATGGAGCTCAAAGCTTGGAGTTACAAGCTCAGTTAAAGAATGAGGATTAAAAAAACCTCCAAAATTAAATCATCAAAATTGGAAACATACCAGGAGCTGGGAGGAGGTTGAGATTGTAAATTGGATAGCTAGACCAGATGAGTTAATTAAAGAGGAGGTTGAAGGAATACCACCTATTAGAAGATAATTACCTATCATAACGTTAAGGATAGAGGGATTACTGGTCAGAGCATTAATATATACTGGATCAACTATAAATTTGATAACGCAAAGCTTACTAAATGAATTGAAAATAAGAGGTCGTGTATTAAGAATCCCCACATCAAGCGTAAAGATTAAGGGAATTATTCCTGAAAAATCTTTGACATGCATATTTCAGGTGTACATTGACTTGATCATGGGTAACACTGAAATTTCACAATGCTTTTTGCTGGTAAGCCAATTACCATATAATATTATATTGGGTATTGACTTTATCCGTGAGAACAAGCTCATAATAGACCTAGCGCAAAATTGCATTAGGATTCAAAAAGAGGATGTGGATGAGCAAAATATTATTTTACATGAACAGGATGCAAAAATAGAAGAACAGGTATGGCAGGTGGGAGAAGTAACTGAGGAAGGTTATAGGGCCATAGAAGAGGTATTTGAGGTCCTGAATATCGAACTTGAAGATACTATGGAAACCGAGTTCGAGACCAACCTGTTAGGAAAAATAGAGGAGGCCAAAGTCACCCGCGAAGACAAGGAAGAATTAAAGGAATTGCTATTAAATTATAGGGACGTATTCGATTCCAAGCCAGGAAAGATCCAAAATTTTAAATACGAATTTCAGGTAAAGGATTGGGCACCGTTTAGACAAAAACCATACCTGGTTGCAGAAAAACATTCCACACAAACTAAGAAAACACTGCAGGAAATGAGTGATGCAGGTGTAATAGAAAAGATGGCAATACCATATGTTAGTCCATTAGTAATTGTGAATTAACCAGATGGCTCAGTAAGGGTGTGTTTGGATGCCAGGAATTTGATGCCAAGATTATACCAGAAAATGATTCGACACCACCCATAAAAGAAATACCGAGGAAATTTAAAGGCAAGAAGATTTTCACAAATATTGACTTGACTTCTTCATATCATCATCTGGAACTTGAAGAGAAAACCAGTCTTTTAACTGGATTTCAGTTCGATCAACAAACATAATGCTTTAAGAGATGTCCATTTGGCTTGAAGACAGCGGGATCAGCACTAATAAGAGCACTTGATCGCAACCTGTCAGAGGGAGTAAAGGATTGCACTATCCGTTATGTAGATGACGTATTACTTACTTCGGAAAACGTAGAGGAACACATGAAAAATTTAAAGAAATTATTTGGAGATTTGAGAAGGGCTAACTTCAAGATTAACTAGAAGAAATCGAACTTCTGTCAAAGACAAGTTACAATTTAGGGGCATGTGATTGACAAAGATGGTGTCAAACCAAATCCATGCAAATTAGAATCTATAAGAAATTTTCCCAGGCCATTGAGAGTGAAAAACTTTCGCCAGTTTTTGGGATTAATTTGATTTTTCTCAGGACATTGTCCATCATACACCAAAACTGTTGCACCACTGCAGGATCTTCTGAAGAAGGGTGGCAAGTGGAAATGGACGGAGGAAACGGAAAAAACATTTATAGAGGCCAAGGAAATGCTCCTAAATTACGTGAAGCTAGGATATCCTGATTTTAATCAGAGATTTGTAATACAGACGGACACATCCCAGATTGGAATAGGAGCGATGCTGCATCAGGAAGACCCGGATAACCCTGATAGGAAAAATTATCTAGCTTTCACTAGTTGAAGACTGAAACCACACGAGAAAAATTATACAATCAGCGAGATCGAGCTGTTAGCGATATTGCATGCGTTGCAATTTCGGCGGAAGATTGTGTATGGGTTTCCAGTCACGTTAAGAACAGATCATATAGCCTTAACCTTTTTGATGAAGACGGATTTATCCAGTCAAAGGTTGATGCGTTGGGCTTTATATATACAGCAGTTCGATATAAACATAGAGTATTGCCCAGGAAAATAAAATTTAGTTCCAGATTATTTAAGTAGACAGCGAAAGTCCACAGAAGAGGATGTAATGGCTATTGATTTAGAAGAGAGAGATCAGCGTACCTTGGATGAATTAAGAAGCGTTGGTCAACGAGAACGTGAAGATCCAAGGATGAACATGCTCATATCTTTCTTGAAAGGGAGTTTGATAAAGGGAACGCCTGCGTATACTGAAGCTAATAAGATAGCTCAAGATTATAGTTTCTTTAACGGATTATTGTATAAGTTTGCAGACTCTGACCATACTCGATTAAGGATCGTTGTACCTGCTATTTTGCAGAGGAAAATGGCGTGGTTAGCTCATAGATCCTTTGGACACATGGGAGTCGACAAAACAGTCTCGATGCTGAAAGAAGCATTTGTATGGCCGAAACTGAGAGAAATTGTGATGGATACGTTAAAGACATGTGACATATGCCCAAGAATTAAGCCAAATGCGTTTTTGATGCGACAAAAGCCGATACCACTGTTGCCCGAGAGATCAGGTCAAATTATTTCTATTGACAACTTTGGACCTTTGCCAAAGGCCAGGAGGGGAAACAGACACATGATGGTGGCTATGGATGTCTTCACAAAAATGGTTGTTCTTGCTCCCATACAGAAGACTAGTACCAAACAGGTTTTAAACCGACCCAAATAAAAAGTGAAACCTGTTCTGGGTAAACCAGAGAATTTGTTATCGGATCACGGTAGTTGTTTTACAAGTATAGAATTTAGACAGGAATTAGAGAGGCTCAGAATACGCCAGATCCTGTCAAGCATTCGCCATCCTGAGGCAAATCCTGTAGAAAGAGTTATGAGGGAAACGGCCAAATATTGTAGGATATACTGTGCCGAAGAAAATTGGAAATGGATAGACATCCTCGACATCATAGAAATTTGCATTAATAATACGATACATGAATCTACAGGAGAGATACCAATAACGTTACATCGGAATGAGCAACCAGAGAGACCATGGAGTCTGGTCGTTCCTAGAAAAACAGACGCTCAGCCTGGAAGAGATGTACGGATTAGAAGAGCTTTTGAGAATCTAAAAGCTCAAGCCGATAGAAGGCAAAGAAGAAACAGGCACAAAAGGTATCATCGACCACTACCAGCAGGAGAAATGGTGTTAGTGAAAAGACCAGCCATTTCAGATCCAGGGAACCGCGTGTATAAGAAATTTCAGAAAATGTAACATGACCCGTATAGAATATTAAGGGATTTAAGAAATAATGCAGATAGAATTCGGCACTGTGAAACGAATCACGAAGTGACTATGAATTCAGCTAATCTGAAATTATATTACCCTCCTGAAGACTTCGATGAAGCAAATGAGCAAGCACTGGTGATGAAAATAGGAGTGTCACTGAAAAATCCACTTTTGATTCAAATAGGAGTGATTTAGAACAAGAAAATATAGATCAACCATTCAACTGTATATGTGAACTTGAAAGAACACATGTTGAATTGAAAGATATAATTGAGCAAGTGGAGGAGGAAAATTGCAAGCTAAGAAATGAAAATGAGGAAATAAGGATACGGGTAGGGATAGACCACACCCGTAAGGAATAAGGCATTCTGAGGACAGAGAGTCCAGAAAAATGGAGAAAGGAAGGACGGGTAGGGAGAGAGGGTGCCCGGCCTACAACATCACCGGATATGACTTTGATTGGAATACCCAAATCATTGCGGGATTCTAATAGGAATGAAACCAGAATGTATTGAGAGATAGTGTGATGACTTCGATACTGACAGAAGAAAATTTTCAATGGAAAATAAATAAATAAATTTCCTCAATACTTCGAAAATTTATTTATCTAAGGAGGGGAGATTTGGGCCCATGGGAGAGGTTCAGTATCGAACTCATATCCTTGTATTTTTGATAAAAGAAAGAATAAATGCAGGCTTTAGAAGGGAGTTCTGAAGTTAGTTGAGAAGCTAATACTGCATAGGATTGCGTGAGGCAAAGACAAGTTGTGCAACCAGAGATTACCAGGCCACAGCTGCCCGGTGAGGTCATTTGAACAGTCACCAGAGAGCTAGATACGAACGCGGTAAAATTAGATCTGAAAAATATTCCATTGATGAGAGAGACGTAGTTTCGGAAAGAGCCCTGAGTCGACAATTAAATGGCAGCGTCGCATGAAGGGAGGAGCCTGGAAAACATAGAAATAATTGAAATTAAACCATTTGCGGGCATTAAAGTAAAGAAAGGACTCCATCAATGATAATTATCCAGGGAAAGATATTTTTGGGAGTGGATAAAGTCCTTAGAAATTGTACCAGGAAGAAATGCAAATTCAGCATTACGTCGTCGGTGAATTCTCGAACCAGGAACTTGTGGTGCGAGACAAAACGAAATCACTACCCACGCATCTGAAGAGAACATTTAAATTAATATGGAAGATTCACACGATCGATTCCTAGAAATGTATACATTGTTGAGACTTTTGAAACCTCAGCTTTTCAGAGATTTTTTTTTACATCGTACGACGATTATTTTGGAAATTGGTGGTGAGGAAGAAGAGAAATTTATTTATTTTTGCCAGAATCAGATATAAGGGCCAGGAGCCCAAGCAAGATCATGCAGTAACTTATCAGACCACGTATTGTTCGTGCTGCTTGTCAGCACCGGCAGTCTTGTTTAGTCAGTAGGACTCGAACCTGTATCACGACGCGGGAGTACTCTAAATCGAAGTACTGTCCAGCTTTCTTCAGTGTCGCCGAGCTCTAAATCGTTGAAGTTCTTTTCAAAAGAAAAGTATAGTTAGACCTTCGAAAGTATAATATTCTACGGTGGTAGGCCAAGCTTCAAACATTGAGCGAAAATATACATTAGCCGGCGAGGGTAGTTGAAGCCCCGACACTAATATTCGAAGTGAGAACATAGTATCTCGAAAGTATACAAGACATCAGCAAAGAGTAGATACTCTGAAACGTTTTCCAACATAGCTAATACCAAAACTTCCTGATTGAGGAGATTAGGGTATCACAGTGGCGATAGAAGTAGGAATCTACAAAGAGATATCCGTAGCCACGTGGAGTTTCAAAGAAGTACTCCACAGAGAAAAGACAATAGCCGTCCGAATTCAGTTCCGAGGCATAGTATCAAATAAACAATTGTAAAAGCGCAGTATAGCGACTTCAGGGGTAAACGTAAAAACATACCGTTTCCCAGATAGACAATTGCGAACCGGAAAAGACTATATTATCGTGCAGTATTATAAATGCCGATAAATTAAACACCAGAATTAGGAGGGAATTCATATCCAATGAGGTTTCATTTCGTACGAGACTGTCAATATCAGAATAGGAGGTAGATGGCAGCGTCGAAAATTACACCCCAGGGATTTGGTGAAGAAAGAATTCACGTGTGTTTGATGCCACAAAAAGTGAAATTCTGTGTGTGTAAATATAATATTAAGTGAAAGTTATAATTCTTTTTAGTGTAGTGAAAATGTGTGTAAACCCTCATATTAATCTAAAATGTGTAATCCAGAGAGCAATTTAATAAGTGTAAATATGTGTATCATCAAGGAGAAAGAAATTTAATGTGGGCCGAATGTCGTTCCACTGGAATTCGGACGATGGGGCCGGATAAGCCATGTAAGTAACACCCAAATTTATTATGTGTTTTGGATTCGGGAGTCTCATGAAACAATGGTAACCACGGAGAAAGTATTCTCCAGTATTAAAAATCAGGGATGTAAAACTGTGTGAAAATGGTAAGTGCGGAATCTAAAGTAAAAATTGCTAAAATGTATTGTGTAATAAAATGAAATCGTATTCAGTGGAATACTTGTGAATATAAAAAGAATAATGTTATTTAAAAGGCAAACAGGATAATATAAAGAGGAAAATGTAATATAAAAGTTATGGAAATAATATTCAAATATGGGCCGTTGTGTGCTAAAAAATAATGAGAATAATGTAATGAATAAATTAATTATTGAAATAATAATTCATGTATGAGCCGTTATGTGCTAAAATAATGATAATAATAATAATTATGGAACCAGTTGTATTCTTGGAAATGAAAAGTCGAGACTTAGTTAAAGGCAAATCTGTTAATTATGGACGAAGAAATAAATGAATTACGTTGTAATAAATATTAAACTTTGGAAGGCATCAGGAATGTACTGATTGTCGCCTTTGAGCGCTAAATAATAAATGGTCACGCTAAAAATTGCGGTGAAAATTATGCCAGGAGTTATAATTATGGGGATCAGCTGGGCTGAAGTAATTGATTTTGTATGTGTTTGCTGTGACAAACTTTTAAAAGGGAATTGTGTGCGAATACCTTTTCAAGAAAGTTGCTTTTATTATAAGGAGGAGTGGTCTGATACCCTCACTCTATGGAATTTGCCCTAAGCCCTCGAGAATGGAAGTGTCCTAGAGGCTGGCCAGAGAATCGAACCAGATGTCTCTCACGTCGGAAACCCCTTAATTATGATTGGTTTTGTATTATTACTTCCCAGTGTTAAAACTCCGAAATTGCAAGCATACCTGAGCTACAGAAATAGGTCAGCAGAACCTCAGAATATTGTTGTTATATTAATGTGATGTGTAGCCTTCCCAAGTTCTGTTTCACGCTTGTATGAAAGCGGTGTTTAAAGTCCCGTCTAGAAAGGAGGGAGCATTGACTCTCCTCCCCAGTCATAAATTTAAGCCTGTAGGGTCTCGACGTTTTCTTAATGGAGGTCACGGTTGGGGTAGGCCCAGGACAGTGACAGACCATGTCTGCACTCTGATGTATTAAACCTTTTAACGGACCGGTAATCTGTACCGAGTTTTATATTGATTCTTTATCCTTGCCGTTGTATTATAGATCCGCACTTCATGAATAATTAAATTGTCAATTGAGACAATAATGAAAATCCCTTTGCATTTTTGCATGGAAAATGTTTATGTTCCCAAGTGATTGTTGGAGATATCGAGTAGCTGGGAGTCTTTTTCGAATTGAGTAAATCAGTAGTCTTCAACGCTTGTGGTACATGAGATTCCCGAAAACAAATACAGTTTTGGTAGTGTTGGAGAGAGGGATGATATATTGTGAATGTCATGTGGTACCCAAATGAATGGTAATTGTTGATACTCTTGAATTGTAATTAACTCAAATTTCTTTTAATATATTCAAATTTGGAATATTTAATGTGTTTTTTAACATAAAATTATATGTAATAAATTTATCCGAGAATTTTAGTACTCGTTTTGAGAGAAGTTTATAATGTTGCTAAATGGAAGCGAAACTAGTTTTGATAATTTTGTATAGGGTTCAATGGAACCTAAATTATTGATTTTTTCTGATTAATGTGTATTGTTCCTTGTTCATTAGAACAAGTGTGAAGTTGATTCAGTTGTTTCGTGTGTTGTAGCGCCAAATTTTGTGAATTAAATAGTTTTATTAGTAGGATATTGAATTTCATTTCCGTGAAGTGTTATCCTAAGCTTGATCCTATAATGTGTGAATAACTTAGTGGGAGGACATTCTATGCCGCCAAAGAGATAAGACTGAGCAGCTGGACAGTGATTTGCATATTTCTTTTACGAAAGGGTACAATATATAGAGATGAAAGACCCTGTATAGGTCTTTCGTTCTCATAATACGTTTGAAATGCGAAAAAATAAAAGTTTTCTCTGATCATTAGATTTAATTAATTTTATATAATTTTCACAAAAGAAAATTATGTATTTTCCGTTGAGCCAATATTATATTTAAACACAAAATGTGATTAATGTCCCGGCATAACTCAACAAATATATAATGGCTCAACGGAGAATACATAATTTTCTTTTGGGAAAATTATATATTCAATGCCCAGGTAAGGTTATAATTGCTTTGGAGAGGAGCTTTGACTCCCGTAGAGCACTGTCTTTGCTCGTGACGTGTATCAAATTCGTCTTCCAATGGCCTGCCCAGTGTGTGCTAGCCAGCGTGTTGGTGAGGTGTACCTTTACCAACTGAAGAGCCCAATGGTACACCGGGGCGAAACGCTGGCAATTTGTTGAGTTATGCCGGAACATTTATCACATTCTGTGTTTAAATTTAATTGATATATAACAAAATATAATTACACAGTTATTATTTAGAAGCACATTTCTAGCTTAAAGTGTATATCCCTCCTGCATGGTCATGATGATGATGATGATAATTGTTGTTTTAAGGGGCCTAACATCGAGGTTATCGGCCCCTAATGGTTTGGGTGATTGTGAAGATGATAATGAAATGCAAACTATAACTAAAAACTAACTGTGAACTTATATACTAGAAGAAGAAATGGAAAACAAAAGGAGAATAAGGCAATTAAAGGACAGGAGGAAACAAATGCCCTCAACCCTCGAAGAATGCGGATTGAGGGACTTGGAAGGGAGGAGAGCCATGAAAGGCAGATAGGAAAGTGAAAGAGGAGAGGGTCTATCCCACAGGTAAAGGACAAAGGGGGGAAACCGGACCCAGCTCAGAAATCCCTCAGGGGCTCACGGCTGGTGAGTTCGGGAGCACCAGAAGTGGTGGGGCTACATACACCCTGCCTCCTTGAAGGCCTTGAGCAGAAGGCAGGAGATAACATGAAAAGAAAAAGAAGGCTGACCCTCGCAGAAGGAGGGAATCAGAAAAGATGAGACAAGGGCCAATTGAGGCGGAAAAGGAAGAGACTCCCTAGGCCTCGGATACCCTAATACCGTCGGGTTCGGAAAAGAACAAGAGCTGACCAAGTGAGGTCGACAGGCAAGAAGACGGAAAGGAGCCCGGCACAAGTAAGAGGAAGCAATGCCTGACTCAGCTGGGGCCCCGTGGTCGCCAACCCACGTCCCACTCGATGTGAGCCCCTGGGGGGTCCTGCATGGTCAAACTGTGAGGTGCGCTCACTGATACCGTTCGAAAACTTGACAACGCAATCGCCCGCCCGTAACAGCAGCTAGAGCAGCGACTCAAGGCCATGTGCGAGGAAGTTACACAAGAGAAAAGACGGGGAGTAACAATAGACGGGATAAAAATAACACTTCAAAATATTCTTGCGGTCACCTTGATCGCCCCTCACAAGTAGAGTGTTAAAAGGGTTTTCTATGAAATGTACTGAATAGTTTTGGGTACACGGCCTATGTCTCCGCAAACACAATTACATTAAGAAATTTTGTGCTAGGAACTTTCAGTATCGGTGATTGAGACTCGTCCCACGTGATGGTATCTTTCTGTAACGAATAACGGGAATTTGTTTTAAGAAAAGTCAAATGCACGGCTTCTATGAATTACTAAAAGTAAGCTACACAATTTAGAGCAATTGGATTATGATTATTAGAATTGTCCATCACACGAATCTTCTCTCCAGTCCCTTGAGTAGTTAGTTATTCAAGTTTTAAGGGACTTAAAACACTACAGATTTACCGCGTTCTGGAAGACCTAAACTATAGGATTATTGAGACTATACGCAGAATTTTGGAAGAAAATTCTCAAAGGAGTACTCGTAGGCCGTCAGAAGAACTTGGTGCATCAAAAGGTACCATACATCGACAGATTACGAAACATGGAAGCTGTAGATCTGTACGTCATGAATTGGCCTCTGAACAGGCTCAACTTAGAGTGGATATCTTTAGTCAGCTTATCGGTAACCATATGGGTGATAGATTTTTCAGGAGAATTGTCCCATGTGATGAAAACTGGATCTATAACCGCATTGCTGACGCTTCAAAACAGTGGCTCAGTCCCCTGCCAAAGTCATTGTTATAAAGGATCGGTTCGACCACAAAGTGATGTTGTGTGTCTGGTGGAATTTTGTAGGAGCGATTCACTGGGAGTTTGTTACAAACCGGAGTGCAGTCAATGCGGATCTTTATTCTCAACATCTGGAACAAGTTCATGGTATTTTGAGATGGGGATACCCAGCATTAGTGAACCAAAATAGAGTTCTCTTTCAGCACGACAATGCGAGACCTCATACTGCACGAGCTCCCCCATGGGACATAGACTCAGCCCCCCCCCCTGGGACTTGAACTCAGGCACCCCCCTGGGACTAAGACTCATATTCCCCCTGGGACTTAGACTCATCCCCCCCCCCCTGGGACTTAGGTCAAGTTCCCCCTGGGACTTAGACTCAGACTCACCCTGGGACTTTGACTCAGGCTCCTCCCGGGACTTAGACTCAGACTCCCCCTGGACTTAGACCCAGACTTCCCCTCGCACTTAAACTCAGGCCTCCCCTGGGACTTAGACTCAGACTCCCCCTGGACTTAGACCCAGTCTCCCCCTTGCACTTAGACTCAGCCCCCCCCCCCTAGGACTTAGACTCAGACTCCCCCTGGACTTAGACCCAGTCTCCCCCTTGCACTTAGACTCAGCCCCCCCCCCCCCCCTAGGACTTAGACTCAGACTCCCCCTGGACTTAGACCCAGACTCCCCCTCGCACTTAGACTCAGCCCCCCCCCCCCATGGGACTTAGACTCAGACTCCCCCTGGACTTAGACCCAGACTCCCACTCGCACTTAGACTCAGGCCCCCCCTGGGACTTAGACTCAGACTCCCCATGGGACTTAGACTCAGGCTCCTCCCGGGACTTAGACTCAGGCTCCCCCTGGGACGTAGCCTCAGGCTCTTCCTGGGACTTAGACTCAGACTCCCCCTGGACATAGACCCAGACTCCCCCTCACACTTAGACTCAGGCCCCCCTTGGGACTTAGACTCAGGCTCCTCCCGGGACATGGAGACTCAGACTCCCCCTGGGACTTAGACTCCGGCTCTTCCTGGGACTTAGACTCAGGCTCTACCTGGGACTTAGACTCAGACTCCCCCTGGGACTTAGACTCAGGCTCTTCCTGGGACTTAGACTCAGACTCCCCCTGGGACTTAGACTCAGGCTCCTCCCGGGACTTTCATTCATTCATTCATTCATTTATTTGCAATGGGGGGTGTGTCCCCCGGTGGCAAATTGGATATACATAACAAATACATAATTATACAAACAATACATAATTATACATAACAATTCAATAACAATTATACAACAATTAAACTGGAGTATTTACACAAATAGTCAGTCTTTTCTTAAACACACCTATATGTTTGGGAAAAGGCTCTAAGACTGCGGCAGGTAGAGAGTTCCAGTTATCAATGGCACGGTTTACAAAAGAATATTTACCATAATTTGTACGCTGTGGTCGGCCCTTAACTTTGAAAGGATGATCGCTCCTACCCATGTAAGTGGGCTTTCCCAATCGTTTGCTAAGCTCACCCCATGCTGGTTGATTTGTATACGTGTTGTACATAGCGCAGAGTCTAGATTTCATCCTCCTAGCCTCCAGTGATTCCCACCCAAGTTTCTTTAACATACGGCTCACACTGCTCCTGGGATTAAAGTCACTGAGCACAAATCTAGCGGCCTTTCTTTGTACCATTTCCAACTCATTGATGAGCCCTACTTGATATGGATCCCAAACCACGGAGGCATATTCCAGAATAGGTCTTACAAGTGACAAATAGCCTAATTCTTTAGCAGAGGTACTGCTTCCTTTTAATACCCTCATTACAAAGTGCAGGGATTTGTAAGCTTTTGAAACTACACATCCTACATGACTACTCCATTTCATATCATTCCTTACGTGAACGCCCAAATATTTGCAAGAATCTTCTTCTACAAGTATTTCCGAGCCAATGTTATATTGAAAATCCTGCCTTCGCACTTTCCCTATTTTTAAGAGACTACATTTTCTTGTGTTTATTTTCATTTTATTTACAATCGCCCACTTATAGACCAGGTTCAGGTCCTCTTGCAGCACTGCATTATCTTGTGAGTCATGTATCTTTCGATATATTACACAATCATCCGCAAACAATCGACAGTCACTGCGAATTCCATTTGGTAAGTCATTTATAAACGCCAAAAACAACAAAGTTCCGATTACGCTGCCCTGAGGGATACCCGACGTTACGGTAATTTCATCCGAGAATATGCCTTCGACTTTCACTTTCTGGGAACGACCCGTCAAAAATTCTTGGATCCATAAAATTACTCTTCTATCAATCTTCGTCGAAGCTAATTTATGGAGTAGCATGTCATGCGGCACGACATCAAATGCCTTCGCAAAATCTATAACCACGGCGTCGACTGAGACTCCATGGTCTAACGATTCGCTAATGTCTTGAAAAAGTGATAGCATCAGACTCTCGCATGAGTAACCTTTCCGAAATCCATGCTGCCTATCATTAAACCATGATAATGTTTCCCACTGTTCCCTCAAGTAGTCGCAAATGAGATGCTCCATCTGCTTACAAACGATGGACGTAAGGCTAACCGGCCTGTAGTTGCCCAATTCAAGTCTGCTCCCTCCCTTAAATATTGGGACTACTGTAGCTCTTTTCCAGTCATCTGGGATTTGCGAATTATTTATGGACACATTAAATATCACCTCCAAGTATCGTGCCACGGCCCTACCTCCTAATTTAAGTACTTCACTAACAATATTATCAGGACCCTTTGATACATTGAAACGCAGTTTTTGTATTAGCTTTACAATTGCTGACTGGTTTATTTGGAACAGAGGGGCCCCTGATTCGTCGTTAAGGTCCAACACACAGCTATTGGATTTATTGAACACACTACCGTAAAAGACATTTAATTCATTAGCAATGGCCTGTTTCTCAGTAATTAATTTACCGTCACCGGACATTATCATCGACAAATTATTTGAATTTCCCTTCCTTCTCCGAACATAACTGTAAAAATTTTTCCACCCACCCCCTCCCGAACCAAGTAAACCTTGCATATAACTGTCATGAGCAGCCCTCTTTTTTAAGACGAGCTCTCTTGATAAGGACTTAAATTTCAACATATACTTGTCACTATCATGTCTTTTATTGTATAATTTCCTAATTTTCCTTTTTAGTCTCCTAATTTCTCGTGTGTAATACTCAGGGTCTGGGTTTTGTTTCAGCAATTTAAATGGGACAAATTTATCAACAGCGCTATTTAAAATTTTCAAAAAGTTAGTCCACAGGATATTAATGTGATTTCCTTCCGATGCCCATCCTACAAATAGCTCATTCAAATACCCCTGAAACTTGCCCTGATCCGTCCTGCGATACTGGAATATGATCTTTTTTGCTACATCAGAGTCTAATTTTGTAACGTCACCATATCTAATATTTAATTCAACCCCAGAATGGTCACTAATTCCTGGTACTTTCAGACAGTTAATATACAGCTCTACAGGCCTTACGAGATAAACATCTAAGGTATTATTGTCTCTAGTTGGGAAGTCAACTACTTGGGAAAATCCCCCCTCCCTTAAGAATTTATTTGCAGCGCTCTGAGCTTGACCACAGCTAGATGACTCACCAGACCAGTCTACTTTGGGGAGGTTTAAATCTCCAGCAATTATTATGCTCTTTTTCATAGCATTACCCGTACAAGTTTTATCATACAGTGTTTCAAGGAGAGAAAAGTTATCTTTCGGTGCTCTATACGCCCCTATCACCTGAAGAGGGAATTTATTTCCTTTATCTGAAATTTGTACACATAACATTTCATGATCCATATCAGCCCACTTTAAGAAACTAGCTATATTTTTGCGCACACAAATAAATAGCCCACCACCTCGTTTCCCCCGATCCCTTCTGTACATTTCGTAGGTCCCTTGAATTATTTCGCTACTATTTATGTCCTCATATAACCAAGATTCAGTTGCAATGACAATGTCCGGAGAATACGTCTCTACAAGATTCCAAAATTCAATTAATTTATTTCCTAAACTCTGACAATTAACCTGCAGTAATCTTAGAGTCTTACCTCCGGAGCAAATATCTTGAAGTAGCTCCTTCTGTTCCCATCGGCTGGCAACCTCTGGACCTGCTCCTCCTCACAAAAGCCGGCACGAACCGATGACCCTGTCATGTAGGCTCCCTAGGTTGTAAGCGCCCCGTCGATTTAGATGCAGCCCGTCTCGGGCGAAGTCACGGCCACCAATCCAGCAGTCAGCTTCTACGTACACTAATCCCAGTTGTGCACATACCCAGTCCATGCGGTCATTTACAGTCTTAACTCGCCTTAACGGAACATCTCCCCGCCGAACAATGCCACTCATTATAATTTTTGCATTTCTAAACTTGCTTTTAGCTTTTCTGCCTAGTTCGTAGAGCTCCCCCATGATGTAATCAGCTGTAGCCCTCATCTTCAAATCGTTCGTCCCAACATGGAGCAACAACACTTTAACTTTTTCACAGTCCTCTATATTTGCTTCTTCCACTTGTTGGGCAAGCTGGTCAATTTTAATCCCCGGATAACACCGCACTTTCGCACCTGATTTCCTCGAGATATTCGCACTCCATCGTATCATAGAATCACCCATTATGATAACGTCATCCTCAGTTTGCTCCTGCACGCCCTCTTCCACACTGATCCCAGTAGAAAGCCGCTCAGTCACATCCTTCACCGTTTCTTCTGATTCACGAAGCTTAGCTCTAAGTTCCTGTATTATTTGATCCCTTGCTTTGATTTGCACCCTCAAACAGTCCGGCGTATCACATACTTTACAAAGACTCTGACTTAGACTTAGACTTAGACTCTGACTCCCCCTGGGACTTAGACTCAGGCTCTTCCTGGGACTTGGACTCAGGCTCTTCCTGGGACTTTGACTCAGGCTTTTCCTGGGACTTAGACTCAGGCTCCTCCCGGGACTTAGACTCAGACTCCCCCTGGGACTTAGACTCAGGCTCTTCCTGGGACTTAGACTCAGGCTCTTCCTGGGACTTAGACTCAGCCCCCCCCCCCCCCCCCTGGGATTTAGACTCAGATCTTCCTGGGACTTAGACTCAGTCGAACTACTACCATATCCAGTATACAGCCCTGATCTTGCGCCTTCAGATTACGATAATTTTCGATCCATGACCCATTTATTGTGTGGAGGAAATTTCGAAAACCTTGAAGTTGTGGAAGTGGGTCTCCCCAAATTCTTCGAATCAAAACCCAGAGACTGGTACTGTCGTGGGGCAAGAGACCTCGCTGAAAGATGGCTCAAGACCATAGAATCTGATGATCACTACTGTGAGGAATAGTTTAATTTCTTGGCAGAAAACTTTCCGAATAAAATTTTCTTAAAGAACGACATTACTTGTGAGACATCCACTATATTATTGAACAATTTCCCAACATCTACATTCGGCCATGGAACGTACATTCAGGAGTTATAATGCTGCTTGTCTTCCTTCAAAGCGGGACGACTTCTTTTCGCGGCCAACGTATGTGAGATTGTTCAGATGAAATGGCACGTAAGGTGGGGATATAAATCTCCTCACATACTCACGAAGTTCCTGTTCCTTATGACCGTGATACCACAGTAATATTCAAGCTTCCATTCCGTTCTCTACGAAAGAATTCCAGTATTTTTCTGACATTCCTTACTCACGACGCTAGACAAAGTTCATAGCACTGTCCTCTGTTGTCGTTACGCCCCACTGCCGAGGGAATTACTTTATACTTCAGGCCGACTTTCCCGGTCTCGCTGGCTAACTCCTTAAGATGCAGGCTACAACAAGAACTCAACAACAAAGTGCACGCGAACAAGTTACATTAGTAAAAGCTGCTTGAAGTTGGAGCTGGAAATGCACCAACACACCGAGTGTTTTAATTTGATTGGCCGCGAGCGGACTCTTTCATCGCACACCATAATAACACTTGAATATTTTATTGGAATCGGAAACGTGCTTTATAAAGGTTTTCATTAGTTTTGAAATCATCCCTTCAATAATTTGAATAATTAAAAATGACTGCTCGGAACAGCAATAGCTTCTCAATTGAGTAGTAACACACTCAAGTGCTGTGGAATGAAACAAACGATGTCTCTGGGGCCAGGTGGTTAAGATACACGCATAGAAATGGTTAGGAGGGAAAAGGGCTTAACTCAGCTACACTTATTTTCATTTTTTAGCGATTAGCTTTTATTGCCGGGAGTGTTCGGCTCGTAAGAGTTTGTAGCTGCTTCTATGCGGACACCCATGGGGTGAGCTACAAGTACCGTCGCGTGTGGATGAGAAGAAATGAATGAAGATGAATAAAACAGGGCAAGTTCAATTTCAAGCAGTTCCAACTCTGGCTACCAGATGTCACTGACACCTAGCGGCGAACGTTGGAACTTGATAGAGCGTTTCTACCCAAATAACCTACAACTGTACCTACACAGCACCAATTGGAAGATGGTAGGTACCTTGGTAACCATATAGTAAGCCTAGATGATGAATACTTGATGCATTGGTAACCATATAGGAGGTCTAGATGATGAATACTTGTTGCCTTGGTAAGCATAAGAGGTCTAGATGATGAATACTTGTTGCCATAGTAACCATATAGGAGGACTAGATGATGAATACTTGTTGCCATGGTAACCATATAGGAGGTCTAGATGATGAATACTTGTTGCCATAGTAACCATATAGGAGGTCTAGATGATGAATACTTGTTGCCATAGTAACCATATAGGAGGTCTAGATGATGAATACTTGTTGCCTTGGTAACCATATAGGAGGCCTAGATGATGAATACTTGTTGCCATGGTAACCATATAGGAGGTCTAGATGATGAATAGGTGTTGCCATGGTAACCATATAGGAGGTCTAGATGATGAATACTTGTTGCCTTGGTAACCATATAGGAGGTCTAGATTATGAATACTTGTTGCCATAGTAACCATATACGAGGTCTAGATGATGAATACTTGTTGCCTTGGTAACCATATAGGAGGTCTAGATGATGAATACTTGTTGCCTTGGTAACCATATAGGAGGTCTAGATGATGAATACTTGATGCCTTGGTAACCATATAGGAGGTCTAGATGATGAATACTTGTTGCCATGGTAACCATATAGGAGGACTAGATGATGAATACTTGATGCCTTGGTAACCATATAGGAGGTCTAGATGATGAATACTTGTTGCCATAGTAACCATATAGGAGGTCTAGATGATGAATACTTGTTGCCATAGTAACCATATAGGAGGTCTAGATGATGAATACGTGTTGCCATAGTAACCATATAGGAGGTCTAGATGATGAATACTTGTTACCATAGTAACCATAGAGGAGGTCTAGATGATGAATACTTGTTGCCATAGTAACCATATAGGAGGTCTAGATGATGAATACTTGTTGCCTTGCAAACCATATAGGAGGACTAGATGATGAATACTTGTTGCCATAGTAACCATATAGGAGGTCTAGATGATGAATACTTGTTGCCATAGTAACCATATAGGAGGTCTAGATGATGAATACTTGTTGTCATAGTAACCATATAGGAGGTTTAGATGATGAATACTTGTTGCCATAGTAACCATATAGGAGGTCTAGATGATGAATACTTGTTGCGTTGGTAACCATATAGGAGGCCTGGATGATGAATACTTGTTGCCATGGTAACCATATAGGAGGTCTAGATGATGAATACGTGTTGCCATGGTAACCATATAGGAGGTCTAGATGATGAATACTTGTTGCCTTCGTAACCATATAGGAGGACTAGATGATGAATACTTGATGCCTTGGTAATCATATAGGAGGTCTAGATGATGAATACTTGTTGCCATGGTAACCATATAGGAGGTCTAGATGATGAATACTTGTTGCCATAGTAACCATATAGGAGGTCTAGATGATGAATACTTGTTGCCATAGTAACCATATAGGAGGTCTAGATGATGAATACTTGTTGCCATAGTAACCATATAGGAGGTCTAGATGATGAATACTTGTTGCCTTGGTAACCATATAGGAGGCCTAGATGATGAATACTTGTTGCCATGGTAACCATATAGGAGGACTAGATGATAAATACGTGTTGCCATGGTAACCATATAGGAGGTCTAGATGATGAATACTTGTTGCCTTGGTAACCATATAGGAGGTCTAGATGATGAATACTTGTTGCCATAGTAACCATATTGGAGGTCTAGATGATGAATACTTGTTGCCTTGGTAACCATATAGGAGGTCTAGATCATGAATACTTGTTGCCTTGGTAACCATATAGGAGGTCTCGATGATGAATACTTGATGCCTTGGTAAGCATATAGGAGGTCTAGATGATGAATACTTGTTGCCATGGTAACCATATAGGAGGCCTAGATGATGAATACTTGATGCCTTGGTAACCATATAGGAGGTCTAGATGATGAATACTTGTTGCCATAGTAACCATATAGGAGGTCTAGATGATGAATACTTGTTGCCATGGTAACCATATAGGAGGCCTAGATGATGAATACTTGATGCCTTGGTAACCATATAGGAGGTCTAGATGATGAATACTTGTTGCCATGGTAACCATATAGGAGGACTAGATGATGAATACTTGATGCCTTGGTAACCATATAGGAGGTCTAGATGATGAATACTTGTTGCCTTGGTAACCATATAGGAGGCCTAGATGATGAATACTTGTTGCCATGGTAACCATATAGGAGGTCTAGATGATAAATACGTGTTGCCATGGTAACCATATAGGAGGTCTAGATGATGAATACTTGTTGCCTTGGTAACCATATAGGAGGTCTAGATGATGAATACTTGTTGCCATAGTAACCATATTGGAGGTCTAGATGATGAATACTTGTTGCCTTGGTAACCATATAGGAGGTCTAGATCATGAATACTTGTTGCCTTGGTAACCATATAGGAGGTCTCGATGATGAATACTTGTTGTCTTGGTAACCATATAGGAGGTCTAGATGATGAATACTTGTTGCCATGGTAACCATATAGGAGGTCTAGATGATGAATACGTGTTGCCTTGGTAACCATGTAGGAGGTCTAGATGAGGAATACTTGTTGCCTTGGTAACCATATAGGAGGTCTAGATGATGAGTACTTGTTGCCATGGTAACCATATAGGAGGTCTAGATGAATACTTGATGCCTTGGTAACCATATAGGAGGTCTAGATGATGAATACTTGTTGCCATGGTAACCATATAGGAGGTCTAGATGATGAATACTTGTTGCCATAGTAACCATATAGGAGGTCTAGATGATGAATACTTATTGCCATGGTAACGATATAGGAGGTCTAGATGATGAATACTTGTTGTCATAGTAACCATATAGGAGGTCTAGATGATGAATACTTGATGCCTTGGTAACCATATAGGAGGTCTAGATGATGAATACTTGTTGCCATAGTAACCACATAAGAGGCCTAGATGATGAATACTTGATGCCTTGGTAACCATATAGGAGGTCTAGATGATGAATACTTGTTGCCATGGTAACCATGTAGGAGGTCTAGATGATGAATACTTGTTGCCATAGTAACCATATAGGAGGTCTAGATGATGAATGCCTGTTGCCATAGTAACCACATAAGAGGCCTAGATGATGAATACTTGATGCCTTGGTAACCATATAGGAGGTCTAGATGATGAATACTTGTTGCCATGGTAACCATATAGGAGGTCTAGACGATGAATACTTGTTGCCATAGTAACCATATAGGAGGCCTAGATGATGAATACTTGTTGCCATGGTAACCATATAGGAGGCCTAGATGATGAATACTTGATGCCTTGGTAACCATATAGGAGGTCTAGATGATGAATACTTGTTGCCATGGTAACCATATAGGAGGTCTAGATGATGAATACTTGTTGCCATAGTAACCATATAGGAGGCCTAGATGATGAATACTTGTTAACATAGTAACCACATAAGAGGCCTAGGTGATGAATACTTGTTGCCTTGGTAACCATATAGGAAGTCAAGATTTCCTTTACACTGCAGATCCAGATGGTGTACATAATGTCACTGGCCAATGCTTGTTTAAATACCCTTGTAAGGTCATCTCCGGCAATTGTCCTGAAAGGACTGTACCATTTCTATGAGAGGAGCTGGTTTCACCTCTTCCTAAAGGATGTCATTGTCCGCTTGTTTCAAGAGATATTGCAAGACGTCTTAATAAACAAGTTTTAAAATGCTATCCAGTTGGTTAATACAATTATCCGAGATTAATAAATTCACTTGGATCATCATTTGCGATCGTCAAGCGAGCATCATCAGGTCTCTTCCACTCAGGCGATTCTATTTTAGTTACAGAAGTTTATTGTAAACTTACGTAACTTGTTAGTATTGTAACATTTTTAATGAGTTAACAAAACGTGGTGATGACTATTGTGGTTCAATTTAACAAACATAATAAGAATAAATAATATACACTGTGGTGTGACCTTACCTGTGATAGTGTAATATAATAAGTTGTTGAGCGCCAGATTCCTATTTAAGACAGTGAATCGAAATTTATTGATTTAACCTCGGCTATCAGCAGTAGAGTCGAGAACCACTTACCCGGGCCGTAGTGAGACAAAGTCATCTAACCAATCCGTATTTAATCAAGGAGTATGATTGCCTTAAAGTACCAACTACAATGAAAGAAATAGGCATTACGTTGAAGAGAATGAATTTATTAAATGCAAAAACAAAATATTAATAAAACAGAATAGTGATAGTCACACAATTGAATTTAAAATTACTCAATGCGGCAATTAATTATTTAAAAGAAAATGAATATTAAAATGAATTGAAAGTTAAATGAAGTTAAATTATAATAGAGTAATTTTAAATTCAATTGTGTGACTATCACTATTCTGTTTTATTAATATTTTGTTTTTGCATTTAATAAATTCATTCTCTTCAACGTAATGCCTATTTCTTTCATTGTAGTTGGTACTTTAAGGCAATCATACTCCTTGATTAAATACGGATTGGTTAGATGACTTTGTCTCACTACGGCCCGGGTAAGTGGTTCTCGACTCTACTGCTGATAGCCGAGGTTAAATCAATAAATTTCGATTCACTGTCTTAAATAGGAATCTGGCGCTCAACAACTTATTATATTACACTATCACAGGTAAGGTCACACCACAGTGTATATTATTTATTCATATCATGTTTGTATTAATGAACCACAATAGTCATCACCACGTTTTGTTAACTCATTAAAAATGTTACATTTGGCGCCACAAAGTAGGACACGAAAACCATTCGGTATTTAGTCAGAGGAGTGTATAATTTCAGTGCAAATTGTCAGTGCTTTTGGGGGACAGTGAAGTGAAGTGAAATTTTGGACGGGCAATTGTTATACGGTGTACTTCAAGATGTCGGAGGAGGAACAGAGGCAGTTGAGAAGTAGGGATGCAGTCAAGAAAGTTAATTATAAGGAGGTTGATAGCGGTAGCGATGTTGAGAGCGTAGAGAATAATACCAAGATGTCGGAGGTAAATCTTGAAAATAATCCTGAGGTTAACCCTGACACTAATTCAGAGGAAAATATCGAGACGAATATAGAGGTACATCCTGAGACTAGTGGTAGTCTAGAGAAAGAAAAGTCTATAGAGATTCCTGAAGATCCATTAACTGCGCTCATAAGGCAGATGAGTAGAGATTTAAGTGCGAAATTTGATGAGAGTATGAATAAAAATAGTAGGGAGATGAAAGAAGATATTGGTAGGCTAAATCAAAATATGGAAGAGAATAAGAAAGATAATTTAGAAAGTAGGAAGGAATTCAATGATAAATTTGAGAAATTAGATAAAGATATGAATAAAAATATGGAAGAGAGTAAGAAAGATAATTTAGAAAGTAGGAAGGAATTCAATGATAAATTTGAGAAATTAGATAAAGATATGAATAAAAATATGGAAGAGAGTAAGAAAGATAATTTGGAAAGTAGGAAGGAATTGAGTAGAGATTTAGGTGAGAAATTAGATAAGAGTAATCAAAAGATGAGAGAGGATATGAGTAAAATAAATCAGAAATTGGAAGAGAATAATGTAAAACTAGATATTGTGGAAACGATGAATAGAGAATTAAGCATGAAGTATGATATGCTACAGGAGAGTATTCAGGGGGTGAAACAGGAAATCAGAGGTGAAATTAAGGAGGAGGTAGAGATGAAGGCTAAAGATATTATTAAGACAGTAGATAAGAAATTAGAAGCAGCAGAAAGTAGGATTCAGGAAAGAATAGTAACTGTGATTGAAGAGAAAATAGCAACTCAAGGTGAAAGTTTTAGCAAATTGGTAGAAGTGGAAACTAGGCAGGTGGTAGAGACTTTAGGGGAAACTGCAGTAGAATCAGTAAAGACAGCCTGTAAGGAGACTATAATTGAAAGTAGAATGGAGTCAGACGAGATTTTAGGTGAAAGCAAATTGGAATTAGCGGAGATTTTAGGTGAAATCAGATTAGAGTCAGACGAGATTTTAGGTGAAAGCAAATTGGAATTAGTGGAGACTGTAATTGAAAGTAGATTAGAGTCATTGGAGATTGTAGGTGAAAGCAGATTGGAATCGGAGGAGATCTTAGGTGAGGAACGGCAAACTGCGTCATTTTCCTGAGATGTTAAGAAACACACTATGGTGTAACCAACACGCCATTTTCTACGGTATATACGCGTCAATATATATTGCAAGTTATGAGTCAAGAATGGAGAAGGATAATAGAGAGGGAAGCTGTGACACCACGTGACAAGGAAGTCATTAGTATTAGTACCTGCGACATCGGACAAGAATGGCATTGATCTACAGCTCTTAATGAAGGAAGGAAGTTGTAACCTTGCTTTCTGGGTCCTAATGGACTGAGCACCGAGAGTCGACACTGAACGATGTCTTGCCGACATCTATATCAATACATAATGGGTTATATCCCTGATCAAGAGTCTTTCTACAGATGGCAACGTACTTAATGAGGATATTTCATAGTAAATGAGATATCACATCATTTTTTTAAACATAAGCGACGTAACAACGAGATCATCGATCATTTCTTAAATATGACGAGTCTTCGACTGGGTGAGCCAACAATTCAATAAAACTATCGTCTCTATTATAATTTAACTTCATTTAACTTTCAATTCATTTTAATATTCATTTTCTTTTAAATAATTAATTGCCGCATTGAGTAATTTTAAATTCAATTGTGTGACTATCACTATTCTGTTTTATTAATATTTTGTTTTTGCATTTAATAAATTCATTCTCTTCAACGTAATGCCTATTTCTTTCATTGTAGTTGGTACTTTAAGGCAATCATACTCCTTGATTAAATACGGATTGGTTAGATGACTTTGTCTCACTACGACCCGGGTAAGTGGTTCTCGACTCTACTGCTGATAGCCGAGGTTAAATCAATAAATTTCGATTCACTGTCTTAAATAGGAATCTGGCGCTCAACAACTTATTATATTACACTATCACAGGTAAGGTCACACCACAGTGTATATTATTTATTCTTATTATGTTTGTTAAATTGAACCACAATAGTCATCACCACGTTTTGTTAACTCATTAAAAATGTTACAGTATTGTGTGATACTTATTATTGATGGCTAGTGACCTTCAAGTGTAGGTACTTGTTTAGTCTCCCCAGGGGCTCACGACTAGTGGGTTGGCGACCACGGGAACCCAGCTGAGTCTGGAATTGCCAGGCTCCCCTCCGTTTTCTTACCTGTAGACCTCTCTTGGTCAACGCTTGTTCTCTTCGGACCCCGACGGTATTAGTGTATCCGAGGCCTAGGGAGTCTTTTCCTTACTCGCCATAATTGGCCCTTCTCTCATCTTTCCTGATACCCTCAGTCTTTGAGTGTTCAGCCTTTCATGATATCTCTTGCCTTCTGCACAAGGCCCTCAAGGAGGCACTTGTGGTGCACCCTGGATACTGCTACACCCTCAAGGTCTCACGGCTGGTTAGTTTTGGGAGTTGGCGACCCCGAGGGATTCCTGAGCGTTTTGTCCCCTTTCCTATCTGCCTTTCATGGCTCTCCTTCTTTCTAAGTCCCTCAATTCTCATTCTTCGAGGAATGAGGGCATTTCCTTTCCTCCTGTCTTATATTTACGTTCTTCTCCTTTTTGTTTCCCTTTCCCTCTTCTAGTTTGTAAGTGAGTAAGCTTAGTTAGTTTTAGTTGTAGGGTTTATTTGATCATCTTTCTTTTTCACTAGGGACCGATAACCTCGATGTTAGGCCCCTTAAAACAACAATTATCATCATCATCTTTTTCACTACCCCCCAAACCATTAGCGTCTGATAACCTAGATGTTAGGCCCCTTAAAACAACAATTAACTATCATCATCAACTAACTTGTTTAGTGTAATATTGTGGTTAATAAATAGTCGGTTTGGTACTATTGTAACTTTTAGATAAGTGGATTAATGAACCTAGACAATGTGACATCCGTTCTCGATTTAGCTTCTGTCACTGGCCACTGTCTGTGTTTGATCTCTAACTAGTTATATAATAAACTATTTAGAAGCTACTTCTTATCGGCTCGAGGCTGTAGCGTAATTGAAAACAGTATTAGCAAACTCGAAGACGAAGATTCGAAACGTCCAAGCAAAGGAGAATTTGTAATTAGATGAGGAAGTGGGGACCACTTGTTAGCAAGGGATAACACCAGCTTGTATTTACCTGCAGAGGGGCGAGTAATTGGATCCATTACTGGCCTCAACCCTGGCCAATTAAAACTATTAGAACCTCCCTTAACGGTGTGGCCAACAACCCCTTGTGTACTTGTTCCCCCACTTGTCAGTGAAACGGAATTCTTACCACCGGCAATTCTATCTGATGGAAACTAGACTCCTAGTTTGATGGCGGTTTATTCTTCTTATTATTATTATACAATGTTCCATTGAACAGGGACATCACCATCTCATGACACACTAATATTGTCTTGGTATTACGTCATGTTATGTTTACACTACATAACCGTTATAGGATGACTGGTATTATCACCGAAAACATGAGCAAGTACAATAACATTGTAGATGGAGAGTAAAAGTGCTACTGATATCTGTTTGAGATTTATTGAATGACTATTCATGATTAAGATTGGGCTTACGAATGATATTAAATATTTTCGTATTTTGTCAAATAATTTGAGCATGAGATACTCAAACATACTGGATGCTTGGCATGAATTTAGACTAAGGAATGATTACGAGGCTTCTTTAGTTTTATCAGCCTACTTTTCACATTTTGCAAAAATGAGGAAAAAGTAGTCTTATGAGATCGGGCAAATGTGTGTCTGTCTGTCTGTCTGGCTGTGTGTTTCCCCCCCCCCCCCCCTATCAACTCCTAAACGGCTGGAGCAATCGAAACAAAATTTGGTAGGGGTAAAGATCTATACCTGAATATCTCACGGCCATATTTGAAAATGATGTCAGTGCTACCAACTGCTGAAAAATCGCAATTGAAATTTGAGCTCCATGTTGGATATCCTGGAAGGTATGAATGGGAGCTATTTCAAAATCGGCACACATATAGATAAAAATATTGCAGTTTAATTTCCAGGAGGCCATACATGGCAGTGTTGCCAAAATGAATATAAGCCTGCTGATAGGTCCAATTTTTAAATGCATATAACTTCTACACTATCAATTGGAATTCAACCAAATTTCGTATGTGCTATGTGTACATAAACAGATATGACTGAGCGTATTATTAAGAGAAAGTAGGGCTGCCAACTGTTAATAAATGCTGTCTCTATTTTTTTACCCTAATATCAATATATCAGGAAGTATGCAAGCCAATAGCTCTAAACTTTGTACACGTATAATACCTGGCATTCTAGATTAATTTGGAGTAACTAATATGCGTCAGTGCTGCCAACATCATTCTAGGCCTGCTGATAAGTTCAATTTTTAAATGCATGTAACTTCTATACGAACTAATGGATTTCATTCAAAATTGGCACAACAATAGATTATATTATTTCAGATTATTTCTGAACAACACGTGCATGACATTGTTGCCAACATGATTTTACGCGCGCTGTTATATCCAATGTTTAACTGCATGTAACGTCCATGCTATCCATTGGACTTCAACCAAATTTTGTATTCTGTATCTTAAGCGATGGAACTAAGAATATATTCGGTCACCAGGGCTGCCAACTGTAGTGCTAGATTAGGCTACAATATGCCAGGTATATTTCGAACTAATTAGAAATTTCGATATTACCAACTTAATTTCGTCATTATTCTAGATAGATCCATATAGATTAATCATTGGCTTGAATCTTACATTTTAAGAAAAGTAGCCTCTTTAGTTCGTCACGGAACTTCTTGTTAGGTACGATATTAACGTCGTCAACCTCTGGGTATTTCATCTAAGTAAGTACATGTTGTAAGTTCTTAATTTCACACCTACAGCTTATTCATTTATTGCATGTTGTTATTATTTTATTTATGTTCTACCCTGACTATTATATGTCAGAAAACTGTACTATAATGAGGTTCATTATAACACTATTTTTCATTATGAAACAGTTTCTCCCACCAATCAGAGCTCAAGAAACAGTTGTTTGACCAATTAAATAACTATAGCATCGCACCTGCGGTGAGTTCCACGGCCTTCTAATTTAAATTTCACTGCGTGGCCTAGTGTCATAGTAGGGTAATCGAGGAGGCCATGGTCAAATACAAGCCATTCTCTGAGTCTCATGCGCTCTGTTCGGCACATAAAACTGGCGAAATTTCGACAGTTATTTATGAATATTTATGTTCGAACATAAAATAGTTATACTAATTATCGTCGAACATAAACAGTCGTATACAACTCACCTATAATGGTAATTAAGACACGAGTATGTTCCCATTGTTAGATTTATTGTAATTGTAAAAAGAAGTTTAAGCATAGATGCCGTATGTTACCTTGCATACTTGTATTATTTCCGAGTTTTCGTATCGGTGACATTTTCAAAATAAGTAGGCCTACCTCGGGTATGTTTGAAAATTGCCTAGCAGCTTCCCTTCCCCACACCCACGATAGTAATAAGTTTGACTGCTGGAGGGGGTCAACAATATTAAACATAATTTTCTGAATACGTTTTGATAATAATAATAATAATAATAATCATAATCTTGTATGTTTTTTGAACGCTGTGTGTTAGATAAATTAGGAACAGTTTTGAACAAATTGTGGAATTAGATTTATGATCCAGTTTTCCTACAGTTTAGTGCACACTAACATCTGATGAAAATTTTGCTTACGAGCGATTATTATCAAACACATTAAGAGGTTGCGTAAAGTACCTAACAGTGAGACAGTAGGACACGGAAGGTATTCGGAATGCCGAAAGGAGTTTGTCTAATGTGGGGTTTTTGAGTTTGTTTACGTTAGGATCATAGTGGTAAAGTCATCAGATGGCTGAATTTGAACAAGGGGTAGACATCCGTACATATAACAGCTATGTGATGGCGGAATTGAAATAACTTATTTGAGGAGCAGTGAGGCTTCCAGTTCATACAAGCATGTGGCTTGATATAAAAAAAATACAACAAGTAGATCCGTGAACAACTATACAGCCTATTTTCATATATACGAAACCATTCCCGATATCACCCTGGAATTTTTACGGTGATAAAGGGAACTACTAGAAGTTTATCTATGTGACTTTAGAAAAACTGGTAACTACAAAACCAACGTGACGGCCACTCGAATTGGCGACTTTTAAATAGACGTGTCTCGCGATTTAACCAACCAAACGCAATAAAACTTGGTACAGTATATGTTTATACACATTGTAATGCACCGACATCTAACTTGGTTCAATTGTTTACATAACAACAAGATGGCGGATGTGCGAAATATTTCACCGGCAATCTATATCTCTGAAACTATTAGCGGTATCACCCTGAAATTTTGTACGGTGATAAAGGGCACTACTGGAAGTTCATCTATAAGACTTTCAAAAACCGGTTAACTACAAAACGAACATGGCGGCCAAGCGAATTTGAAAATTTTAAATAGACCTTTCTCGCGATTCAATGTTCCAACCGCAATGAAATCTGGTACAGGAAATGTTTATACACATTGCAATACACTGGCATCTAATTTAGTTCAATTGTTTACATAACCTCAAGATGGCAGCTTTGCGAATTTTAAAATTAAGTTTTTATTTCTTGTGTCGTAATCATGCGATCGATGTGAAGGTTTGAATAATGAACCTACGCAATAATTTTCCTTTAATGGTACATGACTCTATGGCCTATACATATAACAATCCAACATGGCGACCACCCGGAATATTTAGACGGCTCTGAATATCTACGAATCTATTATAGCAATCAAACTGAATTGTTTATGTTCATAGGGGCTATGAACTTAAGTTCACCTATAGGACTTTCAATAACCTGGTGGTCACAAATTCAACATGGCGGTGACGCGAAATATAAATATTCACTAGGACGTTTCTCGCAATTTAACCATCCGAGTGCAGTGAAACTTGGTACAGTAAATCCTTATACGAATGTTAATCCACTGGCATCTAAATTATTTCAAATGTTTCCATAACTACAAGATGGCAGCTGTGCGAAATTTTTAACTCTCCTTGTTGCTTCTTGTGTCCTAATCATGCGATTGAAGTTTGAATGCTACACTTACACAATAATCTTCATGTAACAGTACATAACTCTAGGACCTACATATATAAAATCCAATATGGCGACCATCCGCAATATTTAGTCGGGTCTCAATATCTACGAATCTATTACAGCAATCAAACTGAAATGTTGTATGTTGATAGTGGCAATTAACATAAGTAGGATATAAGAAAATAGGCTGTATAGTTCTTCACGGAACTACTTGTTATTACTTCTCGATACCCGATGGACTGATAATTCTGGTCATCGATCATCATATAAGTGTTTAATTAAAAACGGTTATAAAAGTATTGATATTTCTTTATTTGTTGTTGTTGTAGAAAGTTATTTTCCATTTTTTGCTATTTTCATTTTAACGTAATATTCACTTCACTTCATTATGAATAAAATGAGATTTTAAGAAATTGTGCTATTTTCATTTCTCCTTTTTATCCTTATTGTTGCATCGAACCGAAATCAGTGAAGCAAGTTTACCATTTTGGTTGTTAATTTCATTTACCAAGATTAACCCTGAAATATGTTTTTCGAGTCTCGTGCTTACTGATTTTCGGTGACATGGGTATGTGGTCGTTGGACTTCGGTCCAACGGGCACAGTACGTCACAGCAATACCACCTCAAAAGTAGAGGGTTAAATAGAAAACATTTCACTGCTATTCTAAGGGCCATAATATCCAGAACATATGATGATAATTGCCCTGATGGCAGTACTGATCTGTAATGACTTGTAGAGTTAATGACCACTCCAATTGTATCGTTCATTACGGAACACTTAACAGAGATATTTTGTCTTGCCATTGATACCTGTCAGCTGGTATTGATGACGCAGCCATTGTTCAACTCTCGCCGCCATCAATCCAGACAGACTGGCACAATAGCGGCGCATAATGGCCAGCCATTGCGTTTTATTGCTGCACTCGCTACATTCATAAAACTGATAATACGGGAACATTTGCCTCCTTTGTGAGGGTTGTCAGATACATTACGGAGACTCGAGAGCTAATTCGCACCCGAAAAAATACCTTAGGCACCAAACACACCGTCACCGAACCGCCTGATGCCAATACAGTTCGGGTTGGTACATTCGGTATTAATATGATGACCAAGATGCGGAGTACAAAACTTGTTGTGACACTATTAGTGGCTCCCTAAGCTGTACTATATCCCTGGCCCCAATCTAGTGTAGTTCTAACAAATATTTTGCTTAAACACTGATATTGCAAATACAGTAGATACAAAGGATATTAAGGGGGGATGTAGCCGATGAGGGATCGTTGTTTTTTGAGTCTTCTGTCTTTTAACTGGTTTGATGCAGCCCTCCATGCCTCCCTGTCCTGAGCTAATCGTTTCATCTCTACATAGCTACCAAACCCTACATCTGAGGCAATCTCTTTAACGTACTCTAACCTTGGTCAACCCCTACAGTTCTTGTCCTCGACTTTTCCTTCCATAACTAAGCTTGCTATTCCTGGGTGTCTTAGTATGTGTCCTACCAACCTATCTCTTCTATTCATTACCAGTCGCCAGAAACATCTCTCCTCTCTCACTCGTCTTAATACCTCTTCGTTTGTAACCCTATCTACCCATTTGAGCTTCATCATTCTCCTGTAACACCACATTTCAAACGCTTCAATTCTCCTCTTTTCTGCTGCACCAACAGTCCAAGTTTCACTTCCATAGAGTGCCACGCTCCAGACAAAGGTTTTCAAAAATCGGCAATGTTGCAATAAGCTGTCACTATCTCAAGCGTATTCAAGCTTGTGAAGTGCTAGTTGATTTGACCTAACATACATTGCAGTCTCGGGGCAATTTTACAGTTTATGTGTTGCCTTAAAGTGATGTTTCTATACAACAACGTGTATTCATTGTGCTTTGTTATGCGAGGTGATGTCTTCTATAGAACAACGTGTATTCATTGTGCTTTCTTATGCGAAGCATTCTTCTGTTAGAGAGTGATGTTTTCGATTCATATGCAAACAATCCTCACAAGTGAGGAGTTAAAAGAAAATATTCGCCACCTTATAACGAACGTCACCCAGGAAGAAATTCGCCGTGTGTCTAGAAACTTGTTTACGAGGTGCCAGGCATGCTTTCGAGCTGACGGACAGCACTTTGAACATTTCTTGTAAAACCAGGTAAGTTTGTAGATAATTATTTTCACTAGAAATTGCTATTAAATGACTGTATGTTGACGCGAAGTAGTGGAGCTTGCCGCGCCGTGATCGGTATTGGATGCGAGACTTAAATTGATGACCCTGTTTGAACTGATGGTGGTTTTGGGGCCTGGGAGATATGAAACGTGGTACTCATTGCAATAGTTAGCTTTCTATCTGTTGTTGTTGTTTGAGTCTTCAGTCTTTTGACAGGTGTGATGCAACTCTCCACGCCTCCCTGTCCTGAGCTAATCATTTCATCTCTACATAGCTACCACACCCTACATCCGAGGCAATCTGTTTAACATATTCTAACCTTGGTCTACCCCTACAGTTCTTGTCCTCGACCCTTCCTTCCATAACTAAGCTTGCTATTCCTGGGTGTCGTAGTAGGTGTCCTACCAACCTATCTCTTCTCTTCATTAGCATTCGCCAGAAACATCTCTCCTCTCCCAATCGTCTTAATACCTCTTCGTTTCTGACCTTATCTAACCATCTGATCTTCATCATTCTCCTGTAACACCACATTTCAAACGCTTCAATACTCCTCTTTTCAGCTGCACCAATTGTCCAAGTTTCACTTCCATAGAGTGCGACACTCCAGACAAAGGTATTCAAAAATGTCTTCCTAATACCAAAATCTATATTCGATGTCAACAGATTCCTTTTCTGTAGAAATGCTTTCCTTGCCTGAGCCAACCTAATTTTTATATCTTCTTTGCTTCGTCCATCACTGGTTATTTTGCTTCCTAAGTAACAGAAGTCTCCTACTTCCTTTAGTTTTTCCCCTGCCAATTTGTTGTCCATAGAGGTTTCTGATATATTGCGACTGCATTCCAATATTTTTGTTTTACATTTATTAATTTTCATCATGAATTCTTTCCTCAAGACGGAGTCCATACCATTCAAAAACTCATTCAAATCCTCAGGCGTGTCGGCCAAGATGAAGAAGTCATCAGCAAATCTCAGAGTTGAAATTATTTCTCCTTGAATCTTCACTCCCACTTTAAATTTCTCTCTAATTTCCTTCATTGCTTGTTCAATGTAAAGATTGAAAAGTGTGGGTGATAAGTTGCAGCCTTGCCTTACACCTTTCTGAGTACCAGCTTCTCTCTCATGTCCTTCAACTCGAATGACTGCTGTCTGGTTTCTGTACAGATTATATATCACCCTCCTATCCCTGTACTTTATTCCAATCGATTTCAAAATGTCAAACAATTCAGTCCAATCAACGTTATCAAAAGCCTTTTCTAAGTCTACAAAAGCCATGAACGTTCTCTTATCTTTCCTTATTCTACCTTCCAAAATCAGCCTAAGACTTAGTACAGCATCCCTTGTTCCTACATTTCTGCTGAAACCAAACTGGTCTTCACACAATTCCGCATCTATCTGGCTTTCCATCCTCATGTAAATTATTCTAGACAGGGATCAAAATATCAACATTTTGAAATATCTGTTTTTTGTTTGCATGGCCTCTTTTATACTTTATGTAAAAATTTCAAGCTCATTACGCAGCTGGAAGTATTTTTAAAATGAATTTACATCTGAAGCCGCATGCCTTTAGTTACTTAAATGTGAGTAAAAGAACATGACCAACTTTCAAGCGTTGATCTCTCAATATCAATGTATCCACCACATAGGTACACTTTTCTCTGAAACCCTAAATGCTTCTTAACTGATATTTTCAATGATTGTTTATTGAGTGATTTTACACAAATTTATGTAGAATTATGCTTCTATTTAACCATTTGTGGAATGTTCATTCATTTACACTCATATTTTCACTGAGGTTTATAGAATCCAAAATTCAAATGACCATAAATGAAAAGTTTTCACGGTATTTGCATAATTCTTAGAGTTAGTAACAAATATTTCAACTAGTTAAAAGCTCACGCCAGGATCTTTTACAGTTATGTTGTAAAGTGTACCTAAATAAAAGGACGTAACAAACCCTTTGCAGTGACTGTACTGGTGCCATTTTACCACCCAAGATAGCTGTTGCTTGTCACGTAAAAGACCAAACACCATTCGACAACTGCTCCAACTTTAACTTTTGTACGTCTTATATTGTGAACTCAGTGAGGTTTTTTAAACCAGCTATCCATTTTGGGTTACATCCCCCCTTAAATAATCGTCCAATAGTCGATAGATACGAACGGGAAATTGTTCATTTATGTACTATTTCCCACATCGTATTCCTCGCTAGTATATTATACAAGTATTATTCAGAGAATATGTTGTTAATAATAGTTTGTGAGCATTCGAATGTTTGTTGCTTTTTACGAAAGTATTATTAACTGGGAGCATGTCATGAGATCATATGGAACTAATGAAAACTTCTAGGCCCATGATTCTAGTAGTCTATATTAATTAAAAATATATTATTTGAATATTGTATATTGGCTTTCACGGCCAGTGAATTTAAACCCAGCAAATATTCTAGGTTTGTGCCTTGTCTTGTGTGGGGTTTCGCCTAGGACACCAAGCTGGCTCATCAGCGAGCTCTTGGTGTCCCCGCCTGGACCCCCACAGGAGTAGCAAACTGCGCGATATCTCCCTTTATATAAAGCGCACCTGCGCTTCTTTACTGCGAGAACTATAACGCTCAAACAGCCATTACCTCCCTATGAAGGCTTCCAAAACAGATGGTATATTGGCTTTCACGGCGAGTGAATTAAAACTCAGCAACTTTTCTAGGTTTGTGCTGTCTTGTGTGACGTTTCACCTAGGACACCAAGCTGGCTCATCGGCGGGCTCTTGGTGTCCCCTCCCTGACCCTCACAGGAGTAGCGAACTGCCTGCTACCTCCCTTTTTATGAAGCGCACCTGTGCCTCTTTACTGCGAGAACTAAAACCTCAAGCTGCCATAACCTCCCTATGAGGCTTCAAAAAGATGCTATATTGGCTTTCACGACCACACAAGACGCGGGACAAACTTAGCAAAATTGCTGAGTTTTAATTCACTGGCCGTGAAAACCAATATAGGCTCTACCATCCTCTTGCCTTCGGATGGTCAAATCGCGGAGAATATCTATTTATATTTATCAACTTCGCTTGGCAGCCATGTTCATTTTGTAGTGAACAGGTTTTTGAAAATAACATCAGTAAACGTCTAGTAGTGCCCTTTATTGCCGTAAAAAAGATTTAGGGTGATGAGAGTAATAGTTTCGGAGAAATAGAATGCCGGTGAAATATTTCTCACAACCACCATGTTGGATTGGTGACATGTAATAAAATTTGAAGGACATGGTCGTGGTTGAGTCAACTATGAGCTTACCGAGTTTCAGTGAAATCTCTCCAGCTGTTTTGATGTTATTAGGGGGAGGGGAGGGGGGGGGAGACACACACACGGACAAAAGGTGGTCTCATGAGCCTAATTTTCATAAATGAAGGCAGGCTAAAATACTCAGTAATCAATCTTAATCACTTGTAATTTATTTCACATATTCCAGTAATTGAAATGATTTTGGGTTGACCGACCGAAAACGACAATATTAATTACTCAATATTTACACCAATCTATTGCTCGAAACAATACATTAAGTTTTGCAGGTAAGATAATTCCATCAAACAAGAGAGATGGTCCCAACGTAAGTGAGAACAATCACCTATTCATATAAATAACCTTGTATCTCCATGAAGGGTAAGAGGGTAGCTCCTATCTTATACAGTGAAACTTGGATAATTCGAACCTCAAGGGACCAGTAAAAAAATTCGAATTATCCAAAAATTCGAATTATGAAAGTTGTTTGAAAAGGATAGAGAGAATATTCAAATTCAAATTTTCCGGTTCCCTTAAACTTTTTCGGCCTTTGCCACTCTCATTTTCATAACCGAGAATGTTGTCTTTATTTTGTAGGTATGTAGACAACGAGTTTGGAGGAATCCCGAAAGACTTTGCAATTTCAGATTTTTTCCTTCATTCTCTTTTCGACTTCTTTAATCACCGCTATTTTCTCCGCCAAAGTCAAAGTTTTGTATGGAACCCGACGCTTTGATGACAACATCTTAGTTCTGTACACCACGCCCTACCAGACAGGTGTTAGGGATGACACTCTTATGAGTTAAGAGATGTGGAGCGTTGCAAAACAATGGGAGGGGGAGGGGTTGGGCATTGACCTTGGAAGGAGCCTCGCAGGCGTGTTGTTAGTCATGTAGGCAAAACCATCGTGTAGCCAATGATACGTCGTTTTTCAGGAATTCCTGAGCCAACTGTTTGGCTTCCGATCGGCTTTTTACACGTAAAAACTTCGAATTATCCAAAATATAATTCGAATTAACCACGATTTTTTTAGCATTGATTGTATATAAAATGCTAGGGACCGAGAGAAAATTTCGAATTATGGAAGATTTCGAATTAGCCACGTCCCACTGTATTTAAAGCTAGAAATTAATATAGGGTCTATTTGAGGCTTTTGAGCATTGAATGGTCTGAGATGGAAAAGATGACCGGACCTCAAGAACGTGCTCGGTGAGCAAAGTAACTTGAGAACGGTTCTGGCAGCAACTGCTCCTCCGAGAACTGTTACTCAATGCTGGTCAATATACGTGATATATTTGTCTGCAGTGGGGGGACAATTCCAGTCTAATTCGATATAGTGTAAGATATATGACTCGCATGGTACAGTCGCACACTAAACAAAGTGTGCACAAACACACGACATTCTCAGTCCAACTGAATTACACATTTGTAAACACCTTAGGGTCTTAAATATTCACGTGAAAATATATTTCCTAATAATAATGTAATAATGTTATTGGTTTTACGTCCCTTTTAACTACACTGGCTTTTAGAGACGCCGGGGTGCCGGAATTTTGCCCCAAAGGGGATTTTTAACGTGCCAGTAAATCTACTGACACGGCTCCCTCGCATTTGCGCACCCTCAAATGCCAGCTGACTGCGCCAGGTTTCGAACCTGCAACCTTGGGCTCAGCAAGCGAGAACGTTACCCCTGAGCCACGCAGCCAGACAAAAATATATTTCCAAACTATAGCGAAGGTCACAAACGTAAAGCGATACTTAGCGGCTTCGGAGGCGTAGTCGGTAGCATGCTGAGCTTCTATACCCAAGATAGCGGGTTCAAACCCGGCCGAATCCATCGGATTTTTATGAGCGTTAAAAATCCCTCAGTATGCCTTCCTTCGGAGGGGAAGTAAAGCCGGCGGTCCCATGTCATAGATGTATGGCATGTTAAAGGACCTTCCAATAATTGAACCTGTGTGAAGCTAAATTGGATGGGTTAAGAATGTAAACAACGCTCTTAAGTTTCTACGTTCGTTGCCAAGAGCCGACTGCGGTGGCGTCTAGTAGCTAAGTTCTGAACTTGGCCTAGTAGTCGTTGACGGTGGCGCTTGGCAGCAAAAGTAGGAACTATTTGAAAATGTCTAAGTTGCAGTACTTGAATTAAAATACAGATAACACACACTAATACAGTCATCACAATTAACACCGGTTATCAGACAGATTCTACACACACCCAAAGTACACGGAGCTACATGATCGCGTTGTCGCAGTCCCTAAACTTAAGAACCAACCAACCAACCAACCGAAAAGCGATACCATGCAGGGGCTGATATTGGCAACCACAGCACATCAGCTGAGTCCGGTATTGCAACCTTTCTGTCGATCTTCATTCCTCAAATCATACTTTGTTTCTAGGGTATCCGAGGCCTATGGTGTCTTTGATCTCCCACCTCAACTGATCCTTGCGTAATTTTCTGTGTGTATAGCCGCACCCTCGAGGGCTCATGTGAGTTTGGCGACTTCGATGGTTTCCTGAGTTGGGTCCGTCTTTTCCCTTCTCCCAGTGCTTTGAGACGAAGCTTCTCTTCTTTTCCTTTCCTGTGCACCTTCCATGGCTCTACTTCCTTCCAAGACTTCATTGTTCGAGGATTGATCCCTTCTCTTTTATTCGCTTTCTTCGTTTTCTTCATCATTCCTCCCCCAGGGGCTCACAACTAGTGAGCCGTGGGCTGGTGACCACAGGAAGTCAGCTGAGTCTGGCATTCCTTCCACTGCACGCTTAGCATTGGTCATAAAGGTTAATGATTTCAAATAGAATCAAATTGAAATGAATTCATAAATCATAGATCAAATTTAATCGAAACAATTTCAAATCTTACCATATCGTATCACATCATGATGGGGGAGTGGTTATCGTGTCGGACTACCAATCCCAAGCTTGCAGGTTCACTCCTGACCGTGGTAAGTGATTTTGGAAAGGCGATAAAAATCACAGCACGCATGTCATACGTTGCTGGCATTTTAAAGAACCCATTTGAATTCAGTAGGCCGTGTTCATAATGGCAAAATTAATCTCTGGATTTTCCGCTAACAAAGAAGTTCCTCCTTTTTCTACTAGAATACGCTATAGTGTCAACCAGGTTAGATATCTAACCTCCTTGATTTTCATAGCGTTCCTAGGAACGACAACATTTGACAGGCAAGCTGCCCTCTGGGCGTCAAATAACGACGCTTGCACCCGGCACCGGAGGCCATACGATAATATATTATTATTATTATTCATCTGTCTTCGTTTTGCCCACTTACGGAGGGCGTTTGAACTTGTTGACTCGGGTTGATGGAGTTTTGCTTTTCTGCTCCCAAAATCTCCTCATGAACTCACTATGCCCCTTCTTACGTTCTTCCGTCCATCTTTTTTCCAGTGGTCTCTTTAGATTTTATTATTATCATTATTATTATTATTATTATACTGTATCTGCATATCATATCAAGGAATCAAATCAAATTGAATCGAAACTAATTCAAATCACATCGTATCATTATCATATCGTTTATTGTAGCGAATCAAATCAAATCAAATCAAATCAAACCAAATCAAATCAAATTAAGTTGAATCGAATCAAATCATATGAAATGGAAACGAAGACAAGAAAATGCGCCGATCTGCTGTAGATGTTAGATTTGAGGGAACAACATTGTTCAAAATGATCGTCTAGAAAGCCCTCGTGAAATGCAGTCAGTTATTTATACCGCGGTATATCACTGTTGGCTTGTGCAAATCAGACGGCCCGCTTTCTTTGTACTTGCACAAATATATCGCTCGCTATAAATCTGGTATCAGCCTGCTCCATATTAACGAGACCTCTTGGGTTCGTAATAAATCAGAGTCGGTTTCTTTACCTGAGATAAACAGTGCACTCACTCACCCGTCCAACAGTCCATCAGTTCACTATGTCAGCGTCTCCTTCCTTCTCTTTGTGTTCATTCATTATACTCTACTTGTCATCATCCACGTGTACTTGTGACTGTTATCAAACAAAATTACCTCAAGTGAGGCCTCGGAGCAATGATGAACATAAAGGGGGATATACTATTTAAGAGTTATTTTTCGGTAATTAATTAAATGATCCGCCAATAAGTACAAATTCTATTGTAATAAGTACATATTTCGATCCAACAATGGGGCATTTTCAGCAAAATTAGAATCAAACCTTAAGAAACTAATGTAATAAAAGTAACTGTTGAGAAACTAAAATATGTACAGGATGGGATGAAAAAACTGGAAAACAATAAAGAACGATGAAAATATAAACTGAACGAATTTAAACAATAAATATTTAAAATCTAATGAATAAGTATTTGTGTAGAATGTAAATTAATAGAATCAATTTTAAATAAAATAAAATAGATATCCTTTCAAATAATTTGATTAAATGAAGAATCTAGATATTTAAATATAATTTTCCAAAAAAGCTGCTCAAGGGAGCCACTTTCCACATCTACTGTAGCTAATTTAAAGCCACCCTTGCCGGCTTAATCACGTTGTAGTCATTCATAAAATACCTCACACGAATCTAATCATTCTGTGTAGGCTAAGCTCTAAGCTCTCATACGCCAAGCAGGCCACACTTGTAGAATGGATGGAAATGTCCAGATATTTGTTTTATCATTTTAAATGATCTTGTCGACTTCGTCGTTATGCTTGGGTCTAACGTTACGCGTTACAGTTACGGCGTGTATGACGTCATCATGTTGTTCAGTGCATATGCACCGAGTCTGAGTTTACTGCTGGGGTCTGCCGTTATGCGATACGGAGACGGCGAGTGCTTGACGTCAGACAGGAATACAGGGTGACTCCTAAAGAGGTGTACAAGATGTCAGATAAGAATACAGGGCGACTCCTAAAGAGGTGTACAAGATGTCAGATAAGAATACAGAATGACTCCTAAAGCGGTGTACAAGATGTCAGATAAGAATACAGAATGACTCCTAAAGAGGTGTACAAGATGCCAGACAAGAATACAAGGTGACTCTTAAAGAGGTGTACAAAATGGCAGAGAAGAATACAGGGTGACTCCTAAAGAAGTGTACAAGATGTCAGATAAGAATACAGGGCGACTCCTAAAGAAGTGTACAAGATGTCAGAGAAGAATACAGGGTGACTCCTAAAGAGGTGTACAAGATGTCAGATAAGAATACAGGGCGACTCCTAAAGAGGTGTACAAGATGTCAGATAAGAATACAGAATGACTCCTAAAGCGGTGTACAAGATGTCAGATAAGAATACAGAATGACTCCTAAAGAGGTGTACAAGATGCCAGACAAGAATACAAGGTGACTCTTAAAGAGGTGTACAAGATGTCAGATAAGAATACAGGGTGACTCCTAAAGAGTTGTACAAGATGTCAGATAAGAATACAAGGTGACTCTTAAAGAGGTGTACAAGATGCCAGATAAGAATACAGGGTGACTCCTAAAGAGTTGTACAAGATGTCAGATAAGAATACAGAATGACTCCTAAAGAGGTGTACAAGATGTCAGATAAGAATACAGAATGACTCCTAAAGAGGTGTACAAGATGTCAGATAAGAATACAGAATGACTCCTAAAGCGGTGTACAAGATGTCAGATAAGAATACAGAATGACTCCTAAAGAGGTGTACAAGATGCCAGACAAGAATACAAGGTGACTCTTAAAGAGGTGTACAAAATGGCAGAGAAGAATACAGGGTGACTCCTAAAGAAGTGTACAAGATGTCACACAAGAATACAGGGTGACTTCTAAAGAGATATACAAGACGTCAGAAAGGAATACATGGTGTCTCCTAAAGCGGTGCACAAGATGTCACACAAGAATACAGGGTGACTTCTAAAGAGATATACAAGATGCCAGACAAGAATACAGGGTGCATCCTAAAGAGGTGTAATAATAATAATGTTATTGGTTTTACGTCCCTTTTAACTACCCTGGCTTTTAGAGACGCCGGGGTGCCGGAATTTTGCCCCGAAGGGGATCTTTAACGTGCCAGTAAATGTACTGACACGGCTCCCTCGCATTTGCGCACCCTCAAATGCCAGCTGACTGCGCCAGGTTTCGAACCTGCAACCCTAAAGAGGTGTGCAGGATGTCCGAGCAAAATACAGGGTGGCACGTAACGAGGAGTACAGTATGTTAGATTCAATTCAAATACAGGGTGACCCTCAAAGACGTTTGTAAGATATCAAATTCAAATAATGGGCGACCCATATAAAGTTGTAAAAGATGTCAGACTCAAATACAGGGTGACCCTAAAAGAGGTGCCCGCGCGGGAAGCCTAAGTTAATGGGTAATTGAGTCTGTTGAAAGAGTCCTGGGGCTTCGAGCGAAGCGAAAAGCCCTCGTGAGCCTTTCTAACAGGTGTAGCATTTGTAGCATGAGTCATTTGAAATGATATAACGTCTAGTCTCTCTGACTAACAGTATCTTATTATCTTCAGAATCAGCTGTTATTGGAGATACGGCGTGGTTGTGTTGTGTGTACTTATAAATGCACATGTTGGCTGTGTTATTCTCAAAGTAGCCATACATTAAATTTAGGCCTGGCAATATACATATTGTTTCATACAACTTATGCATATAAAATACATGGTCAGTTTGGATTAGATTGTGTACTGCATTACCAAATTGGACAGCAAATTTCAACATAACGACCCAACTAGTCGAAATCTTCTGGTTTATTTCAAGGGTAGGTAATTTTATACGATCAAAATTTTACATCTTTTACCAATCTAAATAACATCGTAACAACAACATAACTGACAAGTATGCTTCATCTGAAAATTTTAAGGTTAGACCAGATCAATGTGATACAGACTGGCGTATCCATTAAGGTTGATTTATAGTCATATTGCGTCCGATAATATTAAATCACACTGAATGATCGTGATATAACAGAAGATACATCATATAGCAGCGACGTCTGATTCACTATAATGGAACCATATTTATTAACAAGCAGTCCTTTAAGGTACATTATTCATTCTTTCTTATTTATTCATATGTTTTCTAATTCTTTTTATGAGCTTTCTTTTTATTAAAATTTCTAATAGTGTTTTGCAAGGATATTCTTTTTCTCTCGTATCTTTATAAACGTAGTTTTATGAATATTTTAATTCAATCCACGCTGACGAGGGCGTCATTGGACACCGAAACATGCACGTATTCGTTAGAGTGTGACAAGGTGGTTTTGAACGAGATAGCTCTATCAGTTAACACGGATATTAATTATTGCCATGATGGTCAAGGTTTACGCAGTTTAGATATTGTGACGCTTAATTCAACACCATTGCTTTCTTAACCCTTCCACTTTAAAGCTCTCATCTGATAGATGTGGGAAAATTCTCAGCCATATTTACCACGCTGTGCACACACTTCTTTTACAATGAGATGAAAGAGAGACCAATAAAGATATTAAAATAAAATATTATAAACATTACGCGTATAAATCCCTCCCTATATTATTCTGTTAAGGTCCCATCCCAGTTTTGTACCGAAAATAAGGTCCCATTAACACCAACCTACACATATGGGGTACCTACAGGTTCAGCATAACCCAATGCGTAAGCGAAACGCACTCACAGTAAAAAGCGTATTTACAGTTGAGGAACTCCTGAGAAGATCAGTAAGTTTTATGATCGTGCCACAACTGTCAGGGTAACGATCCGTGGTTAACGGCCTTTCTTATTCTTATTCTTCTTCCTCTTCTGCTTTTACGGCCTCATTGGACCACTTCAGTCAATCATTTCTTGGTCCCCTTCTTCTTTCCGAGTTAACCAGTAGATTTTCATGCTGGGAAGGTACAAAAATAGCGGAAACATCCGTTTGTCTTAATCCAATTCAGTTTGATTAAGGATGTTTTCAAATGATTAACCTCTCTCCAATACGATTTGGATCAGAATGATTTAAGCTATCTTTATCGAACAATATCAATAGTGAATGATTTGCACTGTCTTCAAATAAGTCATTTTTAATTTAATTTACCGGTAACAACACATTGAAAAACAGTTTACACAAGCAGTTATTATTTCATTTGTTTTCAACTTAATTAATTATTCGCAAATGCGAACAGTTTTAATTCAAGTAAGGACTGCAGACGATCAATTTTCAAGTAGTTCCTACTTTTGCCGCCAAACGCCACCGTCAACGACTACTAGTTCAGAACTTAGCTACCAGACGTCACCGCAGCCGGCTCTTGGCAACGAACGTAGGAACCTAAGAGCGTTGATTACATTCCTAACCTATACAATTTAGCTTCATACAGGTATAATTAGTGGAAGGTTCTTGAACATGCCATAAATCAATGACATGGGACCGCCGGTTATTACGGTCATTTATATGATGGCGTCGGAAATGAATTCGAGATGCGAGTACTTTTCCCCCCCTGAATTTTCAAATAATGAAATGGGGTGCGAGATATACATGGGGGCAAGATATACGCGAGCAAATACGGTAATTTTATATCTTCCTACCAGCTGATAATGGCCTGTTTGCCATCTCTTGATGAATGCAGTACATTGCCGTTTTCGTCTTTCTGGTATAAGACTGCACTATTGCCTACACGTGAAGCGTCGGATTCGATATAAAATATCCTCTCGAAATCCGGATATTCCAGTTTCACATTGTTCTTAAGCATTTCTTTCGCCTTCTCAAATGTGTCATCAGCGGCACTGCTCCATTTCCAGCGATTGTTTTTCTTTAAGAGAACCTTGGCCTGTCTGCTATTTAATTGTTGATATTTTGATTATATTGATGCTCTTAGTTGTGTTGTTGTTTGAGTCTTCAGTCTTTTGACTGGTTTGATGCAGCTCTCCATTCCTCCCTGTCCTGAGCTAATCGTTTCATCTCTACATAGCTCCGACACCCTACATCCGAGGCAATCTGTTTAACATATTCTAACCTTGGTCTACCCCTACAGTTCTTGTCCTCGACCCTTCCTTCCATAACTAAGCTTGCTATTCCTGGGTGTCTTAGTATGTGTCCTACCAACCTATCTCTTCTCTTCATTAGCAGTCGCCAGAAACATCTCTCGTCTCCCACTCGTCTTAATACCTCTTCCTTTAATGACATTATAAATTTATTTTAGCAGAGAATGGTTACAAGTTAACCGAAACTAGCACAATGCCTATTGTATGTCATTTTGGCTCAATATTGACTTGATGTGGAATACATTTAATTTACGTATCCATAGGTATTTTAATTTATATGTCAATACGGATAACATCTATGATGCACTTCATATCAATACGTATCCGCGGATCTACAGTAGATTGGAACAAAAGATTACATTACTTCACTTGCTCGTACATTCATCAACCATTCATTCATCCATGCACTCTGTACTTAGGATAAAACAAAACAAACTTGTGTTAAGACTTCAGAGAAGAATAAATCAAAGTCCCTAATTCGTCGTTGTCACGCGAATTCTCGAGAACCACTGGATCGATTTTGATGTGGTTTTCACCAATCGGTAATGGATAGGTTTCTGAAGAAAATAATGTATTTATGATCAAAGGCAGCCAAGCAGTAACGATTTCAGTGAAAAGTCGAAAAATAGAACCTGTCGTCCGTGCACTTTTTAAGCTTACGCTGGGCAAACCGTTAAACATATCAATATACTATGAGTGTAAGAATTGTTCAGCATGAAAAGTTCTGCAAAAAGGTCCGCGAGAGCATACATCGCCCACTATAAGTCTTTTTAGGTTTTCATTTCTTACAACAATCTCCATTCGATTAATGAGGCGACAGTTTAAAAGCTAGCTAGGGACTAGCCTATCACCCCAGTTACAGCCTAGCTGCGGGTGAGCCTTTTACCCCAGATACAGCCAGCAGCAAACTGTCGAGTCGTGTTGAGTTAAGACTCCAGAGAAGAGTGGTTGTTTTTGGAGCTTCCTTGGAAATGCTACTCGGCTTTTCTTCACTTCGGCTGTGAACTTTTCGTTCCGCAAAATACACAGTCAAGTTAAGATTGGATGGAAAGGGGTCGCCATTCTTAAATTACGTCTGACAAGAATTCGTTGCTCATGCATCACCATGATAATATATTTAATAGTCCAGTCACTGATTTTAACCCATGATGCCGAGACGTAAAACGGATATAGGTCGTAGTTCATTGACATCGAACAAAAAGCGCTTATCACGTAATGCACCCATAACTGTTCCCGGGCGAAGCCGGGGCGGGTTGTTAGTATTCAATAAATCAATCAAACACAAATAGAAATGACCAATATTGTACAGCTCACTTGAGATGCTAACAGAGATTCGGAGTGAACTTTTACTCTCCATCAAGCTGTATGTTGATTGGAACCGAATCAGACATGTGAACATTAATTCCCGACCTGACCCTATCGAACGTGTGCTTCGGTCTTGTGATTCTCTGATGGACGTGGAAACCAAAATTGGCTACCAACTGTTTAGAATGAAAGTCATCTATACTGCGGACGCTGTTATATACCGTGACTGGATAAGGTGCAACAGTACTTTGAATAGCGTTACACCTTTATCCGTGAAGGGCTTTGCATCAAAACGTATTTGCATTAATGTCACCTTCACTACTCACATCAACGGTGCCGCAAATTTCGCGAGTGATATTACGCATTCACTTGTGAAAGTGGCTTTGAGTCTCGTCTCAACAGCGAGATTGAAATCTACGGTATTGAAACCTATATTTTCGTAATTAAATATTGCACTGTCATTCCATGAATTGCAACAAACACATTTCAAGGTGTTCCACTAAAAGCTGATTACTTTGGTTGGTTGCTTCCTCAGTTTATGGGCTGCGACAACGCGGTCATGTAGTCCCGTGTACTTAAGGTGTGTGTAGAATCTGTCTGATAACCGGTGTTAATTGTGATGGCTGTATTAGTGTGTGTTATCTGTTTTAATTCACGTAAGGACTGCAGACATTCAATTTTCAAGTACGGTAGTTCATACTTTCGCTATGAAACGCCACTGTCAACGACAACTAGATCTGAAGTTGGTTACTAGATGCCACCGAAGTCGGCTCCTGGCGCCGAACGTTGGAACCTAAGAGCATCAGTCAAATCTAACTTATAATTTGGCTTCATACAATTCTAGTTAGAGGGAGGTCCTTTTTCATGCCATAAATCTATGGCATGGGACCGCCGGCTTTACTTCTCCTCCGATGGAAGGCATACTGAGGGATTTTTAACGCTCTTAAAAATCTGATGACTTCGGCCGGGTTTGAACCCGCGATCCTGGGCATAGAAGCTCAGCATGCTACCAAGTTCGCCACCGAAGCCGCTTGCATCAAATATATTTCATTGATAAAGGAATACAGGTGACTGACCGGCTGGGTAGAGAGGTCCACCTGTATTAGACCTCACCGTGCGAGCGGGGAGATGTTACAATAATGTACCCCGCGAACAGAGTTGTTAACACGGTGCTCTGGAGGCTACCCTAGTGGATAATGTACGATATGGCGCTGTATGCCATCTGTCACACATGCAGAATCATTATGCCCGATGTTTAGTTATACGCTTGTAATTCCACCCGACAGATCATACATTCCTGTGTTGTTCAATATAACAGAGTTAGCGCAGCTTAATAACACAGGTCAGTAAGCTCCGATGCACACAGTAATATGAACTTCGGGAAAGCACAAGGGCAGTAAAAACCCCTGTAGTGTCGGCAAATTCTCTGATTTGCATCCGTAGTGGGACGATATACCTCATAGGTGTTTGTTAGGTGATCAGCCCGATGGTTGGTTGGATCCTCAAAAAGTACCATTGTTAGGTTATGTGGGTAGACCTATATTGAGGCGTACTTGGCAAGAAGAGGAGTGAGGTAGTTGGCCATTGCTTTCCTCACTGAGTCAGAACAGCAGTACTAACCCTATGAGTAGAACCCCCACAGGCACGGTCATGGCATTACTAAGCACCACCCGTACCTCAGTAGCTTCCATATAATCACGGCCATGATTAAGACAGCGGTGAGAAGCCACATTTTACTCTAGCCTGTGCCAACAGACAAAATGCAAATGTGCTGGATTCATCAAGAGATGGCAAACAGAACACACCTTATAGTTAGAGGCATGATTTTTTCGCATTAACAATAAACGCGTCAAAATATATTTTGAAGCGATTTTGCAATATCTTACCGACCATATGTGTTTGGTTAAGAACATAAGGACATTATGTTTGCGAATTAAAGCGATAAGACCATTTTAAAGTGAAATTCTACTGTCTCGTGATAAGCGCGATATTACAGTGAAATCTGTAGTGAATAACGAGCTTGACATTTTGTTTGAACATTAAGAATGAAAAGAAAGAGAAGAGCTAACAAAGATTCAACAAGTTGAAATAATGCAGTCACTGCTAGCATTAACATTAATGCAAAATCAGGAAAATAATAAAATAATATTGGATGCTTACTAGTAATTTGTACATCTACCATTCATGTAAATAATTCAGAACCACTTTAATGAAAGCTTTAATGATTCATTTTAGAATGTCATTAAAGCTAAATTAAAGTGATGCGGCAAATCTATTTCGCAAAATAACGCAAAAATTAGTATTTTCTCGCGAAATCGTTCAAAAATTAGTGCGAAAAATCATGCCGCTACTTTCAGGCAAAAGCATCGTATCGCAGCACAAATAAAGCAGAGAACTTGCTGGCATATCTGGTCTTCCTAAGTTTCTATTATTCTACGGGGCCAACCTTCTGGTATGCTGTACACTGTATGGACACATTTGTTGCATTTCTCGAGTACCGTACGTTAATGCACGTATCTGCAAGTTCAGAGATGCACGCTTCGATCCCCGACACAGACAGACAAGCGACAATTAATTTAACTGTGGTGTCCGACAAATCCGTTGCTTCAAGAAACCACATCTTCCAGGCAAGAGTCGGTATGTAGTGTGTAAAGCAACTATGTTTATGATCTTCTTGGTAAGTCTGTTGTCAATTCGTAGAACGTTGGCCGTTTCCAACCATCGATACAGTTCGGAGTTTGCTTTCAGTCGGTAGGTTCCATCTGGGAGGAACCTTGGGCCATGAATTTTCCTGAGAATGCGTCTTTCGACCTTCTCCAGGTCATCCATGGTGCCTTTCTTGTTCATTAGGAGAGTCTCTGTGGCATACAAAAACTGTGGCCTGATCGATCTTGGCATTCTTCGAAATGCACTTCTTGTTGCGGGGCAGTAGTTGGTTGAATCTGTTACGTCTTTCTAAGGCAGAGTTGCCGTCTCTACCATTCTCTGCTTATATTATTATTTGCGTACATTTCCCTTTAAGGAGAGCGCTAAAAACAAAAATCTAGCTTTTGGTGGAGGCTCTTTTCCTTATTTTTATCTTCCCCAAAAACCTTTCATCCGTTCACTGTGTGCCTTCTGCTCTTCATCTGTCCATTTACACCTATTTATTTTGGGTTGTGATCTAAATTCAAATTTCTGGTCTTTTGATTTTTTGTCTACAAATGCTGAGGTCGTGGATGTCTTATATGGTGATATGTAATTCTAGTAAATCTTCGATAGTTTCTTTGTACCAATAAGTACCCTTTATAGACGTAGAAATTAAATTGAATATTATTTTAGTCAGTCTTGTTTTCTGATGAGACTCGTGATAGATTCAGTATTTCTGTATATTTCTTCTGTGGGTCTCATTTGACAGAAATTATCGTTGAAAACGGCACCATAATTTTTTCTCTGAATTTTCCGTTTTTGTTCTTCAATGACTTTAATTTTGGCCATTAGGGGCAGATGACCTTGTAGTTCCCCCACCCTTAAATAACAATAACTAACTAACTAATTTTGGCCATTGTCTGCTTATATTATAGGTTATACATGATTAGTAAAATGCGCTATCGTAACCAATATGATGCTTTGGCCGAGAATATAATATTATTAACAATAGGTGCAGTCCTTAGACACAAACAATAATAATAATAATAATAATAATAATATCGTATGGCCTCGGGTGCCAGGTGCAAGCTTTGTTATTTGACACCCAGAGGGTAGCTTCATGTCAAATTTCGTTGTTCCTTGAAGTACTATTAAAGTCAAGGTGGTTAGATATCTAAGCTCCTTGAACACTATAGCGCTTTCTAGTAGAGATATGAGGAACTTTTTGTTGGTGAAAACTCCCGAAAGTAATTTTGCCATTATGAATTCAAATGGGTTCTTTGTCATGCCAACATCGTATGACATGCGTGTCACTTACCACGGCCAGGAGCAAACCTGCAAGCTTGGGGTTAGTAGACCGACACGTTAACCACTCACCCACCGTGGCAAGCAAACATAGCTCTTATTGCTTCATTTGTCACAGAAAACAGTGTAGCCAACCCTTGGGTACACGCGGAAAGTGTATAATAACGAGATATTCAACTTCAGGTCGAGTAGTTCACAAAGAGGTCGGTGACCACGCCCTCTTTCTCTGCAGTCGTGTTTATAAATAGCAATACCGCCACTTGTAGGAGGAGTAGAGCGATACATCAAAGTTTGTCTTCAAGAGGATTATTCTAATTATAATCTGAAAGAAAAATATTCATAAATATTTCTGAATTTGACCACCTCCGGCTCCCCTTAAGCTATTAGGTCGGGTGATGCACGATATACAGTAATTATCTGAGGTTTGTGCATCACACAGCCTTAAAACTTAAACTGAATTTTAAATGGTTCTTCCTTGCGGTTGTAAACAGCCAATTCTTGAAACCTAAAGTAGTAAGTGTTGAAACAAATCTGTCTACCGCACTTGAATGCTGACAAGCTATTACAGTGAAAACAGCTAAAGCCTAACCATTCAAAAGCTCAGGTGTGTGCTTTCCACCTGAGGCACAAGGAAGCTCATCATGAACTCGAAGTAATGTGGTCTGGTATCCAATTACAGAACTGTGACACTCCAAAATATCTGGGTGTAACCCTTGACAGAAGTCTCACATTTAAGAAGGACTGCATGAACTACAAACACAAAGTGTCGGCAAGGAATAACATACTCCTGTACAGTCCCCCAGGGGTCTGCACCCCCTGGAGGCCATCCCCCCATCATCTATTTAAACCACCCCTAACTGGCAAATCTCGTAAGTCCAGAACAACATCATTAACACCGCAAGGGCAGCTAACCAGCCTGGAAAGCTTGCCAAATACCTGCATCACACCACAAACAGTGACATATAATTAACTGGGGCATCTATGCCAGCGGAATGCTGACAGCACAACGCCGAAGACTGTAAAGGGAGGCCTTAAGGAGGGAAATCCCTCTCTCAATTACCAGTCTTACAGTGTATCAGCCGAAGGCCCTGGCCGTTATCATCAGGTGAGTCAGCAGTGTTCAGAGTTCCTATATTTTGTGACCTACTCCACAAACTTGTACACTCAAATTATGACATTCATTACATCCCCTAAAAGGGACTCATAATTTCATATTACTGACCAATAAATACTCCAATCAGCTGGACGACTATCACGTTGACCTGTACACTAAGTTCCATCCCCTGAAATACACCTACGCCTTTTATAGAAGCACCCCCTAGCATCCTAACACTAAACAACACTCTACACTGGTCACCTTACCCAGCTACGGGAAGCTACCCCCTTTTAGACACCCCCTTATAAATTAACACAATAATACTTCCGTTTTAGATCTAACTACCCCCCACTAAGGGATCTAAAACAGATGGTGGAGGCCGGGTACCACGCACAGTAAAATAGGACTCATACAACGAGTTCTCGTGGTCAAAACGGCCCGTACCGCATATAGCCAAGCGAGACTGAAAATTTGTTTTTCTCCTCTAGACAGAAAGCAGTTTTTTTTTAATTCTTCGCACTATCTACACAGGGGAAATTCTTAGCAAACCAACCCCCCCCCCCCCCAGCCCCAGAGAGAATCAGAAAGATACAAGATATACTGCCAAACACGCACAGTTTTGTTTTATTTTATTAGAAGACGCATACACTTCATTTAGCATGGCCCCTCTATACCGCCTAGCTGTGCTGAGGAGCATTGGGGAGTACCAGGAATTAATTGCCTGGCACAAATTCTTTGAAACTAGGCAGGACTACCTCAGAAGGTTTCAACAGCTCCTGCACGCCCAGTACATGCGGATCATAAGAGCCCTTGTCCGGCCACTCCGCAGCGCTAAGAATCGCAAGATTCGGGCGAAAATCCCCACCCTCCGTACACAAATCATAAAGGCACACTGGCAATTACACTGCCGACACGAGTTCATGTTCCAACAATGGGAAACACTCATCAGGGAACACCAACGCATGGGGACCAATGGCACAAAAGTCGCTGAGCAGGCCATGAGCCTCAACAGGCAGTACACCCAAATTTGGGACGAGTACCGCGAACTCCAGAATAACAAGGCCATTTTCGAGTACATGGCAGTACCACCAGCCCAGCCGAGAGAGGACATAAGCGTAGATACGCTAACTCGGCAATTTGCGAGGATGTCCCTCTCGCCATGTACTGCCACACATGGGAAGGAGTTCACCGTGGCCACAGTCCAGGAGACGGCCAGGTTAGACTCCAATACACTGCGGGGACAAGCTTACACCATTACACATCCCTTAGCTCCGGTTCGGAAGGCAATTTTGCCAAACCAAGGAGCAGGACCTACGTCAATCCCCTCGGAACGGACGAACGAGAGGGAGTCGACGCCAGGACCCTCGTGTACATATGACACAACAGGGATAAAACGGGAGGTAACCACGTCATGGGCTGTGGACGTAGAGCCTGCCCTACAGCACATTGAGCCTACACACACCCACACAGATAGGCAAACACAATGGCAGGAGTCTACCGTGGCCACAGGCCAGAAAGCGGTCAGACTACACGCCACTACATCGCTAGGGCATACACAGGCAATCAAACGGCCTTTACCGCTAGTCCAAAGGGCAATTTTGCCAGGACGAAAGCGGGTACCGGCATTCGTACCCCAGGTGCGAATGCCTAAGAGGGTGTTACATTCACGTCCTCAGGATGCACAACACAAACCCGCACACTCTGACCAGGCGCTAACACACAATACATGGGGCATAAGAAAGGTCCTATTACCTACCCCACCAGACCGGTCAGGCAAAAATACATACACCCCCGTAAACTCTACTAGGGTAGCGCAGAGCGCAAGTAGTCCCTCGAACACGGGCACACGCAGACCAACAGTCAGACATTACGGTGAAAGTAGGCCCAGACTTACTTTGCTAGAAATTCCACCGGAAAATAGTAAAGGAGTACCTCAGTGGATTTCAGGGGCCTATGCCCTAGTAACAGGGCGAAAGTATTCACCTTTCCGAGCAAGGACGCTCGGGCGGGAATAACGACTTTCACCACAAGTACAAAACAAACCCATATCACTTGCACTACTATTATAAATACACGTAAGCTCGTTTACACGTAGGAAATATGACAATAGACAAACAGAGACTCACAAACACAAACTGCACATTTTTTCATGTATATGCAGTGCAACATGGCTAAATCAGAAGTGCATAATTCTAAATCCTTCTCGTTTTTTTTTTGGGCCCCTAGCATTTTTTTTCTCAGGCCATCAATGGTTATTGGTCATAGTTGGTTCACACTATAACTTGGATAACGTAAAGTTTTAATATCCAAAGCCAAGCGGAAGCCAATCAGGCGAACCACGCGGCTTAAGGCCGGAAAAAGCTATTCTGAACACAGCTTAAGCAATAAACCACAGCATAGAGCTTAGGCGGGTCTTTCTAAGTAGAAATGACTAAATGTTCTATGTTCCGGTCCCACAGTTTGATAGATTCTCTTGTGACGGGCGAGAGCCATAACCGTGGCAAGAATTAAGAATCGCAAACTATTTTTCAAAAATTTGGTGAGGTGTGCTTTAACCAACTGAAGAGCCCAATTGCACACCGGGGCGAAACACTGTCATTTTGTTGAGTTATGCCGGAACATTTAGCACAATTTGTGTTTAAATATATAATGGCCCAACGGACAATACAAATTTTTCTTTTGAAAATATATATTCAGTGCCAAGGTAAGGTTATAATTGCTTTGGAATGGAGTTTCGACTCCCATAGTGCACTGGCTTTGCTCGTGACGTGGATACACATGTATCAAATACGTCTTGCAATGGCCTTCCCAGTGTGTACTAGACAGTGTCGGTAGATTCCCCTGAGACGTAACTACATTACTGTAGTACTAACGTCACCAAAAGGGTGAATAGTACCCTCAGGTCCTACTTCTCATTTTTAAACATTTTTGATATTGTTTACGACACAATTTTTACAGACTACCGCCGCCCGGCAACCCGCTTAATAAGCATAATGCAGTGTGCAGGCGAGATACAATATAGTTTCTCTATTTTTTTTTCCAAAGTGCTCTCTTAATTCGCAGCGGGGCGTAACTCATTTTTTTTTGCCTCAGTCATTAATCCCGAGAAAGGAAAGTGGCCAAGTTGAACTGTATGTATTTAATCCATAGGCATACGTGACACATTACACTGCCTATAACATGACTTTTTCTCACCTCCATAACAACTCGCAAGCTAAAACGCAAACACACCATAGGGTGAAAATCCCAGACTTTGGGAAACCCTCCATATTTTTGGAAGACACACAGTCAATTTACATTGCCACATAACAGTAATACACTACCAAACTGTCCCGGAGACACAGCCTAGAATGGCACCAGAAACAATTACTCTGGTTAAAGACGGTCCCAAAACCCGCAACCTCCTGAATACCAGGAATGTAAGGTCGGGTAGCTATCCAGCTGCAGGATAGGAAAGTAAGGAAGCTAAAACAGATTGGGACAGTTCCACTAACAGATGTTCATAAATGGAAAACAACAAAGTCACCTCCGACACCTAGTCACCAAACACGCGACTAGCGGCCCGGAGACACGCGTGCATAACGACATTTAGCACCATTAATAGGGATATATTCGACCCACGCTACATTAAGACAAAATTTGGGGACACGAATGTAGTTAGTGAGAGGTTCTTTTGTATTGCGGAAAGCCCCACTCGCAATTACAGAGACAGCACTCAAGTTCACACGTACACGTGCCGGAAACACGGAGCATTGTCAAGCAAGTAACAAGATAACGCACAAGACACTGTAACTCGAGACTATCGCCGTCAGCAATATGACAATCGTGACTGGGCGACCTTCATACATATAGACAGGCTAAGACCACTCCAAGTGAGCTGGGACAAACGCCATCATTCACGCCAGATCCAAAGACCTCATAACTCCCCAAATTACACTACGAGGAAAATTCAAAAACACACAAACTCTTCACAGGAATGCGTATTCTCATCTGCGCATTTTGAATACACGGTACATGTGCCAGGGTATACACGGCATGGATATCGTCATACCAGGTCTTTACAGCATGCCGGGTCCGAACTCATAATCACACACCACACTCGTACCAAAAACTAACTAACCAATGGTATTTTTGGTACGAGAGACACAAGCAAAAACCACAATGAGGACACCTCAATCCCAGAAACACAACGCAGACACAGAACACAGAGAATCACATAAGATCACGGGTCCAAATCCCAGTAAAAATTAGACACCATGGAAAACAACTATCCGGGCTTCCAATCACACCGACATCGGCCCATACAAGTACATAACCAGGTAACACCACATTTCCTCCGGCCAAACACCGTGCATAAATTTCAATTACACCTGACATGGAAAATAGATTTCCCGGACACAGGTATGAAAATTTCGTAAGGCAAAAGTCTTATGGAATAGTGGCCACACAACAGTACTAGCTAACTAGGACGAATTGCTACATTGGTCCGCCCGGAATACCGAACAATGACAACACTCACATACTGGCGAAAGGTCACGTACGCAAACAAATGAAAGCACAACATGACGAAAATACTGACCTGCAGGTTTCACCGCATTGCCACACTGATGCCGACAGACACTATTGTTATATCGGCAGTGACCGTGAAATCACAAGCGCAAAGCAATCATAATGCCACACATATTTTTTTAGCACTGCAAAAACAATTGTGACATTTAGCAACGTATAGACATCTTTAACACCGGACTTATCGTAGGGCCATAGGGACATATCTCAAAGATGTTGACAAGTGCCCACGCCATCTGACACTCAGACACGCGATACACATTAGGACTTAGCCTATAACAGACCAACCGTCCGCGTGGTGTAGCGGAACATAGTCACACACACACGCGCTCACTAATCAGGGTCAAACACAGACAGGGGCTCTGAGGAAACAAGACCCCCCCCCCTAATAACTTCCTTTCTCGATTTTAGTTCTCAAAAATCATTACAGTCGATTAGGACATGGCCAGTCGCACTACGACCACTGGCCACATTCACACTACAAATGGGAGACCAAATTAGGCCGTGACGTCACAGCGTCACGACGCTTTACTATCCCAAGAAGCGGATAGAAAGCAGGCATGGACCGAGGGAGAATGACAGAAGCATAGGTGGACAATATCAGCGGGATTACCGACATACCACCCACAGGCTACCATTTTTTAATACCTTACTCCCCTCCAATAACCTTCCCACGTCCAACATCAACCAACGCAGACACATGAACACGATGAAAACAGCTACACTACATTACAAAGTATACATCGGGGTTGATAGACTTCATGCGTTTAAAAAGAGGGCTTCCTACGCCCTGGATCTCGATGCTAACACCTGAGTATTAGGGGTGGGTCGGCAAACAACAATTAAGCATAATGCGCATCTCCAAATGATAGATGAGGCCACACTCATATATTAACCATTTTTTTAAATTAAATACTCCCGCATGACAGGGACATAATATTATTTTATACTCACCCTATACCTATCCTTACATGAGTGCGGATGCCTCATATCCAGATACATGCATGGAGTATCCCATCCATTTACCAAGGGTTATTACTATCAAACCTGCATGGAATTTTTATATTTTTGCAATCCCGGGAATTACCTGCCCCCGTCCACTCATTGTAAGAGCAATCCTAGCAGCATTACCGGCTCAAGGCCACCATTTATTGGAGCCCAAAGATGCGCAACCTCTTCCTACCATGCTTTCAGCCTACTCTACGAATAACTACCCCCAGATCCTAATAACAGGGTACCTAACGCCATAGACCCTACTAACACCTCCATAAAGGTTAACAGAGCATTATCGCTGGAAAGCCGACATAGCAAGAGTAGACCTAAAGTAGTCTATGCACTTAGAAGCTCTACAACCCCAAAACACTTGAAAAAATTTACATTTTATACAAAATAAATTATTTACACAGGTTACGCTTATATTTTTACATGAAAAGGAATCTGACAACACTCTGATTGGTGATAGCGGCACAAGCCGAAGGCCAGAGGCACCACACTGGAGCAGAGCGGGTAAGGCGATGTTGAGCCTACCCTAGTTAACTTATCGGCTAGATTAAACAGACGAACCACGTAAGGTTGAGGCACTCACGGCCTGGCGCGGGCAAGCTTCGGAATCCTAGGTATGCCTAGCCTGCTCCTGGGAGGAAGAGATGCTACACCCACTGTGTGCCACGGTCGTCGAAGCCAAGACCTGCAGGGGAGACTTTCTGAGGATGGTGGGAGAAATAGCTAGCTCCACGCTGGACCCAGGAGTTGACCCTAGGGACGACCAAACTAGGACTAGACTCTTAGTTAATTATAAGTAAGTAGGGCTTCTACAGCGGGAAGCGAGACTCCTATGCGCGGGAGTGAAATACTACGGTTGCCAATAAAGGCGAAGAGATTATTATTACTGCGAAAAGCATACTACGGTTGCCAATTAAGGCGAAGAGATTATTATTACTGCGAAAAGCATACTACGGTTGCCAATAAAGGCGAAGAGATTATTATTACTGCGAAAAGCATACTACTATTGCCAATGAAGGCGAAGATAATATTATGCCATTGGACGATGTCCAATGCCCACATAAATGGTGACGCAGCGGGCAGCCTAGGGCATTAAATGAGTAGCATAGCGAGCAACTCATAGGGGTTAAAGTGGGCGACCCAACTACGACAACGTATGAAACACAACGGTAATGAGCAGGAAGATACAGCAGGCGAGACGGTTTGCTTTCTGGCACCGTAAGCCGCCTGTGACTAGATTAGTACTAGTTAATAAGACCTAGAATAGACGTCGACAACTAGAATTAAGGGGGCGGAATCCGGCGGTTCTAGAGACAACCGGTGTTTCTAGGATTCGTACGGGTGGTGCCCTGAGGAAGTAAATTGCCTCAGGCGATCGCCCTGGTCAAAATTTAGCAAATAAGACAGTTGCACTTTGGTACGCAACTTAGGATTAAGCAAATTCACTAACCGCTGATGCTAAATAATAGCACAGCACATTTCGGCAATAGAGTAAGGCCACCCATTCGGCTTAGTAATAGCAACCATTTTTTTCCTATCATAAATAAGATAAATGGTGTTAAGATAACGCCGCTCGGCTCCTGATGACCGACAAACCCGTCATCAGGGTAAGTCCGATAATACATGATAATACATGATAATACATTAAAGTAAGTATAAGTGAGGTAGAATATATCGGCACCCGGTAACCAAAATTACGCTACCGGGGTAAGGCCGACAACACATTAAGACAGCATGGTAATATGAATGGTATTAAGGTGATACGTTAAGTAGACTAACTAGAGTAATTAGGTAATATAAACACCTTGAGCATAAGAAACGACATTACGGCACCGTATAGGGTAAGCCCGGGCATACATAAAATAACACTAATCATGCCATTTTTTTTCACAGGGAAAAAGGGCTTCAGACTGTGGACACACTGCCACAGGAAGCGGCATAGAAAATATGCAATATTTATATGTTTTCTAAACCTCTCCATTTTTTTTCAGGCATCGTCACCAGGAATATGGCACTGGTGACTATAATTTCGCTGCCATATAGCAGCAGCATGCTATTAGTACCATTATATTATTGTATTCTACCTTCGCGCACTAATTTATATTTAATATTTGTAATCATCTTCACTCACATGCTCACCACATTTTTTACAACTACACTATAAAAATCTGCACAGCACGGCTGATACCTGTGCGGTATCAGGCTCGCTGGCAGATCAACGTAAACAAGAAAATATAAGGCGTCAAAAATGCGGCGCAAATTACGACAATGAGGGCGCAACCGACTTGTGGCGGCGACTCTCATTGTCAAGTGTGAAAGCATTCACCCACAGGGAATGCTTCACAGAATAAGGATACATTTCAAGCGGTACGACCACTAAACCGTACCAGGAAGTGGCCGTGAAGGATTAGCCGTGAGACGGCGCATACGTATAAAGGAGTAGCGTGCACGCGAGGTAATATATAAACTAGGAGCATAGAAAATTAGCGCGCTTAAGCTAGATATAAGATAATTGTAATTCATAATTGTAAAAGGGTAACTTAACATACATTAATGCGCCCACGGGCAATCATTCTACTATAAATATATCAATAATACTTCGCACCCCCACATTGTCTACGGATGTGATAAATGATATTCCTAAACGTTAACATATGCACATCTCAGAAATCACACATTAAACGGTATACTTAAAAAAAAACATCCCATGTACACAATGCTTATGATTTGTTTTCTTTCATTTTCTTTCTTCTAACTTCCCAGCTTGTAAAGGTGTTCCGTTTCATCCCAACGCAATAAACACATTTTGAATATTTCCCTTAACTTATACCCTGGAACACCTATTTTTCTACTTCTTCTATCTTTCTCATGGCAGGGAGCAATTTTTTCCCTAAGATAGAGCGGACACAATCATCCGTCCAGCCCTGTTTTTTTTTCCTCCCTGCACAACAATATATCGCATATTATCAAAACCATGTATTTTTTTCTGAAACTTTCAATATGTCAATGTCAATTTTTCTCATGCACTATTTTTAAAATGTCAATGTCAATGTCATATATATATATGTATATCCCATAACCCACCCCTCTGAACACGAGCTGATCTCACACCTATACATCAACACGACATCACCACATCTATACGACGACGAAGAAGACACCAACAGGAGATACAAGGAAGACTCAAGAACAAACTGCTACATCGACATCCCAACCTCAAGTTCCGTTCCCGTTCGCGGGGACGCGAACTAAATAGCGGAATAGGCTTGTACAGTCCCCCAGGGGTCTGCACCCCCTGGAGGCCATCCCCCCATCATCTATTTAAACCACCCCTAACTGGCAAATCTCGTAAGTCCAGAACAACATCATTAACACCGCAAGGGCAGCTAACCAGCCTGGAAAGCTTGCCAAATACTTGCCTCACACCACAAACAGCGACACATAATTAACTGGGGCATCTATGCCAGCGGAATGCTGACAGCACAACGCCGAAGACTATAAAGGGAGGCCTTAAGGAGGGCAATCCCTCTCTCAATTACCAGTCTTACAGTGCATCAGCCGAAGGCCCTGGCCGTTATCATCAGGTGAGTCAGCAGTGTTCAGAGTTCCTATATTTTGTGACCTACTCCACAAACTTGTACACTCAAATTGTGACATTCATTACATCCCCTAAAAGGGACTCATAATTTCATATTACTGACCAATACATACTTGGTCAGTACACTACACTTGTCTTACTGTTTACACGCCTCTTTACGTCCTAAAGTCCTTCCTGAATCCCGTCACGATTAGACGTGACATACAGTAGCCAAACAGTTGCTAGCGCAGGTATCATTGTATTTCCCGTGGAGGCCCGACTGCAAACTGGCTGGTTCACAGTGGGGTAGTCAACCACAAACCCTCCGTACATCTGCAATGGGGCTTTGTTATTCCGTCGGAGAATACATATGTCCTGTTTGGTATTCTTCATCCCATGCCCGACAGGTGGATGTGGCCCTCAATTAGACTTGCAGGGTAGTGACTGGCTGTTTAAAGTCTACTCCAGGTTGACAAACTCTACTGTCTTGCAGAAATTGCTCCACCTTGTATTCGAAGGAAATTAGCTGCGGACAAGGAGAGGCGTAGAGTGGAGCAACAAAGCAACACCTCCAGTTCAGAGACTTAAGTCAAGAAAATGCTTCCTACGAATATCTGAGGAACTAACTGGATCACCTACTACAGCGAGAGTACGGCTTTGGGAAGCCAAGGTCCCCGTCATCCCAGGACAAATTATAATTGCAGAACGTTTGCCACCTGGCTGTCATGAAGACTGGACTGTGAACAGATTGAGATCAGGAGTGGGCAGATCCTAAGTCAACCTAGGAAGATGGGGCTATATCGATGCCAGAAACATCACATGTGACTGTGGTGAAGAACAAACTTTGCAGCATATGCTCCAGGGTCCATTGTGCACATCTTCATGCACCGAAGATGATCTTTTTTATGCAACACAAAATGCACTTGATGTTGTTAGGTTCTGGTCGAGCTAGGTGTGAAGTGCTTTTCAATTTATTTGTGTTATGTTATGTATAATTGAACTGTGTAAATTGGATTTCTGACACGATAATATAATAACAATAGCAAGTATACTTGCAAAGGAACTCTCAAACTAATAACCAATGGAAGAACTTAGATGATTGCCATTGTTATTTGCAGGAAGATCTCACAACACAGCCGCGAGAGGTCGAAAAAGAGCAGACAATTCTCAGCTTTAAGGACATACGACATAGGAGCAGCAAATCCCAAGAGCGGCGAGGAACATAATTTCACTAAGAACTCAAGGAGTTACTTTAACTTTCCCAAATGAAAAATAGGCTATATCATCGAATAGTTAGAAACACGTATAACGAAATAGCGAAACAGTAATACGAAAGCAATGAGAAAATTATTACTTGAATTCAGTCTCTTGTCCAGTTTTAAATTGCGCTAGTCTTGAAACAAGGACTTTGACAAAATAAGTTCATCGGCGACTGTCAAGGTAACATTGCAAACGCCAATGCCTTATGAAGGCATTATACTAGCGTTTGGATCCTAAACCCTCATGTGCATCTCCTATTAAATCCTAGCATATCTTAAACAGATAGATCCATTTGGTGAGAAAAGGATAACCTAGGATCTAGGTATAATCCTAGATTCTTTATAGAGATGTCTTCGAAAGTTATGGTGTTGTAACAGACAAGCAAGGTATTTATATAATAGAACCATACAACATCTCTGGAGACCACGGTAGCATAGAAAACTAGGATCGACGATTCCTAGAACCTTAAAACCGTAAAACAGTTCTAGTTACCTTCATGAGAGCTGTGGATGGGACAACAAGATAACTCGCTGCTTCCACTGTTAGCAAAAAGCTCTAGTTACCATCATTAGAGGTGTGGATGGAATAACAAGATAACTCGTTCCTTCACTGTCAGCAATACGTTCTAGGTATCTTCATGAGAGCTGTGGATGGGATAACAAGACAACTCGCTCCTTTCAGTGGTACATCTGCATCCCACTGTCAGCAAAAGCTGTAATAAAATCACCAATCACGATTAGATAAAACGCAGTTTTTCATTTAGCCTTGCATTGCTATGAGCCTCATAACGAGCCATATTTCATACAGCTACGACCACCAAGGCCCGAGAAAAAGTTGGTTTACAAAATTAACAACATCTGTTTTCATAATCGTAAGGTCACATTAAAACTCCGCATGCAAGTTAGCAATAAGTTCCGTGAAGACGTATTATAGTTTCATTACGATCTGATTGATACGTTCAATGTATTGATCTTTCTAACAAAGTGAGCGCCCAGTTAGACTTGGTAAAAAAATCCGCACTTTTTTGGTTCAAACACCTATACAATTTAACGGATTACAATACAAATGTTTACTCTATACAGCTAAACGCAGAATGAAATGAGGAAACGTTTGGTGTAGCTTGTTTTATGTATGACTACGGGTAATAGTTGCATTGATGACTAAACTCGACTATCAATACTTTTTCCCCAGACAGTATTACCTTCCTGAGGGCTGTGGTTGACATGACAAGATAACTCGCTCCTTTGAGTGGTCAAGCTGCATCCCACTGCCAGCAAAAAGCGCCACAGAACCACGTTATTAAACAACATATTTTATTCAAATCCTCTCCCTGCGTGTGATGGACATTTAATTTCTATTTCCCATTCCTCATTCTGCACATGACATGTGACGTAATTTAGTGGCGCTGTTTCCGGACATTCATCAACATTGAAAACATTTGCGAGGAGTTGTTGAGTGCTTGATGAATGTTGTAGCGAGAAAACCAATTTTCCGCTCCGCGCCATATCAAGGTGTTTATTGGGACCAACTTGAGTAGTCAGTGGCCCAATAAATTACCTTCTTCCCTGAGATTTATTATCCGGTACGGAGGACCGTGCATTAAGGTTCATTTAAAAGGAAACAGGACTCGACAGGGCCCTAATATACGTCATGTATTAAACAGAAAGAGCTGAATCATAAACTCATTCTTATTCAGTAGAAGGTGACTGCGTTCTCGCCGGAGTTCAGACATCCATCACGGGAGTCTAGGTGCCAGACTGGAACGAAGAGTTTAACGATAAGACGTGACTTTGTCTTCATGTTCCTTGGGCGTGATGGCGCAGCCTTAAAGTGGCCTGCCTCCCACCAAGGAGGATCATTTTCAGATCCCGACTTTTCACTCCAGGGATTTTTCAGAGGAAATATCACGTCCGGTATTTGGGATTACTTGTGAGGAAAGAAAGACGGTCTCGTGACATAATCGCGAGGACAACGGACACGTAAAACCATAGCCATTTTTCTTTAATCTATTTTTATGTTCGAAAGCTGCAGCGTCTGAAATAAGCCCTAATTTCGAACGCCTATTTTTCTAAACCCGTACGTAAGTGACCTAACGTGAGACAGCTCGTTGATCATTCCGTGCAGTATCTCTACTTAGTAAAAAACAAAGTCCCCGATTGTTGGATGTCACGGGTAATCTCGAGAACCACTGGATGGATTTTGATGCGGTTTTCACCATTCTGTAAAGGATATCTCGACGAAGGTTTCAGTAGAAAATAATTTATTTATGATCAAAAGTAGCTAAGAAGTAACAATTTCAGTGAAGAAGTAGAAAAGAAAACCTGGTGTCCGTGCGCTTCTTAAGCTTACGCTTTGCAAACCGTTACAAATATACGAATATATACTATGAGTTTAAGAATTGTTCAGCATGAAATGTTCTACAAAACAGTCCGGGAGATTAGGCTATATCTCTATCTTCAATACATCGCCCACTATAAGTGTGTTTACGTTTTCATTTCTTCCAACAATCTTCATTCAATTACTGAAACAACAGTTTACGCGCTAGCTAGGGGCGAGCCTATCACCCCAGTTACAGCCTAGGGGAGATCCTATTACCCCAGATACAGCCAGCAGCAAACTGTCGAGTAGTGTTGAGTTGTAACATCAGAGAAGAGTGGTTGTGTTTGGAGTTTCCATGGAAGTCCAACTAGGCTTTTCTTCACTTGACCTGTGAATCTTTCGTTCCGCAAAATACACAGTCAAGTTTGGATTGGACGGAAGGGGGATTTGTGTTTCATTCACCTCGCCATTCTTAAATTACGTCTGACAAGAATTCGTTGCACATGCATCTCCATGATAATATCATTAATAGTCCAGTCAGTGATTTCAACCTTTCATGCCGAGACGTAAAACGGATATAGGTCGTAGTTCATTGACATCGAAAAAAGTTCGCTTATCACGTAATGTATTCATAACTGTTCCCGGGCGAAGCCGAGGCAGGTTGCTAGTATACAATAAATAATTTTGAAGCTATTCGAAACAACTACAACGAGAATAATAAGGCTGTGACTTCAGCAGATGCTGACGGTAGAAATCTCAATGTTTACAAGTTCAGCACAAGCTATCGCCACTATAATTTAGAAACATCTGCCAGTGCTTGAAGAATTGTATTCATGTGTTTGGAAGTTTTATTTACCCCGGCAATAATCGCGCACTTGTTGCACCTTAACCTTTTAAACTCATATGTCGGAAGCGTTCCGAAATCATATTTACTCCAAGATTAGCGAGTTCTAACAGCAGCTAGCGATTCTCGGACAATATATCCATACAATTTAGAGAATCCATGGCCTCCTGAACATAATTCTTAGGATACTTAGGGCAGGCAGAACCTGTATAGAGTGCTTGTATTAATAACTGAAAGGCGCAAAAAATAGCCGCATGCAATTGAAGTAGGAGAGCTGTCCCGCTATTAGCGAGATGTAGATGATTGCCTTTCGGAGCTTGATTTAGGAAATTAGTATTAGGTGCTACAGAAATATCTACTGAATCTGAAGTAGAAAAAACTTCTAGTTCAGACAATGACAGCTCTGACTGGGTAGTCTACAAGCCTTCTCATGCTGATTTTGTGGAGTTCCCGCGTACTTTGAATTCAAGATTCCAACCATCACCCTGATAGTCTCATTCGACGATATATATTTTAAAGAACGAAACATTTATATAAATATTTTATGGGACACAAAATGTATGCTAAGAACATTTCAGAATAAGAAAAGAATTAGGAACGTGACCAGGTGAATTAATTTGAGTGCGAAGGGTTAATGTGGTTTACTTTGCTTCATAACTTCCTCTATTTATCAAAAATTATGCTTTGTAGATGAATTAACAGTGTTTTGGGAATATGAATATGCCCATACTTCTATCTAAATACTCAATGTACATTTAGAGTTTTATTAAAACAAGGCATCAAACATTTTACATTTAATTGCATTTGTTACAAGAACTCTCCACACTTTCATGAAACTTGAAAATTCGCGTTGTTGATAGCCTTTGTCTGGAGTTTGGGGCGCTATGGGAGTGAAACTTGCGCTGTTGGAGCGGCTGAAAAGAGGAGAATAGGAGCATTTGAAATGTGGTGTTACAGGAGAATTATGAAGATCAGATAGAGTAACAAATAATGAGGTATGAAGACGAGCGTGTGAGGAGAGATGTTTCTGGCGACTGCTAATGAGGAGAAGAGATAGGTTGGTAGGACACATACCCTGGAATAGCAAACTTGGTTATAAAAGGAAGGGTCGATGACAAGAACTGTAGGGGTAGACCAAGGCTAGAATATGTTAAACAGATTGCCTCGGATGTACGGTGCGGTAGCCATGTAGAGAGAAACCATTAGCTCAGGACTGGGAAACATGGCGAGCTGCATCAAACATACAAACACAATCAGTATTCAGGTCTTCAAAGAATGAGGGGATGGATATATAAGTACCACTGACCACGAGGGAAATTCGAGAAGTCGGCTCCTCCATGAGAATTCAGACCATGTAGGAATACAAATGAGAAGGTTGTCTTGGGAGTTTTGAAACAGATTTGTGTGGGGAAGAATATTCTTGCAAGATAAGCCGTTCCTTCTGTTGATATCGAGCGATGTGCTGCTTGTTAAAAGTAGTCACAAAATCCCGTTTCGCTCATATTTCTCGCGTTTTCAAAATGTATCGTATTTCCATCAGTCCGCGGTAGGGCGCTGCTTCCTTAACTATGCTGCGCTCCTCGACTTTCAACTACTTGACTGCTCTTTTCAAACTTCCGCTAGCGGACGAACTATTCACATTGCGACATCACAGGTCACGCATTCTCGTATTCTTGAACTTTGACTAGTAGAACGAGGACCAGAGCGTTAACATTAACTGAGCACGGTGACTGCAAAGTGAAACTCTAAGTCCAGGGTTGCCATATTCGAAAAAAAAACTCTGAAGGCCTTATCGCAACAAACGTTTCAAACATATACCTGTATTCATTAATTTATTAGCAATTGGAGGTGTGTCCCCAGGTGGCAAATTGGGTAAACATTCATTCATATTCTTGTCGAAGCAACCACACTCTTCTGTCATTGGCGGTTCGTTTCAGTTCCATGTCATTGTCACATCCCATTCTATTCTTGATGTCTTCCAAATACTTCGTCCTAGCCCGTCCTCTTTCTTTCTTTTCCAGCATTTTCCCTTCAAGAATGTTAACGATGAAAGTGTTGTGTCTGATGACATGTCCAATACATTTTAATTTTCTCTTTACCACTTTCTTCATTAGTCTTCTCTCTTTTCTGGCTTCCCTTAAGACTTCCAGTTTGGTTTTTCTTTCCATCCTGCTCGTTCTGGTCATTTTCATCCATATCCGCATTTCAGCATTGTCAAGTTGATTCTTTTCCAATTTATCCAGAGTCCAACTATCACTTCCATAGAGCAGTGTACATCATACAAGTTATTTTGCAATGGATTTTCTTACATGTATATTCATATGTTTGCTTAAGATAATGTTTTTCTTAGTCATAAATGCCTATTTTGCCAATGCAATCCTTCTATTCACTTCCATTAAGCATCTATTGTCTTCTGTGATTATACTACCGAGATAACAATATTGTTTCACTTGTTCAATTCTCAAGTATTTAGTTGGGTATACGTAACAATTCAATCACAATTAAAATGGAGTGTTAACTCAAATCATCAGTCTTTTCTTAAACATGCCTAACCTAGATGTTTCCGGAAAGGCTCTAAGACTGCGGCACGTAGAGAGTTCTAGTTTTCAATGGCACGGTTTACGAAAGAATATTTACCATAATTTGTTGTGCATAGCGCAGAGTCTAGATTTCATCCTCCTAGCCTCAAGTGATTCCCTCCCAAGTTTCTTTAACATACGAGTCACACTACTCCTGGGGTTCCAGTCACTGAACGCAAATATGGCGGCATTTTTTCTGTACCATTTCCATCTCACTGATGCGCCCTACTTGATATAGATAGATCCCAAACCACCGAGGCATATTCCAGAATAGGTCTTACACGTGACAAATATCCTAATTCTTTAGCAGAGGTACTACTTCCTTTTAATACTATCATTAAAAAGTGCAGAGATTTGTAAGTTTTAGAAAGTACACATCCTACATAACTACTCCATTTCACATCATTCCTTACGTTAACGCACAAATATTTGCATGAATCTTCTAGAGGTATATCCGAGCCAATGTTATATTGAAAATCTTGCGTTCGCCGTTACCTTACTTTTATGAGACTACATTTTCTTGTATTTATTTTAATTTTATTTTCAATCGCCCACTTATAGACCAGGTTCAGGTCATCTTCAAGTACTGCGTTGTCTTGTGCGCCATGTATCTTTCGATATATTATAAAATCATCCGCAAACAATCGACAGTCACTGCGAATCACATTTAGTGAATCATTTTATAAACGCCAAAAATAACAAAGGCCTGATCACGTTGCCCTGTGGGACACCCAACGTTACGGAAATTTCTTCCGAGAATAGGACTTCAAGTTTCACTCTCTGGGAGCGACTCGTTAAAACAACTTGAATCCATAAAATTACTCTTCTATCAATCTTAGTTTAAGCTAATTTTGTTGAGAAAAGAGTATTAGTCACTCTTTCGAACGTTCCGAAGAAACTCATTCAGTACTGTCAAAGAATTCAGAACGTTACAAATTTGATTAACTAATGTACAGAAATTTGTATGAAATAAAAAAAAAAGGATGAACATGTAAATGTCAGGAAAAAATCTATATGCAGGAAAGAAAAATAATAATAATAAATTATATTAATTATTGACAATCATAGGAAATAATCAGGAAATTATTTAACCCTATCTCTGGATAGCCTATGGTTTAATCTATCGGCAGAAGAATATTATGGGACGAGATGGCAAAGGAAAATTCTACATTTCAGAGTCCCTGCTTACACTACTTATTGAAATCAGTGTTTTACAATAATGTTTTCATATAATCTATGCATGAATACATAAATAAGTAAATTTATCAGCTCAGGACACTGGACTCTGACTCCTTGGTTTATAAATGGAACTGAAGCAGCACTTAGTTCTGATGTAATGGCCCGTGACTTTGTTTACAAAATCTGACAACACATAGAGTGGTGTATTTTGAATAAATATATCGCCCATGAACATGCTAATTTAATTTCAGAACTAATATGGGTGTGGTCAGGCAAAGAGAAGGCAGTTTATCCTAATCAATATCATATTGATGATATTGCCCACCAAAAATCTGGGTGATCACATAATTTTGCACTATGACAGTTAATGGCATTCCATTCATTATCCGATCATACATGTGTCCGTAATGGGATTCACGGCTCAGCTAGGGGCATAAAGTATTCATAGAAACCGATAATCAGTGACTGCAGCTGAGTAGAGAGGCTGTGGGGGTTCTGCTTCAAATACCGTTATTTATGCAAATGAGGGGGGCGTGGCAAGGTCAATGACCTTGAGGTAGGTCATGGTCAATGACCTTGAGGTAGGTCATTGACCCCAAGGTCGCCTGGACCCCGGAAGGTAAACAAACCTTGGAGGGTCCAGGAACCGGTTTGAGGGGGTGTGGGTGGAGGGGGAGGAGTGGGGGTGGGGAGGGGAGGGGGGTGGTAGGGTGTAGGAGTAAGGTGCGGGGGTGGGGTTTCAATGAACCGGAAGGTAAACAAAGGGGTGAGGGAGGGGGGAAGGATTGAAGAGGATCTGCTTGAGAGACCCTCTTTGGTCCAGCCTGTTGGTCGACTGAACAACTGCTCTGCTGGTCACTTGTCTTATATAGCTTTGTGTTGTAGTCGATTGGTTCCGAATGCAGCCGAAGGATTCCGATTCTCCATTTGTGCTGACCCGGGAGATTTGAATGACTTACATTCACATGTCAGAATAATCAGATTTGAACGGTCAACCGGTGTGTGACGTCACAGGAGAGTTGACCCCTGAGCTAATTTTCAAATTTGCCTTTATTATTATTATCATCACCATATTGTTTGTGGGAGAGGGGTTGAATGACCTCAAAGGTAAACAAGCATGACTGATGCTGGACTGGTTTTTATTGAATCTAATGAACAGGTTGTGGAACTCTGTGGTATTTGAACTAATAAGCCGGAGCTGGCACAGGGGCAAGTGGGCAAGATGGCCGTTGTGCGCAACTCCCTCGTGTTGTTCTTATGGAGGGCGAGGTAAAGCTAGAACAGTGGCTGCTGGGCAAGATGGCAGACACAGGGGCAAGTGGGTAAGATGACTGCTATGCGCAACTCCCCCATGATGTTTTTATGGAAGGTGATGTAAAGCCGGCTCAGGGGCTACAGCGCAAGATGGTCACCATGTCCAGAGACAGTAGGATGACGTCATCAATAATGTTTACAAGGAGACTGATTTTTTTTGTGTGTGGCCTCCTCAGAGGCCGAGTGCAGGTCTTTCTATTCGACGCCCGTTGGCGACCTGCGCGTCGCGATGAGAGATGAAATGGATGAAGATGAATGAAACTGGGTAAGGATGTGGAAGGAAGCGGCTGTGGCATGTTAGAAGGTACCGTCTCAGCATTTGCCTGGTGTTGAAAATGTTAAATCACAGAAAACCATTTCAAGGACGACCGAAAGGAGTCTGATGACCTAGTAGTTGATTAATCGGAGGATAAGGTAAATCTAGCACGCGTTCCTGGCTGACAATCTGGAGATCTGGGTTCGATCTCTAACTGCTAAGAAAATAAATTAGAGTTTGAACGTGTTACACACAGCCTTGTAAGATGAAAAACT